>CM048657.1:27027767-28321517 GCA_026401315.1 Dysphania ambrosioides
CTGTTTGTCATCATTCAAAACATCAAAACCTAAGGGACTCAACAAATTCCCCCTTTTTGATGATGACAAACTAATTGAAGTTCCTGCAATCCAAGCACATTAAAAACATAAAAACTCCAATAAAGTACTCAACTAGGATTGAGTACATCCAACAAACTTTAAGACCAAAAACGGACACACACTAAATGATTCTCCTAAGTTAACTTGACTCGACTCTTATTTGACTTAATCTAAAAATCCTAAAAGGCTAAGAAGATCCTAGGCTTCAACTTCAACTCTTTTCCCCCTTTTGGCATCATTAAAAAGTATACTCAAGTAATAATAAGATGCACAAATTATTAAATGTGCTCATCCATGCAGTGGCATCAACCACTATTCAAGTTAAATGCTGTAAAAATAGAGTAGTCAAACTAGGCATGTCATTGCAGAAATAAAATTGTTCAAAACAAACACCAAACAAAGTTCAACAAATTAAAGACCCCAACTCCATATCAAAAGAACAGTTCATGGATTGGGGGGAAGCAAACCAACATAATCAGTCATAAGAAATAGGGTAGGCAAACAAAAATAGAAAATAGAATCAATCTTCATCATTCTCATCCTCCTCTTCTCCTTCAGCATCCTGGTCTCCATCATTAGCTGGTTACTCATCTTCGTCCCCTTCCTCAGCATCATGCATCTCTTCTTCAGGGGGAGACTTTGGAGCAGCAGCACTCGTACCAGGTGCCTCTTGATTATGAGATCCAGCAAGCTTCTTTTCCAAATTATCAAACCTAGAACCAATAGAAGAGGATAATTCTTTGACCAGACCAATGATGGCTTCAAGCAAAGTCTCCTGGTCCTCCAACCTTTTCAGAACTAGAGCCTGACCTACTGGCTCCTCTACTTTCTTTTTCTTCTTTGTTGGAGATCCCACTTCCTCCACTGGTTCCTCTATCTTGAACAGCAGCTGATCCCCACTTATATCTAAACCCTTCTGCTTTAAGATGGCCCTGGTAAACACTGTAACTGGGACAGTGGAACCACTCAAGGGTACATTGTTAGATTTGAGCAGGTGGGTTATAAAAGATCCATAAGGCAAGGAGTGATGAGATGAACCATAACAGTTCATTATATGGGCCAACATTAATGCAGGAAGATTGATTTTCACCTTTTTCATCATCAGATACATCAATACCATTTCCATTATTCTCACAGTACCTCTACCCTGAGCCCTCGGTATGAGAACCTTGTTACACAAAGAATGCAGAACCAGCATAACTGGTTCCTTCAAATTAACAGACTTGAAGACCCCTGGCTTTTTGGGCATGTTTCCTCCAAACATAAAAGCATATATCTCCTCAGGTGTGACCCCAACAAGCATAGGCCACCAGTCACCCGAGTACTTATCAAACCCATCTCTTGGTATGCTTAACAAACTTGACAAAGAAGCAACCGATAAACTTACATCAACCCCATTCACATATGAACTTATGGACATATCAGGCAATTGCTTGATATTAACATAAAATTCCCTAACCCCAGACACATTGGCAGCACAAACATCAAACAACATTAACCAACCTTGATAATCAAGCAACTCCTTGAACTCAGATAATGTAACAATATCAAAATACCCCTTTTCAACACAACACCCAGATAACACTAATCTAGAATTTAAATCAATAGAACCAGTAGGAATAGATTCTACAGATTTACCTTTTGAAGCACAAGAGGTTTTAGCAGGCAACCTCTTTCTCTTGGTTCCTTGCACAGAACCAGCAGACTGTTCCTCCTGGGTGTCATCAAATATCCTTCTTACAGAAGAACGCGTAAAACGACTACTTCTCCTAACCTTTTCACCAGGTGATCCTTCCTTGAACCCAGTAACCTCAACCTCTTCCTCTTCTTCACTGTGCTCCTCAGCACTACCAACCTCCATCTCTTGACTCACAATTTGCTGAGCTTCTGTCTCTTGTTCCCCCTGAGATGGTTGATGACAGAGTCATCAGTTTCCGGAGGATGGAAAACAGGCTTAGGTTGTTTTGATGAGGGTTTGGTCGATTGTGGTGGTGAGGAGGATTTTTGAGGGCAATCGGGGGTTGTGGTTAGAATTTTTGAAGGTGATGAAGCTACATTGGGTGATGAAGGTTCAATTAGGGTTTGTTCTTGTTGAGAGGTTGGTGGAACAACGATGGTGGTTCCTTTTGATTGAGTGGAGTCACTAGCAGACCCCTTTCCTCTTCCTTTCCTGGATGAAGATGTAGTCTTTCTTTCCATTGTGTCAAAGAAAAACTGAGAATGAAGATGATGAACAGTACTCTGATTTTGAGTAGTACGCAAAAGAGAGAAGGAGAATGATGAATGAGAAGTAATGAAGCTGCACAGAGAGTTAGAATATATATATATATATATATATATATATATATATATATATATATATATATATATATATATATATATATATATATATATATATATATTTGTAGCACAAAAAATATGGAAGTCCAAAAAATATGACGGTTTAACAATTAGATAAGTGTGACAAGTTTTAAATTTTGAAAAAATAGCTATCATTACCTGCCATAAATATCTTAACCATCCTATAAACTAGGCATGTGATTGATTTGCCATTATCTTTATGGTAAATGACTGAAATAAGATTATTTCCTTCCAAAAGGAAAATATCTTATAATAATCTTCCAAAAATATAAAAATATTATTCAGAAGACATATCAGTGCTGATCTGCTGTTTCCCTTTGCTGGTACTTGAATAAAACCACCTCATCCTGTTTCTGGCAACTTAGTTTAATTTCACCTGTTTCTTGCAACAATGATTTTTAATCCTTTTGGGATCTTAAATCATTTACATAAAACTTGAAGGATTTTGACATAGGTATGTACACATACTATACAAAAGAATACCATTCTAACTAATCATTGAGGGAAATAGATGAAGCCAAAGACTAAAATCTAACTAGACCTAGTAAGATTCTTAAATTAAAAAAAGTTTCTCTACACAAGGGTTTTGTGAAGATATCAGCTATTTGATCTTCACTTTTGCAAAACAACACTTCCACTAAACCTTTTTCTACATTATCTCTCAGAAAATGATGTCTAATCTCTATATGTTTGGTTTTGGAATGTTGAACAGGATTCTTAGAAATATTAATTGCACTAGTGTTGTCACAAAATATAGGAACACTATTATAAACAACACCAAAATCCTTCAGCTGGTTCCTTATCCACAGTAGCTGGGAACAGCATGAAGCTGCTGCAATGTATTCTGTCTCTGCTGTGGATAAAGCCACTGAGTTTTGCTTTTTAGAGCCCCATGATATTAGACAAGAGCCAAGAAAGTGTGCCATACCTGATGTGCTCTTTCTATCAACAAGAAAGCCAGCGTAGTCTGCATCAGTGTACCCAATAAGATCAATTGCACTTCCCTTGGGTTACCACAAGCATAATTCTGTTGTTCCCACAAGATACCTAAGTATCCTTTTAACAGCCTTCAAGTGAGATTCCTTTGGATTACTTTGAAACCTAGCACACAATCCAACAGAGAACACAATATCAGGTCTACTAGCTGTTAGATAGAGAAGGGAACCAATCATTCCTCTATAAAGTGTGGCTTCAACATCTTTTCCCTTTAGATCAGTATCTAATTTTGTGCATGTGGGAACAGGTGTATCATAAGCCTTGCTGTTCTCCATGCCAAATTTCTTCAGCAATTCTTTCAAGTATTTTTGCTGATGTATCATGGTTCCATTCTCTGTTTGCTTAATTTGCAATCCTAGAAAGAATCCTAGTTCTCCCATCATGCTCATTTCAAACTCACTCTGCATAAGATTAGCAAACTCATCACATAGTACTTGATTAGTAGCACCAAATAAGATATCATCAACATAAATTTGTACTATAATCAAGTGGTTCCCCCTGGCTTTGATAAATAGTGTCTTGTCTACTATTCCCCTCTTGTAATCATTCTACATCAAGAACGTAGACAATTTTTTATACCAAGCTCTTGGAGCTTGCTTCAATCCATATAGAGCTTTATCTAACTTGTAAACATGTTGGGGAAACAGCTCAAAACCAGGTGGCTGCTCTACATATACCTCTTCCTTCAAATATCCATTTAGGAAGGCAGTCTTTACATCCATCTGAAACAATTTCATATTCATGTGAGCAGCATAAGCAATTAAAATCCTAATTGCCTCTAACCTAGCTACTGGTACAAAAGTCTCATCATATTCAATCCCTTCTTGTTGATTGTAACCTTGCATCACTAGCCTAGCTTTGTTTCTGACTATTGTACCTAGGTCATCCAATTTGTTTTTGAAGACCCATTTTGTACCAATAACTGACCTATCCTTTGGTCTAGGTACAAGATGCCAAACTTGGTTCCTATGGAACTGATTTAATTCATCTTGCATTGCTAGAACCCAATCAGGATCAGTCAGTGCCATTTTATAGTCATTTGGCTCTATATTAGACAGGAAAAAATAAAAAACACAAAAGTTTTGAAAAACATTTCTTCTCGTTTGAACTCCTTTATTAATATCACTAATGATCTGATCTGGAGGATGAGAAGATTGATATTTATAGCTTTTAAAAGAGAAATCATTTTGTGCTTCTTCATTTGATTGGGAACCAGCATGATCATGAATCTCATCTATTTCTTCGGAACCAGTAAGATTCATATTCAGGCTGTTTACATTAACATTACTTACCTCAGGTTCAGGGGAGGCATCTTCATTCATTCCCCCTGAACCCCTTACCTGTCTGTCACTTGGGAAACCATTAGGTCTTGGTTCCTCTTCTGAATTCTCGTTGTCCTTATTTTCTTCTCTAGGCTCCTCATTATCATCATTTTTTGGAGTATCAAGTGAGCCTAGATCTGCTTGCACTTCATTTAGGGGACCAACATCATGGTTCCCAGTAAACTCCATCAATCTAATCATTTCATCAGGTTGTACCTGCGCAATCTCAGAAGACATGTTAAATTCATCAAAGATGACATGTACACTCTCCTCAACACACAAAGTCCTTTTATTAAAGAATCTATATGTTTTGCTTTGAGGAGAATATCCAAGAAAGATTCCCTCATCACTCCTAGGATCAAATTTATCAAGCTGGTTCTTCCCATTGTTATGAATATAACATTTGCATCCAAATACACGAAAGTATGCAATATTAGGCTTTCGACCTCTAAGGAGTTCATAGGGAGTCTTATTTAACTTTGGTCTAATGAGACCTCTATTTAAAATATAGCAAGCAGTGTCCACAGCTTCACCCCAGAAATTCTTAGGGAGACCACTCTCAAGGAGCATTGTTCTGGCCATCTCCTCAAGAGTTCTATTCTTTCTTTCAACAACACCATTTTGCTGTGGTGTTCTTGGGGTTGAGAAGTTGTGACTAACTCCCTGTTCCCTACAATAACCAACAAAGTTAGCATTATCAAATTCAGTACTATGGTCTGATCTTACCGAGACCAGCTTGTGAGAGAGTTGGTTCTCCACTTGCTTCACCAATGCTACCCACTCATCGAACGTTTCATCTTTTGAATGTAGCATTATTACCCAAGTGTACCTGGAATAATCATCAACCATAACACAGACATATCTATGACCTCTTCGACTTTGTACTCTCATGGGACCACACAAATCAATGTGTACAAGTTTGAAGGGTCTGCTGGTACTCAAAACAGTTTTAGGCTTAAAAGAGATTTTGACTTGTTTCCCCTTAACACATTCTGAACAAACTTTACCTGCCTCATAAGTGATGTTAGGAAGTCCTACCACCAAATCATGAGACCTTAATATGTTCAAAAGTGTCAAGCTAGCATGTCCAAATCTCTTATGCCAAATCCATTGGTTATTATCAGAAACAGCTCTCAAACAAACAGACTTGTCTTGAGGAATTTTATCCAGAAAGGTGATGTAAACATCATGCTTCCTGGTTCCCTCAAATACAAGTTCGCCTGTTTGAGAATTAACTATATGACAAAGATTAGCTTGAAACTCAACTCTATTACCTTTATCACATAATTGAGAAATACTCAAGAGATTATGTTGTAAGCCCTCAACATAATATACATCATCAATTGCATTTGAAAGTGTCTTACCTACCTTACCTAAACCAGTGATGGTTCCCTTGCTGTTATCTCCCAAGGTGACACTTCCACCGTCAAAGGCTACTAGTGAAAGGAATTGACTTTTATCCCCGGACATGTGTCTTGAGCAACCACTGTCCAAATACCAATAGGTATCTCCCTTCACTTTAGCCTGCAAGAACAAATCAAACATTAGTTTTAGGAACCCAAACATATTTGGGTCCCTTTTCAACGACATTAGGCTCTTGTTGGTCTTTTCTTCTCCAGACCCACTTCACATGTTTATTGTTCTTATTATCACTGTTCTTCTTAGCAGGACACTCATGTATCTTATGCCCATTCATTCCACAATGATAACAAACATGCATCTCTTTAGTCATTACATACTTACCTCTTTTGAATTCTTTAACCCACGTGGTTTCCCTGGGGGACCAGTTAGTCCTGGTTCTCTGTCTAGTATATCCAAGACCAATCCTTCCTTTGTAACTTTTAGATGAAATTAAAGAATTCAAAGTTTCCAGTGCAGTCAATAATTTTTCAACATGTCTATGACTATCATGAAGTTCTTTCTCTCTGGTTTCAAGATTCTTAATCAACAACTCGTTTTTATCTTTTAGAAAATCAAAATCACTTTTTAAGGATTCAAGTTGTAAATTAAGCTTTGAAACCATAGGATCAATAGTCATGTCAACAATTACTGACTGCTTATCTTTTTTCAGTTTATGAATCTCAACATGCAAATCACAAATAGTACCTTCATACTCATCTATTACATCACTAATCTTAACACTGGTACCTGTAGGGGAAACAGTGAACTGAGCAGCCTTAAGTGAAACAAATTCTTTGTGTATTTCTTCCAAGTTGTGAGCCAATATTTCAAAGGCTTTCAACAAGGAAGTTCTACTACATGAATTTGCTTTACCTATAGCTACTGAAAAATTAAGAGATTCACTAGCAGTTGATAAGTCTCTGGGGAGCCAGGAGGTCAGATCTTCCTCACCATCACTAGGACAGTCAGATTTAGAAGACCTTTCCTTCTCCAGTTCCATCTTACACTTGTCCAATTCAACCTCTAGTTCAGCTACTTGATTTTTCAATTCAAAGCAAACTTCTTCTAGGTGATCACAACTAGCAACAGCAATTTCACATTCAACACGTTTTTCTTTAAGTTCTCTTTTGCCAGTTATGTAAGTTTCACCAAGTTTATAGCATTCATCTAATAAAGAGTCAATACATTCAAGCATATTATCTCTATCATATTCATGCATATCTTTCCTAACTTGTTCTAAGTTTACCTTGTGTTCGTGTAGCACATACTTCTTTGCCATTAAGCATTTTCTAAATGTACTAGTTCCCCCTCTGGTTCCTGAGTCAGTGATGTTTCCCTGAATGTTTGTGAAGGCAGTCAAACAAATATCAGAGTTAGGTGATTCCTCATCTTCATCAGACCCTGAATCAGAATCACCCCATATGGATGCTATCATTGCATTTTTGAAGGCCCGTTTATCTTTAGATTGGGATGTTTGTCCTTCCACTTAGGGCAATCTCGAATAAGATGTCCCTTATCTCCACACTTGAAGCAACCTACAGAAGAAGAGTTAGATTTCTTAAAGTTCTTACCTTTGAAATTCTTCCTTTGATCACGAAGAGTTCTTTCAAATCTTTTAGCAATCATGCCAATCTTATCTTCTTCTTCTTCTACTATTCCCTTAAGAGCTGTTCCTCTGGCTGGTTCCTTCTCAGACTTAGAATCAATCAACATTTCATGAGTCATGAGGGAACCAATCAGTTGTTCCAGAGATAGAGCTGATAGATCCTTTGCCTCATATATTGTTGTTACCTTGGATGTCCATGCATCTGTCAAACTGCGCAAAACTTTTCTCACAAGATCCTCATCAGAAAAGTTCTTACCAAGAGATCTAAGATCATTAACTATTGTCATAAATCTACGAAAACAGTCATTAATCTTTTCATTTTTATTCATAGCAAACAATTCATACTTAGACATAAGTAAATCAATTTTGGACCTTTTTACCTAGCTGGTTCCCTCAAAAGCAAGTTCGAGGGTATCCTAAATCTCTTTTGCATTGCTGCAACCTGAGATCTGGTTTGTTTCAGTCTCACCTATAGCCTGTTGTAGAATTGACATTGTCTTGGCATTCTTCTCCAGCAGTTTGTAATCAGCAATAACTAGTTCACTATCTTTCTTTGGAACCCTGTTTCCCTCTTCATCTGTCTTGAAAATGATGTTGGGACCATTTTTGACAACTAGCCAACATTCATAATCAATTCCCATGATCACATTTTTGATCCTGTTCTTCCACCAAGCATAGATGTTACTGTTGAACTTTGGTGTCTTATTGTCGTAGCCCATAGCGTTCAATTCATGAGTACTCATACTTGACTTCTCTAGATGTTACTCTTATGAGAAGCCTAGGCTCTAATACCAATTGAAGGTTTTAGAGCACTCAAGGGGGGGGGGGGGGGGGGGGGGGGGGGGGGGGGGAGGAGGGGGGTGAATTGAGTGTTAAACAGCCTTGGCCTATTTTTCCTACTTTTTCGATCTGTGGGAGGAACCAGTTGTGCTGGTTCCTATTAGTAGCGGATTATATGTAAAGCAATAAAAGAAGACACACAATTTAACGAGGTTCAGCCAACTCAGGCCTACGTCCTCCTACCCTATGCTCTTTTATTAATCTACTTCGAAAAACAAAGAACACAGACACTCAACTGTTTCCCTACTCCGGGAACCAGTTCATCCCACACTCTAATCCGAGTGTGCATTCGACTTACACTCGTAAGCCCTTTTGTGTTTGAACTCACAAACACTCTCCCAGCCTTTCAATCCCTCTGTTGAAGGCTCTTTACAGAATCAAACTCTCCTTTGATCTTGCTTCTAAAAGCTAATATGAGAGAAAAATATAAGCTCTAATGGTGCTCTTGTATATGACTTAATGAAAGGTTTTTGTGCTTAAGTGTGTATAATGCTCTCTAGAAATGAACTCAGTTTTTTTCACGTGAGAGACTTACGGAATTAGGTTGATTAGATGAGTTTATATATGTGATTACAAAAAATCCTAGCTTTCCTAAAATCACATAATCTTTTGTGCCGGCATCTTATGTGAAGTTAGGAAAGTATTTATCTTATTTGACTTAATCATATAGATAGAATCAAATAAGATAAATACTCCTAGTTTTTAGGTAACCAATATATTCTCATCTAATCTACCAGCTGCTTAATATATTTTCCAAAATAATTCTTAGAAAATATTTTTACAAAATCTTTTCAAAAATACACAGCTTGATATTCCATTCAGTAAACCTGGTTCCCTGAACCTGGTTCCCTGAATTAAGTATGTTATGAATTCTGTTCTAGCTTTGTACCAAAATTCATAACATGACTTATCACACTTAAAACACTTATATCACCTACTCATATAAGTCATACTACGGAGCACATTACATGAAAAACTAGATTAACAGTAAAGTACAAATATTCTTCTTTTCATGTAATCTACAAGACTTGAATCTTCCTTGGATGCTTCATCTTGAGCAAAGTATCTTTCTTTGAATGTCTTCGAAAGGCTTCTATGCTCCAAGTCTTGGAATCAGCTTAACTACTGCACATATAACATGGTTAACATGCAATAGATAATATGTGACTGCTTTACAGCATAGCAGTCAAGGAAACAGTTCCAACTGGTTCCCTGCCAGTACATAGATCAATTCATACCTAAACATTTCCTGTAAATAGACAAGTTAGTTCAATTGATAACACAAGCAAATAATAACTTGTCTAGGGAAACAGTATTCTATTATAGCTAGTTCCCTAACCAATTGTTCGCAATACTTGTGACCTGTTTCCTGTAACTGTTTGTCATCATTCAAAACATCAAAACATCAAACCTAAGGGACTCAACACAGACCATCATGTCTGCTTCCGTACAAAGTTTCGATCCCCTCCCATAGATCCTTTGTCGTAAGATAGTCCAAAAACTGTTGGACTAGGTCCGACTCTACATTTCTAATGATCCATGAGAAAACGCTAGAGTCTTTTTATGCCCATCTTACGTAACTTGGGTCGTCATGTGCTGGTGGGGAGGCGATGATGTGATTGAGCCTACCTCGCCCACTAATTGATAAGTACATAAGTTTGGACTACTTTGTGTAATTGTCATGGTTGAGTTTCTCACTCAGATTCACCGGTCCTTGGATGCTTGTCTCCAGGCCGAGTCTATTGGGGCTTAACTGTTGCAGCAATTACAATAAATGGTTCATGGTGACTGGGGCTTCAGTTAGATCTTCATTGTGGTTCATCATGTTCATGTAAGGGTGTGGTATATGATCAAGCTACTTGCGTGAGTGTTTTATCCCAGAAAAACATTGTTGGCTCCCGATAATATGTTTAATATATTTGTTTTAGTATTTTTGAATGAATGTTTCTATAAATGCCTTTGAATAGTTATACTAATGATCATTTTCCTTGACTCCATGAGAATAACCTACGCTGAACTACTTGCTAAGTTCTATCCTTTTACAATTTTATCTTTCTTTGCCTTTATCTCAAATTTGAGATTATCTTAACTCTAAGTTATCTTATCTTTCTACAATATATTCCACATGTTCTCTTATTGTTCTTTAGGGAATCAGTACTTCTTAAAACACCTTTAATTTGGCCATCAATATATTATCTTTAATTACGTATCAGTTTAAATTATTGGAGGTTTAATTTCGACAATACGCACTATTTTGTTCCTACTACGGAATACAAATTAAGATATTAATTTCAAATGAATTGTTGAGCATTTATGTTCCATCAAAATTTTGGATATCTTTACTAGTATAAATTATTAAGGAATGAAGAGAGAAATAATTGAATACCGTTGACAACTGCAATAGAAGAGGCACATACCAGAGCATAAGCACCATCAGCTATGCTTGATTGTATGTATATAAATACCTAAGGAAATCCAAGTTATATTCATTTTTCTTGCTAGCTACGTAATATTCCCATGTAATAAGATGAAATAATAGTATATATCCATATTCTTAGACCGCGTTGAATATTACGTAAATGATCTTGAAGAAGGTGACTATAGCAGCATGCATATGCGACGTCCTCAAATTCTTGTGGTATGATTTATGACCTAATTCTGGCCACCTCATTCTATATATCCTTTGGTAATTAATTAGCTTATGTTATAGATGAAGAGGAACGTTTGAAGTCGACTCTTCCGCGTAAATTAGTTGGAGAATTTTGGACATTTCTTCATGTAAGCTAGTCTAAACTCTATTTACATAAATTATATTTAAAGAGTACGTAATCTCATGTTGTTGATTTCTGCTTGTAAATTAGTTGGACTTCCTTCAAAACAAGAAGAAAGAATTGACTAAAAATAATACGAATTATTACCATTATATACGCGCAACAAAACACGGACAAGGATATTTGTACATAGGGGTGCTTATGAGCCGAGTCGAGCTCGAGTTTGGCTAAGCTCGACTCGAGCTCGATAACTAAAACTTGAGCTCGACTCGAGCTCGAAAGCTCGTGAGCTAAAAAACCGAAGTTCGAGCTCGACTTGAAAACTCAATTCTGGATCTCGACTCGAGCTCGAGCTCAATTAAAACTCGTTTCAAGCTCGACTTGAGCTCGATTAAAGCTCATTTCAAGCTTGATTAAAGCTTATTTCAAACTCGACTCAAGTTCGTTTAAAGCTCGATTAAAGCTCATTTTAATCTAATGTGGACTTTTGGTTCATATATCAAACCATCTTTTATATCTTAAGTATATTTTTCTATAAATATATTTTATAAATAAAAATTCGAGTTTCTCACAAGCTTTTCGAGTCGAGCTTTGATTTGCTCGACTTGGCTCATTAACTTATCGAGTCGAGCTCAATTGAGTCGAGTTTTGACCGAGCTTTGACCGAGTCGAGTCCGAGTTGCTCGCGAGTAGCTCAACTCAATAAGCACCCCTATTTAATTTGTACATATTTTTTCTCTTTTTTTTAACACTTCTCAACGCACATTTTTCTTAAGGCCGGATAATTCACACATGACTATATTTTTCTTAAGGCCGGATAATTCACCAAATAATATCAAAACCAAACTTGTAAATAATGTAAAAATCAAAGTGTTACGAGTATAAAAAAAACGGAGAAAGTAAGCAAGATGCAACACCACTCACCTAAAATAAATTTCACTTATTACATTATAGCAAGGATAATAAACTATTTAAGCAAGACTTTTCAACTAGATTTCCATTACTGAATCAAACACTTTCCATTCTTTCACAAATTACCAAAAAAGGGGGATTAAATTACTTCATGGTCCTCAACCATTACTACTAAATTACTAATAAAAAAAAAAAGTCACAAGATATTTATTTCTGCTGAAGATAAGGACTGGTTACTTGCAACTAACCAAAATCACAAACAAATGGCTTTAAACAAAAGGTGCCAACTAAACCGACCAAAAATCACAAGTAGAAATGAATGACATCCTTTAGTGAAGGATATTTCATAATTGATGTGGATGACTTTAAATGATAGGACCAAGTGTCCTATTAATAATGCAATTCAACAGTTACGAAGAAGATTACCCACCCCACCAAAATCAACCCCTTTGCCAATACTTAGGATGGATACTTAATCTAAATGTATATGCTATTCTATGTGCTACCTCATGATAGATGCATTGGGACACTTTTTTCTATTCAAGATAATTATTCATTATAGCTCTTGAAATTATTAAGGTTAAGTAATTCAAAATATAGCCATTGTAGTTGTAACTTTTAATTTTAATCTATAGTTGTTAATTGAATAATGAGTACATAGAAAAAAAATTTCAGCATGTTCATCTAACACATGCATAAATCATACATGTTCTCAATGTGCATAGTTATTTTTAAATTAGGGTATTTTCTAATTTAGAAATATGTTATATACCATTAAAAAAAAAATTAGTTTTACTTTTTTTTTTTGTGAGGATGAGGGGTAAACCCTGACACACGACGTCACATAAAATGAGTGTATTATATTGCAAGGAATTATTGAGTCATTTGAAACATCCTCTAAATATCTTAGACTGATGGATCACTACCATATTTCATTTGTGAAAATTTTAAATTAAAAAATTACTGTTATTATTGTTTATTAATATGAATACCTAAGAGCCTCATATCGAACTAATTGGAAATAAGTGAATGACAACTACCTTAGTTGGTTAAAGTTTTGAAGGGTAGTATTCAAGACATGAGATCAAGTTTCGTTTATTTCCATTATTGACTTGTCGTTTATATTACATTAAAAAAAATAGTATAAGTCTTAGGTGAGAAGTATAGTTAATCTATCATCCGATAGTGCAATTGAAAGTTGCATAAAGAATCACCTACGCGCGTAATATGTTCAGTGAGTGCATGTTATCTACCTATCCATCACATTCAAATTAGGTGTCATGTTGTTGCGATGGACACATAATAAAATATTTTATTTGTGCCTAATTTATCATTCTTCCATATTCCAAGATAACTTGATATATTTATAATCTTTACAACTAAAATCAATGAACATAATAGCCAATATTTAAGCTAGTGCTCTTGACATTTTCGTAAACTAATTCATGTGTGAACCTATGAATCTGTGCTGTCATTCAATCATATGGATTGGTGAAACAAAAAAAAATTCCTTACAAATTAGGAGATCCGACTCTCATTTTTTTTTTTTTTTTTTATGGCGAGTAGAATATAAGATGAATAAGAAGTAATATATCAAAGCAAAGCTGCTTTTTTGAAAACAGAAATCAAAGTTTAATTTTTGCTTTGGAAATTAGATTTAATATTGGTTTGTCTACTTTTTAACTAATTATTTCATCTGTTTTCTTTTATTTGTCTTATTTAGAATATTTTATTTTAAAAAGTGAGAAACTTAAATGTAAATTTTTGTTAATATATATAACTTAAAATATATTTATGTGAGATTTTATTAGATTCGTCTTAAAGTATACTTTTTTACTATTTATAAATATTATAAATATAATATGTGCTTTAAAAATTGTGTAAAAAGCAAATATGACAATAAAAATGAACTAATGGAGTACTTGTTCTTGCAAGTATTAAGAGCTTGTGCTCATAGGTTAAAAGTCTTCCCTGATGAAAAAGTCGCCTGATATAGTAATAACTTGGAAAAGTTGACATTATATTATCAATTCTAAAATTTGGATGTCTCCCATATTAATCCCAAATTTGAGTTATTTTTAATAATCTAGAGTTTGGAGGTTGTCTTCCCATATTGATTCTGGTAACTTGTAACCAATTTGACATACCTTTTTTTTAATATCTTTATTTTTCGTCTCTAATGTTTTTGTCCTTCCTTCCCCTGTAGAGTAACTTAAGTAAATAAATAAGGTCATATTCAATTCACCTTATTTTTACTAATTTAATGTTATTATTTATGTATAAGACTATAAATATTTACTAAATAAAATCGATTTTTACTTATTAGAATTTTTACCGATAAAAAAAATAATTTTTTAAGGTTATCCAAACAGGGCCTTGTTAATTAAAAACTTGTGTGCTTCACCTTAAATTATCTAATCTAATCTTTTTTTATAGAAAAACTGAAATTAAATTATAAAATTTAAATTATTTTTACTGATTCGATGTTGTATACTTCCTTCTTTTTTTCGTTACAACAATTTGACTTTTATATTATTAACGTACTTCACTTTAACTCTATTTGGTAATTATACTTATGGAAAAATATAGTTATATTGGACCTTATAAATTCTGTCTCGATGTATATTTTAATCAGAATAAAATTATGTTACTAAAGCATAATTTGAGATATTAATATTTCAAAAAAGTGTATTGACAATTGTGAAAAGTGAATCACTACAACTAAAAAAATGCATGGAAGGAAGTATGTTTTTAAGAGTTATTAATTTTTAATAAAATGAAATTATTGTTATTGAATTGAAATTATATTTACTAATAATAATAATAATTATTATTATTATTATTATTATTATTAATGGTTGATTGGACAAGCCTAACATAGCTCAAGTGCCATGTTTGTCATCCATCATAGTATTAATCTATACACATCATCTAAAAATCTTCACAACCTAACCGAAGCAAAATAAAAACCAAGGTATGTAATAGTTATTAACATATCTAAAATACGGTGAGCTCCCTATTAAGTTATTACTTATTAGATTTCCGTAGTGTGTGCCGCTAAGCCATGCATAAATAACCCTTTTCATTGAATTAGATTACATACTTCGTAAATTTTAATGGCTTTATTTAATGTGATCATAAATTCTTTAAATTACATCAGCTTTTATGCCCAAAATTTGATTTTAAAAAGCAAATTTTTAGTGTTGTCATGTTAGCGATGGAAGTAAAATATAAGCATCATCGTATTGTAAACTATAAGTTTGTAAGAAGAAAGAGGAGAGGATGAGGATTTACTGTGGAAGGATTATTACAGGAGGTTCATAGTAGTAGAAAGGAATGCATACATGAAAAATATTACTAACATACGAAAGGGTAATAGGAAATTAGTTAGGAATGCGCCATGTGTTATTTTTTAAGTCTTTTAACAAGCTTTTTTTTTTTTTAAATTCGCTATACACAAAATTACGTCGATCAATTTTCTAGCCAAAATACATGTAAATGTATAATCAAATTAGAGTCACTTTAGTATTAATCAAACTTTTACGATTTTATTAAACAAATATTAATATCGTGCTATGATACGTACACATACTAGTAGAAAATTAGTTAGGAATGTGCACTGGGTTAATTTTAAACTCTTTTAACAAGCTATTTTAAATAATAAAATTTATTAATTCATAAAAAGACATGCAACCACTTCAACACGTTGACTTTAGGGTAACATTTCTTAGGACTAATATTGAGAAGGTAAGCCTAAATAACTAAAATTTAGGATTAATATTGACAGACACCCCAATAATAATATTATTCTTATAATTTTTTTGAAATAACTTATAGATTTGAAGACCTATACAACTCACATGACCCACCATACAATATAAAAACAAAATAGTAAATTTGTAACGATAGAAAAATCTCATTATATATACCAGTGTTGCATAATCCCATTTCATATCATCAAAATTTCCCTAGTTTTGTGGTTTAGATCCTTTGAAGCCACCTATTCACATAATCAGTCAGAAAAGAAAAAACACCAACAATTAGTATGTCGGAAGAGAAACACCACCACAGCCTTTTCCACCACCACAAGGATGGTGAAGATGAAAACAAGCCAGTGGACTATGAGAAAGAAGAAAAGTCACACAAGCACAAAGAACACTTGGGTGAGCTTGGTGCCGTCGCCGCCGGCGCTTTTGCTCTTGTAAGCCACCTTACTTTTATGTTGATTATTATTTATGAACATTACAAGTTAATGTTAAAGTAATACCAAGGAAAGCTATGTTAATAACCGTGATTTGCGGATCTAAGACTATCTTAGATACATGAGGCCATTTAATCGGAGGTTCATAGAGATGGACCGCCAATCAATTGAATTACAGAAAATCTTAACTTATATATTTTGGCTTATTATAAATTTGACATCGCAGTAAAAAAAAAACTTGCTTTATCGAGATCTCAAATATAGGTGGTAATATCCTAGGTATAAGTGTTATTATTTTATATATAGGTGAAATAATCTCATATATAAGTGTTAATATATTATCTCTGGTACAGAGATAATCATCACAAGTATAAAAATACTGAGATGTAAAAATAATGATTACATGTACAAATATAACGATTTTATATACAGAAATAACGATTTCAGTTGTAGAAATAAATTTTAGAAAAATGACTCTTAAAATATGCATAGTAATTTATACCGTTTTAAAATTAGGAAAACCTCATTGAGTAAGTCTGAATTTATTTTATTATATTGATTCATATTACGTAGCATGATAACATGCCTTGACACTTTCTTTTGCACAATAATTTTGTAATCTAGCGAATTAATTAGTTCTAGTGAAAATGAAATATTGTAGCATGAAAAGCACAAGGCGAAGAAAGACCCAGAGCATGCTCACAAGCACAAAATAGAGGAAGAAATCGCGGCTGCCGCAGCCGTAGGGGCTGGTGGCTTTGCCTTCCATGAGCATCATGAAAAGAAGGAAGCCAAGGAAGAGAGGAAAGAACATGACGGGAAGCACCACCTCTTTTAAGGCCGTTATTATACTCATTATGCTTGAGTTTTCGTATGTACTACTTGCGTTATAAGGCAAATAAGTGATCTTCTCTGCCGTGTGCTGTATGCCTTTATGTGTATGTAAGTGTTACTATGTGCGACATGTTGTGACAATGTGACGGCTCTTCTCATGAAGATTATGGTTTGGTTTGTGTATGAAATCATGGCTGTTTTTCAAGCGCACTTTAAATTCATAGCATGGTTTTGTTTTTTAGAAAACCGATCAAAGATAAAATTACGAAATGTCCATCTCTACAAGCGTCAAAATGCTAGAAATTCATAGCGTAGTTCTTAAAATTAAATTAAGTTCTCCATTTTTATTATCTAAGTTTTTTTTTTTTTTTTTTTTTTGAGTAGCTCTGCTCATTATAGATCGTTTAAGATATGGTTCAATTAAGAAAGTACTTAAGTCCTTAACTTTTTGTAAGTAAGAAATATGGCAGGCTCTGAAACTCCCTCATTATTGGTATTGATATATTAACATATTATTTTGTACATATAGTAACGAAACTTTTTTTCAAATAGTGCTTACATAAAACATCACTTTAAAAAAATAGCACCTACAGATTTTCTTCTAGTTGAATAGCACCTGATAAAAGCTATTTTAAAATGACATTTTTTGGCCGAATTCTAGCAAAAAATAAAGTTAAATTTAGGTGTCGACTATCAATTTTCACTAAAAAATTGGTCTCTTATTGCGCGTGTGTTCACTTCCTCTCTTTCTAAAGTTGAGAGGGTGTGAATGTGATGGAACAGATTTTGAAAGAGCGGGAGTGAGCACACGCGGAGTGTATGGGGAAAACTTGAAAGTTAATAATCAGAATCTTGACTTTTTCACCGAAAAATGGAAATAAGGAGTCATTTTAAAATGATAAAAAAAATTTAAGGTGTTATTTGCCAAAAAAAAACATTTGGTGTTATTTATAAAATAAAGTTTAAAATAGTTACTATTTGACAATATTTCCTATTATATGACTATCCGACTTTCCAAGATTTTTTTCTATATTCCATAAACTGCAAAATTAAACAAAGTTTATACACAAACTAAAGAAATTTAAACTATTAAAGGATCATGCATTTTCCGTGAGACTCTATAACTTTCGCTTGATTTCAATATTGTACCTGCAAAACAAAGGGTTACAAGAACATTAATGTTGTACCCAAAGTTTTACTTGTTAGATGTAACACATCTTAAAACATATTATGTCCATTATCAAGCTATTTGGCATAGTGAGTCTCCAAATTTCTGAAAACTAAAACGTTAGATAGCCTTACTTGTTAATGGAGCAGGCTGTCAAATAAGGTACGACATGTCGTTCAGAACAGCGTGATTAGTCTTGATTACAGTTTGATTATTGTCCTAAATCATACTTTGTATACAAAGCTAGATCTCCAAAACCGTTTTAAATTAAAAAAAAAAAAAAATTCAAGATAATATTACAATCAAAATTGTCAACTATGTTTGTGTCAAAAATATTTATTTCTATTATGTCTCTATCATATCATGTTGATGTTTAGAAACTATGTAATTGCGCTTAACACCCTGAACCAAGTACCGCCTTTCAACCTCTTACCTACCAACTTGAAGACAAATTCATCCTAAACTAATATAATTTGTGAAGATTTAAATCCAGTTCTAATAGGGGACTCTACTCATACAAGAAATTATATTTTGGTATTTGGAGGTTCTCACCAAAATATCAAGGAGTTTGTCCGAATGAAGTTATCAAGTAGAGGAAGAGTGATGCCTGATCTTAATTTGTCTTTGAGAAATTTCTAATTTATACCCTATATAAATATATATTAGAGGATATTTTCGCTATTTAATTTCTATATATGGGATTATAATATCTACATCTGATATACGTTTTTTTGTAATTTTGTAATTTTGTATATTATGTATTTCTATATTTGATATAATGATGTCTATATCCGATACAATAATAGTTATATCTGGTTAACAACATCTATATGAGAGATCTCAATATCTTGATATAATTTATATCATGTATGAATTAAGAAAGCCGGCCTCATTTATCTTTGCTTAGTTTTTAGCTAACTCATACATACATTTTACCATTTACTGAAGTGGGTGTTTCGTATTTCAGATTAAGTTGTTTTTCTAATTTGAGCAGGATTTGTATTTGTTTTCAAGTCCTAGTAGCAGGAGTAGGAATTGCTTTTAATTCCTAATTACAGTAAGATTTGTTTTCATTTTCTAATTGGAGTAGGATTTGTCTTGAATAAATACCTAGTAGGAGTAGAATTTATCACCAAATCCTACTACAAGTAAAATTTATTATTTTCTTATTAACTAAACCAACTAAAAAAACCAGATCTTACAACAGTTTAAGTTAGCTGCAAAAATATTGGACATCCTATTGTTAATAAATTAGATATTATATCTTGTTACAGTTCAAAATTGTATATTATTCTTGAATGATGCATTATGAGTTCCCTTTGACAATAGGGTCTCCTAATGTTTTACTTTTTCTTACATTTACTTATAAAATAATAAACTAAGCTTACTAGTTACCACTACTATTACTTTGAATAATGTTCAAAGAATACAATTATGTTTTATAAGCATGCTTTTGGATTAACACATTGGCATGAGAAATTGAGAATAGATCGAACCCATCAGTTTCCTATTGGTACCAACAAGTTCGTACGCCCAGAAAACTAGTAGATCCATGCACCATGCACTGCCATGATTGGCTGGGATCGCAAGCCCATTGCATTACCCAATATGATATATGTATCGGGATGGGCCAACACATATTGATCTAATGTGTTTTGTAGATTGTTCAACTTTATTGAGAAATGAATTTTTCAATCTCAACTCCGTTATTTTATTTCTATATCCAAACTCATATGAATGCTCCGTATCTAGGGGTGGCAAAAACTTACTCGAACCAGACCCAAAAGTAGCAGGTTGGGTTGAGGTTTTCGATCTGAAATCTTAAATAGGTTGACACGAACCCGACCTGAAATTAAATGGGTTAGGTTAAGGTTGGAAATTCCAACCTGGAAATGACCCACGTAATCCGAAATTATTTTGGGTCAAAATCAAGTCGGATAAACCCGAACCCGACCTTGTAACCAAACTATACTAAGTAGATTAAAAAAAAAATTACATAGTCAGTCACCCATTCATCTCAAACCCCAAGCCCAAATTAAAACCCTAAAAGAAAATTAAACTACTATTGACAACTTGTCAACCATTTCATCTCAACCCTAAAAGTCTTCTTTTTTTCATCCACTCTATTGAATAACCACATCTCAAGGGTGGCAAAAACTGACCTGACCCGAATATAGCGAGTTAGGGTTGAGATTTTCGACACAAAAACTAAAATGGGTTGACACGAACTTGATCTAAAATTAAATGGATTAGGTATATATTGGGGTTTTCAACCCGAAAACTTAAATGGATCAAGTTCGAATTGGGGGATAGCTGACCCAATAGATGACACGAATACGAACTTAACCCTACCTGATCCGTTTGCCACCCTTATTCATACCTAGTATTATTGTCTACACCATAAGTTGAAATTCCCATAGTTAAATTGCTTGGTCTTCTTTCTTGTATTTTTCGCTTTCTAAAAGATGGATGATTTGGTATCAAAAGTACACACTAATGACTCATGTGTATACATTAGCATGAACTTTAGGGTATCTCAACTCCGTGATTTTATTTCTACATCCAAACTCATATGAAATGCTCTGTACCTAGTATTATCTTCTATACCACAAGTTGAAATTCCCATATATTTAAATTATGGTCTTCTTTCATGAATTGTTCGCTTTTTCAAAAATGGGGTCAATAGCACCAACTATGACTCATGTACAAGGAGTAGCACCAACAACATATGAACTTTAGGGTTGGGTGTATCAGGAAACACAAACTACTATTTAAGTGTACACAATAGTACCAACCTATAGAATATTTTCAGATTTTTGCCTATTCATCACCTTTTAAAACGTTATATATGACCATATGTCATTAGATTTACCCAACATTATAGTAATTCTCGCATATCGGCCATAATTGATGCTATATATTGAGGCTAATGTTTCCTTAAACAATTTGTTGTAAAGTTTGATGCATAAATTAAAATCCTAAGAAATAAGAAACCCTCAGACACACAGTATTGCAAAATATAGAGACAATGCAACGTAGAAGAAGCAAAATTACAAGCCGAGCATGCAACTTAAACTAGTATTGAGATACGTACAAGTATTGAGATGCTCTTGTTACTTAAATTAGTTCAAAATTACTGCACTAGCTAGCATGCAACTTTACAGAAGTTAATAAGATCTGCATGCAAATAATAAAGTTTCTAAAAAAGATACCAGGTTAATTGTGTAAGTGGTTACTGACTTACTAGTCCCTGACCAAACTTCAAACAAACATATGCGCAAGTACAAATGTTACTTACTCTCAATCCTCATTATATTATTTAGTTTAGTGACAAGTACTTTCGTTGATTTTAATTATTGGAGATCGAGAAAGTGAAGTAGTTTGGAAATGGTGTAGTGTACAACAATCATGAGCATTGTTACAATGGCACTAGTTGTTATCATTGGTTTTTTTTGGGCCATGTTAATTTATGCAAAACCTCAAATTGCCAAGGCTATAACTCCGTTCATGCTCATGAATTTCTAAGGTCATTAAGGATGTATTTTTGACTTGTGAGTAGGTCAAATTTTAGATAACTTAATTAGTTTGCGCCTATTTAATACTTATACTTTCTCAACTTATTTTCGTCTAAACATTAGAAAGTTTTTTTCTTAACTTATTTTGTTTCGAAAAAAGTCAAAATAGGTTAACAGAACACGACCTAAAAGTATAATAAAATTTGAACTCTATGGCAACTAAATCCGGACGGAGAGGAGAGGAGAGGAGAGGAGAGGAGAGGAGAGAAAGTAAATAGTTTTGTGCCCTGCGGTAGATGTAGTTATAACAAGGGTTCAGGGAAAGCATGGAGTTCAATTTTCAATAAATGCAGGTTGATTGCATTCTTATCTTCAAGTATATGGACTGTTATGTACTGCATATACTATACTGCACTCAATAAGGATCGGAGTATTTGCTAGCTTATATACTACTGCACTCAGTAAATATACTCCATTTGTCTGAAATCGTCTATTTGCTGTTTCGCTTACACAAGGAGAGCACATGGAAACTGCAATGCATGATAGGTTTCATTGTTTAAACACATTAATCTTATACTAATTAATAAAAAGGATTTCACAAATGCAACATTGTGGCTGTAGTTTAGTGGTAAGAATTCCACGTTGTGGCCGTGGAGACCTGGGCTCGAATCCCAGCAGCCACATTTTTTGTATTATTTTTCAACTTTAATAAAGGCTTGTAATGAATGTGATATTTTGTGCGTTACTCAATTTCCTACATGACTCGAAAAAAGACATCTCTGACTACATTACCACGACAAGACTTTGGAAACTCTAGCTTCAATTTTCACTCCTAATGAACATGACTATAGCCTAAAAAAAGACATCTCTTACAACAGCACTGCGGTCAGGCCTCGGAAATTCTTGCTTCTTCAACCTACTTTTATCATCTTTTAACCCAACTTATTTGTTGAAAAACATTTAGTGCTACCATAAAAACAGGTGTGGAAGATTTTTTTAGAGGGGACAGAGGACATATGCTGAAGTGAGAACCACCAAAAAGTTAATGATTCTGAATGGTGACATAATGACATTTACTAACATCACAAAATAAATTGTACAATTACATATGGTCCCTTGAATTTTTGTTCAACAAGATTAAAGGGTCCCCAAAAGTTTATGGTGTTTCAGTCTTTCAGAAACCTTTACGTGAATGAGTTACCAAATTTTATAAGGATTTGGTGATCCAGACTTCCATCGGCCTAACTTGTGCTATAGACAGACATTAGTTTGAACCACATTGATACTTGCTAACCATGCCAAGAGCTCCGGACTTCCGGGGAAGGTCAGCTTGTGATGTTTAAATCAGGAATTCAATTGCTCAAAGTAGCTGTTGTCTTTGTAATCGTGGTTGGTTGAGATGGTATAACCCAACCCTCATTTTTACTCCCATGGTCGTAGTTCAATCATCGTAGGGCAGCGCGGCGGATGGTCCGTTTAATCGGTTAGGTTATACATGAGACGAACGTCGCACCCTCACCTTCCACCCCCAATAGCCAAGGTTCAATTGTCGTGGGGATGTGGGAAGGGTGGTCTGTTGAACGGATTGGATCCATACCAACAAACATAGAACAAAATGACAACTCGAGAAAAAAAAAATGAATGAACAAAAAGTGATTGTCAAATAAGGGGGAAAACTTCTTTTTTTTATCTATGTAGTCAATCAAAATTAGAGACAATAAAACTCCACAATATTATTTCATCTGTGAACAGTTAGATAAAGATGGTATAACACATGGTTAGCAAAATTCTAAAACAACAACCTTGAGGCTTGTTTGATACAAGTTTGGCGGCAATTTAATACAAAAGAATTCTCGTACAACTAGGGCAAGGCAAAACTTTTAAACAAAAACAAGGGAATGATTCTAACCTAACAAGTTAGAGGAAAAGTTTTCAGTAGGAATCAACAAGGATGTAATAAGATATGAATACACAATACCCAACATGGAAGATGCACCAACACAACATACAGGTACGTTGCGCTATTCCATAGCCATAGAGACTCAACCCAGGTCCAAAAATCACCGACATTGACACTGATAAATCCTTCTGACAAGCCTTTCATCACAAAGAAAGCAAACGGGGGAAACAAGGTCAATCCTAAGACTATATTGCAAGCAATTCTGGAGATAGCTTTCAGGCTCCGGTCTTGCATGTCTAGTTTTATGGGCTGAGCCATCAAACAGAATGGCACTATCAACAACGCCCCAATCTCTGCAGCAGCAAAGTTCACTACTGACATGAGGGACAAACCAATAAAAGTAGCTGCGATCATAACAGACTTAAATATAGCCCATTCTTGGTTATGCAGGTGAGATGACTTCAAGCTGGAGTAATGGGAGCCGAAGACCTTGTGGAGAATGTGAAGTGTAGCTAATGATAACAAAATCCAAGAGACAATGCAACTAGTTGAAGTCCTGTTGGGTATTTGACATATGAAATAAGGAAGTAATGCTACAACAACTGCCCATATATGAATAACAAATACCGACTTTGCAGCGTGTATCCATCTCCATGGAGTACTATTTTTATTCATCACATCAGACGAACTACAGCTTGCAGAAGATTTTGTTACGTCAGACTTTGGATGACATGCTACAGCATCAGAATAAAGAGAAGCAGCAACAACAGGTAATGGTGCAATAAGGAGTGCAAAAGCAATCATGTAGACTCCAACTGAAACAAACTTGCTGGGGCCAGTTAGAAGGTAGAGAAAAAATGACTGGTGAAACTTCTCAAGTAGATTATTTACTGATCTTATAATACCTTCGATCAACCTGAGTAAAGAAAAAAGACAATAAGAAATTGAAGCAACATGATTTGTCACAGCATTTGTAAATTTCAACTGAGCAATCATTGCAAAAAGCCCAAAATTCAGTTTTATAGAGTAATTTTCACTTTATGTTTTCTGATCAGAGCATATCTAAATTTTCACTCAAATTTCTAAACAAATAGTCCAATAGCATCTCATGTGGTTGGTTGGTTGCATTGTGGCCTAAACTTGCTTTGAAGGACTTCTTGTTTAAGCCTTGTGAGATACAATATCCTAGATTGTTCCGTGTCTATGTTGTGTTCGTGTACCCCAAGGTCTATGTAAAACAAGTGGCAGCAGAGCCATCAAGATTTCTCTTGGTAAGTAGCTACTATTTAAATTTGCTACTTTTCTGCGTTCATTTTGTTCGTGATCAAGGCAGTATGTTGAAACAAGTGATCAAAAGCATTTAGCAAGGTGATACTGTAAATGACAAAAATAAAATAAACAGGAGTGGATTCCAGGACACGAAAGCTTCACTAAAATGATAAACTAGTCCGTCTTGAAGAGGCGGCTTTATTCTGAACACCACCTCAACTAGGGGTACAAATGATTTGATACATTTGTGAACAGCTCGAGAACAAGGTTGGTCAAAGCTCATTTAAAGCTCATAATTGAAAAAGGCTCACTTACTAAATAAGTTTTACTCAAACACTGTTGCGCTCGACTTGTTTTTTTTCGACAATGTTGTGCTCGACTTGGTAGTGTTCACAAACAGCCCGTTTATAACTCATTAACTGCTCATTTATAAGCTCATTTATAAGTTGAAAAAAGCTCATACATAATTCTTTGAATAATATAACCTAAAAATTTACATATAGAATCTACATTCCAATATTTTACAAATAAAAATTAAGACCCTGAGCACACTTCGTAGAAGTTACAAGTTGGGATCTTTTTTATTTGGTAATTTTGTTTCATTTTGATTATTTAACGTTTTTTTGCAATCAGCTTTGCTACTTTGATCATCATAAAAAGATTAAGCAGTAAAACTCATTTACTTAAATTACTTGTTTAAAGCTTGATTGAACTTGTGCTCAAGCTCAAAAAATAAACAAAGAAGATCAAGCCCAGCTCGAGTAAGTCTTTTGCTTAACGAGCCAAGCTGGAACAAAAAAAAAAAATTAAACGCTCAATCAAGCGCTAGCAATCTCGAACACCTATATTACACAACAAGCTCAGCTCCAACAAGGAAACACTTGATACAAACAACTACACAGCATTGAATCTGAGAAAAGTTGCAGGCTTGGGACAAACAATAAACAAAACTCCTTATGCAATCTGTTCTACACATAGTAAGCAAGATATTCACAATCAAATTGACCAATTGCAGCAAGGAGATTTCAGGTTTGGCTGAATAAGAAGATCAAAATCGACATATATTCAGAATTGCAAGATTAAGAACAATATATATATATATATATATATATATATATATATATATATATATATATATATATATATATATTAGTTTTTGACAGGATTTGTCAGTAGCTAACATTTTTAAATCAGCTTTGCTAGTCATTTGCTGAGTCGTTCACTTTGAGTGATAAAATTAAGAACTAACAAAAATAAATGAGAGTAAGGCCATGATGCCAATTGGATCGAAGGAGATAATGTTGGTTCTTAACAGAATTCAAGATGCAAACTTTAAAAGTCTGAAATATTGGCATGGTCCTAAGAAAGAAGCAAAGGGGTTCATAATTACCGAAGTAACTTCTTTCACAAAAGGGTAATGACTATGGATGATGGTGATACTATGAACAGCAAGAGGAAGACAATGAAAACCAGTTGAATATGACCTTTGAGAAATTTGATGCTTATTTCTAAGATAGAGATGCAAGCCTGGTTCCACAACATTGGCTGTACGCGAATCTGAAGTCTTCCTTGGAAAATCATATTCATAGTGTCAGATTGGCAAAAAAACTTGTAGTTTCCTAATTGATAGAGCAAACTTCACAAACTTTAACTCCAGGTAAAGGTGCTATATCTCACAGATATGTCACATCCGAAGCTTTATAAGCTACAATAATTAGAAACTAGAATATTCAAGGTGAGGTAAACTGGAAGTCAAGAGGCAATCTTCAATTAATTTTGGTTTGCAAGCAATGACAGTTTCGTTTGATGTCACACCAATGGATGAATGGATGCATGTAACCATCTTTTAGGCCAGCAGCAATTTGATTGGAGAGTTGCAATTGCAATAAAAACATTTATTTATTAGAAAAACAAAACAAAAAAGTACCACTATATCCTATGAAACCTACCAATCTACGTTGATTGAGGAAGAAAGGAAGCTTTCCTTTGTGTTTTTTTGTTTTTTAAATGACATAAAAATTCGGAGTTGAGTTGGGAAAAAGAGAGGGTGCATAAGAGACATTTGGTTAGACAAGTGAATTGTGGGCTGTTGTTTTACGTGAAGTCAGAGAGCAGTTCTTAGATTTCATGGCTGAATATTTTCCCAAGAGTAAAATGATTCTTTGGGACTTCTTGTATACGACTTAAGAGTCAAGCGCTTATAATGTTCTACAGTTTTTAAGGGGGCTTTGAAACACTTGAAGTTCTGCATAGGAACTTAACCTCTACTGGTCGTAGCAGCAGACACCATTTACACCAAGTTCTGTCAGTTTATGGGTTGGGCGTTTGTCATGACTTTTAACAGCTTAGGGTACAAACTGAAATATCATGCAAGCCACATGCCAAGGACCTTTGGGTCCGCTTTATGAACTGGTTAGCTTTGTAAAGCTGTCGTTCGGCTTTAAAAACAGATATTGCGCACTGGCAAATGCACAACTGTTCTATACAGAACACTTCAGAAAGAGAATTACAAGGCATCCAGCATTTTGTTTTCGACAAAGCAAGTGAAGTTTATCAAAAAGCCTGCCATGATAGTTGGCAACCAGAATACTCCAATAAAATAAGAACATTTGACTTATATATAGATAATACCTTGGGGCAAAAATGAAATTTAAGCAAAAGGTTGTAGGAATACATTACCGGCCACTGCGTAATAGAAATTCAGTTCGCTTGCCCTTACTATAGGGTGAGGCTTTGGGAGATATCTCCAATGTCACGGCATCGATTTGATAATCATGGAAAGCGCCATGGGAACCAGTGGGAACACCTAAAGCCTAATCAACAGAATAATAAAAGAAAAGAAAATGTAAATAATAAAAAATAGGATATCAAATGATCAGTGCATTGGATACACACGCAAACATAGAAATATATGCATTGCTGAAACACGGAACAAGAAAAGGAGAGAATTGAAACTAGGATGAGAAGAAGACGGGGAGTCACCTGAGCATACAATGAACTAGCAAGGGTAGCAGTGCCTTCAACATATACACTAGCAGGTACACCAAATCCCCACTGGGGATTTATGCTTCTAGCCAGGTTTCCTAGAAACTCAATTAATTCACCAATTATCATCAGACATTCTGACTCCAATAAGGACCAAAATTTCCCCACCCTTACATCCAGACCCTGACGATGTACTGCCAAATAATTCACAACATTTATGAGATCAAGATTTGGCATTTGTCCATTGGATGCCTCGGCAAAGATGCTAACACTGTCCTTAACATCTTTGTTTTCATTGACTTTAATGACCAGAGCAGCCGCCATAGTACCAGCACGTCTAAAACTCTCAAGTGGTTCTGCACCAACAACCTGATGATTCCCTTCAGTTTCCTGATGAGAGTTGCTTGCAGAGCATATACTAGCGTGAGACTTATCTGAGCTGTAAAATCTTGGGGCATGATATTCCCTCAACCAGGCAGCAACAGATTCATCTTCACCATACCGAGAATCTGCAGCAAGCCAAATAATGTCCTTTGCCAGCCAGGTAACTTGTGTTAACAAGGAGAATACAGAATATGCTACACCTAAAGATAAAGCTTCACCAGCACCGGGTTTTACAGCATTATAAGGAGTCACCAGGATGATTGCTTCCTTTCCGTCACCATGTGGAGCCCTAACTATACCAGCAGTACTAACAGCAGGACTGGTAGAGGTTGTATTTACTTGATCCAGGTCATTGTCATAACTAGAAAAGAAATGAAGAGGATGGAACTTGTTCGGCTGAGGATAGAACTGGAACTGACTGACTTCAGCACTCAAGTCTCGCATACGCTTCATTAGAATCCTTGGAATTTTACTGAAATGAATGATTTAATGGAAATTTCAAATAACATAAATGGTCAATAGATGAAAAAATAGAAGCAAACAGAGTATTCCAAAAAATAAAACTCAGTTTTTCTTTCTACCCAAATGCAGGCTTTAAGCCAAAGGTCTCTCAATTGTTTAACTTGATTTGCCTTAAAACTGACATAAGAAATTAAGAATAACATCAGAAAAGATCAACTAGAGGCAGAAGTCATCCATTCTAACTCAATTCACAAAACAAAGCCTCAAACAGCAGAAGTAGACAGAAAAACTAGCCGCTTCAAAGTTCCAACGATACTCAAATAAACTTTGAGCATCCAGCATTGAAGCAGGGGTTTTGAATGTGTCATGACATCAGATGAACATAAAGTGAAATATGGGAACGATGCCATACCATAACTTCCAAGTTCTAAGCGGATTTAGTTGTAAATCAAGATGGTGATTTGGAATTATTGACAAAATTTTAAACAGAAAAACCCGTTGTTTCAGGATCAAATCATATAAACACCAAAAATTCACAATGCCATGTAGAGGACACATACATGCCTGCAGTATCGCCATCCAAGCTCAAGCTCATTATTTCCGCAATAAGTTTGTCAGCATCTGAGACATCATTAGCTGAGAGCATGGGCTTGGCAGAACCTATGAGACACAAAATGGTAGCACACTACTCAGATAATGAAATAACTTAGTGTTCAAGCGTGAGAAGTTCACACAAATAATGTCAACATGAACTCACCCAATGCGTAAATTATCTAAGCAAGCAATTCTTACTGCATTGAGACATACTGCTCATAGTCAATTCATCCAATATCCCATTAGTACAAGAGAAATCCAAGATGTACTAGTTTTGAACCTTCGAAACATTCAATGAAATGATGTATGCCTTCCAACAATCAGTGCACAGAACAAATCCCCCATTACTAGCAACATGACAGAATCCAAAAGCCAAACACAATATTCTACGATCGAAAAAATACCAGACTCCCGAAGTTCCAGAACTTTGTGTGAAATGAGCATTCTAAAGCACACAGATCTAACAAAGATAATCATTGAACACAGTCTACACAATATTAAACCGAAAGCAACCCAATACACCAATAGAAAACAAGGTGTCATCAAGATCATCCGAATAGACGAAACCCCAGTTCAAAAATTGAAGATTTGAGGAGAGAGACTGACCTGGCATCAGGGCATTCTCTGAAATGTAAGTATTTTTGGCTAGAACTGGCAAGAGTAAGAGAGCAACAACACCAGCAATACAGCAAACAAAACTGCAAAAAAAACCCAAAAAAGTTAGATGCATATTGTTAGAATTGAGGGATGAGCAAAATCCATTGGATTTGGAAGATGAGGAGTACCTAACAAGAACACGATGAGACATGAGAAGGAGCACAATACGCACAAGCGGACGAGGGTTTTTCTTGGGAGGCTTGGATTCTGACATACTCAACATTTCTTAGATTTCAAGCTAGTCTTGAGAGAAACGAAGAGGAAGCTAATGGTTCATTAATCAATTTTCATCCCAAATACTCTCTTCTTGTTTTGAACCGCTTGCTTGATCGTTCTCGAGAAGATGTGGGTGAGTTTTGTTTATTCTCGGAAAGAAAATCAGCTGGAATGCTGGACTATTGATTAGTAAATATATTCCCATAGAAATGCTCCATTTATGTTTTTAGACTCAAATTATATTGTATATGTATGCTCAAATTTAATAAATATTGACAGTTGAAAAGTAAATTTTGTTCATTTAAGAGGTTAATTTTATAGAGATATAATAACTTTATTATATCCTGTGTATATTCAATACTTTGTGTTTTAGATTGTCTAAAAAAATTGTCCAAATTTTAATATGGTCAAGTTGGACTAGTTTATAACTTCTTAAACATGATTTGCTAGGCTATTATTTCTCGACAAATGTGTAAAACTCTCCACCCAATCCAACTATTAACCTAACCCTAATTACATACACTACCTCACTCTCAACCGTCATTATTTCTCTAGAATTCTATCCATCTTCCTCTAGTCTCCCTCTTTGAAAACCCTATGTCTAGTCCATATGTAGCTTCACTTTCTAAAATCGTTTATTCTCTTCCTTACACCTTCTTCATTCTTTAGGTTGTTTTTTTCGTCCAAATCGTTCTCTTAAATCACCTTCAAAGTTCAAAAATCATTTTTCATCTTGAAATCTTGTTGTTTTGGTGTAAGACGACTCTTTTCTTGTATTATTTTACACATTTTGTCCTTATAAACTTATTGTTTGGTTCGGTGTGTTCGAATATGGTGTATATGAGAGCATGGATGATTATGATTTTGATGATTCTTACAGCGTTTGGTCTGAATTTGTAACAGCCACTTCGATTACACCGTATTCTTTACTAGCTATATCTCTTCCTTGTGTGGTATAGTCACTTCATTCGGTTTCTCGATTCACTCCTACTATTTCACCTCTTTTACCACCCACAAACCAAACACCAACTTGTATCCTTCCTCCACTAGACCTAGTGGTTTCTTATACACCAAAAGAAGTGTGGTCTACTCTAGAATATCGTAGGTGGTTGCAAAGGAGGGCGACAAAGAGGAAATGGGAGTGGGAGTGTTTTGTACACCAACTTGTTGTAATTTGGAAGGCCCAACTTTCGATGACAATGCTAAGGTTAATGATGGTGACACAAAATATAAGGCCTCTATGATGGTTCGTGAAGCTGAAGAGCAACAATGGCTCCCTTCTAATTACATCAATGATCTATGTCATGATATATTGAAGTTATTGGTACCTGAATTCTTCAAAAAACATAGATAAGTATCTCAATCTCTTTGTTGATTTCATGAGTTTCTTTTGGTGTAAATGTATGGAATGCATCGGGTCTTCTTTATGTCTTTTGATATCTAGGTTTTTTTTAAATCATGACATTCGTTTGGTTTTGGTTATAAATCTTTTATGAGGATTGCAATATTTTATGAGGTTTTTTTTTGTTTTTTTTTTGGAAAACTATGTGTTTGTTGCAATTTTGGTTGTAATCTAAGATGAAGATTGAATATTTTTTAGTGTTATTGGTGCAATTTTGCTCATGATTCTATTTTTGAGTGTTGTTTAAATTTTCTAATGATGATATTTTGCTAAATATCATGTTATTTTATTGCGGTTTTGGTCGTAAATCTAAGAGGAGACTGTAAAAATAATTATGTTATTGGTATGTTTCTATTCTAAGTGTTATTTATATTTTATAATGTTTATTTAATTTTGAAAATTATGTTATTTGTTGCGGTTTTGGTTGTAAATCTAAGATGAGGTCTATGTTTTGGTATGTTTCTGTTCAAAGTGTTCTACATTTTTTTAATGTTATAGGTGTAATTATATTTTTATTAATGTTATTGGTGCAATTCTATTGTTATGATGTGTTACTTCCTTTGTGATGTGAATGTTCAACCTAGTTACATTTTAAAACACCATTTGTTCGCAGCATGATCCTACACCCACGTTCCAAGTATTGATTGCTGAGGCATTTTGTGAGTCAAAAGCCTAGGACAATAATAAGTTTTACTTATGATATGAATTTATATTTTGAGAGATTTATTCTCAAGAAAGAGTGAGTCATTTATGATTTTAAAGTTGTTTATTTATGTCCTAAGATGCCTTTGATGTCATATGCCACGAATTAGTACATCGGGCTTGGGTATTGTGTTTATTAATGCAGTATACTTATGAGTTTTTTAATTATATAATGACAATGTATATTTTGAGGAAAATATAACTTTCAAAAGACTAATTAATTTCCATTACATTTATTCAACAATAGTCCTCATCTCTTGAAATATTCACAAAATATTAAATGAATGAAAACATATTATTTTTAGATAAAACATGAACTTCAAAAATTAAATAATTAATAGTCAAACCTTACATCATATCCTCCAATTTTGCTACATTAAGTTCATTATCTTCTACCTGTGTTAAGTATAATGTATTAGGTTGTGTGATTCATTTAAGTCAGTGTCTATAAATAATTGCATGTTGTTGCTGTAAAGATGTTAGACAATCTTTAAGTACTTTGTTTATGTCTCTTTTTTTTTTTTTTTGCCCTATTTCACTTTTTACGGTTTCTAAAACACAACTTAAAATACTTTTATCTCTTAATTTATAAGACAAAAATATTGAAAACTTTATTATAAAAATTTATATTGAGATGAATCCAATAAGATCTCACTTAGACATATTATTTGTTATAATATAATTAGACTTTATGATCACAATATTTAAACTTTGACTCCAATAACAAAACAAAATATAGCAAACAATTAGGGACATAGGGAGTAGTTGGTTCAGATAACTAAACTACTAAAGGCAACAATCCCTCTCTTTCCATTAACATATATGGTAATTTTTAGTTATTTCCTTCCTTTTATTTTATGATTTCAATCATCACATGTTGTAATGATAGAAACAAATGATTAGGTAATCTTGACACAGTTTAAAACTTAGAAAAAATGGGATATTCTTAGAATAGAAGGAGTATATTATAATATATAAAATCTTTAACACAATAATAATTGAGGTTCAATTTAAAACTAGATTGTAATTGTTTTTACTTATCATAACATTTATTCTAACAGATTAAAACTAATTTATACTGATTAAAAGTTTTTTTTATTGATTTATCAGTTTTATTTACGAATGAAATTATTGATTTTAACATATTAAAATTAGTTTTTATTTATTGAAATTGATTTTGACTAGTATGGTAAGTTATTTTTTAACGTGAATTAAAGAAAGCCTTAAAAAGGATATATAGTACAATGAAAAGTATATCAATGACACCCATTCCACTTTTATTTCCAAGTGGAACTTTTTTTTTGGAAACTTCTATAAGTGAACTTAATTGACTTCAACGGTGCACATTGGAATGATAATTTGTGCTCTAAACTCACGAAAACCTAAAACTAGTTATTTAAATGTTACATCGACAAGTTTAGAAAAATTTAATTACACAAAAATAAACTAACTAATTAATACATGACAAGTTAATTAAACAACTTTGTCATCAAAGGCGAAGAGGGTCTGCATAAAAAAAAAAATCAAAGGCGAAGAGGGACACCAACGACGCATCATCCTAAAGTAAATGTAATAGGACTATAGAAGTATCAATTTTTGCCTTTTTCTAAGTTACATATGGACGAGTAAGACAAGGAAGTTGAGTCCGAATTAGCAATAATTTAAATATATCTCACTTATTACTCCTATCCCTTAATATTTGCCTTATTTTAGTAAAAAAAAATCTCTAAAAAAAATAATTAAATGAGACAAACATTAAGAGATGGATGAAGTATCACATACTTTCTCGGTCTGAAAAAGTGAATCTGAGTATTTACTCAATCTTTTCCATTCATTATTTTTGTTCCCAATTTAAGTGATAAAGAGAAAAAATCTTTCATGTAGGTCTTGAGAACTTATATTTTTGCAATTAGAATGGAAAAAGTGTATATATATGAGAATCTTAAATTTTACAATGAATAATTTAATTTCAGGGAAATTGAATCGGATACCCTTAAATTAAGGTTTTAAAAATTGCACAAGAAATACCTCAAATTTTTCAAAAGTATCATATATTCTAGAGGTTTTAAAAAATTATATACATGCAACATGCCTTAAGGCCCTAATGACTAATGATGGTTGAAAATATTGTTAGCTAATCCCCTAAATGTTAATCGTAACCCAAAAATCCAAAATGTGTTACTCTTTTCATTGTGGTTGTCGCTTCCACCAAAGTTTAGCAGTTTATAAGGAAGGTTTTTTTTGACAATGTTTATGATGTATGATGATAATAAAAGGCAATTGTAGTACAAACATTAAAGGTATATGGTCCATTTTTCAAAGTATTAAGGTATCATGTGCATTTTTAAAATTAAACCTCTGAAATATTGAGTACAATCTCCTTTAATTTTACAATTTTAAGTTGTTAAAACTTTAAAATCGAGAAAAATGTAATCTCATAATTATATTCGCATGATTGTTTTTCACGGTATTTTGTGAAAAGCAATGAAAAGGCTGTTGAAAACTAAGCAAATCAATGTCTACATTAAGTGCATATCTTATTTTACTGTTAATTTTACAGTAGCTAACTACAAAAACTTGATAATCACAAATTAGAAAATGTTACAAAATTTAAATTAATAGAAAGACCTTTGTGAGGGAATCAAAATCCTAACGAAGAAAGAACTTCAAATTGTTCTACTGAAAGAGCTAGAATTCTAACATCGTGTCAGGATGCCACTTGATTTATTGAATTTTCTTGTATTTTTTTACCATTTAACGATCCCCTCTCTTTCTCGATTTCTCTAATCTACACATATATAATTTAAATTTCAGCATTATTTACTCCATCTCAAACAATGTTTAAATCTAACCATTTCCTTAAGAAATCATCTCCTGCTTGGTGGCTGCTTCCCCTCTTGATGCGAATGCATGGACTTCTTTCAAGCTTAGATTTTACACAAAAACAAAGAGCTACTGGGGTAGTGGCCCACTTACTATTAACTCAAATGATGAAGACTCACTCTCACTAGGAGAATGGATTCACCATTATGTCTAAGAATATAGTAATGTGAAAAAACTAGCATACTTTTTTGGTACCCTTTGGAGTATTTGGTTAGTTCGAAGCTTCAAGCTAGGAACTGGAAGCCAAGCAGAGTTCACAATAATGTCCAACCAGGCAATGTATCAACATCAAATGTTCTTCGATCAAAACAATAAGACTCGCCACCAGAATCAAGAATCTGATACTCATAATCCCTTAGGGTTTTACTATGCAATGATTGGCACAGATAATTGTGATGTGGAACCTTAGCACATACAGGTAGACAGTGAAGGAAATGTTCTCGACAAGTGTAACGACTAAATATAATTAGGACTAATTATGGAGATAACATCTTCGGTTATTTTAGGTGATTATAGTGTTTTGCTAGAAACCGACTATAATTTGTATGTTAATTAGATTAACGTACTCCTAATTTCAACCGAGTCTTATGAGGTCACACATTTAATTAATTGATTGGACAAATACAGTGTAGTTGTGTGGGAAGGTGCAGTAAAAAGTAATTAGATTAATTAAGTCATGATAAGTTACTTAATTAGCACGTTGACTTATATATATATATATATATATATATATATATATATATATATATATATATATATATATATATATATATATATATATATATATATATATATATATATATATATATATATATATATATACATATATATATATATATATATACATATATATATATATATATATATATATAAAGTAATCAAGAAAAGTTCTTGATTTCGTAATAGCATATATGGAAGATCCGCTCAATTCTTGTGGACCAATACTAGAGAAACGGCGATTAATGTTCTAAGATCTCCAAAAAACATGCCCTTTTTCTTTGACAAATTCACACATCAAGATTATGTTATTCCATATCAATAATTCATATTATTATATGCATGAGATCCTAATTAGATGCTAAAAAATTGTTTCTTGAAATTCCGCTAATCACATCTAAATTTCTACAGTGGTATCAGTTAGCCTCTTACATATTTTAATATGATTATGTATAAAATTTTGTTATTTTATTCAATTAGAGGAGGTTTCATAAGTGGATTAAAACTGCATCATTAAAATTAGATTTTAATCAATTGGATAATTGATTAATTTAAAGCATTTTGATGTTAGGATTAATCCTTAATTTGCATGATTTTCGGTGAAATTGTTTTGTCCTTTTCAAGTTCATAGCAAGCCCCAAATTCGAAATAATCAAGCATAAAAGTGTGATTTTTAGCATGCATACACAATTTGATTGTACTCTTTGTATTGAAATTTGTTCAACAATTGCCTGATTAAATTTTTGAATTAAGAATCCTAAATTTCTCCCCAATTTAATTGATTTTAATGAAATTTGAGAAATTTTACAATTAATCCATACAAAACTATAATTATAGGATAATTATATATTTTCCCCTTATTTTGGACACAAATTAGAGCAAAAAGTTGCTTGATTTTCACTCCAAAAAGTTGTGTAACGTGGGTTCTTAGCAGCAAATATTGGGTCACGGTGGATGGCAGACGCTGGGCTTTGAGGGGTTTTGTTCGCGGTTTACCGGCGACCATGGTTGCCGAATTGTTTTTCGGTGGGTCCCAGCGAATGCTTTTTGAAGAGGAGGTCATGCGCGAAAGCATGAGAGTTGCTGGTGTTGTGGCACGGGCCAAGATGGGTCTGAGCCCATTTTTCCTTAATACTTCCCTTTTGCTATTATAATTATCTAATTTGTTTGAAATTAATTATCATTTCTAAATTTAATTGAATAAAAATAAAATGGTTATTGATGGATAATTATTTAATTTAATTAGTAAAATTAAACAATCAATCTCTTTAATTTTATTAATGCTATATTTTGTCTATTATTTAATTTTATTATATGATTAATAAAATTAAATATTAATGAATGCTTTAAACTTTTCTACTTTTGTGGTATGTTTATTTTTTAAAATATTATTTAACTTTATTAATGTGATAAATAAAATTAAATAAAAATTATTTTTAATTATTTATAACATGTTTTTAATTTCTAATATGTTGATACGAATAATTTATAATTTTTATAATATGTGATATTATGATTGCATGAAATGAATACTATGGCCCAAATTAGGATAGAAAATACGATTTGTGCATTGTTAAAATTTTATTTCTTATAACCTAAATATGGTATGTATATCATTTGTATATTTTTAAATTATTTTAATTAGTTATTATAAATATCAAAAATTATTTATAAGAACTATGGATGGAGATCCAAGAAATAAAGGTCTAAGAATATCAAGGATGACGATCCATGATATTTCAAGGACGGAGCCCATGAAGAATAGTACGTCTTTAGGGGTTAGGGACCATACTAGAATTACATTCAATTTACGTTTTATATTGCTTAGTAATGCTTTCAAAGTTTATGTTGTTTTATTTATGTCATAAGTTCACCTTTAAATAAATCAACATGACTTAGGTCCAAAATTAAGATTGAGTTAATATGCTTTTCCAAACAAGCACCTATAGAAGCCTTTAATCATTAGTGATAGGTTCTACCTAAGCATGATGTTTCTAATTATCTTAGGATAAAAGGGTAAATTTGGGAAATTTACAAGTTTTGTTTGGTTATACTCAACAAAATCATCAAAAGGGTTTTGGATTTTGAAGCAAAGGGATAGGACTAAGATAAGGAGTTATTACCTATCAACCAAGAATTACAAGTGTTGTAATTAGTTAAGAGTTTACTTACCTTGATAAAATAACTTTAAGAGTAGGGCACAAGTCCACTTAAATTATTTTAAATAGGAAAGGAACAATTAAAATTTAATTAAGCGTGTGTGGCTTTTGTTATTTAAAATAGTTTAAATACTTGAAGCTCATTTCAATAAACATAAAGAATTTTGCATACTATCTATTGTAGATATCATTTCTAATAATAACAACTCATTTGTCAATTTACGTTCAATCCTTAAGAACGATAAGTTAAATGGCAAAAACTTTCTTCATTTTGAAAGGAACATGAGAATTATTCTAATGTCCGAAGGAAGAGAGGATATCCTCAAAACTCTTATCCCACCCTTAAATTTGCCCCTTACGATGTTGAGTTAGCCAGCTAGAGTTGTCTCAAAAAGGTCAGTAATTGTTACTTGCCTTATGCTAACTTCCATGGATTTTTCCCTTCAAAAGAGGTTTGAGAAAATAGATGCATACAACATTATCCAGCAACTAAAAACCATGTTTTGGCTGTAAGATTGAGATTGAAAGGTATGAGATTCATAAGAATATTCTTTGTGTATATGTTAGAAGTGGGGAAGTAAGTGGGAAAGCAAGTGGGGGAACATGTTTCAAGATGATGGGTCATTTTGAAAATATGAAAAGAATGGGTTTTCCTTATAGCCAAAAGTTGGCTACTGAAATCATATTATACTCTCTTTATGATGGATTCAAGAATTTAAGGATAAATCTTCATATAAATAAGGTGGAGAAAATACTTGCTGAGTTAATGGGATGCTCATAACTATTGAGCAAAAACTTCCAAGTTGAGCCTAAGTAGGAAGTTCTTATTGTTCATAAGGGAAAAGAATTTAAGAAAGTTGAGGCTAGCAAGACGAAGTATGATAAAAGCGAATAAGTTGCTAGAAATTTTGAAAAGCCAAAGGCTATTATAAAGTAAAAAGTAGTTGTTGATAGCAAGTGCTTCTATTATGACAAAATTGGTCATTGGAAGAGGAACTACCCTAAGTACTCGAAGGATAAGAAGTATGGTGCTTCTACTTCAGGTATCTATTTTATAAAAGTTAATTTAGCAACTTATACTTCTTGGGTATTTGATACTGGTTGTGTTTCTCATATATGCTTGAATGTGTAGTGACAAAAAGGGAGTAGAAACCTTGCAAAAGGACAAATAGAATTACATGTTACAAATGGAGCAAAGGTTACTGCTATAGGAGTTGGAACTTATAATCTATCTTTACCTACTGGATTTATATTAGAACTTAATAACCGTTATTATGTTCCTAGTATTGATAAAACATTATCTTGATTCATGTTTTTAGATCTTAAAGGATATTCATTTACAATAAATAAAGGGTATTTATCTATTTATTTGGATGATATGTTTTATGCCAGTGTTAATAATTGTAATGGGTTGTATTTGATCAACTAAGATAAACATGTTCTTAACATAGAAAGAAAGAAACATTAAACAAATGGTACTAACCCTACCAATCTATGCATTGTTTTTAGCCTATAAAGAAACATTAAACAAATGGTACTAACCCTACTTATCTATGCATTGTTTTTAGGCTATTTCAACTCAAATCGCATTCAGAAGTTACAAACGGTTGGACATCTAACATCTTTTGATTACGAATCAATTGATGTGTGTGAATCTTGCTTGATAGGAAAGATAATGAGAATACCTTTTACTAGAAAAGGTGAAGGAGCCAATGAACTATTGGGCCTAATAAATACATATATATGTATGTGGACCAATGAGTATAAAAGCTAGGGATGGTTATAGCTACTTCATAACCTTCATTGATTATTTAAGTAGATATAAATATATTTATTTAATAAAATATAATTCATAATCTTTTGAAAAGTTCAAAGAGAAGTAGAGAACCAACTTGGTAAGACAATAACGGCATTACGATCAAACTGTGGTGGTGAATATTTAAGCCAAGAATTTAGTGATCATTTGAAAAGTTGTGGAATTCTTTCATAATGAAAAAGGATAAATCAAACTCTATTAGATATGGTTCGATCGATGATGAGTATTGCTAACCTTCTAGTATCCTTCTGGGGATATGCTCTCAAAACTGTTGCTTTTACATTAAATAGGACTCCCTCAAAGGTTATATATAAGACTCCATAAGAGTTATGGGGAGGAAGGGTTTCTAACCTATCCTTTCCATGCATTTGGGGGTTGCGAGACTTATGTAAAGTGTTTATAATCAGACAAACTCGAACCTAAATCCGATAAATGTTTCTTTATAGATTATCCTAAAGAAACAAGTGGCTATTACTTTTATAACCATCAAGTCAACAATGTGTTTGTTGCTAATGATGTCACCTTTTTGGAAACAGATTTATTTCCAAAAAGATAAGTGGGAATAATATATCTTTCGTACAAGTTTAAGAAGCGGAACAAATGGATATGGATCAATCCATATCAGAAGTGGAAGCACTTGTGCCATTTCCTTTGGTAAAGATTGTGCATTCTATCATAATCCTTCTCCCATGCCTGACTTTGTGGTGGAGAAAATTCATTCAATGCATGAACCTCCTACTGCTCCACTCGAATCTAATTTGAGCGAAAATTCGTAAATTGTTGAGAATTGAAGGAAATTTCTCAGTTGTTGCCCTACGAAGGTCTAGTAGACCAAGAAACCCACTAAAGAAGTTTGTGGATTTCTTGTTAACTGAAAGTAATAAAATATTGAATGTAGAACTTGAGTAACCTACTAGCTACAAAGAAGCCTTGGCGAGTCATAACTCCAAAAAAGGGCTTGGAACCATGAATATGAAAGGAATCCATGCCTAATAATCAAGTATGAGAATTGGTTGATTTTTATGATGGGGTTACACCTATTGGCTGCAAAAGGATTCAAACAAATTCATGTTATTAACTAAGATGAAAAATTTTCACCTATCACAATGCTTAAATTCATTTAGATTCTTTTAGCCTTTTTTATTATGAGATTTGGCAGATGAATGTCAAAATCATTTTCTTGAATGGTTCTTGAAAGAGGATGTGTATATGACACAACAATCCTAGGAAGGTATTTAAGCTTCAAAATCCTTTTATGGATTAAAGTAAGCATCCCAAATCTTTGATTCGAAGAGGCAATCAAATAGTTTGGTTTATCAAGAATGAAGAGTGGGAGTAGTATAGTCATCTTGGTTCTATATGTAGATGACAAATTGCTTATAAGAAACGATATTTCCATGCTTGACTCAGTCAATGAATGACTAAATAATTGTTTCTTTATGAAAGACCTTGGAGAAGCTGAGCACATATTGAAGATCAAGATCTATAGAGATAGATATAGACGATTGATTGTCCTTATTCAAAGTACTTTAATTGATAAGGTCCTTTCTAGGTTCAATATGGAAAACTTCCAAAGAGGTTTCCCCCCCATGCAACATGGTTTATCGCTGAGTAAGACTCGATGTTCCTCAAACATTAATGATAACAAGATTTTCACAGTCGTTTATGCTAAACCTTGAACCAAACAATACTTATAATAACCTACAAATCACAAAAGTATAGTGGGGTAGGGGATCGAACCACGAGGAAAAAGGTTAACAATACACTCCACGTCTTAACATAACAGAACTTTTTGGTTTGAAGAGAAACTAAAACCAATGATAAAAATAACAAGCACGGTGTACTAAGAGGAAAATCAAGGGGAGAAAACGAGGACGAGATTAGATTCACCCTAGGAAGGTGATTTTAAAAGAGAATATGATAGGTTAGAGGAAATCAAACAATAACTAGTATAGACACCCAAGTATGTGAGAGGAAGTTGGTGATTCCACAAATCACATCGAACGACCTATAATTGCCCTATGTCTCTAAAGGAGTTGCAGGACAAGATTCGCATTGGGTTTCAAGGGCTACTTATTGTCATCATTCCTCTAATCTTAGACAATGAAGAATATAGCCTTTCCTAGGGTTTCACTAATCAATCTCTAAAGAGAACTACTCACACATAATTGAGATGTAAGAGACAATGATAATCAATAAAACAAACACAACAGATAATAATCATCAAAACGAACCAACAAGAGTAAAGATAAAGTAGAAACTATTCTAGATAAGCAATAAATATGAGGCTAGACATTAAATGTAATAAAAATGAACTCAAAAGTAAAGAGGAAATTGATACTTACAACCCAATGTTGATGCTACAATAAGGAGATGGTGAAAAATCAATAACCACGATTAGAATCCAAACTACAAAGTTAAAAACTTAGAGTACAAAAGTTTGAGATAACAGAAATATGAAAACTAGGGTTTAATGAACTAAGAGAAGCTTAATGGTTAATCAAAACTATCTTAGGGAATGTATTAGGGCCTCCCTTTCTACAGAAAGTGGGATATTTATATCCTAAAACAAAGGAAATTCAAAAGCCCAAAAATGCCCTTGGGATTGTCTAGAGAAGAAATAAAGTTCCCGCAGAAAAACATGTCTATTCGCCCGAATGGGTGACCCATTCGCCCGAATTTTGACGCTCGAAATAACTAAGGAACTACTCTGGGAGAGATTCGCCCGAATGTAAAGGCCATTTTCCCGAAGGCAATACCATTCGCCCAAATGTTGCTCCATTCGCCTATTCTAGCAGCTCTGGTGATTTTCTATGTTTTCAACAATTAAGGAACTTCTCTGTGTGCGATTCGCCTGAATGTATGACATTCACCCTTTCTAGTGAGATTGAAGCAAAGACTTCTATGTTGGTTTTCCATTCGACCAAATGGTGCTTGGATTCGGTCGAATCTTAGCCTGAATCTTGCTTTACAACTTCTTTGAAGTGTCTAATGGCTTTTGAACTTTGTGGGATCTTTGAGAATGACTTGGAATGCGTGGCTAAGCTATGATACGCGCGTCTAACCTCTTGATAAGAGTATCAAAGTCTTGAATACGTCGCACTTCACCTTGAAATCATCAAAAACACTTGAAATGACCTTAAAACAACTCGAAGACAAGATCAAGGTAAAATCAAGTGTAATGTGTATAAAATCAATCTAAAACCGGGAGACTTGACACTACAACAGGGTTGTAAATGTGCTCTAAAACGAGCACATCAATTGACGAGACTAAGAAAATGTGTATTTATGCCTCGGTAATAGGGTTTATTATATATATCTGTATTCAACCGAATATTTTATATGCTTTGAGCATGAGTAGCAGATTCCAATTGAATGCATGTGAAACACATTGGAGTACATACAACTAAGAATATACTAAAGTATTTGAGAAGGACTAAGGATCTTTTATTAGGTGTATGGATATGAAAGCAAGCTTCCAAACAGACAAACATGACTTTCGATGTCAATATGGTTTCATATTTCATTTGAATAAAGGGGCATTAAGCTAGAAGAGTTCAAAGAAAAATTCACACATATAATAACATTGATGATCCGTTAACTGAACCATTGCCTCAACCCAAGCATGAATATCATGTTAGGTACTAAGGGATGAAGCATATTGGAGAGTGGATTTAGTTGTATATTATTTTATTGTAAAATTAGTCACAAACATAAAACACTCAAATATGTTAATTTATGTTTATCAATAAAGTGACCATTCTTATTTAACTGTGGTTTGGTGTTAAATAAAATGTCCAAAGTATTCTGTAACATTTGATAGATTTGTCAAATGCGTGAGTTGATTGATAGCGTTGTTTCATGGGCTATAGAGATATAGAGATTTCTGGTTATTTACATGGATATGTATATGGATACATATTGGATAAAACTTCTAGATATTCTTTAAATTGATTAGAAGAATTTTATTATTAAATTTAGTGGATTCCTTTGACATGAGTACAATATTATTCTCATTTGGTGATTAGTATAGTATGTCGTTTCAAACATTGTTTCGTAAAAGGAGGTTATAAAGGGAATGCTCAGGGTTGCTAAAAGTTAAGTGGGATTTTTGGTTGCATAAGATTAAATAAGTCTTCCTAATTATTAAGATTGGTATGTTGGGCCTCTTGAAGACAAAGAAGTGAAAAATGCATGGCCGTGTTCAAATGGATTAAGAGTTAAGCATTTGTTTTGACAATTCAAGCTCGGGTTTCAAGAAATGATTTGAGCATTAGTATGGATGACATGATATGTCATCATTACACACTTGTTTTTAGATAAGTGGGAGATTGAAGGAAATATCCTCAACAAATGTAACAACTAAATATAATTAGGACTAATTATGGATATAATATATTCGCTTGTTTTAGGTAATTATAGTAGTTTGCTAGAAACCGACTATAATCTGTATGTTAATTAGATTAACGTACTACTAATTTCAACTAAATCCTATGAGGTCACACGTATAAGTAATTGATTGGACAAATATGATGTAGTTGTGTGGGGGAGGTGCAATTAAAGTAATTAGATTAATTAAGTCACAATAAGTTACTTAATTATCATGTGAGAACCCCTCCCTTATGTGAGAACTCTTTTTGTGTGAGAACCCATATAAAACCATCCAGTTGCTAGATCTAACGGATAGTATTAAGTGAAAAAGAATGGCAAAAGCGTAAATAATGACAAAACTAACTCACTTTTTCAATTTAAAAAAAACTGACACACGTTTCCCCATTTCAGAAAAATATTGAGACAAAAACAACTTTTTGCAAAACCAAAAAAAAAGTTGTACTTTCTGACACAGCTGTACTTTTCTCGAAAATATTTGTTTTATTATTTTAACGTTGCTATAATGTTCTAAAACGTGACTCTAATGTTCTAGGTAGATGGTTTCGTTGTTCTAATTTAGTGAACTCATGTTTTAAGTTATATTTCCTCGTTCTACATAATGCTTCTCTTGTTCTAAATAGGTTGGTTGGTTGTTCTAAAATAATAAACCTAATGTTTTAAAAAGTTCTTCCATTGTTCTAAAACATTGCTCTATTATTTTAACGTTACTATAATGTTCTAAAACATGGCTCTAATGTTCTAAGTAGATGGTTTCGTTGTTCTAATTTAGTAAACTCATGTTCTAACTTATACTTCCTCGTTCTACATAATGCTTATCTTGTTCTAAATAGGTTGGTTGGTTGTTCTAAAATAATGAACCTAATGTTCAAAAAAGTTTTTCCATTTTTCTAAAATGTTGCTCTAATGTACTTACGTTGCTCTACTATTTTAACGTTGCTATAAATATTCTAAAACGTCACTCTAATGTTCTAAGTAGATGATTTTGTTGTTCTAATTTAGTGAACTGATGTTTTAACTTTATACTTCCCTCGTTCTACATAATGCTTCTTTTGTTCAAAATAGGTTGGTTGAATGTTCTAAACTAATAAACCTAATGTTGTAAACCGTTCTTCCATTGTTCTAAAACGTTGCTCTAATGTACTTACGTTGCTCTATTGTTTTAACGTTGCTATAATGTTCTAAAACGTTACTCTGGTCTCCTATTATTCTAAAGTTCTAATTAGAACAAGAGAAGCATTATCTAGAATGAGGAAGTATAAGTTAGAACATGAGTTCATTAGATTAGAACAACGAAACCATCTACTTAGAACATTAGAGTCACGTTTTAGAACATTAGAGCAACGTTAAAATAGTAGACCAACGTAAGTATATTAGAACAACGTTTTAGAACAATGGAAGAACTTTTTAGAACATTAGGTTCATTAGTTTAGAACAACCAACTAACCTATTTAGAACATGAGAAGCATTATGTAGAACGTGGAAAGTACAAGTTAAAACATCAGTTCAATAAATTAGAACAACGAAACCATCTACTTTGAACATTAGAGTAACGTTTTAGAGCATTGTATCAACGTTAAAATAATAAACCAACGTAAGTACATTAGAGAAACGTTTTAGAACTATGGAAGAAATTTTTAGAACATTAGGTTCATTAGTTTAGAACTACCAACCAACTTATTTAGAACAATAGAAGCATTAGGTAGAACGAGGTTCATTAGTTTCGAAATGTTTGAAATTTTGTAATTTTATGAAATACTAGCTTAGTACATTTGAAAAAAATATAGAACATTAGAAGAAGACGTTAGAACAGTATGAGACCAGAGTAACGTTTTAGAACATTATAGCAACGTTAAAACAGTAGAGCAATGTAAGTACATTAGAGTAAGTTGAAACGTCAGTTCACTAAATTATAACAACGAAATCATCTACTTAGAACATTAGAGTGACATTTTAGAACATTTATAGCAACGTTAAAACAGTAGAGCAACGTAAGTACATTAGAGCAACATTTTAGAAAAATGGAAGAACTTTTTAGAACATTAGGTTCATTATTTTAGAATAACCAACCAACCTATTTAGAACAAGAGAATCATTATTTGGAACAAGAAAGTATAAGTTAGAACATGAGTTCACCAAATTAGAACAACGAAACCATCTACTTAGAACATTAGAGTCAGGTTTTAGAACATTTATAGCAACGTTAAAATAATAAAGCAACGTAAGTACATTAGAGCAACGTTTTAGAACAATAGAAGAACTTTTTAGAATATTAGGTTCATTAGTTTAGAACAACCCACTAAACTATTTTAGAACAAGAGAATCATATACTTAAAACATTCGAGTAACGTTTATAACAATAAACCAGAAGTTTAGAACAATAGAACAGACAGTTGGAACAATAGAACAGAAGTTTAGAACAAATGTTTCGAGAAAAGTACAGCTGTGTCAGAAAGTACAACTTTTTTTTTTGGTTTTGCAAAAAGTTGTTTTTGTCTCAGTATTTTTCTGAAATGGGAAAACGTGTGTCAGTTTTTTTTAATTAAAAAAGTGTGTCAGTTTTGTCATTATTTACGCTTTTGCCATTCTTTTTCACTCAATACCATCCGTTAGATCTGGCAAGTGGATGATTTTAGATAGGTTCTCACATATAAAAGAGTTCTCATATTAGGGGTTCTCACATGAAATCACCCCTATATATATATATATAGTAAACGTATCACATGGAAATGAGATGTTACGGTTTTTCACCTTTTGCTTATCATTTGGCTAAAGTTGCGCTAGTATGTAGCAACGTAGCATCCTTATCTTGGCCCCTTGTTTGTTAAGTTACAATACTTTTCATGATCAATAAAAACCAAGCTAACTTTTGTGTCCCCCATTAAACCGTCACTTTAATAAAAACTATACTTTAACTATGATTAATTAATGTGCTCATGTGAATAAGTGCCACGTGTAAGTCACGAGGAGTATACTCAATCATGAATTATAAATTTACTGATTAACAAATCATGGTGGCACAAAACAAAAGAGAGTGAGGCACCCAATGAAACCTACTAACTAGTCATGTGCAAATTAACAAGGGTTTACAGTTAATTAATACGTACTTAAGTTTTCCCCCTTAACTATTGATACTATTTTGATACAGCTAGTCAGCTAATGTTTAGAGTAGTTCTAGGTTTGCATTTATAGAAGGGCTATACACCTTGATTAGTTAGCTAGCTCCAAGTTGGACCATGTGTCTCTAACTTCTACGGAGTCAACAAATTTGCTATCCACTCTACATGTATGTTGGTGTAACACGAAGCATCGATTTACTACCTAGAAATATATAAAAAAAAAAAAAATATGCATCGATCTTGCAAATTAATCTGTTGTTTGGACTCTTATGGTAATAATTGTTTTTCCAATGAGTAGTAAGTTTCTAAATAGTTTATTGATAAGTTTGTAGCGAAGATCACACGTCTATGTATTTTTTTTTGGGGATTATGTGGTCATTTTTCAACATTTAAGTAAATTGACAAACAATTCTCATTATATAATAGGATATCTTGTACAATTAAAATTATATTACAAATGTCGTTTGATGTTCTCTTTAATATTTAAATAAAAAAATTATATCAATTATATTTTGCTTATTTAAACTTACTCAATTTTTTTTAATGCTTATTGCTAGGGTATTCCAAACCTGCTACATGGTATACCCATTTCTTTCATGGTTATTTTGATTTTGGTTTTCCAAATAATAATCTTATTAAACATGCTATAATTAATTTTGGATAATTATACAACGTGGAACCAAATTGAAACCCATTAAATTAGGCCCAAAAACCTTGATTGCTTACAACATGAAAAATCCTTTCAAGTAAAAGGTAAAAACATATAAGCAAACTCTAAACTCAAAAATAATAATAAAAACTTACTAAACTAACTCAAAAATCCTAATTTGATTATATCCAAAACTTCACAACATGTTGATCAAAATATTTTTGTTAAAGGACGAATCATGCCCAAAAGTTAAATAATTAATTAAATCAATCAGTTTATCTTTCTTTCATTTCTTAAGCGGCCTCAAGAGTCCTTTGCAAACACCTATTACTCTGCCATGTATCACTCCCTCTTGAGTGTTGACATGCGGCCACATAAGCTTTACATGGCATGCATGTTTCATAAAATGATGTTTCCTTATAAAAATATTACTACTATAAATTCTCGAATAATGAGACCTATAACTTGCATCTAAAGGTCTTAACCAACTTTGGTACATGCCATGAATGCTTATTCAATCACAATAATTATATTAATTTTTCCCCTCCACCAAATTTGATTTCATCCACATTAGATTATTAGTTCCTCTTTCAAATTCAATGATAACTACTATCCAATTAATATGATTGCCCCTTATTTATTACTCACGTTTTAAATCCAATTAGCAAGTATGTGAAGTTTCCAACAATTACTAAATCATATTAACAAAGTAAGTAAGGAAGCCATGCATAACGTAAAAGAAATAAAAGTAATTTTAAATACTTATAGTAATTTTTATAATCATAAAGTTCATTTATATATATATATATATATATATATATATATATAATGTTAATGTAATGTAGAAATTTTTTTAAAAAAGAAAAAGTAGAAGATAACATCATATATATATATATATATATATATATATATATATATATATATATATATATATATATATATATATATATGATTTTTTTTTTTATTGCATAGGTTGCCATATATCCGAGATGACTTCATAAAACTTGATTTTAGTAACAGTTTTTAATATAAACTAGATATTTAAGCTCAAAATATTTGTCATCGACCATTACAAGGATTATCAAATGTAGTCATTTCTAAGGAGTAGAAAATAAATAAAAATACATGCTCAGTTTAGGAATTTGTGCAAAAACAAAAACGAATAACGAATTCCAACAAATAAGGGTAGGAAATACTCTGAATTGTCATATTTCAGTACTACGCTAGCTCGCCATTAAACTTCAAAGTTTTAGCACCCAATTATAAGCAGCCTCATAAATTGCATACTCAGTACAATGTTTAGCACAGTAACTTCTCTTTTTTTTTTTTTTTTACAGTTACCAATTAGATTACAGAATTTCTTTTGTGCTAGCCTTCCATAAACTTTATGATATTTAAACTGTTATTCTTTTTTCATGCTTGATCTTGTAAACGTTAAATTCATTATTCAATTACTCATTATTAATGACTGAACCATGAAACAGACCAATTCAATGCATGATGCATATGGAGCATAGACTTCATTAGGTTGGCTAATTTTTTGGCGTGTTTGGGTGAATTTGGACATCACTTAAACCTAGGTAATAGTCTAGCTGACACTTTCATTTTTACGTTATTTTATAAATTTGGCTTTGATGAATTATTCTTGAGAAAAAAATATGGCCGTGTGGGACTTAATTAAATTCGCCCCAATATATAATTTTAACATATGAACTACTTATAATTTTTTCTTATATATAATAAAAAATATTAACCTTTAAAATTTGTATTGATAAGCATAACTAGAGAAGTGTTATAAGTGAAAAGAAATAGAGAAGGTACAGTATAAACCTTGAATTACTTGTCACAAATCTTGTGATTACCTTGAATTTTTGCATTTGAAGGTTGGATTTTTTTTTATTTACACGGTATATAACCACACTAAATCAATTTTAAAAACTTAAATACAATTGCTACTTCTTATCCAACATTTATAATTCCCCAATCCTAACCATCCCAATCCCATCTCAATACTATAATATTAACAATCAATCCAAACTCAAAGAAGGCCAATTATTCATACAATGATGAAGGCAGAAGGCTTAAATTAATATATACACATTAGGTCATTTCATCAATACTAGAAATTCAACAAGCTCATCACTCTACTCATACCAAAGTCCAAAACTCTTGAATCCTCCACATGGCAACAAACTAGTCACATTTTAAACAAAATTCGACTTCATGAAGCATCAATTTTTTGTAGAGAAATTAATTAATAGTGCATTTGGTTCACACCAAAATAAGCTCAACATGAAGATTGGTAGGTAGAGAAATCATATCATTATGATATTCCCATACTAAATATATATATAAGCATCTTCTCTAACGTCGCGAGTTTATTAATTTCTACAAGAAGCAATATTATGCAAAAATTTCATCCTCTCAGTAAATGATCCTAACTAATTAATGTTTTATTTTTTTCTCTAGTTAGAAGGATTTGTAAACCGTATTGAGTAATTGAATGTATAACATTGTACAACAAATACAACTGAATGACATAAGCAAGTGTTTAACTTGTTTTGGTCACCAAAATGGCTTTCAAAACTTTAGTCAAGAAGATGTTACGCATAGCCTTAAGTACCACCTCGTATAAATAAGAATTAAATAAATATAGATAAGAATTGAATTAAATAAAATGAAAAAAATCTAGACCTTTATTTATATAGATGACGAAATAAGTGCTAAATTATGTTAGAAATTATGATATTTTTATTTATTTATTTGACATTAGAAGGAATATGATTTTTTGATGATGAAAAGAATATTTTATGAGTTTGACTATCCATTTTTTCCCTTCCCATTTGGAATTAGGGAAGAAACTAAGACAATATATGTTAAATGTCATTAAGATTCTATAAAATTATTTAAATTAATCTAAAAAAATAAGAATAGGTTCTATTAAAAAATGATGCAAGTGAGTTGAAAATTAAAAAAAAGTAGTGGAATTTTTAAAGCTCATGTCATTAAAAAAATCAACCAACGGGCTACATATCACATGGATAGTGATTCCAACCAAACTTTTTCACCCAATCACAATATTAAACTAAAATAGAAGGATTCTAAATGAGAACAAAATTTAAAAATTTTCGGATGGGGAAAATAGGACGAACAAAAAAGAATGGAAAAAGTATTACATCTTAAATATCATGGAAAAATATTTGTTAGTTTAAGCCGCAACGAACGAGATTAGGGATGACAACGAATATTGGACCCTACTCGGATCCTTGGATCCATATCTGTTTTTGCGGATATGGGTCTTCAAAATTTAGACCCGACGGATGCAGGTCGGATCCGTGTCTTGTGACTGAAATACGGATTCAGGTACGAGTCTAACCATAATACCCAAATCCAGATCCGTTACTCGTTTTTCCATTTACTCATTTGTATTTGTTTGTATTGTTATTCAAAAGACATGTAAAAATTTGATTTTGATCATTTGTACTTCGTTATTTTTGTATTATTTGAGTAGTTATATGAATTATATTCAAGTATTGAACTTACATCCTTCGTTGTACAGTTGTCGTTGATGTAAAATGTAGATTTATAAATTTAAAACTTATTTTTGTCGCAAAAAAATAGGCTAAGTATATAGGATTCGTTTTGGACCCGAATCCGTTGGATCTGGATATGGATCCTTACTTTTTCATACATAGCAGATCTGGATCTGAATATGTATCCATCCTTGAAAAATAGATATGGATCCATAAGGATTCAGTCTAAATTCGGTCCATTGTCATCCTTAAACGGGATAGGTAATTCCCTTTTTTCACAAGTGGGAAAATATTTGTATTATGTCTTCTTACACAAAAAAAATAAATGCGTGTTTCATGACTACCTCCTTTGTCTCAACATTTTGACTCATACGGGGTCGTTTTCATGAATTCAGTGCCTAAAATATACTCTACAAGTAGTATAATTATTCCACATGCATATTTAATATGGATGACCATACCTTTATTATATATAAAAGGAGGAGACTATGATGTATCATTTACTCTATAAATATTGTTAAAGTATAATTGGATTATTAAAATAGAGTATTTATATTATTGGAATTCATATATTATTAAGATCACAATATTAACATTAAAAACTACGTTTATGCTTCATATAAAAAATGAGCATAACCCAATTATGCTAAAAAAACAGAAATAGCATTATTTGGTTTCATTGCATCACATCCCCAAAACGCTGCCCGCTAAAGCTTGTAGGCTACTAATATTAATAGTTGAGGTAGAATTAACCAAGTCCAAATGACATAACGCATACTCCAATTGTGTAGAAGACTAGATTTGTGGAATTCGGCCCGACCCCAAAGTCCCAAACTAAAGTATGAATAAATTGATATATACTTCGAATATTTCCTATGGAGTAATAAACTAATCAACGTGTAGAATTTCTTATATATACTCTGTATATTTAATGATACATAAATTATTATATATACACGAAATACAATAAAGTTGGTCATCACTGATCTTTTAATATAAAAAAAATTATCTCTTAACACAACATATGTTAATGAGTAAATCTTTAGATACTCTTACACTTAAATATATTGGTTATATATTATTAGATATTAATACAGAGTGAAACGAACTCATAGAGATGTGTTGCTAACGGTAGAAATATAAAAACTAAGGAAAAGCATCTAACAAGCGGGCCACTTGCTCTTAAAATATTTTGGGCAAGTGAATTTGATGCATCACCTTCACTGATTTGCATACCCAGCTGTCAAATTGCATTTCTCAATTTCCTGGACTTTCGAACGTACGTCAATTTCAGATTTTGAACCCACACAAAATAACTTTTTTTATGTACAAAGGTTAAAGCAAAAGATTGCAAAATATTCGTTGAAGGAAAAAAGTTTAAGAGGACTAGAATGTCGTCCATTAATATTTTAGATCAACCAATTACTTCATTAACAAGATTTTGACTGTTTAGTTTAGCCTTTAAAGTATAGCATATCACAAAATCTTGTATACACACGAAATACCATAATAAAAGTGACCCCTTGAAATAATAAAAGTTACCCCTTCAAAGTTTATAAAAATTGACATATGTTGTGTTGAGGAGTAACTTTTGTTATATTAAGAGGTAACTTTTACTGACTTTATTGTATTTCGTGTTTTTACAGTACTTTTTGAATAATTATTAGTTGTAGTAATGGGGTGATATAACACATGGAGAAACATGAAGTACAAAATTTAGCAAATTTTCAAATTTTTTCTGTTGAAAACAATGGTAATCACCATTTAATCTAATTCTTAATATTGCCCTAGTGTGAATGGAGGATTTCAAGGAGTGGTCATAGAGCATTAATTTTCATTAATAGGGATGAGTAGAAGATAGTTTTGGCTAAAATTAGTAGCATTCCAACTTTGTTAGCTTCACACTATTTTTCATATGATAAAGCTATACTTGTACTCTTTTAGAATATGCTTATCAAATTCAAACTATAAACTTGTGTAAACTATAATATATGTGTCTATTTCTTAATGCCCCTTTCACTCTAGAGAAAGGTTTCACTCAGCTCTTAGAAGTTAGTCATATTTTATCTTCCAACCCATAAAACTAATGTATTGATCCTCAAAACTAACTACCAATATTATCTAATTGACAATAATGCTAGCTAATTGACATCCTCTATTGCTCTCTAAAGAGTGGGTGGCAATGATAGTATATGCCTCACATCACTAAAGGCAAAAGGAGGGGTTGGATAATTTGCCTCTGTCGATGCTCAACGATCACCTAAAATTAATATCAACGTGCCAATTTCAATTATTCAACACTTTTACAATGATTTTCTAGTGAAGTGATGTCTTCTTTTTAAATTGGTTTGAATAGTGGAAAACTCACTTCTCTAGTGTCTACCGACGGTAATCAGTTGAGCAATCTATTAAACATTGACTTATTGAGGAAAGAAAGCCGCCAAATCCTTCAAGTATATCATAATGGGAAGAAATGATAGGCTTCAATTATTTGTATTTTTATATTAGGGAGTCATCAATGAACAGAAGCTTGGCAAATCTCATGGATCGAAATGTATAATGTTAGTTGGTTTTTTGTAAAATTATATTATCTACTCGACTAGTCCTTTTGGGATATTCTTCTTGGGTTGCAAAATAATTAATGTTGGTCTGATGTTAAAGTCTGTACCTCCTTTTTCTTGTCATAAATGAATAAATTAGGAGAGTAAATATCTTGTATTGGGGAAGATATTAGTTTAGTAAATTGTAATAAGTAGATTCATGCAATGGGTCAGGTTAGGATCGGGTTGAGTCACATGCAAAACGGGTTGGACCGGACCAGATAAAAAAAGATGCAAAATAGGCCAAGTCAGGTTGGGCCAAATAAGATACACAGCGGGCTAAGTCGAGCTGACCCGTCCAAATAGAGTATAGTTTTTATCTATGGGTCATGATAGTTTGCCTATATCTTTTTCAATTTTTGGCAATAGACCATTAACAATTAAGTGAAAATAATTCATAATCTGATAGTGTTTAAAAGCCTTGAAAACTACTGTCCCATTATTGAGCCAACTTCACCCATTAAAAACCCAATAAAATATGACTCTTTAAAAAACCGATCCAATTAAACCCATAATTGATTAGACCCTTTTGTAAAAGAATAATTGAAGAAAAAGAAAATTTTGCTGCCATATGATAAATTTCTCAACTATAAATATATAATGAAGTTACTAAATTAAAATACATCATATTAAATTTTCAAGAGAGTTCAAAATAATAATAGTAGTAGTAGTTATAATAATGATAGTAATACTAGATATCCACAACACTAAAATACTAAAACCAAAAAATTAAATAGTGAACACTCTCCACTCAACCTCTATGTGATGCAAATGTCCACTTTATTGAATCAATCTAACTTGTCATACTTTTCATCAAAACAAATAGGACAAAGCCAAAATAAATAAATAAAAAATTATAAATCAATATAAAATCGATTACAATATTACTAGTAATTAAAAATTTGATTCTCAAACATTTCATTTCAACCATACATTATAAATATTCCTTTCCTAAAAATAATTCCAAAGTTCTTGAAATACTCAAAAAAAAATATAATTTTAAATCTAAAATAGGTCATAGAACAAGTCCAAAAATAATTCAAATTCAACAAGTGAGCATAACTACTAAAATAAACAATATATTTTTTGAAATTCTACTAAATTAAATGTTCAAACACCTAACTACTAACTCCTTTATAAAGTCTATATCAAGAAAAAAAAATTAAGTCATACATAGTCCATAATTTAATCTTCTAAAAATCAATTCATAATAAGGAGTAAATATTCCACTTGATGTTTACATGTCCTAAAATAATCTTAATTTATATATGAATAAAAATAACTTAAAAGTATATTATAAAAGTTCCAAAACATTAAGAAACCATTTCATAAAATTTTATAAATATTGGACTCATTAACATATTTTTATTTAATTAATTATTAATTTTTTCCAATTTCAAAATTTTTGAAAATAATTCAACTATATATTGTTGGAGTTATATATAATTAATTTTTGAAAATTTTTGAAAATTTTTGAAAATAATTTTACCAATATAATAAATTATTAGGATCATTTTAAAAATATGAAAGTTATTTAAAATATTAAACACTAATTATTTTGTAATTAATATAATAAACTATAATTACAGTAAACTAGATTAGAACAATTATTTAAATATTAAAAAAATCTTAAAAAATCATAAAATCAATTCCATAAATTTTTTCAAAAAATAAAAACACTTCAAAATTATAAAGAAAAAGTTCATTCAAAGTAATCTTCCTTCGTCAACAAATTCATTTAATACAAAACAATTTACGAAAACAAATTCTCAAACTCTAATTTATAAAATGATAATAAAATATGTTTTTTTCAAGGTATTAATCTGTATGAGTATACCTTATTCAAGAATAGAAAATGAGAACCTTAGAAAAGTAGTCTTCTGAATCAAATCACTATAAACAATCAAAGAGACATTATTAATACACGAACAAATAAGAATTTATTAAAATATATAACCAATTTTAAAAATTATTTTCATAACTCAAAAAAGATAAATATTATCTTTTGAAATCATTTTATAATTTATATTATTTATGTATTGTAAATTTCAGGTTAAAATAAAAAAAAGAGTTTGGATTTAAAATTCATAAGAGAAGAAAAGAGTATAAAAGGGAGGGAGAAGCATATGTCGCACCTATAGTGGCTAACGTCAGCGTTTTTATGGATTTTGGGAGAGGATGAATGGGTATTTTGAGTTTTGTGATTAATTAAATAAAAGAGAGGATAAATAGAGTTTATGGGCTATTTATAGAAAAAGAAGTAAATAGATCTTGATAAATAGGTTAAGAAACCAAAATAAAATAGAATTTCAAGTTCATTAGAGTTTATCTTGGTCAAAAAAAAATATTTTGAGTTGGGTTTAAAAAGTTTATTTGATAACCAATTTAAAGAAATTAATTATCATTGAAAAAGTCATAAACTTATTTTCAAAAGGAGATCTACAAAAATTCGATCAATATGGCCTAAATTAGTAATTTGTTTTTATAATATCTTCCCAGATTATAAAATAACCATTCAAATAATTTAAATATTTTTTAAAAATTTATGGGAAAAATAAGAAATTTTTATTTTATTTATTAAAATAAATACTTTAATTACTTAAAATTCAATATAATTTATTTTACAAATTATTTAAGTTATTTCATTTGACAAATAATCACTTATATAATTAAAATTTTAGAAAATATGCATTTAGTTAAATAAATATGCCAAAAATACTCTTGTAAACACTCTAAAAGTACATGATATTACCTTGCTAAAACAAACAATGCCTTTTCTATCCAATGTTATCGTGTATAGGAGATATGTTATGGGATAAGACACTACATCGTTAGAGTGCCTTTTCTAAAAGTATATGCTATTCAATAGCCTTATAAACAGGTACTCTTAGTTTATTCTTCATTGGGATAAGACACTACATCGTTAGAGTGCTATGAACCCCCAAAACTTTGATTTGTAGAACCTTCTTCAAATTGAAAGTTTTAAAGCAATGACTTTTTTCGTGTGATCATCCACAAAAATACTCCTCCTTCATTGCTCTATATATTTAGAACCACTTTTTCTTCGAAATCCATTTCTCCATATCTTTCCTAACTCCTTTCTTCCAAGTCATCAGATCGTACCTATTCAAGAACTTATCAGTTTTGGACCTCAGCACTCAAAACAATTGGCGCTAGAAGGAGGGTCAATTTTACTTCTGAATTCCCACACGAAATTGAACTTGTAAAATGGACAAAAGTACTTCACAAAACCTAAGAAATCCTAAAAGATCAAACATGCAAACACCCCTTTAGTTTGATATAGAACCTATTATCCGACCGATCCCACACCTAAATAGACTAGAGGGTCACAAAACCTTAAGATATGTCTCTACCCAAAACCGTCTACTAGTGATCAAATCGAATGATTTAGTGGTAAATCCAAAGAGAGTATTAGTTAGCAAGGGCTTTTAGGCCTAACCCCTAGTAGATGAGGATGTTACGACCCAGTTTACCCCAAATTAGATAGAAATAACATCGTGTGTATTTAGGGACATGGAAAAAATCAGAGTTGAGCAAGAAAAGAAAGATAACACATAAGGAAGAAGGAGTAATATGAGCTTGTAACTTCTCTTCTTTGCTTATCCAGGTCATCAGCCGAGCTTTTGGAAGAAAATGGGGGCATTTATGTTATAAGATTGTGCAAAGCTGGAGTGAACACTCTCGCTGATACACCATCAGAGGAACTAAAAAGGACGATCCCGAGCCCCATCAGCCGTTATAATCAAATCAAAGAGGATAGAAGGATAAGTTATAAGAGAAAGAGGAGAAAGTTTGCAAACTCAATGTCGAGAATAAAACAAAGAAAACCATGAAAACTAAGAGAGAATTTCGAAATTCAAAATTTAAACCTGGCTAATTACGAAGGAGGAAAGTGAAATTGGAAACCTAAGAGGATATGTTACCAAACTAATTAGTGAACAAACAGAACAAAATCAAACGAAAGAACAAGGAGCTGCAAAGGTTTCTTTTGGGGCAGTGAAGGAGCAAAAGCAGTTAAGGGTTTGGAATGAAAATGAAAAATAACGCAGACTATCGTATATACACTGTGAAACGGAGGTCTATAATCGTACTAGAATTCCAAGCAACTGCAAAAGTTGACATGTGGAGTCGCTTGCTCTAATTATTTTTCCCATTTGAGAATTCTTGGACTCAATTTCAAATTGTAGAAGCTTGCTAAGGAAGCTATGTAGATCTATGTATGGTTTTGGAGGTGATATGATCATCAAAACAAAGCAAATGTATTAGTTTTGGACCCCTTCACATTGGGGGGGGGGGGGGGGGGGGGGGGGGGGGGGAGTAGCTGTATGGGGTCCTCCCTACTAGATCGAACCCTTAGATGAGCGCCATGGATATGTCCATCCAGGGTCACCTTTCTTTCAAATTGAAGGCGTCACGTTAGTAAGTACAAGTCAACAACATTGTATGAAAACCAGGTGTAAATATAAGTATTTTTCTATAAATAATACATAGATAAACTCAATAATTCTAGTTATTCATTACTCACCTAAGCTAATTTTCATGGCATTCTCATTAAATTCTTGTTAGGGCGTGCCTACATCCATCCCTATTAGAGCATTCAATCGGTAACGACTTAACCTTCGAATGGAATTTTCTCACAACCTCCTCGAGGGTATTAGACATTTGATTTGCAAAATCGAACTTGACTTATTTAGAAGCTTATCGGTTGTAGTCCATAATTGACAAGATAAATACAACACTTTTGCAAAACGAACCTCATATTATGAGTAAATAGTATATGTACTACTATCCAATTTTGACCCAAAAAATGACTTGAAGTTGAGTCGATAGCCATGAATAAAACCGAATGAACATAAACTCGGCACGAGTCAACAACCAACCACATATATGAAGTGGACCCAAAGTGACCCTAGTATTATTAATCTTACCAAAGTCAACACTAGCTAAATTGACAATTAATCGAAATACGAAAGAATGTATTACGCAATTTCATAGTTTAACATAAAGTAATAAATTATTGGCCTTTAGCTTTTTACCATGTATCTTAATATTTTACTCATATTGTTCTTAGTTGTAGATGTTTGCTCAGATAAAGTTGAGGAGATAAAAGATACCTGACTTACCAAATAGTTAGTAGAACCACATGAATCATGAGCATAAAATACTTATTTTTTTTGTAATGAAATTAAATATACAACTAATTACCTAGTTATTGTCTTTTTCTATTTTAAATATTATTATTTCGCACTCTAAATAATTGTACCACTTTACCTTAAAAACCGTCTCAAAAATTGTCAAATGGAATAAATTAAATAAATAAAAAGAAATAATATATATAAGACAATAAAAAATATTTAAATACAATAAATTAAAATAAAAGTGTCAAAAATTGATGATAATCCATCATATTATGAGTTTTTATTTCTTATAATTATATTGTATATTTGGAAAACATATGACTTTACATCTAAGTTGATAGGCTTATCGCGTACCTAACAAAAATAACCTAACTATTCCCTCTAACTATGTAGCAGGGAAAGTAAGGATCGAATCCCAAGAGACTATGGTTCACTCAATTAATCAGACTCAAGTAATTACTAAGCACGTGACCAATCAATAATGGATGATAATAATCAACTAAGATATTAAATAATGCAATTAAACTATCAAAGATGTAATCAATAGGCTAAGACATCCAAGATCAAGCATCACCACGATTATGATCGATAACTAATAAATCTACCCCCAATATATAAACCAATTGACAAGAAGAAAAGCAATCCCTAGATAATACCAAAGGTATCTTCCGAGTTATCAATGGCTTCCCAAATCAACAATCAAACCTACTTCCGTGGAATCAAGCGAATAGGGGACATTAAACACCATGCCTAGATTCCTAATTATTCAATCATCTACTTCCGTGATGATCTACAAACCCTTAATTGAGATACCCTAATCCCGTTATCACCCAACTTCCGTTGATCTAATAACAAAGGGATAATAACAATACTAATTATTCCTAATCTAGCATTGGCATGAACACAATCAATTAAGCATGTCAATTGGGATTATTATTGGGGAATTTAAAGATCTACTTTATACATCAATTATAATCGGGCTTAGCAAGATCCCGGATTGAGGAAACTACTCACACATGATAATGAAATCAAAATCAAATTCAAGAACAAGAAATAATAAAGAAAACATATTTAAAGAAAAATTAATAATAAAAGAGAGTGAAATAAAATAAATACCAATTACTCCAATTGAAGATCTCAAAGTGTTGATGAACAATTGATTAATCTAGGATTAAAGATTGAAATTTGCTTAAAGAATGTAAACTAGGTTCTTGAGAGTTTCTAGGGTTTTAAGGAGAAAGCTCATTGAAAACTGCAGTGTGATTACAACGGGTATTTATACCCGCAAAAGATAGAGTTCCGAAATTAGCTTAAGTCGGCGAATTCCAGACGTTGCCCGGTCAGCCCGGGCGAAACATGCTCGATCGGGCGCGAGTAGCACACTCCAAGAACTGAAATCTTCATGACTTTGATTTCTCCTTCGCCCGGTCTGCCAGGGCGAACCTCGCCCGGTCGGACGCGATAAGCACTCTTTAAGAACTGGGCTTCTATTTCTTCGCTCTTCATCGCCCGGTCTGCCAGGGCGAACCTCGCCCGATCGGGCAACCAAGGAATACTTCATTCCTCACTCAACAAGTCTTCCAAAATCGATCAAAACACGTCCAATCATCCAATAAAGCTCCGTGTTCCTGAAAAACTTATAAAAACAGATCGAACACACTAGAGAAGAGATTGTTAGCGAGAAATGGCTCCGTAGAGCTCAAAACCGTATAAATTCTCTTAATAAAACCGGGGAAAACCATAGTATAAAATACGTATATCATAAGTATATCTATATACGGAGTCTAGAATATTTTTATATAATTATGTATTATCTATCATAGTTTTCTTCATCTTTGATTTTCTACCATCTCATGCTGTCATTTGGCTAACATATATATAAAGAAGGGAGAAGGTAAAAAAAAGGCCACTTTCATCAATTTATCAATTCAATAAAAAAGGGATAATAAATTAATTAGCTCAGCCTTATGATGGATATTATGGGTACGAATTCGTATTACATGGAAAAATTGGCACCGACGCTTTTGTATTCACCTGGGCATTACGACCGTAGCTAATCGGTAAGTAAAACCTAACAACTCTGTAAAACAGGGCATATTTACACGGATATTATGAAAGTCTTTTCAATTTATCACGAGATTTTGACGTCATCGTCCTTAATGCTTTCTTATTACATGGGAAAATTATTAATACAACAGATTGTTAATTGTATCATGCACATAGTGCAACCGTGTAAATGCACAAACGTACACCACATAACTCATACGGGTATTTCTTAACTTCTTATAATATATAGAGAATTGTTTTTTTTGAAAGTATATATAGAGATTAGAATAGAGAAAGATTTTTTTTAAAGTAAAGAGAGCAACAAGTGGCAATATAACAACTTATGTAGAACGGATTTGATCTTAGGTCTTGGATACTGCACTCCAAGATTTAACCAACTAAGCTATTTGACATCCACATAATAGTGAAAGTTTAAGGTAAACGAAACTACTTTTGTCATGCAAAACGATGCAATCGATTACATAATATAAATTGTCACTAAAATTTTAGGTCCTTGTAGTCTTCAATGGTAGGTAATAAAGGATAATCAAGACCGTAATTATGCTTGTAATGCGTCTATATAAGAGCCAGAGATTTGTATTTGAGAAAGTCGTATTATAATATTTTGACATGGGATCAAACTTTAGAATGACCCAATGTAAATAAATAAATAAATAAAATTTGAAACAATACCATCAATACTACCAAAAGTTACTTTGAAATATTTCCATTACTTATGAAACTTAGAAACACCAACTTTTGTGAACAAGAATTGCACTCTCTGCTAGTGGCGGTGCCGAGATTTTTGTGCTATGGGTTCGAAATCTATAAAATGAAGTAATATTTAAAATAGTATAAAATTTCAAATTGCAAAGAACAATTCGAGGGTTCAACCGTCCAAATGAGCAATTACAATGATAAAAAATTACAAATGAATACGATGACTTTTCATGTTTTAAAAGCAATCTACTATCATCGTCCTTCACTTGAAAAAAAAAGTTATTTTTCAATAAATGCGAATAAACTATCATTCAATAATTGATCATCCATTTTGTTACACAACTTGTTATGGCCCTTTTATGTCAACTTGTAGGGTGTTTTCGATGGACACTGTGGAACTGCTTTAATTTGGATCATGGAGTTGTAATTATTGGATACGGATCAACCATGGTCATGGATTGGATTATAGAGAAGAACTCTTGGGGAAGCAGATAGGGGAGACGAGATTCATCAGGATGAAGAGGAATATCGACAAGCCAGTATGGTATCAACAAAATGGCTTCTTACCTTACTAAAATAAAGTGATCTTTGATAATCCATTAGTCAACATTTTCAGCTTTTATTTTCTAGCGAAACACAAAAATCTAACTATAACTTGTTAATCATCTTGTGAATTTGATGATACTTGTTTTTATTATGATTTCTTTTGATATTGTAATTTCCTTGTGAGTCAATCTTTTCTTAATAAAATTCATCCAATTATATTTCTAGTGGTGTTCAATCCCTTGCATTAAGAACTGAAAAGGCATGTATCCGATAAGTAGATGCTTTCTAGTTTTTTGATGTTTGACTCTGGAGAGGAAGATAACATTGTAGCATCACTATTGTAGTGTTAGAGAAGAGTTATGTTGTTAAGGGAGGGATCCAATAAAAAGAATGATTAAAATAAGAAGAATAAGAAGAGATCTTAGTTATTCAAATGGTAAGATCAAACGGTAGAGATTTCACGTAAAAAAAGTTATTATGACAATAAAAGAGTCACTATAAGTGGAAAAAATTACTTAATCACTATGAGTTAAAAAAGGGTCACTATATGTACGTAAAATATCATACGTTGGATCAAGGAGATAAAGGGCGAATACATCTTTTCATCCTTCTCATTTTAAGTACTCTTCAAAAGAGAGCTTAAAATGAGAAGGATTAGCAGGGATCGGATCTTGACCCTTTTTATAGGAAAATCTAACACATGAGATTTCACGTAAAAAAAGGGATCACTATAACGACGAAAATGATTACTACTAGTGAAAATATAACTTGGTCATATATATACATGAAATGTCATGTGATTAAACCTAGGAGGCGAAGGGTCAAGACGGCTTCTCATCCTTCTTTTATATTAGCTAGCTGTCATAATAACTATATATTTTTTTAATTCTGTCATTTTTTTACTTGTTCAACATGACTATATATAATTTTACTTAAATGATAGATATCAAAATGATGGTCATATGCAAAACGGATGAAGTATATTACTTGTGGGATAAGTTTTGGTATTCCATAATGAAAGAAACCTAGTGGAGTTGTACAATACGTACATTATTCATTTCACATTTTTAATTCAATTGTTCGATCTTGTTACTACTTACTCATGTATACAAGGTAATACAACCATTATTGTATCTGTAAAAATACACTTAGGCACATTTTATTTGAGAAGTTAACTTTTGTACTCCGTATAATTTAGGGTTTATATTTTGTACTCAAGTTTTCAATTTTTTACCTTTCATGTATATTACTCCGTATGTGTTTATTTATATCGTTTTACTGTTCTTTTACATATTTACACCAATCCAATAGGCATAACAGTAAATTTTTTAAGGCACAATATTTGATTAGAGGCGCAATATTTAATTAGTAACTCATGTAAGCACAGTCATATAATAATATATATTTTTTTAATTTATACTATTGAGATACTTTCAATCTTTGTCAAAATCTTGATTTCGTTAGTGATGCTTAAACCTACGTAACTAAGTTCAACCTTTAAGGAAAATGCAAAGAGTGTAGTGTGCACACTCTTAATTAGAGGCAGAACTATACTGACTTTCTGAGCATTCCGAATTTTTTTTTTAATGATTACAATGAGTACATGCACTAAATGGTATTGCATAAAAATCATATTGTAATGCTTGTGTTTGTTGAAGTAAACTCAATTATTTTCGGATTTTTAAGATGATCCTCGTGATAGATACTCTATCCTTCTAGTTTGCTGCTACATTTGTCTTTTACGATTTATAAAATACGACTTAAAGAGTTTTTTTTTTTAAATTGATAAGACAAAAATAAAGTAAAATTGATATTTTAAAAATTTACATTGAAATACATTAAACAAAATTTACTTGAATTTATTAATTATAATATAATTAAAATTTATGGTCAAAATTTTAAAAATTTGTCTCTAAAAATAAAAATGTAGCAATGAAAAAAAATTAGCACCTTTATGGTGATAGAAATTCATAGGTAAATGTTTAATATTTACCGTTTGGCAAAGATTACGAATAAAACTGATAAGATAATTAAGTCATTTATGGTTGGTCAATGATTTGGAGATTTAAACTGATTTTAAGACACGAAAAGGTTAAATATCTCTGAAGAAGTTAGACCGAAGTGCGGAAATAGGCCTTACAAATTCCACACGGGCAGGTGAAGTGTAGTTAAAACTTAAACCGTACGGAGTACATGACTTGACCAAGTTGCCCCTCGTAATTCTCTCATTCTCTCTCCTTTGACAACTCCACTCACTCTCTGACTCAGACATGTGGTCCCCACACTTATACCTTGAATACAGCTTTCCACTAATACAAACAATAAACTAAAATAAAACAAAAACACTACAGTTTTGCTAAAGATGTGTCCAAATTACAGGGTCTTTGATGAGATACATCATACATCATGCTTATTTACACTTTTACCCTTTCATTGATTTTACTCCTTTTGTTTATTACCACCACCGACGCCCCTTCCTTCTCTCTTGGTGGCCCACCCTGGCCCCCACATCTTTTCACCACCAAACTCCGCTGCCCGGTCCCACCACCATAGTTTTTAAAAAATAACTTCACTATAATATTTCAGTTAATATATTAGTCCTAACAATGTTCAATAAAACGTGTTAATAAAATCAGTTCACTTTTGATGTTATTAATTTTTAAGTTACATTCATACTAATCTTCCCTGGCCAACATACTAACAATTGGTAATAGTCCCATAATATTACTTTAACTTTTCATTTTACTGACCAAAACTATATTTTTAACGAAGTATTTTTTTTCTTTAACTTATTAATGAAAAAGCAAATAAATAATCTGTAACTATTATTAAATCAAAACCTCTCCTTACGCCATACTTAACACATATCAAGATATTAAAAAAATCATTTTTCGTCTTGTTTTTAAAAGATAATATCATCTACTTTTTTTTTTCTATTTTACATAGATTAAAAAATATTATACATAAAAAATTGTGTAACTATAAAAATTCCTAAATCATTTAAAACTATCATTATTTCTTCTTTTTATTCCATATTCATCTCTAATTTTTTTATAATAGTTTTTCATTTAATATTTAATATAATAAAATTATTATTTTAATTAAATTTTCTGATAATTTTATAAAACCTATAAGTTTTTACTAATAAATGAAAATATTCTTATAATTAAAATATTTAACAAAAAAATTTTATTATCAAATCGTATATCACAAGCAACTTACCTAATTTCATAATACACAAAAATATTCATTATTTATTATTAATTATTTATATAACAAAATGTAGAAAAAATGGGAATAAAATAGCTGTAAATTAGTAATCACACATTCATAGAAAAGTATATAGATAGTGAGAGACAGGGTTAGATCTCACAGAAAGGCACTCAGGAAGACAGAACACATTACTTTTAGTCTTTTACTTTCTCGCTCTATTGCACATGTAAGAACAGCCAAAACAACCCCATTCTCTCTCCTCTAAGCAGTCTGTCGGTTGCTTCTTCCCCCTCCCGAGTCCTGTCCCTTCTGCCTCACGCGTTCAATTATCAAACGCACCCTTCTTCATTTCTCTCCTTTTTTACTCCCCCCCATTTCTCCACCTATATTTCTTTTTAAACCCCACCTCAACCCCTCTCTTTTAATCTACATTTTCAACTTCTTATCAAAATTAATATCAATATATATATATATAATTAATGTTGTTAACCTTTATTTGTACGTAGTATTTAAAATTGATAAGGTGATTAAGAATATTACCGTGAAATACTAACCAAATAAATTACTTATCATCTACTATTAAATTTTGTTTGTGTATTCCATTTCTCCATCTCACGTCTCTCTCCTCCTGCCTCCCTCTCTCTCTCTCCTCCTGCCTCCCCCCCTCCCTCACTCCCATAATTTAATGTGGAGTAGTTGTTGTTGTTGTTGTGATTGGTATTACTCCATTGAATGATTGTGTTGAAAAAGGAGAGAGGAAATAAGGAAGAAAAGAGAGCCACCTCCGTCCTTCTCTCTTAAGAGTGTGAAGGGTACACAACTTATGATATTAGATTACAGAAGGATATAGCGTAATGGGGTTTGAGTAAATCTGGATTTCTGAGTGAGTCGTTTTGAGGAAGCTTCGTAAATCTGAGCCCAGTATGGCCACCAACGGAAGACTAGTGGCCGGTTCCCACAATCGTAACGAGTTTGTTCTTATCAATGCCGAAGATATTGGCCGGGTATGTGCTTTTCACCCACCCAATGATATTCTTTATGGCTCCCCTCTCCCGAATCCGCCCCTTCTTTTTTTTATGTCTTTATTCTTGTTACGTTTTTAGCTGATTTTTAGTATTTTTGAGTGTTTGTTTGACCTGTAAATAGTAATTTTGTACCCAATCGGTCTATGGATTTGATGGTAGATCTGTAAGTGGAGAAATCCGTCCGCTGATAGTGTGTGAAACGTGAAACAGGTGACATCTGTGAAGGAGTTGAGTGGGCAGCTATGCCAGATTTGTGGGGATGAGATAGAGTGCGATCCAGATAACAGTGAGCCATTTGTTGCTTGTAATGAGTGTGCGTTCCCAGTTTGTAGAGCTTGCTACGAGTACGAGCGTGGCGAGGGCAATCAATCTTGCCCTCAGTGCAAAACCCGCTACAAGCGCCTCAAAGGTATTACATCCCCACTTGGTTTTCGTTGTGAATTTGTACTATAGTGTTGTATTTTATGTAATTTGGGTAATGAACTGTGAATTTTTTGACAGGGAGTGCGAGAGTTGAGGGGGACGAAGACGAGGATGACCTTGATGATATAGAAAATGAGCTTAGATACGTTGCCAAAGACAGAGATTCCCACAACATTGCTGAGGCCATTTTGTCTTCTCGGCTTAATGTTGGCCGAGCTCCGTCCAATGCTTCTGGGTTTTCGACGCCCGCGGAGTTGGATCCGGCTGCTCATTCCAATGAACAGCTTCTTTTAACTTATGGGCAAGAGGTATTATTCATCTTATTTATCTTACGCTCAATTTTGTGTGTTTGGCATTTCGTATTAACTTTTTCTTGATTTGCTAATAAAGGATGCTGGGATTTCCCCTGAGAAGCATGCTCTGGTCCCGCATTTTATGAGCCGTGGGAAGAAAGTTCACCCTGTATCGTTTCCTGATTCTGCTATGTCCTGTGAGTTCCTTTGGCTTTGGAGAAAATGTGCGTAGTGTTGTCAGTGAATCTTAAATTTTAAGGATTTGTTTGCTAATCCTGTGTCGTTATTTGTTTGAATTTAGTGCCGCCTAGACCAATGGACCCCAAGAAAGATCTAGCTGTTTATGGATACGGAAGTGTTGCTTGGAAAGATAGGATGGAAGAGTGGAAGAGAAGGCAGAATGACAAGCTTCAGATGGTTAAGCATCCAGGGGATAATGGGAGCTATGATGGAGGGGAACCTGAGGATCCTGATTTGCCAAAGTAGGTTCTCCGCCCTGGTTTGTGGTTGTAGTTGTTTTGAGTAATGATTTTGAAGTTGATCAAGTATTTTGAAGTTATCGAGTTATGTTGTTGATTGTGGGTGATTGCCCTAAGTGGTTGCTGTTGACAGTTACTTCTATCTGGTCCTGGGTTTTAACACACACTGCTTTATTCAACTAACAAAGGTGGCCTTTTGATTACTTCCATTACTTGTTTAGGTGAATGGGACTGGACTTCTGATTGCGTTAGGAAATTGGCTTCTTGCGCCAATTGGTTGCATGAAAGTACTGTTATGGTTGGTGAATTATGCAATACTAATCATTAAGAATGTCTTGTAGTTAATTAATATGATGCTTATGTGTTAAGATTTAGGAACAATGAGACTAAAGAACACTTCTTGGTGCTTTAAAATTTCAAAGCTTGTGGGATCTGTATTGTTAACGTCTTTCCTATTCAGCAATGTGAGACTGAACTATTTCTTTCTGCCTTCTGCAACCAGATTGTTTTGCAAGTGTAACAAAATGATTGGATATTAGCAGTTTGGCTTTTAAAAGATGTATTCTAAATTTCTAACTATGCACATCTTCCTTATTCCTATTTTTGAAGGATGGATGAGGGAAGGCAGCCACTGTCGAGAAAACTTCCAATTTCATCAAGCAAGATCAATCCCTACAGGATAGTCATTGTTCTTCGTATGGTGGTTCTTGGGCTCTTCTTTCAGTATCGTATTCTCCACCCAGTGAATGATGCATTTGCGCTGTGGCTGTTATCCGTCATATGTGAGATTTGGTTTGCTGTATCATGGATTTTGGATCAGTTTCCAAAGTGGCAGCCCATTGAGAGAGAAACTTATCTGGATAGGCTTTCTCTAAGGTATTGCTCCCTCCTCTTTCCCATCATCTCTTTTATTACGTGTTTTATATTTTACTAAACTGGAAACCAAAAATGTAAATCAGGTATGAGAAGGAAGGCAAGCCATCTGAGCTAGCCCCAGTGGATGTTTTTGTGTCTACAGTCGACCCTATGAAGGAACCTCCGTTGATCACAGCAAACACTGTTCTCTCTATCCTTGCAGCGGACTACCCAGTAGACAAGGTTTCTTGTTATGTCTCTGATGATGGTGCTGCAATGCTTACTTTTGAAGCCCTTTCAGAGACCTCTGAATTTGCAAGAAAATGGGTCCCATTTTGCAAGAAGTACCTTATTGAACCTCGTGCTCCTGAATGGTATTTCTCTCAGAAGGTTGATTATCTGAAAGATAAAGTGCATCCTGCTTTTGTCAGGGAACGGCGTGCCATGAAGGTTGTAGAGGCATAATATGCTTTGTTCTAGAGTGCTATGTGCTTGATGTTGCATTCGTGCTCCTATTTTGTATCTCATTGAATTGGTTGTATTTGCTGAAATTTCAGAGAGATTATGAAGAGTTCAAAATTAGGATAAATGGGTTGGTAGCCATGGCACAGAAGGTCCCTGAGGAAGGGTGGACTATGCAAGATGGAACCCCATGGCCTGGAAACAATGTTAGGGATCATCCTGGAATGATACAGGTGATGGGACATGAGATTGTTTGAAGTCTTCCCTTTCCATTTTTCTGTGTTTTGAGCTCCCTTATTCATGACATATTTTCTGATTTCCAATAGGTGTTCCTTGGCCAAAATGGTGTCCGTGACTTGGATGGAAACGAGCTGCCTAAACTTGTCTATGTTTCTCGTGAAAAGAGACCCGGATTCGATCATCACAAAAAAGCTGGTGCCATGAATTCCTTGGTGAGTGTCTCAGTCTCACTCTGAAATTATCTTGGTCTGTAAAATAAGTTTTATCCATGATCCATCTATCCTCTTCTTTTAATTTTCAGATAAGAGTTTCAGCAGTTCTTTCAAATGCACCATACTTGCTCAATGTGGATTGTGATCACTACATCAACAACAGTAAGGCTCTCCGTGAAGCCATGTGTTTCATGATGGATCCCATATCTGGAAAGAAAATATGCTATGTACAGTTTCCTCAGAGGTTTGATGGCATTGATAGGCACGATCGATACTCTAACCGCAATGTTGTATTTTTTGATGTAAGTGGCACCTTCCCCTGGAAGGCATTTACTGATTGTGGTTTATTTGAAGCAAATTACGAATCTTCCCTTATTAACGTATATTCTTGTAACAGATCAATATGAAAGGGTTGGATGGTATTCAAGGACCAATTTATGTGGGAACAGGTTGTGTTTTCAGAAGGCAAGCGCTCTATGGGTATGACGCCCCGAAACAAAAGAAGCCCCCGGGCAAGACCTGTAATTGTTGGCCAAAATGGTGCTTCTGCTGCTGCTGCTTTGGATCTAGGAAGAACCGAAAATCTAAGACCAAGGATAGTAACAAGTCTAAGAAAACCGATAAGAAAACTAAAAACAAGGATTCATCGACACAAATACATGCTCTAGAAAACATTGAGGAAGGAATTGAAGGTATGAAAAAGTTCAATTTCATAGCAAAAGTTTTGCACACTCAAAACTCTACGGATTCTCAAACATCTGTGAGGTTTTTTCTATAAAAAAATTCAAAGAGTAATTTGTTTTCAAATTACAATCTTAATTGTAATTACTTTCAAACGTCATTTAGGTTGTAATTTATCGATTTTTGCAAGTTTTTTCTACACCGTGCTGATCTACTGTTCTGTTGCATTTGCAGGAATTGATAATGAAAAGTCGGCTCTAATGCCCCAAGTCAAATTTGAGAAGAAATTTGGTCAGTCCCCAGTCTTTATAGCATCGACACTCATGGAGGAAGGTGGAATCCCTCATGGTGTTAGTGAAGCATCACTTTTGAAGGAGGCCATCCATGTCATCAGCTGTGGATATGAGGATAAAACTGAATGGGGAAAAGAGGTAAAGCCCTACTTTCTAACTGTATTCCAAAAGAAATATTGCATATGTTTGTCTCTCTAACCACTTTTTCTCAAAACCAGGTTGGTTGGATTTATGGTTCAGTCACAGAAGATATTTTGACTGGCTTTAAAATGCATTGCCACGGTTGGCGGTCAGTGTACTGCATACCAAAAAGACCTGCATTTAAAGGGTCTGCTCCCATCAATCTTTCTGATCGTCTCCACCAAGTTCTTCGGTGGGCTTTGGGTTCTGTTGAGATTTTGTTGAGCAGACACTGTCCCATTTGGTATGGGTATAACAGTGGTCTCAAACCACTGGAACGATTCTCCTATATCGCCTCCGTTGTGTACCCATTGACGTCAATCCCATTGCTTGTTTACTGTACTCTTCCAGCTGTCTGTCTGCTCACTGGGAAGTTTATTGTTCCTGAGGTAATTACTGATTGCTTTTTGCTTCAAAGTCTTTAAATGCAAACAAGAGTTTCTGCATCCATTGTACTCTCTTTGCACCATCTCCCTTAGCATATATTTATCTTAGTCCCTAAGGGTTAACATACTTCTTCACTTGAATTGTTATGGGCCTTGGAGTAGTATGTTTATACCCCTTCATAATTTATGGTTGCAAGTTGCACCTGAGAATTGGTGTTGTAAGTTCCAACTTCCAACTGATAGTAAGGCCATTGTGTTAACGGTTCTTTGACGCGAGTTAAAAAAGTAATGGCTGGGGAGTTGTGTACTGTGGTGTAAACAACTATGACTATTGTTGTTAGGGTAGAGTATATTCAACATGATTCTGTTTCTCTTGTACGCTCGCCTCACCTCCATTGCCACTCCCACTGACATTGATGTTCTTGCACTACATATTTTGGAGTTTGCCTTGAGTCAAATTTTCCTGCCCTGTGTCTTCATGTTAACATTATTTGAGTCTTCTAGTCTAATATATGATTTACTTTGTGATCTGCAGATCAGTAGCTACGCCAGTATTTTGTTTATGGCCCTCTTTATTTCCATCGCAGTAACAAGTGTCCTTGAAATGCAATGGGGACACGTGCAAATTGACGACTGGTGGAGAAATGAACAGTTTTGGGTTATTGGAGGTGTATCTTCCCATCTTTTTGCCCTCTTCCAGGGTCTCCTAAAGGTTCTTGCTGGTGTGAACACCAACTTTACTGTCACATCCAAAGCAGCAGACGATGGGGAATTCTCCGACCTTTACTTGTTCAAGTGGACGTCCCTCTTAATCCCACCTATGACCTTACTTATCATAAACATCATTGGGGTTATTGTCGGGATATCAGATGCCATCAATAACGGCTACGAGTCATGGGGTCCGCTATTCGGTAGGCTCTTCTTTGCCATGTGGGTGATCATGCATCTGTACCCCTTCCTCAAGGGTATGATGGGAAAACAAAACCGTCTCCCAACCATCATTGTTGTCTGGTCCATTCTACTTGCATCCATATTCTCCCTTCTCTGGGTCAGAGTAAACCCGTTCACTGCCAAAGGCGGCATTGTGCTCGAAGTCTGTGGGTTGGATTGTGATTAGTACAGCAAACATTTTTAAAGGGTAATGAAGAATTTTGTGTAGAAAAGGAATACAAGGTATGTAAGCTGGGAAATTCATTGCAGAGAGCAGATGTTGGGGGCTCGAATGCGATTGAATCCAAGGTCAAAAAATATCACAGTTAGGTTTGTGTTGTGTAGATAAAGTTGGGAGCTGACACAGTGAAATATTTGTTGCAAGGAAAAGATGTTTATTCATTCTTTTGATACACGTTATTTGTGCGTCAAGTTGAGGGATTATGGATTTCACGGCACTTCTGTAATCCTAATCCCCCATGAACATAAAGGAGTTCTTTTTTCTTTTCTATTCATAATTTATATGCCCCTCCTTAGTAGTAAGGCCTAAGGGGGCTCCAAATGTTGTGTTTCTACGTAGTTTTGTGTTTTTTTTTTTTTGGTTCTTTTGGACTGTGAATTTGAGATTATATTACTCTTATTCTTATTTTTGGGTTAGTAAATCAATAAAGTGGTTCGATGTTCTCAATAAAACTTTTACTTGCGATTATTATTAGCGTACTTCCGTAAAGTTCAATAATTAAAGCTTCAATAGTAAGCGACCTCTGAATCTGGTGTGTTACAGAGGAATGAGAATTCAGTACATCATTTGCAAATAGCTTGGAGCCAAATGGTGTTCCTTCTGATACAATTGTACAAGCCGATAAGCATTTAATTCTATCGTTGTCTCTTTATCCGGAGTTGATATGTCCACAATAAACTAACCTAAAGGGCCTCAATATGTGTATAAGTACAGCGCCTGCGCATCCTTATCCATGCTTTTACCACTCATAAGCTCTCTTATAGGATGGAGGGACAAACTTTGTTCAGCAGCTTGTTTTGCTACAACATTGTCTAGAGTAGTTTTTTTTTTTATCAGGATTCCAGCCCCGCATCTCTGCAAGAGAATCAAGAACATTAGCCAGAGTGATTCTTGAAATGCTACCCAAAAAGCTTTACCATGATGACCATTCTGAAAATGCTAAAGAATAGAATGCTTTTGTGTTTTCTGTATTTTATTCGGTGTGATTTACACTAGTATTTGTAAAAGCTTTTAACCTTATCTTCCTTGATTACAAGAGATAGATATGCTGAAGAATCCTTCCTATTGTAAACTATATCTTTTGTTAATCCTATCTTAGTTTAATCTTATCTCAGCTTACTTATCCTATCTCGTTAAATTTGTTACTGATTCAATCTTTTTTACACTCCCCCTCAAATTGAGTGTCGGGATCTTTGATACCCAATTTGCATAGTACACTTTCAAACTGACATGATCCAACAACCTTAGTTAGAATATTTGCCATCTGTTCACTAGACGTCACAAATGGAAGACTATTAACTTCAGCGTCTAAATTATCCTTGATGAAGTGCCTATCAACCTCGACATGTTTTGTCCAGTCATGTTGAACTGGATTCCCAAAAATGCTAATTGCTGCTTTATTATTACAAAATATCTCACAATTCTTCCTTGGAGGAAAACCAAGTTTAGATAGGAGCTTTCTAACCCAAAGAACCTCTATGATTCCCTTCGCAATTCCTTGAAATTCTGCTTCTGCACTGGACATCACAACAGCTTGCCGCTTCTTACTCCTCCATGTCACCAAATTTCCCCCAACAAGAGTAAAGTAGGCAGAGGTAGACGTCCTTCCATCTCGATCTCCTGTCCAATCTGCATTAGTATATGCCTGAAGTTTTAGATGGTCGTTTTTCCTGAACATTACACCTCTGCCTGAATTTCCTTTGAGATACCTCAAAATTTTGTAAACCGCCTCCATATGCTGGATTGAGGTCTATGTATGAACCTACTCACTACCCCAGTTGAATAAGAAATACCAGGTCAGGTATGAGCTAAACAGATCAACATTCCCACTAGCCTCTGGTAGTGTGCATGATCCGTTGACCTCGCGTCTTCACTAATCTAGAGTCCATGATTTACTACCATCAATGTTTCTACCGACTTGTAATTTAACATATCAGTCTCTGTCAAGAGGTCTAGGATATACTTTCTTTGGGAAATGAAGATCCTTAGTTTTGACCTTTGAACTTCAATCCCCAAGAATAGTTTTGACCTTTGAACTTCAATCCCCAAGAAGTACTTGAGCCTTCCTAAATCCTTCATTTCAAACTCCTTGAACAATATATTTTTTAGCAATTCTATCTCATTCTCATCATTTTCAGTAATAATCATATCATCCACATAAATGATGAGACAAATAATTTGATCATTTTTCCTTTTTAGGAATAGAGTATGATCTGAATTACTCTGTCGATACCAAATCTCTTCATAGCCATTGTGAACCTCCCAAACCAAGCTCTCAGTGACTGCTTTAGTCCATACAAGGTCTTTTTCAATTTACACCCTTGTCCATCAAAAAGTCATGAGTAAACCCCGGAGGAGGATCCATGTAGACTTCTTCAGTTATTTCTCCATGAAGGAATGCATTTTTTACATCAAACTGATATGATCAATCCTTATTCACCGCGACTGAGAATAGAACCCTGATAGTATCAATTTTGTCCACTGGTGAAAAAGTCTTAGAGTATTCAATTCCATATACTTGAGTATATTCCTTTGCTACAAGTTTGGCTTTGTATCTCTCTATCTTCCCATCAACCTTGTACTTGATTGTAAATACTCATTTGCAGCCTATTGGTTTTTTTCCTTTCGGAATCAAGCATTATTCCTATGTTTCATTTTTTTCCAAAACTGTGATCTCTTCCTGTATTGATGCCCTCCATTCTAAGTGTTTTAGAGCTTCCACAACTGTCTTTGGGATTATAGTCAAGTAAAGCATAATGTTAAAGACCAAGGCAGCCTCTGATTAGTTCTCAGATAGTTCGGGGACTGGGTACTTCGATCGTAGTGCCTCAAATTTAGGATCATACCTCTTTAGAGGAATCCTTCTCATACTTCTTAATTAGTTCCACCATTATGTTCTTTATCCACCATTTCTCCCGTATCACTATCCTAAAGGTTAGTATTAGTATTAAGCAGTTCATTATGAGTATTATCAGTGTTTATTAGATCTTCGGACAAGGTGGCAATAGTTTGAGGGAGTGATTGTACTATCATAGGAGTTGTCTCGATGGACTTGCCTACTTGCTCTTTTGGGTCTATGGTTCCACCCCTTGGGTAAGTGAGCCAACTTAGACTCTCAACTCGTGACTCTCAACTCGTGACTCCCCCTGACGTCTATGATGGTGGTAAAAAGGTTGTCTCAAAAAAATCGCAGTCCATAATGGTGTACATATAGTTAGCAATTGGGTCAAAACACTTGTATCCTTTTTGATGCACCCCATATCCTACAAAGACACATCTAATAGCTCGGGTTTGAAGTTAGGTTCGGCTCTTGTTTGGGAGATGGACATAAGTGGTACACCCAAAAATTATAGGAGGAAGGGATTGTGTTGGTGCTATAGGCATAAATGTTTGGAGTGTGTCAAGGGTTGTTTTAAATTTTAGGCTCTTTATTGGCATATAGTTTTTCATATAGTTTGCAGTTGCAATCGCCTCGGGTCAAAAATGGGAAGGGACTCCTGATTCAAACATAAGGGCTCGAGTAATTTCGAGTAGAGTGAGGTTCTTTCACTCTACTATTCTATTTTGTTGAGGAGTATCTGGGCAAGTGATCTGGTGAATAAGCCCATGGAAGGAGAAAAAAGATTTCATATCATGGTTAAGATATTCCCCCCATTGTCTATCCTTAGGATCTGTATTTGGGCCTGAAATTGAGTAAGTATCATCTTATGGAATTTAACAAAAATATCATAGACTTCACTTTTATGTTTCACAAAATAAACCCAATTCATGAGAGTACAATCATCAATAAATAACACATAATATGATAAATTAAGAGGTCTGTTACTGGGAGGATGGTCGCAAAACATCTGAGTGAACTAACTTAAAAGGTTTAACAACACGAGATTTACTAGGAAATAAGAATGCCTATGACTTTTTGCTAAAACACAAGATTCATAGTTCAACTTTATTCCAAAACTTTTAAGAGTTGGAAATAGATGTTCTATAGGTACCCTAAAGATGGATGGTCGAGTCTACGATGCCACATCTAGAGTTGTTATTCCACTAACCCATGAGTAACCGCTACTTTGCCTTGTTGAGACACTTCATCTATGTAGTATATACCATTTTTTTTAGTACCACGCCTAATGATCTTCCTTGTCCAAAGATTTCGCATAACACAAAATCAAATCCCATTAAAACTGTACAATCAAATTCCTTAGTCATTTGACTAATAGATAATAATTTATGGGACAAATCTAGAACAAGAAGACAATTATTTAAGATCTTGTTAGAGAAGATTTCAGTGGCTCTAGCTTCTTTGACCCGCACATAGTCTCCAGTTGTAGTTTGTATGATGGTTTTATTTGGTTTTGCAGGGGCGATGAGATCATTTGGGTCGTATGTCGTTGTATCGGTTGTGCCACAATAAAAAATTCAGTTTCGACACTTTGGGGTTTTATTTTGAATCAAAAAACCCCATGAGGATTGGGTCGTGGGTTTTGGGCTCTGGGCATGTGATGGATCATTAATGCTTAGGTTATTAGGGTTGAGGCATGGTAGTAAACCCACATCCTCCTTCATCTCCCATCCTCTATCAGTCATTTTCCCACTCACTCCCTTGTGATTCTCGATTTTCTCCCCCTTAGATCTAGGATTTCTTGATGTCGTATTCTTTCCCTCTATCCTAACTTTCTTCCTTGTAGATCTGCAATTAAAACACATAAGGTTATCTTCATTAACTTCCTCCTTCGATCCGGTCGTTATGGGCTCATCTCCTTTGTGCTCTTGTGCACCGAACATGCCTCCCTTCTTGTGGTCTTCTGAGTTTTGTTGGCCGGAAGTGGGGTTTTTCCCGGCCTTGGCCCATCTCTTTCTGCTTGAAGCTCACCCCACCACTCTAGGTAGCCTAAGATTTTGAAATAACCTTCCTTGGTGTGTTTGCTTCCACCACAATGAGTACATCTAAGATTTGTCTTATCCTCTTGTCCTGGCTGGTTTCTTCCAGCTTTTGATTTTGCGGCGAGTCCGCTCCCCACTCTAAGTATGTTTCTCGATGGCTCCTTGAGTTTGAGTATTTCCCTCCTGGCTACCTTTCTCCGGATTGTGCTGTAGGCTTCTTCAACTAATGTTAAGGGTGTTCTGTTTAGCATATCATGCCTATCTTGATCAAATGTATCATTTATTCCTGATAAGAACTGATACACTTTGTTTCTCTAGATGACTTCATTATAAATTGTGATGTCTTTTGTGTGTTTCATGGGGTTTGGTACCCAACAATCGATTTATGGCCACACGGTTACCATTTTCCCATAAAACACCTCAATCGAATTGGTCCCCTGTCTCATGGTATTTGCCTTAACTGTTAAGTCATATACCTGTAGACCATCTTGGCCACTATTGAGTAGGGTTTTTATTCCCTACCAAAGATCCCTTGCGGTTGGATAATCAAGGAATTGTTGGACTAACTCAGACTCGATGTTTTCAATGATCCATGAGAAAACATTCAAGTCTTGTTGGGCCCACTTAGTGTAGCTTGGGTCGTCAGTTGCTGGTGGGGAGGCTGTGATGTGGCTGAGCTTTCCTCGCCCACTGATGTCCAAGTGAGTGAGTTTGGCCCATTTGGTATAGTTTTGGTGATTGAGCTTTTCAATCAAATTCACGATTGCTTGATTACTAGTCCTGGACCAGCTCTGTTTAGGTTTAATTGTTGCAATATTTGCAGTAATTATTTCATCATGACTGGTAACTCAGTCATGTTTGTGTTTTTGGGGTTATCTTTGTTCAACATTGCAGGTAAGGTATGGTAAAAGATGAAGCTGGTTTAAAGAGTATTTTTCCCTGGAAAAAGCGTTGGCACTGATACCATAAAGAATAGAATGCCTTTGTGTTTTCTGTATTTTATTCGATATGATATACATGAGTATTTATACAAGCTTTTAAGCTTATCTTTCTTGATTACAGGAGATAAATATGCTGAAGAATCCTTTCTACTATAAACTATATCTTTTGTTAATCCTATCTTAGCTTAATCGTATCTCAACTTACTTATCCTATATCGTTGAGTTTGTTACTAATTCAAACTTTTTAAAATGCTACCAAATTTAAATCAGGGGTGACTAAGTGACTACTCCATTCAGTCACCTGCGCGCAATACGTTTCAAAAACTGATATAATATATGATTTTTTTCATAACTCAAGTCACCAAGATAAAGATAAAGGTAAGATTAAGCTTCCCCTAATATTCTTAATAATATTTGTCAACAAAACTGTTCTTAGAATATGTTCAGTAGGATTTGAAGTGGTAGCTGCTAAGGTCAACTAGAGCATTTGATTGAACTACTGACCATCATATGGCTGCAACTTGCAAGCATAATGAATCTTCCTCACCAGAAAGTAATCAATACTAGATGAAAACACTTCAATTGCTTTGTCTCAAATGATGCGGTTAAATACATTTCGAAACACATAAATATGGATCGGAGAACATACCTTTACATTAAATGTTGCGGTTATTTAAAATAACACGGCACTTATAACCACAAGTGTTGCGGTTAAATAAAAAATTGCAGCATTTATTACAAATGTTGTGGTATTTTATTTAACCGTTGCACTTGTGGTTATAAGTGCTGCGTTATTTTTAAATAACCGCAATACTTATTCAATGTTATATTCCCTAGACTTCCCTTTTCCAAGCCATTTCAAAACACGAAAGACTTAACTGAGACTCCCCCATCTCCACTGCAACTCCCCCATCCCCAAACCTTCAACGCACGAAAAAAACTCCTAGAATACTCCCTCTTCTTCTCTAGCCCTAACCTCCCGCCTTAAACATCAAAAATCTCCTAGTGCACGGAGACTCATTACTCATCATCAATCAAATTTCCAAGATTTTTGCTCACTGCCTAATCTATTATATATTAAACAAGAATTACGGATGGAATTCATCTTGAGGATTGATGAACCCCATGAGATAGAGGGCCTGGGATTTTTAGACTGATAACCCGTCATCTTTTATTTAGAAGCATTGTGTCTTAGGATTCATTCATATCTTACTTGGAATTTGCCAGAGCAATAGTCCTTCGAAAGATGTGTATAAGTGATGCGGTAATCTAAAAATAACGCAACACTTATAATCATAAGTGATGCGGTTAAATAAAATACCACAACATTTGTAATAAATGCTGCAAGGTTTGACTTTGGGGGAGAGGTTATTTATTTTACATAACCACAAGCATGTAATATCCCGTATTTTAGACATTATATTAAAACATTTATAAGCTAAGTCGTATTTAAAATTATAAGTACATCATTTTAAATTAAATTATTTTAAGAATATTTTAGTACAACATAAATAATTTAAAAAGTATTTTGGCGCCAATCATAATTATGAACCGCTATTTATATATTTATTTTATAAATTTATTAAGAAAATCATTCAATAAATATTTAATACTTTAATTATTCTATTAATTTTCCAAAAAATCCTTCAAAATATCTCAAAAAATATCTTGAGTATCTTCTTTGATTTTAAAATATTTTAAATGCTTTTAAGATATTATTCTAAAAAAAATCATTTTAAGTTATTTATAAAGATTTTTTTAATTTAAAAAAATCTTATTAAAAATTAGATATATTTAAAAATCTTATCTAATTATGGCCAGCTCCCATGATTAGTATTTTTTTAAAAAAAATATTATATTTATTTTTCCCTAATTTTAAGAAATTTAGTTTAAAAGATAGTTTTAATTTAAAAAAAATAGTTTTTCAAAAAAAATATACATATGTATATCTCAAAATTATCATGGCCAGCTGCCATGATAAGTGTTTCAAAAAAATAAATTTAAAATATTTATAAAGGTTATTTTAATTTTAATTTTTTTTGTTAAAAATAGGATATATTTAAAAAAAATTCAAACTTATCTAATCATGGTCGGCTGCCATGATTAGTATTTTGAAAAATAAAATACTTATATATAAAAAAATTATCTTTATTAAATAATTTTAATTGGTTTATTTTGAATTAAATTATTTTAATTTGTTAAACTATCAAATAATTTAATTATTTTTAAAAACAAAAGATTTTTCTAAAAAGTTTAAGGATAAATATCATTTTAAATTCATACTTATATTTTAATTTTTAAATCCCAAAATTTACCTTAATTTCCACTATAAATAGACCCTTAAACCTCACCTAATTCTACACAGAAAAATCATTAATCACTTTCTAGTTCTTCCAAACTTTCTCCCTCGCTCTCAAGTTAGTCTCTCTAGCTTTCTAGCCACCTTGTCCCACCAACAACCACCAGCCACCATGAACCTCCTTTTTCCCTAACTATTTTAATTATTTTAATTGTTTTACATATTATTTAGTTCTTAAAACTATTTCTAAATTTAATTGAAGTTTCAATATTTTATGCATATTATTATATTGCATTATGTTGATTAGTTTATTTTAATTGATAGGAGGATCATCTTGAAGTTTAGTTATAATTTATTATGAAGTATTAGAATTCAAGGTACGTATATGTGTTAAATCTTTTTATTTGAAATTAAATATTTTATTTTGTGAATTATATTGTGTTAAGATATTTTTAGATTGTATTATATTATACACATTATTTGCTAAATAAATTGAAATTAAAATTTTAGCCATGCGTCACTTTTTTTTTTAAAATATATAGGTATATATATGGTTATTTATTTGAAATTTTGATTATAAAAAAAGGGAATGATAAAAATTTACCTTATTTATTTAAAAGAGCCGAATGACATTTGAGATTTAATAATTTTCAACTAGTTTTAATAATTAAAGTAAGGTATTTGTATTTAAAGTATTTATTAAAGGAGTTATAAAAAGAGAGTCATTATTATTATTATTATTATTATTATTATACATTAACGCTTGATTTTTATAAACAAGAAGGGTTCATATTTCAAAATCCACTTATTGGCAAATAAAAAGGAAACTCCAAGGATAGATCCGCGATGGAATAACTAACTTGGGAGGTGTGCACACTTAGGATCAAGGAGAAGATATAAGAAGAGGAAATTAATTTATTAAGTGTATATTTCCATTTGTATTAGATTATTACAAACAAAGGTACAAAATTTATTAATTATAAGAAAGAAAGTTCAAAATAAAGAATTTAAAAGTCAAAATATTTCTTTTAGCATGTATATGTACATAGTGTTTTTACACTGACACGTATTTTTCGATTTATTTTTGGTTCACCCTACTTATCATATATGGTGAGTAGGTTTGCAGGAATAAATGTATATGGGAAAATTACATCAAGGGGCACATATTAGCTAGGAGTTTTCATAATTTTTCTTATTCAACTTTTGTACCTTTGAATAATCAAAATTTTTTTAATAAATAATTTTTTTTCTTCCACTGCAATATAATAATTAGTTAGCACAGGCGAAGTATGGTGATACGTGGCGGTAATACCCCTAAGTTATTAAAATAATAATAATAATAATAATAATAATAATAATAATAATAATTATTATTATTATTATGGTAGTAATATGGGAGTGTTACAGAGCATACATACTAAGTTTCATTTTAGTTTCATTTTTCTGTTCTAGTTGTATATATGTTATTTAGTTTAGAACATTGCATTACATCCCTTATTTCATTACTATTGAGATAATTCTTCAATAAGGATATATAGATACACATGTGTATTTTAAAAAGTTTTTCATATGCTATATTCTGTTGGTTTTTGAAAATCATAACACTAATCATTGTTTAATTTGATTTACATTATTTCTCTCCATATTACATTTATATCTCACCCAATACAATAGACTTTTGTGATTACTTGTGAGGACTTGAGCCTTAGACTGATGGCATTATTTAGGTCTCTTTCTTTACCATGTGTGTTAGATTTTGTCCTCCGTGAGATCTAATTCTTGGGTTTGCTTATTGGCTGTTCGAAACTCTTTAGTGCAACTTATTGGAATGATTGAACACTCCTTTAGAATTTAAAGCCGTTATTCTCATTACTTAGGACATTTTTTCACAAAGTATTTTTCTTTTTCATTTACTCTTAGGATGAAACCTGTTGAGCTTATATTTCCCCTTTCTTGAAGCCTAACATTAAAAAGCCATTGGGATTTTTTCTAGGTTTATTTTGAAGGTGTGATGTGCATCGGTATAATGCCTCTTGGAATAAATTGAATATGTGTATAGAGCATCCATTCATCCTTGACTCTTGCATTAATATGAAAGAAATAAGAAGAAGAAAAAACGAGAAGAGTAAACGAAAGACAAAGGAAAAAAAAAGAAGAAGAAAAAACAAAGCAAAGAAAAAAGATTTGTTGGAAAAGCTCCAAAAATAGGCCTTTCTCACCCTCAAACGAGCAAAAGAAGTGAATATACATGATATGAGTCAAGAAGAAGCAAGAATCAAAGAATTAAGAAGAAGAGGCCAAATTCAGAAGATTAGGAGACTGTAAGGATGGTTTAAACCCGCATATCATGATGAGTGGAGTTTTATTTAGGTTTTGAGCACCATTTTTCTAAATAACATCGTCCTACCCTATCTAATCAAGTCTACCCGATCTAGAGAGTCATGACCTTATTAAGTTAGCATCATACTTTGTAGTGGAGAAAGATGAAAATCAAGCCTAAAGAAGACGATCTTATAGAGTTGATAAATTACTAGGTTGAGAGAAATTCTAACCCAATAAACACATGAATGACTTATTTTCCTATACACACCTAAAGTGAGAAGTCTATAAAATCAAGCTTGAGGGAGTATATGGTCGTTTTTTCGATAATCAAAAGTTCATGGATTTTATATAACTCTTCTATGTGTTGATTTTATTTTGAAATATGTTTTGACTTAGATTTTTATAAAATCAAGGCACGTGTGTCTCTAGAGAGGATGCTATCATATCTCTTCTATTCTTGCTCTTAAATGCTTGGGGATAGGAATTTGTTTAGCTTAGAGGAATTTGATAAGTCCCATTTAAGTCTATGAATTAGGGGTATTTTAGGATCCTTTGTATGTAGTTTTGATGCATTTTAGTTTTGTTTTACTTAAATTTAACTCATTTGCTTTCATATGATGCGTTCACGGGTTTTTGTAGTGTTTGTGATCTTTTTTAGGAATTCTAAGATCCTAAAGTGTGAGACGAGTTCAAGATCTAATGGAGAGATTCTATGAATTCTTGAGAGTCACTATGGAGCAACATAAAGCTACGAGAAGTGGTTGATCAATGGCCTAATCACCAATGAAGAAAAGAAGTTAGAGTATGAATTGCATGGAGCCTAAAGCAAGGAGACTCTGACGAGTATTACATAGAACTCATCCAGTGCAAGCACACAGTTCAGCATAACCAATCCCTTAAATGAAAAAGTGAAGAACGAATAGGGACTCGATCGAGTGTGTAGATCACTCAACCGAGTCCATGCTAGAATTATGGATTTTGTCTTTCTCTCAATTTTGACCAAACGAGAGAGGACTCGATCGAGTGTGCAGAGCACTCGATCAAGTCTATTTTCTAGGGCCCGTTTTCAGCATTTTTCTTAATTAAGCCCGATGCATTTGTATATATATTCGCATGCTTTTTTAGGTTAAAGGAGGACGACACACATTAAATTTTATCAGTTTTTCTCTGTTTTAGCTTTTCCTTTCAAGCACTTTGAAGTTTTCGACCGTTCTTCGCAATTGTAATTCACGAATTTTTGTTTTGTTTTCTATTCAATTATAGTACTTGTTTTCTCTCTATTTCTTAGTTTATTTTCTATTATCAATCATGTCTCTCTTTATTAATTGATGCATTTTCATGTCAATTATGCGTGAGTAGTTTCTCTAATCTAGGATTTTGATGAACCCTATTATAAGTTAGGTATATATGAACCCCGAAATCTCAATTTATGATTCAATTCCTTTAATCTATGATTATTGTTTTAATATCATTAAAAGATAAGACGTAGTTGATTAATGACATAGATTAAGTTCAACGGCAAAAGTTGGTCCATAATCTATTTTAGAATCATAGGTTAAGGTGTGAGTGCCAATTACGAAAGTAACATCATGAGCATTAAGACCAATAGAATGCCGTGTTTAGTATCTTTCTATCCATGGATCCAAAAAAGTATGCTAAATTGTATCAGGGGAAATTTATTGATACTCAAAAGAAATATCTAGTAATGTTTTAGGGCACATTTGACTTAGGAATTGTTTTATGAATTGAATTCGAGGGATCAGGTGTGTATTCTATGTCTATAAATTTTAGCAAAGATTCATAATCCTAGGTGTTTCAATTATATTGAGCACAAGTTTATTCTTAATTTGTTACCTACCGTAGCTTAGTTTAGTAATCATCCTATTTTCGACCCTACTTACCCAAACTACATTAGTTTAGGGAGCAAAGTATTTTTTTTAATAGGGTGGCGACAACCCTGTCACATACAAGGGGCGAAAATATCCTTCTCCAAAATTGGAGCATCTTCACACCTATTTGGCCCTTCCACACGGGAAATGAAACTCCATTAGAGTATGCATATCTCGAGTGTCGGGAGAATTCATATGTTTGAAGGACCTAAAACTCAAATGCTCATCATATTATTCTGGGGTGAACAATAGAACTACAGCGTTTTTTCTAGGGAAATCACTCCATGCAATGAGGGAATGAGAATTTAATAGGAATCATGTCACTTTCGATTCAAAAACCACAATATGGTTCCTAAGAGATTTGTTTTTTTTTTTCCGAAGAGAGCTCTAGAATTAAACAATTATTAAGGCAAAATCTCGATCCTTAATGGGAGAGTGTACTCTCCCCTCCCTATCCAATGTTCGAGCAACATCAGACTTCATCACTCATACTACACTGAAGCACTTGGTGACACTACTCCACCTTCTTTCCTCCTCTTTCTCATCTTTTTACAAAGGGGAGCTTCCTCCCCCCCCCCCCGTTAGCTTTCCCTTTTTCTATCGAAATGAAAAGTCTATCATCTTCCTTCCACTTTCTTTCCTCCTTATCTTATCTAGGACAAGGTACCCTTTTTGACCTCTTTTCCCTATCCTCTCTAATCTCAGAATAATTTTAAAATTTCTTATCTTCTCTTACCACTTTCAAGGCTTCCATAACAAAGTCTAGGACCAACCCAAAGAAGATATCACCTCTACAAGCTTTTATTAGGACTCACCATTATTAGGGATAATCTTTAAGGCTTGGGCCAAATCAATAAAAGCTAAATCATGTTTCTTTTACTCAATTGCTGCCACAACCCTCCTATAGTATGCCTTCACATTCAAATAATCATGTAATAAAACCATCGAACACAAATGATCAACTCTAAGAAAATCATTGCGCTTGAGGCATGCAACTAGATTAAGGTTAATTGAGCTAGGCAACCCCAGAAAAATTAAACGTTTCCTATGATTACTAATTAAGATAAAGGACAAGAGTTTGATGGCTAAACTATATTTTTCAATAGCTGAGTCGAGAACCTCTCGGTTGTAGGAGTTACCCTCTTCTTTGCACTAGCTAGCAAACTCAAAAATTCCCAGAGATCAACCTAACCTGCTATATTGGCTAAACTACTAAAAGAGACATCATTTTCCTCAAAATGGGAAAAACATAAATTCCCTTTAAAGCCTCAGAAGTAAATATAGTTCAAAGTAAGAAAACAACTTTTTAGTAGGTATTTAAAGGCAGATAAACTAAGTAGGTACTCAAAGGCAGATAAATTTACATGCCTGCCAAGATAAGAGCAATTCCTATTAAAGGAGTTATTCAAGTATCTATTAATTTTAAAAAAACAAAGTTACATCCCTCTAAAAACGAAAATAATTTTCTTAGAAAATATATTCCATGACTTGAAAAAATCTCAAAAGCCGTACAACACAAGAGTAAAATGCAGTAAAAAGAAAAAAAAAAACATGTGAGCCCAAACAGCCAAGCTGAGTTATTGCGCTCTGAGTCTCTCTCTCTCATCCTACCCTTTTCATTGCTCCTCTCTGAAGCTTGTCGAAGAAGCAGCAACAATGGCATCTACGGAAGAAGAGAGCGCAGTGAAGGAACCCCTCGATCTCATCCGTCTCAGCCTTGACGAGCGTATCTACGTCAAGCTTCGCTCCGACCGCGAACTCCGTGGAAAACTCCATGTTTGTATTCTCCTATCTTCCTCGCTTTCCTCTTCCCATCTCTCTCCTAATGTCCTTTTTCTTCACACTCCTACCCACTACTCAATTCCATTTGGGTTTCTCGAATTTTCCCCCTTTTTGTTGCCAATTTCAGCAGCTAGGGTTCTTGGAATTTGGGGGTTTTTGATTGTGTGAATTTTTGAGTTGAATTCTGCTCTTATTTGAGCGTTTTATTCGGGAATATTTCGATTTTTTTTGTTTGAATTTTTTATGATATTTGTTGAATACTGATGCAAAGTTTGAAGCAAATTCTGTGGTTGGTGGGGTGCATTCAATTTAATTTCATTGATTAATTTTCTTTTCGTGGAGTAATGTTTCGAATCGGGGCTCCCATAAGTTGGGTATGAACTGAAATGCTCAGCTTTTTTGAGATATTTGAGTTGAAATCCAACTATATTGGAGCCTAAGGCGTGTACGTTATTTTCTCAGGGAAGGAAGGGAGGAAGTTTAATGGAGAGCTGAATTTTTGAGGACGTAGAAGGTTCAATTGATTGGATCCTGTGAGAAATGTCAGCATGTTGTTTAGCTGAAGCATCATGATTTGGGAAAAGGCACCTGAGTTTTTTTTTTTTTTTTTTCATGTTTCTATTCCTTCTCTTTGGGAGAACTAATATAGGGTAGTAATACTTCTATTATTGGACTATGCCAAACTTAGTTCTCTTGTGATATTCCTAATGTTTGATGCTGTGATGGGGATGAGTGGAGTGAGTTGCTTGTGCCTCGCTATTTCATTATGAATGGCTACAGTAAGGTGCTTTGACGGCATGTGCATAACAGACTGCCTTTGCTGAACGGAGGGGTGTTGTTCGCTACAAGCCTAGAAGTGGTGTCGGAAGTCTGTCTTTTATTCACTTTGTTATTTTCACCATTCTTATGATGCCATAGCTCATCAAAACCTACCTGTGTACTGCCTTTGAAGCTGTTAGATATTGAAAGACCATTTCTTGTACCTTGTTTCCTTTTTCATCTACTTGATTTAGCCTTAGCTGTTATGTCACTTTAATTCTCTCCTTCCTCATTGTAGTACCAGCTTAGATTTTGGTTTTAGGGAAAGAGATCTAAAGATACTCAGATGTCTCTCCTTTACTGCCTTAGGGTCATTGCAGTTTTACTTGCCCTGTTTATTTGGTGTTATTTTGTTAAGGAATATATTCTTTGTGTAGGCCATGCCTAGTAGAACTTTCTTCCTTTTGACCTTCTCATAAGGTTCCATTTTCAATGCACATTTTTATAACTTAAGCCTTTTTAAAAATCATGTGCGAAATTTAAACACTGTTTGAGCTCCAATGATTTAGCTAGCTCGCGAAACATAAGTTTTATACATTTTATTTACGTCAATGCTGGTTGTGTTGCTTAGGAGCAGTACACTTTTTATCAGCTTTACCTATGTTGATTTGTAGGCTTATGATCAGCATTTGAATATGATACTTGGAGATGTTGAGGAAATTGTAACCACTGTAGAAATCGATGATGAGACTTATGAGGAAATTGTTCGGGTATGTCAATTTCGTACACCCTTCATCATCTTATAATTTTTTCATGGCTGGTTTGGTGAATGGTAATTGATGTTGGATGGTTTGAGTTTATTTGTTGTTTTGTTTGGAAAGTCTTATACTGTTCTGTGGTAATGTTTGTCCATCAATTCACCCCAACACATAGATATAATTCAAAAAATTTCATAACAATCCATTACCAGTTTAGAGGTGGAATTGAGTGGTTATAGAGTTATTAAGATAAACACATCTTTAGGGTGACTTCAGTTACCATGGATATTGGAATTGGTGCATGGGACTTTATTACAATATTACTTATGAATTTATTACCAATTCTGCTTACAGAATGATCTGGTAGGTTAATGCTATTGCTCAGAGAATGAAACAATTGTTGGTTATTAGTAATTGTAGGTTACTTATGAATGACATTACGTTGATTGCATTGATATTTCAACTTCTTAAGTGACAAATGGATTTAAAGAAGTGGTTTTGTAATATGGAAGATTAGTTTTTTCCACAATGACATGTAAAAAGATGTCAGAAATGGCCAATGCAACCCAGAATAAGCCAGCACACTGTCCAATTCCCGAACTCACAGATTCTCTTGTTAAAAGTTAGGAAACTGCAGTCAATTAATGGCTGGATGACCATGGTTGTTCTGGTATTCTGTGTGAGTAAGATACCAAATAAAATTGTGTAGACTCGAAGCAGTAATTTTTGTCCATGAAATTGGCATATCTCTGGCTATTTGTTTTATTTGTTACATGTTGTTCAAACTTCTGCAGGATTATGAGAAAGACGTTGCCATGTTGGAAAAGAAAAGCTTTCTTCCACTCAATCCCCTTTATTTTATTGAAGAAGTTTGTTTGGTCCTACAAGATGTACAAACTGCAAATTCTTTTTATCTTACGTCGTATGTTTTTTTTTCTTCTTTTTTCTAGACCACAAGACGTACTGTTCCATATCTCTTTGTTAGAGGGGATGGGGTCATACTGGTGTCGCCGCCTCTCAGGACAGCTTGATTGAGGACAACACATTGTTGGATTTTGAACGAGGGGTCAAACATCATATAATTGCATCTGTTGCGACCTTATGCAAATATCAAGAAACAGTTTTTTCAAATGTAGCCTAGTTTGGACTGAAAACAGGATGTTAATTTTGTGGATGAATGTAAGCCTTTTTTATGTGCTTCCATATCTTTGCATCTTGACATTTTATGGTCAGGGTTCATTGTGGATGTAAATCAGTTGGACTGTTGACTGGCGTTGATAGTTCCTACCTGGATTGTATTGGATGTCGACCATGCTAAAAGCATTCCAATTTTGGAATCTTGACTAAATTGTTGGCCTTCACCCATTGGTTAGATTTGCACACATATTGACATACTTATGCAGGTTCAAAATTCTCAATTGAATGTTTTGTTTATGATCATGCTTGAATATATTATTTGTGATCATGCTTGCATGAAAGGGAGCTCCTATTCGTTGTCCTGGCCTTCCAGAGTTCCAAAATTAGAATGATTTTGCCCAGTCCAACATCAGTTATATATGTTTTCTAGTTATTTTATTTTGTTTTGATGGATCTAACACATATTTCAGATGGGTTGCAACTTGTAGGTACAGCAGTGACCAAAATTTGTAGTTTATCATCATCGCAGTAAAATTGTCTTCATGGACATTGCATAGCTACTGTACAATGTCGATTGATTTTTGGATTTTTGAGGAATTTGGGTGCATTTGAAGTAATTGATGAGGTTATTGTAAATAGTTGGAGCTCATTCATAGCATTATAGTTCTGAGAAACTGTCAAGAATTTTGCATGACTTTATTCATATTAAGGAGTCCTGATAATACATCTTATGATATACAAGTCATCAAATCAACTCACAAGAGCTAAACTGGCGAGGTCATTTTAAGTACATATTATAAGTCATCAAATCGTTGTAGAACGTTTTTTAAAACCAAATAAAATCATAGCAGATGCATAGGATCATTGGGTGCCTCATTAGGTACAAGCAGAAACGGGGATTTTATTTGCACACTATCTGGTAATAATAATAATAATTAATGTAATTTTGTGTTCTTTCTACATTTGCTGAAATACAACAATTACACAAACAATGATCGCAAAATTGAGCAAAAACGGAGATGATTGAGAAACGGAATAGACAGAAGTCAAATAATATAATGCCTCATCTACGTCGATGCTTGGAAAAGCTAGAGCTAACTACTTGCGCCCCTCCGTAATTCTTGCTTGGAGAACCCAGTGACCCCCTGAAGGAAGCATACGCAGATTTTGCAGACTCTGGTACAGAGTCCAGAAGAGGAGATTCCGCAAAGCATGCTGTGTTTATACGTGTCCTCTCGAGTTCCGCTTCAAGAAGCTCTGAGCTACACTGCTGTGCAAATGCCTGCATTGAACAGGGGGGAGGAAAAAATTGCTTGAATGATAATATAAATTAAAGCACAATGATTTCTAACTCATACTTCCTATACTTCATCGGAAGATCTTAGTTCTCCACTCTATAAGAGAAGGTAAAAGATAAAAAAAAAAAAAAAAAAAAGGGTGAAACACACCAAAACATATAAATAATTAAAGGATACACTAATTCCCCATAAATATTTCATCCAATATCCTGTAATTTTCAGATAGCGTATCTTCTCTTCTTTTTTTTTTTTATTATTGTAATTATTCTCTCTTTTTACAGTTCTTTTTCTATATATGTGCTTCAGTGCTTGTTTAAGGTTATTTCACATTAAAACTACGAAGTCAAAGTTACTCACTATGAGATCATCTGGTGAGACACTTGTTCCCTGCTGTCTCTCATCTACAAGAGCATCTTCCCCCCCACGTGTTAGTCTGCGATGATGCCCAGGATTCTCAACAACCGCAGTCACACTTTCAGTAGCCTTTTCCAGCAGCATCCCTTGAAGTGATTTCAAAGATTCTTGCGCATCATTGGTGAAGTAGGGATTTAGTACAGTCTCAAAATATTCAAGCTGCATATACGTCAATTTATGAGCACGTAAACATGAAACTTTACAGAATTTTTTAACTTTTAAGAAAAATGAACTAAAAAAGAACCTATCAAGCTAATGCCCGAGATTTTCTTCTTTCTTATGCAGTTTTTGATAATACCAATCAAGAAGTTACTATGTAATCATTTATCACCATGATAAACACCTCAAAAAGTACAGAACCATCAAGGAGTGTTTTTCTTACTGAATGAATTGGTAACCAGAAGAATCTGATCTGTAATGAGGGTGGAAAAAAACAAGATTAAGTGAATGACAGTACTCTAATTTCGCAAGTTTAGATGGTCTCTTTCTAATCACAATTGGAAGATGAGCACAATTTGCAAAAAGTGTTGTTTAGGTTAAACAAACCAAGGCATACAAGCTCAATTTCATAAAAACAACTGATTTTTAATTGATGATCTAATATCTTCTATAGGCTACAATATATGACTAGATTCAGAGTCCTAATAGATAAGAACTCAAAACCAAACGTTTAGACAATTCTAACTAAAACAGAAAACATAAAGTCCTAGTGCAAGTAGGAAAACTAATCCTAATACAAAACGGAATCTTAAGTTGACCCTTACTAGAAAAAAATAAATCCAACTCAAACTAAAAAAGCTTAAATCCAACTCCTAGTAGGTTTAAAGAAAAACAACTCCTACTGCTACTCCTACTTGAATTAGGAATCCAAAAAAAAAACAGACGCTCTAAATGTGAAAAATATCTCAAGTGAGGCTAAAAACACATGAGCAAAATCTAAGAAAGTAATTAAACAAGAAAGAGCTACTGATTCTCATCAGTGTCGTATTATGTCATGTAGCAAAATCAACTCACTTAAGCTTCACTATGGTAACACCCTGGTAGGAAAACACTACTTGCAATAATGCATCTCAATATACTTATCTTCACAATAACAATAATGTACATGGAGGCAAGGTTATCTTCGAAAGGAAACAGTTTCTGCGATACAGCTCAAAAAGCCTCTTTTGTAGATATGTCGGTAAGGTTGACACCCAACTCCATTGTACACACTTAGGATCTTGAAATATTGGAATGATGATAGTATGGAGTACATAACTCAAAGTGACCAATAAATAAATCAGGGAGAATTCGTGTACATGATGTGCAATAGCATAACCGAAAGAAATAAGAAGACATAAAAAGAGGTAGGAAGCTTGTAACCTTTAATTGACATTTACCAAGCCATAATAATAAATATTATCATCATTGAGGGATTTCAACAAGACAAATTACTCGTCTCTTAGTATTTTGGAGAGAGTTATATGAAAAAAAGACATCATATAATTTGATGCTCCTCAAGAAAAATATCCTCAACAATTACAGATAGAGAAACAAGCTCAAGCCTGGAGGAGGAGGAACAAGGTTCCGGCGAGCATTTTCTACTTTTCTTAGTTCTCATCAAGTATCCTACTTTTTAGTCTTAGTCATGAAAATGTTGTTGCCTCCCAGTTAACTTCAGAATGTTTTGATAATTTCTTCAGTCATTAGGAGCACATAGATGGTACACTGCTAGAAACATTGAAAGCAAGAGAGACACATACCTCAAGCATAAGCTGACAGAAACCATTTGGATCCAATGACTTGAATTCTTTGCTATCATTTTCATTGAAGATACTCATAAGAGTATCAATCAAACCTTCAACAAGAACACCAAGTGTTTTGTCAAGAAGGGGCTTAGCACCAGCAAAGACCTGCACCACAAGAACAAATCCTAATGTAATCTTTGAAGTAATTGAAGATTAAATAGTAATTCACCAGAAAATAGCAACACACTAATGTCTTAAAAGTTGTCCATCACAAGACTAAAAATAGAGCATTTACATATGGTGATTTATAATATAAAAGCACCATAGCCCTTTATGATAAATAAACCAGGCACAAAGATTAAGAACTTCACAAAATGATATGTAATGATGACATAGAAGCTAATTACTACCTCTGCATGCACCGCTACCAGAGTATGTAACAACTCTACAGCTGCATCACGTACACCCTACAAATGTATGTATTTAGATAAGTTGACAATCCATTTGAAGAGAATAATAATTAGTTGATGAGTTCTATAGCATCTTACATTGACTGAAGGGGCTGCACCCCATTGAACTCCAGCATCTAATAAGTAGCTCATTGCAGTGGTCCTGATCAAGTTTGCCTGATAGAATCACCGTTAGGGGGGATCAATCATAAGATTTCAACTTGCATAGAATTAAGCAATACAAATGAAGATAGAAGAAATTATTTCATCATTACAAACACCATGATCAATGTGCCTAATGCTGCGTAATCTATCAAAACACACTGCCAATTGAAGTGTTATGTTTCAGTAGAGCACAGAAACCACAATATATATGATCAACTAGGTAACTAGGCAACAAACTTTGTTTTATTTTTTTTTTTTTTTTAAAATCACATTGAAATATACCACATCTTTGCCAAGCCAATAATTTCATCCTTGGATTATATATGACAAGAGTTCCAGGTGTTGTCTAGACTCTAAAGTTATGGATGTTTAGAGATAGCATAAGTGAAATTCTAGCCAATTAATAGTTGACCCAAGAGGAGTTTTTATCATTGGCGCCTCAGAGCCAATAAAGAACAAAATAGGTTGTAATTATTCCTATTCTGCTTTACTTTCAGTTGAAAATGAATGTTAAAAATACAATCTCCAGAATTCGCAAAAACAAGTAGGTAACACAAGAAATAATGATACGGGTTATAGTTCTAATTCCGAATATGAAAGTCTCGATATTTATGATGAATAATAATGCATGGCCTGCATCTGATGAAAGTCTACTGTTCAGATGCTTTGTACAGTCCAAATTCAGGGAGTGCAGAGACAGTAGAGTAAGATTCACATTAATAATAAAGACAGGTGAATTTTATGGGACGTTCAAATGGGTAAGTCCAGTTCACATTGAATTCAGACTTGGGACTTGATAGGAAAGTGATAGAGACCATCCAGCATCATTTCCCTCTTTAAATTACTTTACCACAAATGTCTTATGCAAGCATCTCATTAAGGAGAAAAATCACTTTCAGATGAGCAAGGACCTAAGATATTTATGGACCAGGAAACAAGTTACTCATGGTGGACATATATGGCTAGCAAATATTGAAATATAGTCAGCTACCTTGGCAAAAGTGTACTGTTCCAGGACTTTCTCTTCAAGAGCAGAGAAAGCCATTACCAAATCAACTTTATCAGAGTCATCTTCATCTCTCTCCCTGTAATAGCAAAGTCAAGGATGATCTAGCTGTTCACAGAAGAGACTCAATGAAAAGAAAAAAAAAAGAACTGGAGCCACACTGCCACACCCACAAAATCACCTTACCAGATAGTAACCCATATGCCTATTTTAGCCCCCCCCCCCCCCCCCCCCCCCCCCCACATATACAACTCCTTTGGTTGGGAGGAAGGGTGGAACTTGAAAGAATTTTTTTCAAAGGAAATAAAAGTTGAAGATAAGTTCTGACTGTTTGATTTCAAAAAAAATAAACTACTTTTAGTTAGATGGCTCTGAGCAGTTGTCTAAAATCTGCACCTCAAAGTTGCATTATGTCTTAGAGTTACATATATATGTACTTTAGCCCATTGAACATAAGTAATAAACTGCAGCCCACATTTTCATATAGGAAATACATTTTTTGGTAACCAAAGCTTAAAAAAGGCTTGGGTAGAAAAAATTCCAGAAGTAAGGAAAATTTGTATTAGAGCTAATCAAACTAGAAAAAAAAGTTAGGTCAGAAAGAAATGGTGTAAAAGGATTATCTTAAAAGGCTGTTCTCTAAAAGTGTAGTGTCACCCCCCCCCCCCCTCTAGCGGGGTAATGTAGTGGACAGTGGTTAGTAACTGCTCTCTAATAGAGTTGACTCATTGTAAAGCTAGCCTGTATCAGCTCCCTACTTGCAGAAGTTGGATACACATTATCTCTAAGTATTTCAAAACAATTTCTAATTGTATCTTTGTTTCTACCTATGAATGTAAAAGCAAAAACCTGACAAACACAGCCATTGTCAATCATCTCTATGTGGTCCTTGATGCCTAAAACTCAGCCGATGGATTAGTGAAAAACAATGTGAAGTGTTTATCACAAAAACCAGCAAATATTAAACCCATCTACAAACATATGTCCATACATAAGTAAAACAATAATGAATGGCCAAGATTTAAACCTACGTAGTGGATTTGATAAAAAAAAAAATTAAGAAGACACTTTTTAAGAACTAAAAAACAAAACAATTGTGACTGCAGTCCAAAACAAGTGATATTTAAGGTTATGCAGACATATCGAAGTGTCATTTGTTATTACACAAGTTTTTAAAATGACAAGTAAAATTGATACAGATTATAGAAATAGATGATATAGAAATAGATGATAATAGAGTATTTAAATAAGTAGACAGATAACTGCTTTGAAGGCAAACTCAAGGAGGTACAAGCAAAAATCACTAACCGAGAATGGGACCAGATATGTTTGTATTTATTGTATAGCTCATAACAAAGTTCATCTTTGCAATATCCGACATTGCTCAAGACCATCAGCAACTGTTGATGCGGATCAACAACACTTCCAGGCAGAAGATCCAAAGACCTTCCTAATTCACTAGAATGTCCATTTGGTAAACATAAACTTTCCTTGTTTGATCTATTCTGCGTCAACTCAGTTCCAATACTTTCAAGATGCCCTACATCATCCAGTAACATGCAGATTTCATTCTCTATGCTTAAGCACATTTGAAACGTTATTGAAGTTTATAGATCAATAATATAACTAATCAACATCCTCCTTCCTCTTTTTATAAGGGGGAATTTTCTTTAGGGGGGGGGGGGGGGGGGGGGGGGGGGTGTTGTTGTTGCTCTTTGTTTCACATTACCAGCAAAATCCAGGAAGCAATTCAAAGCAGATAATCTAACAGATTCTTGAATTTCTTGGAAAGGAATAAAGACATCTTCTGTCTTTTCTGCCTCACTCTTTAACGTTTGAAGCATCCTGAAAATAATTACATGAGAATCACATTGTGAGAGAAAAAAAGTATCAAGACTATTTCAAGTAAATTGATGAGTCTCAACATGCAGATCATCAAAAGGAAGAAAGACAAGAAAAAAAAAATTAATTTTCTGGGAAAAGGGTGAACACTCTTACAAGAAGTCCAAGAAAAAATGGGCGACCATACAACCATACAAAAAACTCCCGTTTCCAGTAATAGGAGATTATTAGCCAATGCAAACAAGTGCAGATAGGTATAAAATCAATTACAATGCTATCTTTGCACTTTTTTCAAAAGTTAGGATCCTATGCGAGATTGATCTTTCAGCACTACCAGAACATTTAGCCACTGTCTAATGGTTGACGTAATACTTAAAGGCAATTTTCCTGTTTTCCTGAGAAGGGAGCAATTATCTACCAGAGCTAGATCAGATTAGAAGGAAATAACCTCACTAATTATACACCTTTTTACATATATCCAAATCATGCATCTACCACAAAGTGCCACCCATAATCTCTAGACTTAAAGACTTTGGAATGAACCAAAGGTGCTTATTTTCCCATCTCAGCTTATGTGCACAATAAGAACAGCAAAGAAAAATGAAAGGACTAAGGATAAATCTGCCAGCACAAAACCAATTTACTAAAACATCAATGAATTCAACCATAGGCCAAAAATCTGAAGGTCCAGGAGATTCTAATTTACACAGCCTAACTTTGGTCATTCCAAGCCAATAGAATAACTGAATGTCAACTCCCAATGGAGTCTAGATTCAGTAACAAATATTTTAGAGAAAAAAAATAGAAAGACTTGAAAATGTCGATGGTAGTGGAGAAAAAACACCATTTACTAAACAAAATTGACAGGTTCCATGATCACTATCATCGCTCAAAACCCATCATTAATAGCATATTTATTTTGATTCTTGACTGCAGTAGTTATTGATTGTATTCAAGGTTCATACTTCATAAGAATCAAGAGCTATTCAGTCATACTTACTGGCTGACTTGATCTAATGCTGATATTATAATTGACCGGAATGCTAGAGGCAAGTAAGATATCCTGTACGGGGATCTATTTCTTTCAATTATCGACAATGCAACCCAAGTTTCATCCTTTGACAATTCTTCAATAGTAGATCTCATCCACGAACAAAGCCTCATAATATAAGTTTTTGAAACTTCCGCATGAACAGCTCTTAGTGCCATTACTGTGAACATAGAAAGCAAACTCAGAGAATAAATTCATTAAGCAATGCAATGAAAAGAAAGTGCATATGATACCAATTATAGCTGGGGCTGATTCTTTGACTTCTAAAGCCTGACAAGCTTTGGATACTTCCTTTATTGAGTCACACATATATGGCTGAAGTATATTTGATTCTTCAAAGTCAATGAATGTGTTGAGCACCTGCATCAAGGAGAAACAATAAGGATTTGCAAAAATGAGACATCATTGCACAAACATTCAGCATTCAAGTGTAACAACAGACAAGTCTACGACTTTATGCTATTTCATTTGAAAGCCTAACAAAACAATTTCCTTATAATTGCATGGGTAAGGTTGTCTAGATCTACCCTTTTCCTCCTATCACAAACGCCAAAATGTTGATCATATGGCAAGCTAAGCCATACATAAAGGCAAAGCTCATATGGATAAAAGAAGGAAGATCAAAACGTTCAATCTTGCAAATCTATTAAACTTTTGGGCTTAGTTCATTCTACAACAAAAGGTCATGATTGGCACATTTGAATGGTTTGATGTCCTACTCGGTTTAGGATTTACATAATTTTACTAATCCTACTTGGATTAGGATTTGTGTTTACAATGATTAGAAAGAAGTTTTGGAACATTACACTTTTCCTAGTTGAGTTAGGAAAGGTTTTTTCTACTAATCCTAATTTAGTTAGGATTTGCTTTCCTAGTTAAGATAGGTTTTGCTTAAATGGTTTTGTTATCCTACTTGGGATAGGTTTTACAGGTTTTTAAGCTCTTAAGAGTCTTTTGTTATCATTAGAATCCTTGTTAAGATAGGAGTTCAGTGTTTTCCTTGTTGCGCAAGGATAAGAGTGTTTTCCTTATTTAATTAGGATAGTAGTTTGAGTGTTTGTGTTTTCACATGTCTCAGCTAGGGACTTGTCCTAGTCCAAATAGGAGTATCACTTAAACCCTATAAATAGAGCAGCCTTGTATTCATTCAAGCATACATTTAGAAATTTCAACAAAAACACTTTGTTTACAAGATAACATACATTAACGTTTTCTTTTCCCTTAGAACTTAAGGGGAGGTGGTCTAGAATCTTAGTCATTAATGACTTAATTCCAGGAGGTGGTTTTAAGTTTTTGGCAAAACTTTGAATTCGATTGAATACGTGCCAGTAGGCGGTCGAATTCATAGTTTTATCCGTTCTTTCATTGCATTTCCATTCCAAATTCAACCTTAACATGGTTAAAGCTTTGTTTTGAGTTGAATTCTTTGCAAGAATTATTATTTCACATCAAAAGCAATCCCCAAATATCCAAAACTAGAGAAAAAGGACATTGCACAATGAAATCAGACAAGGTGCTTAATCACAGTATGAATGCAAATTTGAGAACTAGTTCTTTTGACAACATACTACAACCCTCCAGAATTAACTGCCCTAGTACCAACCCCTTCATAATTATAGATTTCACAAGATTCCACCAAAATACTCTGTACTTTCTGCTTTATCTTGGAAAATCATTCATCATCTGTCACTAATTTAACTTCTTTTGTACATCCAAAAATAGCTACTACAATGACTCAAGGAGTAGATAACAGATGGATTCAACATCTTCCACAATCATTTGGTGCAATGGTGCAATCATTGCACCCTACTGTGGATAGATACATGAGTAAGTTGGTCGTTTTTATTGTTGTAGTATGTTGACAAAGAGAAGGATAGATACATGTCTAAATCAAGGTTTAGATGAATTCTACTGAACTCACAAGGCTTTTGTTTTCTTTTGGCTATAGATGGAATAATACTTGTAAGCCTGTAAGATTGGGGTAAATGAGGATACTGACTCCTAACTCACAAGAAAACCCCATCCATCTAGACAGGTATATTTTCTCAGACTGGCCACCATAATAGTACATAATCCAACCCCCAAGGTTGAAAGGTGGGAGCTCTATTATTGAGCACCCACTTGATTATCTTTTAACTTATTAGATGAGCAAAATAAACTTCTCCAAAAGGTAATGTCAAGGAAGCTTCACATGAAATAATAAGGCAAGGCCTTTGACGATCTAAAGTTGCATTTCTCACTATTTGGTGAGAGGGAAGAGGAAGACTTGATTTTCTCTTACCACATTACACTGCTTATATACTCCTGATCACTCTTCTAGCACCACTTATAGGTTGGGCATTGAAGATCATGTCATCAAGGAATTCATTATACACAGGATCCTTAAATATCTGAATTCAATAGTCAGGAAACGTACAATAGGGTCTGTTGCAACAATTCACACGTCTTTGCCTCCAAAGGCCCAAAATAAAATGAAAAATGTAAAAAGACTAACTGTAAATAAAGTAACACAAACAACGAAGTTGAAAAATAAAATTAAGACAACTAAGATCACATAGTTAACAGAGGTCTCTAAACAAGTAGAACAATGTAAAAGTCAAAAGGAATACAGATAGCATACCTTAGCTTCATAGAGAGAAATTGTACTGCGCATCATCCCAGAAACTTCATCAAGAGAATGACTGGAGTATTTCGCATCACCAATTTTTTCATCAATCTTATTTGAAGAAGTGGCATTGGAATCAGAAGTAACATGTGAAGACTGAAACCAGATCATAAGCATTTATTAACTTTCAGATATGAATTAACCAATGTGAGAAACTTAGATCCAATTTCAACCATTACTCAAAAGTTCTACAATAATTATGTAGAAATGCGATCTGTAATACCCTGTACAGAAGTCAAGTAGTATTTCTTTTCTTTTTTTTTTAATGGCAAAAGTCAAGTTGCAATTCAAAAAGCAATAAAATATAAATGGCTAATCATGTGACAACAGACTGATTCCATGAAAAGCCCCTATGTAACTGATCCTTTTGAATACTGAATAGCTAGAAGTCTTCTTGATATCCTTACAACTGTTACAAGACCTGAAATGCTTTTCCCAAAAAGACCTCCATTTGGTATGTTCCAATTCTAAATCTAATACTTCCTCTGTTTTATTTACTTGCAACACTTATATAAAATGGAAATGTCATATATTACTTGTTAAACAGCTTGAAAGTTCTGCCCATAACAATTACAACTTTATCCCTTACTCTATCAACCTAATTACAACTGTACCCTTACTCTATCAACCCAGTTACAACTGTACCCTTAGTTTATCCACCCAATTTCAACCATTCATTACTTTATCCACCCAATTTCACCCTATTCCCTCTCCTGATCCCCTCACCTTCCCCACTACCACCAGATTCAAATTCATTCACCATTATTCCCACCCCCAGCCCTCAACATAACCATCACCCTAACTTCACACACCACCAAGACTGATCCCAAATAGAGAGCGAAAGAGAGACACGGCAGAAATAGCCACCATTGTTACCTGACCTACACTACGAATCTCACCACCATCATTGAGCCCAAGTTTAATGGCATTCCTCCACTGCCAATAATAACAAATACAACTATTTCAAGCTTACAATAGCCGAATTGGCCATAGGTTTCAGATCTAAAATAACCAATGCCAAGTTCAACCACCCTATCAAATGAGGTAGTAAACACCCACAAAAAATAAATGGAAATCAGAAGGAAGAGGGGGTGCAGGGGACAAGAGAGGAGGCCATAAGGAGTGGAGTAGAGTAGAAGGTGGTAGTATAGGTGGGTTTCGGTGGGGTGATTGTGTGCAAGGGAAGGAAGGTTGGGGTGGGTTGTGGATGGTAACAGCATAAATAGATAGAAATACAGATATAAATCGATTTCTAGGAAGGAAATCAAATAGATAATTGGGTAAATTGGTTTCCCCTAATACCTTCTTTTTCTAATCACCAACTGTGTTGCAAATAAAAAAAAAGAGAAAGTATAACATAAATAATTAAACATATAAAAACATATGTGCAATTGAGATCCCACCTAAAAGAAACAAAAGAATAAGGAACCAAACACATGCTTAATAAAAAATCAAAATACTATAGCATGCAAGAAAACAAGTACATAGCTTTATAGATCCATACAAAAGTACCTAATTAAATTGATAAGCAAAATCCGAGAATATACAAGAAACCTAGACACATTAACGAACATAGGTAAACATGTAACTAGGGGTGTCAATTCGGGTTACCGCTACGGGTTCGATTCAGTACTCGGATTCGTTACTGGTAGGGTTAGGTCGAAACAAGTTGTTAATTATTTTCGGATAGGTTCGGTTCAATTTCTGGTTAATAATTGGATCGGGTTCAATCGGTTATTTACTAAATCGTTTGGTTCAAATTCGATTCGGGGTTGAATGGTTTGGGTTTAAACGGTTTGGGTTTAAATGGGTCAAGACGGTTAATTTTGGGTTTGAATCGACTTGGGCTAAGTTCAATATGGACGGGTTAAGACAGTTTATTCCGAGTCATTTCGAGACAATTTGGTTCGATTTATGATTATTATACAATTATAGCATTTTACAAGTTAGCTTAAATTCATGATTCTTTAGTTTCTATTGTTTACTTGTTAATTCTTTGACAATAACCAGTGTTGTTAAGATCATGATTTTATTTTGATATGATGGGCTTTGCAGATCTGATCGAATCGTAGAATCGTGCAATCTTCCATAATAGCGTATTAAACTTATAACTCTCAACCTTATCAACAATATGTCTATTTTTTTTTTATTGTTGTAGAAAAAAGGGACAATTTATAAAACTATAAATCGTTAAAAAATCATAATCAACTTATAACTTATTGGAAACCAATACAAATAAAGTATAAAGATATTAATTTGTTATTTCGATTGACTTATCAATCATCATATCCAAAAATCATCATATTATTCAACATCGTTAAAACCAATTACTAAAGCTCCATTAACATTTCAATCAAGTACGAAACCCTAAACAACTAGTGTACCAAATGCTTCGGATTAAGTGATAAGAATTAACTAACTATAAATATATAAATGATATACAATTGACTAAGATTTTGCATCTTGGTAAAGTATCATAGTAAAATACTAATGAAATTACGAGAATGAGGTCTATGATTCTATCTACTTAGAATTTAAATAATTTAATCAACAACATTATTAGACTTGACCCTTCTTAGTGGTTTATGTGCCCGAAAAGATAAAGTCGATACCAACTAATGACAAATGAAAATCTATTTTATTAGATAATCTTTAGACTTCTTTTGCGCAATTAACAACTTTTTTCAATCTTTAAAAATTAGTTTAAATAAAATAACTCTAAATGCATAATTAAAATTTTTATGCACTTATCATTATTTTGTAGAAATATCTTGTTTCTTGTATTAAAATGTAACATATGTATTTCACATTAACATTTAACAATTAGATATTCAAACTTTCATAATGATGTAGATGTCTATAATATGTGCGGACAATTCTCGTAATCAATTTTTGTATGTATGTAATAACTAGATTTTGTGGTCAAACTCATCATAAACTACGAATCTATAGTAAAGATAATATTCTTGATCTTCTATATCAGTCTCCAAACTCAGGCATTTAGGGTTAGAAATTCATGAAAACAAGGGCATGATCGACTTTAAATACGTAATTTATGCGAAATAATAGGTCGTTTGATAAGAATCCTAATAATTTGCAAGAAATGAGAATTGTGCATGATAACTCTACTATTGGATTTCTAACAAGTTAATTTTAAACATGTCGTCTTCAATTGGGCTAAGGGTTACTATTAATTAGGTCTTATCGGTTTGTTGTCGGGTTGAATTGGGTTCAGGTTGCTACTAATCGGTTTACTATTGAGATGGGTTGTTAACGGGTTGGGTCATTTCGGATCGGGTTATATTAGGGTTGAGTCAGGTTTATTTTGGGTTAAATCGAGTTGGGTTAAGTCGGTTAAGGTTACGGATTACACCTTTCGAGTTGTAAAGCAATTTGAGTTAAAACGGATCGGGTCGATACAGTGAGGTTCACGGTGGGTTGAAAATTGACAGCTCTACATGTAACCCACTCAAATCCCATAAGAAAGAAGGAGATTTAACATACCTTTGCAAATTTTCCACTGAAAACTGAGAGCACTATTTTCCAGAAGGCTGGTAAGTAATGAATGAGAACAGATGTTAGCTTCTGGATGTACTTTTTTTTCAAAGCATCAACTTCTTCCCCAGTCAACTCCACTGACGGTGAGTCTGGAGCATGGTCAACGTTACCATTTGAGTCTGGCTGATATGTAAAACGGTTACAGGGTTACAACTTATATGCATACACAATCACGTAAATTTTCTATCCTTGGCATATATGCAGTTTAACAAACTAAAGGCTCAACTCACTGACTGACTAGATCCCTGTAGTATTTGTTTCCACTTGGCATCAGAAACAGCTTGCTCACGTTTCTCATTTTGCAATGCTTCAAGCCTTGCCTCATAATCATAGGTGCACTTTTCAAGCAAGCCTCTGATTCTTTGGTTCTGTGATAAAAGCCTTGATATTAACAGTTAAACAGTATACTGGACTTCAGCCCGAAAGGTTATTAAGCAAACTCAGCAGCAACAAACATTCAGTATGCATCCCAGCTATTGATATCCACGAAGATCAACATGCTAAGAAACTAAGAACTAACCCATCATGAGTTTATAACTGGTAGAGACTGGATTGACTCTTACCAAAAGACCCGGAGCAAAAGCATTTGTTGGATAACAACGTGGTTTTATATTAAGCATAAACAATGCAAGCATGGTGCCATTGGACATTATAAGGTTGTAGTGCATCTAACCTGCAAGTTCAAATAATGCCACACAGGATCTGATTCGGGTTCTAGCTCCAAAAGCAGCCTCACAGTGTTTTCAAGCTATAAGAACCAATAGAGATAAACCATTTAGTAACTAACCAAAATTACAGCAAACAGTATGAATATTTGGAAAATTTAGTACCAGAACATATCGAATTAAATAAACCCACAATACCATGAGTTGTAACTGCAAATATTCTGAGTAAATATCTTTGTAGTAATTAACTATTCATTCTATTAATGTGGCAACTTAGTGTGTTGTTACTTGAGCTGTCCCTAGAAGTAAGGAATTCTGGTAGGAGATATTCCTGCATATTGCGTAGCTCAATCTATACTAATAATACTCTTCTTTTGGTCTTTACTAAAATATACTGGAAGTCTGCTCAGATTGAGCACTTGTTTCCCTCCATAAACCGAATTTTCCAGACTAGTAGAAGCTTTCAGCTTTTCTTCAGAATAACACTCCAATGTGTGCTTTACCACCATGTCAGGTGGAGTTGTCGCCACAAAAAAAAACCAGGTAAAGGCTAGGGGGAAAAAAGGACAATCTTAAAGGCCGCTGCAGGGATCTACAGATATGGCTTGACCGATTTGGGTACATGCCATCTTTAGTCCTAAAGACCTAAACCCAACCTAACAGACCAAGTTGATAGGTATCCCACAAAATGCATTCAGCCTTTCCTCCACTATTCTGTGGAGGACTAGAAGCTGTCTATGCAGCTACAAAGTGGGAAATGTGACCATTCCTGTCACACAGGCCAACTCTCTCATCCACAGCAACTCATGAACTACGGAATTTTTCAGAGTGACAGTGACTATCACTGAAGCAATAATTTTAGTGGAAGGACATCAGTCATGATAAAACATTAAAACTTACATCTGTTAAATCTATCTCTGGATCTTCCATAGTTTTGTAAAGCGTTCCCTTGAACTCCTGCATCACTTTTTCGACCTCCTCAAGTACACGCTTTAATATTCCAATCTGAATATCAATCATAATTATATGGCTTATATTAACAAATGAATACAATTTCATAGAAAATAACTACTTCATGGCAGTACAAAATAAAACAAAACAGCATGAAGACTACATGCTTCCAAGTTAGTTATCTGCATGAAGCTCTCAGCAAAACTAACTATTGCAAAGAATATATTCAAAGGGACATCAAACTATCAAAGATGATAGGAAAGCATAGTGCATGTATGTAAGGACATGCAACTAAATCCAACCTCTACGACCGTTCTGTAACTAATATTGAGCTTGTCGTTCTGCAAAATGTCGCCAACTTGCCTGTGATATGTTTTTAACAAGTGTCACGACATCCCATAGGCTGCTGTTTTACCAAATTAGTCATTATTGTTCGTAGTTGAACTGCCAGGCATATTAACAACTAGTTCAAATAAATTTAGAGTATACTTGTAATGTGGTCTTTAAAAATGCTCAGAAGATCTAACATCCATACAAAATAATCAAACCATGTTCTACAAGTAAATTTATAAAAAATAATTTCCAAAACTTATTTAATTGCAGTAATAAAGTAGATAAATTGCAATCATAAATTGGATCTTCTCCAAATTATCGATTTAAGCAGTGATGGCCATGAAGCACATAATAACAACTGCAAGATGGTGCTCCTGAGCTATAACTTTGACTTTTAATACATGGGTAAGCAAAACTTTCAGTGTAGAAAAAGTATAAACTAGCACAAGGGGGATTCCTCATCCCCCCTCCCCTCCCACCCCCCCCCCCCCCCCCCCCCCCCCCCCAAGGAAAATGAAATGCAAGTAAAAAAATTACAAATTGTGAATGTGCAATATATCTACAATTGGATAAATGTTTTGCAATCAAATTTCAGTTGAAGAACCCAGATGTCTTTTAACACTTTTAAAAAGACAATCCAGTTATTTAAAAACAATTAATAAGACAGACCTAAGTAGACAATTATTTTCAGCAAAGCTCTTCGAGAATATTTTTCCATTTAGTCTATAACTCTGCAATATCTCATCAAGTTTTCATATCATCATTACCTATCCATGATTTCATGAACCCTCAAGAATCGTTTTACACAATGGAGAAACTACGATGACTTAAAAGTGTCCTTAATTATAACACTGCACCAAAGCATATCTGATATGCAGATGGACATACTTCCACCAGAAATTCCAAATAATTAAGAGCACATCTTATAAGCAGATGGACATACTACCATAGTTCCACCAGAGAATTCCAAATAATTAAGACTTTCTATCAGCATAGACAAACAGATATACAGATAAAGAGAGATACACTCTTCACACCACAAACAGTAATTCTTTTCCTTTTAAACTTGTTAGAGGTCCAAAGAAACTAGCTGAAAGGGCCACAAACTTAAACGCAGATAAATTCAAGGAGAATGTTTAACATTTTGACAATATACCCCTACACCCACTTAACATAATGTACAAGTAATCTATTACCAACAAAAAACTCATCATAAAATAGGTTCATTATTTTTAGACAGCAGTGTACTTTCTCAATCACAAAGCAGAAAAAATGTGGCTGCTGACATACATGAGATGGTAACGCAATCGACTTAGCCTTCTTATATTCTCTAACTGCCAGATCATGTTCACCATTGCTGATGCTAGCACGAATTGTACTAGGCAAGTTGAAGAGTGTGCGAAACCTCTGCAGCATTCCTTGAACAGACCTGATCTTTTCTGCTTGAGCCTGAAATTCAAAAAATGCATACACAGATCACTACAGCTTATGAGGTAAATCCAAATGATTCAAACTAACAATGGTCCTCTTACCCACCTGTCTCTCGAACAGGGGCTCAAAAGCACGGGTGGCAAGTGAACTAACTCCCTGGATGATATTATATAAGTGCATAGTCCCAGCACCCTCTGGATCTTCCTCGATTCGTTTCAACTTTGATTCAATATCTACTCAAGACAATCAGGCATTTGCTAAGCTAATGCTACATGTGGAAAAATTAGAAAGCAACTACAGATAGAAAACGATCAGAGTGCTGCAGCAACATACCATCAATAGTTGTCTTGCATGAGACAAAACAATCAAAATTTTCCTTCACCAAATCTTTCCTCTGCTGAGTGCGACCTTTAAGGTCTGTTTTTATAGCGTGAGCACCAGCCTCAAGATCTGCCGCACTTGTATCTTGATGAATCCGAGAAAGGAAAAACTTGGCCTCAAACTTTTCTGAAAAATACGCCAACTTTTCTGCAGAAATTCAAATTAATTTGAGAAGACCTTAAAAACTCTTTAGTTAGTAATAAATAATAATCATCTATGACATATAATATCTCAGGGTTATCACCAAAAACTGATCGATAATATATGGTGATCTCTATAAAGATAACCTTAGCCAATCTTCATAACGTATGTAATAAACTAATCTTCTTCATATTTTGAATTAGTCATAAATATATTTTTAGCATTATGTAAACAACTAGATTCTTAGAAACAAGATCCCCATCATAACTCGGATCAAAGACTAGTGTGAAGGAAAGATAAACCCAAACAAGAGGCCAACATATCGATTGCAAAAAGCATTACATAATCAAACAAAATATAAAATCAGGGCTCCTTTTGAAAATCAACATGACAATTTAACCTAAACTAAAGATTTTTAAAATCAAACAAAAACTAAAAACTGATAGTGATACCGAAGGGCCCCTTAAGTTCACTGAACAATGCCTTGTACGCTCATACAGTCATACTGTCATAATTATTTCTTGACTTAAGTGTTTCTGTTCTCAAATTTAGAACATCTTCAAGGAATTGACCTGATGGATACTTTCCCTTTCTGATTAGATCAACAAGCTTCAAACCCAATCCATGAATATTTAACGTATTTCAACCAATCTCAGCTTTTCTTTGACAATGAATTTCATTTCATGAACTTTCTTCCTGTGCTGGTTCAACATAGCCAGAGTTACTTTTTCCAAGCTGATTAAACCCTTAAGAAAGCACTAATCACATCACGACTGGAGAAACGGTAGACCTAATGAAACTTTGCCGTCTAATGCACAAGGTGGCAAAAACTAGCACACCTTTTCCCACACATTTGGACCTCGAAATTACTCCTTAGGAAACCCCCACATTCACTTCAGAAAAACTGAGAGTCTACATATCTACATAACAGGAATCCAAGTGGTGAAGGAATGCTTCTCAGATCCTTTATCATTACTCAACTCCCAAAGAACTTTAAGCATTCCTGCATTATACTTGTCATCCATTGAACATGTCACATCAAAAACTACCATTATTCCCAAATCCCAACAGCTGAAGTTATGGATGGGTAACAGCTCATCCTAGTTAGATCATTTTGAAAATTACCCGAACTCAAACTAATTGTAGTCCATGCGGTAAATGAACTGTTAATATAGGGATGATTGTTCATATATGTTCATCAGTAACTTAATTATTTATGTTCATAATCATAAGTTACTTATACTCAACTCAGCTCATATAGCACCCATTGTATAATAAGGCTCAATGTGCACCGAGGCAATATGGAAACTTCAGCGGCTTTACTGTACCTCAATGAAGGTAAGACACACTTTATATAAATAAAATTTATTTAGTGAAAAACTAAAAGTCTGCACCTCAATGAAGTAGCCTAGCATTGGCAAATGACAGAATAAGGACCTTGACCCCTTGTGCCTTTCTAAACACCTTTCTGAACACTAATGCAAACATTGAACGTAAAGAAAAACCAGAACAAGTCTTAATATCAATAATATGCAGCCTTTTAAGGAACTGGTGGCATCCACAGCACAACCCCCTCCCCTCCCAATCAGAATTTCCTATTTCAGCACAACATGTTGCCCCAATAATTTTTCACTAGTTAGATTAAAATTCAAATCATGCATACTAGATTAGTTACACGAGACAAACACAATATAATTCTGCCTGGTGCCACGTTAAGTAGCCAGACATTGACCTAAATCCTCAGTACATGGCATATCTAAGCAGGAATCAAGTCTTCGATTACGAGACACTGGAATTCAGTGAGCTTCACAAAGGTAGTAACCATGAAACCAAAATTCGGCCATTCCATTACAGAACGGCCGTTCTGTAATGGTTTGGATTTACCATTTTGCAAAACCCTGCTATGAAACACCACAACAAAAACCACATCCTTCTCCCCGTGTCATCCATTATGTAACACTTCCCGTTTCATCCATTCTTTCGTCAAAATTCCCCAAATATATTTTATTAATCTATTATGTAGTTCATAATACATGATATTTTACGTAATTACTGTGGTCAGAAAATATACAACACTCATGTTACGACTGAATAAATTATATTATATTGAAAGAATGCTTTTCAAAGTAGAAAAATGTCAATGAGCCATAAGCTCATTAACGTGAATATTTTGAAAAAATTCACACCATGTTGGTTGCGATTCATTCAATTCATCCGTTACAGGCCGCATCTGTGATAATGCATCCATTACGGTGATCGCAACCACATCCGCAACTTTTTTTTTACTAATAGTAACTAAAGAAATTTGAGAATTGGACAGCATCCTATCCAGTAAACAGTGCTAAGACATAAATGGGAACCAGAATAGCAGAAGAAGCCACAAACATGGAAGGGCTGAGTCACAACGCCCAGGTGACCACAAACAGCTAGCTTATACAAGGTGTATGAATGTCTGATCTCAAATTAGCACAGGGAGTTGATCTTATCTGTGCTCATTATTTCACAAGAACAACAAATGCATAAGGATAATTGAGGGACTCAAGATGGTACCTGAAACTCCTTAAGGGGGCTCCCACATCCGTAAGATAAATTATCTTTAAAAGAGATATTTGATTGATGTATAGCACAAGGAAAGATTCCTTTGTGTTTGCAAATCCCAAAAATTGAACATGATCAAAATATTTGATTGACGTATAGCACAAGGAAAGATTCCTTTGTGTTTGCAAATCCCAAAAATTGAACATGACCAAAATAAGAATGATTATATAGTCCTTAGAAAACAGGTAAAATTGTATTCCAAACTTTCCCATTGTATTTGCAGCAAGGATAACATTACCAGGTTTATAGATCCCCAAGGCCCAAACAAGGAGGGAGCTACTGGTGATTAAAGCTAAAGAGGATTGGGATGTGATAACCTTGTCAAACCATGAAAGATATAGCGAATATGAAAACTTTGCTAAAAATGGGCTCTTTTCACAAAGTTGGGAGACATGAACTAACTTCCAACAGGCTCTATCTTCAAGTAGTGGAAATGCAATTAAAAAAAGAGACAACAGGAAGTCAGCAATGAGGGACGCATAGTTTCATGTATGAAAACGATTCATCTCTTTTAACTGAGCAGAACTGGTTCACATGTTTTAGATATGGCAACTTTGGAACTGCAGAACCCATCGAGAATGGTGATATTGATCTTCCCCAAGTGCTGGAGATCTCTTGAAATCAAAAGCAGGTGGGCAAAATTATTGTCCTTGTCATGGAAACATCTAGTCCCGTATAGGAAGGCACTTTATGGGGTGGATCACTTCCTACTCTATCTGCCTAATCAGCAAACCAATGAAAATCCATCGAAGTATAAAAAGGAAATAATGCTGAGCAAGTTACGCTGGATGAAGTAAATTAGAATCAGTGAATCCTGAGAAGAAAAATGAGAACTTGTATTCTATTGTTTACGTTACAATGCAAATAGAGAGAGGGGGAGAGAGAGAGCAAAAATATCATGAGAATAGGAGAATGTTCTTCATTAGGCAGTGTCTCAATTTTGTTGAGATATATAAATAGCCTTAACTTGGCATATATACAAGACTCTTTAAATCACTAAAACATTAAAACATGGAAGGAAATCACACATATCCACATTTCTAAAGGATGCTGAGTTAATTCAAAAACATTATAAATGCCTCTAGAGAAATGACTTGAAAAAAGAAATATACCACGGAGATCATTATCAATTCTCTCTCTTTCTTTCGAGGGAGAGCTGTCAGATGTATCTGTTATAAGCTTCAGTGTTCTATTGTCTATTATCCTGCAAAAATAAAGAAAATTGGGTCAGTAAAGAGGATCAAGGACATCAGAGGAAGGGTAGGTCACAGACTCACTATAAAAGGGAGGGGAAGGGAAAGAGATGAAAATAATAAATTACTGTCTTTAAGTACTTAGGTAATTATATTACAATTTTATTTGATAGAAGGTAATGTTATTAATAAAGATGTATAGACAAGCAGTTTTGGCCAATTTTTCAAGAACAAAATAAAAACTTAATGAAGAAGACATAGTGTTTCACAATAACTGGCCCTGTACACTGTAACGCATCAGGATTAGGGGAGGGGGAACTTTAGATAAAGCACAATAAGTTGTTAGAATTAGCTAGGGAAGGAAGCTAAGGCAGTTAGAAGTAGTTATATATAGATGAAATCAGTAGAGAGAAGGGTTATGTTGAATGACAAATGTTGTGAAGAATAGTCCAGCCATAGGTTAGTCTTTAAAATTGAAACAAGCCACTTCAAGCTTGTATATTGGTTAGATGGTTACTTTTTGAAATTCCAGCTTCTTAATCAATTAGTCATCTTCTTCTTTTGCTTTTCTTCCATTAATTCTGTCCAAGCTTAGTTGATTAATTACATCCACATCAAAAGAGTAACAAGAAAAATAAATAACAAAAAATGGAGGAACAGAACAACTGAACAAGTTTACACAAAAGATGCAGAGAAAATGAATCCCTATCTCCCCCTTAAATCTATTCAGGGGTAAATCTTCTTTAGTTATTATCAGCTTCGAATCCTCTTGACTTTGATTCTATGTTTTTTTCTTTCCTTTTCCTTCTTTTTGTCAGGGGGTGGGGTGGGGGGTTCAAAATACTAACAATTATTCACATTGTCAAAAGAGTATAGTAACTTAACTATAGGAGAGAAGAGAATGATAAAAATCGTAAGTAGGACCCTCAAGAAAGATTACCCCAATCCTAGTGGATCAATACACTCCATGCCTCGTGGAAACGACTGTAAGTTAGTCAGTCCCTTTTTACCCACTGCTGAAGGTTTATGCTCAATTTTCTGAACCACTGGGACTGGTACTGCTCTAGCCTCACGCATCTCTCGAACTCTACGAGCAAGCTGACAAGTAAAGATCATTATTAAGTTGATGGCAGTCCAAAACATTTACAGACCAGAAGACAACATTAACAACTAGTTCAGTTGTCATGAAATCAACAATTACATGCAGAAAGGTCATGCTTAATCACCAAAAAGAACAGATGTAAGAGAGACACAACAAATCTAAATGTACCAAGGCAGAGTAGTGGAGCCAACAAAATATCAACTATGGGAAGTCAAAGTATCATGTTTTCGAAAGAAAATTAGACCAAAATTTTAGAGGTGAAAATGTAGCTTCCCTATCCCATCACAACCCCTGGACAAGAAATAATCCAATTAAACAACATAAGAGGAACAATTTTTTTATCAGCAAGCAAAAGAATTGTATTACTCAACTGTAACATTGCAAACTATCAGCATCTAGACTACAATAAGGATCAGCTGATCTTTAGAACAATCACACCAATTACACAAACTACTTACAAGGTATCTATCCAATTTCTGTCAAATGTGGGAACTTTCAGCCCTATAATTTGTAAGATCCTATATTTACAAGGTATTGAATCTCTGTGACTGCTTTATCAATATTCACAACTCTCTGGTTTCACTAGGCATCATTCCTCACTCTCCAAATCATATAGGGAGTGCAACAGCAGCATATATAACCTTTCTTCTGAACCTACTACCCCTGTAGTTCCTCTGAATCCATCTCATAATTTGTTCTACATCAAAACCAGGAAGTACTATACCCAGCCATTGTTTCAACAGTTGCTGTATAAGCATTTCAAAAACAGGTGTTGATGGGATTCATCATCAGTACCACAATACAGCAGGCCTTTTCTTTTATAATTTCCATCTAGTCCAGTCTATCTCTAATGTGAAGTCTATGCCACATTGCCAGCCATAAAATGAAGCTATGTTTACATGAGGGTGAAGCCCATAGACTTTCTTGATTTTATAGGCACTACACTCCATAAACTTGTTAGCAGGGAACCTAGCACCTAGGCTAACTTTCAATTTGCAGCCACGTGCATAAGGTACAAGTTAGGAAAGAGTAAAATAATCTGTTATTAATGGCTTGAATAAGAAGATAATCAATAGCAAACCGGGGAAGGAAAAAGGCAGTTGAATATAGATAAAAGTTTATTTTAGCATTTCATAAAGTTAATTGTAAGAGAATTGAGACTCTTGAATGCTTGAATATCCAAATTCCAGATTTACATCAATCAAAGTTCATCTTCTTTCTATATTCTCACTTTTGTTCTCACAATTTGATACAAAGCTTACTCGATTCTTAGCATATCATGCATCATTTATCTTAAATCACTGTTGTTTTTCTTTTGGCTAGAGATTTAAAAAAATAAAAACTATAACATATTTCCGTCATCAACTATGCAAATTTTCTATTTGATAAAGTTAAGATCATAGTCATCTCCAAAGGAAAGGTCATGAAGTGACTTTGGAGATCAGATGCACTTAAGCAAGATAAAGATTAAAAATTCTCTTATAGAAATTAGAACTTATTTGAATTTCTTTTCAAAATGCATTTCATACGAATTAAGGGTGGTTGCAAAATTCATAGGGCAAGCAAAAACATGACATAAGGAAATTACCTAATAAAATACAAAATTGCTCATAAAGGCAACCAAACAAGACCACAGCCAAGCATAGCCTTCTTTTTAAAGGTTTCAATGGTGAACTTTGAGGTTTAGTCAACAAGCAGCAAGGCAGATCAGTATGGCAATGTGTAGGAAAAGTGGTGGATTGCTTTGATACTATGGCGATTACACAATGAAGCCCCTTTAATCTAGTGGAAGACATTCTAACTCATAAAGTCCTAACTCTATTTAAATGTGCACTCCACCATTGATCTAATTTTTTAGGCAACGTCACAAAAAGAGACATAATCTTATTGAATTGAGATACTATTCTAATAGTATGATATTAAGATGAATGTGTGTTGGTTTTTCAATAAGGAGCATGTTAAAGGTGAGTGAAACACATATGCATAAGTTAAAGTAGATGTGTAGAAACACTTTGATAGATAAAATTAGAAATATGGATATCTAAAAAAAATTAGGGGATATAGAGGATAAGATAAGGGGGAATCAGTTAAGTCGTTTTGATCATGTTAGACGCCAAACAATCCAGTGAGAGTGAAGGAGGATTGAGGGAATGGAGACTTGAAACAGACCAAAAAAGATTGAAATGGAGGAAGTTAAGAAAGATAGGAAAAAATGGATTTAGAAGATGTAGTTCTAAATATAAGAAAATGAAAAAAGAGCATTTTTGTATATAATAACGTGAGATTGATATTTGGTTTATACAGCGGACTCATAATTTTGGGATTAAGGATTGTCTTTATTATTGTAGTAGTACGAAAATAACCAAAATTTGTATGCAACAAATACACCTTAGATAATACTCCATTCATTCACCCGAGACATCCAAAGTACAGTTCCAAATGTAGAGAACACCCACCCCGTCTAGATCATGGTATCCAGAATCGTGTAAAGAAACATAAAACTCATGATAATCCAAGGACATAAGAGGGCATACGGATTCCTTTATCTTGTTCGCTTTCTTATTTATTATGTTCTTCACAAATTTCTTGCTCACCATTTATTTTCAAAATAATATTTTGCATTATTTCGTCAAATATGCTTCTTCCGATTTAATTTATCCTCCCAATTCTCCACATTCCAATCACTAATCATTACAGTATCACACAATTTAATCACTTGAGGCAATGCTTTACAGCAAAATCACACGACGAGGCATATAACATTCGCACACAACAGCAATCGACAACACCAAACCCAAAAAAAATCTCTAATTCATCAATTATATTCAAAACTAAAACCAAAAAAAAAAAAAATACCTCAGACTCATCAACACGCTTCCAGCAATCAGGCTCACCACCACCCCACTGACTGTCACCATCATCCTTCCAAGCCTTCGCTCGAATCCTCCTCCCACCACCGCCACCGCCACCATAATTCGAGGCTCTCGATGACTCCTCGTCGCCGGATGAAATACTCAACATCTCAACCTCAGAATCGTCATCCTCCTCCTCCATTGACTTAGAATGATTCCTCTGATTAGGGTTAGGGTTCTTACTCCCAGACTTCGCCGCCATAGACGGTGGTTGGACGTAATTCGCAACCGGTTTGGATGACTTGGACGGTGGTTTGGAGTAATTGATGTCGCGCTCGGCTTGCTCCTTAAGTGCCAACTGAAGGAGTTCATCTTCATCGAGGGATTCGGTGTCGGTTGACATCTGTGCGTTGCTGAATTATGTTGGGATGCGCGTTGATGTGAGGGTGTAGTGGTATGTGTATTGGTTAGATCTGATAATGGTTAGGAATGAGAACGATGATTGTTGAAGTTTCAATAATAATGGAAAGAAAAAACAGAATAGAGGAATAGTAATAAGACTAACAACATTATAAAAATTTGAATTTAATATAATAATATGAATTTAATATAGTTTTTGGTTAACTATTTTGAAAAAAAAAATTTGTTAATTAACATTAATAGTTGAACTGAATATGAAGATTAATAAAAAAAATCTCTAATATTATATATTCATGTAAATATCCTAAATATAATACATAAACACAATCAAGCCCTAAATATTTATTCTATAATATTTTATAACTTTTATGGTAATTCAATATAAATTTAACCTATTTATGTATGTACTATAAAAACCCCAATTCATAAATAAGTTATAAAAAGAAAATATTCAGATATAAAGACCACATCATTTAATAGTCAATATGTAGTATCATTTCCTTACCAAAAAAATATGAAGTATCATTTATTTTCAAAATTTATAGCCCTTGACCAATAAAAATATCAAGGATACATCATCACTCATTACTATTTCATATTTTCATATGATTTTTTTGACAAATATTATGTTCATAAACTTCTTCCACAAATAGCAATATAATGTACATAAATAATTCCAAATTGGAGAAATCATTAATGTAAAACATACATCTAAATATACCAAGTAGCAATATCTATTAGAAACTAAAAATACCTCAAGCCATATTTGATTGTCTAGTTATGTCAATGAGCATTGGGTAAAAGCTAATCACATCTTTTGTGACAAATTCTAAACTATGGCACGGTGTCAAATCCAAAGTATGTTGTGTCATTCAACCATACAGGCCTTCATCATACCACATTACCATTTTATATACCATATATTCGCCATTACATCATGTATCATAAATTCATAATGACTTTCACTACGCGCTTCACCTCCAACAGTTTCTCTCAATGGCTTTGTAATTTGTACGTATTCCATTCTGTTGCATTTGTACGTATTCCATTCCATTGCATTTGTACAATAGACCAAAGAACCCATTCAATATAATAAATATGTTGAGTGACGGTGAAGATGTTGAGTGGGTGATAGGGAAGGGTAGAAATAAGTATAATTGGTGGATAGACAGTTTAAATTGTTGGAGGCAGTTAAAGGGAATGTTTATCTATTTTTTTAACCCAAATGAACAGTTATATATATAAATATATATATATATTTAAATTTTTTTCAAATATAGTTAAGTAATGTTTCTCTCTTTTTTTAAACCCAAAGCTGCTTTTTTTGCAACCAAACCTACGATTAGTTAATTACCTGAAGCAATAGTTTTTAGTTGATTAATGTTTTTTCTCCCGAAGCAACGAAAATACTTTGTTTGCTATTTGAAGACCCCACATGAATCCTTACTCGTAAATAATAATATTAGATAATGGATGTTCAAAAAAAAATAATTGTCAATATTTTTTTATTAATATTTTTCGTTTTATCTCATTATGATCATTTCGATACTTATTTTATGATTGAAAGCCTTTTAATAGTTATTTCTAATTTTTTGTCTTAATTTAGCTAGACGTTATTAAGAAATAAATACATATGACAAAACTATATTTCCTTAAAATACGATAGTACATTAATACAATAACACATCTAAAAACGATGTCAATAATATATATTGTTAACTAATGAAAGATAATGTTAATTTCATCCACTAAGTCTTTACTATGCATGTTATTACCCATGTTTAAGCCATAAATGTTCCACTAAATCTAACTTGATGACTATATATATATTTTCATCTCAAACAATAGTTCTACAAGACATATAATTTTCCAACCTAGTAACTCGATTATCACTATTTTGGAATAGAAAAGGTATTTCATTACTACTCCTACTTGAGGACAGAGGCGAAGCTAGATCAAATTTGCTTGGATAGTACTATGTTACACATGTATCTCGTTCATCCTTGACAATCATATTATGCATAAACAATAGAGGGTTGGCAAAGTAGTAGTCGTTCCATAAACGATTTTGTTCATCTTCACAATTCTTTTATACGAAAATCTTTACTTGATTTTGCTTGATTTAGCATTTGATAAATTTCAAATGGATTGAACGTCACAACATGATCTATCATTCGATCAATAAGACGATTTTCTTGTCTAAGTCTTTCGTAGCGTCGGTTATAGCCATAATTGGATCTTTGGATTAGATTGGAAATATTTCCAAGATTTGAATCGTTCGAAAATGAATTTGAAAAGTTACAAGTTGAAATTGAAGAGTTAGAAACATCATTTGAAGACATTTCATACGAAACTTGACTTAATAAGATAATGTTAGATTTGAACAACTAAAGAATTAGATTTTGTGATTTGTTATTGAATAATTGAATGATTTGATTATCTAATCATTCAATGGTATTTATACAAGTTTAATACTAGGAGTTATACTTGTAAGTATATTCTAACTCTTTCTAATGTTATCCTCCATAATTATATCTTTTACTAACATAATCTTATCTTATTCTACAAGATTGAGTGATATGCAAATACAACTAGACTATTTTACATAACAATGTTACCCATTGAAAATAAGTTAGGTACATTCAATAACTTCATTATTGACAACAATGAATGATGGCTACATTGTTATGCCACATCAATTGTTTGTGCAATAAAATATATACATCATTATTTTGGCAGTGATATGATATATACATCATGTACCATATTTATCAGAAAAATAATTGATACAATTACAATGTTATGTACATCAATGCGCCATAAAAATTGATACTTTTGTAATGATATATCACTATTAATACTTTTGCAGAGATAATGTCACTATTAATATTTTTATAGTGATATATTATATTTGATACTTTTGTATTGATTTATCACATTTGATACTTTTGCATTGATATATCACATATCATGTGATTGTATTTCAAAACATTGAATAAAATAAAGTTGCTTTATTCAAGTCTTAAGATATATAATGTGAACATATACGTCCCGTATAAAATTAAAAACATTAGATATTAAATAATTGGATAAAAACAACATAATATTAAATTATTAATAAAAAAAACAACATTACATGAAAATATTAATATTTAAATAACGATAATTAAATATCATCATAAATTAAAAGTCACCATGCTAATAAGCTTACCTTACAATATAAGACCAATCTTATGGATATAATTTATTCAACAAATTGATCCTTAGCTTTTGATCTTCCTCAGATAGGTATGACTTTGAATCGAGATGTTTGAACAACTCCATATTTATCATTTGCTTCCATGCTTATTTTTCCCTTTTCAGTTTAGTCTTTTTCCTTTCCACTAGCAAAAGTTCAACTTCTTTCTCCCTCTCCCAACTTTGTTAAGTCCATTTTGTTTGTCTTACTAGTTCATGCTTTGTATAGTGTCTAATCATTGCTCCATGCTCCCATTGGCATATGCACCATCTTATTCATCGTCTATATGTGCTTCGTATCAATAACCGCAACCGCAACATTTAAAGTTAGAAAACCGCAAAATTTAGACATTTCTCTATTAATGCGTGCTCCCATTGGCATATGCACCATCTTATTCTTATCTTTATTTGGGCTAGAATCATCGTTTAATTAAAAGAGAAGCAAGAACACCCAATATCACCACTAGTCGATGTTTCTAGGTTTGTTGATGACGAGTAGTTACCAACTTTATTGATCCGCGATCTCTTTAAGTTGCTTCCTTGAGTGGAGGTCTTCTGCTTACAATTCCTAACAATATATTCACTTTGCTTCCATGTAGGATGTTTTTATCAAACCTTCACCAAAACCACTTCCTTCAACTTTCGACCAAAACCTTCTCGAGTCTTGATTACCTCCTTCAATTTCTTCAACTATTTTGACGTCCACTTTTTCATTATCATCATCATTTGGTGCGTAATGAATAATTGAAACACAAAATTGTACCTTCACCTTGTGATGTAGAAAAATGTTGCGACATCTTTAGTGAACTAATAATTCTCAAAAGATGAATATGATTGAGGTGGAAAATTGTTTTAATGATACAAAAAGTTTGTACTTGTGGAGGAAATTGGTTGAAAGAACTAGGATTTGAGATTAGGGATGACAATTCAATCCGAATCCGAACCGAGTCTAATCCGATCCGAAGGAAAAATTTCGATTTTAAAAAAGTTCTAACTCTAAATCCGATAAAAAAAACTCTGACTCTGAATAGGAGATGGATCGGATTCGGACACCGACCCGATTATGATCCGAGTTCGATAGTCCGATTCGAATGAGTAGTATTAAGGCTAGTATTAAAAAAGACCAAATATAATAACATAAAATAAAAAAGTTAAATAAAAAAATAAATAAACCATGGTATTTGCTTGTGTTTTATAATTTTTTTTTAATTTACTTTATGTTATAAAGATATTATAATATTAGTAATGAAATTAACAAAAAAATAGGTAAGACATATTAAGTTTTGGATCGAATTCGAAGGTTTAACGGATCGAATTCGAAGGTTTAACGGAACGGATCGGATTCGGAAGTCCGACGAATTCAGATTCGAAGTCGGAGTTTGCGGATTCAGAGTCGGATTCAGATCCAAAATTAAAATCCGCAAACTTGTCGGATCGGATTCGGATTTTGTCTGATCGGATTAGACTCCGATCCATTGCCATCCTGATTTGATATATTCTTATTTTGTGAATTAAATTTTAAAAATTAAAGGATATTTAGTTTTAAGTCGAGTTAAGATCAATGGAAAAGTATAAATAGAGGGTCGAACATTTGGATTATTTTGAGGTTGTGATAAGATAAAAAAAATTTCCTATTGGAATTCGGATAATTCATCTCCAAAATATTTTGGGTTGCCTGTACTTTTGAATATTTTTAAATATTAAAAATAGTAATGTTGCCTATGAAAAAATTATGTGAAAGTATCCTAAAATTACTTTCAATTATAGAGAAAAAATAAATAGAGATATTGGTAATTTTGTTTTTATATCTTTGTATTATAAAAATTATTATCGCTACAATAATACAAGGTTCATAATTATTTTTTTTAAATTCTAACCGTTGGATTTGAGGCCTTCACAAATTATGGGTGGTTGGATTGAAAAGTTTTAGTACATGATGATAGCGGGGCTCAATATTACCATTACACATTATAAGCAACATCAACAAAAAATTCTATGACCCACTATCCTAATGCCCATTTCTAATGGATAACCCGTTGGGCATGCTCTAAGATGTATTTTTGCCTAAATACTGCTATAATTACATAAAGTTTTATAAACTCCAACAAAAGATATATAATTAATATTTTTTTTTATCCTTTTGTGCTAATCTTTGTATTGCACCACTATTTTAACTTATGTTCATGTGTGCCTCTTTCAAGTAAACCAATAGTAATTAAACTCTTAAATATAGAATTAATATCTCAGTTATAGATTTTCTAATCTTAGGTATACCAGTATGATCTCAGCTATAATTAATATTTTAAATATAGATATTAATATCTAAGTTATAGAAATTAATATATAAGATATAAATATTCTGATCTCAGTTATAGTAATTAAGATCTTTATTATAGAATAAATATCTCAGTTATAGAGTTTCTGATCTTAAATATACCAGTTATGATTTCAGTTTTAGTAATTATCATCTAAGATTTAGAAATTAATATCCCAGTTTTTGAAGTTCTTATCTTAGGAATACAAGTTATGATCTCAATTATATTCTTACGTATAGTATTTATTATCTCAAGATAAGAAGATATTATCTTAGGTGTATCTGATATAACAAATTCAATACCTAAAACATTTGTTTGTATAACTGAGATAATAAATACAATACTTGAGATCTTTATTTGTATATCTGAGACCTTTATTTGTATAACTGAGATAATAAATTCAATACATGAGACCTTTAATTATATAACTGAAATCATAACTTGTATACGAAGAATCAGAACATAATTTAATATATAAGATCTTTATTTGTATATTTAAGATGATAAATTCAATACCTGAGACATTTATTTGTATATCTGAGATAATAAATACAATACCCGAAATCTTTATTTGTATACCTAAGATCTTTATTTGTATACCTAAGATCTTTATTTGTATATCATAGATAATAAATTTAATACCTGAGACATATATTTGTATATCCGAGATAATAAATTCAATACCTAAGACCTTTATTCTATAACCAAGATATATCTAATTTGAAATGAGCGGGGAATGACCTTTAATACTTTACTAGTGTCATATCACTCGGCTAATGTGACGGTCTCAACCAATATTTTTACTTTACAAAAATCATTTTTATGAATTAAAATTGGTTGAAAAGTGCATGTTTTCATGAAATATCTTCAACATGGCCACCAAAGTTATGACTGAAAAACCAATTTTGATTTTTATGTGTAATTGATTTAATGTAATCCTTTTACTTGGTCATTAAATATCTTTTCCTAATCCTAATATAATTTTATTCATGAGCAAATTAAATCTTAATGAGCTTATACTTCTATTTTCTTTGAATTCCTACATTAACTTTTATTTTATTTCTTTTAACTCTCATTATAAACAACTTACTCATAAACCCTAAACAACTTTTGTTCATTAATTTTTCTCAAAATTCACAAATATCCACCTCTCTTCTCCAAGCTACCAACGACACATTGCATCACCACCACCACCGATGTAGCCACCATAAGGGAAATGCGTGAGTCACACACACTGGATAGATCATCGTGACTTCTTTCTCTTTTTTCATATTTTTCCTTAATCTTTTAGTGTTTTCTAATTATTTTACCTAGAATATAGTGATAGTAATTATTCTAAATTATAATATATTTTGGTAGAATAATGTTTTAATATGAAATAAAAAAATTATTATGCACAATTAAAAATTAATTTAGAAGGTATTAGATAAGACATGTCACACTATCTTATTAGTTTAACTACAGATACTTTATCAACCTCATCTCTTCCATTCTTACCCACCTTCCCAATTTCCACCATCATCACCACCCATCTCAATAATTGTCATCACAACTACCCCCTTTGTAACCACCTATTTCTCCACCTATTAAGTTATAGAGACTGATTGATTTAAACCCCAACATGCGGTTCAACCCCCGACGGTAGAATTTATTCTCAATGTAGATTTATTCTCTATATTTTCTGATCCTAACTCCACATTTACGATGACCATCATAGTATAATATCCACCACCTCCTTCACTATAAAAACCATGAATGCAATTTCATATTTTAGTTTAGTGATTATTAGTAATGTTTTTTTGTGTTTGATTCTTACATAGCTTCTGTTGATATAATATTGTAAAAGATTTGAAGGGTGAGAAAAGGGCAAAATAAGTTGTAACTGTTGGCAAGAAAGTGTTTGAATAAGACATGAGATCATAATATCTATACTTGAGATCAAATTATATATATATATATATATATATATATATATATATATATATGATCATATTTTATATACTTTATATCATATTTTATATACTTTAGATCATATTTATATTCATAAGATCATATGTTTTATAACTGAGATCATAAGCTCTATACCTGGCAATATATTTTGTGTACCTAAGATCATATTTTATATTCCTAAGATTATATACCCTATATATGAGATTATAAATCTATATATGAGATAATAATTTAATCATATATCTTTTTTATATATGAGAGCATATTTTATTTACCTAAAATCATAAGCTGGCAAAAACTAATCCAACCCAACAGCCCAATTAGAATCCAACCCATTTATAAAGAGTTGGGTAGGAATTTTCAACTTGATTATTTAAATGGGTCTACCCAACCCAACCCTATAAATAAGCAGGTTGGGATGAGTTGCAATTTTTAACCCGATTTCAACCCGGTCTAACCTGTTTATATATTGGGTTTGGTTTTGCTCAATTTTTCTTTATGGATCGAGTTAAATTATATCATAATACCCTTACCTTAATTGGTTAACCCTAGTAGCACAATCTTTCTAATTTCTATTCTGCATTTCTGCCTCTTTAATTCTTCATCTCTTATGCAGTTCTTCTCTTCTCACTTCTCAATTCTCCCAATCCGGAAGTGTTAATGTCTTTGTCTTTTATTATGTTAAAACTTTTCTTTATCACTAAACTATTATTATGGAGTTGTAACATATCGTCAAACTTTTCAATTTGGTTATATTAAGACTATGTTAAAATTTGAGATTTTTCATTATGCATTGCTTAGAACTTGTAAAATTAGAAACAATAATACTTTTGCTTTTTAAACAAGTTGGGTTCGGGTTGACCCAACCCATAGTAGGTTGGGTTGGGTTGAAATTTTTAACTCATTCAATAAATAGGTTGGGTTTGAGTTGACAAATCTCAACCGGAACCCAACTTGGTTGAACCCAAACTCAACCCATTATCAGCTCTAATCTCTACACATTATATTATAAGCTTTACATCTAATATCATAAACTCTATATCTGATATCATAAGTTCTAATCAGAGATTATATTTTATATACCTGGAAGCATACTTTATATACCTGAGATCATAATATCTATATCTATGATTATAATATTTATATCTGTTATCATAATCTTTATATCTAAGACATAAACTCTATGCTTGAAGCCATAACTTTTTATTTTTTTTTCTTAAAAGACCACGTGCTTCTTTCTTTGCCAATATTTTCACAAATTAACTACGACTCATATTTTGTTGGAATTTTGGTTACCATGCTCAATGATTATGTGTTTTTATTTATTATACGAGTTTGACCAACATGATTTAAGTATCTGGTGCGATAATTGATCAATTTAAATTTATGTAATTTGATACCTTAAAGATGTATTTTTTTTTTATCATTATTTGGTAATTAGAGTTTCATGTTTTATGAATTATTTTATGCTGGGTTTATTTATTAATATTGGATAATTTTTTTGGACGATGATTTGGTTTGCCTCGTAATATTTCTTGTGTTGAATAAATATTTTGATTTGTTTTTTGAGTCTTGGTCTAATGATTTACATGATTAAATACTTTTTTTGAAATTATTTAATTATAATTTAATTATTAAAAATATTACAAATTTTTCAAATCTTTCTTGAGATAGATGAATGTTTTCATGCTTGTTTGGTACTGATTTTCCATTTTGAATGAATTATTTTGGTGTTGGAATATTTATTTTATCAATTAATGGAATTTAAAAATTTAGAAAATAAATTGTGCATGGCTACTTATGAAGTTATGATGTGCCATGTGTTTTTAGCATTATTGGAAATATTTTGGACTAACTTATGATTATTAAAAGTGTTATGAGTTGAACTCACCTTGGGGAAGTATTCTAAATTCTATATTAGACTAGTTTTATGGAAAATTTTATAGTTGAACTCACCTTGTTCAAATCAAGGGGCAACATTTCTAATTATTGACATTACTTTGTTAAGTGAATTTATATTTTCCAATATACAGGAGTTGATTTTTATGATAAGGTTATGATCCTTACATGATCTAGATTTATCCTCAAGTATAGACTATTTAAAGAAATTATTAGCTTGTTGGTGTACGCATTTTGAAAGTTATAATGGCTATGTTCCACAAGGTTTATTATATTACTCATTTTATTGAGTTTGGATTTATTATTATTGGATATGATCCATCACTTTTTCAAGTATGTGCTTTAATTTAAATTCAAGAACTTTATAACATGGTTATGAAGCAGTCAATGAAGTTTATAGAATGTCAATGATGTTTGTGAACTAAAGCATGCTTCAAAAGAATTAAATTATGTTCAAATGATTTGCTTATCAGGCATCTGAATGTACTCGAATTTTACTGATACACATTTCCTATTTGTTTTGGATTTAAACTATTTACATATGGTTAATAGATTGAAACTTTTCCAAAGAATATACTAATTTATTTTGAAAGAACAAACTTGTAGAAATATAGGGATATTACTACCATACGATAACGTCAAGCAAGAAATATTACTTAATAATAAATAAATAATATTACTTAATAATAAATAAATATACATCGGTTTAATTGGTGAAGTAATTTAATATAATGTTGAGTCAAAGAATATAATAGTGTTAATAATAATAATTATTATTATTATTAATATCAAATTGCTAGAAGTAATGTCTATTAATTAGGTAGTGAACACTCTCCGTACAATTCCCATGATGAAGAATTCACTTTACTAAATTTGAGGGAAAATTAGATCATAAGAGTCCATAATCTTACAAAACCTACTTTATAATAATGAGGAGCAAAATATTCCTCTCGACATTTAATATCTAAAATAATCATCATCTTATAAATCATATGAGTAAACTTAAAAATAAATCCAAGGACCACCGTAACAATTCTAAAATAGTAAGAAACCATTCCTTAAAGTTTTATTAATTTTTCCATTCATTAACATATTTTTATTTAATTAAATTTTAATTCTATCCAGTATTAAAATTTCAAAAGTAATTCAAATAAATTTTTTAAAAAATTTCAATAAGTCCTATAGAAATTCCACCCGTCAACTAAACTACTAATATCATTTGAAAAATATAGAAATATATTTATAATAATAAAAAAATTTCATAATTATTATATTAAACTGGAATTAAAGTAAATCAGGCCAAAAAGATTTATCAAAATATAAAAACAACTCTCTCTCTCTCTCTCTCTCTCTCTCTCTCTCTCTCTCTCTCTCTCTCTCTCTCTCTCTCTCTCTCTCTCTCTCTCTCTCTCTCTCTCTCTCTCTCTCTCTCTCCCTCACCCTCTTTTTCAAGGAGGTTGCATAAAACTCATGATCTTTGTGATTTTTATAAGTGTTTTATTGGCGTAGTTGACGACAACATTACAGGCAATAGACACTTGATTTGGGTAGACGTGAGGATATTGGAGCACGCAAGACATGTTTATACTATTCCCTTATACCTCCAGTTTGAGGATAATTTTGTAACTGACACTAGTGGAAAAAATGCCAAATACCACTGCATATATGCTCCGATTCTTTATACAACCGGAGTATATGTTTATGAATTATTTTAGACCGAATTTTTTGGGTGTAATATGAGCCTTTATGCTCCGATTTATTATTGTCCGGAGTATATAATTGGTTTATGCTCCGGTTTATAAGAAACGCAGCATAAACTTTGTTGCCCTAGCTAAAATATTAATCGTGCCCTAATTTAACTTGCAGCAGCCTCCTCATCATTCCTTTCCTTCTACTACGCACGCACCTCCCTCTAAACCGCCATTTGCACTCACCCAACATCCTCTAAACCGCTTCTATTATGCCCTAATTTGTTTAAATTTCACGGACACCCGAAACCAAATCTCCCCTTCATCACTCTCTCCCAATTTCTTTGGTAATTTTGACGAAGATTAGTGATAATTTCAAGCGTGAATTGGAAAATTTCTGTGAATAATTTCGATTGAAAGGTATGTACCCACTTGCATTTGTGTATTGACAAATTTTGGGATGTTTAATACGATTGTTTCAGTACTGTGTGTTTATTTTGGTTTTGCATTTTATGGAACATTATATACTAGATTGCATGCGTAAATAAGTGAATTGATATGGAATTATAGGAGGAATAATTTGAAGAAGAAAACTCCAAAGCATAAAGCAATGGCCGAATAGGAAAGCAATGGTCGAATAGGAATTGTAGTTGTTTGGTCAAATAGGAAATCAAAAATGGATGTAATTTCACATATGGATGTAATTTCACTTACACTCTTTCACAGTTTCACATACTAACTCTTAACGTACCTGCTGCCATATAATTCATGATTTAATTTAGTACTCATGTAATTTGAGTTTGGTGTTTTGAACAAATTATGATATAGGGAGTAATATACTCCAACACAAGACATGTAACCTTGGAGAAATATAATGGCTATATACTCAAGTGTGCTTCCCCTTGGATGTTTTCCTTGAGATATGTAGCTGGATATTAAATTACATCACTGTGTGTCGGATGATAGTGGTTTTGGGTATCCAAAATAGTAGTGCTAGGACTGTCTCCATAGGAATAGTTGGGGATCATCTCTTAATTTTCATGAGCTCATGGCCTCTTGTGGAACAAGGGTTTAATTAGGCTCTATATAGACGACTTTCATGGCATTTAAAACCAATGGTAATGGTTATCAGAGCTAGCCATATTTCGAGAGTAGTCAAATTACAAATATGAGCCTATTATTCTTATGAGAAGGATAAGGTTGGCTGAATATTTGGTGGATTATTTGAAAGCCAATCTTGAACATGATCTTTGCAATGTCTTGACTCTATACAGAGAATGCCTTATCACCTTGTTTGTAAGGTTTGTCTGGTTTCAGTTACACAATTGAATTAATTTGGAAAATGAGTTTGGCACTGCTACTTTGGAAGCTGTAGGAGTTCATGGTTTTTGAGCTTTGTACTTTTTGCAACTTGAGAAATATGTCATATACTCATATAGTCTTTCAAGGTTTTAAACTCGAACTTGAATATTTTCTATCTAGGGTTAAAAATTACATCAAGGTCTTCCACACTGTATTTTAATAATAATTATATTTTATCATGTGGAGCAGTACTTCCTTGTATTTTCCTTTATCTTTTATACCAAGTTTTGGACTTCTGTTTGTGTTCTAATTTGTTGGGTCTATGTTGTTAATTATTATTAGTTTTGGTTTTGAAACAGTCTGAAGGCATAAGACTATTGTAGATTAGTCCAAGTTTTGAAGTTTCAAATTGTTGGGAAGTTGGAATATGCTTTTTAATAATTAATTATATCACATTATGTTTTTTGCAGCTTATCATCGTGGTGCCATGGGAATTTTGCTGGTGTATGATGTTCCGGATGAATCATCTTTTAACAGCATGTTTCAGACAATTCAATGTCAACAAGATTTTGATTGGTAACAAGGCAGATATGGACGAGAGCAAAAGTGTAAATTTCTGTTGCCTTCTCCATCTCTGTCTGTTTATTACTTTAGTGTTTTGGTACTGAGTCAAGATTTCCATTTACAGGCTGTTCCCACCTCGATGGGCCAAGCTCTGGCTGATGAGTATGGAATCAAATTTTTTGAAACGGTTGAGTACCTTGTTGCAGGTGGTTGCATTTTTTAGCCTGTTGTTTTTGTGTCATGCCTCATGCTTGCTGAAATTATCATGTAACAGAGTGCTAAGACAAACTTAAATGTTGAAGAGGTCTTCTTTTCAATAGCAAGGGATATCAAACAGAGACTGATGGAATCTGACTCCAAGGTTGAGACTGTAAGTCCTCATTTATTTGTCTATTTTCATCACAAAAACAACCTTGCCTTATCAAAGAAAACTCCCATGAAGTGTTGGACTGCTAATGTTGATCACCGGACCTTTGTTTTCATTGGGTCTTGGTCTTTTCAAACTTTTACTAAGAAAATAACTAAGATCCATCAAACTGATAATGCATGTGATTTTAATTTGATTTCAATACTTGAGAATATCCTGCTGTAAACATAGTACAATCCTGAAGTGCTCTTTGGATAGCTCAACATGAAGGTCATAGGAAGCTTGCCATCACTTGTTATCCTAAATTTTCTAGAGCTAAGGGTTGATACATGTTTGTATTTAACATGCAGCCTGGTGGGAGACTCAAGATCAGTGCAACAGATGTTGGTACCCCAGCCCTAGTTGCTCCCAAGTCGGCTTGCTGTGGTTCTTAAGCTGTAGGTGTTACTCTTGTAAATTTACTCTGAAACTAGTTTTATCTGAAATTTATGTTTCTAGCTTAGTTCAAATGAGAACTTGTGTAGTTTGCCTCGAATAATATATAATGGTGGTTGCATTATTCTAATACTTGCATCGAATAATATATATTTCCAATAACAATATCAGCATTTTAAAAAAAATATATATATATAGACTATATGTTCTGGTTTTCAGTGGACCGGAGCATAAAGTGTATTTTTTTTAAAAAAAAAATAGACTTTATGCTCCGGTCCTCTGAAAACCGGAGCATATAAGGGGTATTTTATGCTCCGGTTTTCTGTGAACCGGAGCATAAAGTGTATTTTTTTTTAAAAAAAATAGACTTTATGCTCCGGTCCTCTGAAAATCGGAGCATAAAATACCCCGTATATGCTCCGGTTTTCAGAGGACTGGAGCATAAAGTCTATTTTTTGCTCCGGTCTAAACCGGAGCATAAAGTCATTTGGTATATGCTCATATTACATCTACTTCGGGTCAAAACCGGAGCATAAAGCCTTTGAAAAACCGGAGCATATAAGGTTTTTTCCACTAGTGTGAATCGCTAAACATCACCCCGCAATTACATGACATCGCTCGCAATTACATGGCATCGCCCGCAAATTTTCAAATGAAATTACTTTTACACTCTTAGTTCATTATATCAACTAAATCAAAACCATCCATACCAAAACCATATCAATACTTCAAACCCTTCCATACAACCCATTTATTAATCCTTTCAAACAAGCTTTATAAAAATTCCTTTATACATTATATCCCGAAGACCCGGCAAAGAAGTGGCACGGAGGCTGACAACGGAGGTGACGGCGGTGGTTGTTCCGATTTTTTAGGTAAATTTTTTACAGAAGTCGTTGTATCATTGTTGCAGCGGTAGCGAAAGGGGAGGCGAAGACGGCCAATCCGGCGGCTGGATCAGATGGCTGTTGAAGACGCCCGGGACTGTGGGTGGGGCGGCTGGATCCAGCGCCTGCTAAATACCTGGGAGGCTCGGTGGGGCGTCTTCGCCAGACGCCTCGCATGCGTGGTAGAGCCACCTTGCTGGAGCCGCTGTGTCTCCCCTTCCACCGCCACCATTCGCCTTTCTTTTTTTTTTATTAATAATAATTAGTTAGTTATGAATGAATTATGTTAATTAATTATATTATTATTTATAAAATGTATATTTAGGTTATATTAATTATGTTAATTTCTTATGTATAAAATGTTTGTTTAGGTTGAATTAAAATATATGATTATAATTATTATGTTAATTAGTTAAAATATATGTTTAAGATGTATTATTATAATTATTATATTAATTATGTTAATTACTTAAGTAAAAAATATATATGTTTAGTATATATTATTATAATTATTATATTAATTATGTTAATTACTTAAGTATAAATGTATGTTTACGATATATTATTATAATTATTATATATTGATTGTGTTATAATTATTATATTAATTGTGGTAATTGGTTAAATATAAAATGTAGGTTTAGGATATAGTATTACAATTATTATTTTAATTATGTTAATTACTAAAGTATAAAATGTATGTTTACGAGATATTAATTATGTCATTTTCCTTGATGTAATTAGGAATCGAGCTACCGACCAAAGAAAGGGAAATCGACATCTGCTCACATGATTAGACAACACTTACAAAATGATTCGGGTCCTAGGCATCCACGTACTCGTGGTGTGTCTGACTCGGCTCGAAGGGAGAGGGTATCTACTTGATATGAGCAGTCAGTAGATATGAAGGACGAAGAAGAAAGTGTTGATAGTTGGGATGATGATGAAAACAACTTCAAGGAAGATGGAGATGATTATATAAACGAATTAGAGGTTCAATTACAGGGTGTTCGGGCCGATCAAAAAGTAACTATTCATAAGGGTAAGGATGGCCGTTTTATTAGTACTTCTGGTACAACTTCTTATTCTATTTCTGGTCAAACCCGGAAGAAGATGAAGGTCGATAATTCATGGGTTGTGAAACAGGTGGTTCCTGGTGGGGCCGGTTGATGGGAGTGTCCTTCCTAGTTCTTTGGGTCACATTGCTAGGCGCATATGGGATGGTGAGGAGAGGGAATCTTCATCATACGTGGGTATTTTGAAATGTCGGAATAAAGAGAGAGCGTGCGCAAATTTAAAGTTATGGTATGAATCATGGATGGCTGATGGTTCACCTATTTGTGCACGCTTAAATAACACTGTAGTGTCCCTCTTGCCTTGGGCCATGTTCAACCTTATTGATGCTACCCTTTTATCAGCTTTTATAGAGCGTTGGCAGCCTGACACCAACTCCTTTCACTTCCCATTCGGAGAGATAACGATTTTATTACATAATGTGCAGGAGATCCTTAGGGTCCCTATAGAGGGTAAATTAGTTAGTGAAAAGTCAGATGTTAGGGATCTGAAGACTTAATGTGTTGAGTTACTTGCTGTGAGCATTGAAACATTAGATGCTCATAAATATTAGCAAGGGGGGTGGACTACATATCAAGGCTGTCGATGATTAATGTAGGAAGGTGGTTCCACCTAAGCATTTGAAAACTTAACTCACTCCCTATTTTCTTTTATGCCTTGGATGTTGTTAGTTCCTAGATAAGAGTGGTTGTAAGGTGAGGCCACGTGATATAGTAGAGGCGAGGGAACCTAATACTATGGGAACATACTCGTGGGGATTGGCTACTCTAGCATTCTTGTACCATCATCTTGGAATAGCTAGTCGTACTGATTGTAAGCAACTCAATGGTTTTCTTACTCTATTTCAGGCATGGATATATGAGTATTTTCCTGCCTTTCTCCCCATAGAGATTGCATTCCTATTGAAGAAGGGTACCCTCATACCGAGTGTTGAAATGTTCGCATGAATACTAATTATACAGAGCAATTGAGGGTGATTCGAAGGCAGCTTGATAATATGACTGCGTCAGAAGTTAGTTATCCTTGTTCTTATATCCTTATTTTGTTTAACTTGATGGATGATTGCTAATCATTTGCTTTGCAGGTTGAATGGTTTCCTTACTTTTGGGACCTTGCTAAGAAGGTACCAAGGACTACATTCCTCAGTTTCTTGCAGTATCGGGACATCATTGAGCCTTATATGCCCGACCGATGCTTGCGACAGCTTGGGAATATTCAGGTCATCCCATCTCCCGCTCCTAAGCCTTCTTTCACTTATCATCTAGAAGTATCGGTCGAGTATAAGGTGGAGTGGCCTATTTTTATGGTGGAGAACTTGTGGGTTCAGTTCCCGAGGGGTGCAAGACTCTTCCTAGGTGATTTGACGTGGGCTGAGGTTCCTTCCATGTGCGTTAATTCGTACATGACATGGTTCAATTCAAAGTCACATCCTCACCTTATAGCAAATGATAGGTCTGAATCTATAAGAGAATGAGTGGCACCGCAAACTGCGACATATGCTTAAGTTGCTTACTCTTATAAGGTTCGGTTAGTACATTTTGTTTCTAATAATTGTTTCTACGTTTGTGTGCAATGGATGAATATGGCTATTGAAGCGACTTCCAGTTTCTTGGAAGTTAGAGATTTGATGCCTACCGAGAAGGCAAAGGCCACTTGTGCTCGGTGGGATAGTATTACTGACATGTGGAACCGGTCGTTGACTATGCAAGATTCTGATGATGAGTCTTGACATGTTTCTTTCGGATTTGGAAACCATATTGTTTTAGCTGTTGGATATTATGTTTCTTTTGGAATGCGTAGCATCGTTGTGTATTGGATATTTCTATTCAAATAAGTTAATATTGTTGTTGTCGTCACTTGGTAGCTCACTTTACTGAGGAAACTCTGTCAAATTTTATATAGGATATCCTTCAAATGATACAACATAAATAAGTGAAGAATGTATTATATATTAGAAACCCTAAATACATGATAACGATTCCCATAATTCAATTTATTGTCTATATATATCTTCCCAACCAGCTACACTTTCATTTCGAATTTGAAACCATAAGGCAGCTATCGGTGGTACTGGAAAACCATCAGCCAAATCTAGTCGAATGAAATGCTTACATCTTCCTAAATGTCCAATCGTAAATTCTCTTAATGGCCTCGTAATGCTAGTAGGACTTTCCCAAGGGAGAACGGTAATATACGGATATACTAAAGATCCATCGTTTCCCAATCCATAGCACATGATGACACTCTTGTAGAAATTGGCAATTAGAAACAAATCAATGATAATTTCCATGTAATGCTTAATGCCATAATGCCCTCCACCCCAATTGATACGTGTTAATGCAACATCCAAACCATTATAGTATACATCTTCTTGTGTCATTTTGTTGATATTTCATTAAACATCGTCTGCCGCGCCACAAACCATAAGTCTTTAGAACCATGAAATACATTGGCAGCACATCAAAATCCACAATTTCTATCAGCTAGAACATCATTCCATCCTTCCAAATACGGCATTATAAATCCAAGAACTCTATCACTATATGGAAATTGGTCAATGTCCACTCTACCTGTGCAGCCACGAAAATGACAAATGAAAACATGAAAATATTTAATTACAAGTAACTTGAAAACATAAAACTAACAAATGAAAACATGTACGTACCAATGTAGGGCATGTTTACAGATGAAGAAGAATGACCCATAGTATGAGTACTACTAGAAGATCAACTTTGACCATGACCCTGACCCCGAGCAGTATTTCTCTCCATATACTCCCAAGCACTGAAATCACGTCGAGGTCAACCTCTAGTAATGGTGCTTCCCTTGGGTTCTCTAATCTCTGATTCACCTGGGTGTAGCATACTATGCAGAAGTAGAGTAGTATCACGTATAAACAAGGTATGACTAGATTGCACTTGGCCTGTAAGTTCACCAAAACGTTATATGTCTTGCGTGGATCAATCTACGACATTAGGGTCCACAACTTCACCAATGATAAGCAATCTCCAAAAAGGATAAATCTGATCTAGGTAAAAACCCTCGCCCGACTAAATGCATCACGCTATTGTGCAAGCGCATGGAATCCCATGGGTTGTTTTCAACGCACACCCACATCTAATGTCAATCTCTTCACTTAAAGCACTCATCCTACTCTTCTCTTCTTCCAACAAGCTCATACAATGATGGAAAGTGCGACCATAGAGATTATGGTATAGTCGACCTCGATACAATGTGTCACGTCTTCGTCTAGAGTCCTCCAAACACTATTTAATACCGTTGGCTTGAGTCTCAATCGCCTTGTTAACACGCTCGAACAACGTGTCAAGAGCCGATATGGAAGAGTTAAGCCAGTCCTTCAGTGCATTGTGGGCACTCTCGACTTTACAAATTGTAGTGTTCCCAAAATGAAGGACCTGATTCGTCCAGTATAGAACAAATTTCTCTTTATGAGGAATTCATTATTGCGTAACATATTGTAAAAGTGTATGACACCATCTACAGAAATCCATCATGAACTGAACATTATCCTCATACTGCTGAAACCTTGTTTTTCCCATGCAATGATAAGCTTTATTCAGCCCACACTTATTGATATGCCACGTGCAAAGTAAGTGTGGGGAATTATGGAATAAATCCCTAATCGGGATAAAAATACCACCCTCGCAATCAGTTACTATCGAACTCGGGTGCACCTTAGGACCAACATAATTCTTCAGCTTCTCCAACACCTAGCGATAACTTGCCTCTATTTCATCTTTCATGATTGCATAACCAATCATGAAGTTCATGTTCCCCGGAGTCATCCCAATTATCTCCACTAAAGGATACTTGTACTTATTTGTCTTGTACGTAGAATCTATAAGAATCACATATGGATACGTATATAATAAATCAACAAATATCGGGTGCACCAAAAAGACATGGGTCACAACATCAGTGGCTTCATCACTCATAAACCAGTTTAAATAATTATATTTGATTGCTTGATATAGCAATTGCTGAATTGGGTTCCTTCCTTCTGACTTTTCTCTCCTTATCTTATCTCTTTCATTGTAAACATGTCTTCTACTTGGATTATCTTCTGGATATTTCTCCAATAAAATTGCCATTATTTTAGCTGGTCTCACTTGTACCTCAGTCATCTCGTGCACAACTTTCTTCGCACCTAGACTAATGCCGATAATCTGTCGATGTCCTTGTGGATACACAATCAACTCATGGTTGTGTTTACCCCATTTCGAAGCACCAACAATGTGTCAACCACTAAGATCTCGACGCTGACAAACCTTAATCTTAAAAAAGCAACCACAACCTTTCCTCTTTGTGTTAAACCTTATGAACATTGTCAATTCTCGATCAAATTTCTTTGAAAAATGATCGCATTTCAATAATTTATCATATCGGCCATCTCTTTGCATTTTCCATGTTGAAGTCGTCAAATAAAAATCGGATTGAATTGAAACATTTTTAGCCCATTCAATTGCCAATTCCTATGTTGTAAAATCATCATATTCAAAAATACCACTATAATCAATCCCATCTCAGGTGGGTGGCGTCTTCTGACGATGCCCCACCATGGTGGGTGGCGTCTTCAGAAGAGGTCCCACCATGGTGAGTAGCGTCTTCTCAAGACGCCCCAGCAACGCATCGATAGAATGACCAATTCTTCAAATATAGTCCGAAATTCTACCTGATTTTCGGGAGAAGGCTTTCTCGGTTGGTCCGACATCATCAATTTGTCATAGTTAATGTCAAATACACCTTAATTTGTCACGTACACGTTAATTGTGAGTTTTGAATGTTTTTACTATAGTGAAAACAATTTTACAGAATTACAATGTTATAGTGACTAGCCAAAATGAATTTATCTATCTTTTATATATGTATTTGAAAAAAAAATAAAGGGCAAAAAGGTCATTTTAGGTTAAAAATGTGGGCGATCCCTAATAATACACGGGCGATGAATAATAATTCCCTTATATAAACGGTGTTCCATGTATTGCCAAGGTTATCAATATGCAACCTCTAATATATGAGTATCATGTGGGTCATCCAAAAAAGGATATTATAAATCATACGGTTACATTTGATGAGTCTTCTACTACAATTGATTACACATGCAAGTATTTTAGCGAGATTGAGCTTCTTTGTAAACATTCTCTTCGTGTTCTTCACCTTAATTATGTTAATTATATCCCACAAAGATACATCTTAAAGAGATGGACTAAGTTTACTATGTCTACTAAGGTGGATAACAATGTGGTCGATGGTTTAGGTGTTATGCCTTCTAGAGTTTGGAGGTTACATAATATACGATCTTTTATAAGGCTGGTTGATGCTGCTCAACTTGATTCTACTGCACAGGATATCATCAAAAAGTACTTAATTGAGAAGGTCGATTTCTATGTGATTGGTAAATCGAACAAGAGGGACATTGATAATTGTACCCAAGAGGAAACTTTATTGGTTGCAGATAATGGAAGCATTTTAGAATTGTCTGCATCTGGTTTACATTTAAATGACTATATACCGTTTCTCGATGAAATTGAAAAAAACAACCTAGTAAAAAGAAGAAAAAAGGGTGGTAGAAATAATAGGCCTCATTCAACATAGGAGAAGATTTGTAAGAGAATTAATGGCCAAAAACTGAAATTATGGAAAAAAGACTACAAAGGCTATTGATAAGATGAAATCTAGGGCTACCCGTTCTATAAAGGTATACTAAATTTAAATGTCTTATTATGTACTTTTATATTGTAACTAATGATCATTTCCATAAAATGGGATGTACATCATATGATTAACATGAACACTATTCATTGTTGTATATGTTTGTTTTTTGCTCTACCTAACTCAGTCTACGGCTCACATACGCAAGATTACTTTGATGTTCCTGAAGGTGAAACCCTGGCTCATCCGTTGTGTGCAAGAACTTCAAAGTTTCCAACCCGATGAATATTTTGATGTTAATGTCATCCCAAGCATGGGCAACAAGATATTTAATATACAAAAGATTCAACTATAATGTACATTATTCACATTTATAATGTTCATTACACTCGAATTAAATGTACATATGAAATTTTTATTCTAAATATCGTAGGCCAACAATTTTTTTTAACATCGATGCATGGGAAACATATGTTTAATATACAAAATAATCAAATATAATGTACATCATACACATTTCTGATGTTCATTACAATCATAACAATTGTACATATAAACTATTTGAACGAAATATCACATGCCAGCAATTTCAGTGAGCATTGTTCATATTCAACACTAATGTACGTTATTCATATTGATATTGTTCATTATAATTGAATCAAATATACATGTACAATAAATATCGAATACCATAACTTCACTTTGAGCATGTGCACTATGTTGTTTAATGAACAAAATACTCAATATTAATGAACATTTTAAATATTTATGATGTACATTATAGTTGAATCAAATGTACATGTTAAATTAATATCGTATGCCAACATTTATTCACTAAGGATGTCCACGAAGAATGTATATTATGTCATTAATGGATGATCATGCGTAGTGTTTTGGGCTAATTTGTATTTCAAGTAGTGTACATACATGTATATTATGTATTTATTGGATGTACATTAGGTGTTACTTTGTATATCAAGTAGTGTACATGCATGTTGAAGAAAATACATACTATTTTATGTGAAAAGAAATTATTACATGTTAAGTATTGTTGCAATTACGAAATTCGCCTACCTATAATGTTCTTAAAATAAATACATTGTTCTAGATACTAAAGAAATTGTTCTTTTCACTAAATTCTCATCCAAATATCCTTTTCAATGCTAAGTGCCAAACATCGACCCTTTTCTTGTTCAGTGCATCACTAAGGATTTTATATGTATACTGCACACGTAAAACTTTCAATGCCTGGAACTATGATTTATTAAATGTAGTGTAAGGATTTGGAAAATGGAAAATTCTTTGCAGTTTTGCTACGCGGTATGGTAGGAACAGACAGAGGAAAATGCTTGCAACACTATCATCTCCGTTCTTACTATAATATCAAGTTTGATAAAAAATGATGGAGATGAAGCACAAGCAGTTTGTGATTATGCCATCGCCGATGATTTCGATGACGAGTAAGTGTCCTAAATAAGTCTTTGCATAAACTATCTTACATATTATATGCTACATGTCAATAATTTCCATTACTCTACCCTTATTGTAGAGAGCTACTGTACGACGATGGACATACATTCATCTCAAGGGAGCAGTTCAGGTTAATGTGCCTTGTCACAAACATCTTCATGGAAATCATCGATGTATAGGCCGCTATACTCAACGCCCAAAACAGTAAAAACAAAGAGAAGAGGCCTTTCTTCCCCAACAATCCATTTGTAAGCTCGGATTTATTACAAACATTATAGAATTTTTGATAATATAAATGTGTGACTAACTAATGCTTCTTTTTTACCAGAATGTGCTTTGTATGAATGACGCCTATGATGAAACAAGCCAAGCCGGGTTGTGGTTGTTGGGGGACTCTCTACTTTATCAGGGCTAGACATTTTCATCCTATTTACATTTGGTCTACTTTGAGCATCCTTAACCCTTTTCTTTTTTTTTTGTTTGGCAATTGTAGTTTCTGGTTGTTTAGCTTCATCTTGCGTGGATGGTCCTGTTTGCTCACTACACAGAAACAAACAGGTGTAATGTGTCAATACACAACTCCAATGTACATTATTCACATTTCTTTTGACATAAGGAGAACAACCTTACGGAGAAAAACAAAAACAATAAATTACACTTACTTTCATTTCTAATATACATTTTTAATGAATATTACTCATATTTTGTAACACCCCGATAATTCTCATTTTCCGAAAACCAAACCTTTAGGAAACTACCCATATACTACCACCACGTGTTCAAATGTTAGGGCTATAAAACAGAGTTTTGCAGCGAAAAACCAAAAGACTTTTTGTTAAAACATTAATCGTAAAACAAACTCCTAACATAACAAACTGGAACCGTTCAGGTCCTTATTGCAATGTACCTAAATAACTTTCAGTTCAAATCCAAAACTAACAGTCTAAAATCAAATCAAACAAACGTAAAGTATTTTGAAATCTAAATTAAAATAACACTCCACTCAACCCACCCGTGCATGAATGCTCGATTGGATACCTGTCAATAATCTGCTCCTCGATAATACAAATGTAATTATTGGATCATCATAGTGTCATTTATAGGCAAAAGTCATGACTAAAAACACACAAAGCACGTAATGAGCAATCTGAATACATATAGATTATAAAGTATAATAATTGAAATAGTAATTAAATAAAGAATAAGTATAGAATGCAAGAACTCAACTGACATGGCAAATTAATTAATTACTTGGATTAATTAATAGACAATATTGTTTCCCCCATGTCCTGATTAGGACATCAAATAGATAAATAGTCCATGCACTCCCATCGAAGAGCATCCAAAATACAATATAAATCCAGTCGGTAAACGGACGCAACTTCATCACCATAGCTAGATGAGATCTCAACTAATCCCAATTTTAAGTTTAAAACTTTATAAAAAGAGACTCGTAGATCACAAAACCTCCAATAAAAGTCATGGATAATACCCCGTAAAGCTCTAACCCCTGATTGTCAATACACTAGACGTGCACTAGCCCATAGTTTTATTGCTTATCCTCTTTCTCTTTACGTGATTTACTATTTAAACTCAGTATACACAGTCACCACAGCACACACATGCAAACATTACAGTTATACAATAAATCTCTGTTATACTGTAATTTTTAACCTTTTAATTTTCATCTTAACTTTTAAACCTGTTGAACAGAGTCAACTACCCTCGTCATTAAGACTTGAAATTCACCTTTACTCAACTTATACTATCAGTAATGAAAGAGTAATAATAAACAATCTCATGGTTTAATTAACAAATTAATTCTAATTTACTAAATCAAGATTTCTCACCATAAATAATTCTTTCTCGATTAGTATTGACAAATCATAATTATAACTTATCAATAATACCAAATCATGTCCCTAACATAAAGAACATGAATTCTTTCAAATGATTAACCAAAAAATCTCACCCAAAAGGTTCCCTAAACATAATACTAAGTTTGCATTTCACCCTAGATCATGCTCCTAATGGTAATATTTTTTGTAATTTGTACGTACCTTAAGTGAAATGAATGGGTGGCCACTTTCTCTATAGCTATGCACCTTCTACGAATTGATTTCGTACATCAAATAATATCGTTTATATCAATACACCAATATCCAAAATTTACAGCAATCATACTAGGTTTCCTAAGGTTTTAAAACAATTTCAAAATATATTTTTGAGTCTCCCCAAAACATAATCTAGTATTACAAACACAATAATACAAGTATTATTTGAAAATTCATTAAAATACATATTATAAAACTCCATTTTTATAACCCTTCAAATCTGAAAATTTGTATTCAATATAGTATACTCAAATTACTCCCAATTGTATCATAAAAAAGTCTTAAATTAATGTATATACTAATAGTATAAAATTTCAAGCTTTAAAACATGAAATCTCAATAGTTAAACCATTCTCTAATATGTATAATATTCTGAAAATGTATTCCAAATACCATAATATTAAATTTTACCAAAATATATCATATTATAGTCAAAATTTCATAAAACAAATACTAGTTTAAGAATCTAAGCCTTAAATCATGAAAACTAACATTTTTATACTAAAATATATGATCATAAAATCTGAAAATTCATTTAAATAACAACCCCATAAAAATTAACATAGATGATTCACAAAATACTTATAATTTTATGTAAAAACTCAAGAGCATAGTATCAAAAACCCTAATTCATGATACTAGCATGCCTAGCCCTATTATTTATGCATGAAAACTTGTAGTATGCATAAAATAAATTATAACACTTAAAAATTTATATACTTTTAATATAGATTCAACCCATAATAAAATCAATACAAAATCACATGAAACTTATTAAACATGCATACTAGGGCATAATAATTAAGGAAAAAAGAATGGAAAACAAGGGAAGAAGAAGGGAAGGGAGTTGACCAGCGACGAACTGGAGGCGGCACAGGGGCGGCAGCAGTAGGGGACATCAGCAAGCAGGTGGGACAACCGGGGGAATGTTCACATAATGGGGCTTAGTGTTGCGTGAATAATTTGGTGGTTTTTTGAGGTCTTGGGGTTTTATGTGAATAATTTGGGGGTGTTGGGATCTGTTTAGTTTCTTTTTTTTTATAGTGTTTAATATTAATTAAAATTGCTTAGGTTTAGATAAGTATAGATTTAGTAGATGTGAAGTACTAGGTTTCTAAGGTATTTTGGGTTTGATGTGTTTCTTAGAAAAAAAATCTTTTGTAAAAGAAAATTAGTTTTATGATTTAAATAATTATTTTCATACTAACAAAATAATGCATTATTATATAGAAAGTATGTATATGTTTAGGAATATATGAGTTGCCAAATGTATGTTGATGTACATAAAAATATTTTCGGTTAAAAACGTAGTCAAAATTTGATAATTTTACGGGGGATTACCTATTTCTAATGGACATAACATTCAATATACTCATTGAGCATGTGAACGAATATGTTTAATGAACAATATACTTAGTACTAATGAATATTCTATATATTTATAATGTTCATTACAATTAAATCAAATGTAAATGCTAAATGAACAACATACGCCAGTAATTTCTCATTGAGCATGCGCACAAAGATGTTTAATGTACAAAATACTTAACAATAATGTACATTATTCATAATTATGATGATGATTACATTGTAATACCAATATACTCAATATTCATTACATAAGAATCAAATGTACTGAAATATACTCATTGAGCATGTGCACAAATATGTTTAATGAATAATATACTCAGTACTAATGAACACTCTATATATTTCTAATGAACATTCTATATATTTTTAATGAATAATATACTCAATACTAATGACGAACATTCTATATATACTCAATATTCATTACATTGGATTCAAATATACTTAGTACTAATGAACATTCTATATATTTCTTATGTTCAATACAAACAATTCAAATGCACATGTTAAATAAACAACATACACCTGTAATTTCTCATTGAGCATGTATATAAAGATGTTTAATGTACAAACTACTTAACAATAATATACAATATATCATAATTATGATGATCATTATATTGGAATAAAATTTATACTTCACACTCATTACATTGAAATCAAATATACTCAAATATGTTTATTGAGCATGTGCACGAATATGTGTAATGAACAATATACTCAATAGTACTGAATAATTTATATATTTGTAATGTTCATTACTAGCGAAGGTACATGTAGCATTTTTTATATGAATTTTTTATACAAATATGCACAAAGATGATTAATGTACCCAATACTTAACAATGTTTACAATTATGATGATCAATGCATTAGAATCAAAGATCTATGTAGAATTTTTTATATGATTTTCATAATCCAGCAATTTCCATGGATGTATTAGCAAAAAAAAAAGGGAAACTTCTATAAACTACTTTGGGAATCTTGATGCTTCTTTTGCAATTACGGCTAGCAACAATGGATCCACCATGGGTTGTTGGTCCCCCTTCTTCTTCATCGTTTTCCTTGAATTGACCATGTTGATAATTGGTTCGTCCTTGATGGGATCAACAAGAACCCTTCAATTTTTTTTTAATAAACTACAGTAAGAAACTTGAATATGGAGGAAGAAACATAAAGATGGAGAAACTCAAATTACTTACTTTTTCTTGGAGCCAACCATAATTGTAGTAGTGCTTGAACTTGTAGATGAAGAAACTTGGAGATGGAGATGGGGGAGAGGTCAAAAATTGGAAACTTGAAGATGGAGATGGAAGAAACTTGAAGACGAGGGTGTCAGTTTCACGGGAGGAGAGGAGGAGTTATCTTTGTTTTAAAATTGGGAAAATTGGAAAATAAAAAGTTACACACTGGAGTTTGTGCTAATAATGAGTGCATGGAAAAACTCAAAACTGACGGTTTGCTTCTCACAGTAATGATTAATGTTTATGGGGGGACTTTAAGCTACTAATGTTCATTGCATTTCAATAGCATGTTCATTACGATTTCCCACATTTAATAGTCCACGTGTTTTATGTAGTAATGCTTATCGTTTTGATCAGGGTGTATAGTCTTCACTGTGCACCCGGGTGCATAGTCCAGACGTTGATGTCTAGACAACAGTATTGTCCCTTTGGGCCAAATAATTATTTAATTTATGATATGATGAGCCATTGACATTAATTTCTTCATTGTTCTTTGAATATTTGGAGAATCCTTATTTTTAAACTTAGTCAAATGGTTGTTATAATTTATTAACATTGTAGTACTTCCAAGTTTAAATTTCTAGAAATTGGATAGTAAACCTTATAGTTGTTTCATTACCATATATTCACCATACTTTATTGGCCAAACCCACTTTAATCACCATTTTTTTCATTTCTTCCAACCTAAAAATTTTAATTTTGTTACTATCACTCATTCTTTGTGCTCTTGTCTATATAGACATATTTGACCTATTGATTAGATTATTATTTCTATATATCTGTATCATAGTTTGAACGATTATTCTCACACATTATTGACTTCTCAACATCCTTATGAAGATTTTCTTGGGGTGATTCTTGAACTTTTCCTTCTTAACAATATTACCAAGTCTATTGACTATGTTCTAGGTCAATAATGATCCTTACGTTGACCTAATGATTTGAGTAACCATTTTCAACGTTGCTTTCCTTTAATTGACAAAATGACCATTCATACTTAATTTATTATTCATACTTTATGGTCACCCTTTTCATTGACATGTGATATCTCAATGATTAACTCATATAACATAAGTCAAAATTAAATCTTTTAATATAAACGTTTATTCCTCATGTATATTGTCTTTTTTGGATTCTTTCTACCTTCATTTTTCATGCAAACCTATGATAAGCCCAGGTGTAAAGTGCACCTTTTTTATGTAAAAAAGATATACATGTCCATGTTCAAATTATGTGACGAGTACACCTAAAAAGTAGGTTCATTTACGTACAATGTTCTAAATTAATATCCTATGGGTCAAAAAAAAAATCTAAATTAGTATATGCTGTAAATTTTATTGAGGTTTGGATTGCATTGATCCACTTGTTGTCGCTGTTCTGATTCAATCTTCATGTCCAAGCTTATTGATCATTAGAATCGAATACCATACAAAAAAATTTGAATAAATCAATAACATGATATAATGTAGGTCCACTATTGTTGTGGCTAAGCTTAGTAGCCTACTTGTAGTTTGACGAGTGCTTAGAGTCTAATCCAAAAGTAGCAATTGTTTAGGCATGAAATCCTGAGTGCTTGACCAGATGTTTAGGCATGCCTAAAAATTGATTTGGGCACTCTGAAATCATGTCCAAGTAAAAGAAAGAAACGAAATGATTTACCATAGACATGGAAGTAAAATAGATGTTTGACAACTGTTCAGTGCTCAGCCAAATGCAAATATTCCTATGTTATACACATTTGTGGAGCATATATACGAGCACAAAGTTTGCTTGTAGCTACGCACTGATAGATGTAGAAAGTGTAATTTTGGATCTGATAGGAGGATCTTCAGGTTGATCTACAAGTAACAGCTGCTCAAGATCAGGCCTTCTCTTCAGCAGCATAGAGGGCTTTGATGACTTCAACATCATCATAGCTGCCAAGGAATATTGGAGAACGCTCATGTATCTTCTTTGGGATCAAGTCAAGTGCCTGCCATAGCAAATACAGTATATTAATCAACAATTGATGGGCTACATTGTGACAAGTTGAAATCAAACAAAAGAAAAGTTCAAAGTGATGAACAAGCAATACTATTTGCTAATAATATCGAAGAATATGAACCCGAAATGAATATAGGGTTTGAGAAATGCCAGCCTAAACAGTAGAAACAACAAGGTAGATGTAGTCAATACCCGTTCTTTGCCAGTAAAAGCTTGACCGCCTGCTTGTTCCATTAAGAATGACATTGGAAATACCTCATAGAGAACTCTGATTCATATTGAAGCAGAAATAAGATGTAACAGTGCTTGAAGCAAATATCATTAGCGAAGTACATAAGATCCTCAAGTACAAAACATACCGTAGTTTTCCATTAGGGCTCTTCTTATCACCAGGGTACAAAAAGATGCCACCATAAAGTAAAGTACGATGAACATCAGCTACCATACTACACAAGATGGGAGAAATTTTTAAGGACAATTCCTGTTTTAATCAAAATAACATACACATGCAGAGACATACATAAATACTTAAATACAGAACTGAATGAGCCATACACACTAATATAATCCTAGCTGTACCTCTTGATACTATAGACACCACAATTCCGAAGGGCAAGTGATGATGTATAGAATGCCATAAACATTGAGGCATTTTATGGAGTTTGAACAGGCAGCGAGCCCTCTAAATACCTGTTTCTACCCTGGCTACATCTTCTGTATGATTACAGAAAACATATCTTTATCTTTTCTCTCTATGGACTGGCAGCGTATAAAACCCAAGTGGTCTCTTTTAAGTAGCTTCAAACAGAGAAGTTTCAGGAACAAAAATGGCAGCCCTGATTTTTAACTAGTTATAGATGTGAATGAGAGTATTTGACTACATATTTGAAAGGAAAACCTAGTTCTAGCGCCAAATAATAACTAAATCATAACAAGATCAACCGAAGCTTCATTTACCTTCCAATGTATCTGAGAGACTTCGGCGATGAACCATCTGTGGGGAACTTACATTTCTCCACAAACCTGAAATCAATGAAAGCTTAGTGTAAAGTAGGCACAAAAAGACAGGCATAGATTAAACAGAGACTACATACTTCGTTGTAGGGCCATCCCAATTCTTTGCATTGCCTTCATTCACAGAATAGATCTTACCCTTCTTTGGGATCTGCTCAAGAAAAGGGAAATCCTTATTATCACAGTCTACATAAAAAGGCAAAAGCATGCTATACTCTTCTTAAAGAATCTCTCACAAAAAACTAACGAGATCTCACTGTCCCATGCTTCACAAAAAGTACCCCTTCGCTTACAGTATAAAGAGGCCAGTAAATATGACGGGTTTTCTAAAGAATTTGAGCTTTCAATCAAAACGAAAAAAGATAATCAGACATAAGTCACAATTACAGTCTGACTAATAGACTAGCTTTCACTTTCTAGGGACAAGTTGGTATCAACATTATCAAAAGAAACTGAAATTGTAGCATAATTTATCATGAAGATGTATACGAATAATCCAGAAAGTGTACCTTGATGTCTGGATGAGTTAAAATATACTCTCCAAGAGACGGGTCTAGAGTGAAACCATTGACACCGCTTCCAGTGCTCAAGACAAGCTGTAACAACAAGAAAACAGCATTGTTTACACCACCTCGCTATAAAAAAAGAAATAAATGTGCAGAGGTCCAAACAAATTTTTAGTTTTGCAGAAATGTGATCAGTGGTGTAAAAGAGAGGATGGTGGGGATGGGTGGGAGGAAGGGAAGTGAATAAAGAGGAGCAGACTGCCATTTGTGTTTTGCTCTCTGACTCTTATCTCCTGTAACTTGTAGAAAACTTTGCAAATTCAAATAGATACCATAGTGTTGGCTGAAAGGTGAAATAATTCAACACGATGACGGAATTAAGAATTTATAAAGGATAAAATTAGTACCGTGCAAGAACTCCCATACATGCAATAACCAGCAGCTACCAAATTTTTTCCAGGTTGCAGGACATCATCAAGAGTTGCATTTTGAAAATCTTTGACCATGTAAATCCCAAAGATCTAATTCAAAGAAACATGCTAGTATGTTAGATACATCAAACCGATCAAGGTGCGAGAAAAAGGTGATTATCCTAGGACACATTATAGAGGATAAGATGTTCTACCGTGCCAATTGAAACACCACAATCAATGTTGGAAGATCCATCCAGAGGGTCAAATACAACACAGTACCTGAAAACCCAAAATAGAGAGCTCGTCTAAAACATCTACATAATCAACAATGAAATAATATCTGTCACAACGAAACAAGCTAGGCACGAAAACTTAGTATACAGAGGGGAACAAGTAGGAGAGTGGCTATACACACTTTCCACGCAGCGATGGCTCGATGAATGTGGCCTCTTCATCCTCCTCGGACACAAGGATGCACTGCAAACATATTTTGACGTTTAGCACATATAGAAGTAAACATTAAGAAAATCACAATAAACACTAAGACACAGATTCGAAGTCACCACTTACAGTTCGTCCACTACTCGTCAAAGCCTTGACAAAAACCTCATTTGAGAGCACATCTAGCTTCTTTTGCTCTTCACCCTAAAGAAAAAACAATCAAAAGAACATCAAATAACAGAGGAAACCCACAATATGCCTGGCAAAAACAGTTTTCGAAATGCTAATACCTGAACATTAGTCTCCCCTGCAAGTCCAATCAGCTTAGCAAGACCAGCCTGTTAATCAAACAATGACAGTCATTAATATGCAACACTTACCCAGAAACCTATGATCAAATCCCCACTGAATTAATGTTTCAAATCACACCGTCTAAAATAACAGATAATTGAATGATTTTGAATCTTCTTCCCTAGCTTATTCCCATAAAAAACAGTCAATGAAATACGGATTAAACTATTACTCATTGGAAAGAACATCACAAACACTTATCCATAAAAAATTCGACTATTCCGTAGTATATACATTATCCTTTTTCAGATTTCATCAAATATGTACAACTGTATAACCCATCAAAATCAAACAGTGACAATCTTAAAAAATAAATTTTCCCAAAAGATCAAAACGCGTAAAACTAGTACACCGTCATCTTAAATTACAAATAAATTGCATGATTTGTAATTGAATCAGCAAATTCTCACCCATATATATCCTTCCTGATCATCCAAAACAAACAATAAACTACGGACTAGACTATAATTTATTGACATTAAACACACATCCCTACAAATTTCAACAACTGAACTTTTTTTATATAATTACATACCCATCTCAATTTCATCAAATATAATTATATAACCCATAAAAATGAGCGCGCACACACACACACAAAAAAAAAAAAAAAGTCACGTAGAGAACAATACATTTGACCATCCCTTTAATCTTCAAAAACATATAACTATATTGATTATGATATGATTTCCCAGGTTGACATTATAGGGACCATAACTCCACTAAAGCGCATCATATTGATGAGAAAAAAAACTCAAAAAAATATATATATATATATATTAAAGAAAAAAAATGACCCCACCAAAAATCTCCCCAGAAACGGCGTTGGCCCGCCAATGTATCAAAGAACTAAACAAAAATATCCCGAAAAAAGGGGGGAAATGTAAGAGATAACGTGAACGATACACATTTATCAGCAAAACAAAAGCGTCGAAAAAAGAAAAGAGGGACCTTGTTGACAGCGGAGCAGACGAATTTACAGCCAAGAACAATGTGACTGAGAAGAATAGTGAAATCGCCGCGTGACTCAGGACGCTTAGTCTGCTCATTCAACACGTATCGAGTTATGGTCATCAAATCGGTCCGAGTAGCATCTGCTGCATGATCCATCTTCTTCCTCAAGCTTTGGAGTGTGTATTGTGTGTGTGATGGAGCAGAGAAGGGTGGAATATCCGAATATATAAAGTGGGTGCACACTCTACGCCTGCCTCTCAGTCTGTTATGCAGATAACGATTTTCGTCGCTTTTTGCTGAATTACTCGTCGTCTTTGATTTGATTCGACGGTTACAGCTTTTTGTTGGCTTGTGCAATACGTTGTGCTTCAATTTAGAACTACTTCCTGCCAAAAAAATAAAAAATGTAAACTACTAGTTTTCGAGGGAGAGGGGATTATTATTGGAAAATCTGAGCAATTTGACGAGTGATAATATAGTAGTCTCACTTTTTTTTTTATATTTGCGAGATCCGTAGAGTATTTTAAAAAATAATATATTTAAATAAAATCTTATTAAAGATACGTTAATATAATTTTATAATATATTATATTTTATAATTTTTTATCTTATAAATTTAAATATATAAATATTTCAAATTATATATTAAAAACAATGAAAAGTCAAATAAAATAAAAAATTAAGTACGGAGTATATCATATTATATGGTTGTTGTTATGTATAGATTATCTAGTTTTATTTTAACTTTATTATTATTATGAGGATTGAGATTGTGATGGTGATGATAATATGACATGTCATTTTGTGATATTAGTTTGACAATGGATGTACACACATTGCTTATCTCTCGGGTGTATTATACTGTACTACGGGTTAGGATATTTGACATCACTGCATTTTTTAGACTTTTTGACATTTCTTGAGATTGCTTGTATTCGTATAAATATGATTATTGTATATGTTAATTCCACAAAATTTAACCACACGCAGCTCGAAGAAATATGATAGTATTGATTACGCAAATTCAAAGGTGTACCTAAGTGCATCATGCTTATGGTATACCCGCTCCAAAAAAATATATATTACATTTATGGAAAATGTACATTACGTATATTGAAAATGTACATAGTACACATATCAGTTATATGGAATAAACATTTTACATTCCATATAACTGACATGCATACTATATACATACATTTTCATGTACGTAATAACATTTTACATGTAAGTAATGTACATTTTTTTGGAATAAGTGTATCATGCTCATGTGCACCCGGTGTACTGTCCACCCCATTGATATTGATAGAGCAGTTTCGTAGTTGCTTGAAGTGCGGTCCGATCACTCCCTTAGAAATAGGAGATAACAGTAGGAGGACGCATATTCGAAATAAGACAAGGTTATAAAGTTTTCTTAAGAGATAGAGCACTTGTTGGCTTTACGAATGTGTAACAGTAACATGTCCTTAAATTTGATTCATTATTTTCCGAGGTAATAAATTTGATTAAAATTTGGTGAAATTGTTTGGGTATGAAATCAACTAGGTGTAAACATTGGTTAGAAACCCCTAATTTTGAATCTTAAAGATTGAAATTTATTTTCCGAATTCCATTTAATTTTCTATTTGTCAATAGAGTTGGAGTATCACAGGGTTTCAATTCCCCAACGTTTTCCTTTCCCTCACACCTCTTCAAATAATTTTAAGCTTTCGTGATTAGTTTTCATTATTTAAAATGCATTTATAAATTAAGATGCAAGGGTTTTTCAATCAAGCTTTACCCAAATATAACAGTGTTGGGGATCAATAAATTTGAGTTTTTGATCATTGGCATTCATAATGATGATAACAACTGGAGATTTCCAAGGCTAAGGTTGCCAACTCTGACATGTCTCAGCCTACGTGTTATACGTCTATCATAATCTAATTTACAGTCAACTTCCCAGTAATATAATAAATATATACTAAGGTCAAACTTAAGTCACTTATCCTCCAAACACATCAACGTTATGTATGGAAATCTAAGAGGAAAAGGCAAAACAAAATTTTTACTATTCCGTAATGAGCAACACCCTAAAATGATATCCATATTAGTCATGTTTATCATGAACCTTAGCTAGAGTTGTGAATCGCCTGAATCTGAGCTAAGTAAACAACAGGAGTGAATAGAATATAAATTCTACTGCCTTCATTCCTTTGTTTTTGCCACATAAGAATTTAAAAAATTTAACAATAAATTATCTTTATGTTATAATAAATAATATATTCAAATAAAATTTTATTAAATGCATCTCAAAATAAATATTTAGAATATCAAGTTTTTATAATTTTTTGTCTTATAAATTTGAATATAAAAGTATTTTAAATTATGTCTTGTAGACCATAAAAAGTCAAATGGGGTAAAAAAGATTAGAGGGAGTACTCATCAACTTTAAAATGAAAACTTCCCAAATGATAGCATATGCTACCAATGATCTACACAATCTATTAACAAATTTTTTCAGGGACCTAGTTCTTCCTAGATACTGGACAAATTGGAAAAAAATAAATATGATCAGTTACAACAGAGCACGAACATTTGAAGCCTACTGTATCACAAACCAACACCACTAGTAAAACGCTTGTTCAACCAAAGCTGTGCTCTGAGAATAACAGTCCCAATTCCCAAACATCCTCAACTCATGTACTCAAGATTTTAGACCGCCTGTCGAGTATAAAAAAGAGGGCTTAATAGCAGATAAATGGATCCAGAACATCATACATAGAGGTCACACAATACTTGGCGGATCCCCAGTCCAATTACAATTTGCACGAGCCCACCGCGTTCTAATGCAGTCTACAAGTGGAGCATGTTGCAGGGGCTCGGGTCCAACAGCTAGGGCAGCATCTTTGCCACCAATATCATTGCTACTGGAGCTTGAAGGAGGGGGTGCTGCCTCAGCCATATACTCCTCAGGTGTCCACCTAGGTGGTACTGAGACTCGCAGCTTTGTGATCCGAGGTCTTTGAAAGGGGGTCTCACCTAGGTTTCCATTTGAGACTGATTTTGCTATTCCATTAAAATGGTAGAGATCAAACACCTTTCTGCCCATCAAACCTGAGGAATCCTTGAAACCTCCTAAATTCTTGTCTAAATCCAAAAGAATCTGCCAGAACTCAGTCCAGACAATAAATCCTGCATTGCATAGGCGATCAAGCTTATCAGAGGGAAGGTTTATGTCAGTTTCCTTGAGAACTTGATGCAAACCCTCGACACTGATGAAGCCGCCACCTCCACTCTGGTCTTGTGCATCAAATGCTCTCCTTATTCTTGATTCTCTCTTCTCCATTTCATTCTCATCCTGAACGGAAGGATGAAAAGCAAATAGGACAGTGTAATGCGATTCACTCCCAACAACCCATATTGGCCACTTTGGGCATTTCAAATGCTGTCCAACTTTACAAAAATTGAGGGATTCAAGTAGGGTGAGAAATCCAACTTCCACGTCAGTGGATACACCCTTCAAAAACATGCCACCTCCTAAGTCTATCCTCTCATCAAACACATTTGCAACAGCCTGTCCAGACAGTAAAAGGTTCACTATCTCCTGCACCATGTTATTCAAATTAGCAACAACTTCCATTAACCACACATATTCAGATCAAAGTAATAGGCAATTTAACTCAGTAGGACCAAGAGTTACCTGTGATGCATGACCAAAGGGAGCAGTTACTAGAGGCAGGCTTGGATCATCCCTATCAGCTTGAATGGATTCCTGTACAAGGAAAAGCCTGCATCAGATCTAACTAACTAGATAAAAATCCATAATTGTGTAAGCAAAAGCATTGTCTATAGTGTTCTCTTCAGTAATAGGAAAACATAACTATCATCCCCGCTTAACCCAACAAAAAGAAAAGGTAGAGAGAGAAGATAAGAAGGTTGGATGAGTGGATGATCATAGAAAAATCATTTGCTCTAGCAATTTGGGTAGGCCAGGCCCCTTTCATCATAACTGCTTGAGACTGTTAGGATATATAATTGGTGAGTCTTCTATCTAGCTTTAAGCATTTATAGACTGATTTTACTGAGATTGAAAGGCATAAGGGAAGTTGAACGATGTGCTCAGAGGCTATAAGACATGATAGAACATTTCAGAAATCAATCAGTAGGCATCTGTTGGTGATGATAACAGTTAAGCAAATTTTGGTGGATTATCTACATGCTCATGGGGTGTTGTTTTGTACAACTGAATTCAAACAAGGAGACTGCATCTTTTACTTTTTGGCTCCACAGAAGTAGCTTTAATAGCAGATGAGACCAAGTGACTTGTGTTCTCAAAAATGGATTAGAGTTCTAAGGGAGATAATCATATCTTGGATTTTTGGTAAATACGCTAAAGGCGAGAATGTTATATCTGCTACATTATCATCAAACAAATATCATTCACAGGGACCAAGACCTGGTTTTAACAGACTTCCAGGAGCACAGAAGACAAAATGAATGCTGGAATTTTATTGGGCTAATAATAATTCTAGTTGGTCTTGTGCTGCTTGACAAAGGCTCTAGAGGCGGTAGCTCCCAAAAGATTGAACAGAGTTCTGTACAATGCCAGAGGTTCAGGAGTCAAGTGATAAAGGAAGAAATTCAGAAGAGTCGGCTTAGAAGCTTTCCACCATAGCAACTACCTTTTCCAAATCAATGTCTCAAAAAAGATAACACTGGGTAGATATTTTGAGGTCTAGTTTATGACAGCATGGGATGTGCCCCTGCATTCATCATTTTAATGTGCCTTATACAAAGGGAACGGGGCTAGAAAGTACCCTATTCTTTGACACTTTTAGATTTTAACCTGTAAGAGGATGAGTGATGGTTGATTGAGCACTTGCAAAAAGAAAATTATGTAGCAGGTTAGGAACACAGGAGTCAGCAAAGTGTGGATCCAAGTATTGTGGGCTATCAACCTTTTAATTACTGATGAGAATCAAGATCAAAGGCTTCAAGAGGAACTCAAGAAGACTACAAGGAGTGGGTGAACCTATCTAAGCTCGTTTGACCCAATTTGCCTAGAATCATGAGGGTTTGAGCTTGGAAACTCATGTTTGGTGTCTTGCGTGAGTTGGGTAAATTGAAGACATGAATTAGGTTTTGTTTACGAGTCTTAAGTATTGTGCTTACATGTTTTTACCTTTACCTTGAGAAGGTTTTTCATGTTTTAAGCCCTAATTAGTGTTTGGGCCGAATTAGATTAAGTATTATTTGGTTCCAAAGTTGTATTTGAATTAGGTTCAAATTTAGTATAGAATTCTAATTTAAGTAAGATAGAGTTCGAGTTAGATTGAGCTAGTATAAATGTATAATCCTAATCTAATTCAAAGTATTTATAGAGTATTAAGAGAGTCTTAAACCTACTCAAAGTAGGAGCAATAAGGAGTCATCACCCTAACCAAAAACGATTAGAGTTGTATATAAATAGGAGCTAATGCTCTGGGGTTTCCAACACATCGATGTGAGTAAACAAGAAGTATTTTCTTTAGTTAAAGCTTTTGTTGATTGCTTTCTATTTTATGATAGCCTTTGAGCTAGGAAACCAAGTTGCTTGCTTGATTCCACCCTAAGGAACATGTTTCCTTAGTTCTTGTTCGTGTTCTAAGATAACTTCCGCATCAATTACTTTAGTGTTCATGCTTAGAAAACAATGTCTACAATTCCATTGGCCACTTCCCGCCACCAACACACTCTCTGACCCTATTTTGTAGATTCCTCCAAGTGGGACCAAATATAGTTCTCACAAGGCCTAGGATCATGTAAGGTGGAAGTGGGAGCTAGCCATTGAGTGTCTAAATTCCATCATATGCAAAACCTAAGACCTAGTTCAGGTGTAGTTCATCCCTTAAAATTAGGGGAAGGTGGGAAGACGTATTCCATTAAACTACTTGGTGTGAGGGACAACCATGGCCAAAAGCAACAAGGCCTCATTAGAGGGAAAGAGCTTCATTTAACCAACCCTTTCAAGGAAAGAGCAGAAGGGAGGGCGAAGATAGAATTTTAATCTTGCATCAGCACATGAGGGGAGTTGATGGGTCTTACATCAACTATAAATAATGGGAGATAGGGTACCAAGTTATGAAGTTTTGAAATATGAACTCTATAAGTGACAACTTCTATCTCTAAATCAATATCCAACTTGGAAAAAGATTACACTTGGGAGGCCTTGTAGAACTCAAAGTTCAATACAAAAGGAGGGCAGGTTGAGGTCTAGTTTTACAACAGGATGGAACATACAACTGCATTCAATGTGCCTAATACAAAGGCTATGGGATTAGAAAGTCCCCTCTTAAAGGCTAAGATGAATTGTAAGGATCCCTCCTTCAGAAGGAAAGGACAATAAGTTTGGGCTATTAGTCTTTAAGAGTATGAGAGATGGTTGATTGATCACTTGTAAAAAGAAAGTAGCATAAAGGGTGAGAAAAGCACAGAAAATTTCGTGCTAGTAAGGGCTTTCAAGAGTTCGCAAGGTGGGATTATGAGTATTATGGGCCATCAAACTATATGGTACTATGGTTACTCTAAACTATACACGCTAAGAAACAATGTCTTCAGTTCAATTGGCCACCTCCCTCCTTTAGCACCCTCTCAGACCCTATTTTGTTACTTCCTCTAAGTGTTACTTATTCTTGTTCATTGCAGGGTCAAAGCTAGCCACTGAGTTCCATCTATTCCTATGTATGCTAACCCTAAGTTCAAGCGTAATTTATGCCTTAAAAATTTTGAGAAGGTGCGAAGACATTAAATTACTTGGTGGTGAGAGGCACAACCATGACCACAAGCAACAAGGCCTAGTCAGTAGATAGAGCCTCATCAAACCAGCACTTTTAAGGTAAGAGGAGCTTGTAGACTGAATTTTAATCTTGCATCAGCCCATGAGGGGAGTTGAGGGGTCATATGTCAACTGTAAATTGGTTGGAGTTTTCACATACCCAAGAGGAGTTAGATATGAGAGCTATCAATCTATCATAATAGTGCTAGTACTTTGCGTTTCCCATAATATTCTTCTGGTTGACAAATGATAAAACTCAAGTCCTTAAACGCTTGTCACCCAAGATCCACGTCGATGGGTGTAGCGAAGAGATCAAATAAGAATGCAATAAAAGTGGATATGATCTTCAAAAAATGGACAGGGATTGCCTTACAAAGGTCCATGTCTCCAAAATTATCTTAGAAGTTTATTTCACAGGTTTTATTACTCTTCTTTCTATGGAAACTTAACAGGAACCTTGTTGCTTCTCAACAAAGAAGCAACTTTCAAATTTTCAATTTCCTAGACTCTACAAGCTGTCCAATACCCTTCACATCTTATATCCATTCTCTTGGGAAATAGACTTCAGCTAGGAACTTTAGAAGGAATCCTATATATTTGAGTATGTTTCCTTGATGAATCACTAGAGAATTAATTTGGCTGACAATTTAGTTTCATTTATTGATCATTCTTTTTATAACCACCTACAAGAGACTCCTAACTCTTAGCCTTTCCTTTTTTGACAGTTATTTGGAAGGCCAAGGACCACAAATATGTAAGCATGGAAGTGGGTATGGAAATAAAACATAAACAGGAAATTAACAATTACAAAAGCGTTGAACTCTTTTCAAGTTTTCATCCATCCAAGGACAATAACCTCAAGAGAAGTTACTCAAGTCATAATTTAAGATTCAATTGTGTAATTTAGTTATTCTTTTTAGTCAGAAAGTAAGTAGCAAAACACATTTCATCTTCTTGAAAATGTTTCTAAGAAAGTTTTCTAAGGAAATATACCATGTTCATCCTTCAAAATGTGTTAAGAAAGTTTCAACTCATGCTGTTTCAATTTCCATTGATTCACAAAATGTTTTGGACATGTGAAAAGGCATTCCTTGCTTCATATGCTCCAAACCTAGCAAAGACCTTCACGTGGGCAGCTAGTTTGAAGGAGCTCATCATAGCAATAATCGGCAAGTTTGGAGGCCTTACAAGGAATTGTCTCCTCAAGGTGCATTATGCTTGTTGGTGAGACAGGGTGTTACTAGCTTATTCTTGCATAGAAATATGTTGACTGACTTTTTGCAAAGGCTAATCCAACCATACTTAAAACCATTTACAGGTCTGTCATCTGATTCTTGGAGGGGCAAAGAGCACAAACTCAGAAATTTTCTCTTTTAGCAGTTTCGTGGGTTATCTGGCTGAAATAGAATGATGAGATCTCCAAACATTGGACTTCTCATTCAGCTTCTTAACGAAATTGGGTTACATTTTTAAAAGTTTAACTGCATGCTGGGCTCTACTTCATGCATTATCCATGGCTAGATCCTCTCTAATGCAAGTCATAATTGGAGCCTTTCCTCTCTAATGTGGTCCTCAGTCTCCTTTCTTCTCCAGTATTGTTTTCTTATCCTAAGAAAATTATTCAACAAATATTTATCGGGGAAAACAACTGACACAGACAACTTCGAGGCTTGAGACACTTGATAGTTTATGCAACAATTAAACACATTAAACTAACGACAGGCATACCAATCCTCGAGAAAGCAAAGCTGAGATAAGGAACAGCATTGCTCCCATACGACTTTCAAATACAGGAAGCATCGTCTCAAGCCTCTGAATTGCTCTGACTGATGAAGTGTATAAATTAACTCTCAGGGTTTTCTGCAAATCTGAAGCAGACTCAATTGAAAAGCCTTCTAATGCTTTTACAATTATCTGTGAAATCGAAAGAAATTTCAGCATCAACTCAATAAAAAAGAGAAAGGTAAACTCATACCCTACAGCTGTAGCAGCAACATCTGTGCAGGAAATCACAAGTACATACCTCATCCATTGGTCCACTACTGGTGCCTTCACCAGTTTCATCAAGGACATCAAGAGTTGCAACCACTGCCTTTTTATTACTTCCACAACGAAATAATATCTCTGCCATACTTTTTACAAGTGCCCTGTAATTTTAAAGAAGGATTGAGCATGGGAAGTCTATGAATTTGATTATAATAAATTAGTAACTCCAAATTGATAAAAGAGAGAAATCATCAAGATATCCCAGTTCCAAAGTTCTAGTCTATAATTATAAAATATCCCCTCTCCACCAAACAGAATTTTAAAAAGAAAGAAATACAAGTTAAATATGAGAATCATAAAGTTAATTACTCTGAAAGATTCACTATTACTTTATAATGGTGCAAAAACAACAGTGGCAAGTTTTACACTTTCTTTTAATCACCTTTTTCTAGTATCTTCTGAAAGGGAAGCAAAATTTTCTGGCGTAACAGATTCTCGTTTCCAAGCTCTCTGTGGTGTCCTTGATGCATTATTACTTGACTCTTCTGGAACAAATAGAAGATATTTTAGGACAAACCCCTGCAAAATTCAGGAAGAAAAGCATAAACCCGAGAAAATCACCAAAGAATTTAATTTTTTTTCAACTCAAACAAGATATAACAGAAATTCTTTAGATGCTTATGGAAATAGATACATATGACAATTCAATAACATTCAAATTTCCTTGCCTTTATTAGAGTCAGTTGATTGCATTAGCAAGATATTTCAGTCAGATAAAGAACTCTGACGCACCTATAATCTAGACTTCAGGAGAAAAAAAACACAGAAGGTTGTCCATTACTTAGTAGAACTAATGAGGGCAAGGCTTGAGAAACAGGTCATTGTTTCAAATTTTGCTAAGAGGAAAAAACAGAAGGCAAAGTAAAACACTGAAGCATAATGAGAAAAGCAAAGGTCAATACAATCAAAGAAATTCACAAAAATGATATTAAGAATTCAAGTAATCACATTTCCATATAGAGTTCAGGAAAAGAAAAAAAAAGTTTGAAAGGTTTGGCATCCAAAATGTAGTCCATACTCTCAAAAGATACATCTTGGATTAAAACTATTAATTAATTACCAATGTGTTCAAAGGGGGGAAAAGAATCTCAAGTGGAAACAGTTTGTGACAGTTATTTACCAATCCTCATAAATGAGGAACTGTGGTTTTCTGATATATGGGACACATGTCAGTCCAAGGAATCCAGCTCTTCACGAGTAGAGAGATTGGCCACATTTATATACCAAGACACTGGTTGACTGCAGAAAATATCAGATATCATGCGCAACCTCAAAACTGCACACTTAACCAAAAAACGCCCTGATGGTTGATTCAAAGCCACTCTGGCTAACATGTAACTACTTATACAAGATATGATTGCTGGCCCTTAGTCTTGATGTAACATTGCATAAAATGAAGGTTTGCTAGATTAAGGTTGACTTATTGGTATTAAATAGTCAAACTAGTCACAGCCATAATCCAACCAGGAACTAATTCAGTTTGTGAGAGACTAAAGTCAAACTCAATTAGATCTCTTAACTCAGCTGGTAACTAAATAAACTAAACCCCTATTAGTAACATTTTATACAAATCTCAACGAATTAACAAATTCTTTTCATATATAATTAAAATGTTTAATAAGTAGATTGAAAAAGATATCTTGCCTAGTTGATAGTAATAAACTATCTGCAGCAGATGGAATTCCAGCTTGTTAAAGTAATCAATAATTCAATGTGATGCAATGGCATGGACCAAAGAAGGGAGGTTGTCAACCTTCAGATAAGATCAAGGCCATGTGATATAATTCATCCATTCTAATAAATACAATAAAATCTTAGGTTCTAGCCATTGAAGTTCTTAAAAAAAGAGATCTAACATACTCAAGCAATTAAGCTAACCTCAAGCTTGATAAAGCCAAGCATGCTGAATTCAAACTATGGGATTCTAACATTGAGTTGCATCCAAGATAAAGGTTTCTCCAAACACAATTTGACAAGAATTAATCACATGACATTGGGTATCTTCTTTATTTATCTCTAATCGTAATGTCATTTAGTTGAACATCCCACTTACAGCCTACTATAATATTCCCAAATAGTTTACAAGAACTAGAAACTTCCCTATGGTCCCCAATTTTTTGGTAACTAAACACCACAAATACATCAAATAGGAACAATCAAAGCACAGTAAAAACGGATTACATTTGAAAGCATGAAGCCAAAAGCTAGTTAATATTAACATTGTGTAAACGTTTGACAACATAGTAAACCTTAAAGCAACTGACAAGTTTACTTGATTCAAAATTTACAACAGATATTTTGTTCAATATAATCATGGAAATGCTAAACCTTATACAACAGATCATAACATATTTCACAGAATAAGGACACCAAGAAACTAAGTGAAAAGGCTCTTACAGCCTAACATAGCAATGCGCAAGAAATCAACTCATACTTGTATTGTTGCCAACACGCCACATGGACCTCCTTCATGCTGCACCAGGCCCATAGAAGTTTCTGGATCGGGGCTAAACCTACAATAAGGGTTTCTATCAATTCAGCTGATTAAACAACAAATCTTCTATCCTATCATCCATTATACAACAGATGGACAGAGCCTGAAGACTGTAACTAGAAAAGCATAGATACTAGAAACAACAAAGAATCTGGTAACATCAGATTGATCAATGAGTCATGAGTCGTGGGCATACATATAGGGGTTCAGGGTCTGTCCTGAAGCAGATTTGATGAAGAAAGCAAAAAGCATACATGAGGGGCACCACAGAGAGGGTTACTTTCAATTTCATATTTATCTTGACAAAAATTAAGTTTTAATAACCAAAACAGATATTGTACTGCTACAATAACAGTCCCACACTTCCACCAAAGATATGGTGCAAGCACAGAAGGTCAAAAGTAACCCACTTCACACAACACTGCAAAGAGGCTAAATTGTACCACTACAATTTTTTTGAAAAGTTTTCATTGGACCTCAAGGCCATTGACTGGATTCATAGAAACTTGAAATTGAAGGCCAATTTTCAGTGGAACATTATCTTTAACACAGAATGATAACCTCTTTATAAGATAGTCGAAAAATTGAAGTTTGAGTAGAAAATCCTGCTCTGTGAACCTACTACAGTATCTGAAGCCACCTAAAAAGATGTTTTCTTTACATTTGACATTGAAAGGGATACACAGAGCTTGAATTCAATAGAAATCAACTCAACAAAAACACATCAATCACTTCAACATCAGTTCATCTTTCATATACAAGCTATCATGTCAGAAAAAAAATTACTCAAACTAAACTGTTCTATAATGTACAATCTCCTTCGTCAAAAGGCATTTTCACAACCAGCTAAATCTGCAATTCAACGACAAAATTCATTTGCCACACTTATTTCTCAATTGATCTTAGAACATTAGGCATTTCCCCAAGTCCAACAAAAATCCTCAAAAGATAACCACTTTAAAAGACAGTTGACATTAGACACACTGAAATTTGAGCAAAACCCTGTTTTTTCAATCTCTAAAAAAAATGGTTTCTTTGCCTAGTTTCTATTTGATTCCATCTCGACAGGCATTTTCTCATTTACAAAGCATAAAAGCTTCAATACCATAGAAACAAACTGAACACCAAAACATATGAATTACTTCAATATGATGAGTTCTACAGTCATAAGTCATTACAATCTACCGAGTTTGCAAACAATTCAAATTCCCAATGCCACACCTAAGTAAATACATCGCCCCAACTGTTTCTTTCAATCCCCCAAAATGATGATTTCTTTCCCTACTTCCTCATTGCATTCCATTTCAAAAGGCATTTCCTCATTCACAAACCTTAAAATAATAATACTAATAATAACAACAACAACGATAACAATAATAATAATAATAATGAAGATGATGATAATAATGATAATAATAATATAATGATTATAATAATAATAAAAGCAACTCAATAACAAAACTACAATACAATTACTTGAACATGAATTATTGTGCCAACTACAATGTCCCATATCAAAACTCGAATGGCTTTTTGGCGAACGAATTATAGGACGAATTACTTGAACAAGAACTCTACTATCAACTGCAATCTACCACACCACAACAGGATTGCAAACAAATTCAATTCGTAATTGCTACAACAAACTTCATACACCATAATAGTTTCTCAATCAATCCTTAAACAACATATCACCCTTAACAACAGAACACTACCTAATTCCAACAAAAACCTCGTAAATCACAAAAACGACAACAAATCCAATACGCCCTCCGTCCCAATAAAAAAGTCAAATGTTTAACCATAAATTTTCATTATATTATAATAAATAACATATTCAAGTGGGATCTTATTGGATAAATTTTAAAGTAAATTTTTAAAATATCAAATTTTCTTAATTTTTTAAGATTTGAAGATAAAAATGTTTAAAGTCGTGTCTTGAATACGGTGAAAATCAATTGGGTTTCTAGGGGCAAATACTACTAACAAACACACAAGTAGAGATGGCCACTGGGACGATTCAGCCCAGCCCCAACCCGACCCGCCTCTGGCCCGGACTTGACCTTGACCCTATTTAATTTCCAACCTTGACCCTATCTAATTCGATTTGTGAAAAAATTTGATTGGGCCTACAATTCGAACTAGCCCGGCCCGGACTGGATGATTCGGTTAAAAATAGCCGCTTTTGACGGTCGCAAATAGTCGTTGATGATTTGCTTATATAAACCGAGATATTTGGTTTCTTCAATCCACACAAACTCTCTCAAACTCTCATTCTCTCAATCTCTCAATTATTAATAAATACAATTAGCTTACTTATTAGTACTAATCTTCTTCTTAATTACTCTCTTAATCTTCATTAGTTATCTTAATTAGTTGGTTTATTGTTCTTAATTTATTTGTTTACTACTACATTTCATAAAAGAAATGGCTTCAAGTGGTAAACTCAACATTAGCAGCTCGTACGATGGTACCGCGGATTTTTCTCAAAACTTGGAACAACTTTTTGGTACTCCTGCTGCTCATGTTCCTCAAACTCTAACTTCAGAGATGCGCCCGCCTCCTTCTACTAGTAAGGTAACTCTTAAATTTCTGATTAATTAATGTTAATATAAAAACTAGTTAGATAACTCGATTATGTTATGTTAAGATTAGTTAAATTGATTAGTTATGTTAGATTACTTGATTATGTTATGTTAAGTTTAGTTATGTTAGATTACTTGATTATGTTATGTTAAAATTAGTTAAATTGATTAGTTATGTTAGATAACTTGATTATGTTATGTTAAGATTACTTAAATTGATTAGTTATCTTAGATAACTTGATTATGTTATGTTAAGATTAGTTAAATTGATTAGTTATATTAGATTACTTGATTATGTTATGTTAAGATTAGTTAAATTGATTAGTTATGTTAGATTACTTGATTACGTTATATTAAGTTGCTAATGTTTAATTAGTTGATAATGTTGAAGTTAAATTGATTAGATTAGTTAGATTAGTTAATTATGTTATGTTAAGATTAGTTACGTTTGATTAGTTGATAATGTTCAAGTTAAATTGATTAATTGTGTTAGATTAGTTATATTATTTTATTATATTAAATTAGTTTGATTATGTTAATTGGTTAGTTAATGAACTAATAAAGTTACTCACTGTAGAAAGAAATATTTACCTGTATGGCTATATTTCGAGAAGGTTTCAATGACCGACGCTACTTTCAAAGGAAAGAAATTCATGTGCTATTGCTTGATATGCAAGAAACAAGGGAAGAAATCAATAGCTTCGTATTCATGGAAGATCGGTTATGGGACGGGGACATTATCCCGTCACTTGACTGCAGTACACGGAATCAACCTAGAAATAGCTGAATCCGCAAACGCAGCAGAATCGTCAAGTCAGGTATATGGGTTCCATGCCCGGAGGAGGTATGCCTTTTATGTATAACAGAGATAGGATGATTGACGAATTAGCTAACTTTGTAATTGCGGATAAATTACCGTTTAGCCATGGTGAGAGTCTAAATTTCGAACATTTCACTAGAACATCTTTGCAACTCGCTTATAGACATGTCTCGAGGAACACACTTAAACGTCATACCCAAACTGCTTATTACAAAATAGAAGTAGTTTAATAAAAATACTTCGCACTTTTAACGGTCATATTAGCCTTACTAATGATACATAAACCTCTTGTTTCGGTGAACCTTTTCTTTGTGTAACTGCCTATTGGATAGATGATGAGTGATACATTCAAAAACCTATAATTTGCTTTGAGGCTATGGAGGAGAGACATACTGGTTACAACCTTAAGGTAAGAATAATATAATTCCTTAAGACATACTGGTTACAAAATATATAGATTATTTAATAACTGAACCTAACTTAAAATTGTTGAACCTAACTTAAAATTGTTGAACCTAACTTAAAATTGTTGAACATGAGAGCTTTTATATGTTCGTTGTTTTGCTCATATTATGAACCTCTCAGTTCAAGAAGGTTTAGCTGAGTTAAGCGACTTGCTTAGTTACATTAGGAGTGTAATCAAATGGATTATGAAGAAAGTATATGGCCTTATGTAAGGAAAGAAGCTTTAAGAAGACAATGGGTCTATACACCAACCCGTTGGAACTCAACATATAGATTGTTAAATGATGCCATTTAATACCGTGATGTTTTGACCATTTTTTATAACGAAACCCGAGCGACTCCCGATGAACTTATTAGTGATTTCCATTGTACTACTGCTATTTTCATTCGTGATATTCTAGCATGACCATGCAACAAAAGTTTCTCATATGTTTACGACCTTAACATTCATTTAGTTATATTAGAGTGTGTTAGCGTAGTTAACACTCTTAGCGAGCATTTTAACATCACCCAAATTAGTGATGTACTTACTAATATGCTAAGTAAATGGTACTTTTACTTTAGTGAATTCTCTATTATATATGGTATAGCTGCTATTTTTGATATTGGGGTTAAAGCTTCGGGTTTAGAAAACGTGTTAGAATTTTACTATAACACTCTATGTTTACAATACGACGTCAATACCTATAGAAAAATGTAAAAATGTTTTATCTAGTTTATATGGTTATTATGCTTCTATTTATGCATCTACCCAACATTTATCGTCGTCTAGTGGAAGTTCCAACACATGATTCGTGCCGGCACTAAGTAGAATTTAAAAAAAAATCAAAAACATCGGCTTCTTTTTCATCATCTTCTTTGCTTTATATTATTAACGAATATCTTTCTTACCAACATGAAACCGATGAAAATTTTTCAATTATTAAGTGACGGCACGATCACTAACGACAATTTGTTCTGACGAGAATTGCAAAGGATATCCTAGCATTTCCCGCCTCATCTATTGTTTTCGAGTTTACTTTTAGTGCAGGTAGAAGAGTACTGGACGAGAAGAGATCCCGCTTATCTCCGAAGAGCATAGAAATATGCTTATATAAGAAAGATTGGGATCAGGCGGAGCGTAAGACCCAAGGATTGAGGGAGGAAGACAACAACGAAGACAATCCTTGGATAATGATGGACACGAGCAAATCAAACGACAACCCAGCAGGTTTAGGAGGTTCGGGGACTGTCCCTGGCTAGACTAGGCACACCTCGAGGTACGTAACATAACTACGTGGGCTTTAATTCCTTCGGGATACGTAGACAACTTAATTTAGGAAATCAAAATTTAATTAAATATTGATTTTCAAAATTAGGTACAAGCCCTTTCTTTTTTCCCCAACCCCCAAAATATGTTTAATTAAAATAAATTAATATGATAATGAAGTATAAGTAAATATGTAATTAGCTAATTACATTAATTAGTTTAATAATACATAATTTTTTTAATAATAGGTTAATTAGTTTACTTAGTTTATTTGGTTTAATAATACGTAAATATGAAATTAGGTGAATATACGTAATTAGTTTAATAATACATAATTATCAAGGAAAAAAAATAAAAATACAACTTTATTTAAAAGTTTACAAAAAATGTCATTATAAGTGCATTATAAACGTTTAATTACATTCGAAACTGTTTCTTTATTCTAATTTGTAAATTGTTTATAGGTAATTCGTTTTGATTCCATTCGATTCGATACCAAATTCGTTTCGATTCGATTTGTCAATTTGATTTGATTCACTAATTCGGTTCATGATTCGATTCGTAGTTTTCGATTCGCTACGAATCAATCCCCGAATCCTAGCCCGGAACCGAACCCGGACCGGCCTGCCCCAACCCCCGGTCTCCATTTCCCCATCCCGGCCCCATGGCTGGCCCGGACCGGCCCCGGGGCCATCTCTACTCACAAGCAAAAGAAATTCATAGCACAAAAAAAATAAGCAATAGCAACAATTTACCTAATCCCCTGATTTGTCCACTGCGCAAGTATTTCCTTAGTAACACTCCCTCCAAACACCACATAAAACAGCTCATTCGCCTCCTCCGTTGACAACTCCTCCCCTAAATCCTCCCTCATCTTCACCTCCCTCGTCTTCGCCTCGCTACCGCTCACATTCAGGGCCTCCGGCGGCGTCTTCAACATAGTCGTCCCCGTTCCCGTTCCCGTTATCATAGACATCCGCTTCTCAGCGGCCGCGGCCATCAGCTCCCGTTGAATCCGTCGGCTCTTCAACTCCGTCGACTCCTCCGGTGGAGGCGCGCCGTCATCGGTGGAAGTGATGGCAATGTCTCGCGGCTTGCTTCGCTTAGGCTCCGGCTGCATACTCATTTTTAATGCCATCTGCAATTCCTCCTCCTCTTGATCCGCCATTTTTGCGATATTATCAGATCAAATACAAGATAAATTGAAATTGAAGTTCAAAGAAATCCCAATCTCGCAGATTGGGAATGATATAGGTTCCAGAAGTTTCTGGGGGTTCTCTTTTAGGAGAGAGAAAGAGGGAGAGGGTGGGGACTGAGGAGATAGGTTGCTCGACTACCCCGATCACCGGTTGAAAGTGGAGTTAGCTGATGACAAGGAAACGGCGTCGTATGGCACGGGGTAGAGAGAAATGCAGAAATGAAGATAAATTTTTTTATTTTATGAAATGACGGTTTAGGAGCTGGATTTATCGGCCGAGTTGAAGGAGAAGGAAGGGTTTTTTCGGTAAATGAAGTTGACTCGAGGAGGATATACTTGACGTCAAGTCAGAGACTTTGGTTTTATTTTTTTCTTTTTTTATTTTACTTGTTTTTTGGAGTTTGTGATTATAGGAAATATGCACGTGTGGTTTTTTTTAACGATAATGGACAATGATGTTGGTTGTTTGATAGTGCTTAATTTTCTAGCATAGCATATCGCACTTATAAATTTTTTTATGGATTTCATGTTCTTATTTTTTCTTTTTTTATATATAAGAAGACTAGTTAATATAAGAAAAGTGAAAAAGCAATCTAATGCGTTGATTTTGATTAAGTATAATGTTCACCAAAACTTTCTATTGAACCGGTTCTCTCACCCAACTTATTTCTCAGTCGGCTTTTACTCTCACCCAAAAATTCTCAGGCAGCTTCTCTCACCCAAATGCTCGCCCAGCTATCCTTTCGCCATAGCCAGAACTCTCTTCTTCCTCCTCTATGAATTATTAGAACATCTCATAATCGAACACCGAATCTAATGCAAACTCCTTAACAGCAAACTATGAATTATTTGCAATATCCAAATATATCATTTATTCAAATATTTTGTCTAATGATTTTGCATCCAAATCGAATCAAGAATCGACTGCAAAATCTTTGAATTAGAGATCTAATGCTTCAACGACGAATTTTGAAGGTAAAATTTTGGTGTCAAATGATTTGCGATATCATGATCATAATTTACTATTCAATCAATTACTCTTTGAGATAACATCTAGTGTTAATGATTGTACATAATTTTATACTTAGATTACTTGACAATTAATGTTAATTCACCAATTTTTGAGAAATACTAAATAGCTGCATCTAATCTTTATTTTTGGTACAAACCTAGCGATTTCTATTTGCAAATTTTAGAACCTTTTTTTACGCTATAGTTACGTTTTTCTCCCATCATTGTTAAAATTATTGGATAATGCATTTTTATTTACCCAAATGATTAGATATGTGAATCCTGGAAAGTTTACTTATCACAATCATACTTGTTGTTTTGTCAAAAACATAGTTACTTTATGTTTATGGATAGTGATCTTTTTAATTTACAAATTATCTAGAGATGTGAAATCTGTATAAATTTTCAATTTGCAATCATACTTACGATTTCAACAACTATATTTACTCCTTTTTTTTTACTCCAAATGGTACTAAAGAGTGGTTTCCATATTGTGTTGAATATCGAAAGTCTTGTGATGGTATGGTGTTTGAGAATTCAGAAATTGCAGAATTTTACCATTGTTATTCTAAAATATGTGGATTTCAACCCCGTTCATTTCTACATACAAATGCAGAGGTATTATTGGTTTGAAGTATTTGATTTGCAGCAGAGAGGGTTTTATGGCACCTAATGTTTAAAAGAATAAAAGTGGTATTAAATGTTATAAGAGTGGCACAAAACGAGTTAGTTGCAAACCCAAGTTGATCTTGAAGCTTAATAAATTGAATGTGACATACTCCATTTCAGATTTGTTGAGGGTCATAATCATTGTCTTGCTAGTCCTACTTCTAGGAAATATTTAAGGAGTAATAGGAAAATGACCATTATTGTTCACAAAAACTTTATTTCTAGCAATGCAAGAGTAAACAACATAGGTCATGTAAAATATTTTCACTAATTCAAGGAAAATATAGGCAGTTATCAGAATGTGGGAGCAAATATGTAAAATTTTAAAAATTTCATAAAGATATGAAAGAATACATCAAAGGAGATGATGGAAAGATGTTGATTGAAAATTTCCTCAAGAAATGAGCCATATATAATGGGTTTTATTTTGATTATGCATCAGATGAGGAAAACCATATTTTTAGGCTGTTTTGGGCAGATGTAGTAAGTTGAAAGTACTATGCACTATTTGGAGAAATGGTTAGTTTTGATTGCAATTATAACCACAAACAAATATTGTAAGGTTTTGGCACCTTTTACTAGCGTTTATCATCATAGATCTTGCATAACATTTGGTGTTGGTTTGATTACAACAAATGCAAAATCATTTGATTAGTTGTTTAGGACATTCCTAAATAGTATGGATAATTGTGCGCCTACATACATGATAACCGATCAAGATCCGGCAATGAAAATTGTAATTAAAGAGGTGTTTCCAAATATAAGACACAAGCTTTGTATGTGGCATATAATGAACAAGGTAATTGACAAAATTGGATTGTCGTTGAACAACAATGAAGAGTTCTTGAAAGCACTAAATAGTTGTGTTTGGAACATAAATAAAGAAAAGTCAGATTTTGAGAAGACATGGGGATAAATTATGGTTATGTATGACCTTGAAAACCACAATTTGTTCACACATTTTCATATAGTATAAGAAAGCAACGGATTCCTGTATATTTCAAAGACATGATGCTGGGAGAAAAATTATAAGAACAACATCGAGATCTAAAAAGTGTGAATAGCTTTTTTGATAACTTCACAAATCCTCACTTAACACTTGTGTATTTTTATATGCATTTTGACAGTGCCATGGATGCACAGAGATACAAGCAAGATAAGCTAAATACAGATTTTGCACACACCATTCTTCAATACAAAACTCCATTGCGGTTGGAAAGACATACAGCTGATGTTTACACTTGTACCATATTTTACCTTTTTCAATATGAGATAAATCAATCTTGCTTCAAATTTCATATTCTCAATATTGATAAGGGAGAAAGAATGGAAACCTTCAGTGTTCTAGACTCGGTTCTAGAAAATTTTTATCAAGTTACATTCTAAGCTGGGGATTTGGTTGCAGCATGTTCTTGTAAGCTCTTCAACAAACTCAGAATATTATCTTCTCACTCAACCTGTGTTTTGAGTGCCAGGCAAATATCAGAAATTCTAGCATGATATTCATGGTAATATAATTGAAGAATGTAGAAAAATAAGCACTATGGGTAAGCTGCTAGGTGATATTTGGTCTGAAATATTTAATTATATAACACTTGCAGATAGAAGTGAAGAAGAGTTACAAAAACTATACAATAAATTGAAGAAATTCAGCATAAATTTAGAAGAAAATAATGTCGAAATGTTAATGAAAAAATCACAAGAGTTGGAAATCTTTGTTGGCCATAGTGCATCTTCGACACTAGACATCCAATATCCAGTTCAGTCAAAAAACAAAGGAAAGAGACATAGAATAGTTGGAGAAAAAAACAAAAATATTTTGCAAAGTCAAAAGCCCAAGAGAAAATGTAGAGCTTGTAAGGCGTATGATTACCATGATAGACGTACCTGCCTTACAAAAAAATTCTTCAAGTCTGATTTTTTTTTTGAAATAGTATAAGTGCATTTTTCATACATCAATAGAATTCTATTTTATGCAACTTATTTCATATATGCTTATTGTTTCTATCAATAACTAAGGTTACAAATGGAGTAATTCAGGTAACTACAGCAATATAAGGGTAACTTTTAACCATAGTAATTGAAACTATAGTCATATAGTATGCATGCTTAAAACGAATGGTCATTATAACCAATAAAAAGGTCACTATAATAAGAATTAAGGTAACTATATTAAGAGTAATGTTCACTATAACTAATTATGTAGAAAAATTGTCATTATAACATTCAAAAAGGTTACTATACGAATTCAAAAGGTTACTATGGAATCTATATTAAAAATAAGAGCCCCACATAAAAAATAGATAACTATTTATAATGAAAGGAGACTAAATAATCAAATATAACATGTACTGAAAAGGTCACTATGATTAAACAAAAGGTCACTATGATCAAACGAAAGGTCACTATAATTAAAAAAAGGGTCAATATAAAAAATAAAAAGGTAATTTTTGAGCATGGTAATTGAAACTATAGTTATATACTTTGCATGCACTAAAAAAATAGAAAGGTAACTACAATAATCTAAAAGGTAACTATATGTTCAACATTATAATTACTATATTTTAAAAAACATTAAATTATGTATAATAATAATTTCTTAAAATGAAGGGTCATTATAACCAATAAAAAGGTCATTATAATAAGAATTAAGGTAACTATGATAAGAGAACTGATCACTATAACTAACAAAGTAGAAAACTGTCACTATATCATTCAGAAAGTTTACTACATGAATCAAAAAGGTTACTATAGAATCTATATTAAAAATATAACAAAATACATAACTATGTATCAATGAAAGGAGACTAAATAATCAAATATCAACATGTAACGAAAAGGTCACTATGATTAAACGAAAGGTCACTATAATTGAAAAAAGTCACAATAAGAAATATAAAGGTAACTATTGAGCATGACAATTGAAACTATAGTTATATACTTTGCATGCAGTATAAAAATATAAAGGTAACTATAATAATGTAAAAGGTTATTATGTAACTATGATAACCCATATAAAGGTCCCTATGATACGAATTACGGTAGCTATGATAAGAGTATTAATCACTATAACTAATAAAGTAGAAAAATTGTCACTATAAAAGCGATTTACGTTACGACCTCCGACAAACTGCTGTTACAGAAGAAACTTCGTCAGAATGACTCTAAGACGGAGATTCTTCATCTTTTGGGAAGAGAGTTTCTGTTTCATGCTAAAGAAAATCATTTAGTAAGGTTACTATAATAATTAAAAAGGTTATTATGTAATCTATATTAAAAATGTGAGCTCCACATAACAATATAAATTACTATATATTAATGAAAGGTGACTAAATAATCAAATATCAACATGTAACGAAAAGGTCATGATCAAACAAAAGGTCACTATAATTAAATAAAGGTCACTATAAGAAATATGAAGGTAACTTCTAAGCATGGTAATTAAACACTATAGTTATATACTTTACATGCAATATAAAAATAAAAAGGTACCTATATAATCTAAAATATAACTATATGTTCAAAATTATAATTACTATGTTTTAAAAAATATTGAATTGCATGCAATGATAATTAATTCTTATAACAAAGGGTCAATGTAACCAGTATAAAGGTCATTATGATAAAAATTGAGGCAACTATGATATGAGTTATGATCACTATAAAAATATGTCCACTATGATAAGAATTAAAGTCTATATTATAAGAATTAGTGTTACTATGATAAGAGCTAAAGTCAGTATAAAGTTAAAAAAGGTTACTATAGCATTCAGAAAGGTTACTACACAATTATAAAAGGCAATTACTACACAATTATTATTGAAAAAATAAAGTAGAAAACTGTCACTATAGCATTCAGAAAGGTTATTATATGCATTAAAAAGGTTACTATGTAATCTATATTAAAAATATGAGCTCCACTTCACAAAATAGATAACTATATATCAATAAAAGGTGACTATTCCACCAAAAAAAAACCACAAATGATTTATAGGACAACACAGTTTTGATCGATTAACTACTAGTATTTTGAATACATCATAACATAAAATTTAGACTACTAATATACGTCTAAGGTTATAATACTACTTGACAAAAGTTTAAAATGCTTATATTTACCAAAAGCTAAAACAACAAATTGTCCTAATACTTTTTTTAAGCCTTCTTTGTTACTTTCTTGTTTTTCTTCCTCCTTTCTGCAACCTCCTTTGAAAGTACTCAACGTTTCTCCTGAATTTCGGTAACTCCTTAAACACATTTGATCTTTGACGATTCATGTCACACAATAATAGTGTAGCTCCAAATCTTGCTCATACTATTGCATGCTTCAATAGAGCCTAATATTAAATTATATAAATACATCATAATCAAGAAAAGATATTCAATAACTATAAATCAAATAAAGAAAGAAGCTTAGAAGAAACCGTAATTGCTTTCAGTATTAGACTGTCGAAAGCGTTTGTTCCTTCAAAGAGGAGCTTGCTAACCATAGAATACACAATGTAATTGAAATTAGTTCTGTTTGACTTCTAAGGTGTAGAAACTTGATCCATTTTATAAATTGACATTTTATCTGCAATGGAAATCTTATCATCAAGAAATGTTACAAATAAATTGGCCCTTCATTAGCGGTTGTTCCTGACCTTATACAACCTCAATCAAATCTTCACCATCAACCACACTTATATAGAGTATTAAAAGTCAACAAAGAGTCCTCATAAAAACAATGTTGTTTGGCATAATTAGTATCAAGTTATATACTTCGTCTAATTTAGGCTACTAAACATGTTCAAGTTAATGAGCATTGGTGTCTGTGGAAACTACACATCGAGATTCATAAACTCACCATTAAATTAGCTATCTTCTTAATTCTAGGACCAAAAATAGTTCTTCTTCAACTTGAATCTCAAACATAAAGCGCACAATACCTATTAAGAATTTGATCTCTCTTCACCATAATTGTAGAGGTAGTTGTTGTGCGATGAGGATGAGCTCAAAATCTAATAACATCAAGTATCACCCCACTCCTTTCTTGATTCATCACAAGTTTTACAACCCATGTAATGTTAAAATGTCTTTTGACATGAACATTATGAAGCGTTACTATGCTTTTTTGAATGAATTAATATAAATCATAACTAAATTAGATGCTAATTTAGTGAATGATTAGTGAGTAAATACCATTTCAAATGATAATGCTAATACTTACAACTTCATTTAAAGTAGTTTTTTTTATAACAAATACTTCTCATTCATCCTTTGTGATGTGACCACATATTTCATTAGGCCTCAATTTAGGTGATTTCTTTCCAATTTTCTCTCCCTCTTCATTTTCTCTTTCAACATTTGTCTTTTCTTTCTTTATCTCTCTACAACAGTTGAAAGAAAAATATCCTTCTTATTTTGATTGGGTTGAATATGAAATAGATTCTATAAAAAAGGAAAATTAAATAAATTAGTCATATGTATTGAAATAAGTCCACACCAAATGAAACAATGTGGAATCCCCAAATAACACATCTAGCATAAATGAATAGGATATTGTCAAGTAGCTGCTTAACACTATATCTTCCCATAGTGATTTCTACACACTTCAACACCTCACTTTATGTGTACAAGACGAAAATTTTGCACATACAAATATTAATTTGTGTACGCCACTTCCCATATGATTGACCTAAGTAATTATATTCAAGGTGCATTGGTTTTGTTGAGATTTTTATCGGACCTTGTTCTCTTTTCTTTTTGAAACCCTCTTTACTTGCGGTAGAAACTTGTCTTGAACCTAGAGGTGATCAAATGGCGGGTTGGGTCGAGTTCTGGCCAGGCCAAAATGTTTTCTACCCATTCTTTGGGGCGGGTTCGGGCCAAGATTATTTTCGGGCCTAAAATTACCGCCCATATCCCATATAAATTAGGCTTTGCGGGCCTTATTTATATTTTAAAAAAATATGTTTTAGGAATGTAAAATAAAACTCTCACCAAACTATATACTATGAAAATGCCCTCTAAGGACACCCGACCTTCACGATAACCACATTATAAACACAATTGATAAGAATTTAAGAACTAAATATTTTTTTGAATAGAGAATTTAATTAACATCGAGAAACATGACCCCCACTTAGATAAAGTTTATAAATCAATATGATTTTATTTACTCTTTTTTCAAATGAGAATTTAATTAACTTTCCAGTATACCCATTTTGAATTCCGGCAATAGCTACCTGATGTTAGTTTTGCTTACCAACTTCATTATAAACAGTAACATCATTATAGATTTACAAATTACACTAGTGGAAAAAACCTCATATGCTCCGTCTTTTTAAGGCTTTATGCTCCGGTTTTGACCCGAAGTAGACTTTACCGTAGCATATTGCAAATAACTTTATGCTCCGGTTTGGACCGTAGTATAATGAAGATTTAATGCTCCGGTTCTTAGAAAACCGGAGCATATAATGCTATTATATGCTCCGGTTTTCCAAGAACCCGAACATAAAGTCCACATTTTTTTAAAAAAAAAATAGACTTTATGCTCCGGTTCTTGGAAAACCGGAGCATATAATGGCATTTTATGCTCAAGTTTTCCAAGAACCCGAGCATAAAGTCTATTTTTTTTTTAACAATGTTGCAAATGCTTATTATTCTTATTGGAAATATTATTCAATGAAAATATTATAACAAAGCAAGCTCAAAGGCTTTCAATACTCTTTATATAAAACTAAGATTCATTATATATACTTAAAAAAATTTCAAATATAATTGTGCATGGTTTGAGTTACAAACTAAATTAAACATAACAACTATATATGTATATATATAGATATATATACTGAAATTTGCTACAATGTACGACAACTATATATAGGGATCGGATACAAGAATTTGTCTTTTAAAGCCACAATACAACCACTCTAGTTACAAAGGACCCTCAGTAGTTTTACTGAATGGACTTTGTCCTCAGGGAGTTAGGGGACTGCCAAGATAAGGGACTTCGTATGATTTGTCTTTTAAAGCCTAAGATTGGCATTTTACATGCAACAATTAGCTCCATATCTTAAGTCCCAAGGTATGAAAGAAACAATTAATCAATCAGCCCAAAAGGTTTATGGGAACTTCAGTATGCACATCTGTACTCTGCAATCTGAAAATTAAAAATAAAAAACCAGATTAATCCTAAGACTCAGCAATCTCGAAAAGAAGAAGAGAAATAATGTAATTCTATGAAAATAAAGGGCAATTGCAGTTTGGCAATGTACGACACACAGTTAATTGAAAATTACTTAGTTAATAGTCCCAACTATAGCAGAACTATATATTAAAACAAAATTAAGACATCCTCCATACCATATGGAGTAACAAATTTAGACATCTCCATACCATATAAAATAAGAAATTCCAGCTATTCATAGTTATGAAGGAGTTGCACATGTTATCAATAAGTAGAAAGGTATGCATTACTATCCTAAGAAACTAGACAGTTTTACTATCCTAAGTAAAAGGCGTGCTTCATATGCAAACTGATTGGTAGCAGCCTCATACAAACTCATTTCTTGTTATTTTGGGTACAAGGACAGAGGATAAGTTGACTAAGCAACAACAAACAAGCAACTAACCAAACAGAATTATACAGAAACCACCCAAATATAACAGTAGCAACCTATATTTTACGTTATCTACTCTCTATCATATACAACTCTCCAATCTATATTAAATAGACTCAATCTAATATTCAGGATGGCAGTTTGCAGCCATATATCACAATGCTTAAGGGTCTACAAAATCGAATAGAAAACCAAAGAATAGCGGAAAATAGTACATATAACTTGAAATCTACACACAATATGATTCTAACAATGCCAATTTTACGTTATCTGCTTTATGTCATATTTGAATCATATTGCTTGATCATGCATTGATATCTAACATGCAGATATGCTAATACTCATTAGAAGGAACAAAAACCTAAATCATATTGCTTTATCATCCATGTGTAGATCTGATATTGACTTGTTATGATGAAGCATTAGTGATTAGTGCAGAAAGAATATGGATTATGATTAGTAGCCATATGATTGGGGGTGTGAGTATGATATGGAAGTGGGTGTGAGTGTGGGCTAGCACTACGAAGAAGAGAGAATGCAATTCAAAATTAATACCAAAAGCATAAAAGGTAACCCACCACCCCCAATCCCTTCACCAAAAAAGAATGCAAGGAGAGAATGTTATATATTGAGTACTTCACGGCATACTAATGTTAGTTCACTAAAAGAAGTCAAGAGACCCAGCAGATTTTTCTTACAAAGAAGCTAGGGGGCAGGAAGCAATACCATTTAAGATCAACATCCTATCTGACGGTAGCAAGAGATTCTATTGCAAATGAACCTCCTTCATATAACCAACAATCCCCTTCCAACCCTTCAAATAAAGGCTCAAGGGAAATGAGTCCATTGGCCCATAACAGTAGCCAAACAAGTTCACTTCACCTCCTTGCTACTCCGCAAAACCAGTAGCTTTGCATGAAAGGAAAAGATAAAAGTGTATAGTTACAAGAAATCTAACTTACTTTGGCATCAGCAAGTGCAGGGCTAACAATGTCATTTTGAATACTCTGCGTGGCAATTGAAGCAGATTTGTCTCCTCCCAAAAACATTGAAAAAGCAAAATCCACATTGGACAACCGCAGAGTAGATGCCACGAGCTTTAATATACGCTCTTTTAGACTGCCAACCTACATAATATACAGTTATAACTAGGATTCAATATTCATTTCAATATTATGCTCTATTCCAGACAACTAAGCAAGATAAGATATACATAAATTCACAGATAAATTCACTACTAAGCCCCATCCATGAAGTCATACTAGAAATTCTCAAATTCAACAAAAGTCTGAGAGATTGAGTGTAAATCAAACACTAAAAGATTATGTCGGTCTGTTCCCTCATTGGTTGCAAGTTTTGCTTTAAGAGTTGAGCGTGCAGAAACAGGAAATAGCTTTACATGTTCTACATTCAGCAACTTTCGCACATTATCTCTTCCAAATGTAATGGCTTCATCAAGCTGCATCAAATTGGTAAAAAGGGTTATACAATACCTCAAAAAAGATAAAGAATGAAAGGATATTAAAAGTCATTCATAACCCCTCAAAGTTTACATTAATCTCGAGCATTTATGTCTTTATCCTCTATGATTATTGCACAGAGGATCTACGATACCAATGAAATCCCCAATTACACTATTCATTGCATATTGGTCCTACCCCTTAAATCTATCAGTTGTCTTGTCAGATTCAGGAAATTTAATAAAGGAGAAAAAGGGCAAATCAATTATTATACTTTGTCCTTTTTTCCCTTACAACTAACTCATCACCAATTATGTTCGTGGAGCATTGAATGAGAAATTATAAGTGCAACTATACCTCATTGGAATTTTTGTACAGATCAGCTTTATTCAACAAGAATAGAACTTTTTTCTTCCACTGCTGTGTGTAACGTAAGAATGCAACTTGAATAACAGCAATCAAGGACTAAAATCACCACTAGCTTGATCTTATTTTTATAATCACCAAGTTATCTTAAGTAAAGAGAGAGCAATTACACAACACTTGTAGACAAAAGGGATCTTTCATTTACATCATTATACTTCTGCCAAAATTAACCATATTAAGTTTTATCAATTAATCAATAAGGTTAGCAAAATACTCCTTCACAGACTACATGCAACATAAAGCAACCAACATTTGACCTTCTACAAAATAGACATCAATAGATTCTAGTGCATAAGGAGTAATTCCTAACTTTATAATAAGGTACACCGTATCATAATATGTTAGTAAATGTTCAAAGACTCGATCTTTCCTAGACTCATCGTCAAAAGTGACTATATTAGGATACCTTAGATACAATCCAAAATCCTTATGGAATAGCAAACATTTAAGGATGGATCCTCTAAACGTGAAAATACAAAAACAAACAAGGTAAATATAGCATCAACAAATAAACAAATGTTATTTACAATGAACAAAACTTGTACCTATATTCTTTACTAGGAATTCAGTACTCTAGGCTTTACTCATTAATTTTCACTGAAATTTGATCAACTGCTAGACCTTTTATGATTTCAAAGGAAACCATTACTTGGACCTCAGTTTCCACAAATGCATAGCTTCTTCACTTTTGCCCAGTCACCAACCCTACTTCCTCATCCCCAACTAGTTCCACCTACCCACCCTGACTCCCCCTCCCTGGCTCTTGATTCTGCCCCTCTCAGCTACCATGCCATTACTAGTTCACTACTGTTGTAAAATTGGGCTAAACAAGTCAAATTTTACAAGCTAAAGGCAAGATGTTTTAACGAGCAAACTTTTCAAGAACAACTGGGTTTTTTTGAAGCTTTTGTAATGTGCTGATATCTTTGGTTGCTGTTTGTATTTGATTTTGTTGAAGATAATTTGGCTAAGTTTTCGTTAAAAACTAATGACATCTAACTCCTCTATACTGCTGTGAAGTACAAGAAAATGTCCAGCATATATTAAGTACATAAACATCTACTAAATATCTTGAATGAAGCAGCCATAAAATACAGTAAGGAGAAGAATGAGAACATCCAAATATAGATTATGACTCACGACATTTAATCGAACTCAACCCAGTATATGTGCAGCACCTTACAATCATGCAAGACATAAGCATTGCATGTGCTCTCTCTAGAATTAAAAACTGAAAACAGAAACCCAACATTTCGAACCAAAAACAAAAAATTGAATCCCAACACTTCGAACCTAAAACCGAAAACAAAATTGCAACAATTCGGTCAAAACCCACAAATTATCAACATGGGTACAAAAATTAAGGGAATGCATGTCGAGATAACATAAAGGAATTCAAACAAAATTGCAATAATTCAACCAAATTTCCATACATAAAGGAATTCGTCAACCCAATTCACGCTGAGATAACATTACATACATTCACATTAACATTAAAAATGAATAATCAAACTTACCTTTCAGATATCCTATTCCAATTCACGAATAACTATTTTTGAAATTCCAAGAAAATTCACCAACATTCGAAGAGAGTCTTAGCAGCAAAAATTCGGTTTCTTTCGCTGAGATTAATGGTGAGAGTGAGGAAGTTGAGATTTGATGAGAGTAATGTAATTTCGATGAGATTTTGAATGCGTTTGAGAGTGTAATGTTGAGATTAATGGTGTGCGACTGTGCTGCTGTGTGCGAGTGAGGGTGAGCGAGGTTTGAGAGTGGATATTTGAGTGCGAGACGACCTATTTAATAAAATTATGAGATAGTTGGGTTTATGCTGCGGTTCATATAGCCCAGAGTATATAACTTGTTTATGCTCCGGTTCAAAGATAACCGGAGTATATAATGTGTTTATGCTTTGGTTATTAGAAGCCCAGAGCATAAAGTGTCTTTAATGTAATTCCGTAAACTTTATGCTTCGTTTCTTATAGGAACCGGAGTATATATTATGTAGTAGATACCATTTTTTCCACTAGTGTTATAATATAATATTCTGCATTATATTAGTGATACTCTCTAAAAATTACTCAGTTGATTTGGCTCATGGTCTAAAATGTCTTATATTTTTTTAATATATAAATGACATCTTATCTTAAGAAAATGAATACCTTAAACCTTTACTTATTAGTGATTGAATGACTGACTGGTGAGTGCAACTTCATTGCTAGGATCTAAGAAAAATGTATGCTAACATAAGCAACAGTGATACTTATACGCAATGGCCCTAGCCACTTTACAAAATAAACATGCACACTAACTCTGAGAGAGTATATCATGGTGTCCTGCGTTACATAGTATGCACATACGCATGCCTCAAATTTTACTTTGCCAATCGGGGCAATCAAGCTGGGCTTCGGGCTATGCATTATTACCCAAACCCATCCCAATAATTTTTGGCCCAAAGTTAACTTGACTAAACCCTAATTTTGGGTTGGTTTTTGGTGGCCAAACCCGAATTTTTTTGGGTCGGGTCGGATCGGGTCATTATTGATTAGGTCTACTTGAACCTTGTATTTGTGGAGGTACCTCCATCATATCACCTTCCTTCGTAGCTATGTCAAGCATATTGGTGGGGATAGACCGACCATTAACTCTTATTGCTTCCATATAGAAGCAACTTTATCATAAGACAAATCTTCGAGATCACCTTTATCCTCCTCCATCTCCACATTGTAGTCCCCATCATCATTGTCATGCATATTCTCAACATCCTTCTCCTCATAAACTAGTCAATGTTATTCCGAACTTCCTAGTATAGTTCAGTCTTGTCAAAGTAGCTTAGATTTTTCTTAAAAACCTAAAACCACGCACATTTAAATCCAAATGATGAGTGAATTATGTTCTTGACAAAGTATACTACTTATCAAAATTCAAATGTATTCCTTCAGTGTGATCTACATGCATGGAACTTGTGTCACATCTCCATCGTTTTTCACATCAGATTTAGATTAGTGAAAGGTGGAGAGTCCACAAAAGTATTGTACTCTTCCTCATCATTAACATTTATTATTCCAAGGATACTTATTTTTCTCGTACAACAATGGACAATTTTTTATCAGCAGGGTCGATCTATAATGTAGAATACTTGCTTAGAATGTGCAAGAAGTATAAATGACTCTTCACTATCATACAAAACACACATGTCTACAAGAGTGAATCCACAAGGGTCGACATTTTTTACGCATTGCAAATTGTTATCTACCTACTCGCATTTAAAAAGACCAACCATGAAACTAGAGTAGTCAAGCTTCATATTTCTTGAACTCCCCTATATTATAACAACTTAGCATTAACCAATAATTGATCCTTGGAACTTGTGTAAAATGTAGATGACGCTAAAACAAAAGCACCACTATCATGGAATAAAAGAGGACTTCTGATCTTGACCCTCGGTCCAAAATGTATACCAGTTGACATTATAATATTCATATTGTTTGACATCTTCACAAGGCCAGAAACTAATCACTTAATAGTGTCAAACACACCCTCCAATCATTCATGTACTACTCAATGTGAAACCAACCAGTAAAGTTCTTATAATGATATTGCATCAATGCCTTGTCCCCTTAAGAAGATTTTTGGCACGCAGTATCTCAAAATGCTCATTCAAATTATGATGAACTTTTAGAACATGATGCAACACATACAAGTGTGCTTGTAGGCTCTTGTCTCTAGGAGGTATGATTATTTTTGAGCTAATTATGCCCTTGTCCTCAAGTTTCCTTCATGTCAAGAGGTAGTAAGTCCAATATGCTCCACAATGGCCATATGATCAACTATATAATTACCAATCTCATCGCTCATAATGCCCTAAATCGTACGACTCTCGAGTTAAATTGAATTCCTTACTTTATTTTGTAAAACCACAAAGTGTCTATCAAAAGGATAACACCACCCTAAAAATGCTAAACCTTAAAGCTTAATTTCCCAAACAAAATGAAAAATTAGGCGAACCATTATGTTAAAAATAAAGGTGGAAAATACATCTTATACTTGCATAAAGTTTCAATCACATCAGCTTAAAGAGCCTGATATAGTGTTAAAAATGAACATAATTCGATAATAGCTCACACGTTAAGCAATATCCCATGAATTACAATTGGTATCATGACATGAAAAAAGTGAGATTTTATGCTTGCTAACTTCAAATCACCATTTAGGGAGACAAATCTTTTTATGTTAGATGAATACCTCAATGAAATGCCATACAAAGACTCACAAAATATCCATATTCTTCTTTGGATAATATATAGCAAGATAGAGGTAAATAATTCTTTGCATCATCTTTACCTATCTTTATTTTTCCATTTACCCTTCTTCTCAACAACCTTCTATTTCTTATCACCTATAACCTTTTCTTTACTCTTTTTCTTGTTCTCGCCACCTCCTTCTTCGACTCTCTAGTCTCGCATGACATTAACATCCTTTATCTTACCTGGAATGTTCATAAATCATGAGTGTCCAGAGTATGGCATCACATATGTTTTTCTCTATGCATAATACCAAGGTAATATCTTTCTAATATGAAAGCTTCCAAAAGATTAACTCTTTCTTCCAAAGCCATTCATCCCCTTGGCCTAGTTTAAACCTCATAGCCAGTTAATGATAGACGAGCTACACACTTTTTTAACCTCTACAATGAAAATTTTGTTTATTACACCACATATCATTAATCAAGAAACTTAGTGGGCTTTGTAAAGAGGAAGTGTATTGGATTGGTTTCTTGCATGGATTGGATTGCAAAGATTGGTGGGCTTTTACAGTTACCCTAATAGAGGCATAAGCTGCTTTATGCGTCAAATAGGGAACCATAGAGTAACATTGATCAATAATGGCCCAACCCAACCAAAAAAGTTCAGGTTTTGGCATAAACAACTAGCCAAAAATTAGGGTTTGGGCAAATTGACTTTGGCCTAAAAATTATTGAGATGGATTTGGATAGTGATGCACAACTCAAAGCCCTGCCTAGCTGGCCCAAATTTTAATCAAAAGGCAGCACCATGCTTCTCTTTTAAATTTGCATTCCTAAAATTTTATACATCATAATTCATACTATCATGCAGTTGGAAGGATGTAAATGAGAATGGACATAATATATTAGAAGCTTGAATTAGGTTGGAATAAAGAAAACATCAATCACAGAAAATAATCAAAAGCAGTAGCATGATATATGCTAAACCTAATACAATAACATCATGTAGAAGATTTAACAAAGTCTATAAGAACAACTAGCAATTAACAATCAACATAACAAAGGTAGAAGGCAAGCATGATAAATAAGGTTTGAATGAATGAGAGGAAATTTCAGAGACAAAGTAACAAAAGCTGCTTCAAAAGGTTGAGAATTGAAGTGTGTGGGTTTTGAGGCTATGAGCTTGTTTAATACACTTCCTAGAAAGGAGAGAGAAAGATAGAGTAAATGAGAGGCGGCTTCAGAGGAAATAGAGGTGTAGTGAAGTGGAGTCCCAATGTTAACGTTTTTTTTATAAGTTGTAAGCATTATTTGATCAAACTCACAACATAGTAAAATAGGCCCGCAAAGTTCGAAAAGCCCCAAAACCCAATTTATATGGGATCTGGACAACAACTTTAGGCTAAAATACAATCTTGGAACAAGCCCAACCCAAAGAATGGGTAGCAAACTAACCCTTTGGCTCGACTCGACCTACAACTTGATTAGGTCTAGCATAGAGGCCCATTGCCATTTAGTTGGAGTCTAAAAATAACGTGTGAAGCTAAAGAGTCCAAGAGCTTGAGGGTTTTGAAGAGTACAAGAATTTGAGGAATTTTGATGAGTCCAAGAATTCAAGGATTGTGAAACATCCAAGACTTTGAGGATTCTAAGCATGGAGAAAAGAGTCTAATTAGTAGCAACTTCTTAAGAGTCCATATGTAACTAAATTCTTAAATAGTATATCATAGTTTAATTACTTAGTATGATAAGAGTTATAAGATAACTCAAAGTCCAAAATCATTGGACTGGACTTCCTAATAGGTGTGCATTATTAAGTGTTTAGGTGTGTGTTTTTTAGCTTATTTTGGCTGATCTTCTTTTGTGCACTTAGGTTTTATGTTATACATGCACTTTAAGACTTTTATAAGATTTAAACTCTTGTAAGATAGTCTTATTTAAAGGGCTAAGTCATGGTTCAATGAGGTATTCAAAATTTGATAAAAAAAACTCTCTGTGCGTTTGTTGTATTTGCTAGTTATTCTTGAAGATATTCCATGAATCAGTTTTTGAAACGTTGGCATGGAATTGGTTAAGTAATTAAAGGAAATTTAGTTTGAGTGTGGATACTTGGCACAATATTTGAGAATTTGAAGTGTTTGATTATCCTTAAAAACATAACTATAACCAATATTATAAGCAATCATTCAAGTTGGAAAAAAATCTTAGAGTAGTTGAGCAAAGAGTAACTTTGTTCTAGTTCATGTGCAAAGCCTTAAATTAGGCCAGTTTGTGACTTGTGCGAATTTGGGTTCGATTGTGGCATAAAAAGAGCGAGTGATCTTGTGAAACTTCGTATTTAGCTTTGTTTTAATGTGGGTTAGCAAGAGTCAGGCGAGTGGGCTTTGCTTGGTGGCGGATGAGTTTGGGTTGAGTTGCGTGAAAATCAGGTAATTTTTTAGGGTTTTTCTTTGATTCGTTTATAATCTAATTGTATAAATATCCATTGGGAATATTCATACAACATAACACCTTTTTCTTCTTGCGGTAGGGGTGATCATGTGAAAGGGACATGTGATGGGGCATGAAGACATGCATGCACTTAGGATTCTATATGGCTTTTATGTCAATGATACAAATTAAATTGGGCATATTTTCTTTCCTTTGTTTTTGTACCAAAGTTTTTGTATGCTAGAAAATTATTGATGGTACATAGAATCATTGCACTCAATATGAACTTCTCATTAGCATGTGCATGGAACATAAAAACTCTTTCATCCCACTTTTTTCTCAAATCCTCAACGAGGGGCATAAGAGATACGTCAATGTCATTTTAAGGTTGTTTAGGACCCGAGATTAAAATCAACAGAATAATGTACTAGTTTTATTCACAATCAAGGAGGTAAATTATAGATAACTAAGAGTACTAGCATAGAGTACCAACCATGTACTATGCTGAGAACTAAGAGTGTTAAATGGGTTCATTACATCCGTACACAGTCCGAGCCTCAAATTAATATCTTCTTCCCCAAATGTCTTATGCAACCTATTAATAGTCTTTTACTCAGGATAATTAGTCGGATGTGTGAGCAAATGACCTTTTCACCTTGTTTGCATGCCACCTCAAATGTGCTGAATCTCGATATTAATGGAAGATACCACAACATCTTAGCCGTAGGCCTTTTTGTATCTCGAGTTCCTTCATGCTTGTAAAGTGGCAACCTGCACCAAAGTAGTCACTTTTTTAAGTTCTCGTGTTTAGTCCAGTATAACACAACACACAATCATTCAAATAAGCATATACCTTCTGTATTCTAAGCAGAAGGGACACATGATCTTTTTGTCACAATACCTCATATTTGGAAGTTCATTTCCATTAAAAAACATCTCACCTAATACTTCTAACAAGCTTGTGAACTAGTGTTGCTCCAATTAAACTTTGACTTAACATTAAAAAGCGTTAACACAGTCGTAAGATTGGTGAATTTTGTACATATAGGGTACAAAGCCTCTGTCAACAAGTAAAAAATATGAGGACATTTTCCTAACTTATCCTCAACCCTCTCCACCATCTCATCAACATGATCTATATCCTCGTTGACATCCTCTTCATCAATGTTATACTTAGTATTATTCTCCACCATATAAGTAATAACTTGTTGTTTGTGCACATTATGTGCATCAATGTTTCCTTTATATATCTCTCCTCCCTCTTCTAACTGTCACCATTTATCATTACCATCATTAACCCTTCATATTTTCACCAATACTCATTAAAATTCATCCTTTGCTCTCCTATATTATAAGTAATAGACCTTCCCTTTAATCTCTTGTTGGAATATTAAAAAACAGAGCTCCTTTTTAGCAGAATTAGGATATCTTTGTGAATAGGTAAATTCTCTGTGTAAACCTCTCTCCCTGTCTTCTAGTAAGGATAAGTACGCTTTTTTCTTAAATCGAAGTACTTTCTTCTTAAAAATTAAGCTTAAAAAATGACAACTAAGCACGTAACATGCAAGGATAGTTATGAGAATATGCTCTTAGGCCTCTTACAAAGCTGAAAAACAAAAACACGGATCGCGATCCGTGTGCTCCCCAACAAATTTAATCTTTACCGTTCAAACCCCCTGAAATCCATTGCCTCAAAATCAACCTCCAAAATTTCCAAACTCCCGCCATTCTCTCTCATATAAATGTCCCTACTCCCAGCTTCATCCATCACATCCACAACTCTCTTCCTCAACCCTTCCGGAACCTTGTAGTAACATCTCAAGCCCGCCTCCGCCTCCACCTCCACCTCCATCAATGGCCCGCACAAAGCAAACTGCCCGTAAGTCCACCGGCGGAAAAGCCCCCCGCAAGCAGCTCGCCACCAAAGCGGCGCGCAAGTCCGCCCCAGCTACAGGCGGGGTAAAAAAACCCCACCGATTTAGGCCCGGGACCGTCGCGCTCCGTGAAATCCGAAAGTACCAGAAGAGCACTGAGCTACTCATCCGCAAGCTCCCATTCCAGAGGCTGGTGAGAGAAATTGCTCAGGACTTCAAGACCGATCTTCGGTTCCAAAGCTCCGCTGTTGCCGCTCTTCAGGAGGCAGCCGAGGCGTACTTGGTGGGGCTGTTTGAGGATACTAACCTTTGCGCTATTCATGCTAAGCGTGTTACTATTATGCCTAAGGATATTCAGCTTGCCCGGAGAATTCGCGGCGAGAGGGCTTAGATTTTGTGATTTTGGGGGTTTACTGTTGTTTAGTGTCTGGGATTTGTGTATTTCAATCAGAATTCTGATTTATGTGTAATGAAAATCATGGTTTAATATCATTGCTATTGTTGATTTTGAATAGATTCTAAGAGTTAGTAATTCGATTGTAATACGAAAGTCAATTCAAAACTGGCATGTGGAGTGTGGTTAGGGTGCCAAGTTTGTTATCAAAACACGAAACAGTGCTGTTATTCAAGAAATCCCCTGATATAGCCAGTTTTTGGTTCATTATCTTTCGTCGAGTCGTGTTAATCCATTTAAGTTGTTAATCACTTTTTTAATTTTGGAGTTTAATTTTATAACATGTTATCATAAATAATATATTTAAATAAGATTTTATGATTTTTAATCTTATTAATTTAGAGAAAAAACGTTTGAAATTGTATTTTAAAAATCGTAGTAACTAAAAAGAGACAATAATAAATAGTTTGATCAAGTCCAACTAAAATGTATAGAGAATTTTAAGATAGTATCATATAATATTAAGAGATAAAAGTAAAAATACTTTTATATGACATTAAAATTAACAACCAAAATTAATAGTATTGAAAGGTTATTGAAGTAAATCAATATTTTGCTGAAGTATAAATGACTTGTTTAAAATAACATGTATAAATATCAGTTTTTCATGATAACACAAGAACTAATCTTTACAATTGTCAGTTTCCAAACATGAAAGGTTTTGGTCACCTGCAGAATCTGACGCAGGAGTTCATTGCTGTACGTTGCATTTTTCTTACAGTATTTGACATATTGAAAGCATAGGTTATGATTCTGAACTTCAACCTCCGTCTAGTGTTTGTGAGAAGCTTGCGAATGACAACGTGTAACAGCACCTCCCAATTCTGTTTCTCACTGTTGTTCAGACATAGACATAGCACATAGCTACCTTCTGTTCATAGAATTCAGGCATATCAGATTATCAGATATACACAAATCCCACTAAGCAGGAAAGTCGCAGAACAGCACGATCCATGGTGAAAAACAATTTTCCATGTATATGAAATTTGTATAATCTGAAGAACTGAGGACTATATGATAAACAGATGAACGATCACGAGTATAAGATATTTACATGTGGCTTAATCCTCACAGTTCCAGTATTAGATGTAATTCTTTCAACAACGCAGGTAACTGACTTTACAAGTTATACAAATCTCAGAGCAGTAGGTCTATGATAATAACAGTAAATAGTTTGTATTAAATTTTCAACACCATCATCAAAGATCATGCCAAATGTCCTCGGATAGCAATTCTTTTGTGTGAAATGTTGTAGACGACCTCAGCTAAATATACATAACAATAATCCGACAGCAATCAGCCTCAATCGTGAACCATACAAAGCGAGATAAAATAATGAACAATCTTACAAGATTGAGGATGTAGCAGTAATCTGAACTGAGCTGTTTCTTGTATTTGATGCGAAGGCTCTTCAGCATAAGTTACTGCAATGGTACGTGATTCTTTCATTGCCTACAATGTTTTTCCACACTTGTTCAAGCATTTCTGATGTCAATATCTCATAGTGTTGATAAACCACAATACTTTATGTGCTATAATGAATACCAGATGGCTGCTCAACATAACTTGGAAGTTTGTCCAAACCAAGTATCATAGATTCCTTGTCCTGTTAAATACAAATTTGGGCCATAGTGCCACCTTTAAATTATATGCCAATAAAGGAAATAGTCCTTGAACATTTCTCTATAAATTTATCAAATGTGAGATACTCACGTATAATGTTTTATGGGCTTAAAGCTTCTAACATGTCCATCCAGCTAATGTCCAATTGATGAAGATTGAAGAGCCCATTGCCACAGAATCTGGAATCCTCTTCAAACAGGTATCTAATAAAACCTTACCTTTCTTCGGAATCATATAAATAAACACCCCATTCTTCCCTACTTGGTCACATTCTTCAGATATTTTCGCATTCTTGTTCTTCTGTTTCTCTACTTTCGGCATAGTCATACCTTTCTTCTTCCGCTTCTCTAGGTTCAATAACTGCACTCTTCATCGTAATCGTGTAGCCTCACTCTTAAACATTAATATTCCATTTGATGAGACATTAATATTTAATGAGAGAAACTTAAATATGATATATATATATATATATATATATATATATATATATATATATATATATATATGTTAGATCTTTAAAATATAATATTTATGACTTTTTATAATACGTATAGGTAAATACTAAAGTGCAACTTCATATTAAACATATATAACAATATCGAGTCTAAAAGGTGTTAGTTCAAATATTATTAGAAAATTCCAAATATATCTGTGAGATATTTTTGTGAACATATCTCACAATTTGTCATTGTTAAATTTTCATGTTTTTAGTATAACTTTTATTTGTAATAGTGCAACTTGAAATTTAAATAGTACAAATTCAAAAAATTAAAGGTAAAACAATTAAATGGAGAAACTATCCACAACTTAATTTCTTAATAGTGTAACTTCATATTCTATAAGTACAACTTCAATTGCAAATAGTAAAATTTTTAATTTTCTAATAGTGTAACTCTTTATTTTATAATTACAACTTCTTGATTTACAAATAGTATAATTTTAATTCTGAAAAGTACACATTTAAAATAGAAAATGAAGGTAAAACAACTAAGCCACTTGAAAATGGTGATCGAAACTATGCATGATTTTATTTTCTAATTGTACAACTTCATATTATATAAGTATAACTAGATTTACAAATGTGCAATTTTTAATTTTCTAATAGTACAGTTTCATATTTTATAAGTACAATTTCATTTGTAATAGTATAATTTCAATTTTCCTAAAAAGAAAGTATAATTTCAATTCTTTAAAGTAAAACTTTAAAAAAAATAAAAGAAAATTAATGATTTACCTTTGAGATATGCACAGTTGCATAACTCAAATATTTATTCGGACAACATCAATTTTATCGGTCTTACTTCATTGTAATCTATTTCAAGTACGTTAGCTAGGCATCATAATCAATATTAAGGCCTGGTTGATCACTCCTAGTCAAAATTAACACGCAAACATGATAGTTTCATTCACATCAACTATTATAAAGCATCTAACTTACTATATAGTCCAACATCACAAATCCTTTAGAACTCTAACAGAAAAACTATAGTAAACTTATGTATCACTATAGTCCAACATCACAAAATCATGAATACTTTTTTGAAGCTTTTGAGGGTAATATTCAACCATTATTTTCTCTTAAACTATTTTTTTGTAAATTTGGGCTTACAGGTCAATATTTACAAAGCTTAAAGATTGAATCTTTAGGGGAAAAGGATCGCAAACTGCAAACCAAGCAAAATCGGGTGATTTTGCTTGTTGGAGCAAAATTGTGCGAACCAGCTGTATTGTTTGTATATTTTGTGGATGGGTTTTTTGTTTGGCTTAACTCTTTATCTCTTAAATATAGATAACACCACTAAGAAATAAAAAAGGCTATTAAAATCACCACCTAACTCGCCTAAAGTTAAGCTAGCAAAGGATGAATTCTCTAAGATTCAATCCAGAAAACTTAAGAAAAGTCAAGGATACTTTGTAAAACACAAAGAATGAATTTATAGCTTCAAATCTGATTCTCATTAGCTCAATTCAGCCCTCTATATATAGTAGAAGGACCGTAGGTTTACATAGAAGTCTAAAGCTACTGAAATTCCTAAGATATAGCTCAAAAGAACAAGATAACTACTAGTTAAAAACAAATTAAGAAAAGATAAAGGATGAAATTCTATCTTTAAGAAAGATGAGTCTATCTTAGCTTCTCCTATTGAAAGACAATAAGCCATGTGGATTAGCATTAGAACATCCCCTCCACATCCAACTCAACAACCTTCCAACTCAGCTGATCCACGTTTCACCATGAGCTAATGTATGGACTTCCCTTTTGAGTTGACTTCGTCTTCTTCCATCCTTTGACCAATCTTGACCTTACTCTAATTTATGCTATACACATAAAGTTAGAGTCTTAACATACCCAAATAGGATAATATATTCTAAGTTTCTATTCTAGGTTATCTAGAGTTTTATTACACACGTGAACTTGCTAAAAATAGAAAGTTTTCAAAAATTAAAAGTACGAAAATAACTATTACAATAAAGGGATATTTTCTCAAAGCTTCGGTTTGATATTTCCATCATATTTGAATTTCAAAAACTAAATTACCTAGTCAACTTTGTCAAACCAAACGTTATAGCCATAACAAGCCAACCACCAAGCAAAACCCTTAAAGATGCCCTAATAAGAGGTGCTCTTCCAAGAAATGCCCCTAACCACCCAAACATCACCTAAACAATAGTCATTGCCGTCACCATAGCCCCAAGCCTAACCTTATAACCCTTAATAAACGTTGTAGACAAAAGTGGAACCAAGGCCCCCAAAGAGAAGGCAAGGGCGGAGGCAAATGCAGCTTGGAAAGGATTTGGCAGGTGCTCCTCCTCTTGCTCATACCTTTCTTTGTCCCTTATTTATTCTTTTCATGTGTGCAACCTCGATATCAAGCTGGGAGTATACAGACACAAACTCGCCAATAGCCATGCTACAAGCCCCGGCAACAAGGCTAGCAAATCCAGTGAAGATCATAGCCTTAACGTCTTGTTTCACGGCATCAACTCCTATCATGAGTGATGCCGTCGAAACAAGCCCATCATTGGCTCCTATGGTTGCGACTCTAAGCTCATAAGAACGCTTTGAATAGACCCGTGCATTATATCGGGTCAGGGCTAGGACAGGTCACAAGCAAAATGGGCTGGGTCAAAGAAGATGCAAGGGCAAGGCCAAAGGAGATACATAATGGGCCGAGTCGGGCCGGGCCGTCCAAAGAGTGTATATTTTTTTTATCTATAGAAGGTGATAGTTTACATATATCATATTCAATCTTTGGTAGTGGACCATCGACAAGTAATTAGAAATAATTCATTACCTGATAGTGTTTAAAAGTCTTGGAAACTATTGGCCCATTATTGACCCGATTTGACCCATTAAAGTCCCAATAAAACATGACCCTTTAAGAGACCAACTCATTAGGCCCATTATTAATTAAGTCCTTTTATAAATGACCAGGTCAAGGGCCCTTAATGGGGCCCCAACCATTTGAACAGGTCTAGCTTTGAGTAGGCTAAATCGTTGTTTTTATTATTACCTTGCATTTGGCTCTCTTCTCTGACAGTTGCCCTTATTGTTTCCAACTTGGTAGGAGAGAGAGGTGTTGATTGCTTAGTTGCCATAATGGAAAAAAGAGAAGGCTAAGATGCACGTAAAAAAGTATATAAGTTGCAAGAGAAGGGTGAATTAAGGGGGTTTATAAGGGGTGGTAACGAAAATATTTTAGTGGGAATTGTCCACTAATTAAGAACAACCACTTTTTATTTTATGGAAATCTAAAGATATATGGGTGAGATTAGGGCTATATATGAGTTGAGCTAGCTCGCGAGCTACTTGAGATCAAATCGCCTAAATCTCGACTCGAGCTCGGAATTAGGCGAGCCCGAGCCGAGCCGATCCCGAGCTTTACAAAAGTGAGTCCGAGCACAAACAATTCAGGCTCAAGGGCTCGACGAGCCTAAATGAGCCGAGCTTAATTAGAGGCGTAATTAAAACCAATTTTTAAATAGAATCGAGCTTAATTACCCGAATAAGACTTCGGCAAATTCGAGCTAAGTGACGAGCTTATGCTGAGTCGAGCTGAGCCACGATATTTTATGGAAAAGAGCCCGAGCTCAAATATTTAAACTTGGTGAGTCGCGAGCCCGAGCCCTAGATTTATGAGTCTCAAGCGAGCCAAGCCACAAGCTTCTCAAGCCCGGGGTTGACTTGTCTCGTTTTCAGCCCTAGGTGAGATCGTACACCACAAACAAAATAGTTGTTTTATTTATATACTTTAAAAAAGTGATTTTTATCTTGCTTAGTCTTTTTTTTAAGTAAAGTAATCTGCCATTGAGAAATTTCTAATCTATACCAGATATAAATATATAGGGGGTATTTTTTGTAATTTTATTTCTATACCTGAGATCATAATGTATATACCTGATTTACGTTATTATGTATTTTTATATCTTCTTTATTTCTATATTTGATATGACAATACCTGTATTTGATATATATGACAATAGTCAAAGATGATATAACAATGTTTATATATGAGATCTTAATATCTTGTTATAATTTATATCAGGTATAAATTAGTAAAGTCTCGTCATTCATTTGTCTTAATTCTTGATTGTATTAACAAAGCATACGTACCGAAATCTTACTTAACAATAGTTTAAATGGATAGTTTGGTACTACTAGTAATGCAAGCAAAAGGGTGGTGCGAGCTCTTGTTTAAATCTCTGTCAGTGGCGGTGCCAGGAATTTCGTACTATGGGTTCGGAATCTACGAAATAAAGCAATAAGCAATTCGAGATTCTAACCGTCCAAATGAGAGATTACAATGATGACAATTCCTAAATGACAAATGACAATTGACAATCCAAAATCATTCATTCATTTCAAATCATTCATTCAATTCACAAATCACAAATGACAATTGACAAATAACAAATTCTCAAATCATTTATTCAATTCACAAATCACAAATGACAATTGACAAATAACCAATTCCCAAATCATTCATTCAATTCACATTTCACAATTCACAAATGACAAATTAAATCAATTAATCAAATTATCATATTTCAAATGAGGAATGAGAGGAGCCAATAAGTACTTACAGAGGGGCGAGAGCAGAGTAGCCAACAAGCGAGTAGTACGATGACTCGATGAGTTGAGTTGCGTGATAGCGTGAACACTAACTCACTGAATCGTTGAGCAAGTGAGTAGCGTCGGCGCGTTGCCAACGACCCAGTGTGACTGAAGACTGAGTGTCAGTGGTCGAGTGGAGGCGTGGACTCTGTGGAGCAGTCGAGGCCTGAGGAGGAGATATGAAGGAGTAGAGCTAGCCACCGCCACGCGCGCCAGACGATCGGAGTCAGTGGGCCTTGTACTGTCGGTAGTTGAAGTTGTGAGAGTGTAAGAGTATGAGGGGGAGGTCGGAGGGGTGAAGGGGACAAGCCGACAAAGGGGTAGTTTACTAAGGTTTTTCAAATGGTGGAAGTGGGAAATTGGGAAACTGGGAACCATGAATTGAGAAATCAAAAGGCAAAAGGGAAAAAAAAAAAGAAAAGAGTGAGGAGTTGGGAAGATATTATGGCATTGTTAATATGGCGGTTTCGTGAAGTTATATGGTCAAACATTACTAACTAAACCAGTGAGCTGTAGTTATACATATGGTTAATTATGTTGCAATTGGTATATAAGAGGTTTTTTTTATTAATCCGCCCTAATCTCTGTACTATACTTTTTACTTGGCTTATTATAGTTGAATATCCGTTGATGATTTAATTAACTTGAAATGTACTTTATATTTCTTATCATAACTAGTTTTTTCATAGTATGGATGGCATTTAGAGTCCAAGGTTAGTTTTGTTTGTGGTACCTCTGTAGGCTATTAGGACGAGTATAAACAAAAGATTTTTCAATGGCAAGAAAGGATTTCTCAACGATCTCGCCGCTTTTGCGAGGGGTAAGGCAGAGATGCTTCGTCTTTTACATCCTCTGGAAGTTTCTAACCAACCTCCTCCTGGGTTTGATATTATGTTGATTGGATGCGAGTGAGCGGCGGAGGTTTCAATTACAGTTCAAGTAGATGAGGCATGGGATAAGAGGATAGGGAGAACGAGTTTGGGTTAGGAGGTGGCATGGGGATGATGTCTCTTACAGGAAATTGCGTGGGGATGGGCAGTTAAAGTTGTGGCTTTGCTTCTTCGGTCTCTATGTCCGAGGCTTTGTCCTGTCCTCATGCTAGTTGAGCATCTAGTGTAATTTCATAGATGCATAGATACTTTTTGCAAAATGGATTGCTGATTGTGAAAGCACTTGTGCGTTATGACAGCAGGAATAGCGAAACGATTATATCGGAGAGTGTGCTCTGCGCGAGAATTGCACCACCTGAAGTTGTATTATATTCAGCATCTCATCGACTTTTATGAACAGACGCAAGCAACACACCAGACGACATTTGCAGATCAAGTGAAAGATACTATTACGTGCACTCCATTTGAACTTAGGAGTGTAGGATGCGTCTTGTTCTTTCATTCAATTATTGATTTATGTGCACTCAATGGGCCTATTAACTTTTTTTATTTGAACCCCAATTTTTTTCCTTATTTTTTTTTTTTATATAAAATTAGCTCGTTGCTTTGCTTTTATTTTGATGTGTAGAGATCTAAAAACGGTATGCACTAAAGGCAAATGAAATTAAATTTCACCCTAAAAAACTATCATGTTAGACAATATTCTCAATAGTTTTCCTTAATTATAATTATATTGTTTTCTATATGTACGTTCTACCCATTTACAATAGTCACATTAGTAAGGAAAAGTGAAAGTGATGACCATAATTATATGTGAATGATTTACTTTTCAGAAAAAAAGAAATAGAGAATAAAGTAAAATTAGATTAATGGGGTCCTATAGTAAGGTGGAATTTAAAGTGATAAAATATTAAATATAAGGTCGTTATGAAAGAAATTAAGTATTCTTAGTAAAACGGATGTCAAAAAATTATGATTTAATGCCTTAATTCATATGGCAATGCAACATTTGGAAGTAACTACATCTTTTACTTCTAGCAGACACCCTCCCAACCAATCTCTTGTAATGGTCAACACTAAATGAGTAACGGCATGAGCCACTCCATTGACTTTTATCACAATTAACAAACTGAGCACAACTAGTAAACTTTCCAAGATCTTAAATCTCACGTATTACAACTCCTATATAAGTACCATCTCATACACTTTCCTTGCAGTTGTTGATCACATTGAAGCAGTCACCCTCCAAAACTATTAATCGAGCATCCACACTAATTATCGCGGTGTAGCTACAACCTATGTAAAAGCATACATGTAGATGGTCTTTAGGGTAGACCTGTTCAAATGGAAGGGGTCCTCTTAAGTGCTCTTGACCGACTCGTTTGTAAAAAGGTCTAATCAATAATAAGCCTAATGGGTCGGTATCTTAAATGGTCATGTTTTATTAGGTCTTTAATGGGTCAAATCGGGTTAATAATGTGTCAATAGTTTCTAAGACTTTTAAACACTATCAAGTAATGACATATTTTCATTTACCTGTCGATGGACCACTACCAAAAATTAGAGATGATATATGTAAACTATCACCCTCTATAAATAAAAACTATACTTTCTTTGAACGGTCCGGCCCGACTCAGCCCGTGAACCAACCCAATGCACATGCATACTTTAGGGATAAGTTTACTAACCAAGTTGATATGAAGAGTTGAAGGTTATAAAAAGTAATGACATGGGCAACCATCTTCATGGAGTCACTATTGTCTAATAATGAGAAAAATGTTAACACTTAAATGATAAGGAGGATATTATAGCATTGTTAATGTGGCGGTTTTGTGAAGTTATATGGTCAAACATTACTAACTAAAACAGATTAAATAAAGAGAGGGTATTATGGACAAAAATATCCCATTAGCAATGAAATAGCAGCATAGATCAAGGAGAAGATTACTCCCTTGTTAACTATCACTTGTAGAGAAACGTTCAAATGCTGCTGTTTTCTACGCTTAAATGCTGCGATTATTGAGGAGAAACACGTATAGACGAAGCACTTGAAATATATGCAAATACTACGGTTTTTTGACGCAACAATAAAACTCACAAGTGCTGCAAAAACCGCATCATTAAATAGTCCAAATGTTGCGGTTTTCTAGAAACCACAACACTTATGTAGTATTTTTTTTTGCAAAAAAATTATTTTTTTTTAATCTGGAACCATCAATTGCTGGTGTTTTTTGGAAAAACTGCAGCACTTGATGGTTCAAATGTTGCGATTTTTCCAGAAAAATGCAACAATTAATGGTTCCAGATAAAAAAATATTTAATAGGTTATTTTATGTGCTAATTATATATTAAAGTATATTTTTAATAATTAATATCTCATAAAATTATTATATTTACAAATCTAATCTAGTAATGTACTTATTATATACAATTATACCACCTTCGATCAAGAACCGAATGTAATTTAAGAATATCATACATAATATGTTAGAAATAATGTATCCTAAAAGATGAGAAAAACTAAGAAATGATCAACCGTGAAGTATATAAATCCAAAATTCTATTATGATCACTCATTTTGGCACGCAAAATTGTGATATACGAGTTTTTACACTTAAAATAAACAACCAATTAATTCTTCATAGATTTCGAGTGCATTAAGAGGTTTTGATAAATTCGGAGAGGCATATTTCTTAGCCCGGTAGTTCGAACGACGTAATTTTTTTTGAAACCCCCTATTTTTGCAGGTACTACACAACCATGTTGCCTCTTAGTGGCTTCAGTTGCGTCTTATTTGAGATATCGAAAAACCCTTTGATAAGTCATAAAATTGGCTACGGGACTCCGAATGGGGCTTCTAATATGTCTAAAGTGTGTATTTTTTCGAGATCTATGCACGGCAAATATCCCAAATGAGTATTTTTCCATTTATTTTCTCTAAAAAAACCTCTAACGCCATATAATATATGAAATTCGATTTTAAGGGTTAATTCCTTCATTAACACAACACATAGCATGCAAATCTAAACACAAGGGTTTTTTTTTGTCTTTATATTAATGTATAACAACTTACGAAAAACAAAAATAAAAAAAAACATATATAGGATTTAGAACATATGAAAACCTTTAGATTCCGAACTTTGGAGTATATAGACTTCTTCAAATCAAAATGGGAGATATGAGTAGGCTTACGAAAAGTTTCACTACGCCATATCCATGGAGACACGAGTGGGAGAGAGGAGTAGGCATCGAAATGCGTGAGGGAGAACGAATTATGGGGACTTTAGAATATTATTATTCAAGCATATATTATGGTTTATTCAATCCGTCTCGTCCTCCATGACGAATGCTGCATAAGTTTGACGTTCACAAAATCTCAAATAAACAAAGAATTGTGCATGGATTTCTAAGTGAGGAACGTAAAGAATTGGTTAAGAATGCTAAAGTTATTATGTTTAAACAAAAGGAGTGTGCTATAAACACGAAAGCCTCAAGTATTTACATTACAATATTATGGCACTCAACTTCGGGAGACAAAATTTTTTTGGTATCAATCTTCTAATTCTTCCACAAAGTTCCACCACAATGTTATTATGAAACTACTTATCATTCAACAAAAGAGTGTATAGATCGAGATAATAATAATGGCTCACTATGTTACGCCGAGAAAGCTGACAATCTCTTAACACTGATAAGAACAAACTAGACATGGACTTGAGTCAGCTCAACTCCTTTTCGATTTGATTTGTAGAATTTATTTAGTGATAAAATGGATACTTTTCTTTTTATTTTACAAAAATTATATAGTTTCCCTATTAAAAAATAAAGTTGTACATATTTTCACCATTTTCACTTATACTCGTTTTTTTACCTTTATTTGTTTAAGTTCTACTATTTATAATTAAAGATTATTTATAAATAAAGTTGTATTAATAAAACATGAAATCGCAATATTAAAAAATAAAGTTGTACATTTTTTCACATACCCTATTCTTTTGCTTTATTTTAATACTTTTTGCGTATTATATATATATATATGTTTAGAAATATAAATCAAATACATTTTAGGAAATTCTCTTTGATTTGTTATGTACTTCGTATTACTTTTATCCCACTATTATATAAAGTATGGTTTTGACACTTAGTCCTTTGATACATGCCCATCATTGGCTCCTAAGAAGCTAGAGTCATGACCTTTTAGCCAATAAAAACGTTTCCTGGGGGAGATCATTTCGGAGAACCAGAGTGCCTTTATCCCAAAAATGCTCATTATTGATAATACTCTAATAAGCTATGAGGTGTTCCATGCTATGAAGAGAAGATGGGAAGGGTATAAAGGATCTTTTGCTTTGAAGCTAGATATGAGCAAGGCATATGATAGGGTGGAGTGGTAATTTCTAGAGCAAGTAATGCGAGCGATGGGCTTCAATGACGATTGGGTGGTACGAGTTATGAAGTGTTTGACAAGTGTTTCGTTCTCCTTTAAGACTAATGGTGAAATAAAGGAGTACGTTAAACTGTCAAGAGGGCTTCGACAAGGCGATCCCATTTCACCATACTTATTTCTCCTATGTGCCGATGGTTTTTCAATATTAATCCTTCAGGCTGTCCTTGAGAAACAAGTTCATGGATCGGAGCTCGGATCTGCAGAGGAGCTTCTAATATATCCCACTTATTCTTTGCAGACGACAATATATTGTTTGGTAGAGAGAATGATAGAGAATGTTCGATTATTGCAGATATTATCTGCAAATTTGAGGGAGCATCATCGGGTTTGAAGGTTAATCTCAACAAGTCAAAAGTAATTTGTAACAAATCAGTATATGTTGATCAGTGGGAAATATTGGGGATTAAGGAAGTGGTACGTCACAGCAAGTACCTAGGCATCGATCCCAACTGTTATTGATAAGTCCAAGAAAGAAGTGGTTGGTGTTCTGAAGGAGAGATTATGTAAAAAACTCCAAGGGTGGAAGAAGAAGCTCTTGTTAAGACCAAGTACATAAATCCTAAGAAAAGTGGTGGCTTAAGCTTTTGCCACCTACCTTATGAGAGTCTTCAGAATTCTGGATGCCATTATTAAGGATCTAATTTCCACTCCATGATAGCTCGATTTTGGTGGGGTGATGGAGAGACTTGGAGGATCCATTGGGTTTCTTAGAAGAAACTTATCATCCCAAAAAGGAGGGAGGGTTGAGGTTTTGTGACCTAAGGGTGTTCAATCAAGCGCTCCTTGCAAAATAAGTATGGTGTTTACACAAAAACCCGGAGTCCCTGTTATCTCTCACTCTAAAGGCTAGATATTATAAGCATAGGGATGTGTCGGAAGCTTTTAGAGGTTATGACCCTAGTTACACATGGAGAAGCTATAGGGTGCAAAGTCTTTGGTGATTGAGGGATCTAGATGGAGAGTGGGAGACGACACCTCTATCGGGGTTTGGACGCATCAATGGATCCCAAATACAGTGAATTCAGGATATGCCAATAAACCCTCGGATTTTGATGAACATCTAAGGGTAAGTGCACTTATGGACCCAATGTCAGGGGCATGGAGAAAGAATATGATATACTGGAATTTTAAGGCCCAAGATGCGGAGATGATCTTTTAAAACGGTTAAGATCAAACATGACGTGTTGTACTACATGGGCAGCCCCAATGGTACGTTTTCGGTGAAATCCTATTGTTGGCTTGGTCTTTAAGGGGTGTTGGAGGATTCATATGAACCGTGGAAGCTGTGGAGCATTATATGGAAGATGGAGGGTCCGCCAAAGCTAAAACATTTTGAATGGAGAGCATGAAAAAGGAGCACTTGCAGTTTGTAGCACATTGGTTTGGTGTAAAGCAGTGGAGGATGGGAGTTGCAGCAGGTGTAACGTAACATTTCTAAAGAGAGTGACACCCATACAATTTTTGATTGCTAGAGAGCTATGGCCCTATGGAATGAGAGTGTGATTTAAAGGATAATGCATGCATCGAGGGAGTCATTTCGCACCACTTGGTAGTGGCTAGTTGAAAGATGTGATAGTAATGATCTGTTAAATATTAGGACTCTTACGTGGGCTGCTTGTGTGTATAGAAATTAGATGGTGTTTGAGAATTTGGAGGTTGATCCCATGCACTTTGCGGCCAGATTCTTCAATCTCTTATATGATTATAATTACCATGTTGCTGCCATCTTTGGGTGTTTAAAACCCCATACTCCTCAACTTCACGCCGCCTAGACAACACCTGCCAATGGAGTCCTAAAGATAAACGTGGATGCATGCATCAAAGAGGATTATTGCAGCTTTGGGGCAATCTCTAGGGACAAGATGGGATGCCTAGTCCTTTGTGCTACACGCAAAGAATCAGTGGAGTGGAAAGCTTCTTGGGCTGAGGAAGCAGTGATTGCTTTTGAACTAAGGATTGTGAATAGGTTTGGTTTTCGGCGAATAATCCTTGAGAGGGATGCCCTTGCTGCTATAGAGACGATTTGGAAGAGTGATGACGGCTTTAGCCCAATCTTTATGTTTTTTGATGAAATCAACCTTATGAAACAAGAGTTTGAATATGTTTCTTTGTCTCATGTACATAGAGTTGGAAATACCGTGGCACATTTAGTGACCAGACTGGACGCTAAAGGAGCTACGAAGTTAGTATGTAATGGTTCTTTCCCTGTAGGATCTTGCGAAGATCGATTTAGCTTAATATATGTGCTCTACGTTTCAAAAAAAAAAAACGCCAATAAAAACGTTTCGAGTAGTCAAAACTTTTGTCATTATTATCTATCGTGAGCTAGAAGATCGGAAGAGGCTTTTGTTTGGTTTCCACAGTCTAAGAAGAGTATATCAAGGAAAAAAAAGAGAGCTACATTTATTCAATTATTAAAAAAATAACAAAATGGAGATTTAATATATTTGAAGAGTATGGTGAGGTGAACACACGCCTTCAAAGTTTGGGAAAAAAAGGAGTTGGGGAGACATAGTGGGTTTTAGGGAATACAACGTAAAAGATAGAGGATATATGATAGTAGCATTAATTTGTGGTCACAATTACAATAATTTAAGGTAAGTGGATTGTTTGCGTAGATTAGGTTATCTTTTCTGGGACAATGAAAATTTTATCTTACTATTACTGAAGTCTTCATAGGTTTTCCTGAAGTCACATTGTTCCAACCCCTCGTGATTAAGAGATTTTGCCATGATTCCACAAATAGCCACATTATTATAGCTTTGTGAATTTTTATTCTCTCCTAGCACAGAACATTGCTACATCATTAATTATGACAAACAATCATAAATTAGAGCTTTTCCCAATTCATATCTTATATAAACTATATCAGATTATTGAAATATCAAATATAGAGATTGTTATATCAGATATAACTATTGTTATATTAGATATAGAAATAGAGAAAATATAAAAATATGAAAAAATATATATAAGATATATATAGAAATAAAATAATAAAAATGTCCCTTAATATATTTATATGAGGTATAAATTAGGAATTTCTCATAGATTTTAGTTAAGTATTAAGTGACTTTAGTTAACCATAACGTCAAGAATAAGACTTGACCAGATAGAACTAATTAAATAATGTTGTTACCTTAACATCTAGGAGCAACAGATGAATGGGATGCATTGGTTTTAAGAACAATAAATCTAGTTTCACATAAGTGCTACCACGAAATCATTACAAGAGATCCTCTCCGATTCCAATAAAACTTCAATAAGCACAATGAGCTCAATAGAAGAGATAGAGAAGATGGAAAATTAGTTCGACTGGTTTATGATTGTTGAAGATAACAGAGACCAGATAAATCAAACGCATTACGTAGCAAATAAGTATAACTGTAATTTCTTTTGATTGTAATATGTAGTCCTTCTTACATATAAAAAAGAAAAATGAAAAAAACCATTACAAGAAATCGTACGTTATAAGGATGTGAAGAGTAATGTTTCAAGGGAGTAAAAGAGAAAGGGTTTGACGAATCCCACGGAATAATTGTCTGAAGTTAGTCAAAAGGGTTTGCTTATTTATAACTTGCTCCTTCTTTCCCTTAATGCTTGTTTTATTTTAACCAAAAAACTCTCACAAATAATGGTCAAATGGGGGAAACATTAAGTGATAGAAGGAGTATACGGTTTTATTTTAGTAGGTACACGAAAAACATGTACGTACTCCCAAGTGAAGAGTAATGTGCAATAAACCAAATATCCATTGAATAAGATTGCCTAAGGAACAAAACTCACTTAAAATCAATGTTTGATCCAATCGGATTAATTTAGGCTAGTGCTTCTTGTGTACACACTCCCTAATTTCTTTTTCTAATTAAAAAATAGTGTACGTCTAAGCAAAAGAAAGGAAGAAACAAAATGATTTGTGCAAACAGCATCCAATTAAATAATGTTGTCCCTTAACTTCCAAAGCATCATAAAAACGGGTAACGTTGATTTCTAAGGAGAACAATCAATCTAGCTTAAAACTTGGTTAATAATGTTTTTCCCTTAACGTCCAAAGCAACATAAAATATAGTTACATTGGTTTTAAGGAGAACATTCGATCTAGCTTCACATAAATCATTCACACGAAATTACAAATCGTGCAATTTAAGATGTGAAGCCACATAATTGAAAACTTGGTAAAAAAATATATATGAGGTTCTCTTAATTAATATTGTGTGAAGCTACTCAAAAAGGGATATTTTTGCCATTATCTATTATCAGGTGCATCCAAAACACGTACTTTCGACTTTGGGTAATAATTGTAGTTACCATATCATTTAAAAACATACCCATCTATAAAGTGCACATCCTAATTCCCATATCAAAATCAAACTTATAAGTGATTCTGAAAGAATGGTGTTCCGTGAGTTTCTCATTTAGCCTTGCTGATTATATACAAGCTACTCCACTATAACAACTATCCTATAGTTGAGGAGAGTATCAAGCTAATTTACATAACTAAGCTACAATTAAGGATGCATTAACCATATTTACAATGAATAAATCAAAATAGAATATATTCAAATATATATGATATATTCAAATATATTCTAACATACCCCCGTAGTCGAAACTAGAGATTCCCGGATGTTGACACTGTCCCTGAAATCATTGAATAAAATGCGTGGAAGCCCTTTTGTAAAAATATCGACAATTTGGTAACGCGACGATACATGTTATACACGAACTTCACCATGAGACACTTTTTCTCGAACAAAATGGATATCCATCTCAATGTGTTTAGCTCGTTGATGTTGAAATAAAGTAGTAAATTTATGATCCAACAAGCATCAAAGACAACATTGGCAACACCCTTGTATTCTGCCTCAGCACTACTACGAAATACAGTGGGTTGCCATTTAGATGACCAAGAAATTAAATTATCTCCAAGAAAAACACAGTAACCAGAGGTAGAGCGATGGGTGTTTGGACAAGCGTCCCAATCTGCATCAGTGAAAGAAAGATTCCGAGAAATACTGGATTTATACAAATGTAGACCATAAGAAAGAGTACCCTGAAGAAAACGAATGATGCGCTTAAGAGCACTCATATGCTCATTGGTCAAAGCATGCATATGAAGACAAATTTGTTGTACTGCATAAGAAATGTCTGGGTGAGTGAATGTGAGATACTGAAGCGCACCTGCAAGACTACGGTACTTAGTTGGGTCATCAAATGGAGTATCTGTGGTGACACTAAGTTTGGACGTAGTGTCAAATAGAGTGGGAGAGGGACTACAATTAGTCATTTCGGCACGTGCAATATTAGATGTAGCATATTTCTTTGGAGAAAGGAAAAGACCATGTTCATGACGTGTAACAACAATACCCAAAAAGAAACTAAGAGGACCAAGATCCTTCATAGAAAATTCAGCAGTCAAGAGGGTCATAATATTTTTACATAGGTGATCAGAGGAAGCTACAAGAATAATGTCATCCACATACAACATTATATATGCAATGTCAGAACCTCTTTTTTAAATGAACAAAGAGTGATCTGACCTATTGTGAGAAAATCCAAGGGTAGCTACAAAGTCAGTGAATCTCTGGTATAAAGCCCGAGGAGCCTGCTTTAACCCATATAAAGATTTTTTTAGAAGACAAACATGATCTGGATATGTCTTGCTATGAGACCCAATTAGTTGATGCATATACTATTTCATTAAGATGACCATGGAGGAAAGCATTCTTGACATCCATTTGATGGATGGACCAAGATTTAGAAAGAGCAATAATAAGAATAGCTCTAATGATGACAGGTTTAACTATGGGGCTAAATGTTTCAGCACAGTCAACACCCTACTGTTGAGTATTTCAATCACCTACAAGACGAGCTTTAATTGAAAATAAGACTTGGGAATTAGTGCCTTGGCCACCTAATGTGAATGTAATTCGGAATATATGTGGATTTATTCTCGTAAACATAAATCTGATGGCTCTAACATTGCATTTCTCCAATTATGGTCACGGAGCGTACTAACATGATTTTTTGGAACAGGGGAAATATCTATAGTGGAAGTGTGATAATTGGAAGAATATTTTGGGTTGGGTTGAAAGATGTCATGGGAAGCACAGGTGGCCATACGGGTTAAAGAATGTGGTGGTGAATTCGGTAATGATAATGGTCTGGTAGATGAATAAGAGGGAGATTTTGTTGTGCTAATCTTAGGAATAGGAGGGCTAGGAGAGACAAGTCTTTGTGAGGTGGTATTGTCTAAAGTGAATGTAGTGGACTGTTGATGAACATGGCCCAAACAAGGAGAAAATCGGTGAGAAGCAACAATTGAGCTAGAGGAGTAGTTTGGGCCCATGTGAGACTGCAGCCTAGTTGGAGAGGAAGGGAAATCTAGGCTCGGGTTATGCGACTTAGGATAAGAGATGGGTTGGTGAAGTGAGTTAGGCAACATAGTTGAAGATGTGGGTGTTTGAGATAAATGATGAATGATATGGGGATGGATGTTATTATGACAAAATGGATCATAATCCGAAAGTTTGGTTGTGTGGATTTAGAGAATGGGAATTCGTTCTCTATAAAACAAACATGAAGAAAAATTATAATTTTTCCACTGGACATCTCATACTCACGATGATTCGAAGCCAAACCTACCTAAATAAGCACAAGGAGTTGACCTTTCTTGTAATTTATGAATTTTGGAACAGGGGAATAATGGGAAACATAAGCAAACGAAAAAAAATGCAAACATCAATCTTGATAGGGTCTATGATCTTTATGATCACTAGGTTCCACCCACAGAAGAAACAGCCATGGCTGCCTATGCCAAGGCTAAGTCTGCTGACCTAGGACTTTAGAGACGTTTGGATGTTGTGCTTTTGCAATGGATGTACAACACAATTTCTCTTGAACTTCTTCTAGCTATCCTCAAACGAAATGATATGATAGAACTGTCTTGAAGCTTTATTTCAAGACAATAAAGCTTATCGGGCTACCTATCTCGAAAAGGATTTTACCAATGCTATTTTTGAGGACTATGAACTGAACTAATATCATCCAACAAACACAACTCATACAATAACAATATCAACAATCCAACAACGTAACAACAAGCCCAACTTAAGCTTCAATCACCACCATCATCTATGATTTAACAATAACCCATCAATTCTTGACAAAATCTTTAAGAAACATTGACTTGCCTCTGATCAAAACACCGAAAAATGCATAAAATATAGATTCTTGCGTCAAGCATCGATCACAATATCTAAATTCTTACTTTAAAAAAAAATCCAAGAACCCAGAATATGCCTATTTATTTCAACATCTACACTTACAATATCATTATTTGGGAGGAAAACAAGGGTGGAATTTTAATACACAGTAAGTAGAAATGGCATAGGTGAACTCCTAAAGGAGAGAAAAGATGGCATTTGCCGGGTCCGCATACCCAAAGAAGAAATGGGTGAACTAGGTTTCTTGAAATTATAACAGGTTTTCTTGAAATTGGACGTGAAGTTGAAGGAAATGGGTGCGAAGAGAACAAGAGTGATAGATAGAAACAAGAAGGCCGAACACCAAACCCAGATTCGTTGTTAAACCAAGAAATTGCAAAAGAACCCGAAGAGCCCTAGAATTTGGGCAAAACGAAGAAATTCGTGGAATTATTGAGCTAGGAATAGTTCCCGCTCTGATACCATGTTAGAATTGAGGATTTAGGGAGGATGAAAAGTAAAGAGAGTAAGGGAAGAAGCCATTAAAGATGTTGAGTGAGCAGTGAATAAGGGAGGAAGAGAGCAAGAGAGAAAAGAAAAGTTTTGTATTATTGTATTACTGAATATGAACCACCACTATTACAATTACAAAGTCAAGTATTTATACTACAAAGTAATATACTAAAACATAAACTCCAACATTTATGGTTTATTGCTTGAGAACTTGGGGATTCTATTCTCAACCAGAACCTTCTCGTCATTAAAATTTTTATTTTTATGGTATCCGTTGTCATGTTTTTCAGCACTCATCATTGCCTTATTGGCTTGATACTCTGTACTTCGAAAAGAATACATTTCAGTACAACTTTGAATTGCCGATGGTGGGTTTTGGTGGTGGACAAGTGATTTTGGCGGTTGATCGAGGTGGGTGGAGTTCAGTGGCTGTTTTAGTATGGATTTAGTGGGTTCAATTGAACCCATACTAAACCTGTATATATCCTTTACAACATTCCTTAATACAATACACTTTTTAGCTCACTGGTAAAACATTCTCATTACCATGCTTAGCACTCGGGTTCGATTCCTATCACTTTACTCCTTTTATTCTTCCCTTCTTTCCCTCTTTCTTTTTCATTTGCCCTGCCCCGCAGCGCAACCTTAATCCCTAACCCCAATCCCCGAAGCTTGCATGGCGCATGCCCCCTCTAGCCTATATAGTTCTACCTCCTGTCAGCGCTCCCCCCTTGCCCCCACCCAGTTTGCTAGTTTTTGTTGTCTGCTCCGCAACTCTGTAGTTCCGGCCAGTGGCAGTCCCATTATTTAACATTTGGAATAGAAGTAAAAAAATTAACTTTTTAATCATAGTGTCATATCATAATACATGATGTGACAATGTGTGCATTGTTGCACAATGAAATAATTTAACGATATAATTTATGTTTTGTTTTTTATCAAACAAAATTAAATATTGAACTATTTATTTTGAGCCTTAATACGAAGTACTCCATGTCATAAGAGCACTACTGACAGTGAGTAAAATGGAGTAAAAATGGTGAGTAAAATGAGTGAAAAATGTATCCCGCCAGTGGTCACCCGTGAGAAAACTCATGAGTTTCCTCATCCTATGAGAAAACTCATGAGAAAAACTTCAGGTGGGCCCCATATTTTTTTATTCCGTTTTACACTTCAACGGCTATTCTCGGCATTTAAACAATTTTTAAAAAATATTAAAAATCACCAACGGTCATAAAAAAATTTTCTCTATAAAATAACACCCATTTTGCTATATTTTTCCACAACTTAAAAAAAAATACATTTTCCTAATTGAATTCGTTTTTCACCATTATCTACTTCCCAATTGTTATCTACACATTTTTTTTCGCAAATCTTCGTTTAGGTAAATTATTCTGCTGTTATTTTCATAAAAATGATAATAAAGGCATTAGTTAAGACGTTAATTTAAAGCGATTATCAAAAGTGATAATTATTAAAAAATGCTACTGTTAACCGCTAATTAAAAACTAAAATTATTATAAAAACGCTAGTTAAATGCGATAGTAAAATAAACGATAGTTTAAAAAGGCAATTAAAAAATAATTATGAAAAACGATATAAAAATGCGATAATTAAAAACGATAATTAAATACTGTAGTTAAAAACGATAACTATAACCGCTAATTAGAAATATTAAGTACATTACAAATTGATTTAAAACGCTAATTAATTACGCAATAATAACATAAATTAATTAATAACGATACAAAATTATTAATCATAATCATACATTAATTAGAAAATTAAGTAAAATTGGTGAATATGGAAGAGAGAGAAAGTGTGGTGGGGTATTGGAAAAAGTAAGAGAGAGATTGGTGAGGAGTTTTTTACTCACTACTGGGATGATATTTTACTCACAAAAAAACTCATGAGGATAATTGGGTGAGATGAGTGAGAGTGGTTAGAGAGAGAATTTGATGACAAAATTTTGCCCACTTTTGATAGTGGTCTAATGTGTTGATTTTCTTACCAATAGAAGACATTTGGACATTGATTAGCAACCGACGTATATGTTTGATTTCATAAAAAATGATAGTGTATATGTTTGATTTCATTTCAATTATCCTAAATGTTGTACATAACATTTTCCAAAACAAAAAAAAAAAATCCAATTCTGGTCGATTATTTACGAGCATCAAGCTTTAGTTTCAAAAATAAAATTTATCATCAAGGCTTAAAGTGTTAAGGGCAGACGTAATAGCAATGGAAATGGACTTGATGTTGACTTATATGTTAGAAGTGGCTTGATTGACATGTATGCTAAGGGTAATCAAATGGAGAATGCATACAGGTGTTTATTATCTTACCTTGCTGGGTGTGTTTAGAATGGTCTTTTTGATGAGTGCTTAAAATTGTTTAGGGAAATGGTAAATTATAAAGTCAACTCTGAGAGTGTTTCATTTTCGAGCATTATTCCTGCTTGTGTCCATCTAACAAGATTACGCTTGGGTAAGCAACTACATGGGTAAACAACTACATGGATAAGCCTCTTTAGGGTTTTGAAATTGTCAAACATGTGTGGCTAAACTAGCAAGTGTGTCGTTGGATATATATATCATTTGGTAGAATCCGAACCCATAACCGCAAAATCCTGACACCGCCACTGATGGGGTTTATGTAAGGTGGTGGACGGGTGGTTTGGGATCGATGCGCGTAGGTAATACGTACAACATAACCGAAAGGTTCTTTCAAGTTTTCTTCCTAGTTTAATCCCTAACTATAAAATAAAATGAAGTCGGAAAGGTCCACTCAAAAAAGCATGGGATTGGATGAAAAATGATTTCCTAAATATTTCTGGCAACAGCTTTGAATTTGATTAATGAAGAAGAGCTTCTGTCCGCCACACTCCCACCTGAGAAAAGTAAAACAATTGTTGATCAGCCATAAAAACTCGATATTTTCCTTAATTTATTAAAGACTAGTGATGATAATAGTGAGACATTAATTTAACTACTTAGCTGAGAGAGAAAGCACTCAAAAACTTGCAAAACCATAATGTAGAAATATATTTTATAAAGTTGGAGTGTGCTCTACGCAAGAATTTAACCAACCAAAAACGATGCTGGAGTCCACCAAATCTAACTTAGAATCATGGCCTCTTCCATGCCTTTATTTCTCTAATCTATAAAATTATATCATAAGTGTGCGTGCCATATCAACTTTAAACTTTTCAATGTTCATGTTCGTTAAGTCTAATAACCTACGAATTGAATCATGTATTCCTATAAACTTTGTACTAACTAATATTATGCGAGAGTATCAAAGAGTCTTTTTCTCTTAATATTTTCTCCTAAGCAGGTTAATCAAACTAAAACTAATCTAGATTAATGATTGAAATTATATTTAAGCATTGTCTTTTTTTTTTTTTTTTTTTTATATAATGTCTGCCTTGATAATCCATATCGAACTAAATAGACTCAAACTAATCCATATCGAACTAAATACACTCAAACTAATCCAGATTCGAGTTGGGTTGATCAATAATCTAGAAGTCTAATGCTCCTCGATAATTCATGGTCTACAGTGCACATTTTTGACACTAACCCTCTATTATTTTTAGATATATAATTTTTATGGCTAGCTTTAAATCTTAAGCTTTTTCCAAAATAAGCATATAGCATGATATATCATGCTTATACAATTTTTAAAAATGGGTAGAATTTGACCTCCGATCAGAAATATTGCAAGTTTTTACAAACTAAGCAGAGGAATTATGAGAATATAGCCCTTAAAGTTAAATGATATTATGAGTACCCTAAAGGTGGCAGTAATCTAAAAATAAGGCACAAATTAAAGTTCAATTTATACAAGTGAGTTTGTTACTTTTTCAAGCTAGCATTGATGACACCCTATAAAACCTTCATGATGATATTGTTAAAGTATGAATGCAATTGGTTCAGTAGATGCCCACTACTTTTTCTTCATCAATTGAATTTAGTTCAAGCTTAAGGTACAAAATGTGTCATCTAAGACTGTTCCAGAAAACATGTATATGAATCCTTCATGAAGAAAATATGGGGCTGCTCTATATAATTGCATAGGTTTCTACCCACCTTGGAACAAAGGCTTATTATCAACAGTTTTCATGCACTTTTAGTCTAATATTTATGAGAGGCTTTAATTTATACTTATATATCAAGAGATATTTTCGTAATTTTATTTCTATATTTGAGATTATAATGTCTATATCTGATATGAGTTTTTTTTTTGTATTTTTATATGTTCTATATTTCTATATTTGATATAACAATAGTTACATATCTGATATAAAAATAGTTACATATCTGATATAACAATACTTATGTCTGAAATTATAATATTCCGATATAATTTATATTCAATATGAATTAGGTAATCCTCGGTATTTATGAATTTCTGTTTGAAAGGACATATTTAAAAGCAGCTGGAAGCAAGGGAGATGAATAACCACCCAATTAGTTCTAATACTATGTAAAAGCAAGACCTCTCTAATAGAAAGAGTTATGAACTCCGTACTAACTGAAGCGTTAAACTTTCTTACATTAAGTTTACGTAACAGCGTAAATACACATATCGCCATATCGGACAGTTGATTACATGTATGCATGGTAGAAGAAAAACCAACGCAGATCTATTTTTATTTTTGGGATTGAGGCATTGCAAGGTAAAAAAAAAACATTGAAAGCCCAAGGAGAAATTCTCTATAGTGAGCTTGGTGGGATTTGAACAACGCATGCCTATGAACAAAAGTGATTATCAATTGTCTCAACTCCTCTTATCATATCCTTATGCCACTATTGTGTGTTAAGGTGAATTTGGCAATGACAATTTTCATCCTTTGTATTTGTATAGAAAGCCACAACATAACGATTGATGAAAATTTATTAATAATTGGTGGGTTGTTAATTAGTTTAATGTCCTTGTGATCCCATCAACTTGGTTAGGCCAAAGGTAATACCCATAGCGAACCAACCGCCTAACAAAACCCTCAAAGAACCTCTAAAAACCGGTGCTTTCCCTAGATACGCCCCAAGCCACCCAAACACCACTAAAGCCACGGTCGCAGCTGCTGGCACGACCCCAAGCCTCACCTTATAATCAAAGTCCTTCACACACACTGCAGCCAGCAGTGGCACCATGGCCCCTACTGCAACAGCTAGGGCTGAAGCCAATGCCGCTTGTGCGGGGCTTGGTAAACTCTCCTCCTCATCCATGTTCTTCATTTCTCTCTTCCTCTGAGCAACCTGGATGTCAACCTGCGAGTACACGGACACAAACTCGCCAATGGCCATGCTGCAAGCAGCAGCCACAAGGCCAGCAAACCCAACTAGTATCATGGCCGTGACATCTTGCTTTACCGCACCCACTCCCATCATAAGCGAGGCTGTGGTTATAAGCCCGTCGTTTGCCCCTAGGACCGCGGCTCTTAGCCATTGAGCTCGTTTCGTATAGTCGAAGTCATCATTGCCGCTCTCTTCAACGCCTCTTCGACGTTGGTTCTCTTCATAAGTGGGGTTTGATGGCAGTGCTTCAAGCTCAATGGTGCTACGACGTGCTGTTTGTCCCGGTTCCATTATATAAAGGATATGCAGGATGAATTATAAGGAGATATTACTATATGGTATGGTTAGAGTTAAGAAAGATACAGTGAATCGAAGAATATCTGATTTGAAGATGAGAATGTGGTGCAAGCTTAGGCCTCCAAACGAAGTTATTTATAGATGGAGAGGTTGATATGCTACGTTAGTGGCTACCTATTTGTCCACTACTTCACTAATATAGAAAATCACTCGTACGTGTCAAGTAATTGATCCAAATAAAAGGGAAAATAATCAAATAATACAGAAAAGGAAAATAAATTATGAGTATTATTAAGTACTCCGTATATACACTTATATACATTGACATATATGAGATTAGTTGCTCTGATTGATAATTGTATCATATATGTTTATTTACGTCGTAATACACGAAAAAATAGGGGTTTTTTTTTTTTTAATAGTAATGTCTTTCATTAGCCATTCCATAATATTCCTTTGTTTCAACTTTTAAATTTATTTTCAAAATTTTTAAATATATTTCTGCCTCCATTTGTTTAAAAGAACTGACTCATTCCGCCTTGTGATTCACAATAAGCTTAGATCTTTATTTACTTTCATATTTACTTTCAATGGAAGAGAATTTGGCTCTTAAATGTAATGGTATTTATAAAGAGAAAGATGGAGCCTCTTTGACTTTGGAGCAATGCCAAAAATTGGAGCCAAAAATATTTTCACTTTTTGCGGAAATTGTTTTTGATAAATTTGTTATACTTCTCTCCAAATTGTACTGTAGCAAACAGTGATCTCTTGCCATATAATCTGATTTTTTGCTTCTCTTAATATAGTGATCTCTTTCCCAATTTTCGCCCCTCCTAAAATTGATTAAATCCCTCTTGTAGCAAATAATAAAAGACGGAAAAAGTATATCCTTTAGTTAACATTGCAAATACTTATATTATAATGATCCTATATTACCTCGATTATGTACTGTGTAAATATAATAATACGGTTTATTTTATTACATGTATATATATAAACATGTATGATACTATTTTGGATCATAAATTTAGTCGATAGAGCAACATATAACCATATTGAATGCCAGCTGAGTCCGAAGAAAATAATGCTTAAGCTAATTTGAAGCATTAGTAAGTAATGATGCACCTATATTATACACAGGTTTTTTTTTCTTATGATTTCTAGGTTCTCCCTTTAACGGTTTAAAGAACAACGATAAATGGATTGCTGAGTGAGAGAGCACCTAAATATTAGTACAAGGCAATGAGCTATGTCAAACACAAAAAGTTTATATCAACATAGACTATGTTATCCACACGAGCACCACCAAGCTCCCAATATAGTAACATATTTTGGAATTCCTTTTAATCTTCTTTTCTTTATAATTAATTTTCTACTGTACATAATAATTAATTTCCAAAATTGTGTCTTGTCCACTCTATTGGGTATGTCAAAATTGTACGCAACTTATTCCTAAGTTGTACAACATAAAAATATTACTTTATTTAATTAGGTAAATTAGGATGACCATCTGCATCTTCCTCCGAATTATGTAAAAATTTCATCTTCTTTTAATGTGAACACTCAAGTTAGTATGCATTCCTTAATTTTTTTTAAAATATATATACTAACTGAAGTACGGATTTGAGCATGTATAGCCCATAATATTGATCGTTTAGATCGGTGAAAAAAAAACATACGAAGTATAACATGGAGACAAGGGAGTTAGAAGATGGGAAGGAACTAAGAGTATCCTTAATTACAATATAAAAAATTACGTCATATCATCATGATTGTATCACTTGTTGCATGTCCAATGGTTGAAAATTTCTTTTAATTTTTCTTTTATAGTCAGTGCTCAATTTATATTTTACCCCAGCAAAACATGATTTTTTTTTAACAAAAACTAATTTGGTGTAGGAACCACTTGTACACAAACACATAATTAACTTTTGTCATGAGATATTTTCCATCATATTACCACATGACTAATTCTTGTCATCAATGACAACTAGGGGTGCTTATAAGTTGAGTCGAGCTCAATTTAGTTGAATTTAACTCGAGTTCAACTCGAATTCGAAAGCTTGTGAGCTAAAAAGTGAAGCTCAACCTTGACTCAAAAAATCAATTCTCGAGCTCAACTCAAAATCGAGCTTGATTAAAGCTCGTTTTAATCTTGCACTCGAACTCGAGTTGAATTAAATTTCGTTTCAAGATCAAACTCAAACTCATTTTTAGTTTATTTAAAAGTTTAATGAGCCTAAGTACTTATACCCAAATTAGGCCAACAAGAACGCTAATTAAGTTTTAGCTTTAGCTTAATTTGGTTTTAGATGGAAAATACTATTGGTTTTATATTATATATACTAACTGCTTCAAACCATCTATCATTCTTTTTCAATATGAGATTTTGAGTTCATATAAAACTCTCTCTAACCATCTTTCATTTTAATCCAATGTGAGACTTTTGGTTTATATATCAAACCATATTTTATTTTATTCCAATTTTATGCGTTTACGTATATTTTTATATAAATAAATATCATAAATAAAAATTCGAGATTTTCACGAGCTTTTCGAGTCGAGCTTTGATTTGCTCAACCTGACTCGTTAAATTATCAAGTCGAGTTCGATCTCGCTTTGATCAGGTCAAATTCGAGTAGCTCAACTCAATAAGCACGTCAACAAACTTATGTCATGAATGGGGATGGTCTAACTATTCCCTTAGTTAGAGAATATTTAGGGATAATTGGGTTGTCTTTGCTTTTGAAGGAGCATACCAAGGCGGACGGTAGGGCCATAGGAGAAAAATGCTACAATAAATGTAGTATGGCTAAAATGTTAAAAAAATTCCCATTTTTTATGAGGTAGGTACCCCTAAAATTAGAATCTTGACAAACTTTCAATCTCAAAGGTGGTATAAAATAAGGGAAAAGGGAGAATTAGAGAGAGAGAGAGATGTAGATGGTAAATCTTTGTTCCTATCTATTCACTCATTTCAATTTGACCAAATATATATATATATATATATATATATATATATATATATATATATATATATATATATATATATATATATATATATATATATATATATATATATATATATATAGGGATTATGTGAGAACCCTTTTTGGGTAAGAACTCATCTTAGACTATTGGGTGATTGAAGATCTATGGCTGTAATGACATTAAAATCAATGGCAAATCTGTAAATATCTGAATATGGGGATGTGAGGTTCCTTTTTGTTCGGCTGGCAGAGTTGATTTCAGATAAAATATCAGTGCCTTTTGTTTGGCTGGCACATTTCACCCTACTAAGCTTTTGTACTTTTCTTCATCATTGAGGGTTTCCTTTATATTTTCATTGTTTTCTTCATTATTCAGAATTTGGTGATGGTTGAATATGTTTTAGTTTTGGAATGTGTGAGTTTATGAAATTATATGAATCACTAGCTTAGTATATTTGAATAAATATAGAAGAAGACGTTAGAACATTATGTTCACTAGTTTAGAATATTATGTTGATTAGTTTAGAACATTATGTTCATTATTTTAGAACATTATGTTGATTAGTTTAGAACAATATTTAGTAAATTGCCAGTCCATTGAGGTTTAGAACATTATGTTCAACACTTTAGAATATTTTATTCACTTGTTTAAAACATGATGTTTATTAGTTTGGAACAACCCACCAATTTGGAATAATATAAGTACAATTTAAAACATTATACACTAAATTTAGAACTTTATTCACGAATTATGGAAATTAAACAATATTTAGTACATTGCCATTCCGTTGAGGTTAAGAACATTATGTTCACTAGTTTAGAACATTATGTTCACTAGTTTGGTACATGATGTTTATTAGTTTGGAACAACCCACCAAACTATTTTGAACTAATCAACAAGCGTTTAGAACAAGTAACTAACCATTTTAGAACAATATAAGTACAATTTAGAACATTAGTCATGAATTATGGAAATTAAACAACATTTAGTAAATTGCTAGTCTGATGAGGTTTAGAACATTATGTTCATTAGTTTAGAACATTTTGTTCATTCGTTTAGAACATTATGTTCATTACTTTAGAATATGATGTTCATTAGTTTGGAACAACCCACCAATTTGGAACAATATAAGTACAATTTAGAACATTATACACTGAATTTAGAACATTATTCACGAATTATAGAAATTAAACAATATTTAGTACATTGCCATTCCGTTTAGAACATTATGTTTACAGGTTTAAAACATTATGTTCACTAGTTTAGAACATTATGTTAATTAGTTTAGAACATTTTGTCCACTAGTTTAGACCATGATGTTCATTAGTTTGGAACATCCCACCAAACTATTTTGAACTAATGAACAAGCGTTTAGAACGAGCAACTAACCATTTTAGAACATTATGTTGATTACTTTAGAACAATATTTTCTAAATTTTTAGTCTATTAAGGTTTAGAACATTATGTTCAATACTTTAGAATATTTCATTCACTAGTTTAGAACATGATGTTCATTAGTTTGGAACAACCCACTAATTTGGAACAATATAAGTACAATTTAGAACATAATACACTGAATTTAGAACTTTATTCACGAATTATGGAAATTAAACAATATTTAGTACATTGCCATTCCATTGAGGTTTAGAACATTATGTTCATTAGTTTAGAACATTATGTTCACTAGTTTAGAACATGATATTTATTAGTTTGGAACAACCCACCAAACTATTTTGATCTAATCAACAAGCGTTTAGTATAAGCAACTAACCGTTTTAGAATAATGTAAGTACAATTTAGAACATTAGTCACGAATTACGGAAATTAAACAACATTTAGTAAATTGCCAGTCTGATGAGGTTTAGAACATTATGTTTATTAGTTTAGAACATTATGTTCATTCGTTTAGAACATTATGATCATTACTTTAGAACATGATGTTCATTAGTTTAGAACAACCCAACAATTTAGAACAATATAAGTACAATTTAGAATATTATACACTGAATTTAAAACATTATTCATGAATTATGGAAATTAAACAATATTTAGTACATTGTCCTTCCGTTTAGAACATTATGTTCACAGGTTTAGAACATTGTGTTCACTAGTTTAAAACTTTATGTTCACTAGTTTAGAACATGATGTTCAATAGTTTGGAACAAATATTTTCGAGAAAAGTACATCTGTGTCAAAAAGTACAACTTTTTGGCTTTTGGTTTTGCAAAAAATTGTGTCTGTCTCAGTATTTTTCTGAAATGGGAAACATGTGTCAGTTTTTTTAAAATTAAAAAAGTGTGTCAGTTTTATCATTATTTACGCTTTTGCCATTCTTTTTCACTCAATACCATCCATTAGATCTTGCAAGTGGATGGTCTTAGTTGAGTTCTCACCCACAAAAGGCTTCTCATATTAGGGGAGTTCTCACATGAACCCACACACACATACACACACACACACACACACACACACACACACACACATATATATATATATATATATTCACACATACACACACATACACACACACACACACATACATACATACATACATGATATGAACATTGTAACCTATATGGACATAAAGAGTCCATTCATGAGAGGGTTACAATGTGAATTAATGGTATATGGGAGTTACAAGGAAGTTACAAAGATAGTCATATAATTAAGGGAGTTACAAGCTATAATGGGCATACACAGTTATTACTTTGTAACACTCCTCCTTGGATGACATTATCTAAGAGAGATTTAATGAACTTATATGTTGCCTCATTAAAAACCTTTACAGGAAAAATCATGTGGGGAAAAACCATGGATAAGGGAAAAAAAAGTGTAGCGCGCAATTACTCCCCCTCATTGTTATATCACTAGAGGTCTTTGAGACGACACAATCTAATACGATAAACTAACTTTTAAATATTGTGGTTGGGAGAGCCTTAGTAAATAAGTCTCCTAAATTCTCACTTGAACGAATCTGCAAAACATTTATATCCCCATTCTTCTGAATATCATGAGCGAAGAAAAATTTGGGTGAGATGTGCCTTGTTTTGTCACTTTTGATGTATCCTTCCTTAAGTTGAGCAATATAAGCTACATTATCCTCATATAGAGTTGTTGGTGCCTCTTTCCCATATGATAAACCACAAATGTGTTTTATATGTTAAATTACCAACCTTAACCATACACATTCACAACTAGCCTCGTGAATTGCTAAAATCTCAGAATGATTAGAAGAAGTAGCTGCATTTGTTTATTTTATGGAACGCCAAGAAATGGTAGTATCACCATATGTGAACACATATCCAGTTTGTGATTGAGCATTATGTGGATCAGATAAATAAACTGCATTTGCAAGACAAGTCAAATTTTCTTTGGACAACTTAGGGAAAAATAAACTCATATCCTTTGTACCTTGAAGGTAACGAAGTATGTGTTTAATATCATTCTAATGCCTTCGGGTTAGACCTGAACTAAACCTTATAAATTAACTGAAAATGATATGTCGGGTCATGTATGACTTTTAAGGTACATTAGTGCTCCAATGCACTAAGGTATGGTATTTCAAAACCAATAATTTCTTCATCATTTTCCCGAGGTCGGAAAGGATCCTTCTCTACATCAAGAGATCTTACAATCATAAGGTTGCTCAATGGATGTGTTATATCCATAGAAAATATTTTAAGAACTTTTTCTATGTATGTTGATTAATGAACAAGGATTCCATTCTCTAGGTGCTCTATTTGTAACCTAAAGCAAAATTTTGTCTTTCCAAGATCTTTCATCTCAAACTCTTTCATTAAACAATTGACAACCATCGAAATCTCTTCATGAGTTCCAATGATATTCAAATCATCAATATGCACTGTAATTATAACAAATCCTGATTCATATTTCTTTATAAAAATACATGGATCAATAGGATCATTCTTATAACCTTCTTTTAACAAAGACTCACTTAGACGGTTATACCATATACGCCTAGATTATTTCAATCCATAAAGATATTTGTTCAATTTTATATGGAAATGTTCTCGAGAATTAGACTTTGCTACTTCTAGTAGCTTAAAACCTTATGTGAGCTTCATATAAATGTCATTATCCAGTAGTCCATATAAATAAGTTATGACTACATCCATCAAACGTAAGTCAAATCCTTCTCCTATTGCTAGACTAATCATAAATCTAAAAGTAGTTGCATCCACCAAAGGAGAGTATGTCTCCTCAGCTCATAACCAATACTAGGTCTTCGTGAATATCCTTATGCAACTAATCGTGCCTTATGTCTTACAACTTCACCCTTTTTAGTTCTCTTTCACACAAAGACCCATTTATATCCCACTAGCTTTACACCTTCAGGTGTACGGACTACAAGTCTGAATACTTCTCTTTTTCCAAGAGATTTTAATTCTGCTTTAATTGCTTCTTTCCATTTTTTTCAATCATTTCTTTGTCTACATTCTTCAATGGATTTTGGTTCATGATCCTCATTATTAACCAAAACATCTAATGCTACATTGCATGCAAAAACATCATCGACGTGGATTTGATTTTGATTCCATGTAATTCCAAACATGACATAATTTGTTGAAATTTCTTCATTATCAGGTACCTGAATTTATTCTTGTATCATGTATAAAGTCTCTTCTGGAGGTCCTTTAGAAAATTTTTCTTCAATTTGACCATCATCAACCATTGCTCCTTTTCTTTTCAGAGGATTCTCATATTTGTGACATAGCCGTCCAAGGCTTTTGAACCCGCTACTAGTGTTCCATGTTTCTAACGTGGCTTAGACTCATTAGCAAATTTATTTTATCCTTCCAGGACATATATTTTAAATGGAGCATTTATAGCTAGAATATGTGATGTAGTCACTCTTTTAGGGTCAGCAAACGAGTCTAACAACTGATTTGCTAAACTTTGTAAATGATTTATCTTTTGAACTTTCAGTTTACATTGTTTAGTTTGAGAATCAAGATAGGATAATGATAATTCATTTTATTTAATTTCCTTTTCCAACTCTCTTTTTTCTCCCCCTAATGATGGAAAAAGTGACTCGTTAAAATGACAATCTACAAAACAAGCCGTAAATAAATCTCTTGTTGTAGGCTCAAGGTATTTACTTATTGATGGGGATTCAAGTCCAACATATATCCCCAACCTCCATTGAGGACCCATCTAGAGAGTTGTGGTGGAGCTATTGGGACATAAACAACACATCCAAAAATTCTTAAATGGAAAATATTTAGTTCATGACCATAAACCAATTGTAATGGGGAGAACTTGTTATAACTTATTGGCCTGATGCAAGTTAGTATTGTTGCATGTAATATGGCATGTCCCCATGCAGAAATTGGGAGATTGGATTTCATAAGCAATGGTCTAGAAATTAACTAAAGACGTTTAATTAATGACTCTGCTAAACCATTTTGTGTATTTTTCATGTGCTACATGATGTTCAACATTTATTCCAATGGACATGCAATAATCATTGAAAGCCTGAAAAGTAAATTCACCAGCATTATAAAGACGAATAATCTTAATAGTAGTATATGAAAAATGTGTCCGTAACTTAATCAATTGGGCAAGTAATCTAACAAACGCCAGGTTACGAGTTGATAGGAATTCATTGTTTTCTTCATTGATTGTCTCAATATGATAACCATTATTGTGAATATCCTGATAAGGCATCAATTATTTTAATTTTAGTTCCCCAAGGCAATTTTATGTTGGATATTTCGGGGCCTTCAATGATATTTGTACTACCTGATATGGTACTCACATTAATTATTTTCATCATCAAATGAAAGAAATATTTTTTTATTTTTGAGTATTGTATAAGTAGTTGCAATGTCAACAAGACATAATTCTACACCATTAATAACAAATTGAACTTGAGTAGTATCCATGTTCTTCATGAAATAAAATACATGTTAAAAAAATTAAGCATAAAATTAATGATGATAAAATAATAAATCAATTAAAACACTCAAATGGTTCATAAATTCATAAAGCATATAAAGTCCTTATTACAACCATAGAAATTAACATAAGTAAATCACTAGGTTAAGTCTAATACTTAAAACTGACACAAATTGATATAAATTTAATTATTCCCTTTTGGTGTAGTAAAGAAATTAGCAACTTCTAAATGAATTGTATTGCCAAAATCAAAATTATTCCTTTTCGAGTAAATAAGGAAATCGAAAACTTCTAAATGATCAGCATTGCCAAAATCAAAATCACCTTTACCATCTTCAAGAACAAGGTTTGCCTCAACTTTCTTTCCTTTCTTCAATAATTCTAGGTAAAGTTCTACAAGATGCTTTAGAGTTCTACAAACCCGAGACCAATGACCTTTTACTCCACAACGGTAACTTATATTGGTCTCACTTCTCTCTTTATCAACTTTATCATCCCTACGTTCCTACTTCTGGTGGGAATGTGAGTTTTTGAAATGACCTCCATGACCTCTACCATATCCATGCTCACGATCGCAACCACACCATTGGCCACGACCGCGACCTTTACCTCAACCACCACTGTTGGAATGGTCCCTGTTTTTAGTTTCTTTCCCGTTATAGGTTGTCACATTCGCTTCAGGGAATGGAGTAGAGCCGGTAGGATGTGATTCATGATTTTTCATTAATAGCTTGTTATTTTGCTCAGTCACAAGAAGACAAGATATTAATTCATAAATTTTTGAAATCTTTTTTATCTATATTGTGCCTATAGGACAATATTATTTAATTTGCATGGAAAGTGGAGTATGTATTTTCATGCATTTCTGCATCAGTAATATTTTCTCCACATAATTTCAATTGAAAAGTTATTTTGAGCATAGTTTAGTTATATTCACTAATAGATTTAAAATCTTGCAATCTTAAATTCAACCAATCATAACGAGGAGGTATCACTTTTTTTTTTCTAGTCATACCTTTCCTTTAGATTACTCCAAAGGATTTGTGGGTCTTTCACAGTTAAATATTCATTTTTGAGCCCTTCATGTAGATGATGGCGAAGAAATATCATGGCTTTAGTCTTATCTTGAGGTGTTGCCTTATTAACCTCTTTGATTATTTTATCAAGCCCTTTAGCATCTAAGTATATTTCAACATCTAACACCCATGATAAATAATTTTTTCCAGTAAAATCAAGGACCACGAATTCAAGTTTGGCAAGGTTCGATATATTTCACTATGCAAAATAATATTACAGGATAAGTATATATAAATAGTATCAAAAAGTATATACTAAACGTTATTAGCCAAATTAACAACATGATAGTGAACATGATTACGTAAAATTATAGCAGTAATATATAATACTTCAATTATAATTATGCATAAAAGATGAATTAGATGATGAAACTATTAGCATTCTTTTCGTAAACATGGGGGATAAAGTAATGTACTTCAAATGAGCATTTCTGTGCCAATTTATATTCCCCCATTTTTTTGTTCAGTTAGGCTATACTTTCATAGTAGTGTAAAAGAAGAAAAATTATCAATTGAATGAGGAGAATCCAATCTAAGATTTCTATTTTCACTCATTCTAGCACTGTCGTGTCAAAAAAAATTTGTACAATCATGTTTAATTGTTGAATCACAACTTTATCGTCTTTGCTCTATACAAACACCCCCTTTCAACCCAACATACATATTTAAATGAAAGGGAATGGCAATAGACTTACACGATGATATGTGATTCTCAGTAAATGTTGAGTAATTCTACTCAGTTAGCTAGCAATGGTGCTGATAACGTGTTATAAAATAAGGGGAAAGGGAGATTATTAGAGAGATATGTAGATGGTAAATCCTTATTCCTATCTATTCACCCATTTCAATTTGACCATTTATATATATACATGATATGAACAATGTAACATAATTGGACAATAAAGAGCCCATTCATGAGAGAGTTACAATGTAAATTAATAACATATGGGGGTTACAAGAAAGTTACAAAGATAGTCATATTATTGAGGGAGTTACAAGCTATAATGGACATACACAATTATTATTTTAGAACAAAAGGTGTATTATTATAGTGTTTTCAAATATATAATTTCTAAAGTGAGAATACAGTTCCTCGCGAAATCAATATTTTAATAAATACGCCTCACTAAAAACCTTGATGAAATGCTAATAACAAGGGTGTATTTTTAAATTTCGGTTACTGCCCCTAGAAAGTTTTCTTTGTGTAGAAAAACCAAAGCATATATAGTCTCATGTCTCATACCCTAGTAAATAACAACTTGAATTCTTCTGCCAATATTGTAATAGCATGGTGGACTATTGCTAGTGCCAAACTAATACAGTACATTCACATATTTTTCCGCAATATCCATTAGCTTTGGCTATATAATATTAGTAAATAATGTATCAAAAAGCCTCTTTTTTAGGTCTAGTTAAAAAAGGATGCGTTAAAGTTATACTTTTAGACGCACTAAAATCATGCATTTATGTAAGTTTAGGGTTTAATAAAATGAAGGGAGTGTGGTCTTCACACGACTACCACCAGAACCCTCCATAATCCAGTAATCCTACCATATAATATTGCAGCTTCTAACTTTGACGTAAGTATATTCCTATACCTTTGAATTCCTAGCTTAATCAGCTTTCCACCCTAGAAACTTGCCCATTTCCTGAAAACTCCCTCATTTTGCTTAAAGAGCTTGTCTTTTCATTATCTGGCCGTTGCAACTTCATGAATCATGATGCTCTAAATGTGCCTAATTTTTTCTGTACCCTTTACAACAACTCATCATTGACAATTCACGCCAAGACACCACTACTATCAGTCCTATATTCGGTTCACCGCCGTCAATAGAACGGCGGTGATCGATGGATCTAAAAAATTATTTGATTAGAACAAATTAAATATTTTAAGCAAATTTTTCAAATTTATTGTAAGAAATTATACTCCATATGTATCTCAAAAGGAATATTTTTCAATTTTACTGGGATATATTAATTAACCCCAAAGTGCCAAGTTATGTGCCTCTGCACCAGCTAGAAGTGATAAAACATGCAAACGCATAAGCAAGGGGGAGTGATCTGACATGTATCACTGAAGACTCTTAATCAAAATTTGATATTGAAAGGTCCAAGTATACATCTATTTTAAACTTGATTAAGGTAATACTTTTATCATTTTATGTACTCGGTCACCTCCTTGTCTAGGACATCTTATTACTCCCTCTATCCCTAATTTTTTGTGCCATTTGAATTTTTCAGGGTTTTCAAGACCCGATTTAAAATGTTTTTATCTCCAAATCCGTAAGACAAAATATCCTAAAAACTTGATATTGTAAAAATTTACATTGAGATGAATCTTAGAAGATTACACTTGAATATATTATTTGTTGTAAAATAATTAGAATTTGTGGTCAAAATTTTTAAACTTTGACTCCAAATATAGCAAATAATTAAGGACAGTGAGTATTTGATTTTTTTTTTTAAAGTTGATAGTGAAGCAAAAGATTTTGCAAGATAAAATAGTAAAGGAAGGGAGAACTAGAAAATAAAACATGAGACTGAGTTTGTGAGACCAATAGATGTATGTACGTACGTTCCCGGCCTCAATGCTATTTGTAGTCCTGGTCTCGGATTTGAGTTATAAGCCAGGATAATCTCTAGTCAGCGCCTTTCGCCACCAACTTCTCAGAAGAAGACCGTAGAAGTGTGTTCGGCAGTATACATTGGAGGAGTACAGGCTCAAGGGCATATATGCTACATCTACATGCAGCATCAAGAGAATTGAAGAAGCAAGAAGCTAGCGGTGTGTGCACAGATCAGAAAGTTATTCTTAGCAAGCAACGGGTAAGCGCGCTATCGCAAAAGAGCGCGCTTACCCGCTGTGACGTAGAAACTTAAGCCGTTTTCTTGCTCCGATAACGTTTTTCTTTTAACAGTCGAGATTGGGTTAGAGTATGTTTTGTAAGTGAAACGCTTATTAGCACGAATTTTTGTTGGGAAGTCACACACTCTTGTTCTCCTAGCGTATCGAGCGTAGCCACACTGAGGCACCACTCGACAAGGTTTTGTTAAAGAAATAATGTATCATGTCAATCTACTCCGTACTACCTTGCTTGGTTTAAGCTAAGAATATACTGATGAATTTAACTTTTTAATTAGCTAAAGCTAAATACGCAGTAACGTAACTTTCATGGGGTATCATATGAAATCCAAAGTTTCTAACATGCAAAGCCCTCCAAAGATATATACGCATTATGTGATGCTCATTTTTTTAATGCTAGATTCAAATTAGAAAATGATTCAATGTGTTTAATGTTTTGGCATTTCAGTTCCAAGGAAGACAAGGGAAAGCAAATAAAAATGGAATATGAATAATATAAATGATGCCACTAACCCAAGTAGTTGCACATAAAACTGAAAGCACTTATTTAACTTTTCTAGGCATTTTTGTCCAAATATATATCCACTTAACAAACAAAGGCGTTAGTTGCTTGCAATGGTACAACGCATGATGTGGTTACCAATTTATCCTAAGGCTTGGAGTACGCATAGTACTTGATTACGACATAAAACAACTAGAAATTTTTGTTACAAAAAAAAAAAAAAAAAAAGAAAAAAAGAAACCCACTAAGAACCTTATTAATAGATGATATTAACTTGATTAACTAGAACCCATTTGACCCCATCCACCTTGTTAAACCAAAAGTAATAGCCATGGCAAGCCAACCACCCACCAAAACCCTAAAGGAAGCCTTCACAACTGGTGCTCCTCCTAGGAATGCCCCTAACCACCCGAACACCGCCAACGCCATAGTCACTGCCGCCACCACTACTCCAAGCCTCACCCTGTATTCCCTTATAAATGACGCCGCCAAGAGTGGTACCATGGCCCCAACCGAGAACGCTAGGGCGGAGGCTAATGCCGCTTGTAGGGGGTTAGGCAAGGCCTCCTCCTTTTCCTCCTTTTGATCTTCCTGTACACTACATCTCATCCTCTGAGCAACCTCGATGTCGAGCTGGGAGTACACCGACACAAACTCACCTATAGCCATGCTGCATGCCCCGGCGACTAGGCCAGCAAACCCAATGAGAATCATGGACTTGACATCCTGCTTCACTGCACCAACTCCCATCATAAGGGATGCAGTGGAAACTAGCCCATCATTGGCCCCTAGGACAGCGGCCCTTAACCACTGGGCTCGTGTCGCGTAGTCAAACAGATCTTCTTTCTCCACAACTTGGTGTTGCTGCTGGCTTTCTTCATCACCCATGTGATGGTTTCCTCTGGTTGTTTCCAGCTTGATAGAGTTAGGACGTACTGTTTGTTTGGGTTCCATGGTAACGAAGCTCGAAAAAGGATGATTTTACAAAGGAGTTTAGGAAAGGTGGGGAGAAGTTTGGCTTAGAATGTGATAGCTAGTTTGGTGAATGCATGCTCTGTGCACTAAGTTAGCTATTTATAGATGAAGTATGAGATTACTTTGTAGTAGTTGGTTTTTCCCACTGAGATGAAAAGTTTGACATATTACACAAAATATAGGCCATCTTTGTAATATAGTAATTAAATTAAGGGAAATAATGTGTTTTACGTGGATAAGAGCAACTGGTTTTGCTTTTACTAGTGGAGTGTGGCGGACACAAGCTCCCCATTAAAGAAAGTATGTGTATGGAGGGACAAGTTTACGACATTAGTATTATGGAAGTGGTTTTCCACCAACGTCTATTAGTGCTATGGCCAAATTTTCTCCAACAAATTAAAAGTAGCATAATTAATTTACAAATAGCGTTGTGTTAGTATAGTTTTAGGAGTAGTTTGTTTGTTATTTAGAAAGGAATGATATGAAAGTCCATTATTTAAGGTTATGGATTCAAATAGTCATATCACTTTAAAATTATTTGGTAGTATAGATGGTTTAAAAGTATAGAGGAATAGGTTGTGAATTTTTGCGATTAGGGTAGCTTGGTATGTATGGAATTCCGAGGGGTTGGGGAGGAGATAGAATCCCTTAGATATGTAATTTTATTTCGCAAATGCTTAACCAAACTAGCTCAACTAAGGAATGGATTCAAAACACATTCTAAAAAGCTTAACCAAACACCCCTTAATTAAAATGTGGTGTTAGACTATAATAGATAGATGTCAATTAATCTCCTTGTTGACGTTTTGAGAAGTGTTTAGGATATATAGGATCGTATACTCATATGGTATTATTTTTTGTCTTTCGACTCCCAGCACCATAAACTACTATGTATGGTATTAGGATTGTTAAATTCAAAAGCAAAAAGTACTACATATAGTACAATGTTATTACCAAAACTGATAGATAGCATATTTATGATAAAATTTGTATAGGATAGATTTTGTGAATATGTATCCTTATCATACTAAGTTTTCTAAACTACTCAGGATTGTGCCTGTAAACATATAAATACTGATCAATGGTACACAATTCAAATCAAGGAGTTTTTATGAAATCTAACAAGGTATCACAACTCAAGGTTTTTCTCCCAAATTTTTCAGTTTTACTCTGCCTTTTGTTTTCTTTTCCCTTGCATCCTATGGCATGTTTGTTCTTTTCACGTCCTAGCTTACCCAACACTGCCACCTCGATAGTTGACAAAATACACCCCGCCCTCGCCGTCGACAATATCAAGAATGCAATTCCTTTGACTCTTGATTGAGAAAAAATGTCCAATAAACAAACTGGATGGAATTGTTTGAAGTTCATTGCCATGCTCTCAATGTACTTTGATCCCACAATTCCCAAACCTTCTGATGTGGCTAAAGCTTGACTCCATTGTTAAGCAATATCTTTTTCTTCACTACAAAATTTCTAATCTCTTAACAAATTAAAATTATACTTTGTGTATTTTATTCATTCATATAAATTATTTGTATGTAAAATTGGTTAAAATGTTGTTAGAAATTTTAGTTCAGTTTGTTCACATTATATTACTCAATTAGTTCACTCTAGGAAGACACTACAATTCTGCAAATCAAATTTTCCTAAATTTACTCTAAAAGTTGCTTGATATCTTCTGTTGTATTTTTGGATACTTAGATCGAAAAATACAAGTTAAAAAGCTTAAGCATTCGCCAACTGCTTGCGCCACACAAAATGGATGATTTTATGAATGTGTTTAGGCTAAATTTTAGGTGAGTTATGAAAGAAGAAAAAGGAAATTCGTTGATTGACTCTAAGGATTGTTTGGATACAGATTAATCACCAAAGAATCCGAAAAGCTTCCTAAAAAAACCACCAAATTAATCAATGAGTAAAATAGGCTAGCAAAGGATTAACACACTAAACTTTAATCCAAAAGTTTAGATAATTCAGAAAGTCACGAATGATAAAGGGTTTAATTCATCAAAATTTGATTTCATTCAAAGCCATTCGACTCCTATATATAGTAGGAGCTCCATAGGGTTTATAAAAAGTTTAAAAAACACTAAGACTCTAGCTAAACACGTGCATAACAACATAATTATGTGAATAACAAGGAGTCTAAGCTATAATGACTCTAATACACGTGAATCCTTATAAAAGAAAATAAAATCTGACTTTGGCTAACTATCCCTAAGATAAGCTTAGCTAGAAACATAAAAGAATCAACTTCCTAAGGTACAAATGCATGAAAATACTCTAAAGATAAGACTTTCTAATCAACTAGAAATCTATTTGCCTTATCTTTGAAGAAATTGAATCAATTTACACTCTTATCCATGTTGGACGTGTATATCTTCAAGTTTTCATGCTCCATCAAACTATCCAAGTCTTCTTATCATACCCAACTCTTCAAGTTATCAAGAATCACCAAAACTCTTTAATGTCCCATGCCATCTTGAAGTGTACGAACATGGATCAACTTCTTTGGTCAACCTTTGACTCTCACGTTGACCTAGCTTTGACTAACTTTAGAGCAACTTTGACCAAGCCCGGATTCAATCCCTACTCCTAAAGTTCAAACCTTTATGGGCTCAAAATGTTTTATTTAATCCCTATTTCCATATTAAGCAAGTTTCCACTACTACTTTCCCAAAGTAGAAAGTTTCCCAATTTGGAAAGTTTCCATTTTAGGAAAGTCAATGAAAGTCAACGCCTCAGAGGACCATACTAAAATAAGTATGTTTCTCTTGTTGACTTTTCATCATGTGTTGCAACACGTTGGGCTACATCTTTGATAATTAAGGGATCTTTCATAATTTGTAATTGCATAGCTCCTTGATCTCCAACATCTTCCAACGCGAAAAAGCCTCTACACACACTAATATGACGAATAGTAAACTAGAAATGGAAAGTCTTTTTACTTATTTTATAGACGACGTAATTATAGTGTGCCACACTGAAATCTAATATAAAAGGCTTTAATTCTCTCTTTTGAAAAACTTACTATTGACTAAGCTCTTACTAGAGTTTTTATAAGAAAACGAAATCATAAGTCGGTTGGCATTAGAGAGATAAAACCATGTACTAATCATCAAAACTCATTCTTTGTAGATTTATCATTGTAATCTTTCGAATTTTAGTATTAAGTTGTACTAAGAAGAAAGGGGTTGAGAGTTTTGTAGGATTTAGAGTTAAGATCGAAGTTGAAAGTGAGAAAAGAGAGAGTGGAGGGAGAGTGTAAAGGGAACTCTTAGTTTTGAGTGAAACTCGAGTAGAGAGAATACCTAATATAGTGTCTTAGGTTTGCTCCCATAGTGAAATGAGTTGAGAATCCCTAGTTGGGCTGTGATTTTTCTTTGAGTTGGCCATAAAGGTTTCCACACTAAAATTCACTTGTGTTCCCTTCATGAGTTCCTTTCGACTTTTATGTTCCTATTTTTAATTCCGTAAAAAGCTAGTGTTAAAATTTCAGACTTCTAATTCACCCCCTCTCCCCTTTTATAAGTTTCCATCTACCCAACAATTGGTATTAGGATAGTTTCTTACAAATTCAAGACACCTTGAAGAGCAAAGTTCCTGTCAAGAAGAACACTTATGAGAAGCTTGAAAAAGTTTACTCAATGCAGCATCTACCAATGTTTGATGGTAAGTTTTGGACCTATTGGAAGAATCGCATGAAAATATTTATCAAGGCTGAAAATTATCAAGTGTGACGTGTAATTAAGGTTAGAAATTATGAGGTAATCAAAACAAATACCGAAACTGAGTTAGTTTCTAAATCCATTTATGAATATGACAAAGAAGACTCTGAAATAATGGAAATTAATGCGAGGGCCATAAAATTACTTCACTTTGGTTTACAGCCCTATGAACTTAATCGAATTATGGCTTGTAAAACTACTAAATAAATTTGGAATCTTTTATCAATCACACATGAAGGAACAAATGAGGTTAAGTATTCTAAAATTGACTATATTTAGATTCTTTAAATGAAAGCATATTTTATGTTAAGAAAATTTCAATAATTTTGGAATCCTTTCATCAATTCATTTAGTTACTAATACAAAGTTTTAATCCTATCAAGAATGTAAATTAAGCATTTTCATGTTTAAAGTTTAAACATATTTCTAATACTTAATGATTTATATATATGTATACTTATATGCTTACTAAAATGAGTTTATGAATTATGTTTTGTATAGATACGAGGTTTAAACACTAATTTGGAATAAGTTAGATTGTTAAATTGATAGTATTACATAGAAGTTGGCTCTTGTGTGTATATCTTTATTCTATATTCTAGCAAACTCTAACTTTATAGCTTTTGTACAACTCCTTATTTATGTAGAAGATATAAATGTATTAATCATATTGTATTTAACATTTCATAAATGGTCCAAAATATAAGTTTCATCTATGAATTGTTGAGGATGGAGTTACTTCATTATTTTGTATAAGTGTTTTTGGTTCATGAATTATTAATATTCTAAATACGTCCTTGTATGGAATTATTTGGACTACCAAATTAAATTATATTTAAGAACAAGATTTAATAAATGCTAATCAACAAATTGGAATTCATGCATTTATTAACTGATTTTTTCTTTCATTTGAACTCATTTTAATAATTGTTTTAATTGCTTTAATAGGCGCAATTATCGTGGCTCGTCAATAATATTATATAATTTTTAACTTGTTAATCTAAAAAAATTCAAATTTTTCATTCAATTTAATTTGAATTGGTTTAGAAACTATTAGGTTAATTTATTATCAACCCTTTTTGTTCTTAAGTTCTTCTATTCAAACTTGTTATATTCTAGTCAATCAAAATAGTTTAATTGTTGTTCATATTGAAATTAATTGAGATTGATATGGGATTAGTCAATGATACTCAAGCATGTACTTGTTATAGTGCTTTTTTATTTTCTATATGGATTTATGGATTAATCACAAGCCAAAATTTGGTTCGCGCGCTTATATGCCTTGAACTTATATTGAATGCAGTTAATCTAAATTTTGTACTAATTTAGGATTTTTTGATAGTCATCATTTAAAAGGAAATATTTTCTCAATTTTTGTTATAGCCATTGCAGTCATTGAAGCAGCTATTGGATCGGCTATTGTTTCTTCAATTTATCGTAACCAAAAAATCACATATTTCGTCTATTATTTACTAAGACTACTAATGATTGATAGAAAATTACCCCAGTAAGGTTGTCACCTAATCTCAAATTTTCATTCTCTACAATAAAAAGATAATAATGTGTTAGACACTTCTTTTTGGAATTTATATCAAAAAATTTATGAAACATTAAAAGCAAAATCTAAGACATCAACAACACTACATATTTCATTTAAACTAAACAAGATATTCATACTTGAGTCATTTTAGTCTGTTCTTGAAACTACGGTTTATTATTGAGATCAATTAGTTCATTTTTAAGATAAAGTAATACTTCCCTTAGACCATGTAGTTTATTTCTTAGACCTACTAGTTCATTCCCGAGATGTAGTAGTAAAATGATTTATGTGATCTACAAGTAGGACTAAATGGACTCTAGTTACCAATGTTAGTCAATGGAAATGGACTATACATTTACTTGATAATAAAAAATTTGATAGGTTTCAACTTCATTTTTCTTCTAAGTAATATATATACAATACTAACAATTGGGAGCCTACATTATATTCGATGTTTTTTATAGTATAATTTATCACTATTGTTAGACCAAAATTAGCATTTTAATAAATATAATATATATCTAAAGCCTTGTCAATAAATATCATATTATCCATCAAATATCCTCTACCTTTACCTTCACTATAAATTTCGTTCTATCTATCTAACACTATTCGTAGACACCTAGTACCTAACAAACAAAAACATCTTTCCTATTCTAAGTGTAACGTTCATGCCTTTTGTTTGAAATAGCATGCGTGTATAAGGAGTTAGTCTGGTTGTTTCAACAAATATGATATTTCCTATTTTAATAAAATAATTTCTTCAAACTTTCAACTTTGATGATACCAATATATTTCAACTTATCCGCATTATAAAATAATAAAAAAAACCTTTAGATTTTTTAAAAAATAATTGTATAATAGTCTAAAGTGAATCCATTTTAAAATCTTTAGAAAATTTTAGGAAATATTTTTTAAATTTTCTCCCATTTCTAGTTAATTTTATTCCTTATCTAGATAGTTTTAATGATGAATAATTATAAATAAAAAATAAAAATCAAGTTAATTTTTCCACATAAGTTAAGTAAATAAATGTAATAAAATTCAAAAGAGAAAAAAATTCAATTTCATTTTTTTTAGAAAAATTATTAAAGATCAAAATGAAATACTTGCCAATATAATTGTATAAAATCCCTACAAAAAAGTAATTTATACTCTATATCATATTGGATAATTTATTCCTATTCTTATTAGTTTCTAGTTAGCTAAGATAAATACGAAAACATAAAAATTTAAAAAGGGATTAGAGTAACTTTGAATTTTCTTCACAAATATTTTAAATTAGAGAAGATCAACTGAATTATTTACCAAATTGATAACCATTTTACCAAAATCAAATTAGATTTTTTTTTTTATCATATATCTATCAAATTAAGGAATTTAATTCAAAACTAACATCAAATCCAAGAAAATAATAATAATAATAGTAATAATAATAATAATAATAATAAATTTATATTATTATTTCAGAGACACAATGAACGTGAGGCCTCCAAAACCTAAATGGAGGCTTTTCGTTGGTTCGGGTAGAATAAATTTAGAAAATTAAAAATTAGGTTTGGTCAACAAATAAATAGTAGGTTTGGGTCAAAAAAAAAGATAAATATGCAAAACCGTTTTTAATACTTTAACAAAATAAAACCATCAAATCCACCGTTTGGTTAATTTTCCATCCGTCGTTCTCTCTCTCTCTCTCTCTCTCTCTCTCTCTCTCTCTCTCTCTCTCTCTCTCTCTCTCTCTCTCTCTCTCTCTCTCTCTCTCTCTCTCTCTCTCTCTCTCTCTCTCTCTCTCTCTCTCTCTCTCTCTCTCTCTCTCTCTCTCTCTCTCTCTCTCTCTCTCTCTCTCTCTCTCTCTCTCTCTCTCTCTCTCTCTCTCTCTCTCTCTCTCTCCACACACTATATACATAAACCCTAATATTTCCCCTTATTATTGTTCCTCAACAAGGGGGTTGTTTGCATGGAGCTATGGCTTAGGCCATCATAGCTAGATGATAACGGGGATAGGGTGAGGTGGTTTGTGGCAGGCTACAGACGCAATTGGGTTAATGGTCAAGATGTCGAGTGAGAGAGGTGGTGGATTGACTACTGTGATGGAACTACATGGAGGGGAAGGTGCATGTCAATTGGTAGGATATGACACCCTAGAATGGGTTAGGAACTCAAATACCCATTAATCCAACTTCTTTGCAATTTTAATTATGTTGAGCATGTGTTGATATGTACTTCTTTGATAAGCTACTGTTGTTTCTTAATGAATTCTTTAAGTGAGCTTTGTTGGAATAGGATAATTGAATATTCCATCAATAAGTATTTTTCTTGATTTTTGGGAATACTTGAGTTTTTATTTGAATTGAAGTGTAGATGAATTTGAGTTGGGTTTGATTTGACTTGAATTGTATTATTTTGCAATTAGTTTGTAATATAAAGCGAAATTTTTGGGTTTGATTAAGTGGATCTAATAATTTGCTAAATTTTGTGTGTACTTTGCATTGTAGATGAAAATAAATTTATATTTGGGTTTGGTTGAATTTTATAATATCACAACTATTTGGGTAAAGTTGTGAGAAATTTGTTGATTTGATCATTTAGGTAGCAGCAACAAGCATAATTTTTTAGATTGCTTTTCTTTTCTTTTTGAATTTTATTTGTTATTTTTATCTTTTTGTGGGCTTTCACTATGTTGGACATGACAAATACAAAAACATTACGTGCTTATAAGTCAGACTAATGTATGCTTTATTAAATACTACTAATGTTGATAAATTTCAATAGGTAGCAACCCATGTATTTTCCATTGAAGATATTATTAGTCAAATTTCAATATTGACCAAGGTGAGAGTATTTGTAATATTTTATTTGGTCTTCCATAAGCATATTATCACACATGCAAATGTCATGACTATGTATGGGTTGAATTCCCTTACATTTGTCCTACGAAAATCTTTAGGCTTTATTATGTTATATTTCCTTTATTCCATTAGAATTGCTGTAAAATAGGTTTTAAAGGTTTTTAACTCTAAATTTGGTAAGATAAATTTATAAAAAGTTGATATTTTAAAAATTTATTTTATAATGTATCTAACAAGATTCTATTTAAAGAAATAATTTTTTTTATAAATTAATGAGTTTATGAGCAAACTTTATAAATGTTGGATCCAAAATATAAATGGGGGTCATACTAGCATATTCTATATAGGTAGTGTAAATTATTAACCAAGTTAGACACTATGAGTGTATGACTAGATGGTTTTGCATCATAGCAACAATCCTGGACTCCTACACGTCTTTAGTTACCCAAAGCAAATTTTTTGGATTTTTTATGTTTTTTCAATCGAAGCAACAAAAAGCATCCAATTGGATTTTGAAGGCCTCACATTCTGTCTCTTAAATAATAATATATGATAAAGCAATTGTATCATTTGCTAAGCGGCTAGGCGGCTAAGCCTCAAAACCAAAATTATATTTACACAAAGTTCCATCATAGAGGCATGATTAAAAAGAATAATTATACATATTTATAGCATAATGAAGCTATAAGCTATCTGAATTATATGGTAACTGTACTCAAACTGTCGTTCTCTGAATGCTACAACAACCTTTTCTTAAATTCAAACACATGTTTCAGTTTCAGAACAGGTTGCATATACATATAATATAGTAGTTTCAAATAACTTACGTCAATTTACTCCTTAGATTCAGAACTCCAACAACTCTACCATTATTAATATAATTACAAATGGTCATGACATGATTCGGTTTACCATGATGTTGTACAAGCACATACTAGTAATAATAGTTATTGCGAACACTATTTAAACCCTTTTTTGTGCCAAATAAAAATCATGTGGCTCTCTGCTAAAATAATTTATAAAGAGAGGTGAAGTTGAATTAATCTCATGAATTCTTTACGATGGCCTGGATTAGATTTAGAATAATTAGATTATTTAGATATGGTTAATTTGGATTAAGTTAAATAATTCATACTTGTCTTATTTTTAGGTTTGAGTCAACTCTAAATTAAATAATTTAATTTAAAATTATTTTTAAAGAATATTTCTTAAACATGATTATATCAATTTAAAACTCAGAATAAGAAATTTAAACTAAACTATTATATTTTAAAATATATTTTATTTATATTAGACAAAATAAGTTTAGATAAGTTCAAATATGTACTAAATATTTTTGGTATACCACTGCAACAACTTTCAATAGGATAAATTTAAACATGCTTTTGATGTATGCTTGACATCAATTATTTCAATTCAAATTAAATTAAAAGAAAAAATATCTAACTAATATAATATATGTTAGCTAGGTTTTTAAGAAAATAATTTCAGAGGTTTGTTTTGATTTGTTTATTAACTTCGGAATTACTTTCAAGTTGAGACAACATTTATTATATAGATAACTAGTCGGTTAATTTGTAATGTCATTTTTAAATTATCATATCTAGGTAAAAATAAAATCTCAGCTCAAATAGTTTTTTCAGTTCTAACTAGGATTTCTATGCTACAATTGGTTATACTCTACACATGGTGTATCATTTTTTGCTCATTTGAAGCACACCTACAAATATTCAAGTAAAAAAATAAGCTTGATATTGTCATGCACGTGGTAAAAAAAAAAGTCTGCAAGGAATTAATGTAAATATTCATCTTAAAATTGAATTAATAAAAAAAATATGAATGAAATCCCTCTCGTTTTCAAATAAGAACAACAAAAGGTTATAAAAAAAATACTACTAAAAAGACTAGTGAAAAGCCTAGTCAACTTTTCAGTTAAACCTTCAAGAAATACAACTATGATATCTAGGTTAAGTAGGAAATGATTGAATATGTTAGTAAAATTATGAGCATGTATTTTTTTTTTATTTCCATAATTTCATTTGCCGATTTTGACATGGAAACTATGAAACTAACCCACTTGTAACTACACTAATTATTGCTTAGTTTTACTCATTCATCATTTTCTTTTCGAATTTTAATAGTATACATTTGTGTGATTTAAATAAGATTTTTTTGTCATTACAGGTAAGTTTTCAAATATAATATAAGGCGAGAAATAGGGAATGTTGGTGTGCCTTAGGGTTGTGCCAATTCAAAAAAGAGATGATTTAGGGTCCGTTTGATAGGTAGTAAAACGTTTTCAAGTGAAAATGGTTTTTCATGAAAAACCTTTTACGGTGAAAAACTCATTTTTCATAAAAATTTTCCGTTGTTTCGTTGCATGGTAAATGATTTTACATTTTTAACATTTTCCGTAGTTCGGTTGAACTGAAAATCAATTACTCTTATTAACCTTTTTAATTGTATTCTCTTATTATTTTTTAACTAATTTTCCTGTTGTATTTACTAGTTGTTTGTTATTAGCTAAAGTTGTTAGGCTACAATAAATATTTTTTTTAATAAAATCTGCAATATATTATTTTTATTTCAAGCAAAACAAAAAATAATAAAGAAACCAAATAGTCATTTTCATAAAGATTCCAAATTTCAAAAGTCTTAAAATGATAATAAGAGGATGCTAGGATTAAAATGTAGTTCATATTTAAAAAAATCTTTCAAAACACCTTATAATAATTCTCATCACAAATATGGTAGAAAAAAACAATGTAAAAACTTGACATGATATTGGAGCCAAATCTTACGAAGAGGTTCACTCTTTGTCAATTTTCTTGTTCATGTATATCTCATGAGATGGATATTCCTGTGATCACATACACAAAAAGAGTGAGGGTGTTATGGGATCATTGATATGTATGATATATCTAATGAACTAAAAGATTAATACTAAAAAAAACAACTACTACTGCATTATCGTTGCTGCCCTAAGTTTGATGCTGGTTTTATGCGCTCCAACAGTTACAGCACCGCCTCCCAAAACAAAGGAGAGGCAAACTAAGATCAAGCTGACAGCTGGTCCATAATTATCATAATTTCCAATTAAATTTGGTAACTCTTCTTGCAACTTTTATCTATTCGCAATTAAGTTTATTGTATATAGTAGAACTAATATACGGCTAATAAACTTCAAGACTAAATCATGAATTCTTCCTATATTATCTATATATGAAGTATCACAATCTAAGACCAACATGATTCATATATAGATAAATTTTAAGGCTACTTGAGAGAATGCACCTAACCATAAACTAACTGTAAATAAGGTAGTATCAGTATACTTATCAATAGAACCAAACCATACAACTCAATACCAGGAACTTATGAAATACAACATACATGAACATAAGCGTGATATGCATTAGGAGAAGCAGCTATCATCTTTACATTGTCATCCCAACCAAACCTGGATCTACCTCGCACTAGAGATAATTCCCCATGTACTTCTCAATGTCCTCTTAGTCAGCACTACATGTGGTGTAGAACTTTTTAGGAATCATCTTTGCAGCAACTGTGAAGGAGCTAGTCCTAAAAGTGTTATTTGGTTGGTTTCCTTTCCTCACTTCTTCAAAAAGAAATGGCAGTAACTCTTTCACATTTGTTTTGACCAAAGAAAATTAGCTTTCTTTTATTTTTTTCACCTGTATAACATTATCAATATCCATTTCATGTTTATGGGTCAGTAAGAAAATAACATAGCATATTTAGGGATAGCTTAGTTTATAAATTCATTTCTATCAATTAAAAAATAACATTCTACCACTTTAATCAGTTTGACTCTTTTTGTATGCATTCCATATTGCTAATGCTATGGCATTTCTCTGTTTTACACACTATTTGGTTTCCTCACGTATCTCCTTTCGAGTAAGTAGTGTTCAAGTGCCTTGTGAGGAAATTTCTATGTCCGCCTCTCTTAAAATTGCATCATCTGGATCAACAACCCTAAGATAATTATGTGTCACACAACAAGCAAGGACTAAGTTCCATTGAGTTTCAAATGACCAAAACGGTTCGGCATCCAAGACACAAAATCTCTATTTTAGAACTCCAAACGCCCTTTCTATGCACATTCTCAAGGAAGAATGATGAAGATTGAATAATTCTTGTTCATTTTGGTAGGGTTGTCGCTATACTCTTATAAATGATAGCAAATGCATCTAAAGGGAGGCATAAAACCTTTAATCATCATCAATGTATTAATCGATTCAAGTGAAGTTTAGACCATTATTAAATTATTAACAATAGGAGATCAACGATTAAAATATTACCTTCGGGAACTTTAAACTCCTTTCTAAGTGTATCACCTAGAGCCCTTGAATCGTGGGCGAAACCCTCCCCATCAGCAAGCACGTAAGTGAATCTGAGATCAAAGTCAATAACTGCTAGTACATTTTGTATTGTCTTATCCTTTCTTCCCCGAAATTTGTCGTACATCTCAATGGGAACCGATGCACTCACATGGGTCCCATCTGATCTATAGCTCCTATAAAGTCTTCAAACCAAGGAAAAAACCTAGGATTGTTCTAAATATTTGGTTTCACATTAGTCATTGTGGTTTCATAACATATGGATATAGTTGAAGGATTTTTTGGAGCACAATATGAAAGTAGTAATGTATAGTCTAAGTAGATCAAAAAAATCTTCCATTGGCTGCCTGAAATCTTACATTATGACCTTATACATATAAAAATACTAGTACTTGCTCCTTGACACTCATTTGCTTACTTTCCGACAAAAGTCCTCTTTCAATTAAAAGATTACACAAGCTAAAAAAACGCACTAGGCCTCATACGAATTTGCCCAATACAATGACTATCACCACAATATAAAATAATATCGAAATTAGTCTCCCGCATGCTATCCCTATTAGCATAAGGTTGTCTAATTATTTTAGTTTTATTATTCTAGACTTATTTAGTTAAGAAAAGTAAGGGCATAAGTAATAATGGCAGCAACAGAACCAATATTCAAGCCTTTATGGATCATCTATAGAGATTTTAAAAATATAAATAAAAATAAAGAACATATAGCAAAATATTAATGCACTTTAAAGCTGATTAGAGTATTACATGCACCTTCTGAACATTTTTTAACTCCATATTAGGTTAATTCGACCTTCTAAACAAAAACATTAATATTACGCAAAATAAAAATAAAAATCTTAAAAATGATGCTAAATGAATAGCGTCAATAGAGGTTTTGCATCCGTTCAGAAACTAATTCTAAATGAATTTGAAATGTAGTGAATTCGAAGTGCATAGTACTAGTGAAGCTAGCATGAACCAAAATTCCACCAGACTACATTTGTTCCACATTATTATTGATTAAAAAAAAGATTTTTTAATCAATCTAACCACCCTTTAAACATTCCCTACTACTACTACAACTATTATTGTTAGCATTTGCAATGGTAAGAATTTCACAAAATTTATTATTCAGCTGTTTATATTAATTCTTAACTTAGTTATCCCTTATACAATTATAATAGTACTTAATTAGATGCCATTTGAAATTTATCCCTTATGTATTTAATATTATATGTTATCATAGGGACCATCATTAGTTCACTATACACTTATTCCTTCAAAATACTATAAGACAAAATGTTTTGTTATGTTAACGACTGCACTGTTTGTTTAATAATGTTATAAAACATTCTACCTACACTAATTTTTCACCAATTATGAAGAAGTGCTTGTTTGTTTGTTTGTTTGTTTATTCTCTTCTATTCTAACTATTATCTTATACAACACAAAACTTTGATCTATTAATAACATATTACATTATATAGAATATCACCATAAAACCAAAGAAACCTAAAAAATCTTGTACAAAATCATAAAAAGATCTTAAGCTAATTGTAAAGGAGCATTTTGTAATCGAATACGCAAACCAATCAAACAGGTATATGTATTCGCAATCAAACAAGTAAATCAATCAATTAGTTGTAATATAATAGTTTAATTCACTGGTGGAAAAAAATCACATATACTACATATTATATGCTCCGGTTCCTTTAATTAATGAAGCATAAATTTTTTGGAATTACATTATATGCTCTGGGCTTCTGTGAACCAAAGCATATAAATACAATATACTCCGGTTCTTTGAGAACCGAAGCATAAAGGAATAATATACTCCGGGCTTCCTGAACCGAAGCATAAAACAAATTTCTTTAATTCCCTCGCATTCCCTCGCTTTCATCGTGCAGTACAACCCTTCAAAATTTAAGTGTTCTATCAACCCAATTCCTTCTTAGAATCGTGCATTCCCTCTAACACAAAATTGCACGCCTTCCCCACTCTCAAAATCTCACCCAAATCAGTGTTCTATCAAACGCATATCTCACCTACATTCACAACTTCCCCGCGTGAATTGGTGGTTAATTATCTTAGAATTCCAGTGGCTATTCATGAATTGGTATGTTTTATCTAGGAATTCCATTCCCTTAGTTACATAAATTGGATTGACGCATTACCTTGGTTTTATTTCTGATAAAATTAATTTAATGGGTATTTTCAGCTACTTTTGATTTTGGTATTTCCAACTTGTCATGATATTTTAAATATGAAGAACTTAATTTTAGGTTGCACCATATACTCTATTATATTGAGAAATCAAATATGCAAAGTAATGATTTTTCGTGATGTTTGGAAACTTATGCTATAAATTAAAGAGGCTAATAATCGTGCTGCTATTAGGTCAAACTATTTTTATCACTAGTGTTTTTGTGGTGGTGTTTCGTGGTCCTTCCTTGCATAAATTGTGTGGGTAAATCTTTTTTGCTATATGTATGTTTGGCCCTGTCCTAAGCTCTTGAAATTTTGGGGTTGATAGTGTTTTACTTAAAATCTCTATTAAGTTTTTCATCTTTGGTATTATGAACCTAGAACTAATTGGATTCAAATTTTATGAGCTTTTGGGTAACTAAATGTTGTTTAATATTTCTGAACCAAGATTTTATTTTTTTTTATCTTTTTTCTTGACAATTATTGTTTATCTTAAATTCTTTTGTTTTCAAAAACATCATCAAACTGACCAATTATGTGAGTTTTTGATGTGCAAATTGTGATTAAAGTTGTCATGCTGCTTAAATATTTGTTTAATTTGAGCATGACTACCAACATTCAGCAAGTGAATTACTAATTGCATATGTGGCACATGTGTGCATGCGAATAAGTCGGTACCTTGGGTCAGATGCTAGATGTTTGTGCACATCATTACCCACACTAAAATGATATTATTTATGTGTGATCTTTGGAACTAACAAGAAAGTTTTCAACACTAGACTAAAGCATCATTAAGCTTTGGAACCTTGCTGAACTTTGGGTAACATTTTCATCTAATTGGTGGTAACCAATAGTCATTATTAACGGACGTTTATGTTTTAGTCTTATTTTGTTTATTTTTGTTTTCATTTCTTTATTGCTTGTGTGTTCTCATTTCGGGCTTGTTCTAAATAAAATGTAGCAAAAATCGGAAAGAAATTATTAAGCACATAGATAATATGATTTAAACCAATGATATGGCCTCTAATTTTGGGGAAGTGGAGACTTTCATGATTGTTTAGTATATTTTGGTTTGAAGAATTAAGTTGTGTTAGATTTGGAGTATGTGATCAGACTCTCCTTCCATCATCCATGAATGTAGTATATAAAATATTGTTGGAGTACATTGGTTATTGGTGTTCCTTTGCAATGTGCGTTGAGGTGTTAGAGCTTTGTTGTCGATTGTTTGCAGTTAGACTTTCGATCCTAATACATCCAAAATGATGAGGGAGAGGGATAAGTGAGATATTTGGTTTTTATTATTGAGGTTCATTTAAATTTGTTAAATTATTTCATTTATTTGAAAATAAACCATGTCATTGCTAAATTCTTAATATGGAAAGAGGTAGTGCTGATTTTCAGTAAGAACAGGTAGTACTGATTTTTACTAAGGACGTGATGAATGGATAGTCTGAAACCCACTTGACTTTTGTTACAAATATCCCACATATAGGGTTGCTAAGTTAATTCTTGTTACAACAAGGCATCAGTATTTTATATACAAGCACAAGTGGAAAAAATTCCAAATACTACTGCATATATGCTCCGGTTCTTCATACAACCGGAGTATATATTTATGAAGTATTTTAGAGAGATTTTTTTGGGTGTAATAGTAGCCTTTATGCTCCGATTTAATAATAATTGGAGTATATAATGGGTTTAAGCTCCGGTTTATAGGAACCGGAGCATATACTTTGTACTACGCCCTAATAATTTAACCGCGCCCTAATAATTTAACTTGCATCCTCCTCATCCCTTACCTTGTACTACACACCTCCCCCTAAACCACCAGTTGCACTCACCCAACGTATGCCCCTAAACCGCTACTTCCCTATTTGCACTCACCGAAAATCTCAAATTACAAACTTTGTTGTCCCTAATTTCGTTTAAACTTCACAGACAACCGAAACCAAATCTCCCCTTCATCACTCTCTCCCAATATCTTTGGTAATTTTGACGAATATTGCTAACAATTGCAAGCATGAATTGGAAAATTTATGTGAATAATTTCGATTGAAAGGTATGTACCTACTTGCTTTCGTGTATTGACAAATTTCTAAGATGTTTAATGCGATTGTTTCAGTGTGTTTATTTTGGTTTTGCATTTTATGGAACAATATTTACTAGATTGCATGCATGAATAAGTGAATTGATATGGAATTGTAGAAAGAATAATTTTAAGAAGAAAACTCTAAAGAAGAAATCAATGGTCGAATAGGAAAGCATAAATCGATGATTGTTTGATGTTTTTCCGCTGTTGAATCAAAAATGGATGTTGACATCTTTAAAAAACTTCTAATAAGGGAGTACCCTTAGGGGCATGCACTCCAATTCGCATGATGAGTATCAATTCAAGTACCGTCAAATCCGCATTCTCCCTATTCTTTTATTATATCTTTTGCATTACTGCCAATCTTGGATGGGAGATGCAACCCAACTCCAAGACTGTCACATGCATTGCACAAACCCCAGTCCCTATTTTTTCATATGTAATCAATTATTTGCAGACAAAAAATTTAATTAAACACTAGTGATGTAATCAATATTCATTTCTAAATGCTCTTTATTTTCAAGGGACTCATTCAAGACTTACACATTACTTGTAAGTCTAGATTAATCAGAGGATGGAAAAAGATCGTTCGTGGATGTATGGTAGCATTGAATCATCAAAATTTATGGATGGGGTCTTGGAATTTTGTAGTATTACTATCGAGCATCAAACTAGGATAGGGGAAATTGGATTCTATTGCCCATGTGTTAAGTGTGGCAATATATCAAAGGTCGATGGCATTGACATCCTCAGGGAGCATATACTTCGGTGTGGATTTATGCCTCAATATCATGTTTGAGTTTGGCATGGTGAGGAGGGAGTTTACAAAGGAAACACTGTTCCTCATAATGTCTATGAAGAAGAAGATGTTGTTCATGTGGTGGAGAATAATGAGTATGAGAATGAGAAGGAGGATATGAATGAGGACATAAATCGTGTTGATGAGATAATGGAAGGGGTCGAGGATGAGTTAGGAAAACGTCCTAGTGTTTTTGATTTGTTGAAAGAAGCTTCTGATAAGCCTCTCTACCCTGGATGTACAAAATTCACCAAACTGACAACCGTGTTGACACTTTTCAATGTTAAGTCAAAGTTCAACTGGAGTGATACTAGTTTCACAAGTTTATTAGAAGTGTTAGGTGAGATGTTTCCTGATGGAAATGAACTTCCAAAATCGACATATTATGCCAAAAATCTCATGTGCCCTTTTGGCTTAGAGTATCAGAAGATACATGCTTGTCCAAATGATTCTGTATTGTATTGGAAGGAACATGAGAAGTTAGAAGAGTGGCCGCATTGTGGGTTATCGTGTTATAAGCGTAAAGGGGCTCGAGGTGCTAAAGGTCCTTTAACTAAGGTGTTATGGTATGGGTGCTAAAGGTCCTTTAACTAAGGTGTTATGGTATCTTCCAATAATTCCAAGATTCAAGCGCTTGTTTTCTCTAAAGAAAGATGCTATAAATTTGAGGTGGCATGCAGATAGGGTGAAGAAAGGTCGTCTCCTCACACGTCCAGTTGATTCTTCCGAGTGGAAGACTATTAATAGGTTGCATAAGACATTTTGGGATAAATATCGTAATTTGAGGCTCGGACTGTGTACTGATGGAATGAACCCATTCGGGACTCTTAGTTCTCAACACAGTACATGGCCAGTACTCTTAGTTATCTATAATTTGCCTCCTTGATTGTGCATGAAACGTAAGTACATTATGCTTTCGCTTCTAATCTCTGGTCCTAAACAACCTGGAAATGATATTGATGTATATCTTGCATCCCTCGTTGAGGATTTGAGAAAGATATGGGATTAAGGGGTTTCTGTGTATGATGCACATGCTAATGAAGTGTTCACATTGCGTGCAATGCTTTTATGCATCGTCAATGACTTCCCAGCATATGGTAACTTATCGGGGTATAAGAATAAAGGGAAGAAAGCATGCCCAATTTGTATCAATGACATGGCAGCTACGTGGATTCCTAAGTGCAAACATGTCTTCATGCCCTATCGGAAGTTTTTCCCACGTGATCACCCCTATCGTAAGAAAAAGAAGGCATTCGGGATGCTCATGAACATTCTAGGTAAGACGAAGGATGTGAAGGCCGTGCAAGATTACTTAGAATGCAAGGGGCTTCACCTAGATTTATGGCCACAGGTTAAGGGGGTAAAGAAAAGAAATAGAGCTAAAGAAGGAGGTGACAAGAACAAGGGAAAGGGAAAGGGTAAAGAAAAGATGACAAGTGACAAGAAACAGAAGGTTGAAAAGAAGATGGGTAAAAATGCTGAAAAGATTTATTTACCTCCGGCTGGTTACACATTGTCCAAAGAATAGAAGTGGTTTTTTTGTGAGTCTTTGTATGACATTAAGGTTCCATTGGGGTACTTATCTAACATGAAAATATTTGTATCCCTGAATGGTGAGTTGAAGTTGGGAAGCATGAAATCCCACGATTGCCATGTCATGATGCAAGTGTTCTTACCAATTGTGATCCGAGGGATACTTCCAAAACATGTGAGATATACTATTATCGAATTGTGTTTATTCTTCAACACAATGTGTAGTAAAGTGCTTGATTCCTTTAAACTTGATGCCCTTCAAGCAGATGTGATTGAAACTTTATGCAAGTTTGAGATGTATTTCCCACCTTCGTTTTTTGACATTATGGTTTACCTAATTGTCCATCTCATTCGTGAAATCAAGCTTTTAGGTCCTGTTTATTTGAGGTGGTGTTATCCTTTTGAAAGACATATGGGGGTTTTACAAAACAAAGTGAGGAACCCGGCACAACCCGAGGGTAGTATGATTTGAGGCACTTTTAGCGATGAGATTGGTAATTTTATAGCTGAGTATATGGCTAGTGCAGAGCCTATTGGACTTCCTTCCTCTCGACATGAAGGGAGACTTCAGGAAAAGGGAACAATTGGCTCAAAATTAATCACACCTCCTAGAGACCAGTGCCTACAAGCACACTTGTATGTCTTACATCATGTTCCAGATGTCCATCCCTTTTTGAATAAGCATTACAAGGAATTGCGTGTTAGAAATCCTTCTAAAGGGGATAGAGCTTTGATGCAGTTACATAATAAGACATTTATCGATTGGTTTCACAATAGAGTGGTATGTGAACAACTTGAGGATGTGTCTGAAACTGTGAAGTGGTTAGCTTTTGGTCCTCGTGAAGATGTCAACAAATATAAGGGTTATGATGTTAATGGGTACAACTTTTGGACTGAGGGTCAAGATCAGAAGTCCTCTTTCTTGCAGAATAATGGTGTTTCTGTTTTGGCGTCATCTACATTTTACGGAGTGCCAAAGATCAATCACCGGTAGATGCCAAGTTGTTATACTATGGAAGATTACAGGAAATATGGGAGCTTGACTACTCTAGTTTCACTGTTGGTCTTTTTAAATGCAAGTGGGTAGATAACAATCGCTGATGTGTTAAAAATGATGACCTTTGTGGATTTAATCTTATAGACTTGAGTCGTTTGCGTGATAGTAAAGAACCATTTATACTTGCCACACATGCTAAGCAAGTATTCTACATTGTAGATCCCAATGATAAAAAATGGTCTATTGTTATAGCGAGGAAAAGGAGTATCCTCGGTATAAGTGATGTCGATGATGAGGAAGGGTATGATGCTTTTGAAGACTCCCCACATTTTACTAATCCAAAATCCGGTGTGGAAGACGATGGAGATGGTGACATAGGTTACATGCTTGTAGATCACACAAAAGGAATACATTTGAATTTCGATAAGTAATGTACTAGGTATGATAAACTTAATTCATTATTATCAAAATTGACTTGATTTTAGACTTGTTGTGTCCACTTGTTTTATACTTGTTTTTTTATTGCGTTATTTGTTTGGATATACACAACATGATGTTGCTTTGCTTTTAGGTGTTTAGCACTCCTAAACTTTTGAAGCCGACGAAAACCAAACTTGAGAACGGACTGAAGTTTGGTGTCAAAGGTCTAGAGTTTGTTGAAAAAGGTGAAGTACAAACATAAATTATCTTCCTTTAAAATTAATTGATGCATTAACATAAATTTTTGATGTTACTCACACTGGGATTCTATTGTCAATTTTTGCTACAGTTTATTTGTTGTCACTCACACTGAGATCTATTGTACGATGAATCTCTTTTGAGATGGCATACTTCTTGAGGAGGAAGATGTTGAGGATGGCCATAGCCATGATGATAAAGAATATGATGTAGAGATGGAGGAGGATAAAGGAGACTCCGAAGATAGGGCTTACGATGAGGTTTCTTCTAGGTGGGATCAACATGAATTGATGGCAGACCAAGCCCCACCAATTGATGGTATACTTGACATAACCACAAAGCAACATGATATTATGGTGACACCTCAACAACCATAAGTTTCCCATCAAGTTGCCACCACTAGTAAAGAGAAATCTAAGAAGAGAAAAGGGAGAGGTTCTACAAAGAATCTTAAAGTGACATAACCAATGCACCTTGAGTACAATAGCTAGGGTCAACCATGTGGAAAGTGGGGTAGACAGTATGGAACACAACTTGGCATTTGTATGCGCAAAATTTCCATCTTGTACACATGGAGTGAGGTGCCAGAGGTTTAAAGAAATCAACATGGGAAGATATAGTGGTAAGCACGTACTTAATGTTAATCTACACATTGCTACTAGATTAATTGAATTCAATTTTTTTAAAAGCATAGTTAAATTCTAACTATCCAAATTTTACTTTTTTGTAGAATTTATTTCATATTCAACTCGATCAAAGCAAGAAGAATATTTTCCTTTCAGCTGTTGCAGAGAGATTTAGAGATTTCAAGTCAAAGTTAGTGAGTGAATGGATTTCTAAGAAGAGAGATAGATCTCAGTCATGTAAGAAGATGAAGATAGGAATGGAAAATGAAGAGAGAGATCCAAGTAGTAAGGAAGCACCACAATCAATGCCTTATGAAATATGGGGTCACATCACTAAGGATGAATGGGAAGCATTTGTTGCAAAAAAACAACTCCGAAAGAAGTTGTAAGTCTAAGAAGTAGCGTTTAAAATGGTATTTACTCACTTAAAAATTCATTAAATTAGCATTTAACTTTAATTCTTTTAATTTCTATTGATTTATTAGGAAAAGCGTAGTAAAGCTTCACAATGTTCGAGCCAAAAGAAGTTTTACCATCACATGGGTTGTAGAACATATGATGAGTCCCGAAAGGAGTGGATAGATACTGGGTTTCACCCTATTTCGAGCTCATCCTCATCGGCGGCAACTAGTTCTATAGTTACGAATAAGGGAGATCGGGTTCTTGATTGGTATTGTTTGCTTCATGTTGAGATTCAAGCGGTAGAAGAACCATTTCCGAGCCGGGAATAAAGAAGATAGCTAATGTAGTGGTGAGTTTTTAACATTTTGACATATATTAAAGACACTTTATTAGAATATCAACTAAGAAATTCCATATTTTCTTTGAGCAGATGGGATGGAAGGCCAAGGAGGCTACAAGCGAGTTCACTCCTAAAGGCAATGTTGATGTCTTACATATGGTGCTAGGTAAAGACCATAACGGACGCGTGAAAGGCAAAGGAGGCTTGCGTTTAGGGGTGAAAAAGACCTTTGGAATAGAGTGTGTTTCATCACAATCACATACAAGCATAATGACACCACAAGATTTGGAGGCCATCACATCTAAGATAGAAGAGCAAGTTATGGAGAAGATGAACAAGAAATTTGCTACCATCTTGGAGCGAATGAGATTACCCGTTGTTGACTTCTTGGATGTAGATCATGGGGACAAATTAAGCCAACAAGACCCAAAAACTTAAGTCGGGAGAGTTGAAGACCAACCAAGACCCCCTATAGATCCACTAATGCCTATTTTAGAGGTTATAATTTGAATATATTTAATGAGTTAATTGGATGACGTCTCCTTGTGATGTTAATTATATTTAACATTGTTTTTAGGAAGAGACATCTTGTTGTCTTTTACTACTCCAATTAGGTGTGGCCAATGGTGATGAGTTATTGAGGTTGCATATGGATGGACGCAACCACCAATAATTGGCCAAAAGGTGCATTTGTTGCCTATTTCTGGTGGTCAATTAAGTGTGTCCATAAAGACTATTATTAATGGTTTTGAAGATTTCTCACTCCCAATTCTAAGGCTAGAATGGAACCTCAATAAAATATCGGATGCGCAAGGTAGTTTCGTGACATGGTCATGTGCTTGGGTTCGGTTTTCAGAGGAGGTAATAATTATGTGATTTCTTTTTCATCTTATTATTCTATATATGCATTTTTTCAATTAATAAAAGAGTTAAAATTTTTATTAAGGTTTTGTGGAAAATAAAGAAAAAAGATGAGGCAAATAAAGAGGGGTCGCAAGTAAAAGAGAAGGAAGCGGAGAAAAAAGGTAAGAACAAGAGAGTGGTATCATCAAAAGGGTCAACTCCGCTTCCAAAAACAAAGGGAGATCCACTTGTGAGTATTCAAGTGCTTGAAACTCTAAGCAAGGATTGTTTATGGTTGCATACATGTGTTCAATGCGTCTGATGACAAGCCAATTCAAGTTAATTTGGCAAAAGAACAGTTCCACTACATGGAGGACACTCTAACATGGGTATACAAAGTGGATGCTCGTGAATTTCTATTAGGAGAAATGTTGAATGTATTCATAATACAAGTCTTCATTAGGTGAAATATACTTACACTACTATATTTCCTCATTTTGTGCACTTCATAGTTGGGTGGTTATGTACAAGTCTAACATATCTTATTTGTTATGAGTTTAGTGCACTTCACAAGGATTTGAGTGAATGCGAGTCTAAATTGAAAGTTGGGGGATTATGTCCACAACAGATTTGTAACACACAATGCATGACAAGCCAACCCGAGGTGAAGGAATACATAGAACAAAGTTTGATAAAATCAAACAAAGATGGGGATAAATTTATTTTGGCTCCGTATATTGAAGGGTATGTTTTAGTCCCAACATGCTATATATGTCTTTTGATATCATTATCTAAGTTATCATGTTTCTCTTTATTGACTTCAAATCGTGTTTGTAGTAAACATTGGTTGCTCCTAGTCATATGTCCTTTGACTCACACAATATATCAATTCGATTCTGTGTATCTACAACCACCTCGACATTTACTTATCAAATCCTTGTTGACTAGGTATCTTTAAGTTGACCTAATGCATTTTAGTTTGATTATTAACTTTAATATCACATTGATATGACCTATATTTTTTTTCTTGAGTGCAGTGCAATGAAGAAATTATGCGAAAGTTTAGGATTACATTCAAGAGCTACATTTCCTAAATGAAAATCAGTGAAGGTACATGTTTTTGAAATTTAAATGTTTTATGGTAGCCTAACCTTTGAATTACTTTGATTTTGACATGAATATTCATTTCATTTCCACTTAGTGCGTACAACAACAAAATGGGGTAGATTGTGACTATTATGTGATGAGATTCATGTATGATTTAGTCACTTCTACCACGGGAGTCGATGATATAGAAAAGGTATATCTAATTCCTTTATTTATATTTCATTATATATTGTAGTAAGCAAGTCGTCCTATGAAGTAAAGTAGATGTTTATGACCATAAAGGATGGGATTATATGGCCGGCATCAATCGAAAGATTGATGTGGTATGGCATTGTATTGTTGTTGTGTGTTGGATTGTTGAATTGTGTTGAACAAGTTTTTTGGATTAAAAAATGGGAAAATGTTCATTTTACAGAGGAAATTCTGTCGAATTTTTTCGAAAACTTTTATAATTAATTAAATTTTGTTCATGACACAACTTTGAGGAAATATTCAAGTTTATGCTTCAACCCGTATAAATTTCACTTTGAGGAAATATTAATGAGTTGCTAAGAATTGAGTTGCTTTTGCTTTTATCCTTCATGCTAAGAATTGAACAAGTAATAGAGATTGATAATCTAATATTATTTTATTATATGGTGGCTACATTTAGGTTTTCGACATATCAAGAGATGAGTCTTTCACCATTGACGAAATCAAAGAAAAAGAAATAAGAGACAAGTTTGCACGATTTCTTGCCAATAACTACATTTAGTAGATAGATTTTTGTATACGATCCCTATTTATATTTGTCATACATTATTGTAGAAATTTCTGTATATTATTCGTAGTTGAATAATATTTGCATTGTTCTAATATTTACAGTGAATAATATTTCCAATAACAATATCAACATTTAATATATATATATAGACTTTATGCTCCGGTCCACTGAAAATCGGAGCATAAAACACGCATTATATGCTCCAGTTTTCAGTGGACCGGAGCATAAAGTGTATTTTTTACTCCGGTTCAAATCGGAGCATAAAATCATTTTGAATATGCTCCAATTATATCTATTTCGGGTCAAAATCAGAGCATAAAGCCCTCAAAAAACTGGAGCATATAAGGTTTTTTCCACTAGTGATTTGTACTTGTACATTTTATATTCTAACAAAAATAAAATTTCTACACTAATTTCAAATGAACTATTGATTGACCACATTTCATGAGAAACTTTCACGGTTCAATCGAATTGGGGGGAAATCTAGGTTTTTTTAAATTTTTGAGTAAAATAGATAAAATTTGTTCGAATTCGTGATTTAATACGATAATTTAATAATCAAGACGTGAGATTCGAAATAAATGTACTAATTTGATGAGATTCAAAGAAGATAAAAAGAAATTATAGATTTTCCCCCAATTTTTAAGAGAGAGAGAATATGGAGTAGATAGAGAGATGCTACCGAGAAGATGAGAATAGAATAATGCGTGAGTTGTTAGTTGTTTTTTTTTTATTTTTTTTAATGAATAGATGAAAATTATTTTACTCTCAATTTTTGGCGAAATTGTTTTAATAGTGTGTTAAATTGAATTTACATTCCAAGTTTTACATCCTATATTTTACTCCAAACTAAACAGTGTAAAATGGAGAAAATAATTTTCAGGAAAAATATTTTACGCCCTACCAAATGGAGCATTTAGTGTGAAAAATGATGTATTTAACACTCTTTTTTTTTGTGGGTAGGTCCTACATGTGCACGAATAAGTGAGTGGGGAAGGATATATAGATCATTACTCCCTCTATCCCTAATTTTTTGCTTCATTTGAGTATTTACGGTTTTTAAAATATAAAAAATGTTATTATCTCCAAATCTAGAGGACAAAATTATGAAATCTTGATATTCTAAAAATGAATATTGAGATGCATATAACAAGATCTCACTTGAATGTATTACTTCTTATAACATGATGATAACTTACGGAATATTTAAACTTTTTAAACTTTGAATTCCATAAATAAAATAAAAGGGACGAAAGGAGTATGAAATATGTGGTATCTTCCTGTTCTATTAAAGGTTAATTTCTATGTCAAAGATATTTTCCTTATTTTGTTGTAGTGCATATTCAATAGGTGTCTTATTTTCATAGAGGTCCTCAAATTAATTTAGATATCTATTTATTTTCCTTTTCAAGTGAATTTTGTATACTAATTCTATTTATACTCCCTCTGTTTGTTTTTGTTTGCCCACTTATTTTTTTACGTAGATGTCAAAGCAAATTTAATTTTTAAATATTTTATATTGTATATTTGCGAAAATTATAAGAAATTGATATTTAAAAATATGTAATGAGATGAATCTTTTAAAATAATATATGATTATGTTTTTATTTCTTATAAATTATGAATAATTCACGGTTAAATTTTGGCTATAGAATCTATTGATTTTAAATGAGAAAAATAAAAAGAAAAGGATGGAGTACAACTTATTAATGTTTATAAGTATCAACTAAAAATGAAGTAGATTTAGTTTATCAATAACCTATGATCTTCATATCATTGCCATTCTTAACAAAATTCTAATGCTTCTCATAATCATCTTTATGATAAAAAATCTTCTCTATTGATATGTTATAAACTATTTAGGTATGAGAATTAGCTAAATATTTTTGGATATATGACTTGTAGCATTATGAAGCACCATTATCACATTAACAAATATATATACTTTCGAGACGAAGGAAAAAAAATAATAAAAGCTTTTGTTCATATTTTAGAGATAAACTTCATCTTGCAGTCACATACAAGCTATGTACACACAACATATAACATCAAATTAAAACTCTCAATATCTCTGAATACTTAATCATCAATCCCAAAACTTTTATCATTATAATTATGATAATTATGACAATAAGTTCTTTAGATGAATCTCCTAATTTAGTCCAAAAAAAAACTTTCACAATTATCGATTATTTCCTTTCTCAATATGTACTCGTACTAATAATTAATCAAGACATTAGAGAGCATAAGTCATCAAAATTGATGATCCTCCTTATGACTTCAAAACAAAGGTACCTTGTAGTAACCTAACTACCTATAACTCTACTGCTAGACATTCACCAAATTAAGTGTGATTCATCCAAAGAATCATTGAGCTAATTACTACCATAATCTTCATTCAAGTAACTGAAAAATGAAATATGAAAATAAAAAAAGTATGATACTCTAAGCAATCCTTAAACCAATAATTACATGATACCCATCCATTCACACTAGTACTAGTACAACAAATATTAGCTGTAATATATAATCAACACTCCTCCACTCCCCCCTCTCCCCTCTCCCCTCTCTCTCTCCTCTGCCGTCCTTTACTCTCATTCTCTCTCGAAAGCTCTCTATTGTTTTTGTGTCCTAACGGCGGCCTCCTCCGCCGCCGTGTTCTGCGTCGTGTTCATGAACCCTCACAACTACTCTAACTCACTGAAGCCCGAAATGGACCCCACTCCTCCGTCTTCGCAGCGGAATGTGCCGTTCCACCGCCGCGCCATCTCTGAGACTACCTTCCGCTTCTCCGGTGACGAAGACGACGACTTCCTCTTCGACATAGAAAATTTCAACCTCTCTTCGCTCGACATCCCTCCGTCGCCTCAAGACGGTGGCGTTGGTGGTGGAGGTGGTGCTGTTGCGCTTTCGATGGCTGTCGATTCCTCCAAGTCGGACGAATCCAGCGGTGACAACCGCTCCTCGTCAACCTCCTCTCGAGCGGCGAATCAACAACCTCCGGTGGCTCCTCACCTTCGCAGCTTGTCCGTTGACGCTGATTTTTTCGACGGACTGTCCTTTGGCGGTGGCGCCGCCGTCTCTGGTGGTGGGAAAAGAAGTTTTCCCAGTGAAGGTGGCAAGGTAGGTATGCATCGTAGGGGAAATTCAATGGACGGTGGAAGTTCATCGAATTCGATGATGTTTGAAAGTGAGTCGATGCTGGTTGATGGAATCAAGAAGGCTATGCCACCTGAGCGTCTTGCTGAGCTTGCTCTCATTGATCCTAAGCGAGCTAAGAGGTGCGCACTTTTTCTTCTGTGCTACTTTAATAACATTAATGTTAAATGTTATGATATATTTGAATTTAATGCTTGATTTTTCTCATTTTGATTATTGTTTTCTTTGTGTCTTGATTACAAGGTTAATTGTTTGTCGTTCAAGATGTACTCCGTAATGTGGAATGTTTTGATACATGGGTTTAATGCTTGATTATTTTCATGTTGATTATGGGGAATTTTTTTTTAAATGCATTTTGATGGTTAGGTTAATTGTTTGTGATATAAACCCTAAAATAAAAGGGTTTATTTTGTTTGATTTTATGTATTTATGTTTTGGTTGGATATTTTTACCATGCCAAGTTGATTCTTTTTAAAGTGATGAATAGGTGAGATTTAGTCTAATGAGATCATGCATAGGATGTCTACGTCTTTGTTGATGTATCGTATCTGAGAGAAAGTCTGTGAGCCGGATGATTGTTTGTTGCATATGGGATGTTAGTATGTGCGTAAAATGAGTAAAGTTTTTGGTGAGATTTTTATTTTTATTTTTTAAAGAGTGATGCATTTTGGGGATATGAGTGAAGGACTATGGATGAGTTTTGGGTGAAACAGATTTTGAATCGTGGACCCATTGGTGTTCTTGTGTTTATCATGTCACTGGAGAAATCGTCTGAGGATATATATTTGAGCCAAAGGTTGGTAAAGGTTGAGCCAATGGATATTCAAAGAAGAAATTGCAGCGGTGACGCTCTAAAGGACAAACCAATAATTGAAAGCTGAAGAGACAAATGACTGAACTGAGCTTTCTGTTACAATTAAGGAAATGAATCATCAGGTTATGTATTTACACAATAGGAGGATAGTTCTCGAATAAAGTGTGAAAAAGATGTCTAATATTCAGTTTTTTGTAACTCAAGGTGTTGTAGTTCCATTAATGTGAGACTCGTATTATTAGTCTATGACCTAGTTAAGACCTGTTGAAACTTGGAACATAAAACATTATGTTTGATTTCTCTTAACAAAATTGTTGAAATAATTGTTTTTCTTAATCAAGACAATTTCCTAAAAAGTATGTCAAGGTTTCGGCCTAGAGATTTCTAGGTCTATGGTATACTAGAATATGTGAACATACTGTTAAAATTTGTATTACAAAATAAGTTTCCTAAAAGAGTTATAATTATTGGAAAACAAATCTAACTTAGTCTAAGAGGACTTCTTGACATTAATTTTAATCTCTTTCAACGCGCCAAAAGTAGTAAAAGAAAAGCCTTAAAAATGTCATATGTTACGGGGTTTCAAATTTGAAAGCTCCAGATTTAGGCTTTAAAAGTTACTTTTGTGCATGAAACTGTAGTCACAAACTAAGCTATTTAGCAGGTTTCTTGTTGGATTGGGATATATGAGCTAACAGCTTGAGATGAAGAAAAGCAAACTAAAAAGACAAGGTAACAATCACCCTATTCATAAATAGAGATAGAAAAACAAACAGCTTAATCATACACAGAGACAGCTACAAACAACTTACTTTATATTTATAAGGTTTCCTCCCTAGCATTATCCTATACTCATTGAAGTTACTTTCTTTACATACCCTGATTTTATCAATGTGCTCCAAGAGGTTTTGTCCTTTGTAGAACTTTTATGGTAGACGATTTTTTCTATCCTTATATTGAGGATTTTCCCACCTGAAATCTTGGGTCATTCAATATTGCTTTCTTGCATCATTTTGTTATTTTTGTGGTGATGCTGAGATAGTCATACCAATGATTTGGAGGAGATCTCCCCTAAAATCTTTAGGGCAGAGGCCATAACTATCAATTTCATTTCCATTATGTATATTACAGCAGCAAAATACAGACGTACCAAGTCTAGCAACACAAAAAAGGTCTACTTTCAAACACAATCATGAAACTACAATTTACCTGTTGCATTCTAGTATAATCTTCCATGATGAAGCTGTTGTCTTTCTGTTCACATGTTGTGAATCTTCTTTCCATTAAGGTAATGGTCAAATGCTAGTTTCACCAGTTAATTCTGGATCGCTTTTATGCAGCTATCCATATAGCTCCTATGTCAATTAACTGAACGTTGGAGATCTTGTTGGGTAGGCACAATTTTTAATTAATAACCTATTGTAAAGCGTTTTCTTCCACATATTCTGTTTTACTTCTGCTACAGCTTATTGATCAACATTTTATTTGGGATCTTGATATGATTCTTGGTTTTCATATCTCAATCTCAGGAATCCCATCACAAGCCATATCTTCAACAATTTGTTGTTCTTTTTCCTGAAAGTATTCAGAAAACTCCATATTCTCACAACTCAGGGTCCTTGGTTGATATGCAGTTGTAGGAATAATGCTCTTGTTTCCATCCCATGTTGCAAAACACAAATAGGAGGATTAGTATTTCATGTAGGATCTTGTGTTTGCCTTTTTTTTTTTTCGCGGGGGGGGGGGGGGGGGGGGGGGGGGGGGGGGGGGAGTTGGGTGTGAGGTGTGTGGTCTAGTGGGCAAGAAAAACTCAGTGTCATATGAATTTGCATAAACATTCACCAGCCTGACTGTAATATTATATTTCTTGTGTTCAGGGGACAAGGTATTGGTGCTTGATATGCAAGCTTCGAACAATATGTAAAATTAATTACTTGTGTGGTTTTCATGCTTATTTCGTTGATGGAAATAAGGCTCAATTATAATCTATTCCACTGGTCCTATGCCTAGGCCCCAAACCTTATACCAAGAAAATAGGTCTTCCACTTTCTTTATAAAGCACAAACCACTAAAGTCCTGTTCATGTAGTTTTGTCTGAATTTAGTTTTTTTGTTGACTAAGATGATTGTTATGGATTGCAACTCATTATTACTGATGGAACTGATTTTTGTTCATTAAAACTAAATCTTACTTATTAAATAGTATGTTTGGACATTTAGTGTTACTAATTTTTTCTTGTTATGATTGGTTTTCAATAAAACTGAATTTTATTTATTAAATTATTTTTTATTGATCAAAACTTAGGATATATATATAAAGGTGCTTAAAATGAGAAAGATAAGAAGGGATTTTAGCCCTTTAAGTGGTCAGATCCAACGCATGAGATTTCTCATAAAAAGGTCACTATAACAATGAAAAGATTACTATAAGTGAAAAAAAAATAACTTGGTCACTATGAGTTAAAAAGATCACTATATATATGTAAAATGTCATGTGTTAGATCTAGGAGATGAAACACTGAGATATTTTCTCATCCTTCTTGTTTTAAGCACTCTTATTATTTTAACTTATATATATATATATATATGTATGTATGTATGTATGTATATATATATATATATGTATGTATGTATGTATATATGTATGTATGTACATATGTATGTATATTTAAAGAAACAAGGAAGTGAAGAGCAACTAACCATGCTAAGGGCATTCTGCTGAAGACAAAAATAATTCCCTTTCTTACTAGGCTGTTATGTCGTAAAGGAACAAGAATTGGATTGACTCTCGACTGAGTTAAAAATGTGTTAAAATATTTATTAATCAACCCTCAACATCTCAAAGTCTGTAATAGATTATGTATTTCACCTGTATTTTTCGTTACCAATATGTCAAAAGATACCATTGTAAACTAGTTAATTAAAGACATATTGTTTGATTCCACTGGGCAATATCTCTAGTATGCTGTAATTATTAAAAGACAATTTCTCAATCACATATGAAGAATATGGCTAGAGATTCACCAACTCTGATATTCACATTTAGAACTGTACCTAATTTAATAAATTAAGAATGTTCTTATTTAAGTTTGGGAAATTCTTAATAGTACTCTTGTATGTTGTACCTTTTTCTGGATTGTACACTATATTTTTAATTACACACGATACCATTGTTTGGGCTTCAGTGTTGTAGTGAATAAATTGTTGATCAAGCTTTTGGGATTAACTGATTGATTATGTGAAAAGTCCATCTTGTTCCCTAAATAAAAATCCCCTTCCCCCTCCACCTGTGCCTTTCTCATTTCTTTTACCAGTCCATAACCATTGTTTATAAATTAACTGTCTACGCATTCATCTTCCTCTTTTATCATCTTCTGAAAATGTTAATCACTATGCTAAATATATTGTAATGTTAGACTCTAATATCTGTCTGGATCAGGTGGAGGCTCAAGCAAACAAGTGTGACTTTTTTGTCAACCTCGAAATGTTGCACAATCTCTACATATGAGTTGAAATAAAGTAAACAAAGTTCATAAAAAAAATCTTGATAACATAGTTGCAACTCTATTTTTCTTTGTTGAAACTTAAACCTATTTGAACACCTATTCAATCATCAGAAAAAAATACAATCATAAATCAAATCAAGCTAAAAAACAAGGGTACAAATAAAGATAAAAACAGAGAAATGTTTTGTATTTATACTGAATTAAATACAATCACATCTTCTCAATGTTCTCTCTTGTAAAATCCTCAGTTATATTAGAATAATAGGTAGATGAAGATCAGATCTAACTAAGTGCAGATGTTGGAAGATTTTTGGTTTTGGTTGGTAGGGATTTATATTAGTGCTTTTCTTTTTCATTGTACTAAAAATTAAGATAATTAGGATGCCATCCAGTGTTTGATTAACTCTTTATTCACTGTAGCAATAGTTCCCAAAGTATAGTGGCATCGTGTATGATTAATAGAAAACTTGTGTACCAAATTGGAAAAGTCAATAGTACAAAGGTACCATATAGAAGTTCTGATTACTCTTGAATACCAAATGCCATAGCAAAGGAAAAATCAACTATATATGTTGACACTATTCAAATTAAGTTTTGACCCTTTCAAGGAGAAGGATTGATAAAAAAATCTTCAAATTATTATAGGATTTTATCATTTTATTCCAAAGCTCCATATGTGGAAGATTTGTTTTTATTATTATTTGGTTGCCGGGTAGTTTGCCTAGGACTGTAGTAGTGATGAACCAAGCGAGCTTGTGAGCAGACGATGAGAATTTATATCTTCAACTGTTCATCTTGCTCACCTTTTGCCAAAGTACTTTCTCATCTATCTTTTTGTCATGAGGGATTCATATAGAATTTTGTTTTATTGGGTGGTAAAGTTTTTACTAAGTTTTGATAATACCAGTTGGAAAGCTTGTCGTGTTTCATGAAAGAATTGTGCATTTCATGCATTGCAGGTTGTTATTGATTGAGGGTACTGAGGATATTAAATTCATTTGAAGTCTGAAGAAGAGCTTATTATTTTCTTTGATTTATGAGAAATGCTGTGGAAGGAGTAGAACAGGATACTAGGATTTTGTGGTTTTAAATTTCAATTGGATACCAAGTCTTTAAATAATTTCATTTTGATTTAATTATTCTCAAGTCTATAATTGGAGGCCTTTAGAAGTTCAGATTTCATTACTTAATACCTGCTCAAAGAGAACACTTTGCTCTAAGTTGGACACCTTCCAAGTTTAGGTCTTTAAACCATTAATCTAATACACATCAATCCTTTAGCCTATATCTTTGATAACAAGGCCTACTATGGGAGTTCATAATCTTTAATTAATGGCCTAGTCTTGTTGGGGCTGTGGGATTATGGGAACTTGGGCCTTGAAATTTTTTACATTTATATATCCTAGAAGATCCTCATGTTAAGTGGCAACCAAAATTTCTAGAACGGTTGCTCTATTTTCCTTTTTAGGTTGATTTGATATAGATGATTCACTTCCTTTTGGAGCTTTTTCCCTTAAAAGTAACAATTATATTATTTTTTATCCTCCCTACTTACGTTGTTAACCCCTACCTACCCCACCCCTATGACTCCCTTCACTAATATAAATCTTCCCACCCTTCCCCAAAACAACACTATCTACTCATCAACCCAACTCCTCTCCTACCACCTGCCCCTCATTCCTTTCTTCAACGCTATAAGCTCTCCTTTCTCTCTCCTTTTCTTGTTCAAAATGTCTGACGAAGAAATGGGGTATAATCTGAATTTTATTTTTATTTGTGGATTGAAATTAGTTTAGATCTGAAAATTTTATAGATATCTTGTTAATTTGTGGTTCAGTTTTTTCAAATTACTTATGTTGATTGTCAATTTTTGGTGATCTTTGGGTTAAAAAGGTGTGATGGGATAGTTGGGGGATTTATTGGTATGGGTGTCAATTTGAGTCTATGGATTGAATTCAAGTCTTTGATTAACCAATGCTTATTGGTTCAGGCTGATTGGCCTTTGGGTCAAGTAAGGTCGGGGCATTATTGGATTGGGTTAAGTTGGTTATTGGTCTACTCAAATTATGGTTTGGTTGAAATTTGATTTCTGTGAAGGCTCTTTATTTATGGTTAGGGTAGGCTAGAGAGGGCGAGTGGGCCGGTTTAGCTAGGCCTAGCACTGAACCGACCCGCTTTTTGGCCCGTGTGGCCTGGCCCACTTGCAGCCCGACTCAGATTCGGTTCGGCCCACCAACTAGGTGGGCCGAATACAAATTCGGTTTTCCAAACCCTAACCCTATTCTATTCGGCCCCAAACTGGTTCGGCCCGGCCCACTTAACCGGTTTGGTCCAGCCCGTTGAACCGGCCGGCCGACCCTGTTTGGCCCGCTTAAATCTTCTAATTTTGTAAAATTTAGTTTATTTAAATGTAGTTTAGTTTATATAAATGTTTGTTTAGTTGAATATAATTTTATTTATACGAATGTTAGTTGATTTGCATATAGTTTAATTTATATTATTGTTAGTTTTGTTGAATATACTTTAGTTTAATTCCTATGAATCAATGAATGTTAGTTTAGTTGAATATTGTTTAGTTTATATGAATGTTAGTTTAGTTTATATGAATCAATGAATGTTAGTATAGTTAAATTTAGTTTAGTTTATATGACTCAATGAATATTAGTTTAGTTATATGAATGTTAGTTTAATTGAGTATAGTTTAGGTTATATGAATGTTAGTTTAGTTAAATTGTATATAGTTTAGTTTATATGAATCAATGAATGTTAGTTTAGTTGAATTGTAAATAGTTTAGTTTATTTGAATTAATGAATGTTAGTTTAGTTATATATAGTTTAGTTTATATGAATGTTAGTTTAGTTGAATATAGTTTAGTTTATATGAATCAATGAATGTTAATTTCGTTGAATATAATTTAGTTTATATGAATATTAGTTTAGTTTAATATAGTTTAATTTATATGAATATTAGTTTCGTTGAACATAATTTGATTAATGTTAGTTTAGTTGAATATAGTTTAATTTAGATGAATAAATGAATCTTAGTTTAGTTGAATCTTAGGTTAGTTATATGAATGTTAGTTTAGTTGAACATAGTTTAGTTTATAATAATCAATGAATGTTAGTTTAGTTGAATATAATTTAATTTATTCATAATATGTATCAATGAATGTTAGTTTAGTTGAATATGTGTTAGTTTATATGAATAATATTAGTTTAATTGAATATAGTTTAGTTTATTTGAATAATGTTAGTTTAATTGAATATAGTTTAGTTTATATGAATCAATAAATATTAGTTTAGTTGAATATAATTTAGTTTATATGAATCACATATAATTATGTCTTTTTGTGATTATATGTAATAAATTTAGTTTAAGTAAATAAGTAAAGAAAAATGAAAAATATGGACAAAAGAAATGCAAAATAAATGTGATTAGTCGAATATAAACGTTTACAATGAATGTCGTTTTGTGATTCGTGAATATAAACATTTAATTACTTTCGAAACAATTCATTTCATCTAATTTCTAAATGTCATTATGCGAAATTCGGTTGGGTTTGATTCGTTAATTTAGTTCGATGTGGTTTGATTCGTGAATTCGATTCGATTTGTGAATTCGATTCAATTTGTGAATTCGGTTCATGATTCGGTTTTCGATTCGGTGCGATTCACACCCACCTAGCCCGACCCCGGACCAGCCTGCCCTGCCCCCATATCGGTCTGAACCTGTGTCCAGCCTGGCCCGGTGCTAGGCCTAGCCCAATCGGCCCGGCACCATGGCCACCTCTAGGGTAGGCTACGAGTTGGCTCATTTTATGGTACCACGTCATCTCTGTTTTAGATTATTCTTGTAATCAGGTTTTTAAGTTCAGATTCAATGCTGACTTTTTGAGTTGTTTTCATCTTGAATTATATAGTCATGTACTTATTATTATATGATTGCCAATTTAGTTATTGGATAATGATGATGTATAAGTCTTTGCAAAACATACAATTTAATGACTATTTGTAACTTAGATGATGTTATAATACTACTTTGTAATTAATAAAAAACTTTGCTTTACATTTTTAAGAAATCTTTCAAATGTTTAGAGATGTTGGTTGAAATCAGATCAATGATTGTTATTGGTTCAGTCTTAGAATTGTAGAGTTGAATTGAATTTGGGCTGTTTGTAGGGCGGGTCTATTATAAGCTGGGTTTTTACGGGCTGGGTGGAGATCAGGTTTGGTGAAAAAATACGGGTTGGTATAATGGTCTCACCTACTGGTTGTAACTCAGTCGGGTCAAGAGTTCTAGACAGTTTCATGGGTCAAGTTAGAAACTTGTAGCACTAATTATGGGCAATTATGTGTCTCTGCAGTGGTTGGTGGATGGTCAATGGTGGTACTTGGCTCGGAAATGATAGGTGGTTGTGTTGGTATATATATATACAATTGGTAGTTGTGTGGTGGTGGGTGGTGATGTTCGTAGGGGTGAGAAAGATTGGGTACTCAGGCAAAGTTATCAAATCTGAAATTAGAATGGGTCGTTACTGGTTAAAATTGTGATCAAAACTGGATGTCATTGTAGTCGACAAACCTAGTAACTGGTTCCTAAACATTTTCTTTGGATGAACTCGTTTATTTTGATGAAAAAAGGTTGACCAACTTGCCGGGGTACCGACTTTGGCTTTGTTTCATTGGACAACTCGCTTTTTTTTTTCCCTGCCGGAGTATTTTTTTACCATTATTCTTTTTGGGATTTGTCAAATCTCTTTTTGGGTTTACTATCTTGATACGTCTATTATTATCTTATTTTGTATAATAAAACTAGTTGTTTTTGTTTGGGTAATACCCAACTGGTTCCGGTTCTGGAGATCTGAAACAGGTTTCGACCAGTTCCTATGTTCATTAACCGGAATTGGGCACCCACTTATTTTACTCACCCTTAGCAATAGGGGGTTAAGTATAAGTGGGTTAGGTGATGGTGGATGTGGGGTATCTTTGGTTACTTAAGAGGTTTATTAGCCAATTTTTGTTGGCTTTTTCTTCAAAAATGTTGCAAAACCAAGTGGAACAACTCTTAAAGGACAAAGGGAGTATATGATAATGCCCATCCTAGGAAAACCTTGTTTGCAGATATGTGAATATGTAAACCAAAAATAAGGTCTATTTCCTTACAACTAATTGGAATTTCCATGTAAAGAGAAAATAATGTCTCCTTCCTGACAACCTCAAATAAGGGTGTTCTATAGAGTTGATCTAAGTCTGGACGATGAGTTTAATTTTGTAGGTACTAGTTGAAGCAAGCAGATATATTCTTGTAAGTCTTGAAGTAGACTGTTGAGCTTACTGCTGAGAGAGTAGAAGAGTGAGATACTATTTGTGGTACGAGGCATCATTTGTTTTTGTAGTTGGAGAGATGAGTGTAGTCAATCTTTTGCCATCAGGGGTAATTCCTATAATGGCACTGCCTTAATGTTAGACTCTAATTGGACTCCCATAGAAGATGTTGATGGAATATCTTTGTGGTAATATGAGTGATGATTTCATCTCTCCAATGTCTTGATAAAAAGGTGTTGGATATGAAAATGGGGAGTAGTGATTTTTTACACTGATGTGTGCTTGCTATTTTACTTGGTGGCACTTCATACTTTGATTAAAAAAAAGGAATGGCCATAATTTTCAGACTATTGCTGTTATTTTGTACTTCTACTTTGGATAAATTGCTTGGGTTTGTTCTAGTTATTTTTCTTACATATTGGCATGAAATCCTTTTTCTGAAACCATTTTCTAACTTATCTCTCTATGGCCAAATTAGTATGGAATCATTTTATAATGCTTTCAAGATTATCCCTTGTTTCCTATGTATAATATTGTCTTTTGATCATTCAGATTCCTTGACTAAATCTTTTCATTTTCGATGTAGAATTCTTGCTAACAGACAATCTGCAGCACGATCGAAGGAAAGAAAAATAAGATACACTGGTGAGTTAGAGAGAAGGGTGCAGACACTACAGACTGAAGCAACTACCCTTTCTGCACAAGTCACATTGCTACAGGTTAGCACAAAGAATTCATTATGACTCCTATGTAGAGTTCTTCATGCATTGGCTCCTGCTCACGGGTGAACTGTCTTGTCTTTAGCTCAATTGAATGTAACTTTTGTGTTGTCTTCATGTTCATGTATTAATTTTCTTCTTTGTGCTGAATCTGCTATGGTAAATTGAAATGCTCCAGCTAACGCTAATTGATTCATTTAAATAAGAAAAATCGTATGATGCAAGAAAAATAGTATGTTTTTTCAGTTACATACATTAAATGAAACATCCTTGGGATTTTAGGTGTAATTTGTATTCTTACCGACTATTTTCATGCTCAGAAGACTAAGTTGTTTTACAAATTTGCATTTTTTTACAAATTTGCATTCATAATGAATTTTAGGGGATTTTGAAAGCTAGGTTAAGATTTAAAAATTGATACCAATTATGTTCAACATAAATTGATTTTTATGCTGATCTTAAACTCCATTCGTGCTAGATGTTTTTTGTTGTATAAATGTTCCCAATGGGTATTATACAGTTAGGGTTGATTAAGATCTAGTTGAAATAACCCAAAATGTAGATTTGATCAAAAGAACCAATAGTAACAAGATAGAACAAAGGAAGAGCTTACCATACAGATACACCATGTAAGTCCTTCCTAAAGGCAACCCTAGGAGAATTTAGAAAGCAACAAATTGATTTCTCAATGTTCATAAAATTTTCGATGCCCAAATCAGTTAATTAGCTCCCTATTTATATCATTGGGGTAGCTATCCACCTAAGCTCCAAGTTAGCAATACACATCATCCTTTATTTGCCAACTAAGCAAAGCTAGAATACTAATAATACACAAACAATGCCAACTAAGCAAAACAAGATAAAAAAAAACCTAGGTGGAAAATAATATAAGTATATTAAGCTAACTAAAACTCGTAGATTTAAGGAAATCCTAACTAATTTCGGTAAATTTTAAAAAGTAGAATATCCTAAATAATTTGATTTTAGAAATAAGATTTTTATTACCTTAAAACTCAAAAAAAGACTCATAAATACTTAGAACACCCTACACGTGTTTTACTAGCTTTTCATGGCCACCTTTGCTTTACCCATGCATAGTCTACCTGCTCCATTCTTGCTCCAAAGTTTAATTGTCTTCCACAAGCTCCCGAACTTCTTTGAAATCCTTAATTAGCCATACACGCAAGCTCTAGGTCAACGATCTATGAGCTTGGAGCCACGAGGCCTTGGCTATTATATAACATCCTCTCCTCTTGACAAAAGTTTATCCTCAAACTTTGAATCTTCAAGGGAAGAAAATGCAGCCATTCTTGCATCTTCAGCAACCATGAGCCATCAAGTATCCATATTCTTCTAACCAAATCAACAAATGGATGAAGAACTTCTACCCTTGTGCTACAATTTTGTTCTTCCCATGAGTGAGACATAACAAACGCAAATAAAACAATAGTAGGATATCTTGAATTCGCAAGGCTAGAAGTGGATTTGATTCAACAAGTGGATCCATGGACTGAAAATGTGTTAAATGGATCAAATCCAAATACATACGAAGGATCCATGTGAACACAAGATGAAACAGAAGAAGTAATAAGAATCCGACAAAGTGTTGCCTCTTCTTCGAATAGAGCAGATATATTTGAAGATAAACATGACTTTCGTGATTCATGAAAGCTCTAGACGAAGCCTCATCAATGGTTTCATCAACTCCAAATGTTTGTGAAGAATCAATAAGAGAAGAATATATGATCGAATATACTCTAGAGGGTGGTGAATAGAATATGACTGTTTTTCGCAAATCAGGCGCTCAAGGCTTTGAGATGACTTTCAAGTATGTAATTGAAACTTTGATACTAAATGAATGTCAATGCCTTGAAATATGTTTCAAAAGTTGTTGTTAGGCTTTGACTTCGCTATATCTATTTTAACATTTTAACAAAATAAACAAGAACGTTTGACTCCTTTTATTTCTTCCTTTAGCAACCTAAAGTAATCCTAGAAGATCTCACACATTTCTTCTACTCCATAGCTTCTCAGCTACACCTTAACATCTCAGATCCTAAAAATAAAATAATTACTCACTTTTTCAATACTTTTGAGTTTTATAAATTTACTCAAAGTATATCTCTCTTTCTTTTGATCACACTCTTTTTATCACTCAAAGATATACTTTTTCTTTTCTCTCAATCTAAATACAAAAAAGGGAGTATGGAGCAAGAGAGAAAATGTAATTGTTGTAGCTTGAGAATGTTTTCATGTTGAATGCTTTGTAATTTTCTATTTGAGATTCATCTTGTATTTATAGTAATCCCATGCAACGGAAACAAGTGATCTTGAACATGTTGAATAGCCGTTGCTTTTAAAATATTACTAAAATTCTGTTGCGACCATAAAGTTTTTATGTTTGAATTGTTGTTGTGGATTTATTTTTGGAGCTTCAAATAACTTCTACATTTGAATTGATAAAGTAACTTGAATTTTTTTGAACTTCTCATGCACATCAATAGCCACGAAAGTAGGAGCTATAATCATTATCCTTTTTCAACGTTATCTTTCTTTAGCATGCATATCTTCTAGGTTGTTAGGCTTTAACAAATTCAACAAGAAATCTTCAACCCATGAACCTAGGAAAACATTATCCTTTTGCTCCTTGATATTAGCTAAATATCTTTACTTCAACGTTATCCATTTTGAGACAGCAGTTGTATGTGCCAAGCAATAAGCAAGTTGATATTATCCATTGTATGCGGGGCTTATTAAGTCCATGTAATTGTAACCACGCAAAACAAACTTCACAAATGATAAACTATAATAATTAAAGGGTTTAGGCAATATTTAACTTTTTTAACAAAATAAAATAAGGTAGTTGCCTCCTGTAGCAAAGTTAGACAACAAAGCACCCAATACAATATAGTAGAATTGGAAATAATGGGTCGCAATTCATTGTGTTGCATTCATCAAGCTGTCCACATGCATTTGTTGCAATCAATTCTTTAGGGCCTTTGACTTCTATCACCATAAAAATAACCAAGTAAGATCACATCAAAGGTGGAGTTTTCAGTTTGATTTAACCAATTTGACCGGGGCTCAAAAAGTGTCAAAAATCTTCACATAAGCTCTTCGTGGCTGTTTGACGAAGGAAGAATCCTTTAGAAAAGAGCTAACATCTTCCATTAGCTAAAATGGAACCTTTAACACTAACTCCTCCTTTGCAAGTGACTCTTGTAAATCCGTCAAGATCAAGGTATCTTTTTTAGGCTTAGGCTTGGAAGGGGTGATAGGAGTGACTTTAATTTTCGGATTATTGTGGGTAAAAACATATGTATTCTTGTACCCATAATGCAGAGCTCTCCTATCATACAACCATTGCCTTCCTATCAACACGTGACTTGCATCCTTAGGGACTACATCGCACCAAATAACATCTTCATAATCCGTGACAATGCTGCAGTTCAACAATACCCTATGAGTGACATTTATCCCCTTTTCTTGATTTAACCATTGAATTACATACGGAGATAGATGAGCTTCATTTGATAATCCTAGCTTTAGGAGCACTTGAGAAGCCTAGTTAGCACAACTCCATCCACAATTAAAGTACAAACTTTGCCTTGAATAGTGTATCTTGTGTGGAAACTGGCCTCCTTTTGCAATTCCTCCTCCAGTTTGAGCATTGAAAGCCTTTCTCAAAATGAAACATTCCCTTTCGTTGTCACTATTATTGACCATGTCTTCTATGTTCTTTGAATTTGAAATCATGAGATCTTTGGGGAAAGATCACATTTTAAAGCTTTTCACGCGTTGATCAGTTTACGCTGTTCTAATTTCTTGTTGCTTGGAATTCATTACTGCTCAAAAATTTATACCCAAATCCCTCACCTTATAAGGATTCCAACGCAAAAGAAAAAATACCAAGTAGAACTTTGGCAACAAACATAAACTCCCAGATTGTCCAATTACTATGCAAAAAGATATCCTCCAAATGTTTTATTCTCCACAGAGCGTCTCTCAAAAAAATCTCACAAAACTTTAATATGACAAATTATAGTAAGAAAAGAGGTCAACACAAAAAGAATCACTCAATTTGGATTAGCAATGGAGATATGGCCTTTTAAAATAATTGTCACAATCTGTTCAAATCCAACGCTTTGTGCTTTGGGTTTCATAGATCAAAGGACTCGACTTCAGGCTTCGAAACAATCTCTTGCTCTGATACCAAATGTTGTATAGATGTTCCCAATGTGTATTTATACAATTAGGGTTGATTAGGATCTAGTTGAAACATCCCAAAACGCAAATTTGATCAGATAAACCAAGAATAACAAGATGGAACAAAGGAAGATCTTACCATACAAATACACCAAGTAAATCCTTCCTAAAGGCAACCCTAGATAGGTTTGGATACATATTCACCACTAAACACACCAAGGGATCCTTAGAACACCACTCAAAGAGCCACTAATGAGCTAGCAAAGGGATCACTTCACAAATTCTCAGTCCAGGGAATTTAGAAAGCAACAAACTGATTTTTGAACGTTCATAAAATTTTCGATGCCTAAATTGGTTGATTAGCTCCCTATTTATATCATTGGGGTGCAATCCACCTAAGCGCCAAGTTGGCATTACACATCAACTTTTATTTGTCAACTAAGCAAAGCTAGAATACTAATAAAACACAAACAATGCCAACTAAGCAATACAAGATCAGAAAAAACACCTAGGTAGAAAAGATAGCTAATACAAGTATAATAAGCTAACTAAAACTCCTAGATTAAAGGAAATCCTAACTACTTTCCCTAAATTGTAAATATCCTAAATAATCAGATTTTAGAAACCAGATTTTTATCAAGTTAAAACTCTAAAAAAGACTCCTAAACACTTAGAACACCTCTACACGTGTTTTCCTAGCTTTTGCATGGCCACCTTTGCTTTACCCATGCATAAGCTTGGTCTACGTGCTCCATCCTTACTCCAAAGTTTGAGTGTCTTCCACGAACTCCCGAACTTCTTTGAAACACTTGATTAGCCATATGCACAAGCTCTAGGTCAACGATCAAGGAGCTTGGAACCACGAGGCCTTGTCAATTATATAACATTTTCTGTCAACATTCAACTGTTTTATGCGCCTCTAGCGTGGTTCTTTGTGCTAAAGTTGACAACTTTACGTATCTTTGATAGATGTATTACACTAATACCCTAACGCGTTGGGTTAATGTCTTTCTTGGGCCATACTGTTAGTAAGCAATTACTTGACCATTTGAGGTTGGTGTGACTTTATCCTTGAATAGATTAATTAGGCAGGTTTTGGTAGCCAAGTAACTGATATACTGTAAGAGATGATGTATAGAGTGAACCTGCCTGGACTTGGGTTGTTGACTTAGGGTGATATGCTTGAGTGAATTGCATCTTCATTTTGTGATTAAGGAGACGTGTAATAGCTACATTCTTGTTTATTTTTTGGGGGAAAAAAGGAGACATAGGGAAAAACGTAAAACAAGTATAGAAGAAGATATAAGAAAGGTATTAAGGTTTACAAAGGATATATATATATATATATATATATATATATATATATATATATATATGTATATATATATATATATATAGGCTATAGCCCTATAAAAGATAAAGTAGTTACAGCAATGATTTGTATAGTCAATGGTGGTTTGAGCATGTGAAATTCCTTATTAGATATACCAGTAAGGAAGGGGGAGTGTTTTGGAGTATTGGAGATCTCAAATGTGGTCAGAGCAAGTTAAAGATGACCTCGATGGAGGAAGTACCCAAAGACATTGAGAAAATGGGTTTACAAGAAGATGTGGCTCATGGGATAGGGGATAGTTTCTCAGTTCATGCATCCGATCCCATCTTTTTATGATTAAGGCTTGGCTTATTATTGTTGTTTTGACCCTTTGATATTCTGTATTTACAAAATTAAAGTTGGCTATACTGTTGTTGTTTTGACCCTTTGATATTCAGTATTTACACAATTAAAGTAGGCTAAGAAAATTAGAGAGACAACATTTAGAAAATTGGTAAGGGAAATGGGAGCTGCTTTCCTGTCCATAGTCATTCTCTAGCCATTGAAATAAAATTCTGACTTATTTTTAGGGAAATTTGCAATTTAATTGAGTTTTTGCGGGGAACAACCTTGTGGCTATATTTGGGACAATTTAATAAAAAACCATATTTTTATTAAGGTAGTAACTTGTTCTCATTTCCACTAAAAGAATTCCCACTTTTTGGCCTAGAATTCGTTTCTCTTTTTTTTTTTTTGTTAATTCCCTCCCCTCTTGTCTCAATGGGTGGAGAGTGCACCTCGGTGCACCATGAGCATGATGGGTGCACCCTCTCCAAAAAAATGTCGGTATTTCCGTGGTCACTTATGTAATTTAGCTTCTGACCAGGGAGGTACTTCAAGGGCAAGAGTACATTACGTACATGGAAAATGTACATAATACACATGTTAGTTATGTGGAATGTAAAATGTACATTCCACATAACTGACATGTGTACTATGTACATTTTTCATATACGTAATATGCATTTTCCATGTACGTAATGTACATTTTTTTGGAGTACACCTTCGAATTTGCGCTCCTATCCTGGTATTGGTGCATTGTTAAATATTTTGCACAACTAAATGTCTCTTTTGGTTATTGAGGTCTTGGAACCAAATTTTGAGCTTGGTTTTTATTGATTTAGACTAATTTGGCTATAGAAAGACCCTGGGTCCTATTTTTCATTAGTAATGATTTGGACTGAATGACCCATTACGCAACTTATGCTCTTGAAAATTTGTTTTGTAAGCATTGTAGTTTATTGAGGATTAAGTGCAAGAGCTAATACTAGCTTTCGATAAAGAAATTTTATTAGGGTCCAGTTACTCTAGGATTTGTTGTCCTCTAGACCTACCAACGGACTGTCAGACTGAGACTCCTCATGATGAAAATATGCAAATCAAACTTCTCTTGAAGCAGATTCATTTCCATATTGACGAAAGGGAGAATGACAGGAAAGTTTACAAAATTTTGTGAAACATGCAATTAAAGTTAGATGGCATAAAACGATTAGCTTGTTTGTCATCAGGAAAAATGCATTAAAAAAATTTTGGCTGATTTTTAAGTTTTTTATGTTACTCTTTTTGGTGGTAATACTCCACCTAGACTAAACAAATACCTATTTTCTTATGATCTGATCAGAAAATGTTACCCTCTAGGCTAAGCTAATACCATTTTTTTCATGCAGAGAGACACTAATGGACTGTCTGTTGAGAACAAGGAACTAAAATTACGTCTGCAGGCTTTGCAGCAGCAAGCACAGCTGAGAGAAGGTATATATCTGTTTCCAAATACCTGGTAGTGCACTTCATGGCTTTCTCAAATGCACTTTGGATTAAAACCTAACTTAGTAATATTCGGCCACATATTAAAACAAGTTTACAGGTTTTATTGATTCTTTTTATCCTGCTTTGTCTATGTTTGCCCGCAGCCTTAAATGATGCATTGAGGGGAGAAGTTCAGAGATTGAGGATTGCAACTGGGCAAGTTCCTTCAGGCAGCAGCAGTTCTTCTGGCAGGGGTCAATTTGCTCAGTTTCCAACACATCTCCAGAATGCACCCTCTTTTGGTGGCCATCAGAACCAGCCACTGCAGCAGCAGCAGTTCCAAATGCCCGATCAGGCAGCTGGGAACAACCTAGGTGCTCATAAGCAGCTGAAACCAAGCTTCATGGACTTCAACCATAAAGGTTGAGGTTTCATTGTGAAGCTTGGACTCTGTCTCTCATTCAAGATAGCATGTTGTATATATGGTGTTGTGACATCGTAGACCACATTCTTCAGTACTCCTAGTCTTCCTAGATCCACATTCTTCTAGAACCACATTCTTCAATACTCTTAGACCCCTGGTTTAATGTTGTAGAAGTGTTGAATTTTTATCTAGATGGACCACAGTTAGAAAATATGTTTTCCAACACCCCCTTCCCCCTGCTTTCCCCCTATTTAAGTTCCAACACCCCCTTCCCCCTGCTTTCCCCCTATTCAAGTTCCAACAGCTTACTTTTAACTTTTTTGTTTTTGACATAAGCATTTCTTTCAATTGTTACAGAAGCTGTTTCTTTGAACTAGCAGCTGGGCTTGTAGCAGCTTTTAAGATGCATTTGAAATGATTTCCAAAGGCTTTTGAAGTTGATTTTGCTATATTTTTTTTGCAACATTTGGTTTTCGTTTTGATTGAAATTAAATTTTATTTTTAAAAACAATTCTTGTTTTTTTCCCCTGTTTATTAATTATTATGCAGAAACCACTGCATAATCGACTAACCTGGGCCCGGAACCACTAGTGGTACAGATTTTTTTTTCAAGAGAAAACATGCTTGGAGATATTTTGGAACCAAATTGGACTTTGCATAAATACATGGAAAATATTGTAACCCGTAAGGCTATATATAAGAAGACAGAAGAGGGAAGTGTAAACAATTATAAATATTAATTAGATTGGTGTGCATGTGATTGTCAAAAAATTTCAATTTAAACTATTTTTAGAATGTATTTAACACTTGTATTTGTATGTAACTAGAGGTGGCTTCTGGGCCGATTAAGCTTGGCCCAGCTTTGTATTGGCCCTTTTTTTGCCTAGCTATCCTGACTCACAAGAAGCCCAGTCTGGATTCGTTTTAGTCCTCTTACTGGGTGGGACGAAAGCAAATTCGGATTTTCAAACTCTGACCCCATTCAATTTAGACCATAAAAAATTCAATTTCGTCCCGAATTGGTTTGGCCTGTTGAACCGACCCTATTTGACCTGCTTATAACTTCTAATTTTGTAAAATTTAGTTTATTTAAATACAATTTAGTTTATATGAATGTTAGTTTATTTTAATATAGTTTAGTTTATATGAAATAGTTGATTTGCATATAGTTTAGTTTATATGAGTATTAGTTATAGTTTAGTTTAAATGAATTAATGAATGTCAATGTAGCTGAATTTAGTTTAGTTTATATGAATCAATGAATGCTAGTTTAGTTGAATTGTAAAAAGTTTTTATATGAATCAATGAATGTTAGTTTAATTAAATATAGTATAACTTATATGAATGGTAGTTTATTTGAATAGAATTTACTTTATATGAATGTTTAGTTTAGTTGAATATAGTTTAATTTATATGAATCACTAAATGTTAGTTTAATTAAATAAAATTTTCTTTATATGAATGCTAGTTTAGTTTATATGAAGCAATTGAATGTTAGTTTAGTTGAATATACTTTAGTTTATATGAGTGTTTCTTTAGTTAAATATAGTTTAATTTATATATTTTTTTGTGCTAATATAGTTTAGTTTATATGAATCAACAAAAGTTAATTTAGTTGAATATAGATTAGTTTATATGAAGTTGGTTTGACTATATTTTAGTTCATACAATCTTTGGATATTGATGGAGGCAAGTGAGGAATAGGATGGAGGTGAAGGAAGCTCAAGGCTAGGCACCACTTCAAAACGTCCATGTACGTGGAAAAACTATGTGAGCTTCAATTCTTTTGGAATATTAGGCAACTTATTTTTTAAAATTAAAGTTTAATTACAAAACTAAATTTTGATTTTCAAAATTAAGTGCAAGCCCCCCTTTTCTTTTCCCAAATTAACAAAATTAAATAAAGAAATTGAATATGTTCATGTATTTTTGTGAAAAGTGTGAATATATATAATGAAGATTGATAAAAAAAAATATCAATAATATATAATGATTAAAGAAAATATAAATCTCAATAAAATATATGAAAAAAGATTGTGATTATGTGAATATAAAAAGTTAATTTTGGATGTAAATATGTGATTATGTGAATATTAACGTTTATTAATTTTTGTAATAATTGAGTTGGTTTATTATTATATCTTCTCAATGTACATACATTTGTGAAAAGGTTGTAAAATAGTCCCAGCCCAACCCCGGCTAGATAGCCCGGTCTAGTGAACTGATTCGAATCGGCTCCCTAGCTAATTCGGTTTCTCCCCATCCCTATTCATTACAGGCTAAACTCCCCCAACCAGCCCGTGTTCAGATTGGCTCGCTACCCCAACCTCACGGTTCAAGCCAGGCCAGCCCGGCCCCTAACCATATATGTAACCCTCAAGTAGTACTTCCTCTATTTTTTTACTTGCAACACTTTTCAAAACGTGTTTGCCAATGCACATGATTAGTCGTTAATATCTTTAATTATACATAAGTAAAAATTATTAAAACTTGATATATTGAAACTATATATCGAGATGAATCTAATATGATCTCACAATACTATATTTCTTTCTTAGGGATAATTCACCAAAGAAGATCAAAGCCAAATTTGTAAATAGTGCAAAAATTAAAGTATTGTATGTAAAAATAATGAAGTATATAGCATTATGTTAAGTGCATACATCCCTAGACCTGTGCATTGGATCTGGTCAGGTTAAAGAATATGCAAAATAGATCGAGTCGGCCCAAAGGAGATATATAATGGGCCCAGTCGGGTTGGGTTGTCCAAAGAAGGAGATAGTTTACGTGTATCACCTCCCATCTTTTGTAGTAAATCATCGGCAAGTAAGTGAAAATAATTCGTTATCTGATAGTGTTTAAAAGTTTTGGAAACTATAGGCCCATTATTGACCTGAGTTGACCAATTAAAAAACCAATAAAACATGATTCTTTAAAAGACCAATCCATTAAGCCTATTATTGATTAACCCCTTTTACAAACGGGTCGGTCAAGGGCCCTTAACGGGCCTCCACCCATTTGAATTAGGTCTGACCCCACCTATCTAGAAGAGTCCTTTCCCTCTAAGAAAAAAAGGTATGCCTTTAAGAAAATCTTGGCCACAAATAATAACTGAATAGTTTTTTTTATGGATTTGGTTATTAAGATGCTTAGTGAAATACCTTTTTTATCAATAATTTTTTTATCTCATTTGACTTTTCACAATGTTCAAGATACGAATTAAAACACTTTTATTATAAATTTATAACATTAAAATTAGGAAAAATTGATATTTTAAATTTTTACATTTATTAAGAAACTTTTAATAAGTTCTCACTTAAATATATTAATTCTTAAAATATGGTGAGAATTTATGGTTGAATTTATTTAAATTTGACTCTATAAATAAAAATAGGACAAAAATAAAGGGATAAAGAAAGTGCTACGCGCAAGATGATCATTGCACAAGTACGTTAATGAAACATTTTCATCATAAGTCCGGAAATATTCAAGGAAACTATGATCATAACTATATTTACCACCCGTTAATTGAGGTACATTTCATCTTGTTATAGAAGTAAAACTCTTCAAAAGGAGAATTAGAAATAATTGGTTTCACACTTACTACACACTTAGCAAGCTAAAAAATGAACTCAGTGAGAGTAGTCTTGTACCAGACTGGAGCTCAAAACAAATACTCAACCGGGGAAAAGCCAGCAGAGTTATGATTCCATGGAACTTGAACCTTAACCATGTACTCTTCATATTCGAACTCCGTCTCTTCTCCATTAACTATACATGATTTTGGCTTTTCTGATGCAAAAACCACCATTTCTCCAACCCCTTTTACTCAAACTTGAACCATCTTTTCCTCATTTTCCTTAGTGCTGTCAAAAGACTTCACTACTCCTCCTGAGTTGAGCATGTTGACTAGTCCTATGGGAGCAAACTCGATCGAGTCCTAGGGTAAAATTGTTACCGGAGAGACTACAATGAGTTCATAATCGAAGGAATCAAGCGATATTTCAATAGTGTAGGATGGCTTTGAGAGGACTAGCTTATTTTCCTTGCATAGGTACATTGCAAAACATTGCACTCCTCCAATGGAGAATGGCTTGTGACCATTTTTCCATTCCACATCTTCTGGGCTTGTCTTGCATGAAATTGGTTTGGAGTACTCTGAAAAACATTGATTCCTTCGAAATTCATGGCTCCATCCTCCTCTTTGGCAATTGAATACTCCAAGTACTCCATTAAACTGCAATAGTTTAACGCCCAAACTTTCATAAGAAATAGAAAACTATCATACCAACAAGAACCTCTTGTATGAATATCACCAAGAGTCTATTACTATCTAACCATTAGGCAACTAACAAGCCCGAAATGTTATATACTCCTCAATCATTTCATCAAGGATAATATTTGTAACATTTTCCCCTTTCTAGTTGCATAACTAGTTAGGCAGATGCACGTAATCATTCTGTAAAGCGATCAAGCTAGAGCTATAAAAAAAATTGTACAGGCAAAGTAGCAAACAACTTGTATAAGGTGGTTGAAGAGGATAGCCTAGATGTATGTTAAGTTACCTTGTTGAGATTCCAAATTTTGAGCATTGTTTTTCCATCATGCAAAGGAACCACAAAGAGGCAATCCCTTGTAGGAAGTGCATAGTACTCACAACGAAGGATCGAACCATCAGGCATGATGAGCCTCTTGAGTAACGGGAAGTTGTGCTTGCCAACAGCATCGCTGACATAAATCGGCCCACCAGAAATAGCGCGGGAGGTGGCATGAAATTCAGCATATGGGTGGGTAGATTGAAACATGTCCCAGTGTGGGTGTATGAAGTTGCCCATCCATAAGCTGTTGTAGGCACAATGCACCATATGACATCCTTGGAGCCAATATGTACCATTAATATCTCCATACGGATTAGTAGGCCAAAAATCATCCCCTGATTTATCATATTCACAGACCATAAGAAGACTCACGTAAATATCAATGTAAAAATTCTCAAGGTCCATTATTAACGTAATGCTTTGTTTCATGCACTTGAGTTCCCCTTTTGTAACTTACTACTTCAAACTTATATTACCTTTACTCACTATAGACAACAGTGTAGTCCTTATTATACATTGTTCAAATAAATATTTCTCGAAACTTTTTTTCCAAAGGTGAACAGAACAAAGACTAAGAGTATAAAGGCTAGACGTACCAACACGACCAAGACAGATGGTTTCGGTACCAAGAAGCATAAAATCATTGCACTGCTCCATGCTAGCAATCACACCATTGCCTTTGAAATGCTTTCTTACAAACTCTGTAATCGCCTTGTAGTACTTCTTCGCAAGTTCAACTCTCCCTCCGTAGTCCTCTGCCATCATCTCCAGCAACTGCAACATCACTGGTCATTCAAACACAATTGCCATTCATAATTTTACAGGACTATTTGTACTACAACTGTTTCATGATGACATGATTTTAACATCTTCATAGTGGTATAAATACTTAAATCTACTCAATGGAAGTTGTCTTTCAGCATCTTATGTATCCGAACACCCCCTTTTGACAGCATAAACAACTACAATCTCAACTTTCTGAACATCATTTAAGACATCAATTCAGGAAAAAGGGTAGGGAATAGCCATTGAATATTGTAATAATGATTGAAGTTAAGGGTAAAGGTAAGGAAAAATTACATGGATGACATCAACTTTAACGCCATCAATTCCACAATCCTCCAAGTGAGAATGTAACCCTCATATAGTTCATGGGCCTTTTCCGGGTGGACAAGCCCAACACTGTTATCCACAATTTTATCAACGGCTAGATCCTCCATGGTCATCTGAAGACCCAGCGTGAGCTTGCGGAAAATCACTTGGGCCTTGGGTAGGCTCGAAACATTGGGCCTTACCCCTCCCCAATAGCCCATAAAAGCATGCCAAACGTATATAAGCTCAACTGTGTTGAACTCCTCCTTAAGGTCTCTCACAAAGGCTTTCAATCCTAAAATGGGCTGATCTTCATGGCCTACAGCCTGTGGGCTCATATAGTCCCTAAACTTGTAATTTTCCTCATACTTGATCAATCTACACGACATTTTCTCAACAGCGGAAGTCTGGTTCATCCCTTCTTGGCCGCTAATCGGGTCATCGTCGTGACTAATGGATTGCCACCCGTCGTCGATGAGAACGAGACCGGGTGGCACCCCATTTTCAACGAGCCCCTTAACTCCTTCCCAAACTCCATGGGGTTCAACTTTGAGGTAAAATGCATCCCAAGTGCACCATCCAAACTTGTCCACTATCCCTGGTGGACATTTCTCCTCCAACAACTTGAACGTCCCTAGATGGGCTTGGACTTCTCTCATCGTATCTTTAACCAATTTGAACGGGTCAGGTCCGACCCTCATATAAAGAACAGCTCGGAATGAGTCCCCAACCACTTTCGTGGACCCACTCTCGACACACACATCCACATAATCGTCAATCGAACCCGGTTGGATGGATGCCCGGAACGGGCCCTCTATTAGTGGGAGAATAACCACATAAGGCCGCCCCACATCTTCATCAGATTTATCAAGGATTATAATTCGGGTCTTGTGCTCGAGGTCACACCCACTGGACAAGGACCAATGGGTCGTCCAACATACTTTAAACCTGAAAATACTCATGAAAGGAATGTCCTTGAGCTGGCCCACCGGCACAACATGCCGAGCCTTGGGCTCCAAGGCATCAAAGCCCACAAAAAGCCCATCAAAACTCGGCTTAGTAGTAGCCCTGATGTTGGATAAAACGTTGGACAACAGCAGATGACCATCCACCTTAAAATTTGACTCTTCCAAGGTGACCAATGGACATGAGCCGTCGCCACCATCATGATTAGCGACATTATCCGACATCTCTAAATCCGACTTGCTTAAGCTTGAAGCCATAATAACTGGAGCTCAAAAGAATTGTGGATTTTTCGTAGTGTAATCTACTCTAAAGCCAAAGAAAGAAGATTAAAATTGGGAATAAGTTGGCAAACTTTTTCTCTATTTTATGGAGTTTGCTAGAACTTTGAGCAATGACTTGTAGGAGAAGGGAGAACAAGTAGTTGGAGAAGATGCAAAGGATATGTTGGAATGAGAGAGGGCCATTGGTAACGGCTAATGAAGGTGGGGTCAATGTTTTTATTAATAAAATGGATGGCCCAAGTCCAAGCTTACTTTTTCTAAAATTTGTAGAAATGTTTTGGTTGTCATTTTGATGGTCCCATTATTTAAGATTTTTAATTTATAACTTAAGATTATCCATTTAAAGTGTAACTACTCCTTTGGCGTGATTTATGGTTACCTTATGCGCCGACTCTTTTTATAATAAGTTTTTATTACTTCATAGTAACGGTAAATCTCCTTATAAACATCTAATGCTTACTACATCACAGTCTCATACTCTAATAGATAAGACATGTAATCAGTTTATTACTCCCTACGTTACCTTTTATTTTGCCCCAAGTACAAAATTCTACTTTTTTTAAGATACAATGAAAAAAATATTTGTGGGACAACAAAAAATAAAAAGTTTTTAACTAGATGGGGTAATCTTTGGAGGACGGACTAAAATGGAAAATGGGGCAAAAAAGGAACAAAAGGAGTATGTTCCATTGGTTGGTTGTGCTTATTAAGGTTTTGTTTTTACAAAGTGAGCAAAGATTGTGGTTAATCATGAGAAGTTGGGATACCCATGGAAAGTTCTATTTACCTAGGAGAGACTAAGTAAGATTTTTCTCATTATATGAAAAGATAAACTTTTCGAGAAGTTTCACGATCTATATTCATGTCAACCAAACAATTCTTTAATTTGTCACTTTCTAACGACTATTGTACTTTCCATGTATTAACAACCAACCAAACAATTACTTTCAATATTCAACCCTTGTATGTGCTGAAAGAGTTGATTGGGTTGGGTTCTAAATCTTCTAACAAATGATCAATAGACTATCAAATTTTGGAAGGTTTGAATGTTTTCAATATTTTGTTAGTTGCAAATAGATGAAACCCTAGGGTTTGATTATCATATATCTGTTTATGTATTTGTTTCTATGTGATATATAAAACAAAAGAAATTTGGATAATCAGTCATGTGATTGAAAAATAAAAAACGCAGAGAGTCAAATTAGCTTAACTAAAGAATTGACATTAAAGCACAATGTATGTTTTGTAGAAGATGCAAAAATCTATCTACAATGTCTATTTTATACTTGAAGAAAGTGAACAACTCATTGAAGATACCATTTTGAATCCTTACTTAAGTAGTGACTTTCTCAAATCTCATTCATAATCGTCTTCTATGTATAAAGTACTTTACTATGAGGTTAGTGAGTATAGGTTTACCAGCTATGAACGAGTACAGCTATACAGGTTTAATTGCTAGCTATTAACAAAAAATTACAAATCTAACTAAATGTATAAAAGTATAGGTGGTTTTAGTATGGGTTCAATTGAACTCATACTATATCATAAAATAATGTGGAAAGTTTAAAAAAAATAACTCACATACAATTTGCAACTAGAGGTGCTTATTGAGTTGAGCTACTCGTGAGCCACTCAGACTCGACTCGGTCAAAACTCGACTCGATTGAACTCGACTCGAGATCAAACTTAGCTCGATAAGTTAACGAGCCAAGTCGAGCAAATCAAAGCTCGACTCAAAAAGCTCGTGAGAAACTTGAATTTTTATTGATAGTATATATTATTAAAAAGTATACTTAAAATATAAAATTGAAATAAATAAAAGATGTTTTGATACAAACCAAAAGTTCCACATTGAATTAAAATGAAATATGGATGGAGAGAGTTTTATATATAAAATCAAAGTCTCACATTGAAAAGAATGATAGATTACTTGAAGCAATTAGTATATATAAACTCAATAGTGTTTATACCTTAAACCAAATTAAGCTTATTAAAGCTATAATTTAACCTTCTTCTTGGCCAATTGGAATATAAGTACTTAGGCCTATTGAGCTTTTAATCAAGCTAAAATAAGTCGAGCTCGAGCTTGAAACGAGCTCGAGTTTGTGTCGAGCTTGAAACGAACTCGAGTTTGTGTCAAGCTTGAAACGAGATCGAGTTTGTGTCGAGCTCAAATCAAGCTCGAGTCAAGCTTGAAACGAGCTTAAATCGATCTCGAGTCGAGCTTGAAACGAGCTTTAATCGAGCTCGAGCTTCGGTTTTTTAGCTCACGAGTTTTCAAACTCGAGTCGAGCTTGGCCAAACTCGAGATCGACTCGGCTCATAAGCACCCCTATTTGCATTATTCTTATATATATATATATATATATATATATATATATATATATATATATATATATATATATATATATATATATATATATCTGTGTGTGTGTGTGTGTACTCCCTTCCCTAACTCAGTGGTAAAATTTATTAAATTATTATATATAAAATGGGTTCTAATCTCCTTAGACTCATAAACTTCATCCCCTTTTTTTTACTCATAATTTATTTCGAACCCATAACGCAAAAATTATGGCATCTCCACTGTATAAAAGGTAAATTTTTCAAGAGTACAAAGAGTGTCATGTAAGATTATAAATTAGTTTATTTTTATTTATTGTAATTATAAAAAAAAAAGAACATCAAACTAATATACCATATTTAATTAAAAAACTATCATATCATATTTCATGTATAAAAAATACTACGGTGTACATGTGAGATATTATTATAATTTTCACAACTGATAATATAAATTTATAATTTTAAACCACTTGTTTTGTATTGAAATTACTTCAAAATAGGATCCGTCTTGTGATATATATCAAAAATTTCAAAATATTCTTACTATATTGCAAAATATTGTGTATATGAGTTTAATTAAAACTCATTACTTAAACGTCAATTGTGTTGTGGGTTTTGTATCATGTGAAATCAAGTTAAGTTATAGGTTGTAGCACATGTTATGAGGATTAGAATCCTACTTTGAAAACATGAGAGGTGGGCTAAAAACCATTTAGGAGAATCGGATTGTAGGATCGTATATATAGAAATTTGAGGAAATAGTGAAAACATATTAAAAACCAAAACAATTCTATCAGTATTCTACGCTTAATTAATTCATGTAGTGCATTTAAGCATTATTTCCTTTTTTATTGCAATTATTTTATATTGTGTGACGTATATCAACCTAATTAAAGAAAACTTTCAAATAGAGTGCGTTTGGATCTATATTTGAGAATACAACACTATATATCTCAGTATGTAAAATGAGTATTTCCCTCTTTTTTTTAGGTTGTATTATTTATTATTGAATGAAGTTGTATTATTTGCAAACAAAGTTGTACTAATAAAATATGTAGTTGCACTAGTAGAAAATAAAATTGTATACATTTTCACCAATTTCGCGTGGGCTTGTTCTTTTTTCTTATTTTTTATTGAAATTGTACTATTTAGAATTGAATTTGCATTACTTGCGTATGAAATTGTACTAATAGACATAAAGTTATACTATTAGAAATGAGGTTATACATTCCTATGAAGCCTTATTCATTTACTTTTTTTGTATTTTATTAACATTTTCCTTTTTCTTTTTTTAATCAAAGTTCCTAATATATCTAAAATATATTAGTAATTTTCCTTTCAAAAATAATAACTATCGTTCAGCTAACAATCAACACATCGTTCAACCTCAAAGCTAGTGGATGTTAATAGTTATTGTAGATAAATCAAATCACTTTTGAGGCCTAATATAGCCTTATTAAACCCATTGCATGATAAGCATATGAAGTTGTACTCTCACCGTATTCGTAATGGTCCAAGTGATTGAATTTTGAAGGTTATCTATATACAATTTTTAAATATTTTTGAAATTTTTTAAAATATAAATAAAGGTGAAAAAAGGCTTTTTAAGGTCATATGAGGAAATTTGAATCTATTCAACACCTTATTTGGTCTCTAACTCTCCTAAAAATAAGCTTAGGACCCAATTATAAGAGTTTTGAAAATTAGTTGAAATATTTAGTGTCAAAGTAGATGGTTTCAGCCAATCCTATGATCTAATATGACCTTATTAGACCCCATGATAAGCATATTACGGTATTTTATCACCGGATCCAAAATTGTCTAAAATGACCAAAATTTGAAAGTTATTATACATTATTTTTAAGATATAAAATATAAACAATGATACTAGCTATTTTCTATGGTCATATGAGGAGGTTTTGAACCATTCAATATCTTATATTTGATTTTCAAAGGTCCTAAACATGAGTTTATTGAAAAATATGTTGAAATGGGTGTATAATCAAAGTTAAAGTATATTACTAGATGGTTCAAGTCACTACTATGGCCTACTATGAGTCTATGACCCTCTAGCTAAAATCATGAAAATTATATAAAGGTGTTCACTTATCAAATCTATAATTGTTTAAAATGATTGGATTTTAAAGATTATATTATTTTTGAGTAACTTTTGAAAAAGTGTCCAAAGTTGTCCTAATAGTATTAGGTGTCTCCTAGGGTCGGCACATGAAGGGCTTTGGACCATTCAATATCTAATAAAATGGATTTCCAAAGAAAATAATGAATATTTGAGCTTAGACATAATGGATTTTATGGTTTAAAAGGACAATTTGAAGGCAATTGGGAGTATTCATAAGGTCTCCTAGGACCTATACGTACTCTTGTATCTCTTAGGACCCATAGGGAACGTTGTGAGACATTACATTTTCGTATTGAAAAACCCAAAAACTATTCCAAATTGAAGGATATTAATATGATTTTGGACCCTTTTGGTGAAATATTTGAGAAACTTATGGGATACTATCAGATAATGACAAATTGCCATTACAACCATAATCCAAAAAATCAGTTAGAGTCAACGGAGACAAAAGATAAAAGTTTTGTAACACTAAGATCTAAAAAAGTTATGTGATGTCTATAAAAAATATTTTGTCCAATAAGATTAACTAAACTCTAATATAAGATTTTTTTTCCAAATTTCTTAAGGTCATAAAATATATTTATACAAACATTTAAGACATCATCAATGCGTAAATTTAATTTACAAATTTCATAAAAAATAAATATTCTGTAAAGTATGGTACAAACCCGATCTCAATATAATTTTGTTGAGGTAAATGAGTTATAGTTTAACCTTAAAAATTCTAAACATGCAACAAAATATCGAAAAGTCCGAGTAAAATATGGGCTTCAAATATTAATATATTTAAATTTTAAAGGGAAGTTAGCCGTGTACTTAATTAGTGTAGTGTTGACTCAGATCAATATTGTGATTCCACAAAAAAAAAATGGTACTAGATATCTTCCTAACACCTCTAGTGTTTCTTTTCCTCATTCAGCATAATAAAAACAAACGAAATGGAAATAAGATAGTGGATATGCACTCAATTGCCATTCCATTCTCCAAATCAGGTAAGATTTGCAGGAATTATGACACTGATATGTTTGTGAGATATTAAAATAAAGTGGGCCAAAAATACGGGTCCTTGTCTACGAAATCTTGTGGGTTAGGTTGAATGAACAAATGAACATCCTATATAAAACTACTGAACATTAAGCGTTAGAAGAATGAACATTTGTATTATTGAAATAGAAGAATGAACATTATATTCGTCCAGAAATTTTTTGGCAATGAACATTTAGTATGAAGACAATGAACATTTATTAACATTACAATGAACATTTATATTACTTGAGTGAATCAGTTCAAAAAGAATGTATTGGGATTCTATTACATTTATTTAATATTGCAATTATTTCAATGATTGTTATGTACAGTTTCAATGAACATATACTCAGTTTCAATGAACATCTACTTAATTTTACTGAACATATCCTTCATTCCACTAAACATCTACTCAATTTTACTGAACATCTGCTTAATTCCACTGAACATTAACTCAATTTCACTGCACATATATTCAATTCCAATGAACATTTAATTAGTTCCAATTAACATCTATATATTTAACTAGATATCTACTAAATTTCACTGAACATTTAGTGAATTTCACTAATTATTAAGTTAATTCCACTGAACATGTTCTTTATTTCAATGAACATTTGTTCAATTTCATTGAACATCTAATTAAATCCACTGAACATGTCTTTTATTTCACTGACCATTTATTAAATATCACAGAACATTTGCTCAATTTGACTGATCATTTAGTTAATTTCACTGAACATATCCTTCATTTCACTGATTATTTGTTCAATTTCACTGAACATCTAATTAAGTCCACTGAGCATGTCATTTATTTCACTGACCATTTATTAAATCTCACTGAATATTTGCTCAATTTGACTGATTATTTACTTAATTCCACTAAACATGTGCTACATTTCACTGAACATTTGATCAATTTTACTGAACATCTAATTAAATCTACTGAACATGTCTTTAATTTCACTGAACATTTAATCAATATCACTGAGTATCTACTCGATTTTATAGAACATGTAATTTATTTTAATCAACTTCTACTGAATTTCCATTAAACATTTACTCAATTTCACTCAATATGTACATAAATTCACTGCACATCTAATCAATTACACTGAACATCTACTTAAATTCACAAAATTGAACATCTACTCCATTTTCACTAAATATGCACTCCGAACAAACTGAACATTAAATACAAATACAATGAATAATACATACAAATACAATCTATACAAATACATGAACAATGAATACGAATACATTATATACAAAAAAAAATTCATTACTCAGGGATATTTTCGGCTTGCTTTGTTATTTCTTCTAGCAAAACCGGATCTATAATTAGCTCAAACATGTATGTCTTCTACTTCTTTGTTTTTTTGGCTTGAAGTATGTTTATAAGAGGCTCTTCTTCGTTTGTATCAGCAATAACCCTTCCATTTGTGCCAACAAACATAAATAAACCATTTCAACATGAACAAACAAGAAAGAACGAGAAATTGAAAGAACTTACTTATCTTTGGCGCCGTCCATGTTGTAGACTTGAGTGATTAGTAATGAAACTTGGTGGGAAGCCCAAATTTTGAATTTGGAGAAGAAAAGCACGAAGAAGATGGCAGTGTAGTGAAGTGGATGTTTAGGGCGTGAGGTTACTGGGAGAGAGAGAGAGAGAGAGAGAGAGGAAGAGGAAATGTTTCTTTTTTTTTTTTGGGAAAATGAGGAGGAAATAATGATTTTGTGCTGTGGGGAATACAATAGACGTATTCCATGAAACAAGGCACATTTAATCATTTCATAAAATAACGGTTTATGGGGGAATTTTCGAAACTGCAAATGTTCATTGGCTTCAATGAAATGGTCAGTGCCTTCGCTGACGTGTACACAATGCACATCAGATTTGCGTTTTATGTTAAATGACCTGCGTTTTACATCGGGTGCACGATGCGCATCATGCACCTGGGTGCAGGGTCCACTAACTGCCCTTGTTGAGCTGAGCAGAGGATTATTTGTATATTTCTTGTCTTTTTAGCTCAAACAAACATTGAAGAATACTCCGTATCAATCGAGTACTATACTCTGTATAATATTTGTTGATAAGTTGTCTTATATTTTCTATGGTTTTTCCATCCATTAGACCTTTCTATTAACAAAGTTAGTCATTTTTTCTCAACTGGATCAGGAAATTCTTCGAAAATTCTCAAGATTATTGACAAATTAAAATATCAATAGATCACTTTGTATTTAATTCACATATACTCAATTAATTTAGTCATAAACTTGAGCATTAACCAAATTATACTTTCTCATGCACATGACACCTTTACACAATCCCATTATACATATCACAAGCCAAATAACCTTTTAACCAAATTTTTTTTACAAAAATTAAAAATTTTACCTCAACTACAGTGATTAAACTTGTAGGAACTACCTAATTAATCGGTCCATTGAAGATGCTCTTAGCCTGCCCAATGAACATCTACCCATTTTTTTCCTAGTACAAAACCTTCAAAAGTCTAGCAAAATTCGAAAAAAATAAGAAAATTACCTCTACTTTGAGCAAAGACCCGGTGGAAGACTGTGAGAAGGCCGACCTTTGATCCAATAGAATTTCACCGAAAAAGTGAAAGGGTAAGGAGTTGATGTCAATGGATCCAAAATCCGACTTAGATTCGATTAGACTACACCCATTTTTAGGGTTTAAGTCTAATTTTTGGAGACCTATTGGGTTTGGATAGGATATGTATTTAAATGTTCTTAAATCTTATATTGATCCGCGTCCAAAAAAGTTAGACCCAGATGCAACCTATGGACCCATATATTTTAAAAAAAAAAAGTAAAACCTATCTAATTTAAAAATGGAAGACTTAGAACTTCATTCAACTCGTTATCTTACTGTGTGTGACTTTCTCAGTTGTAAACTTCTAATATTTTGAAGTTAAAATCATGATAAGACATATTACTTGTCGAGTTGTAATTTTTGGTACCTTTTCGTTCAATTAATAGTTTTCTCAAGTGTTAACGTTGTTATATTATTTTGACATGAAATTTTTTTGAGAAAATACATCAAATTACAAAAAAAGAGAATAATAAAAGTATATATAGAAAAAATATGTTAAGGACTTATTTTGGACCCAAGCCCCACTAGATCTGGTAGATATGGGTAAGGATTTGTATTTTTAGGACTAGTGGGTCTGGGCAGATATAGGTCTATAATGAAAAAATGGATATGGGTCTACGGCTAATCGGTCTCTACCTTATATTCTATCAATTGCCATCCCTAGTTGCAAGGAAGGCCTGGATAGTGTGAGAAGAACGAAGAAAGAAGAAAAAAGAAAGAAGGAATTGGTGGTTGCAGGGGAAGGGGAAATATTGAAGCAAAGTTACAGTCACGGACCGCGATTTTCAATGAGCTGCTGTACAGAACTCCAATCCATGTGCAACTAAAGAGTAGTACACAATAGCGAGTTCATTAATATAAAAGATGTTTCTTGTGACAACGTTTTATACCCGAGCCTCAGACAAGATTATTTCTTAAATAATTTTTTTTTTTAAAAACTTCAAAAAAAATTCGAGATTTTGTAAGGTCGCATATATCTTCATCAACCACAAAGAAGAAAAACTCAAGCTAATGCTAGCATCTGAACGAGTTACGTTAATAGAGTCACCTTCTATCCAAACGCATATTGACATCTTTGTGCAAGCTCCAGACCAGCAGCAGATTCTGCTAACTCCAAATCCCACTCCGCCTTTACTCAGCGTACAGCAGCAACTAGCTAGAAGAACCCCCTTCTCGTCGCGACAAACCTCGCCCAAACCACATGAGAACCCCCACGTACATGAGCATCCACATTGGTTTAAATCATACCTACACTGGAAAGGAAAGAAAATCCTAATTTATATCCGATATACTAGTAAAAAAATAAAATAAAATAAAAAATTATGGATATCTCATATATAGGTACTATTATTTCAGATATATGTGTTATTATGTTAAATATATAAATAACTATATCAGATATAGAAATAATATTTCAGGTATAGAAATAACCACATCAAGTATATAAACAATCATCTCAGATACAGAATTAACGATATCAGGTATAGGAATAATGAACTCTAGTAAAAAAAATAAAATTACGAAAATGACCCTCATTTTATAATTAGTTAATATATCTATACAATGAGGAAATTAAATTCCATCAAACAAAGAAACAAAAAAAAAACATTAAAAACCGTATACATCACTATTTTTCAATACCTTTGCAATCCTATATTATTATTTAAGAGCCAAAAATAATGTCAGGCATCCAAAGTCAAATATGAGGTTTTTTGTTGCTTTAGATGGAAAAAATTTAAATGATAAAAAAGGTAGCTTTGGGTAACTAAGGAATCGTAGGTTTAGAAGGAAAAAAATTAAATATAAGTAGCCTAGGATGAAAAAAAAAGAAATTTAAGGAATAAAGCAAAAAAATATTTATATCTTTAAAATATTTGTAAAAACATGTAAGTGCCTCATACAAACTATTGACAAAAGTTTTACATCTCAAGAATTTCTTAAAGTTAAATTTTGTGAAAGGGACAAAATCATGAATAGTATAACTGTTTGTTTGAAGCGCATACAAAGTAAAATAAAGTTGATGGCACCAAAATTTTCAACATTTAGTGTTGTTTCTGATTGAACCTTCGATCTGTCTGCTGCCAAGGTTAGTTATTTGTCTCCGAAGTTTTGACACACTATGAGTTTTGAGATTGTCCATTTACTTTTGCTCAATTGTCATTCCTTTAAAGAATTAGTTTAGATCAACTCACAAAAATATTTAGTATTGGGCCAGTGGCACATCTATCTCTTTTATTTCTTTCTTTCTGTTTTCTTTTTTCTTTTTCGTGGTTCTTCGTATGTATACTCACCATCATTAGAGGATATAATCTTCTAAATATTGAGAATTTCTCCACCTTGAGGTTTGCCAGGTACTTAATCTGCAAAATTCAATGATGATGTTCTTCATTTCACCCATTTTATTTTTTTGAAAAATTCTTCATTTCATTCACTAATTTTGGGTATTTGGGGCGGATCGAAGATTTGAGAACCAAAACGAGCATATAGAAAGGTGGGAAAGTGGATTTCGAAGGCTCTATCCAACGAATCTAGATAGAAATTGAATGGAACTTCCGTGAAAAGAGGGCCCCCCCGTCGGCTCCCTGTGGACCGTCCTAATAGAAAAAAGCTTTTTACACCCTTTGAACGGGATCCCTCGATTCATACGGAACCGCCCCTTCTGGCCTTCGCTTGTTTACTTTCGTCCACCTTCCTGGTCAGTGCCACAGGATAAAAACTCCTAATACACTCGAAGCGCAGTTTTATCTTCCAATCCTACTATTTGGGAAATATACTAAAATTATTATGAATTGTCAAACTTCAATTCCTTAATAAAAATTTTGTGACTGATATGAGTTTATAGTTTGTTAATGTTATTAGTGTTGAGAACATTAAATTAAACATATTCTTCTAATGATGATTAGAAATTTGGAGATACCATTATCAAAGAAGAAGTACAAAAGCATTTAATGAATTCGTTTAGTTATCCTATATGCTCCACAAATAGAAAATGGAGTTGCATCGATTTTGGCGACTAATGAGTGAAGTGTTATTATCCAAAGGAGGATATCCAAAAAATCAAATCATCTACATAGTCAATTTGTAGTTTTCATTTATTTAAAATATCTCTATGACTACATATACTTATATAATCTATAAATGATTGATTGTCATGTTTTCTTCAACTTTATTTGGTAATGTTTTCATTCATCCTAAGCACAATATATTTCAAAATATTATGTTAATGTCAATTAGCAATTTTTTTACAAAATAGTTAGTATAAATTTATTTCATACTTTTACAAAATTTTTGTCCATTGGCACAAGCATATGATAGTTTATCTGTAAACATTATCTAGCCATGTTTGAAATCACTATTGCATCTCTTATTAGAATTGTCAAAATCAGACCTGACCCAATAGGTTGCCTGAGACCGAACCAAACCCGATCTGGTTATGACCCAAAAAATGAGACTCGAAAACCAACTCAACTCAACCTGAAGTCAAACAGAAACCGATTTGACCCGATATTCGAAGACTCGAACATGACCCGTGTCCGACACGTAAGGGACTCGGCCTAAAGAGAACCTGAAACTGATTGAACCCAACACATAACCGATATGATCCAATTTATAACAACTCGTGACCCGATTTATAATAACCCATGACTCGAATTCACTCGAAATGAGTCAAATGACTTGATATGATCCGATATGAATACAACAAAATAGTCAAATACCGAGTCATAAATCGATAACATGTCATTAATGACCCGATGTGAACTTGATAAAGCCCAAACCGGATTTCAACCAAAATCGAGGCGGCCTATTACCATTATTTTCTTGACCCGAAATCTACCCAAACTTGAAATAACCTGCAATAACCCATTTAGGAACCGACCCGATTTTACCTAAACCGACCTTAACCCGAACCGAATCCAACCTGATCGGAACCCGAATCGAATCCGAGCAAACTAATAACCAACTTAACCCAACCCAATAATGACCTGATCCAACTCAACCTGACCTGACATGCCAAATTGACGTGATTTAACCCGAACCAAGAACAGACCCGCAATGAGTCAACCCAAAACTGACCAGATTTGACACCCCTATCTCTTACGTCATTGTAAAAGTGGGTTTTCCTTCTTTATATTTTTTTTAAAAAAAAAAAGCATAATATAAGAATCATGTTCTTGATTTCCCGTTCATCTTATGTTAGGTCCACCTTGTTCCCTTGACATTGACGAAGAGGTTTCCTTGCTACAAATATAGCTATGAGAGGTGCTTGTTGTTGGGTTCAACTGAATTTTAGTGGAAACATGAATTAAATCGCAAGCTATCACTTTTTTTAGGGTTTCCTCATTTTCTTCAATTGGAGGGTAGGGCTTGAAACTAATTATAAATAATTTTAGGCAGTTATTATTTACTTTATTATTTTAAAAATAAAATTATAATTAAAATATTCATATTGTTGGGATATTCCTCAAAAATTCCATAGAACATTTGACTCATCATTCTACATTTCCATCGACGTGTATTTATAGGAGAAATTCCTAATTTATATATGATAACAATATATTAAGAAATATTTTTGTAATTCTATTTCCATACCTGAAATCATGTCTATATCTAATATGATTTTTTTATATTTTTATATTTTATATATTTTTAATATAACAATACTTATATCTAATATAATGTTCGCAATATTATTTCTGCGAATTCCCCTTATATCAAAAGAATGTGCGCTTCCCTCGGTTTACCACTTGAATTGTTGGAGATTTAGAAAGCTAACCAATGTTTGGTCGTATTCGTATATGCCAAATTATCGGAAACTTCCCCAATTCACCCAAAAAAACACGGTATCAACCAGTGATAGACATAGGTGTACCAATGAAGACCTAACACCATATTTTACATTCATGACTTATTTAATTGTTACTTTGTTCCTTTTATACGTTTGTTAATTTTCACTTTTGATTCACTTTTTGTGTACAGTCGGTTAGATTATTTAAACCTTTTTTGTTGGATGGGAATTTTTCCAAACACTAAAAATCTACAACTTCAATTTCAATTAATTAGTTGAGCTACTAGGAATAATGTTCTATATTTCTACTTTTTTTTTTATCATGTTAAACATATAAATTAAATGACATACCCTTATAAAGTCATTACTTTTATTAGTCATAAAATAATTTTGTTATATTGAATATATTTCATATTCACACAAAATCATGCCTAGTTTTTTTAAAGGGAAATTATATTTATATAGTTAATCTTATCTGATATTGAATATTTGGACGGTGATTTACTTCGTCCAACTTTGAAATAGAGGAGAAAGCTAAGAGTCACCTGTTTTTAAACAACGCTCATACTAATGATATAACAATGTTATATTTTTATCCTATAAAAAGAACACTGGACACAATGTAGAAAACACAATAGTACAGGATATATTGGACACTTTTCAAAATAGTTCACTCCGTTAGTTAAGTCCTCCAACAAAAGAGTACAATGTGTTTACTAAACGTACCTCAGGGGTACAATATAGACTTTTCAAAATAACTGAACACAATGTAAAAAACGCAATAGTATAGGGATATATAGTATAATTTCCCAAAATAAAAAGTTAGAAAAAACTTTTCTTAGCAGGGTTTCCTGGGACGGAAATTAATTACATCAAGGGTGATCGACAATTCGACATTAAAAGAAAAGGGGTCTATCATGATATGTTGAACTGGTGAGTCCAAAGCCATCAATGTTGGCTCTGGTAATTTTGCAACAGACAATTAAAGAAGGGCGCATTGAAAAATAATTTTGCATGGAAGCATTTTTGCAAGGTCAAACTCAAACGTAAATTACTATTTGTGTGTTCAGTTGTTTGCAACAAACTTAAAAGAGTGAAAAGGCAACGGAAATGAAGTAAGAAGGTAATGAATAGAGGAAGGTGTGGTTTCCCCTCCTTTTGAAAGGAAAATGGTTTCCATCTTTCAAAGAACTATTTTCCACCTTCAAAAATAATTGTCTTCCGAACTTGCTCTGGATTTCCAATCTATCCCACCTTTTTAAGCCAACAAACAACTGTTTCACACACTTATTTTACCTTTTCTTTGATAAGGTCTGAATCCGAATTGTGTCTGTATGCCCTCTTCTGGCATTGGTAACCTCTGTGCAAAGCGTAAGGAATCGAAGAAAGGTGGAAAGTTTACTCATCTTTCTCTGGTGCTAGGCGTGCTGACAGTCGTCTTAGTCCTCAGGAGCAATTTCAGAAAGCTTTCCAATCTCTGACCTTCTGCTTAGATAAGAATGATGATCCAATCCATGAACAACCAGTGGAAACGCATACAATTGGTTCCAGAATAAATGAAGATGTGCCACTCATGCAATTATCAACTTCAGCAGTCTCTTGTCAGATTCTCCACTGGCACTTTGCATTTGTTTGTTAAATGGATGAATCCACTATGAACAATCGAGCACAGAATTAGCCATTCGGCAACTACCTAGCACAAGAATAAAGGTGCAAATTAGAAATCAATTAGGAACAGCAGATTTTAAATCAGACAACAAAATTAGCAAGCTCTAGAACATACATATAAATCCCTGTTTTGGGCCAATTGTCCTCAAATAGTATTTTTCACTTACACTAAAACTAAAGCGCTTAAAAGTTAAAATCTTAAGGTACTGAAAAAGCCTAAGTGTAGATGATGCAAATATGGATCTAAGATGTTTTTATGCACAGATCAGAAAGAACATATATCACAAAAAAAAAAAAAAATTAAAAAATGCAACTAAAGATCCACTAGAAAGCATTGAGGCATTCATCTTATGCACACAATGGCTTATTTGCTCGATATAGTAGCAATTACCAGGGGAGAAAGCTAATCTTTCTAGAGAGTTATCCTCTAAGCTTGAAATATCAGTGTTTAATCACATGATCCTGATTAATGAATCATTATTGTCTGATTCATGTATACTTTATAATCACCCTGGATTTTTACAACTGACATGATAGTTAGCTGATATGTAGTAGTTTCGTGTTAGAGGTAAATATATCGAAAACAGATCAAGAAAGGTACAAGACAAACATGTTTCTTGTGTTTCCACTTCTTTCAAGATCAATTGGCTTTATATGATTAAGTTTATTTGTGATTCACTCCTAGGCAATGAATAAAAGCAAATTAGAAAATACATGATGTCCTACTGCCACAACGCATCTAACTAGAACTATCAAACTCACCTGAAACTATCAAGGTGATAGAACTTCCTAATTGTACAGAAGTCATATTAGACATATATTTTTACAATGCTGCTATAGCAAATATTAGTCATGGAGTCAAGTGAATGATACCAGCCTAACTATAACTTCAAAAATAAAAACAATTATACCATCCTAACAATAAGACAATGATGGTTATATTTCAAGCATGACATAAAGCAAAATTATTTTGATAATGTGTTGGATTGAATTTTGAAAATGAAGGGGATATACAGAGTATCAAATATCCACTGATACTACCTCTGCTTTTAAATAATTGCACCACATTGACTTTCATGTTTGCCAATGCACTCATTTGATGATTATTATATTTGATTATCCATTTGTTAAGCTTTCAAAAAGTTTATATTTTGAAATATAACAATGAGAGACTAATTGAAAAACTTATTGCAAATCAACATTTATATTTTATATTTTTATAAAAAGATGTATTTAAAGTCACACTATGAATAATGCAGAAACTAGAAATAGTGTATTTATTTTGAAATGGAGGTAGTAGTAGATAATTGTTTTTTACACCTTAATACTTCATCGAACTTTTTTCAAGAAAGAAACATAGAGGACAGTATCTGCAGCAGCAGAACAACAGAGAAAAGCAAATGACAAGGTATTGATAGAAAAGTGAAGCCAGGTTTACCTGGTCAAATTATTTGAGGAACTTTCAAGGGAAAATTAGTATTGGAACAGGTCCAAAAGGCTCTGCCTAATCCAGTCTCTTTCAGATTTTGTTAATAGCTTAATATTAGTACTTTTAAGTCTCAAATTTACTTCAGCCTATACTTCTGAAGCTAACAAAAATATTATCAATTACATAACCCTCTGAATAAAACCTATTGTCAAAACTAGAGGTTGATATTGAGGAAAATCAGGGAAGTAGCAAACCGCCCCAAAAACTTGCACCAATTGTGGTAATCATTCCCTTAGCTTTTAAATTGGTCAATTGACCCTTAAATAATTTGAGCAATTAACTCCCAACATTAATTTTCCAGCCAATTACACACCAGAATGCTGACATGGCACCAGAATTTGTATTTTGAATGCTTCTAATCTTAATACAGCTTATTTAATTAGATTAATACATATAAGTATACATTATAAACCATCTCTTTCCTCGGTAGGACTGGGCATCTGTTTTGTTTGCTTCTTTTATGACTAACATAAAGGTTAGAATTCCTCTCTTATTCAAATTCTTTGAGAAAATTGAAGCTAAAGAACATCTGTACAACTGCAAATTATATCCTGACTTACTTATAATCATTCCCAGATATACCAATACAGAACCACTCCAAATCCTCATTATCTTGCAAGGGTGCAAATATGTGTGCGAAAATGAAATCATTTTGAGAGGGAAAGTAAAAGTAGGAATTAAAATTAGATATGCAATTACCTACAACTCCACAGGAAGTAAAAGGAAGAGGAAGAAGATTGTCTTATCTATTTACTTCTTATTTCCCAATTTTTCCATTCCACTTAGTCATTGTGCTGGTGATTGGTCAATAGTAGTCTTGGTTAAAGGTTAGAAGGAGATTTAACTAGTTCATTAAAGTTCAAATTTGACTCCAATATTTCTCTTTGTATCACATCAGAAAAAAAGAGAAAATGTGTTATTAGTGTCAATTGTATAACCCTCTCTAGTTCATCAAAGTTCCATTAACTCAAATATGGAGCCAAGCCCAACCGAATGTAACATTTCAACAGTGACTTCAAATTTGATTGGAGGCTATACCCCCCCTCCCCCCCCCCTACAATCCTGTTTCATTAATTGGCTAAATGGAATCTTCCTATGAGCCACTGTGCAAGTTTCCATGTATCCCTTCAAGTTAATTAAATTTAATTAACTAGCAGATTCCCTAATAGTTTGTTTGGATAGGAATTTGCTTATTAAATTAAAGCAAATCCTACTTAAGAGGAATTTTTGGAGATATGAAGAAGGGTTTTGAAGAGAGGAATGTTACAGAATCAAGAGAACGTCCAACAAATCATTCATCATGACAAGTACTCAATTCAGAGAGGGTACAATGCATGAGGGGAATGCCCAGGCAGCTGAATGGAGAAGAGTGGTGAGCAATAACCCGGCAAGCCCAAAAGGTAACTTAACAACTTGGTTAGCAGTTTAGTATAGATTAATCACTAAAGAAAGGCAGCTAGTTTGGAATATCAGTACTGATGGTGTGTGCACTCTCTGTTCAGTAGCTGCTGAAAGCACTAAGAATTTGTTCATTGAATGTGTGTTCTCTAAAGCTATATGGGAGGAGATAGTCAGATAAATACATTTCCATTGAAACACCAAACCTCAAACTCAGAAACCAATCATAGCAGTTGAACACAGTACAGAAAATGCAACACAGCAAAGATGACAAAATTTGAAATCAATAAAAATGCAAAGGCTGAAGAATCTTACAGTGAAATCAAACATGTAGCCGGCGAACCATCCATCATAAATAACGACCGCATAACAGTTAAGCATCCTTATAAGCACTAGAAACCTCCTCAATATCCATCTCAGCATCATTTTGGAGCACATCACCATCCAACCCATCCATTGTACTCTCCTGCTCTAAGTTGAATTGGAGTCTCTCATCGTCAGAATCACTCCTAAACAAGTCAAGATCCTCAACGTCAGAAAATTCATCAAAAGTCACAGCCTTCTTCCTTTTCCCTCTAGAACCAATCAGACCCAATACCTTTTCCTTCCAAAGCACCAGGGGACACTTGTGAATCAACTCCTGCCCATCATAAGCCTCATTCAAGAACACATGAAATCGCTTCCCCCTCTCGGAAACATAGAATATTCCGAAATGCTTCAACAACAACCTCATCAACTTCTGCGGCATCACAAGCTCAGTTCGAAAATGAGTCAAGTGATCAGTGACCAGCCTCTTCTCAAGAGTAAAACTAAGCAACTCATGCATAACAGCAACAGCCCGTTTATCAAACTCCTGAGAACCAGCCAGGAGACCTCGAGCATCAGCATAGGGAGACAGATACTCCCTCTTCTGAAAATGCTCCAAAGTGCCCCCAAACCTGAACAACTTCTTAAAATCCGGAGGAAACTTCATTGGAAACTCCAAACAAAGCTTCACCGACGGTTCCAAACCATGTCTTTTCTCTAATTCAGTAGTTGCCCACTCATTCATCCAACTCACAAGCTCTAAATATTCAAGATCACACCCTCCATCATTGCTCTCCGCTTTAACCAACCTAAACAAATCAGGATATTCATACACCCATTTCCTCCTGAAATCCGGCGGCAACCCGAAATCCCTCCGAAAATGAGCAATCTTATCAACCCGAATGCGCTTGTCAATGGACATCATCAGAAGCTTGGTCACCAACTCAGCCGCCCTCTCTGAGTGTCGTTGGATTAACGACTCCTGCTCCACAACGAGCTCCTCTGCTTCGTGGGTCATTCCCACCCACAGAGTGCCCTTCCTGTCTTTATACAAATCGAATAATTTGGGAGATTTCCGGAGGAAGTCGGACAGTTTGTGTGGCTTTGGGAGGTTGATCTGCCGCCGCTCTCGCTCGAGGTTTCGGATCGAGATGACATGTTCGGGTTCGGAGTGGATGACCTCCATTAAGTGAGTGATTTTTGAGAAAATTTTCCATTTTTCGGTTACGATTTCGAGGTCGTGGACTCGTTTCTTCTTGCTCCTGTCTTGGACTCTCCTGCTTGTTGTCATTTCACGTAATGTTGATCCCTTCATTTGTTGTGTTGTGGGGTGCACTTGCTTCAAACCCTTGAGCACTCTCATTGACATTGTTGTACAGGTTGATGCCAAGGGTTTAAGGGTCTAGGGTTTTTCAGTTTTGGTGATCTAAGTGGTTCAACAATGATGATGAGATGACGCTATTTCTATCACAGGGTTTACACTTTAGATGAAGCTCTTTTTTTAGATATATGCGTTGAATACACTTTCTTTCAAAAAAAAGTGGACCAATTTTTTTGAGAAAATGTAAGCCATGATTATATTTCAAAAAGTGGGGTTATCTTAGAAATGTATGACAAATTAGGTGTTGTTTTGATGTTATTTAGAAATGTATTATAAAATTAGGTGTTGTTATGATGTTATTAATAATTGCATATGCTTAATAATTAATATTTCGTTTTTAACTTCTAAAATGTCGGATTTAAGGATTGTGGTGCGGAATAAAAATGCGGGTGGAATTAATGCAATGGGACAGTGATAGTAAGGACAAAGTAATAGCAACCCAATACAAACTCAAGGAATTGAGGAGTAATGAATTATAATCCAACCAGTGAATATCCTAGGGACTTTTAGGAAAGGAACTCACGAGGAATGAATTATAAGAAAAGCAATAGAGTAGAGCAGGAAGGAAGTTTTTGTAGTCAATGCCTACCTTACATCATATTCTGTTGACCTTATATAATGGCAGAGTATAGATCATTACATATTACCTATAACAAATTTAGTTGTATTTAAGGAAGTTTGTTACATAAATATTCTTATTCTAGATGCTTTTCTTTACAGCTCAGCTAAAACCATTATTTTACATCCTTCACAACTTTCTTCCATTATTATTAGTGCATGTCATGCTGGCCTAAGTTTTGAGTCACATCAATACCCCCTTCTTGAGTTGATACTTGTCCCCAATGGTCAAATCAGGGAATTTCTGTTCAATCTTGTAGACATTTTCCCACGTTGCATCTTCAAGTGCTAAGTTAGACCATTGCACTAACCATTTTACTATTGCATAGTTGTGTCTCTTTACACTTCTCTTACTTATCGGAGAGATGGGGTACTTCAATTCATTAAGAGTTGGAATGTTAATTGAGACAGGAATAAGTGGGGGAAATATTGGGCCATAATATGCCTTAAGCTGCGAGACATGAAAGGTGGGATGAATTCGAGCAATAGGGGGTAATTACAGAGTATAAGCCACCTTTCCCACCTTTTTTAGAATCAAATAAGGTCCAAAGTACCTCGTTACAAGTTTCTGATTAGGCCTCTATTCTAAAGATTGTTGCTTATAAGGTTGAAGCTTGAGATAAACCTAATCTCCCTCTTCAAAGCTTCTATCGCTCCTGTGTCTATCTGCTAGCTGCTTCATATGGTTCTGTGCAGTAGTATTTCTTGATCATGATTAGAGTGTCTTCCCTTTGCTGCAAGCTTCTATCCACACTTCTACTTTGCTCAAGCCGGAGAGATATGGATTATGCGCGGGAGGTGGTTGCCATATACAACCTCAAAAGGTGTCATTTACAAGGCCGTATGAAAGTTGGTGTTGTACCAATACTTAGCAAAGGGAAGCCATCTAGCCCATTCATGAGGTGCATCACCACACATACACCTTAAAAATATTTCCAAGCACCTATTGAGAACTTTAGATTGACCATTGGTTTGAGGATGATAAGCTGTGGAAAGATTATGCTAGATGCCAAGCATTGCCATTAGTTCTCTCCAGAACTCACTGAGAAATATTTTGTCTCTGTCTAATATGATGGATTTTGAGAACCCATGAAGTTTATAGACAACATCTATATATGCTTGTGATACTTTAATTGTTGTGAAAGGATGTGACAGTGGAATAAAATGTACATATTTACTCAGTCGATCAATGACCACCAAAATCACTTTCTTTCCAAGAGAGTTAGGTAACCCTTCAATGAAATCCATGGATACATCTTCCCAAATTTTATCTAGAATAGAAAGGGGCTGAAGGAGCCCTAATGAAGCACTGGAGTCATACTTACTTCACTGGCATATATCACAATGTTAATGTAGTCAGTCACATCTCTCTTCATCCCTGACGAGTAAAACAAGACCTTAATCCTCCTCATAGTAGCTCATATGTTCGAGTGTCCTCCAACAAAAGACTTATGCATCCAGGCTAATATCTTGTCCTTCAACGTGTTCTTATCTCCAACAATCAATCTACCTTTTCTCCTGAGTTGTTCTTTCCAAGTGTGGTGTTTATGAGAGCTTGGATTACCTTGTAATTCTGTAACCAGTTTCTGTACATTGGGATCATCTTCCCATGATTTATGTATTTCTTCCAACAGTGAAGAGTGAATAGAGGAAACTAATATTTGCATAATCTACTGCTCTAATATTCTAGATAAGACATCAGCTACCTTATTTTCTCTTCCATTTTTATACTCAATGATGTAATCTAGGCCAGTTAACTTGGATAACAATTTTTGTTACTACCTTATGCTCCAGCAAGTACCTTATGCTCCAGCAAGTACTTGAGACTTTGTTATCCGTTCTAATAATGAAAGGCATGGTTACCAAGTAGTGTTACCACTTCTTTACTACAAATATGATAGCAAGTAGTTCTCTCTCATATGCAGACAAGTTGGAGCTTCTTTTCATTCGGTACCTTGCTAATTTAGGCTATATGGTGGTTGCCTTGCATTAGCATCACGCGTATGTCACTGTCGGATGCATTAGTTTTAATCTCAAAGGGTAGACTAAAATCAGGTAGAGAGAGAACAAGAGGGCTTGCTTCAACACTTTGAATGTTGTAGTAGCTTCATCACTACACTGAAATGCTTCTTTTTTCAGTAGGTTTGTCAAAGGCCTGTAAATTTTTCCATATCCTTGCACAATCCTCCTATAATAGCCAGTAAGCCCAAGAAGCCTCTTAGTTATTTAAGGTTTTAGGAATCGGCTAGTCTAATATAGCTTGGATCTTTTCTAGTTCAGTCCTCACTCCTTTAGTAGAGATTACATGGCCTAGATAGGCTACCTTAGTAAACCCAAAGACACACTTCTTTAATTTACCATACAAATGATTCCTTTTCATCACCTCTAAGACTATTTGAACATGTTATAGATGATCTTCCCAAGTAGAACTATATATCAAGATATCATCAAAAAAATTAACACAAATTTCCTCAGATAAGCCTTAAACACAAAATTCATGAGGGCTTGAAATTTGAAAGGAGCATTGGTCAAGCCAAAGGGCGTGACTAAATACTTATAATACCCAAAATGTGTTTTAAATGCTGTTTTGTGTATGTCATGCTCATACATCCTAATTTGGTGATAGCCTAACTTGAGATATACTTTAGAAAAGTAAGAAATACCTTGCAACTCATCCAATATCTCTTCAATGATAGGAATAGGAAATTTATCCTTGATGGTGGCCTTGTTAAGAGTCTTGTAATCCACGCATAGTCTCCAGCCCCCATACTTCTTCTTCACTAGGACCACAAGAGCAGCATAAGGGCTACTGCTATCCTTGATGAGTTCTTGATCACATATCTCTTGAATCATCTCCTCAATGACATTCATTTAGCATGCAGAGTACCTGTAAGGCCATAGATTGATGACATATGTTCCTTCATTTAAGGGAATCTTATGATCAAACCTCCCTCTACTAGGAGGGAGTCCATTAAGCATAGAAAAAATCACATAGTACTCCTCTAGAAACCTCTCCATTACAACTAGATTGGCCTTATGTCCCTAGGCTTCTATATGTTGGAGCCTCATCTGCTCACCCCTGGGCACCACCTACGTCAGTGACAACTCTCCATGGCTACTTATGATTTTTGCAAATTGTTGTGGCTGAATTTCCTTAAGCTTTTTAGCAATGGATCCCCTAAGCTTGAAAATTCTGAGAACCCCTCTTAAACTACATAGTAAGATTTTTTAAATCCCATAAAATCAGCCCTAGGATATTAGTAAACCACTCCAGCCCCAACACCATGTCACTTCCACTTAAGGGAAAAAGCAAGAAGTCTGTCTTGAAAGAATAGCCTTGTAGCTTCCACTCAAGGTCCTTAATAACCTTATCACACCTTATTTGTCCTCCATCAGCCACTTTCACACACATAGAGGCTACTTCTTCTACTTTCCTCCTTAGTTTCAAAGCTGTAGAAGAGTCAGTGAAATTGTGAGTGCTTCTTATATCAAGGAGAATGTGCAAAGGTTTCTTTCCTACTAACCCCCTCATTCTCATGGTGTGAAACATGCTAAGACTATCCATAGCCTATAATGATATCTAAGCACATACAGAATCTTCCCTATTGTTTTTCTCACTCTCTTGATCAATTTTCTCCTCTTTCTCCTCTGCTTCTATATGGAATAACCTCGGTCTTCTATCCCTACAGTTATGGCTAGGCCCAAACTTATCATCACACTAGAAATAGATCCCTTTACATCTCTTCATTCATCTCAGCTGCCGTGAGAGTTTTTCTATTGTGAAAGTTTATGTTGATGTTTTGTTGGTTGTTTAGTAAGGGATAGGTTGTGTTTTGTTGGTGTTTAGGTGTAGGTAAAAGAAGTGGTAAGTTTTTCTGGGGAATTCTTTGTGGTTTCCTAGATTTAAGGGATACTTCTTGTAATTTAGCTATTGCTGGATAGTAGTGGGGTGAAACATCCGAACTAAGAGTTGTATCTCTTTTTCCATGCCAAAACAATGGCAACTCAGTAAAAGCTCAGGTAGTACATCTAGTCTACTAGCAATCTCATCAAAGGCATCACGGTATCCTTGAATATCTTTAGTCTATCTAAGGGATTTTAACTCAGCCATCGGATCATCAAACATATTCCCAAACCTACTAGTTATATCATATACATATTGTGACCATGTGACACTAGTAGAAATATCTTAATTTGCGGCTATGTATTCGCGGCGTATAAGCAAACTAGACGCAAAATACTAATAATATGCGGCGTATTTGAAAGGAACCCCCACTAATTAATGAAACACAATTAAAATACGACGAGTTTAGGGAAGACCCACCACTAATTAATACACCAGTGTATTAATTAGCGACGGGTCTTCCCTAAACCTGTCACATTTTAATAGGTTCTAAAAGAATATGCCTGCTAGGTTTTTTCTTCAGATCCATTTTCGAACATACCCATCAGCCATTCCTCGCACATACGCTCATACCTCTCACAAACCTTATCCCTTGCCACCACCAACATCACCGAACCACGCCACCACCAACAACACCGAACCACGCCACCACCAACGGCACCGAACCACCGCACTTCACAATTCCTCTCATTCGTCATATTCTCCACTGTATTTTAGGTACCATTTTCTTTTTTTTGTTTTTTATTCCATTTCATACTTCGGTATTTGATTGGTGTTGTTAAATGTGAATGTAAATATGTTAAGTAGTTCAAAACTTTGAATTAGGGTTCATGTTAGTTCTAATTATGGGCATTTTAATTATAACTATTGTATTAAGTAATATATTTTAATTAGTATTTGTATTAGTAGGAATTGAATTATGTTAGTATTCATATTATTAGGAATTGAATTAGTATATTAATAGGAATCGGATTATGTTAGAATATTGAGTGTTTTGTTTAATAGTTGGAATTAAATTAGATATAATCTATATGAATTAGTTTTATTAGGGATTAAGTGGGGTAATGTATATCAATTAGTGTGTATAGTAGTAAGAATTGGATTATGTTAGTATATGAATTGGTTATTCATGAATTAGATTATGCTAGTTTATGAATCGGTATGTATAATATTTGGAATTAAATTAGGCAATTTATATGAATTGGGTAATGTATTAGGTTTGAAACTCTTAAGTTTTCTTTTTTTTCATGTTTCAAAGTCTCTAGAATCTACAAGTAAAGTATTCCTTACATTATGCATGTATAGGTTTATTTTGGATTCATTTGAATGAATTCTTAGATAAGCTAGATAATAAATGACATTGTGTATTGGTTGTGGTTGTATATAAATCCATATAAACAGTTTTGAAACTCTATTTTCAAAATTGGGAAATGTTGGATTTACAAAGGAAACTTTGCCAAATTTCTTTGTAGAAATTGTAGTGATTTACAAAGCATAGAAAAAAATCACTAGGAGAATTTACTAACTTAACCATAGAGCGAGTGTTTATGGGTAATAACACAAATTATGGATCGAAATTGAATGTATGGTAATCGTGCTTCATTGGAGTTCATGAATGGAGTTGAGGAGTTTTGTAGACAAGTGTTGAAGCACCTAAATAACATTGGAGATGGAGAGGTGTGTTTCCCTTGTATTGATTGCGATAATGTGAATACAATTAGTAGTATAAGAGAGTTGAGGGACCATGTGATCCGGTATAGGTTTAGGCAATAATACCACGTATGGGTATAGCTTAGTGAGGTTCCTGCTTCTAATGACATGGGGCCGTGTTCTAACGAAATTCTCATTCATCATGTTGAGCTAGACCATCATGGCCAATTAAAATCTAATGACGGTGAAGATGTTGATGCTGAGAAGGAAGATGATGGGGAGGATGAATTGGAGGATAATGACCTCAATGATGGAGATTGAATAGATGAAATTCTTGAAGGGGTTGGGGATCAATTTGGTAGTCAATCTCATACTTTTGAGCTTTTGTGAGAGGCTGCTAAGAAATCGTTGTATCTTGGATGTACTAAATACACTAAGTTGTCCGCCATATCAACGTTCTTTAACTTGAAAGCAAAATATGGTTGGACTGATACTAGTTTCACTACCTTATTTAAAGTATTAGGGGACATGTTTCTAAAGGAAAATGATTTGCTTATATTCACGTACTATGCGAAGAAGTTAATGTGTCCCCTTGGTTTAGAGTATAATAAAATTGATGTATGTCCAAATGATTGCATATTGTATCGAAATGAGTATGTATAGTTCATTCAATGTCCTAAATGTGGGTAGTCACATTACAAACTCCCACATGGGATAGAGCCTGAAGTGGAGATTAAATGTCCTCGTGTAAAAATGTTGTGGTACCTTCCCATAATACCAAGGTTCAAGCATTTATTTTTTATTAAGAGCGATGCAAGGAATTTGAGATGGCATATAGAGAAGAGAAAGAAAGATGGGATGATTCAACATCCTATTGAATCTCCCCAATGGAAAATAATTGATGAATCTTTCAAGGCTTTTGGCAGGGAAGATAGGAACCTAAAACTTGGTCTCTGCATGGATGGAATGAATCCTTTTGGTACCTTAAGCAGTCAACATAGCACATGGCTAGTTTTGTTAGTGATATATAATTTACCTCCTTGGTTATGCATGAAGCGTAAGTATTTTATGTTATCGCTTTTAATATTAGGGCCCAAGAAACCTGGGAATGGCATTGATGTTTATCTTGCTCCCCTTATTGAAAATTTACAGTTGTTGTGGGATGAAGGTATATCTGTGTATGATGCATATACTGAAGAGACTTTTACACTCCATGCAATGTTATTCTGTACCATTAATAACTTTCCAGTCTATGGGAACTTATCGGGGTATAAGGTAAAGGGAAAGAAAGCCTGTCTGATTTGTGTGGATGATATGGACTCAACCTACTTGCCATATTGTGCAAAACATATTTATCGCATGCATTGGAGGTGAGGAACAAAATAAAAGGGTGCGTCTTGCTGCAGTTAGGAAGTGACAATTGATGAAAGAGACTAATGAGGGTGGTAGTAGCCGAATAAAAGATAAAAATTAAAGGGTTTTGATGGGTGACAATGAGGCTATTGTGATTAATGAAGAAGAGTTTTTAAGAAGGGTTTTGGGATTCATGAGATTTAAGCACTCTTGAAAAAGCTTCTTTATCAATCACAACAGCCTCATTGTCATCCATCAACACCCTCAAATTTTTATCTTTTATTTGGCTACTACCTCCTTCATCAGTCTCTTTCATTGACTGCCACTTTGATGTGCTCGTTTTAGAGCACGTTTACTACCCTGTTTTAGTGTTAAGTATCGTAGTTTTAGATTAATTTTATACATATTACACTTGATTTCACTTTGATCTTGTCTTCGAGTTGTTTTAAGGTCATTTCAGGTGTTTTTGATGATTTCGAGGTGAAATGTGACGTATTCGAGGCTTTGACACTCTTATCAAGATTAGACACGCGTATCATAGCTTGGGCACACAATTCAAGTCACTCTTGAAGATCCCACGAAGTTCAGAAAACATTAGTCATTTGAAGAAGCTGAAAAGAGGAATGCAGAGTCAGATTCGACCGAATCTGACAGCCAGTCGGTCGAATGGAAGTCCAGTAGAGAGGCATGTGTTCCACTGTCACTGGGAAGGACAAATGGCTTGAATTCGGGCGAATGAGCTTCCATTCGGCTGAATGATGGTCTCCATTCGGGCGAATCGTGCACAGAGAAGGAAATCAAAATGAATCACCAGAGCTACTGGAATGGGCGAATGGGGGAGAATTCGGGCGAATGATGTTGCATTCGGCCGAATGGGTCATGCATTCGGTCGAATGGACCTGTGTTTCTCCGGAAATTTTACTTCTTGTATAGGCCGGCCCAAAGACATTTTAGGGTTTCCGGATTTTTTTTATTTTTTGTTATAAATACCCCTCTTTCTGAAGAGAAGGGGAACCCTAGTTTTAATTAGTTTTAGCTTTACTTAGCCTCTAAATTTCTCTTAGCCCTAGTTTTTCCATATTTTCTGTTTTCTCAACATATGTACTCTAAGATTTCGATTTTATTGTTTGGATTCTGATCGTGGAAATTGCATTCAAGCTTTATTGTGAGTATCAATCTCTTCTTTACTTTTGAATTCGTTCGTTTTATTTCATTCAATGATTAGCCTAATGTTTATCGCTCATCTAGAATAGTTTCTAATTTATTTTTGCTCTCGTTAATTTCTTTTCATGATTGTTGCGTTTGTTTTATTGAATATCATCATGTCGTATATCTTGAATATGTGTGAGTATTTCTCTTGGGGGTTTGATTAGTGAAACCCTAGGAAAAGCTATGTTCTTCATTGTCTAAGGTTCTAGGAATGATGACAATAAGTAGCTCTCGAAACCCAATGCGAATCTTGTCCTGCAACTCCTTTGGAGACATAGGGCGATTATAAGTCGTTCGATGTGATTTGTGGAATCACCAACTTTCTCTCACATACTTGGGTGTCCATGCTAGTTATTGTTTGATTTCCTCTAACCTATCATGTTCTCTTTTGAAAGCATCATTAATAGGGTGAATCTAATCTCGTCCCCATTTTTCTCCATTTGATTTTCCTCTTAATTCATCGTGATCTATATTTTCGTTATTAGTTTTAGTTGTTTTTAAATCCAAAAAGTTCAGTTGTGTTAAGAAGTGGAGTGCCTTGATATCCTTTGTCCTCGTGGTTCGACCCCCTACCCCACTATACTCGTGTGGTTCGTAGGTTGTTATAAATATTGTTTGGTTCAAGGCTTAGCATAAATGACTGTTAAAACCTTGTTATCACACTTCCTAACCACAGCAAGACACGCCCTTTTGTTTCATTCCATCACCATTTTAGCTCTTTGACTCCTTGTTCTCTTTCCAATAGATAAATTCTCCATCTTTTTTTCATAAAAGTCCAAAACGAACAGACCCTAACAGAGCATTTTATAGGAAAGCTGAGGAATGTGTTGAAGGCGAAAGAGCAGGAGAACAAAACAAAGGAAACATTATGAATTACACCATAAATCGGTCAAATGGGAGCGATTTTGGGTAGATAATGACCTAAACAATTCAAATACATCGATATGAGTCAATATAGGTCAAATAGGGTGGTTTTGGGTCAATATTGGTGTATTTCCCCTAGAACATGGCCCAAACACCTCGAATTGGATGATATGAGTCAAAGTAGGCCAAATGGGATCGATTTTGGGTAGGCAATGATGTATTTACACTAGAAATACATTGATTTGAGTCCAAATTGGTCAAATGGGAGAGGTTTTGGGTATAAAATGACCTAAGCACTTCAAATACATCGATATGAGTCAATATAGGTCAAATAGGGTGGTTTCGGGTCGATATTGATGTATTTCTCCTAGAACATGGCCTAAATATTTTGAATAGGATGATATGATTCAATATAAGTCAAATGGGAGCGGTTTTGAGTAGAAAATGACATATATTCCCTAGAACATGTCATAAACACTTGAAATACATCAATTTGAGTCAAAGTCGGTCAAATGGGAGGGGTTTTGGGTATAAAAATGCCATAAACATTTGAAATACATCGATATGAATCAATATATGTCAAAAGGGTGGTTTCGGGTCGATATTTGCCTATTTCCCCTAGAACATGACCCAAACACTTCGAATAGGACTAAATGACTCAAAGTAGGTCAAATGTGAGTAATTTTGGTTGGAAAATGACGTATTTTAACTTGATTACATCGATGTGAGTCAGTATATATAGGTTGGATTCGTAATTGGGACCATATGTCATAAGTTAGTGTCATATACAACGAGGTGTGGGAAATGGCGTGTTTGAACTATACTTTTCAAATACATTGCATTTTATATATACTTTAATGATATGGTAATCAATCTTAGATATGCAAAGAATTCAACGAGGGGCCCTTCTCCACCGAAGAAATCGACGTCGTCCACAACAAATTGGCCAAGTATTTGACAAATAACTTTTTTTAGATTATGCACATTATATTTTTGTATATTTTATAGTGTTTATACATCAACTTTATTTATTGGATCGTAGTTTTGATGTCACTTAATGGGTGATTTTACGACCCTATTAGTATATAAATGAGAGATAGATCATCATATGTATATATGTACGTTGGTTGGTGTAATTGCAAATATAATATAACAGGTTTGAATTTGGAAATTTGGGCGTAGTAGGGATCAAATTAAAGCATACAAAAAAAACACTTATATGCAGCGGGTGTCCTCAAGACCCGCCGCTTATTACTTTGTTATAGCAACTTTTCATTTTAGAAAAGTAGTAATTTGCAGCGTCGCTAAACTTAAAACCCCCTCAAATTAATGATTAATTTGCAGCATCACATAGCCTTAAACCGCCGCATATTAATCATTAATATGTGGCGTATTTCTTTGTACTCGTCGTATTTTATGTATTATTTTGCGGTGTATTTTTTATGCCGCAAATTAATTTGATTAATTTGCTATCATCCTAAATGTTGCTAGCCTTTTTGATGTCACATATAGTACTAAAAAATCCACCACATATTGATCAATATCTACTAGTGTGAGGGGAAGTTTATCATATACATATGACTGATGCCAGAGTAAAGCTTTACCTTCAATGTGGATAACTGCTAACTTAATTTTCTAATCTTTAGTCACACTATCCAAATCGAAGATTTGATTGCACTTGTACATCCAAGACTTCAAATTCTCCCCATTTAACCTAGGAAACTCTATCTTAGTTAACCTAGTGGAATATAATGGTCTAGCATTATTATCACGCCTATCCTTCATACTACCAGGTTGGCTTCTTTTTCAGTCCCCTGATCAGTTACTAACTTAGTCACTTGCATTGACAGGCCAATAATCAAATCATTCAGGTGTGCTATTGATTTTGTATTCATATCAATATTTTCATTATTGATTTTGTATGATTTCGCCAACTCCTTATTCTGACATTCTATCAAAGTTTTAAGATTTACCTCCATTTTCTATATGTTGGCTTGTGTGACTATCTCACCTTCATTAATTTGCTCAGAGTTCTTCTTAAAAGGCATTTCCAAGTCTGAGAAGCACACTAGCTCTGATACCAATGATGCGGAATAAAAATGTGGGTGGAATTAATGCAATGGGACAGTGATCGTATGGACAATGTAATAGCAATCCAATACAACCTCAAGAAATTGAGGAGCAATGAATTATAATCCAACTAGTGAATATTCAGGGGATTTTTAAGAAAAGAACTTACATCATATTCTGCTGACCTTATATAATGGTCAAGTACAAATCATTACATATAACAAATTTAGTTGTATTTAAGAAAGTTTGTTGCATAAATATTCTTATTCTAGATGTTTTTCTTTACAGCTCAACAAAAATTGTTATTTCACATCCTTCACTACTTCCTTCCATTGTCATCACGAGCATGTAATGCTGGCCTAAGTTTTGAGTCACATCAGATTATATATATATATATATATATATATATATATATATATATATATATATATATATATATATATAAATGGGATCATGTGAAAACCCCTTACTTATATAAGAACTCATCTAATACCATTGATTTAGTTGAGATTGATGGTTATGATTCAATCAATATTAATGGCAAATTGGTAAATAGAATAAAGTCGGATTTGTTAGTTAAGGAAGTTTCCGTGATTAATGGGCAGTTTTCACTAAAATTCGCATAATTGAAAAATCAGTTTTACTTCATAATCAGTTTCCTATTTTAATCCATTTTAAAATGTCAATATAGGTTTTAAAATCAGTAGTGTATCTATATATCATATTCAAAGTATAGGTTTGCTGTTTTTGCATTGGAAAATAAGGTAAATGATTCATTTTTTTCGTAATTGATTCATTATTTATATAGTGCATGATTAAGTGTACTTTGATGGTTGTAATTATAACACTAGAAAATTAATTATAGAACACCAGAATATTTTTAGAACACTAGAATTAAAATATAGAACAATGACAATTTTAGAATTGTAATTATAAAACAATAGTATGCATAGAACATTAGTATAGTTTTTTAGAACATTAGAATTAGAATATAGAACAATAGGTATTATATGAGCAAAATTATAGAATTTTTAGAACATTAATATAAATATTTAGAACAATATTTTTTATTTTAAGAACACTAGAATTACAATGTAGAACAATAGTTATTTTAGAACAATAGTATACATTTTAAGAACACTAGAATTACAATATAAAAATAGTTATTTTAGAATTATAATTATATTTAGAACATTAGTATAGATTATTAGAACATTAGATTCAGGCTATAAGACAATAAAGTATAATACGAGCAATATTATGTATTTTAGAATATTAATATAGTTTTGTAAAACATTAGTATAGTTTTGTAGAACATTAGAATTAGAATATAGAAGAATAGGTATTATACGAGCAAAATTATAGAATTTTAGAACATTCATATAAATCTTTAGAACAATATTTTTCATTTTAAGAACACTAGAATTACAATGTAGAATAATAGTTATTTTAGCACATTAGTACATATTTTAAGAACACTAGAATTACAATATAAAAAATAGTTATTTTAGAATTATAAGTATACTATAATTATATTTAGAACATAATTATAGATTGTTTGAACATTAGATTCAGACTATAAGACAATAAAGTACAATACGAACAATAGCATATATTTCAGAACATTAGTATAGATTTGTAGAACACTAGTATACGTTTAATGATGTTTCGAACAATAGTCTAACTTTTTATTTCGAGCAATAGTCTAACTTTTTAGAACACTAGTGTTAATACAATACGAGCAATAGACTTAATATTTTGAACAATAGTCTAACTTTTTAGGACACTAGTGTTAATATTCATTTCATTGTTTACTGATGTTCTAAAACACAATACTAATGTTCTAAAACTTAACACCTATGTTTTAAAATTTTATTCTATTGTTCTAATGTGTAATACTGATGTTCTAAATTTGAGTATTGATGTTTTAAAGTTTAATACATATGTTTTAAATGTTTATTCTATTATTCTAAGGTCTGATATTGATATTCTAAAATTGAGTACTAGTGTTCTAATGTATAATACTGATGTTTTAAATTTGAGTACTTGTGTTCTAAAGCTTAACACATATGTTTTAAATGTTTATTCCATTATTCTAAAGCCTGATATTTGATGTTCTAAAGTTGAGTACTGTTGTTTTAAATCTTAACACATACGTTCTAAAGGTTTATTCTATTGTTCTAAGGTCTAATACTGATGTACTATAATTTAATATTAATGTTCTAAAGGTTACACGTATGTTTAAAATATGTAATAATGTGTAATACTGATGTTCTAAATTTGAGTACTTGTGTTCAAAATTTTAACACATATGTTTAAAATATTTATTCTATTATTCTAAGGTCTAATATCGATGTTCTAAAGTTGAGTACTGATGTTCTAAATGTTTATTTTATTGTTCTATGGTCTAATACTGATGCACTATAATTTAATATTGATGTTCTAAAGGTTAACACATATGTTTAAAATTTTCATCTATTATTGTAAAATGTAATACTGATGTTCTAAAGTTGAGTAGCGATGTTCTAAATCTTAACACGTATGTTTTAAATGTTTATGCTATTGTTTTAAGGTCTAATATTGATATTCCAAATTTAAATATTCATGTTCAAATTACTACTAAAAAAATAGTGAAAATCAAATATAAAGTAATAGAAATAATTTGAAAACTATTAAAAAATTGTGCAAGTTCACATTGAAAGCCTGATTCATTAATAATATAAAGAGACTTTTTGGAAACTACCCACTAATTACGGGGTGCGGAATTTTCTCAACTGCCAATTAATTTCAAATTTTTCTATATTTACAATTTTGCCATTATTGAAGAATTAATCACAGCCATCAAAGTACACTTAATTAACGGTTATAGATGAGTTCTTATATATGCATGGTTCTTATATAAGGAGGGGTTCTCACCAGAACCCGCCCATATATATATATATATATATATATATATATATATATATATATAGACACACACACACGATTCGCTTTTGCTTTATCTTTAAGAACAAAATTATCATAAAATATCCAAAATTTTGGTAATTATTGAACCTACGATAGTGCATTTCCCAGTTTGTGTAGTGCCTTTATGTGTTCTTTGAGTAGAGTGGTATAATTTTCATGCCAATTACCAACAGTTGAAAGAAACAAGTAGCGGTTGCAGTGATTGCTGGCTGAACTGATGTTGCCTGAAAGGTCTATAACTTTAAAACTGCCATTATGCAGACGAAGTGCGCACTATTAAGTGGTTTGATCAGAAGGTTTGCATAACAATCAGCATAAAGTAACGAAGAAGCTGATAAACAATTCAAGAAGACAGATATCATACTACCAACTATGCAACATCGCTACATTTACTAGGTGGGTAATCCAAGTACATGAAATAAGCAGAGAAAATTAGAAAGTATTACAATGAGCTGAGTTGTATTGTGCTAAACTGCAAACCCCATTTTTAACAAACATATCAGTATATCCCCTCTTTATTTATGCTACATAAAATGGATAATTGACCTCTATGTAGATAAGTTCTCCTCTGCTTTGAAGTTGAACAACCAAGCATGAAGAAAAAATACAAACACCATTTATGGCAACAACAATGATACACTGCTGGGAGCAAACCAGAAAGAATTACTACGGCTCTTGAGAAAACTGGCCATGCAAGCAAATTCTCACTTATGCATAAGGCAAACACAATTCTCCATGCCTATCTCAAGTGCAACACAAGGAGGTTGTTTACCATCTTTGAACCATGTCAAACGTTTATCAACGAGTTCGTCAAGGAAAGTATCGAGTTTCTCTATTGTTACACTAGGCATCACAACCACATGCGCTATATCCCCTTGGCAAGCCAGCTGCCAGCGCCGGATAAACTCCTCATCCTGAGGACGCTCAAACACCACAGTGCTGCTTAGCTCATTGAGCATGGCACTAACTCCAACATCCCTAAGTCGATCTTTGAGGTAGTGGGCATTACGAAGGCACCTTTGAACTTCTTTCTGGAAACCACGATATCCTTTTCTATTCAAGGTATACCACATAAATATAGGGGCATGGCCATTTCTGCTTCCCATGATTGTAGCGTCCCTTGAAGCAAGATACTCCACATTACTAGAAAGAGTGTTAATGTGAGCCATCCTTGTCATCTGAACACCACAAGGCATTGGACATCCAACAAATTTGTGGCCAGAGACACTGACACTACCAATGGGCTTCTTGAATGTAACCTGAGGCGCCTGCAAAGTATAATAGCCATAAGCTGTAGCACAAAAATATGCAACTAACAAAACTCAAAGAATATTACGAGTTACAATAAGCAAAGGTTACAGGCATCATGTTTTCAATGTTATATCAGCAATTACTTGGCAAAACCTAGCATGTAAGACACTTTGCACAGACAGATCTCCACAAAATAGTTGTAGCATTTAGAGGAATAAAGGTTTAGTCCAAAACTCCTTGAATAAGCAAGGCTTGTTCCTACTTTTTGGACAAAAACTGATATCAAATGAACAAACTCAAAGGCCATAGAAGTTGGCATTGCACTCTCTGGTATATACCTAAAAATGTGGAATAGCAACCAGCTTCTACCAATTTGGTCAATATTTTTGCCAAACAGCCACGTAATACTGACAATCTACAATAATGACTCAGTTACAACCACTAGTTTCATCAAAAATTTGTCATAGTAACCAGGTAAAATTGCATTTACAGATTAACTGATCAAGAGAATAATACATGGTTTAAGTTGGCAACTACCAATTGTCTAAAAACTGAATGTCAATATTGTCACTTTTGTTTCGCGAAGTAGACAAATTTCTTCAGTATAGCAACTTACTCGAGTAACAAAGGGCAACATCAGACCAAATAAGGCTCCATCACAGTGGATATAGAACCGATTGTCAGGGAAGCCACATTCTTCAAGAGTCTGTATCACAAGATCAAGATCATCAACAGCTCCTTTTACAGTAGTTCCTGCAATAAAAAGCATTTAGACTAGGCATAGGAAAGGCTAAGAGGCATAATCAGTCTAAAATTTGATACTGCCAATGAGAAAGGTTTCAGATATTTACAGTTTGAAATATTGAAAAAATAGTCATATTCACCTACAGTAGACGCCAAAACCACTAATAGAGAAATGTCTATATGCTGCGGTTTTTTAGATTTAAATGTTGCGGTTATTGATACGAAGCACATGGAAAAACAACAAATGATGCGATATTTTAGACGCAGCAATAAAAACAACAAATGCTGCAGTTTTTTGAAAAAACCGCAGCATATATTTTTTTTTTAAATTAAAAAATGATTTTTTTCATCATTATATGTTACGGTTTTTCAAAAAACCGTAGCAATTATTACATATATATGCTGTGGATTTTCAAAAAACCGCAGCATATAATGGGTTTTTTGATTTTTTTTTATTATGAAATTTATATGTGCTGCGGGTTACACATATAAATTAAATGTTGCGGTTATATCAAAAAACCGCAGCAATTGATGGTTTATAGATAAAAAAATTTAATAGGTCATCTTACGTGCTAATTATATATAAAAGTATATTATAAATAATTAATCTCTCAAAATTGTTATATTTGCAAATCAAATTGTTATATACTATTACACCACATTCAATCAAGAACATAATCTAATCTAAGCTAAGAATATCTTGCGTAATGTGTTAGAAATAATATATCATAAATGATAAGAAAAGTTAAGAAATGATCAACCGTGAAGCATATAAATCCAAAATTCTATTATGGCCACTCGTTTTGGCACGCAAAATCGCGATCTACAAGATTTTACACTCAAAACAAACAATCAATTCATTCTTCATAGATTTCAGAAGTATTCCGAGGATTCGAAAACTTCGAAGAGGCATATTTCTTAGCCCGGTAGTCCGAACGGCGTAATTTTTTTTGAAACCCTCTATTTTAAGACGTTCTACACAATGCCCCTTAGTGGTCTCGATGACGTCTTATTTGATATTGAAAAAAAGTTTTGACAAGCCATAAAATTGGCTACGGGATTTCGAATGGAGCTTATAATATGTCTAAACTGGGTATTTTTACGAGATCTACAATTCGCAAATTCCTCGAAAGGAAATTTGTTCACTTATTTTCTCCAAAAAAAGTCTCTAATACCATATAATCTATGAAATTTTTAGGGTTATTCCTTCATAAACACAACATATAGCATGCAAATTTAAACACACACATCTTTACATTGATATTTTAACAAATTACGAAAAAAAATAAAAAAAAATATATATACTAGGGTTCAAGGCATATGCACACCTTTAGATTCCGAACTTTAGAGTATGTAGACTTCTTCAAAATGGGAGAAATGAGTAGGCTTCAAAACGCTTCACTACGCCATATCCATGGAGGCACGAGTGAGACAGAGGAGTAGGCTTTGAAATGCGCGAGGAAGCATGAATTACGGGGACTTTAGAAAAAGTTAGGGTCATAGGTAGGAAGTACAAGGGATAGGAGTGGAATATCTAAGTGTTATGTGTATTTAGGGTTAGGAAGGTTGAGGGTTAGAGAAAAGGGAAATGCGTGTTTTTCGTGTTTAAAATGATACTGGAAGCGCAGGAAAAAAGAGTATATATAGTGAATCACAAGTGTTGCAGTTTTTCAAATAACCGCAACACATGCAACTCTCAAGTGTTGCGGTTATTTGAAAAACTGCAGCATTTTGTACTAATGCTGCAATTTTTCAAATAACCGCAACATTTGTTGTTTCAAGTGTTGCATTTTTTTTAAAAAATCGCAGCACTTGGTATTAAGGTATATTTTAAGTCATTAAGTGCTTCGAATTGTATATAACCGCAAGATTTATACCGAAACAATTAAATGATTTTCTACTTTAGAAATTTACTAAAGAGAAAAAGGAGAGATGTTCCATTGTGTTACCCTTTTCAAAACAGACAAGTTCAAATCCATTAAATTTGAGAAGGCATAGCAACATAATTTACCTATGTTGACATTGATGATGGCTGGTTTATCTTTGTTCTGGAGAAGCTTGGCCTTAAAATCAGCACAATCAACCTCCCCTGATGATAATGTCTCAATCTTAACACAGTCCATCCTATACATACGCGCAGCTTTAAAGATCGAGTAGTGTGATTCTTTTGAGGCATATAAAATACCATCAGGAAACACCTCTCTCCTGAAATAATGTGAACCAATACAGTATTAGTAAACAATTCCCACCTCGGATCAAGAGTTCCGAAATGGAGCACTGGATGCCAAGTATACTTACCCCACAAGGATGCCATGAAGGTTTCCTTCTGTCCCACAGTTAGTAATATATCCCCAGTACTCATCCTTCTCAATCTCCCAAAGACGAGCAAACCAATCTAAAACGCCCACTTCAAATTGCCTAGAATGCACACCATAGTTGCTCTCAATAAACGGATCACCGAGGTTGTTAATTGAAAAATGTTGCAATTGACTCAGAGCGCCATAGTCAAAGTCCAAGTTGTATGGATATCCTGCATCAAGGTGTACCAGATACATCACACCAATGCATGCATGCATACAATCAATAAGAGGTACAGAAATATGAATCAAGTATTTCAATGTCAATATTGGAATCAAGGAAGGGCAGCAGGGGCTGGAATCCATTCGATCTACTAATTTCCACATTCATTGTCTAAGAAACCAAACAATGAATGCACAAGACAGATTTTAAGGGAAAACTTTAAGACTCTTGTTTATCTCAGAGCAAGGAATTATTCAGACACAATCATGTCTTCTTTTTTGGAAGATGAACGATGGAAATGAAGTTATAAAAAACATAGCACATTCTGACAAGAAATGAGAAATGGGTAGATTGCACAAGAAAGGCTGGGTAAAAGGAAATCGTTTCTCTTTTGCATTGAACTTCTACATTTCTTACTTCTTCAATCACTATAGTTTCCACTTTAAAGTATTCCATAATCTTTAAAATATGATCCCATTGATTTTGTGCTTCTAAAAATAGCATTAAATAATTGCATCAGATAGAAGACGCCTCAATATTTAATTATCATTAAACACCAATACCCCTCCCTTCCACTTCAAAAGAAGGTTTAACAAATGCAACAAAATTCAGCAATCAAAAAGGAACGTTCATTATAACAGGTTTAATATAAGCCGATTTTTCCAGATTTTGTTCAAATGGAATGCTGCAGCATATACAACAAGAACCAGATCAATCTGTGTGGGTGTGTCGCCCTGAAATGCAGAAGTAGGAGAGTACAAATGTTGATACCCAATATTCTCGCATGGGTATGAACACTGGACACTTGTATTTGTACAAGAAACATGTGAATTACTCGTAGAAAGGATGAACTAATCAATTGAACATGTACCCATATCCAACATATGAAGTCAATCAAAGTAACATGGGATTTCATTCATATTACCCTGGTCCCCAAATCAATCATAACTGTCACCAAGCACTCATTAAACACATAGCGTTGAGACCAGCTAAGGTAAAAGAGTACTGGACTTTGCAAGAAACACCTAATTACATACATGTAAACATTTTTGTCGTTAGAAAAGTTGTCTCTTTCTAGAAAAAGAATATATAAAAACTTGAAAGATTAGAAGAAATGAAAGGTTCCTCCATTTAAGTGTTCAATTAATTTGGTCGACCCTAATATGCTTACCATAACCGGTCCTCTAGAAAATGCCATCCATAAAACATATTTCCTGCACATGTATGAACTCCAGAAAATGCCATCCACAAACTATATTTCATCCATTTATACAAACTCCAAATGAAACTAATGTTCTATTATTTTTCTAGGTGACAGGTGACCATGTAGAACATTACAAAGACCCAACTATCTCCATCATGATTGAAGAATTTAACCCAAACAAACATGGAGTTGTGGTTCATAGAGAATGGATGGTTCATACTTCATTACTCATGGGAACCATATAACTTGGGCAGCTCACTAGTTACTACTTGTCCAAATGTCAAACGATAAAGTTGTGGTCCCTAATCAAAAGAAGTTTGGAAAATTACCAGCACTTATGGTCTATACTTGTGCAGCACATTACCAAAAAAAAAAGTGCAACAACTTCCCCCAAAATGTGATCTTCTCAAATCTGAAGAATCTTTTTCTTTTAATATGCAGTAGTAAATCAACATGCCTAATAACTAACAAGCATGACACCAAAACTCATATATAATAACCTTTTGGTTGGCACCCTCTAGTCTCGTTTACCTTGACCTTTCCAACAGCAAAAAGGTGAAATACCTCTGCAAAGAGATCCCTACAAAATACATTTTCTCCACTCAACTCATTATAAATTCAAAACATATATCTAATAAAAATTTATGGTTGATTAAGTAAACGAGTTCAAGGACACCCAGGGCCCCCACACACACACAATCAAAAAATGATCGGACCATATAAAGTGCTTTTCAAATGACCATCATCAAATATTTGCACCACATAATCAACCCTTTTCACAAGTATGTCAACCTTTTCAATTATTTCTATCTTTCGATTACTAATTTGCCGGTGCATACTTAGCAAAACCTACACCCCACCATCGAGATTTTACTGTCACATAATTATTCAAATTAAACTACCAACGTAACTACAAATTCCGATATGACTACTTAATCTCTAGATTTAACATGAATGAGATAGCAAACAAAATGAACAGCAACAACAGTATAAACATTGGTTGCAATGATTCACATACTCCACCCGCATTCATCACTTAAACAGCAAAATAAATCTATGCAACTAATCATCACAAATTTAGCTAAGATCAACCCCACTTCCTCAATTTCATCAAAATGTAAACCAAATACAGAAACAACAAAATAAACGAGAAATTACAGAATTTGATCAATACCCAGATGATGTTTCGTCCTCTCAAGCAAACTCTGACGGTACCTAGCCAAAACACCAGCCATATAAGCCTCCTTATCGCCGGTGACCTCGTCGTTATCCTCGGGTTCCGTAATATCAAGGCAAGACGAATGAACATTCCGACCCAAAACAATCTTCCTCTCAGCATCACCACCATTTTCACTGGTCTTCATCTTCTTCAACACGCCATTTTCCCCAGCACTAGCGGCTGTTACAACGGGCGGAACGGGCTCGAAAACCACCGCGGTTGGGTCCAAATCTGTCCGGTTCAAGATATCATCAACACCACCGCCGTTGCTGAATTCCTTGGGCAATGCTAATCCCGCCATTTTTCTCGTTCCTTCTTCTTCGAAACAGAAGAACTGTTCTGAAAATTTTCAACAAAAATATAGTCAGATAAGATCGTAAAAATTAACAATGATTTGAAGGAATTGCGAGTAAAAATTACTGGGATTTGATCAACGGACTAATGGGTTGAATGAGATGAATGGCAGGGGAGATGAGAAAGACTGAAAGTTTTGGATCCAACGATGCAAGGAACGATGGGAAGAGAGGGAAGGTTGTGAAGACAACGTCGACTTATATAATAGTGTACGAGTGAGATATCATTGTCACCGCTTCTTAATTTGTAGGGTAACGCAAAATGGTGCAACTTGTGTAAAACGCAGAGTGAGTATGTAATGGGAGACACGTCAGAATGGGATGGGAGACATGTCTGGGATTCAAGTTTTGAGTGATAATATTATTTGGTAATTGGAAAATGCAAAAGTTGTACTTGGTAATTGTGAAAAAAAAAAATTTTGCATAAGAGCGATAGCGCATGATGGTAATGGGACGGTCTGATTTTTTGCATCGAAAATCATGATAAAAGATACCATAATTAATGCATGGAAAATGACACAATACAAGAATGAACATTATATAGTTATCCACTGAACATTTAGTGGTACATAAATGAACATGTGAGTATTATCCAATGAACATTTATATACTTGGGTGACTTAGTTCAAAAAGAATTTATTGAAAGTTTTTACAATGAATATTTTATAACGAGATACTGAACATTTAGTTGAACAAAAATGAACATTTATTATTATCCAATGAACATTTATTTTACTTGAGAGAAAGAGTTCAAAAATAATGCATTGGGATGGAGCACTAATTTGTAATGATTATGTATTTGGATTCCTTTAATTTAATATTTTAATGATTATTACGTATCAGTACATATTGTAATATATTTAATGATTGTAAAAGAATTAACTATTGTGATATATTTTAATATTGTACACGCTAGGCTAATGAACGTACTAGTGTAAACGAATGAACATACTAATTTAAACAATGAACATACTAGTTTAAACGAATGAACATTAGGTATTGTTTGAATGGACATTATATATCAGTACAAAAATCTAAGAGATTACATTGGGAAGGAGCATTTTTTTGTAATGATGATGCGTGGGTTTTTTGCAGAGATCTTATACATTTTCGATTCACCATTCACATAATTCCACTAACCATTTTCAATGACCATTTCGTAAATATCACTGACCATTTAGCTTATTCCACTGAACATTTGTCCATTTTCACTGACCATTCACATAATTTCACTGAACAATTCATTCATTTCACTGAACATTCGCATAATTCCACTGAACATCTCCCTCTTTTCACTGAACATCTACTAAATCTCAATGACCATTTACTAAATCTCACTATATCATGTACCTTATTCCACTGAACATTTCTCCATTTCCAATGACCATTTACATAATTCCACTGAACATTTCATTCATTTTCCTGACCATTTACTAAATCATTTATCGATCATTAAGCCAATTCCACTGAACATTTTATTCCCATTTTACTGAACATTTTAGTCAATTGCGATGAACATCTAATTACATTCAATGATCATGTCCTTCATTTTCAATGACCATTTTTTAACTCTCACTAAACATTCTGACCATGTATTTTATTTCACTAAACATTTGATAAATTTCACTGACCATCTAGATAATTCCACTAAACATCCATTCTGATTCCACTAAACATGTCTTCTACTTCACTGAACATTTTAGTAATCTCACTAAACATCAAATTGACTCCACTGAACAAGTCCTTAATCTCAATGACCAATTAGTTAATTGCACTGAAGGGAAGCACCGAGAGAGAGAGAGAGAGAGAGAGAGAGAGAGAGAGAGAGAGAGAGAGAAATGGAAGTGGAAGTGGAAGGGTTGGAAGTGAAAATATTTGTCTTTTTTATTTGGGAAAATGGGGAGGAAATGATGGCAGTTGCATGGGGAATGCACAACAGCCGTATTCCTTGAAACGAGGCACGTCCAGTCATGCCTAGATATGACGATTTATAAGGGGAATTTTGAAACTGCAAATGTTCACTGGGTTGGGATAAATGGTCAGTGCATTATCTGACGTGTAAAAGGTTTTCTAGACACTTGCATTTTGTGTTATTTTGGGCTGCATTTTACACAGGGTGCACGATGTGCATCGTGCACCCCGATGTAAGGTTCATACACTGTTCAGAATATGAACTTATCTGAATTTACATGAACTTATCTGAATTTACATGAACTTTGGTTGTCTAGTAATTTTTCTTGGATTTATTGAAATGAAGAAATGTATTTGGAATTTATAAATATGTAAATCAATTTTAAAAGTTTGGCCGGAAATTATCTATTGGCTTTTTTACGGCATAATAAGTTTTTACCGGAGTGGTGCTTAGTGCTTACTCCTTAGAGCATAGGATTAGTATAATGTATTACTATGGTAATAAAAGTCAAACTTAAAAACATGAATGTGAATCTACGAAAAAATAAGAAAGTGATAATGTATTTGCAAGTTGATTAAATATTAATGACGTGATGGGAGGTAGAAAACGGGGAATTATTACCCTCATTTTGGGTAATATTCACCCACCCTCCCCTAATGTAACTATTATCCCCAAAATCAGGGTAATAATTTCTATTTATTTACTTTCCAACACACCGTCACTACATAATCTACTTTAAATCACACCACCACTCTCTCATTTTTCTTTGTATTCACATTCATTTTCTTATGTTTGGCTTTTGTTATCATAGTAATATATTACTCTCATCTCAAGCATGCCTTAGTTATTGAAATCATAATTCGGATTGCTTCTAATATTAAATAATAGGTAGAATCATTTGGGATTGTGTAGAAGTAATGTAAGATTGTATAATAATTTGTATCATATAGATAATATCATTGCAATACAATTTAGAATTATATTTAATATATAGTACTTTGTACTTTGCATGTGGGATGGACATATGGTTATACTTGTGAGTCTTATGAGCATTAAAGTTCTTTGCACCAGACTAGCTTAATTGGCATTCAATAAGGACAAACTTCTTCCCTAAGAAGCATTACTCTCATAATGGAAGTAATTAGTTCCTAGATTATAGAAATGAAATTTTTATAAGGAATATATTTAACTTTTAAGTATAGTTAATAATTGTTGACTCAGAGGATGCCTCAAGTTGTTACCTATAATTCAATCATGATATGAATTATCATGGGAAGGACAATATCCTATAAACCCAAATATGTTGATTGACATAAAATGAGTAAAATGGGAAAAGTTGAACTTCCTTGAGAAATTTCAATTTCCATGGGACATGGAAAAGTGGTTGGCTTACCTACTATTCTATTGGTAAGTCCCAATTCCCAAGCCAATTCATAGGAAATGCAAATTATAAAGGGTTAACCAAACTATATCATAAAAGTTCTTCAGAAGTTCTCGTAGGGGATGGAGCACTAGTTTAAATAGGTGGACAACTCGATGATTGAACTACCATCAAAATGTTTGGTTTTTACAGTCCACCTTCTCCAAATCCCTGTGAAGGAAAGAGGAGTCTTTTCCTATTAGGCTATAGTTTGCATGGATGATTAGTATTGGCACCGTAGCTTTTAATGACTATCCTCTTGCAAATTTGAGCCAATAGGATATATCATAGGTCAATTGAGGAATCACTACCAAACAGTTTAAGGCAATTTGGACACATACTTGGAATAACACCCCAAGTAACTCAAAATATAATTTCATTATGAAAGATGGGTTTGGGAATGGGTGATCTTCGAAAATGAGAAGTTTAATAATTTATTTGAGACAGAACAAGTTTAGATTCATAGGTTAGGTGGATTTATATTATTAGAATCATATCTAGATTTAGGTGATCACTTTTTAATATCCACAAAATTAAGGAGTCATAAAATCACTTGTCCAATGTTTATCTTATTAGACATGATGCACTTCTATAGGTCTTGCATTATTGCATATTGGAGCACTATATAAGGATTATGCATAAATAAATGATTTAGATCTAAATGTAGCAATATTTAAAGATAAAAAATTAAAAGATGTATTGTATGATTTATGCATGTAAAGATTGAAGATTTAGCTTATCAAATGGAAAGAGGGGCTTAAAAAATTCCCTTATTATGACATAATCCAACGGTGGCTATAATGCAAAATAACCTAGTTATTAGAAGACTTGCTTGGATTAGTCTTTTGAATATCATTGATCATAAAAGATAGATACTCTAAGAAGGGTAAAAGTGAACATATCAAAGTATAATTCATGATATGCAAGAGAAAAATAAATGAGCTTTTGGATACATTTGAAGAGATAACGCATCATGAAATAAGCTTTCGGATACTGACCTTCCATAGTACATTCATGAAATAAGTTATGTGACTTAGTAAAATAAAGTGTATGAGAATTTATTTTCATAGATTTAAAATAAAAATAAAGGAAGGAATAACAAAAAAAGATGCAAGGAAGATGGATTGTTATTTGTGAGATTCAGAGGAGATCATCCTGGTTTGATGATTCTTTTGATTTGGGGATCAAAGTTGGAGTCTAATGATGAAGGGAAGTTGCTCTTCCTTCATCATATCCTTAACTTGCATTAATGAGCACAAGAAATAAAGATGTGAGAGTTGGTTATTAGATGGCCATCAAATTTTATGCATCTTTGTGAGATGGATTGTCATCTTAATACATCATTAACTAATAAATATAAAATTATAACTTTTACCACTTAAGTTTTAAGTCAGTTATGACAAAGAGTAAAAGAATAAAAAGAATAAAAAGAAGAGAGATTAATATGAAGGGATCCTCGGTTCCCTTACTGTAGAGGATGTCTTCTTCAAGCTCTTGATCGAGTAGAAGGGATGTTAGCAATCCTTACAAGGGCAAGGCTTAGAGCCTTGGAAAGTCCTTAGTAAGGTTTTAGGAAGCTTTAAGAGAGAAAGTTGTGTAGCTGGGAGGAGAGGTGAGACAGGTTTTAGAGAGTTTCGAAAAAGGTATATCCCTTACTCATAAAAAAAATCGGGGTATTTATAGAGCCAAAAAGACTTGGATATGAGTGTCAAATACTAACATAAAAGTTTAAAACTGGGTTGTGCATCAAACGCTAGCTTTAAGCATCATACTTTAGGCTAAATGTTGAACACTAATAGCCAGTGTGACATTGGAATGGTTGAGTGTTGGAAGCTTAACTCATAACTTGACACTCATAAAAACATCTTTTTAAGGGCGAGAAGATTTCAAATTTGGCTAGGTGGCATATAGTGAACCTTGAAAACTCTACGTTTAATGTTGGGATTAAGTGTCAAAAATTAGAGCCTAGAGTGTATACCACTCAAATTAAAGTTAGCATTTAGCAATGAACACTAAAGCCTTTGAGAATTAGACGCTCAGTCTGAGCGTTGAACACCGAACCTCTCAGCGTGGAACACTTAATTTCACAACAACACTCCGTGTTTGCGTCATTTAAGGTTTAGGATATGAGTTTGAGTCTTTTTAGATTGTAGGGCTTTTCGACATTGGTTTTGAGTATGTTCCACTTGATCTCAGGTCCATCTATGATATTTCCCTCTATGGTCGATTTATCATCAAACTGTTGAGTGGAAAGACACTATTTGGTGTCTACAATTCGAAAGAAAATTATTTTTCATTTATATAACTTCACATGATGATTTTCTAAATATGTTAACCAAACAAATATAGGAATACTTAAATATTCTTTCCTTGATTACTTGATCATGTAGAAAGATGCACTTTTAATGGTAGAGTTTTACTTCAGTAAACAACTTCATGGAGAAAGTTAATATTTTACATATTACTTTTGCAAACTTCATGGTAAATATTAACATTTTACCTAATATTTTTGGCCACTAATTTAAACTATTTCACATTCTTTCATATATAAAGACTTTGTTTTCCATATCTTGTGATGTCAATCACACAAACAAGATAATAAATATTGTTAGCATTTATACCTAACTTGTATGCATAACATTAGTATTCAAAGACTAATATAAAATCTAATCGACAAAAACATATTCCTATTTTCTTCAACTAATTTTTATTGAATTTAAATTATTTTACAGGTTAAAGTTGTTGTTAGTGATTAAAACTGAAGTTTACTGATCTAAATTAATTTTTGCTAATTTAAACTGATTTTTGCTTATTTAATATTGATTTTTTATACTTAAGACTGTTGAATTTATTGATTAAAACTGATCAAACTTGATTGTCACTGACCAATTTTTGCTAATTATAATTGAGTTCCACTGAATACTTTTTTTGTTAAAGTGAAGAGAACATTTTGAATCGACATTTAAAATTTATAAGTTTACAGTTAACAACGTGTATTGAAATGCATTACAAACGTTGTGCATCGCTTTGTACTATATATTTTAAACGATAACCAAATTAATAATTTTTTTAAAAAAAAGACCCTCTTCCCCTCTCATTAATCTCGGATGTATGGTCTATTGACTCCATTATGACACCGAATCGACTCCATCGATGTGTTCAAAGCAAAAGAGCTTTGCCTCCATCTCCCACTATTTTGTTCAATAACTTAAACAATTCTACAATGAATTATTATGCATCTACTCAGAATAGGAATGTGTTCTCCAAAAATCAATATTATGCTACGCTTTCAATGTGATAAGCTTTATCAAAATTTCATGAAGATAAAATGGATATGAAGTCCCATTCGTAGGACACTAGAGAAGTTATAATTTATTAGTTGTCTTATGAGCCTTTTCTTAATCATATCTAATATAAATTATATTAGGATATTAAGGTTTTAAATATAGATATATTTGTATCAGATATAACTATTATTATATCAAATATATCAGTTGTTATATTAGATATAAAAATACAAAAGACATAAAACACAGAAAAAAGAATATCAGTTATAGACATTATGATATCAGATATACAAATGAAAATTACAAAATATGTCCCCGATATATTTATAGCAAGTATAAATTGAGAATTTTTTGTTGTCTTATTCTTTTGAATGATTTCCATACTTAATGTAAGAAAAGGTTAGAATTTCACTTATATGTCACTTAATGTGAAATTCTCAATCTATTCTCCACATAAGCAATCTAACTAGAAAAAAAAATTATTTTTATAAGTTAATATAAAAACCTCTAACTGATTAGTGGTTATTATAAGTAAATATTATAACGCATAGTAGCTAATCGAATTAGCGTTTTTAGTCTAAAACTAATGAGTAAGATTTTGTAGTTCAATCAGTACTTATTACTTATGTGGACTGTAGATATGGAAATCTTTGTTAAAGAGGCACTTTTTTGGAATTTTGGGTTTCTTTTACATTATTTATGGAAATCTTTCTATTTCAATATATCTTAAAAGCGAAAAATCAATTAAATCTTAACACTTTTCCTAAATTGAACCAGTTTCAAAAAATGATTCTTTTTTTCTCCTTGTGGATTTATTGAACACTTGCACCCATTATCACAACACACTTCAACTAGAGGTGGCAAAAATTGACCCAACCCGATCCAAACCCAACCCGTTTATAAAGGGTTGGGTTAAAATTTTTAACTCGATTAATTAAATGGGTCAACCCAACCTAACCCAATTAATAAACAGGTTGGGTCGGGTTGTAATTTCTAACCCGATTTCAACCCGACCCGACCTATTTATTATTGGGTTTGATTTTTATTTATGGGTCGGTTTAATTAATGCAGATCATAAACTCAAGTCATAATTACCACCAACTAACCCTAGTTTCTACATTTTATCCGCATTCTGCCGCTCTGCCTCTTCACACTTAGTCATCAATTTTTTTTATTATTTCATTTCTTCGTGCCTTCTTCTTCACTTGTCAGTACTCTATACCTCTTCTTCACTTCTCGGTGCTCTCTACCTCTTCTTAATATATTGTCAAACTTTTTCAATTTGGTTGTATTAAAACTATGTTAAGATTTAAAATTTTTATTTTGCGTTGCTTAAAACATGGAAAATAAAAAACTCAAATGACTTTTACTTATTAAACATGTTGAGTTGGGTCAATCCGAACCCATAGCGGGTTGGATTGGATTGGATTGAAATTTTCAACCCATTTAATAAATAGATTGGGTTTGGGTTGAACCCAACCTAACCCAATACATTGCCACCCTTAACCTCAATCCATCATTTCAATGAATGTAATGCATGGACCTTATTATTGATTGTAATTTGACAAAAAAAAAGTGGTAATAAATTTTGACTTGGTTAAAATAAACTTCTTTTTCTAAAATCCATGTAATCATTGTTATAAAACAATGGTAATGTTTTGGCTTTATGCTTAAAAGAGAGGATTTCAATAGTTGAAATTTTAATGGTAATCGTGAGGTAACATAAAACTGAAATAAGATGATGATTATTTTCATGAAGTGGCAGCAAATTGCACAAAATTCTTTGTATAATTCGTATTGTTGGAGAACAAAATTGTACTTTAAGTTTCAACAAAGTGTGCCTTTGTCTTGTGAACTCTTAATGTTTATTTTTATGTTTTTTGCAATAAGCAATGGACTTTAAATCTTTTAGTTGGGGAGTTCAGTGTGGCAATGCTTGTCATGGCTGTTGTGGCATATGCAGAATGTGGCAGGGCAATTTTTTTTTCATTTTTTTAATAAATAAATTTCAGCAGCAAATTATATTATGCCATGAGTTTTTTTTAACTTGACCGACAGTCAAAATTTAGGTTGGAATAAATTTGGAAAGATGCTCTTCAAACATGGGATTTATATAGAAATAAATTTGAGACTAACATCGGAAGATTGTACAATTTTGGGATTTATCTTGACAATTTTTCCATCATAAAAAAAATACTCTAGTTGACGAGGTTAAAATTGCAGTTTTTAAAGGTACAAAATGGAAAAATAGGGTTAAATAATGGTTTAATCTCTTCCAAAACTAATGTATTCAATGACTATATGATTACGATGAAATAGCTGTGTATGACGGTTATTCTAAAATTCAATGTTAAAGATCGTCGTGCCGTTATTTTTTCGTAAATTGGATATTACCAATTTTATAATAATATAAGATTTCATAGACATAATGAATATGAGGCCTCCAAAAGCCAAATGGAGGTTTGTTGTTTCTTTAGGTGAAAAATATTATAAAAAAGTAAAAAAAAATTAGGTTCGAATAACTACTTCATTTTAGGTTCAGATGAAACAAAAACTATAACCACCTTGCTTTGTTTTTTTTTTTAAAAAAAATTCTGTTTTTTTTATAAAAAAAAAGAAAGAAAAATTCTATAATTGAAATATAAAACTTCACCCCATTATTACCATATTGATTCAGTTTTTTTTTAAAATAAATACTAAGGATAAACTTCATAAAGTAAAAACAAAACCAACAACCCAAAATTACTCATTCTATACCATTTAAAATCTAATCAAGAAGACTTGGTTAACTATCAAACTTCACCCCGTGCTGATTCACGATGTTTTCTTGCTCCGTTCTCCCCAAGTCCCCGGTTATCATTGTTGGAATCTTCTCAACTTCACCCCTTTCCTACACATGTTCGTTTATGTTTCGGTAAAATTTGTACCTTCTTTATTTGTCAATTTTACTATTTATCTTTGGAAGGATAAAATAGTTTTGGAGGGAGTACACGTTGTTTTGGGTTTTGGAATATTGTGGTAAAAATCAATGTTTATATTTATAAACTGAATTAAATAAGGATAAGAGTAGGTAAATGAAGATGTAGAGTATGAAGGAGATCATACTAATATATAAGTAATTAAAAAATGATTACATTTTAATACAATATTATGTCGTTTTATATTAATAATCCAACTTCTTCAATTTCATTTATCAAATTTAATATAAATTAAGATGTAGAGTACGAAAGAGAACATATAAATACATTATAGCTATATTATCGTTTTAATTGGATAGATATAGAGTATGAAAATATTATCTTATGGTATACCTACAATATACATTTCCTTTCTTTTTCTTATTTTTCCTAACTTTTGATTATTTATTTTTAGGTATGTTATGTTATATTTGATTCTTGCGTAAAATAACTAAAAAACGATTATATTAATACAGTGCTATTACATGAACACATGCTAGTTTTTACATTATATTTAATTATGCACATAGGAAGATTTAGGAGGAAAGGATGAGATACATTTTCCCTTATTAGGATATGACATGGGAAAAAAGAAGGAAAATACACCGATTTATTTTAAATATACCGATTTATTTTCTTTCCTTCCTTAATAAATCCACCCCTCCACAATTAAATGAAAATATTGGATCCCTTCCCTCCCCTCAACATATGCTAACCAACAAATGGTTAAAATCTACTCCCTTCATTCCATTTTAGTTGTTACATTAGGCTTTTTAGTTACGATTTCTAAGACACAATTTAAAACATTTTTTTTCTCTATTTATAAAAAAAAAATTATAAAAACTTAATATTTAAAAATTTACATCAAAATAAATCCAATAAATCCCTTCCCTCTCGCTTCTTCTCTAACACATGCTAACCTAACAAACGGTTAAAATCTATTAGTAATGCAAAACCTAACCGTGTAGACAGTTTCTCAAGTAGTCAAGTTGGATTATAATGAAGATTTTTTTAAGTGATTAATATGGATCATATAGTACTGTAATAATCATTACCCACCACATTCAGAATCTATGTAGTCATATATATGGCCATTGATTCAGATATTTACGAAATCACTGACGGTCAAGATTAAGGGTCCATCAAAAAGACATCAAATGAATATTCAATTGGCTTATCGAGGGCCATATTATATTATGAATCACAAAATGATAACTTTAATAAAATGTCTTCTAGTGTATAGGTATTGGTTCATACACGTGTATGGTGGCACGTTATCCGATTGTGATTGGCTTGACTCGTGTGCACAGTATCATAGGTCTGACAAACCAACGTGTCACTGTTATTATATAACATCAATTTCTTAGATGATAAATCAAAATACTGAAAAGAAGCGAAAACGCCAATTGGAGAATGTAAAATAATAGTAAAAGTAATGTTCAAGTAACCTAAGTTAGTTTCTTATAGTTGTTACTTTTCAGAAAGCTCGATTTATATACCAACGGTATATTATAGGTTTTCGATTAATATGGCACAAAATTTTATGGGTAAGAAAGAACTTTTAGCTTTTTTTGTTACTACTTCATTACTAGAAAATTTTCATTTTGATGTTATGAAATTTTATGTAATCAATTTAATACTTTGTGATTACACTAATTCTACTTTGATACTTAATATATTTAAATTTTCCCTTTATTTCTCGTTAAAGAGAAAAGTAAGGAAAAAAACGACTTGGTTTTCTCTTATACTCCGTAACTTCTTGGTTAAACTTTTGATTTGTCGACCGTCATATCATCAAATAAATATTCAAATACAATTACTCCACATTAGCTTAGCTTAGTTTTAAATAGGGATGATAATGAGTCGGATTTAGATTGGGTCTTATTAGACCCATACCCATTATTTTAAAATTAGACACATCTATTGGGTCCTAAATTTCCAGACCCTTACCCAGATCCACTGGATCTGATAGATCTCAGGTCAAAAATAGATCCTTAACATATTTTTATGTGCTTATTTTTTATATTTAGATGTATTTTTGCATTTTAAACCTTATAATTGTTTACCGATTAAATGTTATAAGGAAGATAAATTGAATTATTACGTCAAATGAGATAAATTAATAAATTCTTTCTTAAACACATAGTTTGTATCGTTGAAATACTTACAAAACAATTTTAGTTCAGTGAGTGGAAAACAAGTAAGCACTAAAGTCAAAATCCAACACTAAATCAAAAGTACTACACTCAACAATACTCTATTACAATATTTTTAAGATCAAGTGCATCGCTACTTGCATGTTTTTAAAATCGAATAAAAGCTAGTAATCTCAAACCCAGTTGAATATGTTTGCAGGGGTGTGACGATGAGAAGCTAGTAATCACAAAGTATACATCAAAATTATATGAATATGTTACCTGGCGAGTGACGATGAGAAAGATTTGAAAGCGACGGAACAATGTGAATGAATCTTTAGTTGTAGTTCTAAATGGATATTAGATTTTAATTAGTTTTTTAAAATATGTGGGTCTATGGGTCGGATCTGGATCAGATATGGGTCTAAATTTTTTGGACCCAGACCCATATTCGACCCAATGACCTTTAGACCCATACTGACCTAGATCCAATGAGTCTAAAAAAATTAGACCCAAACCCTAATAAATGGGTCGGGTCTAACCGGGTCTTGGACCCATTGCCACCCCTAGTTTCAAAAGACACTTGTTACAGACATATCATTCAACAATGGTTCTTTAGACATTTCACAAATCACCTTTTTGTGTTGTGCATTTCTCTTAAATAACAAAGCTTTCAACAAATAGTAGAGGAATTGTCTTTTTTAATCAATGGTTGAAGATTGGGGGGACACATAGAAATGATGATACTTGTCCTCCTTTCTTTTCTTGAAGTTGTAGTGTGAATGAGTGGGCTAAAGTTTAAAGCTATATAGTAGAAGTATAGAACAAAAACACTTAGGAAGTAACGTTTAGCTATGTCTTGTTAATAGACTTTGGAAATTCTAACTATCCATGACCATAACATTAATGTCTCTTAGGTAGCTTCTTACTAGCATCCCATAGTGGTAGAATGATTGTTATGAATATGAGTTTTCCTTTCTTTTAATCAAACAAACAATACTTCCTACAATAAATACCTTTTTTTCCATTATCACCTAATTTTTTTTTTGTTAATATCATTTTCATTCTCTTTGGTAAACCAAATGCCCCTAGTGGTTTTAAATTGTCAAAATTTATTAGAAAAAGCACCTCACAAAAGATTCAAGAAAACATTTGCCAAACACGGAGCCAAGAAAATAAGCAACAATAATAACGGGGAATCCAAGAACATTTGAGAATTTGAACGGTTTGTATGTAACACACCCTTACTATTATTGAGATTTAAGGGTATTTGTCTCCAAAGATTAGCTTATCATATGCGAGTATTTGTTCTCCGACACTAAATTTGGTTCTTCTCTTGTAATTCTTTACAAGACAATCTTTTTGCATCGCGAAAGTGGAGCATCTGATGCGTCCTCTGGAAATGCCACGACTAACTCATAATTGTTACTACTTTGGATGAAAGGTACTTTAGACTTATCACTTCATTTCTAATTTTATAATTTCCCGGAAATGATACTTAATAAAGGACTTTCCACGTTTTGGATTTATACATTTTTTAATCTAAAAATTGTCATTTTTTATATCCAGAGACAACAATGCATTATGCATACCTTTCTTAAGAAAAAGTATCAATGTTTGATATTGGACAAAACGAGAAAATAGTTATTAAAATAATCTTCCCCAAATGGATTGCAATTGACATATGGGTATATGGACAATAAATGAGGTCATTTTGGCAAAACTCTAAAATCAGGGGTGCTTAATGAACAAGTTATTCTGATTCGACTCGAGCGCGACTCAGTCAAAACTCGGCCATATAGAGCGCTGCTTGAGTTCGGCATCAAATGGAGATTTAAACGAACCAAGCCGAGTAAAGTTCAGCTCGGCTCAAAAGCTAGTTAACAAGCTTTATAAAGATTAATATTTAAATATTATTTAAAAATTTTAACATAAATTTTTTACATATATATATTTATAATTTATATTTTTTATTTTTATATATTTTTTAAAAAAAAATTAAATTTTTAGTTAAACTTTTTTTGTCGAGCCTAGTTTCGGGACAAGTTCCTAGTCGAGCCTAGTTAAAAAAATTTCATTCTCTTTGGTAAACCAAATGCCCCTAAAAGTTTTAAATTGTCAAAGTTTATTAGAAAAAGCACCTCACAAAAGATTCAAGAAAACATTTGCCAAACACGGAGCCAAGAAAATAAGCAACAATAAACATGGGGAATCCAAGAACATTTAAGAATTTAAACGGTTTGTATGTAGACTTATCACTTCATTTCTAATTTTATAATTTCCCGAAAATGATACTCAATAAAGGACTTTCCACGTTTTGGATTTATACATTTTTTAATCTAAAAATTGTCATTTTTTATATCCAAAGACAACAATGCATTATGCATACCTTTCTTAAGAAAAAGTATCAATGTTTGATATTGGACAAAACGAGAAAATAGTTATTAAAATAATCTTCCCCAAATGGATTGCAATTGACATATGGGTATATGGACTATAAATGAGGTCATTTTGGCAAAACTCTAAAATCAGGGGTGCTTAATGAACAAGTTATTCCGATTCGACTCGAGCGCGACTCAGTCAAAACTCGGCCATATAGAGCGCTGCTTGAGTTCGGCATCAAATGGAGATTTAAACGAACCAAGCCGAGTAAAGTTCAGCTCGGCTCAAAAGCTAGTTAACAAGCTTTATAAAGATTAATATTTAAATATTATTTAAAAATTTTAACATAAATTTTTTACATATATATATTTATAATTTATATTTTTTATTTTTATATATTTTTTAAAAAAAAATTAAATTTTTAGTTAAACTTTTTTTGTCGAGCCTAGTTTCGGGACAAGTTCCTAGTCGAGCCTAGTTAAAAAAATTTCATTCTCTTTGGTAAACCAAATGCCCCTAAAAGTTTTAAATTGTCAAAGTTTATTAGAAAAAGCACCTCACAAAAGATTCAAGAAAACATTTGCCAAACACGGAGCCAAGAAAATAAGCAACAATAAACATGGGGAATCCAAGAACATTTAAGAATTTAAACGGTTTGTATGTAGACTTATCACTTCATTTCTAATTTTATAATTTCCCGAAAATGATACTCAATAAAGGACTTTCCACGTTTTGGATTTATACATTTTTTAATCTAAAAATTGTCATTTTTTATATCCAAAGACAACAATGCATTATGCATACCTTTCTTAAGAAAAAGTATCAATGTTTGATATTGGACAAAACGAGAAAATAGTTATTAAAATAATCTTCCCCAAATGGATTGCAATTGACATATGGGTATATGGACTATAAATGAGGTCATTTTGGCAAAACTCTAAAATCAGGGGTGCTTAATGAACAAGTTATTCCGATTCGACTCGAGCGCGACTCAGTCAAAACTCGGCCATATAGAGCGCTGCTTGAGTTCGGCATCGAATGGAGATTTAAACGAACCAAGCGGAGTAAAGTTCAGCTCGGCTCAAAAGCTAGTTAACAAGCTTTATAAAGATTAATATTTAAATATTATTTAAAAATTTTAACATAAATTTTTTACATATATATATTTATAATTTATATTTTGTATTTTTATATATATATTTTTAAAAAAAAATTAAATTTTTAGTTAAACTTTTTTTGTCGAGCCTGGTTTCGGGACAAGTTCCTAGTCGAGCCTAGTTAAAAAAATTTCATTCTCTTTGGTAAACCAAATGCCCCTAAAAGTTTTAAATTGTCAAAGTTTATTAGAAAAAGCACCTCACAAAAGATTCAAGAAAACATTTGCCAAACACGGAGCCAAGAAAATAAGCAACAATAAACATGGGGAATCCAAGAACATTTAAGAATTTAAACGGTTTGTATGTAGACTTATCACTTCATTTCTAATTTTATAATTTCCCGAAAATGATACTCAATAAAGGACTTTCCACGTTTTGGATTTATACATTTTTTAATCTAAAAATTGTCATTTTTTATATCCAAAGACAACAATGCATTATGCATACCTTTCTTAAGAAAAAGTATCAATGTTTGATATTGGACAAAACGAGAAAATAGTTATTAAAATAATCTTCCCCAAATGGATTGCAATTGACATATGGGTATATGGACTATAAATGAGGTCATTTTGGCAAAACTCTAAAATCAGGGGTGCTTAATGAACAAGTTATTCCGATTCGACTCGAGCGCGACTCAGTCAAAACTCGGCCATATAGAGCGCTGCTTGAGTTCGGCATCGAATGGAGATTTAAACGAACCAAGCGGAGTAAAGTTCAGCTCGGCTCAAAAGCTAGTTAACAAGCTTTATAAAGATTAATATTTAAATATTATTTAAAAATTTTAACATAAATTTTTTACATATATATATTTATAATTTATATTTTGTATTTTTATATATATATTTTTAAAAAAAAATTAAATTTTTAGTTAAAATTTTTTTGTCGAGCCTGGTTTCGGGACAAGTTCCTAGTCGAGCCTAGTTAAAAAAATTTCATTCTCTTTGGTAAACCAAATGCCCCTAAAAGTTTTAAATTGTCAAAGTTTATTAGAAAAAGCACCTCACAAAAGATTCAAGAAAACATTTGCCAAACACGGAGCCAAGAAAATAAGCAACAATAAACATGGGGAATCCAAGAACATTTAAGAATTTAAACGGTTTGTATGTAGACTTATCACTTCATTTCTAATTTTATAATTTCCCGAAAATGATACTCAATAAAGGACTTTCCACGTTTTGGATTTATACATTTTTTAATCTAAAAATTGTCATTTTTTATATCCAAAGACAACAATGCATTATGCATACCTTTCTTAAGAAAAAGTATCAATGTTTGATATTGGACAAAACGAGAAAATAGTTATTAAAATAATCTTCCCCAAATGGATTGCAATTGACATATGGGTATATGGACAATAAATGAGGTCATTTTGGCAAAACTCTAAAATCAGGGGTGCTTAATGAACAAGTTATTCTGATTCGACTCGAGCGCGACTCAGTCAAAACTCGGCCATATAGAGCGCTGCTTGAGTTCGGCATCGAATGGAGATTTAAACGAACCAAGCGGAGTAAAGTTCAGCTCGGCTCAAAAGCTAGTTAACAAGCTTTATAAAGATTAATATTTAAATATTATTTAAAAATTTTAACATAAATTTTTTACATATATATATTTATAATTTATATTTTGTATTTTTATATATATATTTTTAAAAAAAAATTAAATTTTTAGTTAAAATTTTTTTGTCGAGCCTAGTTTCGGGACAAGTTTCGAGTCGAGCCTAGTTAAAATTTTTTCATTCTCTTTGATAAACCAAATGCCCCTAATGGTTTTAAATTGTCAAAGTTTATTAGAAAAAGCACCTCTCAAAAGATTCAAGAAAGCATTTGCTCAACAAGGAGCCAAGAAAATAAGCAACAATAAACATGGGGAATCCAATAACATTTAAGAATTTAAACGGTTTGTATGTAACATACCCTTACTATTAGTGAGATTTAAGGGTATTTGTCTCCAAAGATTAGCTTATCATATGCGAGTATTTGTTCTCCGACACTGAATTTGGTTCTTCTCTTGTAATTATTTTCAAGATAATCATTTTGCATCGCGAAAGTGGAGCATCTGATGCGTCCTCTGGAAATGCCACGACTAACTCATAATTATTACTTCTTTGGATGAAAGGTACTTCAGACTTATCACTTCATTTCTAATTTTATAATTTCCCGGAAATGATACTCAATAAAGGAATTTCCACGTTTTGGATTTATACATTTTTTTAATCTAAAAATTTTCATTTTTTATATCCAGAGACAACAATGCATTATGCATACCTTTCTTAAGAAAAAGTATCAATGTTTGATATTGGACAAAACGAGAAAATAGTTATTAAAATAATCTTCACCAAATGGAATGCAATTGACATATGGGTATATGGACAATAAAGGAGGTCATTTTGGCAAAACTCTAAAATCAGGGGTGCTTAATGAACAAGTTATTCTGAATCGACTCGAGCGCGACTCAGTCAAAACTCCGCCATATAGAGCGCTGCTTGAGTTCGGGATCGAATGGAGATTTAAACGAACCAAGCCGAGTAAAGTTCAGCTCGGCTCAAAAGCTAGTTAACAAGCTTCATAAAGTTTAATATTTAAATATTTTTTAAAAATTTTAACATAAATTTTTTACATATATTTTTATAATTTATATTTTTTATTTTTATATATTTTTTTAAAAAAAAATTAAATTTTTAGTTAAATTTTTTTTGTCGAGCCTAGTTTCGGGACAAGTTCCTAGTCGAGCCTAGTTAAAAAATTTTCATTCTCTTTGGTAAACCAAATGCCCCTAAAGGTTTTAAATTGTCAAAGTTTATTAGAAAAAGCACCGCACAAAAGATTCAAGAAAATATTTGCTCAACACGGAGCCAAGAAAATAAGCAACAATAAACATGGAGAATCCAAGAACATTTAAGAATTTAAACGGTTTTTATGTAACACACCCTTACTATTATTGAGATTTAAGGGTATTTGTCTCCAAAGATTAGTTTTCATATGCGTGTATTTGTTCTCCGACACTTAATTTGGTTCTTCTCTTGTAATTCTTTTCAAGACAATCTTTTTGCATCGCGAAAGTGGAGCATCTGATGCGTCCTCTGGAAATGCCACGACTAACTCATAGTTGTAACTACTTTAGATGAAAGGTATTTGAGACTTATCACTTCATTTCTAATTTTTTAATTTCCCGGAAATGATACTCAATAAAGGACTTTCCACGTTTTGGATTTATACATTTTTTTAATCTAAAAATTGTCATTTTTTATATTCATAGACAACAATGCATTATGCATACCTTTCTTAAGAAAAAGTTTCAATGTTTGATATTGGACAAAACGAGAAAATAGTTATTAAAATAATCTTCACCAAATGGATTGCAATTGACATATGGGTATATGGACAATAAAGGAGGTCATTTTGGCAAAACTCTAAAATCAGGAATGAACAAGTTATTCTGATTCGACTCGAACGCGACTCAGTCAAAACTCGGCCATATAGAGCGCTGCTTGAGTTCGGGATCGAATGGAGATTTAAACGAACCGAGCCGAGTAAAGTTCAGCTCGGCTCAAAAGCTAGTTAACAAGCATCATAAAGTTTAATATTAAAATATTTTTTAAAATTTTTAACAAAATTTTTATACATATATATATATAATTTATATTTTGTATTTTTATATATTTTTTTTAAAAAAAATCAAATTTTTTGTTAAAATTTTTTTGTCGAGCCTAGTTTCGGGACAAGTTCCGAGTCAAGCCTAGTTAAAATTTTTTCATTCTCTTTGATACCAAATGCCCCTAATGGTTTTAAATTGTCAAAGTTTGTTAGAAAAAGCACCTCACAAAAGATTCAAGAAAACATTTGCTCAACACGGATCCAAGAAAATAAGCAACAATAAACATGGGGAATCCAAGAACATTTAAGAATTTGAATGGTTTATATGTAAAACACCCTTACTATTATTGATATTTAAGGGTATTTGTCTCCAAAGATTAGCTTATCATATGCGAGTATTTGTTCTCCGACACTGAATTTAGTTCTTCTCTTGTAATTCTTTTCAAGACAATCTTTTTGCATCGTGAAAGTGGAGCATCTGATGCGTCCTCTGGAAATGCCACGACTAACTCATAATTGTTACTACTTTGGATGAAAGGTACTTTAGACTTATCACTTCATTTCTAGTTTTATAATTTCCCGGAAATGATACTCAATAAAGGACTTTCCAAGTTTTGGATTTATACATTTTTTTAATCTAAAAATATTCATTTTTTGTATCCAGAGACAACAATACATTATGCATACCTTTCTTAAGAAAAAATTTCAATGTTTGATATTGGACAAAACGAGAAAATAGTTATTAAAATAATCTTCACCAAAAGGATTGCAATTGACATATGGGTATATGGACAATAAAGGAGGTCATTTTGGCAAAACTCTAAAATCAGGGGTGCTTAATGAACAAGTTATTCTGTGTCGACTCGAACGCGACTCAGTCAAAACTCGGCCATATAGAGCGCTGCTTGAGTTCGGCATCGAATGGAGATTTAAACGAACCAAGCCGAGTAAAGTTCAGCTCGGCTGAAAAGCTAGTTAACAAGCTTTATAAAGATTAATATTTAAATATTTTTTAAAAATTTTAAAAGAAATTTTTTTACATTTATATATATTCATAATTTATATTTTGTATTTTTATAAATATTTTTTTTTTAAAAAAATAAATTTTTTGTTAAAATTTTTTTGTCGAGCCTAGTTTCGGGACAAGTTCCGAGTCGACCCTAGTTAAAAATTTTTCATTCTCTTTGATAAACCAAATGCCCCTAATGGTTTTAAATTGTCAAAGTTTATTAGAAAAAGCACCTCACAAAAGATTCAAGAAAACATTTGCTCAACAAGGAGCCAAGAAAATAAGCAACAATAAACATGGGGAATCCAAGAACATTTAAAAATTTAAACGGTTTGTATGTAACACACCCTTACTATTATTGAGATTTAAGGGTATTTGTCTCCAAAGATTAGCTTATCATATGCGAGTATTTACTTTCCGACACTGAATTTGGTTCTTCTCTTGTAATTCTTTTCAAGACAATCTTTTTGCATCGCGAAAGTGGAGCATCTGATGCGTCCTCTGGAAATGCCACGACTAACTCATAATTGTTGCTACTTTGGATGAAAGGTACTTTAGACTTATCACTTCAGTTATAATTTTATAATTTCCCGGAAATGATACTCAATAAAGGACTTTCCACGTTTTGGATTTATACATTTTTTAATCTAAAAATTTTCATTTTTTATATCCAGAGACAACAATGCATTATGCATACCTTTCTTAAGAAAAAGTTTCAATGTTTGATATTGGACAAAACGAGAAAATAGTTATTAAAATAATCTTCACCAAATGGATTGCAATTGACATATGGGTATATGGACAATAAAGGAGGTCATTTTGGCAAAACTCTAAAATCAGGGGTGCTTAATGAACAAGTTATTCTGTGTCGACTCGAGCGCGACTCAGTCAAAACTCGGCCATATAGAGCGCTGCTTGAGTTCGGCATCGAATGGAGATTTAAACGAACCAAGCCGAGTAAAGTTCAGCTCGGCTCAAAAGCTAGTTAACAAGCTTTATAAAGATTAATATTTAAATATTTTTAAAAAATTTTAAAATAAATTTTTTTACATATATATATATTTAAAATTTATATTTTGTATTTTTATAAATATTTTTTTAAAAAAAAATTAAATTTTTTGTTAAAATTTTTTTGTCGAGCCTAGTTTCGGGACAAGTTCCGAGTCGAGCCTAGTTAAAATTTTTTCATTCTCTTTGATAAACCAAATGCCCCTAATGGTTTTAAATTGTCAAAGTTTATTAGAAAAAGCACCTCACAAAAGATTCAAGAAAACATTTGCTCAACACGGAGCCAAGAAAATAAGCAACAATAAACATGGGGAATCCAAAAATATTTAAGAATTTAAACGGTTTGTATGTAGACTTATCACTTCATTTCTAATTTTATAATTTCCCGAAAATGATACTCAATAAAGGACTTTCCACGTTTTGGATTTATACATTTTTTAATCTAAAAATTGTCAATTTTTATATCCAGAGACAACAATGCATTATGCATACCTTTCTTAAAAAAAGGTATTAATTTTTGATATTGGACAAAACGAGAAAATAGTTATTAAAATAATCTTCCCCAAATGGATTGCAATTGACATATGGGTATATGGACAATAAATGAGGTCATTTTGGCAAAACTCTAAAATCAGGGGTGCTTAATGAACAAGTTATTCTGATTCGACTCGAGCGCGACTCAGTCAAAACTCGGCCATATAGAGCGCTGCTGGAGTTCGGGATCGAATGGAGATTTAAACGAATCAAGCCGAGTAAAGTTCAGCTCGGCTCAAAAGCTAGTTAACAAGCTTCATAAAGTTTAATATTTAAATATTTTTAAAAAATTTTAACATAAATTTTTTTACATATATTTTTATAATTTATATTTTTTATTTTTATATATTTTTTTAAAAAAAATTAAATTTTAAGTTAAAATTTTTTTGTCGAGCCTAGTTTCGGGACAAGTTCCTAGTCGAGCCTAGTTAAAAAATTTTCATTCTCTTTGGCAAACCAAATGCCCCTAAAGGTTTTAAATTGTCAAAGTTTATTAGAAAAAGCACCTCACAAAAGATTCAAGAAAACATTTGCTCAACACGGAGCCAAGAAAATAAGCAACAATAAACATGGAGAATCCAAGAACATTTAAGAATTTAAACGGTTTGTATGTAACACACCCTTACTATTATTGAGATTTAAGGGTATTTGTCTCCAAAGATTAGTTATCATATGCGTGTATTTGTTCTCCGACACTTAATTTGGTTCTTCTTTTGTAATTCTTTTCAAGACAATCTTTTTGCATCGCGAAAGTGGAGCATCTGATGCGTCCTCTGGAAATGCCACGACTAACTCATAGTTGTAACTACTTTAGATGAAAGGTATTTGAGACTTATCACTTCATTTCTATTTATAATTTCTCGAAAATGATACTCAATAAAGGACTTTCCACGTTTTGGATTTATACATTTTTTTAATCTAAAAATTGTCATTTTTTATATTCATAGACAACAATGCATTATGCATACCTTTCTTAAGAAAAAGTTTCAATGTTTGATATTGGACAAAACGAGAAAATAGTTATTAAAATAATCTTCACCAAATGGATTGCAATTGACATATGGGTATATGGACAATAAAGGAGGTCATTTTGGCAAAACTCTAAAATCAGGGGTGCTTAATGAACAAGTTATTCTGTGTCGACTCGAGCGCGACTCAGTCAAAACTCGGCCATATAGAGCGCTGCTTGAGTTCGGCATCGAATGGAGATTTAAACGAACCAAGCCGAGTAAAGTTCAGCTCGGCTCAAAAGCTAGTTAACAAGCTTTATAAAGATTAATATTTAAATATTTTTAAAAAATTTTAAAATAAATTTTTTTACATATATATATATTTAAAATTTATATTTTGTATTTTTATAAATATTTTTTTAAAAAAAAATTAAATTTTTTGTTAAAATTTTTTTGTCGAGCCTAGTTTCGGGACAAGTTCCGAGTCGAGCCTAGTTAAAATTTTTTCATTCTCTTTGATAAACCAAATGCCCCTAATGGTTTTAAATTGTCAAAGTTTGTTAGAAAAAGCACCTCACAAAAGATTCAAGAAAACATTTGCTCAACACGGATCCAAGAAAATAAGCAACAATAAACATGGGGAATCCAAGAACATTTAAGAATTTGAATGGTTTGTATGTAAAACACCCTTACTATTATTGATATTTAAGGGTATTTGTCTCCAAAGATTAGCTTATCATATGCGAGTATTTGTTCTCCGACACTGAATTTAGTTCTTCTCTTGTAATTCTTTTCAAGACAATCTTTTTGCATCGTGAAAGTGGAGCATCTGATGCGTCCTCTGGAAATGCCACGACTAACTCATAATTGTTACTACTTTGGATGAAAGGTACTTTAGACTTATCACTTCATTTCTAATTTTATAATTTCCCGGAAATGATACTCAATAAAGGACTTTCCAATTTTGGATTTATACATTTTTTTAATCTAAAAATATTCATTTTTTGTATCCAGAGACAACAATGCATTATGCATACCTTTCTTAAGAAAAAATTTCAATGTTTGATATTGGACAAAACGAGAAAATAGTTATTAAAATAATCTTCACCAAAAGGATTGCAATTGACATATGGTTATATGGACATTAAAGGAGGTCATTTTGGCAAAACTCTAAAATCAGGGGTGCTTAATGAACAAGTTATTCTGTATCGATTCGAGCGCGACTCAGTCAAAACTCGGCCATATAGAGCGCTGCTTGAGTTCGGCATCGAATGGAGATTTAAACGATCCAAGCCGAGTAAAGTTCAGCTCGGCTGAAAAGCTAGTTAACAAGCTTTAGAAAGATTAATATTTAAATATTTTTTAAAAATTTTAAAATAAATTTTTTTACGTATATATATATTTATAATTTATATTTTGTATTTTTATAAATATTTTTTTTTTAAAAAAATAAATTTTTTGTTAAAATTTTTTTGTCGAGCCTAGTTTCGGGACAAGTTCCGAGTCGACCCTAGTTAAAATTTTTTCATTCTCTTTGATAAACCAAATGCCCCTAATGGTTTTAAATTGTAAAAGTTTATTAGAAAAAGCACCTCACAAAAGATTCAAGAAAACATTTGCTCAACAAGGAGCCAAGAAAATAAGCAACAATAAACATGGGGAATCCAAGAACATTTAAGAATTTAAACAGTTTGTATGTAACACACCCTTACTATTATTGAGATTTAAGGGTATTTGTCTCCAAAGATTAGCTTATCATATGCGAGTATTTACTTTCCGACACTGAATTTGGTTCTTCTCTTGTAATTCTTTTCAAGACAATCTTTTTGCATCGGGAAAGTGGAGCATCTGATGCGTCCTCTGGAAATGCCACGACTAACTCATAATTGTTACTACTTTGGATAAAAGGTACTTCAGACTTATCACTTCATTTATAATTTTATAATTTCCCGGAAATGATACTCAATAAAGGACTTTCCACGTTTTGGATTTATACATTTTTTTAATCTAAAAATATTCATTTTTTATATCCAGAGACAACAATGCATTATGCATACCTTTCTTAAGAAAAAGTATCAATGTTTGATATTGGACAAAACGAGAAAATAGTTATTAAAATAATCTTCACCAAATGGATATGCAATTGACATATGGGTATATGGACAATAAAGGAGGTCATTTTGGCAAAACTCTAAAATCAGGGGTGCTTAATGAACAAGTTATTCTGATTTGACTCAAGCGCGACTCAGTCAAAACTCGGCCATATAGAGCGTTGCTTGAGTTCGGGATCGAATGGAGATTTAAACGAACCAAGCCGATTAAAGTTCAGCTCGGCTCAAAAGCTAGTTAACATGCTTCATAAAGTTTAATATTTAAATATTTTTTAAAAATTTTAACATAAATTTTTTTACATATATATATAATTTATATTTTGTATTTTTATATATATTTTTTTAAGAAAAAATCAAATTTTTAGTTATAATTTTTTTGTCGAGCCTAGTTTCGGGACAAGTTCCGAGTCGAGCTCTTATTCAACTATCGATCTCGAGCTCGAGTCCAATCTTAAAAGCTTGTCGAGTCGAGCTCGAACCGAACCAAATATATATCCTTATCGAGGCCGAGCCGAGCCTACTACTATTCGGACTTAACTTTTTGGTTAAGCACCCCAACTCAAGACAATAAACTTGATTTTGTGAATATGTGAAGCACATTTCGGCACATGAGAAATGTTTGGTTTGGCCGTTTGGCCTAAGACTAAAATGTCATATCTTGTTTAGCAAAATATAGTGTTCAATTCCAAGAGGGGGATTAGTGGACGATAGGCATGGCCATGGGGCCGGGCCGGGCTTGGCACTGGGCCGGGCTGGGGGGGGAGGGGACCGGATTCAGACCGGTCTAGGGCGTGGGCCGGTCTGAATCGGGCTGGGGTTGGGGTTTTGGGATTCGGTACCGAATTGAACTGAATCGAAAACGAATCACGAACTGAACCGAATCGAATCGAATCACGAACCGAATCGAACCGAATCGTGAACGAATCGAACCGAATCATAACCGGACCGAATTGAACCGAATCACGAAACGAATCAAACCGAATTACTTTTTTTTCTTTATTAAGTATTATTAAACTAATTACATATATTTTTCTAATTTTATATTTACGTATTAGAAAATCTAAAATATTTCAAATAAATGAACTAATTCATATTTCACATTTTATATTTCAAATTTAATTTCATATTTCATATACTAAAATAAGTGAACTAAAATCAAAATTTTATATTTCATATACTAAAATAAGTAAACTAAAATCATATTCCATATTTCACTTTTAAGAAAATCAAAATTTAATTAAACATGTTTTGGGGGTTGGGATAAGAAGAAAGGGCTTGCACTTAATTTAGAAAATCAAAATTTAATTAAATAATTAAATATTGATTTTCAAAATTAAGTTGCCTACGTATCCGAAAGGAATCAAAGCCCACGTAGTTCTGTTACGTACCTGTAGGGGTGCTTGTGCGGTTGTGCTTAGCCTAATTAGGGACAGACCCCGAACCTCCTTCACCTGTTGGATTGTCGCTTAATTCGCTTGTGTCCATCATCATCCAAAGATTGTCTTCGTCGTTGTCCTCCTCCCTCAATCCTTGGGTCCTACGCTCTGCCTAATCCCAATCTTTCTTACAAACGAATATTTCTATGCTTTCGGGAGATAAGCGGGATCTCTTCTCGTCAAGAACACGTCTACCTGCACTAAAAGCAGACTCGGAAGCAACAGAGAAGGTGGGATTTGCAAGGATATCCTTTGCAATTCTCGCCAAAATGGGAAATTGCCGTTCGTGATCGCGCCACCACTTAATAATTGAAAAATTAGCATCGGTTTCATGTTGGTAAGAAAGATATTCATTAATATTATAAAGTGAAGAAGAAGAAGAAGAAACCGATGTTTTTGATTTTTTTAAAATTCTACCAAGTATTGGCTGCCATCGCGTAGCGGAACTTCCACTAGAAGAAGATACATTTTCGGACGGTGCATAAACAGAAGCATAATGATCATATATACTAGCTAAAACATTTTTACATTTTTCTATATATGCATTGCCATCGTATTGTAAACTTAAAGCGTTATAATAAAATTCTAAACAGTTTTCTAAACCTATAGTCTTGACCCCGGGATCAAGAATAGAAGCTATACCATATATGACGAGAAATTCACTAAAGTAGTTATACCATTTACTAAGCATACTACTAATTACATCACTAACTTAAACGATATTGAAATGCTCGGTAAGAGTACTAACTACGGTAACATACTCTAATATAACTAAATGGATGTTAGGGTCATAAACGTAAGAGAAAATTTTGGTTGCGTGGTCAAAAGCTGCTAAAATGTCACGGATGTGAATTGCGGTATTCCAATGGAAATCAGTAATAAGGTCATCGGGAGTCGATCGGGTTTCATTATAAATAATTGTCAAAATCTCACGGTATTTAATGGCTTCTTTTAACAATTTATATGTGGAGTTCCAACGGGTCGGTGTATCTAGACTCCATTGCTTCTTCCTAAGGCCTCTTTCCTTACACAAGGCCATGTACTTCCTCCTAACTGAGGCCGTAATCCTAATCCATTTAATTACACTCCTAATAGGGTTAAACAAGTCAGTTAACTCAGCTAAACCTTCTTGAACCGAGAGGTTCATAATATGTGCACAACAATAAACATGTAATATTTCTCCACTTTTTATCAACTGTAAGCTTGGTTCGGATATCAAATAATCTATACATTTTGTATTAGCTGAAGCATTATCTAATGAAAGTGAAAAAACTTTATCAAGTAAATGAAAGGTTTTAAGACAGTCTATTATCCTTACCTTAAGATTGTACCCGATATGTCTCTCCTCCATAGCTTGAAAACAAATGATTCGTTTTTGAATATACCACTCATCATCAATCCAATGGGCGGTTACACAAAGAAAAGGTTCACCAAAACAAGAGGTCCATGTATCACTAGTTAGGCTAACACGACCGTTAAAAGTGCGAAATATTTCTATCAAACTACTTCTATATTTATAATAAGCAGTTTGGGTATGGCGTTTAAGCGTGCTCCTAGGGACACGTCTATAAGCAGGTTGTAAAGTGGTTCTAGTGAAATGCTCAAAATTTAGACTCTCACCATAGCTAAAAGGTAATTCATTAGCAATGACAAAATTAGCCATTTCATCAATCATTTTATCTCGATTATAAATAAAAGGCATACCTCCTCCCGGCATGGAACCCATATACCCATGTAGTTGTGTCTGACTTGAAGATTCAGCTGCTCCAACGGATTCCGTTGCATCAAGGTTTATTCCGTGTACCCCGGTCAAGTGACGGGATAAGGTCCCCGTCCCATAACCGGTCTTCCATGTATAAGCGGCTATTGGCTTATTTCCTAATTGCTTGCATACCAAGCAATAGCACATGAATTTCCTCCCTTTGGAAGAAGCATCGGTCATTAGGACCTTCTCAAAATATGGCCATACTTTGGAAGGTTTCTTTCTACATTGAGTAGACTCAGGTACTCCTTCATCACCATCACCATCACCTTCACCTTCATTAGTTAATTAACTAATTAATTAACATTATCAACCAAATATATCATAACTAATCAATTAACATAATCAACCAAATATATCATAACTAATTAAACATCAAGAACTCAATCTAACATAATCAAATAATCTAACATTTATTAATTAGAAGTTTAATAGTTACCTTGTGCAGTAGAAGAAAGAGGATGCCTCTGAGAAGTTGGAGTTTCAGGAATTTGAGGCATTTGAGTACCCGGAGTACCGAAAAGTTATTGCTCCAAGTTTTGAGCAAACTCCGTATTATCATCGAAAGAACTGCTTACACTGAATCTACCTCTTGAATCCATTTTCTCTTAGGATTTGTAGTAATAAACAACTAAATTAAGAATAATAAACCAACTATTTAAGATAACTAATGAAGATTAAGAGAGTACTTAAGAAGAAGATTAGTACTAATAATTAAGCTAATTGTAATTAGTAAAGATTGAGAGATTGAAAGAGTTGAGAGAGATTTTGGTGAGGATGGAAGCCGAATTGTGGTGTTTTTATAGGGCAAATCCAACGGTCAAATAACGGCTACTTTGCAATGTTCAAATTCGGCTAATCTAGCGGGCCGGGCCAAGCGGGCCAGTCCGGGCCGAATTAACGGGCCGAATCGAATTGAATTCTGGGTCGAATCGAATTTTTTATTGAACCGAATCGAAACGGGTTAGGGTTGGAAAATCGGGATTCGTATTCAGCCCATTATTTGGGCGGGCCGAACCGGGCTCGGCCCGGTTTGTTGGTGGGCCGGTTCGAGCCGAGCTAGGGACGGGCTGGGCTAGGGCTAGGTCGGGCTGAACCGGCCCACTGGCCATATCTAGTGGACGATAGTGTCACTCTAACGAACCCTTCACTCATTTTCCCATCCTTGTTTTATCTCCTTGTATCCCCTAAATCCCCACCAGTCCATTACATTGTACACACATGCATGGTAGATTATTGCAGAATCTCCACACAAAATTTTGAACATGAGATTTAATTTAGAAAATCTTTTAGCCAAAGTTTATTTTGATACATATATCATAATCAAGATAAAGGTCTTGTTTGAGAACCCCAAATTATAGAGCACAAACATTTCTCCTCTCTCTAATCTTAATACTGGATATCTTAAGTGTTTTTACTTTAATGATGGAAAAATAAAACTAACTACCTGTAAGGGGAGTGAAAAATTCCTTTTATATGGAGTCCAAGTGTCCTTTGATAGAGGAGAGTAGAGGGCACGATTTTTAGTCGGATAAAACCAACTATTCTTTATTTTAATAACTGTTATCTTTTATTAATTATTTATAAATAAATAAATAATTGTTTAAGTAGTCTAATCTATCAAAGGTTACTTATCTTTTACACAGTATTGATATATATTATAAGCATTTCTGTAAAATTGGCTATGTAACTTAATAAGTGGAATTTGATTAAAATATAAGATTTTGCGGGTCACCCACTTGACACATAATGTGGAAATAACATTCTCCCGACTACTTGGCCTGCTAAACTGATTATGAATATACTTACATTTTATATATATGAAAAATAAAACACACACACACACATATATAGACATAATTCAAAATAGCTTTTAACACGTAATCATCATGATTACTACAACACATATCCAACATGCTCAAAGATACTGTAATTATCATAACATTGAAATTAGCATAAACAATAAACATTGGCGATTACATAGCAATAAAATGCCACACTTCCTTCCATGTACTACGCATTAATGATCCATACTAACTCAGCCTTTAACACCATAACGACCTCTATAATTTGTCTTGTCAAGACAATTCTTGTTTTTTTACAAACAATAATGAATATAGTTATATGAAAAATAAGAATAAGTAAAAACAATCATTACTTGCAAAAAATATCAATTAGTACCACCAACAGTATACTTTATGGATTTACCAAAAGGCCCATCCTTGCAACATGTTCAAAGTATGCCTTTAGTGATAATCCCTTAGTGAGTGAATCAGCTATCATAAGTGTGGTACTTATATTTTCAATAGACACCTATTATTTTTGGACTCTTTCTCTTATTACCAAGTACTTTAAGTCCATGACCTTCGATCTACTCAAAACTTTACCATTCTTCAAGAAGAACACAATTGCGATATTGTCACAAAATATTTTTGGTGGATTGAAAATAGAGTAGACAACGCCAAAGTCCTAAAATAAACTTCCGCAACCATAATTCATAATTTGAGGCTTCAAAACAAGCAATAAACTAGGCTTCCATCGTGGATGAAGCAATGATGGAGTGTTTCTTGCTTTGCCACGAGATTGCCTCGTTTGCTAGTATAAAAACAAACCATGATGTTGATTTCAAGTTTTCAAGACTACCATGATAATCAAAATCCGAATAACCAATAACCACTAATGCTTGTGACATTTTTTATGTGAGCATGTAATCCTTAGTTCCTAGTAGATACCTAATAACTTTGTTTGCAACTTTTTAGTATTCAAATCTTTAATCACTTTGGTATCTTCCTAACATCCCAATGGCAAAACTAATGTCAGGTCTAGTGCACGTTTTGAGCATATATCAAACTCCCAGCTGCTGATGCATAAGGAATTTTCCTCATTTATTCTCTTTCCATTTCATTCTTAGGGCACATCAATTTACTTAATTTGTCACCTCTAATAATAGGTGCAATGCTTTCTAAGAAAGACTGCATGTTAAATATTTCTGAAACCCTGTCAAAATATCCTTTCTAAGACAAACCTAGCATTCCTTAAGATCGATCCCTAAATATCTCGATGCCAATAACATAATTTACCTCATCCACATCAACCATCAAAAAGTTTTTAGAAAGATATTCCTTGGCTTCACGTAACAAACCACGATCACTACCAAAATATCATTCACATATAGTATCAAAAATATAAACTTGTTCCCACTAACCTTAAAAGTACATACACTGATTGATAGTGTTTTTCTTAAAGCCAAAAATATTCAAGGGTATCGTTAAACTTAATATACCACTATGTGGAAGCTTGCTTAAAATCATAAATGAATTTCTTCGATTTGCAAATTAGATGTGAATTACCCTTCATTGTGAACCCCTCATGTTGTACCATATATATATCCTCATCTAAATTCCCATTCAAGAATGCAGTTTTCACATCCATTTGATGTAGTTCCCAATTCAAAATGAGCTACAAGTGCCATGATGGTTCTAAGTGAATCCTTCTTGGAAATTGGGGAAAAAGTATCTCTTTAATTGATACCTTCCTTTTGAGTGAAACCTATGGCCACAAGTGTATCCTTAAATCGTTCAACATTTCCTTTTGCGTTGTGTTTTGGTCTTAAAGACCCACTTACAATCGATGGGTTTAAATTTATTAGGCAATTCGACGAGATCCCATACACCATTATGGGTCGTAGACTTCAACACATCTTTCATAGATTACAACCACTTATCAAAATCATTACTTTCCATTGCTTGTGAAAACAAAATCAGATACTTTCTTATCCCAATATCAAAGATTCTTGTAGATACACCACATAATCATCTTAAATGGTAGACCTACGTATTTTTGAGATCTCCTCAAAGTTGTTGGTTGTGGTGGTTCAACATCATTTTCAATGGCAATATTTTCTGGTGGTAATGAATTATTACCATCATGTTACTCTTGATCCTAAACGTGTACAAAATGTTGAGGTGAACAATTTTCATTGGTAGAAAGGGTGGTGGGATATCCACTCTTATCTCCTCAATTTTCAACTTTTCTCATTTCATTACTTCCACTATTGTCGCCATTCTTTAAGAATTTGGCATTACTAGTTTCAATAATCCTTATATTATGTTTAGGACAATAAAATTTGCGCCCTTTTGATTTATCTAGATAGCCAATGAAATATCCAATATTGTTCTCAAATCAAGTTTATTTTCATGAGGGTTGTATATTTTAGCCTCCGTTGAAAACCTCATACATGCATATGTCTTAAAGTCGATTTCCTACCAGTCCATAATCAAAAGGAGTCTTTAGAACAACCTTATGAGGAACACAATTCAAGATATACATAGTGATCTTTAAGGCTTCGCTCCATAAAGAAACTGGTACAGAATAGTAACTTATCATCTCCTAACCATTTCCATTAATATTTGATTACGCCTTTCACCAACACCATTTTGTTGAAGCGTACCTGAAATTGTATATTGTGCACAAATGCCATGCTTTTCAAAGATTTTGGAAAAAGGTCCCAAATTTCGTCCTGACTCATCATCTCTACCATAAAATTCACCACCTTAATCTGATTTAACAACTTTAATCTTTTTATTTAATTGTCTTTCGACCTCTATAATGAACATCTCAAATATGTCAATAGCCTGAGACTTTTCATGTATTAGATAAATATAACTGTAACGAGATAGATCATGTATAAAGGTGATGAAATACTTTTTTCTTGTAAAACATTATATAGAGAGTGATCCACAAATATCAGTGTGTATTATCTCAAGAACCTCAGTACTTCTTGTGGCACCTTTCTTCATATTTTTAGTTTGCTTTCCTTTAATGCAATCTACATATACAAGAAAATCAGAAAAATCAAGATTTTGTAAAATTCCATCCTTAACTAACCTTTTAATTCTTTCCCTAGAAATACGCCCTATCCTTTTATGCCACAATAAAGAATAACTTTCATTACTCATACTACGTTTGGAACCATTAACTGAATCCAGGGAATATAAACTTTAAGCAAATTCTTAGTCCAAAAGTACTTTATACAAATCATCATATAAAATATCAGAACCAACTATAATAGAATTTAACAAGAAGTTCATATGTCCTAAACCGATTACTATATTATAACCAACATAATCTAATCTAGATAATAGCACTATATTCATCAAAATCTAAGGTAAATAAAAAGTGTTTAAAAGATCCATCACATGACCAGTCACTAACAATAAATGGTAAGTCCAACAACTAGCACTTCAATCCTGAGACAATTTGTTATAAGGATGAACTTTTCACTTTCCTTCGATTTTCGAGTGGTAAGGAATTCATGCATCAAGTTAGTTACATGAGTATTAGCTCCATAATCAATCCACCAAGTATTTGAAGGAACATCAATAAGATTTGATTCGTGACATACAAATGAAAGATTTATACCTTTCTTTTCGAACCAAACTTTGTACGCTTGCTGACTCTTCATGACTTTGGACAACTTCCCTAGGCCTACCTTTCTTTGGTGCAATTTTCTTTTCATTTTGAAACTTTATTTTCCTTTTCATGCTTACTTGAGATACAAAGAGCAAAGCTTTGTCCTTATTTTCTTAATATCACTTCCTCCTGAACACATTTAATTGCTAACTCATTCAAATTCCTTTTTTCACTATTGGCATTATAGTGAAAGTTGAATGGTGCAAGCTATGATGGAAGTGAGTTAAGAATAAACTGTACTAAGAAGGACTCATCTATACCCATGCCCAATGCTTTAACTTTTGCAGCCTTTTCAGACATGGTTAGAATATGTTGCTAAAATATCTTTCTGACCATCATATTTCATGGTCAATTCAACCATTAATGTGCTTGCGAGGGACTTATCAACACATTTAAAACACTCATTGACATTCTTCAGAAATTATGTGGCAGACTTAGTAATCGGTTAGACCTTGACCAAGCTTTATAATTTTCAATCTGCGACGGAGTCCTACTATCCTTAACTTCTGCAAGTTTTTTTTTTATCAAAGTCATATCAAGGTCTAATAAACCTAGTGAATATTGGACCCTTTCACGCCATTCCGAAAAATTAGATCATAAAAAATTACCCTGTTGTATGCATCAATTTCTTAGTTGAAAATGTTAATAAAATTGTTAATTCAGTTGTTAATTTCATGAAAAAAGTAGGTGTTATCAAAACTATTATAAAAAAAAGTTACGTAGTATTACTAGCATAATTTGCAAATATTGCAACTAGGAAAACAAAGCATTGACTGGTGAAACGTCTAAAATGGCAAAATACTGAAAAGACCGCAAAATTCCAAACAAAATAACATATCCTATGACAGGCTCTTCTTGGGCTGATGCATGAATTGGCTAAGAGCTGTGTGTGTTAAGAGGTTAAGCTTCCTAACCAGTGATCTATAAAGGATTGGATCAGGACAAAAATCTCCATCATTCAACAACTTGAGGTTGATGGAAAGAGGAGTTGTTGCTGATTTGAAACATCAAGCCTAGAGAATGTAAGAAGCTCCTTTTTAAACTTCCTTTGAATGAGAACAATCCCGTCACTTAAGTGTGAGACTTTGATTCCCAAAAAGTAATTGAGTAGGTGAAGATCCTTTATGCTAAAAGTAGAATCAATATGAGACTTGAGTTGAGTAATGGCATGATTGTTGTTGCTAGTAATAAGTATGTCATCAACTTACACTGCAACACTAGTTAGAAGCTGCCCTTTTCTTTTAATGAAGAGTGAGTAATCATTTTTTGATTCTATATAACCGAGTTGCTGGAATTCAGCGTGGAGTTTTGAAACTTGAAGCTTGTTTGAGGCCACAAAGAGATTTTTTGAGCTTCTAGACCTTATTGCTAGGATTAGGTATACCCTCTGGGATTTGCATGTCATCTGCACTTCCTCCTTTAAGTCAGCATAAAGGAAGACATTATTAACATGTAATTGATGAAGAGGCCGTCTATTAGCAGCATTAATTGATAAAATACATCTCATGGTAGGTATCTTGACTAAAGTTGAGAAAGTTTCTTCAAAGTCCACAATACACCATACTTTTGTATATAGCCCTTTGCAACAAGTTTGGCTTTGTGTCTTTCTAGAGACCCATCAGACTTAACCTTGAGTTTGTATACCCATCTACAACCAACTACTTTCTTGGAGGGTGGCAAAGAAACTACTTTCCACGTGCTATTCTTCTCTAAGGCAGTGATCTCTTTACACATAATCTCTCTAATTTAGGTCTTGTCATGCCTCAGAATAGGATGTAGGTTCAATCAAATGGGTTTTAGAAGTTAAAGCATCCTTTAAATGAGTAGGGAGAGAATCAAACTTAATGAGATTGCACATGTGACTTCTTTTAGTATCACATTGATAGTCACTCATCTAGTTTGGGTGTCTTGGTTGGTCTAGTTGATCTTCTCAACATAGGCACTGATTGAGGAGTGATGGTGATTATTTCTGATGTATTAGATGAAGTGGACGATGAAGCTTCTGGAGGTGGGCCCTTATATTATATAGGAGAAACATAAAGCTCAAAAATATCATATGTATTATCAGGATTTTTGGTGTATTTAGGCAAAAAAAATCTTGGGGATATAGTGTGAGAATTTGAATCACAATGAGAAGGAAAATGATTCTCATAAAAGATCACATCTCTGGATATTTTGATATTGTGAGTGGTGAGATCCATCACTTTGTATCCTTTCTGATGTAAAGGATAGCCAACAAAGACACCAGGTGATGCTCTAGGATCAAATTTTGATCTATGTGCTTTTAGGGTAGATATGTAACATAGGCACCCAAGTTATCTCAAACGATCAATGCAAGTAGGGACTCCATGATAAGGAATTAAGAATTTTAAATTCTTATAGGCATTCTATTAATGAGATATGTTGCACACAGGATGCTTTCACCCCAATATATTCTAGGAATATTTGATTGCAAGCTAATTGCTCTTCCAGTTTCCAGCATGTGCCTATGTTTACGCTCCACAACTCCATTTTGTTGTGGAGTTTTTGCATAGCTTGTCTGAAAAATGATGCCACTTTGAATATAGAATTGCTTCATGGGTCCTTGAGTTAATTCAAGAGCATTATTAGACCTCACACACAATATCTTGAATTAAATTGTGTTTGAACATATTGCGCAAAATACTTCATAATTTGGATAGATCCATTCTTAGATTTAATAAGATGCACCTAGGTATATCTGCTCAAGTCATCTACAATGGTTAGAAACTTATTAAACCCATTGTAAGTGCGATCTTTGATCTTTGTAATGACCCCCACACATCTATGTGGATTAACTCAAAGCACTTAAGTGTTTTTATTGTACTACTAGGAAAAGAGAACCGTATTTGCTTTGTAGTAGCACATACTTTACACAAGATTCCATTAGTACAATCCTTTACATGCTAGGATAAAACATGTTTAAAGCATTGGAAAGGAAAATGGCCTAGCCTAAGATGCCAAAGCTCAACTATCTTAGCGGCTTTATTACTAGCCTGACTCCAATTATTATTACAATACCTAGACTTACTATAAGATAAAATTGATGTGTTGTGCTCATAATTCAAGTCTTGAACACAATATAGCCCCCCATATAAGCTACCAAGATGCTAAGTATTCTGAGAAGGGTTCCAAACATAGCATGGATTGTGATTGAATATCATAGATGCATTGATATCTTTGCAAAGCCTCGGGACAGATAATAGGTTGAATTTGAAGGATGGCACTTGAAGAACATTCTTCAAGCATATTTGATCAGTTAATTGAAATGTGCCACTATATTCCACTATTACTCTAGAACCATCCGGTATAGGAATAGTATTGTCCATTTTAAGACCCAAACATGCTCAAGTCATTGCAAATATGGTCGGTTGTTCCACTATCTATTAACCACTTAACATTTAAGGATGATGTGCTAAGTTGGCCTAAGCATCTGTTGTTAAGGAGCCATTTGTTGCTAAAATCTCTCCATTGTGTTTTCTACTTGATAAATCAAGCAGATTATAGTACTCCTCAATAGAGATCATAGGTGCAGTGACCTGATTTTCTGATTCTCTTCAAAGATATGTTTGTGCGAGTCATTTTCTTCTGTTGCTGTAGCTACAACACGTGTCTTCCCCTTCTGCCAAACATTTCCCTTGTAACTAGTAGGGTAGCCATGCTTCTTCCAACAAAAATCAACAGAATGTCCTGGCCTATTGCAATTAGTACAAAACAAACTTGAAGGTTGTTTCTTATTCCCTTGAGTAACCCTAGAATTGTACACAGATTGAGAGAATGAGTGCTTGAATCGTCCTCCTCTCTGGATCCACTTATTCGCAGTGAAAACCATTGAGTTGTCTAAACCAATAACGCTACTATGTATATTACTGAGTTCCTTGTGCCTCTCTTGGACTTCCATGATTTAGAAAAACGTTTAATTTGAATATGTTGATTAATCCTAGCATACCATCCCCGGCTGTCGTAAAATATAGAACTTAAACAACTAAACATATAGTCCAACTATACAAGTTATTAACTTGGATATTCCTATGCGAAGTGGTTAAATCCGAGGAGAAAAAGGAAAAAATTGTTTGCACCAAACTTAAACAGATAAGGAGAACTACATAACTTACCAAAAATCATCCAAATTGATCCAAAAAAGAAGGGAGAAAAAAGGACCTGCAGATCCAGCATAATTATGCCAAATCGGTAGTCGTACACCTCGTATATATGACATTGACATGATACGACCAGTATAATGATGCTAAACCACCCAGAGCAGGTAGACTGGCACTTTTGCCACACAAGGAAGTTGCTAATTTACAACACATTACAAGATTGAAATTGCCAGGGAGGCCACGCAAAAGATAATTATCAATCAGCAAGGACCTGCCATAAACGGGAACAACAAGAACAATGCGTACAATCTGCCACAATATCATGATCACTTTCAATGCTGCATGCTGCACATTGCATATCAATTAATTAGCCTTGAGTCTAAGGAAAAAGTCACGTGGTTGTCTCCGAAAGAAAAGTGGTGAAAAGTAGTAATGCTTCCTGCAGATGACAAGAGCGGATATCTTCGGGGATTGGTGCTGTCGCTATAGCATCAAAGCAGCTCAACTGAGTCTCATGTGTAGAATCTTCTCCACTACCTGACACAAGCAAACTACAGATCTCTTCTGACATCTTTGAATAGGCCACCCTACAGGAAAACAATGTTTGTTACATCTTTCTTTGTAGCGCATCAGAGACTAATGAAAACAAGAATTGAGTGTCATAAGTTCTTTTGTCTTTCTAGCGGTTAAATGTACAATTGTTAAGAATCTCATAACAATATGATAAAGAAGACAAATGAGTACAAAAGAATAAAAAATTATCCAGACAATGAATCAACACGACTCAAATTCTCTTCTTACACTTTTGAATAGGCCACCCTACAGAAAATGTTCATTACATATGATTTCTTTGTTGCGCAGCATAATAGAAGACTAACGAGAAAAAAGATATTATCCTTTGTTTTTTGGTTTTTCGCACTTCAATGTAGTATTCAATAGTGAATATCATAATTATATGCAAAAGAGGACATAAATTACTACCAAAAAAAAAAAAAAAAATCCATATACAATAAATCAACAAAAGTAAATTGCGTACCTTGCGTCTGTGGGTAGCTTGTTTCTCAGTACTTCCAAAGATTTGTTGAGGCAATCAAAGAACTCCCTACAAGCTGCTTCTTTACTCTTCAGAGAATCCTAAAAGAAATAATACACATCATCACAATAGTCTTTAGCAAAAATTGTAAGGGATAAATTCTTTAGCAGTATAGTAACATTTTGGCCGTGTTTGACTTTGGTACAAGCCATTTGTTAGTAGTTATCATTTACAAGAAATCAAAACTTCATATACATTGCAAGAAGTATAATTTGAGAGAGATATTCACAACAGAGAGGAGCCAGTAATATGGGATAATCAATATTGGAAAGATGAAAGCCTCATCATTATTATAATTTGATTCATACAAAAAGATATGTCATTGTTCAGTTCTAATGACTCATTATTTCCTTCTTTTCTTCTATATCTACCCAAAGCACATTGTCACTCATTGACATTTTCCTATGCAAAGGCACAGACAGTCTCATATGACGCAAATCTGATGCCTGTGAGCATGTCTAGGTTTTGGTATAAGTAAACATTATGGTGTGCTTGTTTAAGGTTTTCTTGTATTTTATCTTGTTTGGTGCTCATCCCATGATGTGGAATAACAGCCTTCTCAACATCCCAACAGCATTCATGGAAATGAGGCTTCAGACTTACCACCAACCATGTATCCACCATTTTTTGTGATTAGTTGAGCTGAAGACTTGGGGGGGGGGGGGACCTACGTGTGGTTTTGGTGTGTCAACCAAGAGGTAAGTACTCGTAACTATTAGGGTTCCTGTGATGGAGCCAAAGTTTCAGTGGTGACATGTAAACAGATATTTGGATTGAAGTGCAGGGCATTGAGAAATTGCTACAAGTGATAGGCGCTAGAGGGCAAAGTGGCAATATGGAGCAAATTTGACTGTACTTGCCTTGGCTAATTATTGAGTGGCTTAAGACAGGTAATTTGTGTCACTTCCACGACAAACTTGTTCCAGCCCTTGCGAGTGATGAGTGTCAATGTTGCTAGAATCAGAGTTGTTCAAAAGCAACACGGCCCGCCCCAGAAAATAAATGAAATTTTTTGGGATTGTCACTCCTTTTACCCAGCCCAATTTTGGATTGAAAAGCACAAAATTTTGGGCCGGGCCATGGCCTCTTGATTAGTTCTAGCTAGGATGCTAGGGAGAAGCTACATAAGTGGCATACCAACACAATGGGAAGCCAAAAGAAGCATGCTTAAGAGAGCCACATGCAGGCATTTAAAATTTAGGTGAGAGTTGTTTCACAACTGTGTGGCACAGCCAGTTGGATATGACACAATTTTGAGCTACCCTGCAGTTTGATACATATTTTTTGGTAAAATGATGGTGTGGATAAAATACTCATTTCTAGAATTTGGGGCTTGTTCTGGCCCAGACCATACTCCACAGTCGTTCCACACTTTAGTCATCCCAATGCATCATGCCTAATAATCTTCCTTTCTTGAGTTTTTCTCTCAAAGGTTAACCCAAAATATCAGTTACTGAAGCAGGCACTAGGGGTGGCAAAAACAACCTGACCCGAAACCTGACCCGAACCCGACACGAAAATAGCGGGTTAGGGTTGAGATTTTCGACACGAAAACTTAATGGGTTGACACAAACCCGACCCAAAATTAAATGGGTTAGGTTAAGGTTGAAAATTCCAACACAAAAATGACTCATATAACCTGAAATTGTTTTTGGGTCTTAAAAAAAATAATTGACAGTGTCCAAAATATTTAAGAACTATGTGAATCAATCAGCCACTTAGCCATACTTATTTAAGAATTGAATAAATATGCTTAGTATTCACCCACTCATCTTGTCAGCCCAAGCCCAAAAGTAAAACCTAGAAGATTCTACTAGGCCGTTTCTCACTTAACAATGACGTAAATGTTTTATTTCACCAAATAAAGCTTGTAGTCTTGGAGAGAAAATCAAATCCTACTCTCAGCCGTTTCTCACTGTTTCTCAGCTCAACTCAACTCTCCATTTCTCATCTCAACTCTCCATCTTCAAATCTTCCTCTCCTTCAAGCCATCAAAGCTCAAAGGTAATTTTCTGTTAATTGTTTTTGTTTTGTTTTTGTTTTTTTATTTTTTAAATACAGCTTTTGTATTTGATTTTTGTTGTTGTTCTTGCTTGATAATAATCTTAATTAGCCTAAAATATTTGTTGGTAATTTCTATTGTTGATTTTTTTTTTGTCGAGAAAGGGTAGATTTTTTAGTCCTGATTTTTTTGTTAATTTCATACGCATGTCTTTATTTTTTGATTTTTAGTTCTGATTTATATTGATTTGGTTTGGAAGCTTTCTCTTGCATGTTCTTGTATGCAGCAGATCTAGACAATATGCTCATAGGCTCATAGCAGAAGTAGCAGAGCCTTTATTATTTCTCTTTGCTTCATATGAAGTTCCCAACAAAAGAGTGGATCGGGACCAGGTAAGCAACCCATGGGTTAACAGGCATGGGCCGGTGGTGGGGCACAAGATTGAGCCGAGGATCAGGACAAGGTCATTGTTGTTGTGGTGGTGGCTCCGTGGCTGAGCAGGCGTAGATGGGGTGGCTTGGGGGATCTTTATTTCTCTACAAGCTTCATATGACAATTATTTCTGTTAAATGTGTTTTGTAATTTATTAAGACTTTATTTTGGTATGTAAATATGTAATAGTTAATTAGGAATTTAGACTTGTTAGACTTTATTTGATTTTCTTGAAAATTTTAAGTTTGAAAATCATGTTTGAAAAAATTAGGTTAAAGAATCAGGTTTTGTTAATTTAAGTAGTCATTAAAAAATCAAGTTGTTTAGGTAAAAAAAAGGTCAAATCAGATCATTTTCGGGTTGACTCAAACCCGAAAATATCAAGTTCGGATTGGGGTTTTCAACCCAAAAACTTAAATGGATCAGGTTTGGGTTGGGGATAGCTGACTCGAAAATAGGTGACCTGAACACGAACCCGACCTGATCCATTTGCCACCCCTTGCAGGCACTCCAGCATTTACCAGGTTTCTGGATTCCAAAGACCTGGGTAACGGTAATCTCATAAGACAGGCCACTAAAATTTTGGTTTATTGGTTCTATCGCACAAGTCTGCATTACACAACATACAAATGGGAACACCGTATGAGAAAGGGAAGTGAGAGGGATCTTTCAACTCATCATCTGGTCGCGGCACACATAGTAAATCAACAGAGTGCAACCAGCGCAGAAAGTCTACCAGAGATTACCACTTTATTTCTGCTTGTCAATAGTAGACACCAAGAAACACCCATAAAAATACAAAACCTCACTCTGATAAAAGAAGAAATTTTTGCCAAGCTACTGGGGCATTTGAGGCTTAGAGCAATAATTTCACACAATATCCGATCCCCCCTCCCAAGACTAATAAATGCACATCTAAAGATTTATGATGTGAAACTTGATAATCACAGAAACAATCAGGGATCATAATATGATCCAGGCATATAGACAGAGTCAACATGAAGCTGAGAATGCGTACCAGTTTGTTTATATCATCATCATCATTATCACCCTGAAGAGAGCTTCTTAAAAGATAAAATGAGATATAAATTCCAGCTCCCAAGTCCCAGTCTTCAATCTCCAACTTGTGATCCTCCATTGAAGTTGCCAACCTCCATACCTCTGAGTCTTTGGCTGCATGTACATAAGTGCTACTATAATTACTAACTCTGACATTCAAAGACAACTGTACCAGGTTGTGAATCAGCAGTAGATCACCGTTGGCAAACAAATAGAAAAACAAAGCAATTTTAAAAGACATGGAAAGACTTATAAGAAATCTCCTAAGTAAACATATATAACCATGCAAGTTCAATACATTTATAGCAAGTGATGTAATGCATTATCATCAATAATGTAGTCATGCAATGAAAGGACCAAATGAGTAAATTAAAAGTACCAAAAGATAAAGAGAATATACAAGGTGGTAGACTGGCATTGAAACACTGATACAGCAAAGAGGCAATTACAAGGTTGGATCAGCTTCATATTCATCATCCATACAGTAAAAAAAATTAAGCTAGCTTGACAAGAGAAGAAAAAGACAAAGATTTTGATAGCGGCTAAGAGGGGCTGAGAAATCATTGTGACACACTGACACACATTTTTTTCTCCAATTTCAATTTTTTCATTACACAAAAAGCCACTCTAACTAGCAGTAATTTTCATAAACTTTGACGAGATAAAGTCTGCAGGCACCGTTTTGAGATAGAATTTAAAGCATGTCAACCTTACAAGGTAGTTTTACATGAAATTACTCATTTAAAAAGAAATCTGGGACCTAAGCTACAAAAGATAAAGTAAGCAACAGGATTATTGCAAACCCCACATTATAGTCAGTCAGATAATTAGATCTTATTCTTCAAATAGCAAACTATAATTATTCGCATTGCATCTGAATGGTCTTGACATTACAGAAAACAGTAGGTCTAAACAGTACCATAAAGTAACATTTCAATGTAAAAAATTGTCCACAACCTTCATTCATAATAGCTATTAGCTGAATATAACCAAAATATATATATATATAAAAAAAAAAAAAAAACAGAACCAGCCTGCCTTCAAGAAATAATAATTATTGACCCATAGAGATTTTTTTTATCTGCATTAAATAATTTACTTGCTTTAAGAACTAGTAAATCTTGATTATTCAGATTGCATAAGTCAGTATCATACTCATCACTCAAGACACAGCTAGTCTACAGTAGCTCTTTCCGTGAATGTGATTTCTTGAAGGATTACAAAAAAACCCTTCCAAATACACAATCCAAAAGATAAAGCAGGTGGTTGACAAAACCTAAATGACAAGGGCCCAAGCCAAAAGTGATATACAAAATAACACTGAAAAATTAAGATTACATAGAGTGACCCAGGGTAAAGCAGTTCCGATGATCCAAATGAAAATCTAATGGCTCTGAACCACCTGGGTTAAAAATATTAATTCACAGCCATTCATCAAAGAAGCTTATGCTCAGTGGATCAGGTTATTGAGGCACAGCAACCTTCAAAGGAAGGAAGGGGAAAAGAACCAAACTTGAACATTGAGAAACTCAGAAAGTGAAAGGACACAACAGAAAGAGTGTCCCCACTCACACAGGAGCACTGCTACAAGATAAAGGAACCAAAACACCTGACGATAAGGGAGGATTTCTATGCATGTTGAGTTAACAAGAAATAAGAATGAAGGGTGAATATGAACCAGCATAGAAATCAACAACCAAAGCTTACAGCAAGGACACAGCAGATGCAGATAATTAAGCTTTGTAGTTACAATCTTTCATCATCTAAACCCTGAATTCCAACAATTTGGGACAAGTGACAAAAACAGAAACAGATAAGTAACAACCTCATTGAGACTCAGGATGCAGTAGCCAGCACAGAATCTGTTCAAAGGTCATTCTCTGTTTAGGTTGCCTCCTACCCTCATGGGTAGTTAAATTAGTTAAATTTGACAGTGTCACAGCTAGGTAAGCTCTACTGTCACCAGCAATCCAGCATGTTGTCTGCCTCTCCCCTACCCTCCAAAACAAAACCAACATTCCTTCACATAACCCAATACCATCTAACAGTAGGCCCAAAAGAATAAGATCAAGGCAACTAGAACAAATTCGATGTCACTTGTCCCCCCCAAGTTCCCAGTGATAAGAGAGATTGAGTAGGGCGCGTGGTGAGAACCCCAGCAAATGCACTCGCTCGTGAGTACAGAGTGCCAAAGACGGAAGATGGTACCAAGAACAAGAGCAAGAAAAATGAACAGAAGACTACAACTGACCTCATAACCCATGCTTATATTTCTATCTTGCTTCATAAGTACAATATACTGATTGCAGCACAAATACTACCCTATTACTCGATATTCCCTCCTAGTTGCTATGATCCATCCTTTGGATTGACTCAGCTCAAGTTCTTGGAGATCTTGAGACAGATTTATATCCAATCTTACATCTACAAAAAAAAAACCAAGACCCATATATAGGATGCACTTCCAATTTGACAGTCCTATTGGAAGGGAGAGCGCATGTAACGCTTGTAAGGGTGTCAATTTAGGTTTATACCCGGTGTCAGCACAAGGAGTTGAGGCCATGGACCATAAGAGAGTCACAAAAAGGGTGTCTGGTTGCTGTCAGACATCTGACTTGCAATCAGGGAGATAAGGTTCATGAAATTATAATGTGAAAAAGGCCCCAAATGAAGATCTGAAAAAAGAAAAGGACTAGTATAAAAGGGGAGTATCTTCTATATTGATTCTTGTATATCATGTATTATAGGAACTAGGAAGGTTTCCAAGTATAGTACATATGTCCTAGATGTTTTTAATCTTCAAGATTTGTCTTGTATATCTCGTATGAAAGGGAGGTCTAATCTAATTTTTAATACCTGATTGATTATTTTTTTCAAAATTTTCTGATTTTTGTGAAAGGTAAAGAAATTCCCAAACCTCAGAGTTCCCTTACTATACGGAGATTATAATGTGAAGTATTAATGATGCCTAATGGTGATTCAACAACACAAGCAAAGAAAAGGAAGCTCTACCAAGCACACACTATAATGAGGAATGGACATAGCTTTACCTGACAAAAATAAAGGATGAACAACTGATGTTATGAAAATTGAATGAGCCTTTTGCCAACAGTTACACTGAATGTAGTGTTCTAAAGCCTTCGGAAGATCACCATAGTATTGAAAATACACAGCCTACAGTGTATACAGTAATAATAACAGTCAAAAGAAGAAAACCCAAAGCAATGTAAAAAGGGAATATATTAGAGGGAATATAAAGTAGAGCAACATAAAAAGAGAATTGCTTAAAAATGGTGATCTAAGGTATATAAGCTTAAAAAATAGCACATATAAATCTTAGTTAAATACCCATGAAAAAATACTAGTCAAACCATATGATAGCTAATACAAAAAGGAGAAGGAATACATCTTTCTAAGTTTTGATTGCCTCTTGTGCACGTGGAAACAGTATCTTTTGTGATATCGTGGTGTCAATGCATGGGGGAATAACATGGTTCTTATGTAAGGAGTGAGAGTGAGTGCCTACGAGTCTGTTGAAGAATACAACCTACAGATGCGTGTATGAAAAAGGAAGAAGTATGGTTCATAATGCACATGCCTTCTCTGAGCTCTTCCATATTATCTTGAGAGGTCATGGCAGTTAGGTAATGTGAAAGCCTAAAAAAGGATCCCAAGAGTAAGGAAGGAAAAAAAAAGGTTTTTTTTTCTCAACAAGAAGCTACCATGCAATGTAGGTAACACATTTTTTATAAGACAGTGGGTGGTAACACATCACTGCTCGTAATTTTAAAGAGATTAGACACCTTAACTTGTACCCTGTTCTTTTCAGCTGAATCTTTCGAATCAAATTTTTTATAAAAGATCATAAATTTCCTAGCTCCAAAATCTAGATTACAACAGCCAATAGAAACTTAATGAGAAAAAATATCTGAGCGGCTGAGCCTTTCAACAGAATCATGCAGTTTATTCATATTCCAGCCAAAACAATGAATCATTTCTCAAATAATTAACTGCATAAGAAAAAGCTAGGCTCTATTTTCCATTTCCCCCATCATTATCTTGGATTCAATCCAAAAAAGGAAAATCAGAAGTCATCATACATTCCTTCAAATATGAACATTAAAATGAGTTTAGAATCATAAGAGACATAATTATTCAAACTCTTGTCATGTGATCAACAAAAAAGACCATACCAAAAGAATACAGTAAATAAAGGGGTTGTACACTATGGTAAATATCGAGAAAGAATATAAAATCAAGATCACTCTTTCCTCCCCTACAGTTTCGTTATTCATTTATTCGTTCTCATTCCCCACCACAGGTTTTCAAGTTCCCCAGCATCCTCCAATCAGATTCCCCACCCTTTTCACTTCTCCCTATCTTAAACTCCTCTCAACTCCCTCACCACTTCTCCTGATTTCCAATTCTCCAGCTTGACCATGACAATGGCAAGCTTCAAGAACTTGGTTAATTCGACAATGTAATCGTTGAAATAGACCGAAAAGTTCTAAATCTCAAACTTCCTTCCAAATCTACCTATGATAGGATGAATTTTGATTATTACCCATATGAAGGTCGTGTGACTGCAAAAGATGATAGTTGTGAGGAAGCTGTGGTGGAGGTGGTAGTATCATTGGTAGGTTATGGTAGATATGTAGGTCATCAGAGGAGTTAAGGTCATAGTAGGTATGTAGATCATTGGTGATTGAAAGGTTTGTCTCATGGACAGCCAAGTGATAAGCAGTAGTTAGAAGGAGGAACAAATCCACTCATGGGGAATTTTTTTTGTTAGTCCGCAAACACTTGAAAAAGGAATCAATTATCTTTTCCTTCTCCAAGCAAACAGCATGACTAATTAAAGGATTTTCATTCATTTCCTAACCTTTCAGCACTCTTAAACTTGTTAAAATATACCATTCACAGATATTAGCCTCATGACACTATAGTAAGGAGAAATTAGGAAAACAAAACAAATACTCTGTCTGGTTCAGAATATGAATAGATTGGGTCCTTGAAAGAAAATTCACAACATTTAAAAGTGTTTAGGTAGGGCACTGGTGATTAAAACTGAGATATAAAATCACATTGAGAACTTGAATTGACAAGTATTCGTACATTGATATACACATGATATAGAATGAGAACAGTCAGTTAAATGGACAACTAGTGTAAGAAAGAGGGAGTAAAAATGTACCATAGCCTCATGCAACCACTGTGAAGGAACACCCAACTCCTCAATGAATGTACGCTGTTCTTCTTGCAAACTCCAGGTGTCACAATATTGGAACAAGATTTCCCGGATAACAGTAGAGTGAAGATAAGGAAAATCTTCACGATGGGGCATGTGGAGGACAACATAGATGGCCCAATGGCATTTCCCTAGGCAAAGAAGCTGAGAAACATATGCCATGTCAAGAATGTAAAGATCACTAGAACTAAAAGCGCCAATAGCTTCAAGAATTCCGCGCTGATGCCAGATCATATGGTAGTCCAGTGGATCATTGGTTGATGCAAAAGCACTAAACATGGATTTCACGCCATCAAATTTACCATCTTCGCTAGCATGGAGCAGCATCAGATAATAAGCAAGGTCATACCGCCCCTCTCTGGCAACTTTAACAGTTTCCTCAGATGGTCCCTCGTCAATATATACTGGAACAGGATATGGAGCCTTTCCTACGGAAAGTAGATGCTGATAAGTATGGAAAACAGCAGGTAACGCAGTGCCCGGCGGCAATTCATACCACATCAACAAACCCAAAAACCTTTTCCAATCAATACTTTTTCCAGCCAAAGCATTGTGAATATGACCCGAAAGCAATTCAAAAACCTGCATCCTGTCCTTCTCAATAAAATCAAAGTCCATTCCATTAGTTCTCCATAGCTCCAACTGTTGAGCTATGTCGGAACGATTCACCATAGACCCACCAGCCTCTCCAAGCAAGCAGGCCAGCCTCACATCCCCTCTAGAAGCAGCCAACTCAACAGCAGCATCCAACTGTCGCCCAGTCAGGAATAGGAATATCTGATCTAAATCATCAGACTCACTCAAGGAGCTTAGATCTTCTTGCACTCGGTGGTACACACTCTCTTGTAACCAATAGCTAAACTCCGCCCTTCGCATCAAAGGGAGTGCTTCAGGGTCGATTTCTGAGCTACTGGCTCTTCCATCCAGTATCATATCTTCCTCATGATCAACTACCCCAACCACTGTCTGCCCATCAGTCTCCCTTTCAGAAAAAAGGACCTTGATCAGCTCCCATACAATCACTTGGTGCATCAAAGACATACGCACGGATGGCAACATACCAGGAACCTCAAGCTGCTTCTCGACTACGTCTATATAGCGCCGGCAAATGTCTGAGAGATCTAAACGATCACATACAACTTTTTGGAGGCTTAATTTCGAGGATCCAACTTCAACTTCATGTATCTTATGATTCAAAGACTTGTGTAGATCCAAGGGGGACTTGAACAGGGAATCGACAGCATCTTCTATCAGTTCATCAGTTTCATCTCTAGCAACCTTATCAATTGCAACCTTTTCAAGAGTGATTACAGACGATAACACTCCTTGCCGATCACCACTATGAATAAGGACACCATTAGGTCCCCACCCAACACGAAATGACCGACCCATAAACAAACCTGCATCAACTATATTTCGCGAATGATAACCCGACACTGGTGTTTCTTGCCTGTAGTCCAGTTTAAAACCTAGTGGATTAACCACTCTCATAGGCGATCCTTTGTTCTGTTGTGCTAGTAGAAGAGCCCCATCAAAACTACTCGACTTGTACTCGAGCAAAGGTACTGGAGTCTTCCTAGGAGGGGGAGGACTCGGTTTGTAACTCACCCTTAACCCTGCATTACGCAGCGAAGCTCCTCGTTTCTCATCACCACATTCATACTCATCATTCTCACCCGAAAACATCAACATTTTCATCTCCTTCATTCTCTCAGGATCAAGCCCAAGATGAGCAGGAAGCGAGTGCGAAAGCTCAGCAGTTTCCTCGCCCATGTCATACACATCGCTACCAAAACCCTCATCCTCTTCAACACCGCCATTCATCTCAGCACGACCCTCGCTCAACTCCCCCTCCGCCTCATCCATCACAATATCATCCTCATCATCCAAACTCAACCCGAACCGACTGAAGTGCCTCACCGAAAACCTCCACTCTCCGCTCAACAAATCAAAAGAAATGAACTCCGCGCCCTGCCTATCCGCACTGTCTCTCAACCTATCAACAACCCTACTAAAACTAACCCTAGCGGGACCCGAATCCGCCGTCTTCGTCCCGAGCTTCAAAAACAAAGTAACAACAGCAGGCTTATTCAACCCTTGCCCGGCCGGCGGCTTTCGGCTCTCATCTTCATAAACAACAACCTCGTTCCGATTAAACCTAATTATCTCATCCAAATCCAACCCTCTAACATCCGTCTCACCCAAAAACTTCACGTACCCGAACCCTACCCTCCCAACTACAAAGTCCCTAATTTTGCTGCAATTTCCGGGGATTTTCGCCTCGATTTCAGCTAATTTGTGCAATGATGGTTCAGTGTAATAGTCGGAAGATCGTAACAATGGAACAATTTTATCCTTTGAAACCCTATTTGTTTTACGTTTTTTGCAAGGAGATGAAATTTGGAGTGAAGATGAGTAGTTTAGCGAGGAGGAGGGTTGGGGGAGTGAAGGGAGCAGAATGTCGCACTCCATGGTTAGGATAGAAGAAGACAAAGGAGGAAGTTTGCCTGGTTCGAAGGAGAAGGAGGAGTGTCGCCGCCGTTGTATGGTTGTCGGAGGTGGAGGACAGGGAGACGTATGATAGGGGTTTGGGGTTCGAGTTCGTGTTTGAGACAAACGGAGTGATAGTAGGGGGCGGTGTTTGTTTTTCTGATTCTTTGAACTTTAGGGGGTCCGCGTTGCTTGCATGAAGGCTGATAAGAAATTCCAAAAGTAATTTTCTAAAAATGGTTTATAAATCTATACATATCGTACGTATTCTATTTGACTATATTACTTTACATCTTTTATTCACAAATTTCTCCTATTTTACTCTATTTCACACTTATTCTACACCTCTCAATTCACTCACTCACCTCATTTTTTCCACTCATTCCAAGTGTAACTCTCTTTAATTCACTTTACAAATTACCTACACTTATTCCCACCACTACCATAAAATTAATTCCTCAAATCAACCTCCATAACCTCAAATCTATATTATCTAGTAGAACGGGTAGGTAAGGACCTCCTCAAAGTTTATGTGCAAAATTAAGTAAGGCTATGAGGAAAGTATTGAAGGCAATGACGAATTCTTCAAATGAATCAAATGTGAGTTTTCGTGTTTTGTTTTCAATTCCTATGATTTGAATGTAAATGTGTTTGCTTCCATTGTTAAAATGCAGATTTAGTTTTTATTTTTGAGATTATGGCTTACAAATTGTTATTGGGAATTACTATAAAATGGTTGTTGATAGTAGCTATATATCCGTCTATTTTGGATAGTTCCATGGAGGAACCATGTGTGGCACATAATTCTTATTTATTTTTTAAAAAAATTAAAATTAGATAAATTATTAGTATAATCCATTAATAAGATTAAGAATAATAATAACTAGTATTTTAATTAAGAATGTTAGTATTTTATAATTAGTAATTATTTACTATGTTTAATTATAATTATTATACATTTATGAATTATTAATTATAATTGATAATAATTTATAAAAATTATATATATAGATAATTTTTTATACATATTATGGTTATGACTTATTTATAAGTGTTTAGTAGTTATTAATTATAACTCGTCAATATGGTAATTAATAATTATAATTGATAATAATTTATGAAGATTATTTAGTATTCTATTTTTAAAATTATACATATATGTTTAGTATTCTATTTATGAAGATTATTGTGTATTATAATTATAATTGGTAATAATTTATGAAGATTGTTTAGTAGATAATAATTATAATTGATAATAATTTATTATTTGGTGTGATTGATTATAAGTGGTTCAATTATGGTTATGACTTGCATTGAGATTGTTGTAAAGATAAGTTGAAATATTTTTGTCGATAACTTGGTGTTTATTTTACAGATATTTTACCTATGATATGACTATCTAACTTAGTATTTATTTAATTGATAATTATTATTGATGCATGTAATAAGTTTAATTATAATTAATTTACATAATATTTAGGAATTATAAACAATATTAAAGCTAGAACCTTATTTTGTTGTAACTATTGTGATCCACCTTTATTTTTGCACTAATTCAAGACCTATTGAAGTGCATCACTAGAGAGATAATTCTTGGACAACCGATTTTAGGACCTATTAATATCATAGAATTAAAGAAGTAATCACATAATCTAGATGTTTATATGATTCTAACATTATGAAACCGACCTAATCTAAATTTACTTCTTGTTTGTGTATGTGCCTAGGAACTATTGATCTAATGTTGTTCTCATTACACTTATGTAACACCCCGATAATTCTCTCTTTTTGAAAACCAAAACCTTGAAGGAACTACCTGTGTGCTACCTCCACATGCTCAAACGTTAAGGCTTTAAAACAAAATTTTGCAGCGGAAAATAACAGACTTTTCGAAATAACAGCATTCATCAAAACAAACTCCTAACACACTACAAGCTGAAATCATTAAGACCCTTACCTCAAAGTACCGAAGTAATGTTCAACTCAAATCCAAACCAACAATCTAAAAGCATTCATAGCAATCGTAATTATTCTGAAAACTAAACTAAAGTAACAATCCACTCAACCCACCCATGCAAGAATGCTCAACCGGATGCCTGTCAGAAATCTGTTCCCCAACAATAAAAGTGTAAGTATTAGATCATTACACTGTCGTTAAAAAGTGAAGGTCATGACCAAAGATCACACATAAAGCATGTAATCAGCAAGTTGAGTACATACAAAATTACAAAGTATAAACAACTAAAATAAACATTTGAGCAAAAATAAGTATAAAATATTTGAACGTATTCCACAACATTTTATTCGATTAACTGACAAAATAATTATTTACTAGGATTAAGAAATAGACAAGGTTGTCTCCTCATGTCCTACTTAGAACATCAAAATAGATAAATAAAATCATACACTCCCGTTAGAGGACATCAAAATATTGTATAAAGCCAATGATAATACCCCATGAAGCCCCAACCCCTGATTGTTAATACTCTAGACGTGCACTAGCCTAAAGTTTTATTTTTTATCCTTCTTTCACTTTACGTGATTTACAATTTAACACTTGGGTTCCAATTCATCAAAGAAAATGCATGTAAAACATCACAATTATACAATCAACCTCTTTTAAATTAAAATTTCTACCCTTTGAATTCCTTCTTAGCTTTTTTAACATGTTGAACAAAGTCAATTAACCTCATCTTTAAGACTTGAATATCACCTTTACTCAATTTATACCATTAGTAATGAAGGAGTAATAATAAACAACTCATGGATTAACTAGAAAATTAATTTCACTTGAATTAATTGAGATTCCTCAACCATACACAATTCTTTCCTTATTAATATTAGCAAATCATAATACATAGCTCACCAAAAATACCTAAATAATAGTTCTAATAAAGAATATGAATCTTTTCAAATAGGTAACACAAACAATCTCACTCAAAAGGTTCCTTAACATAATACTAAATTTTCCTTTTACCCTAGATCGTGCTCCTAAAGGCAAGGCTTTCATAACTTGTATGTACCTTGAATAGAACAATTGAATCGCCACTTTCTACGAATCGTTTTCCTAAACCAAATAACGCAACCTTAATCAATACATTAACAAAAAAGTTTACAATAATTATACCCATTAAAAAGTTTTCAAAAATCATGTAAATGCTTTAAACCTTTATTTTTAATACTTAAATTCCTAAAATATAATGAAAATTTCCAAAGTCAGCAAAAGGTTGATTTTAATGTTCAAAAATATATAGTATATTGATTAGGATCATACACTACATATAAAATCATAAAATCCTTCAAATTCTCAACATAAAAAAATCTAAATTTCATATCCCATGAAATTTGAAAATTTATTTTGAACATAACATCATTAGATTAATCACAAAATACTCTTTGTTTCATGAAACAACCAATAGTATATGATCATAAACCCTAAAACATGAAAACTAGTGCATTTAACCCATAATTTCATGTATAAAGAATATGAAAATCTGTAAAAAAAATACAAGTTCATAAAACTATTGATTAAAAAACTTTTAACATATAATTAATCATTAAAAATAATTAATACAGTCATTGAGATAGTTTTCCCAAATTATAAATTCTTGGGCACAAAAATTAGGAATAAAGAAAGAGAAAAGAAGGAAGGACCGACGATGGCAGGCGACAAGTGTCAACTGGATGGCAGCAAAGAGGACTAGATGCTCCTAGGGTTTCCATCCTCTCTCTCTCTCTCTCTTTTCTGATTTGTGAGTAAATAAGCAATTAGGGTTTTGAGAGGGTAGGTTTACATAGAAAAAATAGGCTTAAAGTGGGTTGGGTATATTTTGGGCTTTTGGGTTTATGATGGCTTAAAAAAATATTTTTTTATAAAAAATAAATCTCATGATTATTTTAAACGAATTAAGATCTCGTAAATTTATGGAGGATTACAATCACCCTCTTAAAAGAAGTTTCATCCCCGAAACTTAACTCAAAATCGATAATTTTCAAACAAAACTGCGGGGACTTACAAATTAAATCAACAAATACATCATTTTTTAATCGACATAAATTGCTCATACCCAAACCATCTTTGATAATTCAAAACCTAGTTTAAGCCACTTGGAATTTCAACCCAAAATGGTGTCCAAACTACTTAAGTGTTTGTGGTGACTTTTCAATGATCCTTTCTGATCCTAACCATACAATGATAGTTAAAGAGCAATATTGGCCCTCACTAATTCACACAAATCGTAAGGCTTGCAGGAAAGATTCCCTCTCTTTTATTCAACGAGATAAGAAGAGGGTTGGATTCTAAAAAACTAATCCTTGTAGCAGTATCTATTACCTAATCATCGAGTTATCTAACCACACACTAGTTAACTTAGTAATTTCCTTGTAGACACTAAATGAGACTTTTTTAGAGTACTAAGATGAAATTAAAGTACGCGTTGGTCTAAGAGTTGATGAGAAGTATTAATAAAATTAAATAAAAAAGGTGAAGAGTTGAGGGGTACTAGGGAATTTATAAAAGAAATTAAAAAAAGCATGTGCTTTATGTTTACAATATAATTAAGACATTAGAAGACTTTTTTTTTAACTGTTATACATGATGTAGTAGTAGTTTGGTGATATAGTGAAATCCTAAAATAGGAAACAAATAGAAATGAGTTCAAAAAACTAGATTATGACCTGTCTTGCATGTATTAAAGGATAGTTCATTGAAATAGGAATATAACCTATCAAGGGGACTAATAGTTGAGAGGAATGTAAAAAATTCAAGGTCTATTAGATTCATAGGTTATTAGAATCTTCCTTATTTGGTATAACCATCTTTATGATGTTCATATTAATTACTTTATCATAAATTACATTCCATAATTTTTACATAATTATCTTTATCGATAGGTTATATTATGCAAATTCATAATAAATTACCTTAATTGGACTTGAAGAAACCCTAAAAAGGACTTTGAGTGCAATCCTAATTTTGCACAAATAGGGAGTTCCTTGATGAGCATAAGGCTTCAACTTCTTTTACATCCCAATCCTTCTCGACTTTCATTAGTTGACACCGAAACGATTCCATCATATTCTTGTAATCCTCCACCATTTTGTGAGTTCTCAACTATACTTATCCTTCACAATCCTTCTCGACTTTCATTAGTTGACACCGAAACGATTCCATCAAATTCTTGTAATCCTCCACCATTTTGTGAGTTCTCAACTATACTTATCCTTTAACACAAGACATCTATCAAATAAGGCTTTACTGATAGTTATAACAAAAGTAGAACTGGTACCTATGAATGCAACACCTTGTTTTGAGTCCACTTTTGGTTACCTTCCATAATCTTTTCCGTCATGGATTCTACCTAGCTCAAATATAACGATTCTAATCAATTCTCGTATCTTAATAGTTATTTATCTTCTTTTATTTTGATCTAATTCTGTTTAAGTTGACTCTAACCCCAAAATTTGTGATGTTAGTTAGTTCGTTAAGGGAGTTTAGGAGTTTAGTGCACCTCACCCTCGATATTTTGTCCTAAAGTTTCTAAAAATATTATATCTAACAAAAGGGCAAGCTTATTGTGGAAGAAACCGCTACTTTGAGGCTATATGAATTACTAAATAATTATGATAAGAAATCTTATTGTAACTAGAACTAGAATTTGTTTGATGTTATAGCTGAACATGACATATCTTATTACATGAAATTGAACCCTAGAGGATCATGTTATGATATTCTTTTCTCTTAAAAGGTTGGGGTGAATATCTTAAACGAAGATAGAATGAAACCACTAAGAGTACAAATATTATGCAAAGTAAGTGAAGGATTAATCCATATAGCTAGAGAAAGATTTGGCGATTAAATGTGAGACTCTTGGTACTTTGGGGATCATTAAGCAATTAGAAACATTTTCAAGCAACCTTACCACCTATGGTTTTAGAGTCCACTCTTGACAAGAAAGGTTTTTTTTTTAAAAATAAATCTACATGATTAGTTTTTTTTTGTCTCAAAACTTGACCATAGCTATATTTTTCAAACTTAGAGTTTTTCAAGAGAATAAAATCTTTAATTAGTACTATTGCATGAAACGACACAAAATGACCAAAATTACTTATATGCAAAAGTGGATTTGGTCGGCCGCATGGGCAGTTGAATTGTTAATATCATGAGTAGTGTTTTAAATTATATATATGAAGAGATTTAGATTCACATATCGATTATGGTACTATTTTATAAGAAATTATTTTATTTAATTGTAAAACTATTATTTTTCTATGATAATTTTAGGATAACATGCAAATTGTTCTTGATTTGTTTCAATTTTTTCATACACTCATAATTTTTAAGTTGTAAAGTTGTATATTTTGTGGTACTTAATATGAATTATTAAGTTTTTGATCCAAACACTTTCATGGTATTATGAGCTTTTAATTTGCATTAATTTCTTTATCTTTCTAAAAATAATTAGCCTAATTCCCATGTCTACCTACAATGTTTTATGATTAATTATCATCTCTAATAGGTGAAATCCATCCAAACACTAACTAATATGAACTCCCAATCCCTAATTCTACCAATCACATATGAAGGAAACCTTCAAGTTCGATTTGTCATGAATTATTTTTTTTTTCTGATGAAAAAAATCTATCACAATTATGCACTACCGTTTTAAAATTACAAATGAAAATTTCCTCTCACGTCCAACCATAATTACACCATTAATATCATGAATCGATCCCTAAACCACCATTTCATTGTAAATTAGATTGAAACAAATGTATAAATGAGTAAATAACATTTGTATGTTGATTATTGAACATGTCTTAAGTACCTAATTAAAGTGTAGTCCAAATAAAATGAATAAAGAAAGGAAAAAGCTAGTACCAATTATAGTCCACTACTATTATTCCCAATATTCTAATAATAGCAAATGGACCCAAAGTTGGCAGTTGGGGGAGTCTTTGAACCAATCTAAATACACAACCAAATTGCAAAATAAAAATGAAAACCTAAACATGATCCCCCTTATCCACTCCATTATACTCAACTACTCAGTCCTCAGTCTTATTCTATTCATTTAACTTTTTTTTTTCTTCCAAAAATAAAAACCACAGTCCAAGTCTTCAAGTCTCAACGCCCTGCCTGCCTTCTCCCCTTTCTCCCAATTTTTTGCAGATTATACTTTGTCCTCCTTCGCATTTCTCTCCTTCCCACCTCTGCGCTCAATCTTCGACTTTTTTCACGAAACTTCTTCGCGAAGCTTCTCCGATGCTCCATTAATGGCGAACTTCATCTTCTGTCCGTTTTCTCTCTCCTCTTCAACTCTACGTACTTCCTCTACTGCGATCATTTTTTTTGATTTTTTTATTTAATTCTTGACATTTTTTTTGTGTGTTTTGATGACTGCAAGTGTGAATTTCCGGAATTTTTGGTGTGAAAATGGAGTTGATTGAAGGAGTAGGTGAGAGTTCGTCGCCACCGCGGAGTTTCGGCGGCGGCGGGGGAATCGGCGGTGGAGTGCTGTATGATATACGGAACGATGTGTATAATCGGTTGATTGAAAATGGAAATGATGAAGCTGTTTCTAATCCTGACTTCCGTGAGATCTTGGATGCTCACTTCAATAAATTACCTGCTAGGTAGTCTTGTCGCTCGCTCTCGCTCTTTCATTTCTTTCCTTGTTACGATTGCGAGCTTTGTTTCCTTATTCGAATGGTTTATTTCGCTAGATGAGTTCGTTCTTGTTCCGGTTGAATTTGATGTTTTCGCTTCGGAATTAATAGTCGTGATGATAGTTTAAGTTGAACTTAGTATTGTCAGAGCTAAGTCGGGACTGAAATGATGTTTTCCATTAGTATACGAATTTTCCCTAGACACAAGCTCGTTCTTGATGGTCCAGACTTTCTGGTTGAATTTGATATATTTGGTTCGGATTTAGTAATCACGTTGATCTTTTAATAGTTATGTGATAATCGCATCCTGACGAAATGAATATGTAGTTGTTTAGTGTTCAGCAAGAATTGACGAGTCTTTCCTTATGGTTAGCCGTTGAATATGATATTTTCTGTTAGAATAATAGAATAGTCATGTTGATGGCATAATTCGAACTAAGCAATGCTTGAACTAAATCTGATCTGATTGGGCATGAAGTTATTCATCTGAAGAGAGATTTTGATGAATCTTATTTGGATGAGTTTTTCTTCTTGGTTTGGGGTTGACTTTGATGTATACCTTGTATTTACTTCCTCAGTCCAACATTAGTACTGTAATTTGCCATAGTAATGTGACAGCGGCAACTAAGTATTGATGGCTGGATGGAGTATTTGGGTATTTTGTGTTTGTCTGACTTACATTTCCTTGCTGTTATCAGGTGTTATCCAATGTGAGGATCAGTTGCTTTTTTTTTTTTTTTACAACTAGTTTGTGTTCAATTTGGGGATGCTAGGCTAGTAGGCTGTGTTATTTCCTTTTATATTATTGTTTATTATCTTATTTTGGTCCTTCTTACATTTTAGCACAGCTAATGGATGGGATGCTTTGTTGTTAGTCTCGTGGTGTGTTGCTTTATGCTGTGGATTCTTGCTTTGACCTGATTACTTTGCTGAGTGTGCATGTCATCATTGCGTGTTGATGAATTTGCTAACATCTATTGCAACTCCTTTTTTGCATCAGTTATGGGTTGGATATTAATATAGATAGAGCGGAAGACGTTTTGTTACATCGAAAGCTTCTTGCATTGGCGAAGGATCCTGAAAAGAGACCTGTTTTCCATGTCCGATGTTTGGAGGTATTAAATTTGTAGTCAATGTTGGAATTGTATTCCATTCTTCAGTATTGAAAATGGGTTTACAAATATATTTTGCCTTATTTTATGCCAATGGATGTCTTTCGATGTTCTTTAAATTGGTATGTATTTTGGGTTTTATTTTAGGAATGATTTAGAGTATAGGAATCTCATGTGAAAGTTATTGATGTATATTATTCTTTGGGATAAGCTCCTTTTTTTTTGTTATATGGTCTCAATGGCTGTATGGTTCGCATCTATAGATGCTGTATCATATTAATTTTTAATTTTTTAATTTTTAGTACTCTGTACTCTTAGGTTGTTCAGACCATACAGGTTAATGTAAAACACATTTTTCTTGTAAGCTTTTATACTTGTGTTGAATGTTGGATCATGTCATTTGAGTTTTTATCCTGCTTCTTCAAAAATTTTATATGAACTAGTATTATCATGAGATAACATAAATTTTGTCTGGAGATAATTTTTTTTTCTTCTCTTATAAGGTTATTGTGCATAATCCTTTATTATGCTTCCGTCAGACTTTCATTCAGTTCTGATTGAAAGTTACACTCTATGTCTGAAAACAAAGCTTTTGGAACTAAGCTCCTGCTGGTGGCCAACCTTCCTTCACAGTTATGCAACTGCACCATCCAGGCTTCTACACATGTTGTTGTTGCTTCATTATAGGAATAGAATCTCATTAGGAATAAACTGAATAGAGTTGTAAGTATAATATTGAAGTAAAATTTTGTTGCTTATGAAAAGCATTTGGTGAGTAAAGGAGAACATGTTCTTCAAACTTCTTCATTTATAGTCACCCTCTTCCAACCCTTCTTATGTAATATTAATATATTATTCATGCAGCAATAATTACTCTTAATGAAAGTGAAGTTGCCATAGCCAAAAGGCTCAAAACCAACAAAATTGAGGAAATCAAGCTTCTTTAAGAATGTCCCTACTCCCTAGCACGAAGAATTAATAGTTAAAACTCTATTGAACTCCATTTGATACTTGAGGGAAGATAAAGCTCAATCGATAGAAACCAATGATAGTTTAATATTTGTTATTTGTGAGAAATCTTGTTCCTAATCTGGTTGGTGATCAAGCAGTGAGAGAAGAGTTGAGCACTAACTTAAAGAATTGGGTTCTTTGAGATTTTGCTGTTTAGGAAATTTGTCAAAATATAAAAAACTTAATTTCCCCCACCTCAGGTGAAAAAGACCTACATAACACTTATGCTCTATTACCTACAAAATTGTGCTATTATCTACCATAAATGGGTGATTTGCGAACAATATGCTTTTAGATTGGAATTGGATTAGAGTGAAAAGCAGGCAAAACAATCTAAAGATTAGATGATTAACATTTATCATTAGTTATAGTCCTAGAATTAAAAAGAGCTGCGCGGGTAAGAAGGATTATGCAATGAGAACCTTTGGGTGTCCTGAGATGATTTTTGCTCTTATATTTTACCCCACTTAACCCTTTTCTCTTTCATTATCAACACTTTCCATCTTTGATATTTTTCCCTCTTTTTGGTTGTTAGTTTTTGTTTAACAACTGTTTTTAATCACTATTCCAAATCGAAGCATAACGTTAAGTGGAAGGGGGGAGTAGTTATTTCTAGGTTCACATGTGACAAGTACATGTTAGAGAAGAAGAAAATATACCAAAGGATGTGAAAACTGCCTCAACTTTGTAGACAACTACCTTTAAATATATCTTCGTTTAGGTGATCTTAATCATTTTCTGATTTGTCCCTCAATTCACGTTCATTTGACCCTATTTGCTCACCAATGTAGTAATTCTCTCCATATTGCTTTGGTAAATAAAATGATGAAAAATGAGTCTATTGTTCTATAATAGCTTAATGGTAGCCCTATTCTATTTTCTAAAGAATAGTTTGCTTAAGGTAGTTGGGAAAAGAATGTTATAAGGTAGATGTTTTCAATATATAAAGAACATTAAGTATTAGGTATTTCTTCCAAAAATTTTCTATATTAAATATTTTGTCCCTTTACTCCCATATTTAGGTGTCATTCTTCCTTCTGTTCTTTAATAACTTCTGTGTTTATATTTAATCTTGACTTACTAAAACTGTGTTGAATTTTCTGCTGCTAATTTGCTATTTTGTTAGTGAACTCAAGCCTCTTAGGTATAGCATATAACGCATTTGATAACACACTCATTTATTTCCTGTCTCTGTGGAGCTGGTCTTATTGATATGTGATTAGTAAATTATCAACTTTTTGATTTGTGTTTTATGCTAAGTATTGTTGGACCAAACTCGGCTGTTTATTTGGAGAGTATTGGTCTGTGCATCAAACTTGTTGGAAGTTTCCCTTTCAGTTTCTTCTTTTCAATTTGGGCCTTTTAGAATGATGTATTGTGGAAATTTCCTGTTATTCTGTAATGTTTTGTCCATATAACATATTTTACTTTTGTTTATTCTTAGAACTTTAAACCAGAGGGTGGTGAAGAACATCAGGCTGAATGCTTTATATCTGATTCAATGGGACCTTCATGTGCCAATCATGGAGAACATGTTCAAAACAAGTAATTAAATCCTTTGACTCTAATATTTTTGTTGATTTTATCATTTTTTCATCTGCTCCAGGAATAATCGCATTTTCCACAGTTTACAGAGTTTGCAGTGTTCTAATTATTTTTGAAACAGGGAAGAAGGAAGGGCATTCGAACCCTGTTCCAAGCTGGAAGATCTTAATCTGGAGGTTCGACAGAACTCTGGATTGATGGAAAAGAGGTATCCGGTCCTCTTCCAGTAAATTGTACATTTAGAGAATTTTTGTGTGATTCGGTGGGTGGGTTACCTGTGTATTTTTTTGTAAATCATGAGTGTTGAATGATGGTCTAACTGTCAGACTATAATGATTATAATTTATATTTGTCACAAAAGGTTGTTGTACTTGGTTACTCAAATTTTGTCATGGTAAGGAAACTTTTGTGCCCCTAATAATTATATAATTGATAGCAACTATGTCATCTATTGCTAAGTAGACTGGTACTTGAGAGCAGTTTGTGATTAATTTATATTTGACCTGAGTTGAACTTGTGCAAACTTAAAATGCATACTTTTCCTATGACTTTATGATGTTACTTAGGGAATTTGATGCAATTACAGCAATATTTGGTGGTAAACATGTCAACTGCTTGAACATAGTCTGGTTCCATTTTGTTCTGTTGGAAAAAGCTGTAGCTTTTTGGTAAGTCGCGTGTAATGGTGCCTTAGGGTTTAGAAAACAATACAACGGTAGCTTTGCATGTTTATTAGTTGCTAAATTTCTCGACATCTGAGGGTTGACTGTTAACAGGTGACTATTTTGTTGTGAAGGACTATATAATTTATACATTTTAGTCATTTTAATATATGAAAAAAATTTGATAATTGGAGAAATATTAAAAACTCGACTGAGATTTCATTGCATACACATCATGTCAAAGTTACCTTCTTTGGATAGAAATATGTCCTTTTGTGTGTCTACTTCCTTTTCCTTTGTTGATATGCTTTATCTTTGTGATATTTGCAAAGTTGCTAACTTGATTTTATCATTAGATAATAGATCCTAAATTTGATTGGGAAGTTGGTATAATATTATTAGTAAATTTCCAGATTGATATGCTTGCTAAGAAAGAAAAATCTTTTATGAAAATCATCAATAATTTTCAGCAGCTAGATGTTAACTCTTTAAATGCTATGACTGTCACTTTTACCCTCCTAGAGTGGTGTAGAGTCCTCAATAGCATGAGAGTGTAAGGAGTTATTAATGTTCTGCATTGACAAATTACCTTCTTTATCTTCCCATTTGAAAGGCTTGTCGAGATTTTAGAATATGATTGATAGTGTAAGTTTCCAAGCTATAAGTTTCAGCTTCTGAAAGGCTGGCTAGGTTAACAGTAGTATGTGGACCTATTAGGGGGTGGCGCACTCATTCTATTATGTGATATCTGAGTGGAGAAAAAGCATCCTTGATAGGTCGGTAGTCATAATATCAGTGCTCAAACATAACAATCATGTGTTTTTTAGGTTTATTTTGATCTCTGTGCTAAAATTTGTATTCCTTACCAGAGCTAGTTTATGTTACTTTATAATGAAAGTAGCAACATTTTTGGAGTTCTTCTATACTCTTGCTTCTGGGTACCACCAGTTATATGATTCAGTCTTCAAATCTCTTCCAATGATAGGAGGGAGTTGGCATATTTGTCCTTTTGTGAGTTTCTGTTTTCAAAGGATTTCATGCAACTTGCTGCTCAATAGAACTTTAACACAATACCTTTTTTCCTGGATCTTGTAAAGCCACAGAGTGACCTTTAATTTCCTGAATTTATTTTTTGATATATTGACATGCAATTTGCTCTTGAATGGTATATTTGTTTTTGGATTTTTTTTATTGATGTAGTTATACAGGTAAATGGCTATTTGATTGGATGGAATGCTGACTTTTCTTACAAATGAAAAAGTGGGAGCAATACTTTTTACTAATCTGGCTGTTCTGTGTATAAACAACTGAAAACTAACTGTTGATGGTACCAAACTACTGTATAAATGTGAAGTATATAGTTAGTACTACTAGATAACTCAAACAACCATGCAAACAGCTAATTGACTGGTTTTACAAGTCAAGTGAGCTAGTCAGGCTAGAGCTCAGTGGCTAATTGGTGATTGCTAAACGAGAACTTGATAAGATACTTTACTAATTCTTTGACACTAACTTTGTCATTGCTTTTGTCTAGCTGGTAAAATGCTGTGTGTATGTATTTGGAGTACTGTCAATTGTGCATTGATCTTTGTGGTTCGTCATTTTCTTTGAGATAATGTTAGTATGTATGTTGCAGGAAGGAAACTTCCCATGCTCCGATTCATGAAGTAATATGCTCTACGCCAGATAAACCCAAGCTTCTGAGTCAGGTAAGCAGGAAAGAGACTTATTTATCCATTTGTCTCATTCCTCAATTATTTGTTCCTTTTGTTTCTGGAACTTGTAGAATTACTTTGGTAGAATTTCTGTCCTTGATATTTGTTAAAGGAAGTTGCTGCTATAACTACGTCAATAGTTTATCCTTAATTGTGTCCCATCCCTCTAGAAGTCTTTCACATTTTGTTTATTTTGACCTGTAAAAAGAGTTTCATATTAGGCTAACTGTCAACTGGAAACATCCCCTCTCTGTCACCTCTAAGGTCATGCCTGGATTCTCTTGAACTGATTCAAAGGGCAAAATTCAAGGGGAAACTTCTATTTGAGGTATTGGTTAAGTGGATGATATTCTTTTCTTTAGTTCGGCATCAATCTTTGGGGTAAAATTCTATAGTTTTCTCTCCTCTTAAGCCTCCTTGTTAATACAGCCTTGAACCCACTGCTCAAACAACCACAAAGATATTGGCCACTACACAAACCACCACAAATTAGCCACCACCTCCCAAACCTTTAACCTAGCCGCCACCTCCCTTACCCAACCCTAACCTCACATACCTTGTTCGAAATTGCAGATCTATGAGATTGGAGGGGAGAAAAAGAACGTCTAATTCAATTTTACACATATTTTCCGGCAACCTGTTGGAAATTGAGATGAGGTGCTTTCGGGGGAAGCGGAAGGACTACAGTGGAAGTGAGGGCTGATTTGAGGTAGTGTTTGAGACGAGAGGAGTTGGATGAAAAAGATGGAGGTTGAAGAAGATAAAGGAGATGACAGAGACAAGGACGCAGTAAGTGTTAAGGGGGTAGAAGCTTACACCCATTTTGAGGGGAATATACACCCCCTCAAAATTATACCCCCACTCTTGGATAATTAATAAAGTTATGAATTTTAGTCCCTTATATATCTATCCTTGTTATTGGCAATCCAGGCATGCCCTAAGGTTAGACTGCATACATTCACCCCCATCAACTGTGATTAGCCTGGGGCTTAAAAAATATTCTGGAATGAAGAAGCAGTATGCTAAATATATGCAGATGATGTGGCGTAGTTGTCAGATTAGCTTCTTTTTGAACGAGAAGTTAGAATATAAATGTCTGAATGCATGTAGAATTTATCTTATATTTTTTTTGTTTTTTTAATTGCCAGCTAAGGTCCTGTTTTATACACCTTAGTATAATAATATTTAAGTCACTTTTCAGTGAAATAAGTCGTCACCAGTCAAATTCAATTATGATCAGCACAAATAAATTTTTTAGTAAGTTAGTTTTATCCAGTACTAACGGTAACTTCAAAGCACAAATACAACTACAAATCAGTAAAAATCATATTTATTTAGTTAAAATAAGTTCATTCAGTTAAAATCAGTTTCATTCAGTAAATATAACTTTATTAAGTTAAAAATTGTTTTATTCAGTAAAATAAATTAAGTTCAGAAAAATTTAGGGGAGGAGAATAGGTTAGTAGGTACATTTAAGAGTCTTTCCCAGTAGGAAAGGAATCAGGCTTCTTAATTTTGGAGATTTTTGAATGATGGAATTTGAAATATGCAGTTTTCAGAGTGTTCTACATAAATGTGTATCAGATCCATGGTTTCTGAATCCGAAATTCCTAATCTTACGTTTCTCGTCACCTCGGACGTGCACACCATATTTAGCTAAATTAAAGTGTGTGCTATGAGTTGTTACTTGGTGTCAATTCGCATGATAGCTCTTTGAATTTATATGTCTCTAACATTTTTTAAATTAGAAGAGGGAGAGAGTAACTGTAAGCACAGCTGAGTTAGAGAGCTGTAGGAAGATTAGTCTTCTTAAATCAAGAAAAGATTTGAGCTAGTGCATGTCCGCTTGAACACAATCTGTCAATCTTGATAGCCTGTAGAGGGAAAGCCAAGGCCTTGGAGAATGATACAAAATTACAAATCTAGAGATGACTTGTACTCAATGTCTTTGATTTAAGTTTTTCTCGTCTTTAATCAACCTAAAGGTTGAAACTTCTAGCATGGAGGTGATAAGAGATCATCTTGATACTCATTTTGTAACTGAAGACTTACTAGTCGAAGAAGCTGCAACTGAGTGTGTGATTATGGAGTGCTCTGGCTAGAGGTTTTTCTGAGAGAATAACCAACAAAAGTCATTGTATGGTTTAGTTTCTCTGGTGTCTTGTAGTTTTTCTGCACAGTTCATGTTTTGTTTTTTTTTTCTAATTTGATTTAAAAAAAATTAAAATTCATGGATGAGTTATTGCTGCAAAGAGGGAATGGTGATTAAATATTTGGAGCAAATTGGAGTCACTATACCTTATGGAGTTGGTATCTTGCTTTGAATTATTATGATGTATTGATGATAGTTTTAAGTTGTATAGTGGGGATCTTTTTGTTGCAGTTGTTTCGGATAATATATTCTGTTACTTCAATTGAGAATATGTGTAGGTTTGGGAATTACATCTTATTTTCTTACCTACCAAGCTGAATAAGTAGGTGTAGGAATCTTTTCTTATCAAGAGGCATATATATTTTTTGATTTTGGGTGTAGTTGATTGATAAATTTATAATTTTCAATATGTTGAGAATTTAATATCAATAATATGGTACTATGGTAATTATGAGAATGAGAGATGCGAATTTTTTTGATGAAGAAATGTTGTAAAATACTGAATAGGGGTATTTTAGTAGTCTTTCGAGTGACTTAAACTTGTAACTGTCATGTGGAGATACATATTTTGATTATGATGTGCTAGACACTAAGATCTGAAGTTAGCTTCAATAACTCACCAACATCAACCACTGTGTTCTGTGTGACCCCTCATCATTCTCTCCTATGCTTTTTTTTTGTCTTTTTCTAATTTGGTTTTCCTTGGTTTGATGATTGGGCAGTTCTTACCATTTATTTTAACTTCCAATGCTTTGTGATCTTCCATCCAGCTATCTGCACTGCTTTCTGACATAGGGCTAAACATTCGTGAAGCACATGTATTCTCTACCACTGATGGTTACTCCTTGGATGTATTCGTGGTGGATGGATGGCCTGTGGAGGTAATCTTTTCTTTTTAAGTGTTGCTATGATCACTTCTTTACATAACTTACTTTTAGCTTTTGTGGCAATTGAATTTTCAGATCTTATCTAGCTCAGCTTAAGACCTAGTTTCTTCTCATACCTTCAACTATTGCTGTGTTAGATGTTCCTATGAGTACATGCCTCAGAAAATTTCAGGCTTTTCCTGCCTTCTAAGTATTTTGACATCATAGTACTTTCCTCCAAATTTCTGGCCTTTGCTGCCTCTTCATTCTTTTTGCTTTGTGTTCTATATTCGTGCTTGACTGTGTGCACATGCATAGGTGGCTGGGTTTGCATGTGCTTGTTTGTATGTATATGTTTGCAGAAGTATGGAAGATTGGTCCATCCGAGTTTTACATTGAAACTTGGGACCCTGGTTATGGGCTGATTCTGGTTCATGTCTTCGGTTTGTAAGGTTTGAATGCCTAAGTAGGCTGGCTAGATCAGAGTTGTTCCAATGACTAGCTCTATTTGGGGGCCTGATACTAGGTTGCTTCTCCATTCATCTGTTTTGCATCTTCTGTATTTTTGCAAATCACCCTACTCTCTTTTAGGTAGCTAACAAAACACCATTTGGCCAGTGTAACTTTTTTTCTTTAAAATAAGAATTATAGTAAGAAATAAAGGCCTTACACTTTCAGGTGATTAGCAGTTCTCAAAAGCAACAAACACATTATAAAAGAATTCCCAGCCTTGCACCTGCTAATGTTTTTTTGAAGGTCTTTACTCATATTGGGTGCCTTCAGAAATCTGTAAAATGTTTGGGGCTGACAATGTTACATTTTTGCCGTCTCCTTTCCTGGAAAGACTTTTCATATTCCTTCTTATAGGGTATTTTGCTACAATCACTACCACAAGCGAATATTTTATTTCTACAGTTTCTTTCATCCTTTATTAGAATTGTAAGAGAACGGCAAAGCATATGTTTTATGGATCAGGATCAAGTAATGTAGGCAAATTTGGATTTAGTTGCTTGCCTTAGCTTGCATTCCGTGATACAGGAGACTGTTATTATGCATTGACTGCTTGCCTTTAATAGGATATTGCAATTATACTTTTATGCAGCAGGTATCTGTGCTGAGTCAAATTGTTGCTGACTTTGCAATATTATGATCAGGATGCTGATAGCTTGCGCAAAGCTATGGAAGAAGCAATAGATATGAGTGAGGTAGACACCTTACTTTCAACGAATCATTATTCTATATCATGAATTTTTCGGACTACGGAAGTGATAGTATGATTAATGCTTTACATGGGTGTTATTTTGGCATGGGCACTGTTTATTTTGAGTTGATGGCGTGTTGTTAATATTTCCTTCACGAGTTTTCATCCTTCTTTTTCCTTTCTTCTAAGAGTTATTCTAGTCTTTTAAAATTTGTTTTGCAATTCTCTTTGCATTTCTTCCTTCATTTTGATGATAGGTTGGTAAAGAGGAGATGCTTATCTTTTAGATAGAAGTTCAGGCATGGGACTACTCAGACAGTTCTCTCCCATTTGAATATTTGTTGTACATCATGCTGCAATGGCTAGATATTTGTATAGATGAGTGCGTAGCATGGAATCCCTCATGAAAGCATTCAAAGAGTCAGTGAAGCAGATTTTTAACGGTGTAAGTCACCTGAAATATATAGGTTTGCACAATGCTTCTTAAAATTTCTGGATGTGATTCAAGGATGACCCTCTAGCACCTGTTGGGGAGATTTTGGTGTTGGCTTATTTTGAAAAGCACAAACTTGAATTTTACATCTCGCCCCAAAGGATTATTTAGGTAATTCTGGATTATTTTGCTTACTAAATTGTCAATGAGATGCTGGTAGCGTTTCGCACTTCCTAACCATTTTGCTAGTGGGCTTTTGTGGGGGAAAGAAAGAACTTGAAGTTGACTATTGCTGCTTGGCTGTAGATGAAGCTTGTTTGAACATAGGGGATGGTTTATAAGTTGAATTTTTAGAACTCTTTTGTCCAGGTGAACTAGGATTTCTTGATATCTTGCGAGAGAGTAAGGGTTTTAGAGGATGGTGGTGAGGGATTGCTTGTGTCATGCTCATTTTTAGGGGATTGGTAAAATGGTTGTCTTAGACAGTTGGTTTTCTTCATTACTGTGGGGGATCCTTTGACACCTTTCCCTTTCACTATTGTGGTTGATGTGAAGATGGCACTGGCTGGACCGGCCTAAAGCACAATATGACCTTACACGCAGTAATCACGAAGCAGGCATGGCTTCGCTTGAATACTGTGTCACTATGTATGGTAGGCAGGATAATTTGTTTTAATCCTTTCTATTATCTCTTTCTCCTAGCTTTCTGTTTTAAGGTGTGTGTAGCTTTGACTAAGGTTGGGAATTCATTGAGGGATTATATAATGTTCAAGGTTGATAGGGAGAGAAAGGACTGTCTAGTGTGCGCTGTAAGTGGAAGGAGGCTTGGGTTTGAGGTTATGTTTAGAATTGTTGTTATGATAGATAGCAGTTATTGCCTTTTTCTTTGAACTTGAGCCATTATGAATCACGTTGGTTAGAGCTGATATTGATTGTGCTAAAAATTGGTGAGATCATGCATCATACACAAGCTTGTGTATGGAATTTCCTCACTCTTGTCTCCATAGGTTTTCATGGTAGCAAACAACTTAGACGTTGAGGAATATTGATTTTGTAAAAGCCATGAGCATCATCCCCTTCCACATCAAAAGTTGCTTGCTTTGCCTCCTGATGCTTCTTGTTCCAGACAATTGAGCAGGCCTAGAGAAATTGAAAACGTCATGAATGTGAATAGTCAGCTAGTCCTACGAAGTGGTCTTCTCTGCAAGGAAGCCAAGGTCTCACCAATAAGAAATAGTTTTCTTGTAATCAATTTCTATGTTTCTGGGCAGCTATTGCTCCTTATGGAATACTTTTAGTTACATATGCATTTCTTGAACACTATTCCTAACTGATGTCTTGAATAAATTTTATTTGTGAGAGCTAATTCCTGAACACCTCTTCTCTGTTCACTTCACTTAGTAAAGAACTGGTTGTCAAATATAATGCTATCATGCATTGTAGCAAAATTTCCAATCCTTACAAGGACAAAGTTCCTTAGATATAATAAACCCCAAAATATCATGGTTATACAAATCTTTCAGTGTCTCCCCTAGTTTGCTGTGTTATACATTAGAGTTACGTCTATTTAGAAATTTGTGTTTGTTGAATCTTGATTACCTTATTGTTTACCTAGGCAGGTATGTCTGATTTTTATATCCAGAATTAAATCTTTTGTGCAATATTATTAATGTGTGTAGTGTATGTATCTTATCTAACTTTAAATCACTTTTTTGGGTTGACTATAGACTGTGTGAGACTCGGATCTCAGGGTTTCAATCTATATCCTGTTTCCTTTGTTTCTGTCCTACACGTGGAATTTGGTTCTCTGAAGTTTTATACAAATGTAGGGCTCGTGGTCTGGGTCATCTCATTCAAAACATTCAGTGAAGAAAGCCCTAGCTGCTCAAGGTGAACCGGTAAATTGGGAAATAGATAGAAGGTTGTTGAAGATAGGCGACAAAGTTGCATCTGGATCTTGCGGCGATCTGTGAGTGTAACTGCTTCTTCTACCAATAATTTTTTTCTTTTGATTGCTTACTTTTTATTCAATCTTTGGTGTAGGTATCGAGGTGTGTACCTTGGTCAGGATGTGGCTGTCAAGATTCTAAGATCTGAGCATCTAACTGAAGCTTCAGAGGATGAGTTTGCTCAGGAAGTGGCAATTTTAAGGTGCGCAGTCTATTTTTTTGTATCAAAATGACAGTCATGTTGATGAGTCATATGCCTTTTAAAGGGGGGGGGGGGGGGGGGGGGGGGGGGGGTTAAGTCAAGAAAAGCAGATATTTGATGTTGCAGCCTCGCTATATAGCGTCAGTTTCTTTATATAATTATAAAGTGGTTTCCATTTTCAGCAGTTTCTTAGTGTGATAACAGAGAATAGAATGCAATATCTGAACGGAAAAAGAAGAATGAGGAATGATAATTTTCGGTCAAGAACTTGCAACTGAATGTGTTGTTCCCTGTGTGTCAAACTGCAATTAGAATTTGATCTATTTAATTCTTTTACTGATCAATAATGATGTAACAAATTTCCACATGTTTTAATGGATAATCTATAGACCTGTCAAAGTCTAAAATTCCAGCAATAAGGTAAATTTGGGCACTTGAGTTTTTCTGAGGCTACAAGGAAACAGCCCATACAGTTTTACTTTGTAGACACAAAAGATTATTTTTGTTTATCCAGCTTATGCAACCTTGATGATAAATTAAGATTTCCTGAATCAGTTAACGTTTACTGCTGTGGGGTTCTGTGCTACCCATTGCTTGAGTTTATCAGGTATTTTTCATATTGTACTGCTCTCATGTAAAATGGAGAAGGGTTAAAGGGCAGAAAGACCAGAATGGTAAAATTTTAGTGCTGGTTTGTTGACAACCTGATGCTGTTTATGACTAGAGATCAAACAGTAATAATGAATATGGATTATTCTTTTCTCAATTCCATCTGCTCTCTAAGGTTTTATTGTCTGTGAGGATGAACATTGTATTTACATTCTTTTTCAAGTGGTAGTCGCTAACAAATTTCTAATATTGGAATTGTAATAGCAGCATGTTGATGATATGATGATTCACTTTCTGTATCTATTTCAAATGCCTTGATATCAGGATAGCACCCAAAATAAAAGTAGTTATTAGCTAATTTTGTGGAGTGTTTTCACTCCTTTTTTTTCCTGATTGTTTTACCAATCATAGCTGGTTATTTTGTTTTGTATGCAGGGAGGTGCAACATGAAAATGTTGTTCGTTTTATTGGTGCCTGTACAAAGTCTCCTGATTTATGCATTGTAACAGGTATAATCGTATTCAATTGTTCAATAACTGAAAAGAAGTCGATATATGATATACTTTTAAAGCATATTCATTATCGAATTTCTACTGGGCATATGGTTGATCCAATGATGGCAATATGTAGAGATCTTTCATAAGAGCTCAGTTGAACAAACAACTTGTCTGCAGTATATTAATTAGTGCATAATTTAACATTCTACTAGTATCAATTTCTGTAAATTTTTCCAGTATTTCCTCTGTTCAAATGTTTTTTAAATCTGCAATGTTTGGGAGGAGAGTATGGCCAATTGAGGTACCGCTTTCCATCAATTACTGGAAATCTTGGTATTGTCACTAGTTTTTCATGAGAAGTGGTAGTACTTGCTTGGTCACAAAGTCAAAACTAGTACTTAATTGAATGGATTACTAAAAATATGGTTCGAGTAACCCATTACATAAAGGAAGTAGACATTGATGAACATCTTACAATAGAAGGTTATCACTTTTTCCCCCCTTTTTGGCAGAGTGAATATTTGGGTGAATTTTAGTGCTAATCTTCAATGCAAATTCCAAATTTTTAGCATCTGATATAGAATTATACATACAACTTTTGAACTTCTAGTGGATGCCAGCTAGCTCATATAGCAGAGTCTTGGGACTGGTACCCAAGGATTAAATCTTGTCTACTGATGTGCCTCTGGTGGACTGAAAAATAAACCGTACAACAAGCTTTGTGGAACATTTAGCTTTTGTAACTCCTCCGTAATGCTACTTTTACTTATTATTATGTTGTATTTGGAGGGTCCTTGTTTCATAATTTTATTTATTCCATGTGCTCCTGAGAACCTTTATTTGAATCTACCATAGGGTCAAGTGCACAAAATCCCTAGCAAAAATGAAAGTTACCAAAGAAAAGTAACGTGTTGCCGGAGAGTTTTTAGGAAAAACTCACTAACTAATTTCTTGTCGCAACATCTAGAAGTAACAAAAAATCTTAGTTTTTTTCAAAGATGGATTAGTGGGTGAAGGCGCAAATTGGATGGAATTAATGTCTTTGATAATTGAGCAAACATAACAAGATTTTGTACCCTGAAAAAACAAAGTCAATTTGGGTTGTAAAAAATGTATATTGCACATAGATGTAGTTGGAGATATTTTTGTTATTACAATATATAGATCCTAACGCCAGTACAAACCTTGTCATGGTCATCCTAGTGATACCTAATTGTATGATGAAATTTCAAATTATGTGTTTATAAATCTGTACATTTTTTAGGGATCAAATTCTTGCTTTGATATTGAGCGAACTTCGCAAGATTTTTATACCCTGACCATATTATTCAATTAGGGTTGTAATAGATTTATATTACATAGTTAGAGCCACTTTGATTACGATATAAATATAAAGGAAAATGTGTTAAACTACCTTAAAAATATATATATTTTTTAAGAAACTACCTTATATAAAAAACTTTGTGGGAAATGATCCTTTAAAGCATATTTTGTTGTGAAATGATACCTTTTGCGAATTCCAATAAATTTGACTTTATATGATATTGACCTTTTCCGTAAGAGATTGGTAATTATTGGAATGTGACGGATTTTGGATCTCTACTCACATATTTCATTTGTATGTTTTTATTCAATTGTAAATTAATGATTTGCTCATGTTTGGGTGGGAATAAGATAGAGGAAATAGCTTAAAATGCGAGGAAACAAAGAAGTAAAAGGGAAAATGAAAATTTAGGTGAAAATGGAGAGAAAAAGGGCTAACCACAAAAGGTCAACATTTGCTAGAATTTGGCAAAATGTGCCATTTTGCAATAACTTAAGCCTTATAAGGCACTTTCTCACAATTTTTTTAAGGTAGTTTCTTACAAAATTATTTTTTTATTTTAGACAAAATTTCCAAATATTAATCCTTAAGCTACTTTTTATGATCATCCTCTGGCCATCCTAGTGATACTTGAATACTTGATTGAGCGATGAAATTTCAAATTACATGATATACAAATGAAAAAGAAAATAGACAAATAGTCACTTACCTTCATTGATCCTAAGGCAAGATCCACACCCTCTCATTTTTGCATTTGACAATTGATTCTTTTATTTCAAATTTAATTGATTATTAAGGTGATAAACTGGTGGTAGAAGTTGAAGATTGATATAAATATTTGTTGCATGTCTTTTGGGATTTTGGGTTGTGTCACTTATGTGTCTAGGATTCTTAGGAGGCAGATGATAGTGATAGGGGCTGTAATTTTGATGAACTGTCCCTTAGATGGCTGTAGGCACAGATTATTTATAAGTGATGGTGAGAAACTCTTGAAGTTATGAGCATCTGTTATCCTGTTCTCAATAACTGTCAATTGTCAATGCCGTGTCAGCTTGAAAGTGTCAACTTTGAAAGCCCATAACTTTTGATCTACAGTTATCTTACAATCTTTTTTCTGAATGGAAGTGGTTTCACTTTATTTGGATGTTTGCGAAAAGAGTACTGTTGTAAAGACTACAAAGATGTTTGAACTGGAACAGTAATACTGTTTGACAGTGGTTGGTCTTTGAACAATTCTAGTACGTATCTCCACTGTTCTGATTTGGTTTGTGCTTATAGTATGTGTCATTGGTGAAAGCTAGTTCAAAAAGTTTGTGCAATGACAAATTACTGTATTTGTCAGATTCAAATTTTGTAATGTGTTGGGCAGAACCATCTTGTAATATATTGGTTTTCCAGTTTTGGAGTCATTCTTTGGCATTTAATTTGTCATGTCAATGTTATTCACTTCAAATTCTAATGCATGTAGATAGCTTTAAGTGCACAAATTAGGGGTGCATTTCTGTCTCTTATGATTGTTAATAGCATTACCTGTGACACATAATTTTCAGCCTTTGCCATTTCCTTCCAGCCCACGAGCAATTCTTGGTTCCTTTTGTATTATTATCCCCCTTTTGATTGGTTGGGCAATAGGAGAGACCTTCTATGCTACTTTTGTTTTGTAACCATCTTATGATTTTGCTTATTGCTTTGAATGTTTTTGCAGAGTACATGCCTGGAGGAAGTTTGTATAATTACCTGCATAAAACTAAAAGAGCTCTGAAGCTTTCTGAGCTGTTGAAATTTGCGATTGATGTCTCCAAAGGAATGGAATACTTACATCGGAATGATATAATCCACAGGGATCTAAAATCAGCAAATTTGCTTATGGATACTCTTCAGGTATGTACTAAGGTTATATATTGTTGCTGTTGAAGCTAATCTACAATGATGTAATGTTGCTGTCGGTGCCATACTATATGTTCATAGTTAGTTTCTTTACTTGACTTTGGGTTGTATTGAACTTCATTCTTAAATCAAAATTTTGAGTGTTCGAGTATATGGATTCTGGAGTTCTATGTAGCAATATTTTGTGATTTAGTTATTGGGAATGCAGAAATATTTTGGTTTCATTATTATGATTTGATTCTTCAATTGCCTGTAATTAGTTTTTTGTAAATACAACTACAATTTAGATGATGGTGTCTTTCAGAGGACTTTAGTTTTGCATCTTATTATCTTATCACTATTTTGGTTTATTTCAATGATCTTTTATGTCTTGCGGCACTGGGTTTTTTCTTTGTCTAATTTGCCGGTTCATGAGTTTTCATTATGATTGTGACATATTGACTTTAGAAGAAAATAACTTCTTATCATTGCTATGTTTCTTAATATGGAGTATTGGCTTTGTGTTGGAAGTTGTAACTTTATTTTCTTGAAAAATGATGTGTCTATGGAAAAAGCGAAATATTCTTCTTCATTTGTTAGGTTGTCTAAAAGGTCTAAAGAAGTTAGACCAAGCTTGATTATCAGGTATAAGTTTTAAGTTTTGTTGGATCTTTACCTAGTCTATAAAAATATAAAACCAAAGGTACATGTGTCATTCCTACTAGTTTATCCCATAATTTGAATAATAATTAAGAAAAGGGATAATGGAGATCATTAAGCGTAGATCATTTTTCTCTCTCTCCTATTTCTAAACAACCTCTGCATTAGATCGCAAGACATAGTTATGCATCAGTGCATTTCTCACACTTAGAACAAAAGTATTGTTTGCTTTTTTTTCATGTTAGAGTTGGACTTCACTCATATTGAGGCCATCAGGATGAAAATTTGCGCTTTCAAATTTTATGCGAAGAGAATAGAAATTACAGTAGTTAAATAATAGTAGATATCTAATGTCTTTTGATCGAGGAAATCGAATGGGTTTCTACGAGCTAGAGAGTTTCTTTTTTTAAATGATCTTCTCTTGTAGCATGATACCTCTTTGGTATATGGTGATGTGGACCAAGGCAGGCTTTGGCTTCATTTATTTTTTTTAATATACCCTTGGAAGGAAAACAGCAAATTGGTTTGGATTGTACACTTAAAACCTTGTCATAGTTAGACAGAACCAATGCAGCCCTTTATGCATCCTTGGAAGGAAAACAGCAAATTGGTTTGGATTGTACACTTCAAACCTTGTCATAGTTAGACAGCACCGATGCAGCCCTTTATGCATCCTGTATTTGGCAGGATGAGCTTCAACACCTGCTTAGTGGATTTATAAGAGCTTTGCAACCATGTTGCATGCCTCTTTTGTGATTTGCACATTCATTATCTTATCTTTAGAATTTTGGATTACATGCAATCCTATATGTCCCAAGGAAGTTCCTACACTAGCTTAGCAATCTCATTACAAACTGTACGCTACTGTTCTGGGCGAGTCGTACATGCCTTGCTCCTTTGGTCTGTCTGTACATAGCAGGCTCATTACGAATTTGTGACTTGGTCTGAAGTATGGCAAGACTTTTTTTCTGGTTTTACATAAGATTTTTGTGTAGTTAGGTGTGTATTTATAGCTACATCATGCATAGAGCTTTATCAGTTCCAGGGGATCTGGATACCAAAAATCCTACCCACTCATGCCTTCTCTCCCCCTTCCATATTCTATTACTTTCTTAGGCTTTTGCACAAGTATTAGAAGTTTCTTTTTTGTGTTTCTCTCCTTATTCATTACTTGTAAACAAATACTATTCATTTGTCCAACCTCTTGTTTTGACCTGCTTCTCATTGTGTGGAGGTCAGGGGTAGTGATGCCTTTCTTGAAGAAACTATTTGGAGGGAGAGTCATGCTTTCTCTTTCTCTGTTGATGACTAGATGCACTCTAAAACTTAACTGTGTAGCCAATGAAAAAGCCTTGAATATCAAGTTTAAAAAGACCGAGACTTGTTATCTGTGTACAAAAGTTTGTTGACTGGTTCAAAATTCTGTGACATTTTTGTTTTGACATATGAGCAAAATTCTGTGACATTTTTTAGTTGATATATGATCAAAATTCTGTGGCATTTGTCTTTATGTTTTTTTTTTTGTGGATTTCTGCTGTCTTGATTTACTAGTTATTTTTGAGTTGGGTTCAACTTGGTTTCTCAAGGTTGTCAAAGTGGCAGACTTTGGTGTTGCTCGTTTTCTACATCAGGAGGGAGTTATGACAGCAGAGACTGGAACATACAGATGGATGGCACCTGAGGTAGGTCAAAGCTGATCAAACACGAAGCATGATTTTTTTTTTCTCTTTTATTATATCCCTGTAGAATTTTGTCTTTTTTGAAATATCCTATTTACATTGTATGCTGATTTGCCTGCGTCGAGTAGCTATATGTGCAACCCTAAAACTTTCCCTTGAAATGTTTTCAGTACAAGAAATTGTTCTTTCTTCATTATCTCATCTTTTGTAATGACTATCTGAATGAAATGAGTGATATTTTTAGTAGCTGTATGTTTCTTTGAAGTGAAATTACTTGTAACCATACAAGAATTCTGTATCCACAAAGTTCTCTAGTTTATATCATTCAACAACTTCAGCTTTTATTCTGCGGCATTGATCTGACTTGAAAACTATGAAGAAAGTCCTTTGAAATGCTATGTTTAAGGATCTGGTTGGTGGAGGCAACATGAAAAAAATATTTTGGGTTCGAAGAAAAAACATTCCAATTGGTGTGTGTGTGGGTTGTTTGGTGGTGGTGGTGGGAGGTGAAAGATATTTAGATTTTGGTTGGATCACTCATGAATCTGATTTTCTTTTATATGGAAAGAAAGTGAGCATCTATTGAGAACTTGTTGGAATACACAAGTGTCCAACCTATAAAGTTTGGAGTTAACATTGAAATGTGTTTTAGTGAGCTATCTTCTTTTGCTGCGGTTCAATCATATGATTTTTTTTTTCTCGGAAGAAACATCATGAGTCTTTTATATGTGAATTAAGGATCATTATAATGTAATTTAATATGTTTATCTATGTATCTTATTACCTAAATATGCATATTAATTTACTAGCTCATATCTAATTACTTTTTTTTAATATTATGTCTCAATTAATATATTCCTTGATCCATATCCTATGAGGTTTCAGCCTGCAGTCTTTATTTTATCTTCAGTTGCCTTATATGATACACAACATGCTTAAACTGGTTGGATACTCTTAATGGATGAAATTTTTAGGGTGGGAGTTGTTGCATTTGTCTGATTGGGTGGCTTTTGTTAGGTATGAGTACGGAGTCTTTAGCTGTTATCTTGACACTGCTGAACATTCACCTGCTTAATCATCATTGCTTGGCATGATTTTTTTCTCTGAGCATGCGTACTGCATAGTGATTAGCATCTATAATCAGATTCTTCATTATGTTTTACTTTAAATAAACCTGAAGTTATCATTCCATTAAAAGTCAACTGATATCGATCTTTTATTTAAGGTGATAAACCATCAGCCCTATGACCAGAAAGCAGATATATTTAGTTTTGCTATCGTACTATGGGAACTTTTGACAGCCAAGGTATCCTCTTATGTTTTGCTAATTTGCCTCTAGGCTGTCTGGAATTTTTGATGATGTAGAAATCCAGTTGTGTTGAGGCTGTCATATGAAATGTGGTTTTTGTGGTATGCAGATTCCATATGAGAACATGACGCCACTGCAAGCTGCATTAGGTGTAAGACAGGTATGTTTACCATCCTGCAGTAGAGCAGTTGTCACCTTTTGATGGGGAAACTTAATATTTGACCATTGCATATGATTATTATATGTGCTTCTGGAGGCGAATGTCATTAATCTGGAGTTCTGGGCAATCTGAATAAATATTCGATTTGGCCTGTAGTTTGATAGCTTGTTATTCAGAACATTTACCACACTGAAGTGAGCGCATGAAACTGCTTGATGGAATTGCATAAGAATTCATCTATTATATAAGATCATTGTGGACTAGCTGGTAGGTTATTATTGATTATTGAGGACCCTAATTGGATCCTTAAATCACCAAATAAACTGTGTTATGAAGAGATGCATTTGTATAATGTAATGAAGAATGAGCCATAAATGATTAAATGTAGTTTGTCAGTGAACGAGGTTTGAGCTGAAATGCCATGAATGGAAATGAGGGATATAGATACTTTCCTCCATTTACAAATGTCAGTGGTGTTTATGGTAGTGTAGTTGCATCTAATGATCATTATTAGTGTATTCAAGTAATTACTGGTTCCATTAAATCTTCTCTCATCTCCGTATTCCTTATTATTGTGTAGTAGTAGTAAAGATGTGGATCAATAAACAATTAACCTTGATTTTCAATTCTCAATATCTGCATTTTTAGCTTACTATTGTTAATTTTAACACTATATGAATTCATATTGTCCTGATTTGATCCTTTTGTTCAAACTCAAGGGACTCCGACCAGAGATTCCACAGGACATAAACCCAAGACTTTGCGAACTGATACAGAGATGTTGGGATATGACTCCCAGCAACAGGCCACCCTTTTCGATTATAAGAGTAGAGCTTGAAGATCTCCTAAAGAATGTTCAGGTATACATTGTAGTTATTGTGTATCTGCATCCTTGCACTTGTGTGGTCGTCAAGGTGGATTAAATTAAAAAGTTTTTACAGGAAACTTCTCCGAGTCTGCAACAGCAGTAGGTGGCTATCATCCATTGTGAAATATACTGTGAATTATAGAGACGGCTGAATTGGTAAACAACACGAGGCTTTTTGTTTTATCCCTTCTGTGTTTGTTTTTGGGGCGGGTTGGGGATTTAGAAAATATTGACTACGCTAGAAACAGATACTTATGTACGAGAAGAGAAAGAGGGACAGCAAGTTACCACACAAGTATTGAGTTTCATTGTAAAAACTACAGACTTAAAGAGTAGTCCCAAAGCGATACGAATCATCTCAAAAGAATTATGGTCTTGTTTAACACCTTTACGGGCTGTAATTGGCTGTGCATTTCTGCTGATCTTAGTTTAAAGTGACTAATTTTATTTCTTCAGACGTGTGAACTTCTAATTTCAAAGGCGACATTCAATTGCCAGAATATAAAACATTTCTCCCATCTGTCTTTTACTCGCTTCATCAGGATAAAAGGTGTTTACTTTTGCTTAAATTTACTGAAAAAATTGACCAAATGGTGTGTCTGGCTATTGCAGCTTCAGTCGAAGAGGGTAGAATTAGTTTACTAATAGGTTTTCTAACGAAATTTTAAATTCAGAACCTTACTCGCCCATTGACTAAGAAGTTATATAGATGAATGTAATTCGCAGATGGGTTGCAGTTGTTTGAAGTTTCCAACCCACAGAAACAGACGTGATTCCTTCTTGCTTAAAATTCACAATGCCTTTTGACTTTTCTCTGGTTGCAACTTAGTGGAGCTTCTGCCAGATTTAGTAAAGAGATGTGGAATTATGGACTGGTTGATACTTATTGTAAGATTATTAAAGTATTAAACTTATAAGTCGTAACTAATTCTAATAACTGATTTGGAGTGATACATTGGATTTAGATTAGGTCAAATCGGATCAAGACCTTCGGTTTTGATATAGCCCTTGACCCACCTAATACCTATAGGGTCAAAAAATTTTGAATATTACCTAGATTCAATGAGTTTGATGAGTTTCGGGTCTTAAATAGGTCCAAAGTGAATCCTTCACAAATTAGCAAACACAATTAGTTTTTTTTTCTGTTTTTTTTTAATCAATTTTTTTACTAGAAATCAAATTTATTCTTGCCACTCTTTTGTTGGTCATATAAGTCACAGTTCACACTTTTTAATGAATAATGAAGTGGCACAATTGTTGGAAAACTCTTATTTACTAAGTAATATTGTAACACTCCTATATTCTTTTATAGAAAATACTAATTTATTTTAAGAGAATACTTAAAGAAATACAAGAATATTACTGCCATATAATCACGTAAGGTAATAATTATTACTTAACTATAAAATATGCAGTGGATTAACAAGGTGATATAGTTCAATATATAATTCTAAGTTAAATAACGATAATAGTAATAATATTATTAATAATATCACATGGCTAAGAGTAATGTTTATTAACTAGGTAGTAAACAAAATTCGTATAATGCATAAGTCCAATCAATTGATTCATCCAACCTTTCCAACTATTCATTTTAATGAATAAGGTAAGGTCAAAAACAAAACAAAGTATGAATCAATATAAATTAAATTGAGTACATTCATATACATGGAAATTAAAACATTTAATTTCTAAATACATCTATTTAACAATAATGTAATTATAATATTCCTTGAAAAAAGTCATTCCAAAGTTTTTCAAACATTCAAAGAACACAATTATAAATCTAAATTAGGCCATAGACCAAATCCAAATAATTCAAGTTCAATAAGTGAGCATAATATAATGGAATAACAAATTTACTTTCGAAATCTTCCTAAGTGTGCACACCTCCAAACTAGTAACTCCATTACATAGTCTATATCCGAGGAAAGATTGGGTCAATACATTCCATAGTCATATAAGAACCAACTCCAACATAGTGAGGATTAAATATTTCCTCGTTATAGCAATGTTAAATCTGAAATTAGAAATGTTGCCCTGTATTAATATATTAAGGAGAGTTTAACTCATAACAATTTCCTTTTTATAAATTAAATAAATAATTATAAATAACATGAATGTTGCTCAAAATATGTACAAGGACCATTATAATATTTCTAAAATAGTATCAAAACATTTTTCAAAGTTTTATATATTTTAAAACTCATTATCATATTTTTATATAATTAAATCTGAAATATATCCAATTTAAAAAATTCAGAAAATAATTCAAATAAATTATTTTTAAAATTCTAATAAGTTAAAAATTAATTCACAACTTGAATAAGTATCAGGATCATACGACAAATATTAAAGTAAATTTGCAAGGATAAAAAATAATTGATTAATACAATAAGTTAGAATTTCAGTAAAGATGAATAATATTTTATTTATTAAAGTATTAAATTCACCTCCGAAATTCATGTAATTATTATCATATATTCTTCAAATATATAAGAATACTAATTTTTTTTAAAAAGCATTCATCCAATAATTCATCAAGAATTATTTTTTTCATATAGTCTACAAATTTATCTATTTTCTCAAAATAGTCCACAAGTCTATCTATTTTCTCAAAACAGTCCACAAATTTATCTATTTTCTCAAAATAGCCTAAAATTTTCTAAAATCATTTTCATATATATTTCTCTCAAGGTAACAATTTATATAAATATACCTTGAATAAGAGAAGCAAATAGATACCATATAGAGTGAATCCTCCTTGATAAGAATACTAAATATAATTAAACAAATATTTAATATGCATCCTTAATAATAATTCCAATAAAATACAGAATTAGTTTTAAAAATCCGCATTAAATCTATAAAATCATAAATTCTATATGTAAAATATACTTAACAGAATTTTCCTGGCTTTCGAGAGGGAATGAATGAGCGTTTTGAATTTTTGTGAATAATTGTGTAAGAGAAAGAATAATTAGGGTTTATGGGGGATTTTTATAGAAAATAAGTAAATAAATTTCAATAGGTTGAGAAAAATAACTTAAATAAAAGTAAGAGATAATAATGATTTAACTTGGTCATAAAAAAGAATTTCAGTTAGGTTAGAAAATGTTAATTGCTGACCAAGTAAAATTAATTAATCAATTAAAATAATTATCTTTGAAAAATTTAAAAATAAATTTTAAAAAGGAAATCTCCTTAAAAAATTCAACCAAAATATTTTTAAATCATTAATTTGATTTTAAATATCTTTATATATTATCACATAATTATTAAAATTATTTGAATAATTTTTGGATTTCTTATGAGATAAAATAAGCAATTGAGATTTTATTTATCAAATTAAATAATGTAATTTAATTACACAAAATCCATAAAATTCAATATAATTAATTTTTAAATCATTTAAATTATTTTCTTTTATAAATTACCATTTAAATTATCGATACATTTAAAAGTTAATTTAATCAATATGCTAAAAATACTTTTCTAGTTATTCTAAACATTCGAAAATTACAAATATAGTGGTTAAAAATTTTCGCCTGTCCAAACACTCCTTCCCCAAATAAATTTACACAAATACAAAGTTTAATTATCTAGAATATTATCTAAAGTAAAAGCACATAATAATACCATTATTTATGAAAAAATAATCTAAGTTCTATTTTTATCAACTAGTGAAAGAAGATTCATCCTCGATTCTTATGGTTGTAATTGATAGAAATGGCGAAAACTATTGGCCATAGACTGACCTCCAGCCGCGAGATTGATGTAGAAGAGAGGTACGGAGTACATTGATTCAATTAATAAGAGACAGATTGATGGAGTGGATTTAGTTTTTTTTTTTTTGTGTGTGTGTGAAAATTAGACATGGAAAATCAAATCTATTCCAGATTACTCAAATCGGAACACGAATATATTTGAATAACGTGAATTGATTCTTACTCGAATCAAACTTCACCCTACCACAATTAGACGATGTGATTATAAATGTCTTATATAATAATTGTTTTATCATATAAACACATATTGCAACAAATCTGACACAAACCAACCGACCCACCACTAGTAGAAATTGCATTAATTGCTTTTCCTTAATTATTTCGATTAAAGTAAAATTGAAGCATTTGAACTTTTCTAATATAATTAAAACATACTTGAAAAAATATTCACCCAAAATTAATCCAAATGATCCATTTGCCACCTCTAGTGAAAAAAGAAGAAGATAGAGATGAAAGAGAAGAGGATTACATGAAAGAAACGACTAAAAATTATAACAAGTGACCAATATGTGAGTTATTAGATCAAAAGGTTTATTTTTATCAAAAAAAATTATGATGGGTTCACTTTTATCAAAAAATAGGTTTATTTTTATCCTAAAGACACTTAGATCTTGATTTCCCTAACCCATTCAATATGAAAAATTAGATTGTAATCCTTAAAATTAAGGCAGGTTCAATCGTGTATTGGTCGGATCTTGAAACCTAATGTCATCCCTAATTTGAGCAAGTTGGTTACTTGACCTGATTGGGAGTTAGCTTCTCTATATAATTAGGGGGTATCAATTTGGGTTGGGGGTCGGTTACTCGGTTATGGCTTGACCCATCGAGGGTCGATGCTTATTGGTGGGGGTTAAATCAGGTTAATTTGGCCTTTCAGGTCGAGCTGGGTTAAATTGATTATTTGGTTTCTACAGTTCAGTTAGGGTTAAAGTCATGTCGTATTAGATTTAACTCATGGTTGATTCAGGCCAATCCGGATCTGTTCCTTGACATGTAATAGTGGGTTATTTCGGGTTCAAGTATATTTTGGGTCAGGTCATTTATAATAATGATTCACCTTGGTTTCAATTGAAATTGCGCTTATAGGCTTTGAATTGGGTTATTAATGACATATTATTATCGATTTATGATTCTATTCAATTGTTTTGTTATATTCATCTTAGTAGGCTCATTCAGTAACTTTTTATTATTATTTTTATATTTATGATAGTTAGTTCATAAACTGGACAATTATGATATCAAAAAGTCATTGATTTTAAATGTGTATCATTGTATCAAACGAGTACAGGTAAATTTAGGTAAAGGATGTTTAGGTTGTTAGCAGGTCGGGTGAAATCGGGTCACGAGTTGTTATTAGTTAGGTCATATCGGTTGTTTGTCGAATTAAATCAGTTTTGGGTTGTCTTAGGGCCGAGTATATTATGTGTCGAGCGGGTTTTTAACTAGTCGGGTCGGATTTGGGTAGAATGTAGACCGAGTTAAGGTATTTGAATATAGGGTAAATTGGTTTCAGGTCACCTTTAGATCAGATTGGATCGGTTTACAAATCTTATTTCTTGAGTCATAATCAACTCAGATGCAAATAAATTTCAAATAGTATATTGAGTCATATAAGGTTTTAACAGTTCCATATGACATTAGATTGTAAAGCATAACAAAAATTACAGTGAAACTTTTTTAAAAGACGGAGCTTGGCAAATTCGCGTGAAGTATAAATAGAAAAAAAAATACTGTAGGAATGCCAAAAAAAAGATACTGTAACCAATTATGGCCATGCATCCAATCGTTGAGAATTGACTAATTCATAGATAATAATTTTTGAAAGGAATAATTGTATGATAATTGACAGTAATCACACTCGATTTTCTTCGGGCAGATATGTTTTCAATCATCAATAATTTATGTTTGGCAGATTTTGAATTCAAGTGCACCAAATAATGGGATTTGGACGCCGGCGTACCCCACAATTTTGTTCGGTTGCAATAATTTAAAAGACTAATAAATAGCGTGGGAACGACAAAATCAAATGCTTGTTCTTTTATGTTCCAGCACTATTTTTTTTAAAGATTTGCTAGGTCTATTCATTGAATTAATTAACCGTTTTTAATGGAAAGGTTAATGTGTCTTTACCAATGTATAAAAATAGAAATTTAATAAATTTTTATTAATTACTTTGGAAATACTTGATAATTGGTATTAACTTAATATTTTGACATATATTATATTTTGGACGACAAACCTACATTACTAATAAGTAATGTTGAACATAATATGGTGATTAAAAAAAATATAATTGAATTATATAGCCATATATATCCTATATATAAATCATAAACACATTTACATATTTATTATATAATATTTTTAAAAACATTCAATCTATCTAACTCTATAATGTCTTTCACTCTACCTTATTTCTTCTGTAAAATTGTGCCTCATTTCTTTTAAACTTTTTTCAAATTAAAATTATACTCTAATGACATTGTGCCTTTTTTTACTTTAACTAGGCCCTTATTTTCCTTTTTTTTGTCATCTATTTTTGTTATAATCATCACCACTCCATGCGCTCCTCTAGTTTTAGCTACCTCATATGGCATAGAGATTGTTAAGATATATTGTCTCATTATTTTTATCAAATCTTTTTTAAAACTAGACTATTTGTTGCTAGGAGCTGAGTTAAAAATAGAAAGTGTAGTCTCGATGTTTTTATTATTTTTGTTGCATTCCCCTTTTTTTCTTCTGACTTTGGAATGCTCGCCGCAATTATCTTTACCTTCAACACATTTTCTTAATATCTCTCCTAGACTCTCGCTATATCATTATATACTTTATTAACTAATCTGGCATATATCTAGGACAATCTCATTTTTTAGATACTTGCTCTCACTCTAACATGACAAAATTTGTGATTGTATTGAATGCTCAAGGCTAGGGTTTCCAAAAATTGGAGATTTTTAGCAAGTTGAAATACAAATTTTCAAGATAAATCATGAAAATGATAGTTTTATCTAACTTAGAAAAGAAGAAGTTTGTAAATACAAAAATTATAGGTGACGGTTATTTTATTTTCTTATAATTTTTTTTAAAAAAATTGTGTGTAGAAACATGTGTGAAAACATATGATGAAAGGGTAATTTTTTCTAAGAAAAAAATAAATAAAAAATTAATAGAAGCTCCTAAAATGCTCGATTTAGAATTCACAGGCTAAAAAAAATTAAAGCTGACTTGGATTTCACTATAACCTAAAAGTAAGTAATAATTTACCTAATGGATGAATAAAGTTTTTTCTATTTTTAGTTGTCCTACTAGTTTCTTAGTCCTAGTATAGATTCTGGAGAACATCGAACCCATTGGATAAATTGGGTCAGCCACTCAAAAGTTGCCGCCCGCTAAATTAAGTAAAAATTAGATAACTTCAGCATAGCCTAACCCGATAGATTAAAACATAGTCAAGTACTTTTGATAGATAAATAAGATGACTTTCTATTTTTGTAGAAACCCCAAATAAAGAAGTGGTATGTTAGTAAGGCATGACAGAGGGGTCGTACGGAGTAATTAACTTGTTACAAAAGTTTCGATAAAAGTTTAATCGTTTAGACCTCACATTAGAAACCTCATCAATAGCCAAGGTTTCATATAAATGGTCTTACCACTCTCATGTCCATATACCGAAAAGATTATCTAATGGAAATTTAAACGGAAGCATAGGCAGTCAATTAACTCACTTACAATTGGACTCAATCGTGACACTCTTGTCAAGTTAGGTTAGTTGTCACATATAATCATAAATTGACAGTGGACCATACAAAATTTTTATGTATATTAGTACGTTTTACTTAGTTTTTGGTCAAATATATATATGTTTATTTATAAATGCTATCTAACCATCGAATTTTGACATTTGGCCATACACTTATACCAATTGTTGCAAGCTTTGCTACTCGTAGCTGTGTACTAATAATGTGTGATGTTCCTATCAAAAAATAAAATAAAATAATGTGTGATGTTTTCTTTTGTTTGGTTCTTAGCCTCAAGGACATGCATCGTTATCAATACCACTTATGCATCAAAAATACTATGTATTGTATGATGCACTACATTCCACGTTCATAAGCAAATGGAATTAAAACTACTTGGAGGATCGGACAAAGTTATTGCTTCATGTTGGAGTGATATTAAACGAGGCTTTTTTAATTCATATCTGATATAAATTATATTTGAATATTAAAATCTCATATATATATATATATATATATATATTATATCAGATATAGAAATATATATGATATAAAAATACAAAAAAACTCATATCAGATATTATAGACATTTTGATCTTACATATAAAAATAAAATTATAAAATGCCCCATGATATAATTATATCAAGTATAAATTAAAAATTTCTCGCCATTAAGTTAGAAATCATCATATTGAAAAAGTTTGTGATGAAGAATGGAATATTTTTCTTTTATCGTTACTTCTCTCCAAAAATTAGGTTTCCTCCAAGAGTGGAGTTAATTGGATTCGTCAATGTATTACTACATCTACTCTTTTTAGTTGTTAATAACGGTTGCCCTAGTGAACAATTCTTTCCTTCTCGAGTAATTAGATATGCGAATTCTTTATCTCCTTTTATATGCGTAGTGTGTTACTTGTATATTTCTTTCTAGACCGCTTCATTCCTATTATTAATTGCTCAAAACATGCATAGAAATTATTAGGTTTTACTTGAGAAATTTCATGATGGAATTGAAGACGGTTATTCAAGTTTTGTGGATAATACCATGCAATGAGTTTATTACCTAATCAAATTACAAAACTAGTTATTGATTAGAATCATAGTAGATGAATTAATACTGTTCAGTGCTATAATATATAAATTTAATTGTGTTTTTCTTTGAGGGGAGTACAGTTGTATTTGTTTTTTCTTCAATGATATTATATATGACTTGAAGAAGTACGTTGATTTTCAATGGAATTAGATTTATTGAACAATAATTAGAATTTGTACTTCATTTTCCTATGTTTGGTTAGAGATCGAGAAAATGGAAAAGATAAAAAGGACTAACTGTGATGGAAATTTCTTAGGAATGGGAAATTTATTCCCCTCATAGAACAACGTACGGTAGTCAACTTCAGAAAATTAGGTTCATCTTATCGATCACTTTTTTTTCATAAACTAAGTGGAGGAGACATGGAAAATTTAGCTAGTTTTATTCTCTTGGTATAAGTTTATTTCCGATCCCCCCAAACTAGAACTACTTCATTGACAATCTTATATTATGTTGCTATCAACTTATTTTTACTCGCATTCTAATTCAAGTTATTTTACTGAGCTTAACTCATTTTTTCGGAATACTAAATTTAACTAATTTTGTTAAACTCGTCTTATTTTTATTATACAAAACTTAATTTATACTCCCTCTATCCCCCATTTGACTTTTCGCGATTTCAAGACACGACTTTAAATATTTTTATCTTTAGGGGATGGAGGGAGTATAAAATAAACGAATTTTGATACGTTGACGAAGATAGAGCCTTAAACGTAATACATATAAAAAGAGATCAAGAGTGCGGGTTGATTATTGAGACGAGAGTTTAAAGTCAGTAGCATTCTCTTCTTCTTTGTTAAATAACGGCAAAATTTTTTAGAATACTAGGAAACTAAGTTCCAGCAAACGGACCAAACCACTTTTTATCAACCACAGCAGGAATTATTCTATATGACTCTCGAAGGCATTCGTTCGAACATATAATAATTGAACTTTGTAATATTTTTATTATTAATGTAAATCTTGATAGTAAAAGTACAAAATAATGCAAGGTCCTATTAATGCCCCATGTAGATTGTAGATTGTAGATCATGCAAAGCACTGATTTAAAACTATAGAGCATACGAAAAAGTAATAATAGTACAAACTTTTTCCTTATAATAATTCCTTTATTATTGTAAATAAAATTTCCAAATCTCTAAGCAAAACGACAAGCTATTATATTATCTTTTTTATTAAAGCTCCTTCGACAAAGATATGTCCTCCACTTTGACTTTCTCTTGTCCGTAGTCAAGCAACTTTTCTCCTGTACAAGATCGATGGGAGTAGTTAGAATTAATTTTGCTAATTATAATTGATGCTAATTAAAATTATCTTTAAGTTACATATCTCAATCTGATGTTATATATATGCTGGCAATAATGAGGCAGTAGGAAAGTTCATTAATTTATATTTAAAGGCATGGCATACATTAGTTTTAAATCTAGAAAGAGTAATATATATATATATATATACTAATTAATTAAAGACACAAGGTTAAGGAAAATGTAAATGAGATTCAAAAATTAAGTTAATTTAATTAGATCATTTATAGCACGACGTACAGGTAGTTGATTTTATTTCATGCACATTATGTCTGTCCTACGTCGTACGTCATATAGGAGCATTAAATTTCTTATGCATGTAAAAGCTAATGTACGTTATATGAAACTGACCTTGACATGATTTCATTGAAGTGAAACTTTTGCTTAGACGTGGTAAGGAGGAGGAGGAGAAGCGTAGATATAGGGAGAAGGAGTGGGGGTAGGTTTAGGATGGTCATGATGAGGGGGAGATTTATAGACAGGACTAGGAGTTGGATACTCATGCACAGGGGGTGGTGGAGACTTGTATACGGGAGATGGAGAATAGTGAGGAGGAGACTTGTACACTGGGGTTGGTGGTGGATACTTGTGCACTGGCGGGGACTTGTAAACTGGGGTGGGTGGTGGGTATTCATGAACTGGTGGAGACTTGTAAACGGGAGTTGGTGGTGGGTATTTGTGAACTGGTGGAGACTTGTAAACTGGGGTGGGTGGTGGGTACACGTGGACCGGTGGAGACTTGTAAACTGGGGTGGGTGGTGGGTACACGTGGACCGGTGGAGACTTGTAAACTGGGGTGGGTGGTGGGTACACATGGACTGGTGGAGACTTGTAAACTGGGGTGGGTGGAGGGTATTCGTGGACCGGTGGAGACTTGTACACTGGAGTGGGTGGTGGGTACTTGTGGACCGGTGGAGACTTGTATACTGGGGTGGGAGGTGGGTACTCGTGGACCGGTGGAGACTTGTACACTGGGGTGGGTGGAGGGTACTTGTGGACCGGTGGAGACTTGTACACTGGGGTGGGTGGTGGGTACTCATGGACTGGAGGAGATTTGTAAACAGGGGTGGGTGGTGGGTATTTGTGAACTGGTGGAGACTTGTAAACTGGAGTGGGTGGTGGATACTCGTGGACTGGGGGAGACTTGTACACCGGGGTGGGTGGTGGGTATTTGTGAACTGGTGGAGACTTGTAAACTGGAGTGGGTGGTGGATACTCGTGGACTGGGGGAGACTTGTACACCGGGGTGGGTGGTGGGTATTTGTGAACAGGTGGGGACTTGTACACTGGAGTTGGAGGCGGGTATTCATGAACTGGTGGAGACTTGTAAACAGGGGTGGGTGGTGGGTATTCGTGAACAGGTGGAGACTTGTGCACCGGAGTTGGAGGTGGATATTTGTGAACAGGTGGAGACTTGTAAGGTGTGGTTGGAGGAGGAGAATAGTGCTCCTTGGGTGGCTTCTCATGGTGTACAGGAGGTGGTGGGGATGAGTAATGGTAGGTTGGCGGAGGAGGAGAAGCATAGATGTAGTCAGCAGTGGTTAATGTAGGCACACTCGATGCAACAAATGCCACTAGTAGAGTGGCAACAAGAGAAGCCATTCCAGCTAAAGACCCCATATTGTTTAGATTTGAGTAGAGATAAGTTTTTTTGATATGTCTTAGCTCTACGTCTCAGCTCCTTTATATAGGGATTTTTTTCACCTATTGACTACCTACCATCCAATGATCCAAGTAAGACCAGAAAAACCACCATTAGAATATGTCAGTTTATCTCTAAATACAATGAGATAATCATACTATAACCACGTACACAGTACACAGTACACAGTACACCGCAATGTGAACTCATTTTCTATTCAAAGAGAGGATTTTTATTGGTTTTATAATAATGGTATACTAATTACTATTGATCAATGATTAGTCGGTGAATATATATATATAGAACTGAGCTTGTATCTTGGTTTAATTGGTAGATGGGAGATTGGGAGGTCGTATACAAATATTACATCAATTGTCATTGGATGTATATGCAATAATATCTGGTCAATTAAGTGTAGCAATACTTCAAACGTTTTTCCAATTTCGAAGTATAATACAAAGTAATAAACGTTTTTCCAATTTCGATGTATAATACAAAGTAATAAATATTTTTATTGGATCTTTGCTAGATTTGAATCGGTGTATATTTCGAGGTTTTATTGCTTATGTAATTATAAAATATCTTCCAAAACTGTAAAAGAATAAGTCTAAAAGGGGTGAAAATTAGGTCAAAATCATACATCTCACAAAATTTGGAATTTTTGTGGGACAATGGTATTCAAAATTCGAGATTAAATTACATTTATATAATCATTTTTTATAGATTTCTAAATACTGAAAAAAAAATTCCCGTCAAAAATAATACTGTAAAAATATTAATACAAAAAAAAGCTCTTGGCACGTAAGGAGTAATTAAATGGTAAACAAGTCTCGTTTGTTAGCACATAAAACTATACAAATCAACAATAAGACACATTTTGTTAACCTTTTCCTTACTAATTTTGTTTAGCTCACATAATATTGTATAACCTGTTCAGGAATTTGGTTAAAAGTTTGGGTCCCGCCCATTGCTCCCATATGTACTTGCTAATGTACTCCAGTGAGGTGAAATTTATTTTCTAAGCGTATATATTTGAAAGATTTTAGACATCCTTGTCTGATCTGTTCGTAACATTGGACTTTTTTATGCAATGCTCAGTGAAGAAATTGAAGTTTGTCTGGATCTATATATGAGATGCAATGGTGGATATTTTGAAAACTAAATTAATAATTACTTTGAGAATTGAAGTTGTATGGATTACAAATAAAATTGTACTGATAAAATTTAAAGTTGCACTATTAAAAAAGTAAAATTTGTAGATTGTCTCATTATTTTCTGGTGAATCCATTGTTTTACCTTTATTTTCTTTTAAAAAGTTGTACTTATGAGAATTAAAGATATACTATTTGCAAATAAAATTAAATTTATAAAATTATACATAATTTCATCGTTTTCACGTGGGTCTATTGTTTTACCTTCAATTTCTTTTTTGTAAAATTATATCATTTAGATATGAAGTTGTAGTATTTGCAAATAAAATTATACTAAAAGACATAAAATTGCTCATTTAGAAAGTAAAATTGTCATTTATGTATAAACCTCATTCAATTAAAAAAAATTTGTGAGATATGCTTATAAACATATCTCAAAGATATTTTTGAAATTTTCCTTAAAAATTATTTTCAGTAAAATTCTGTTAGTAGTATATAAAATATGGCATAAAATAATTTAGTCCTATTGCTTAATTTCCCAATAAAAAATTATGTACTAAGTATTGATTACTTACGGGTCAAATTTTAGTATGTTTTGTTTCTTCTTTTATGTGGTACCTACTGCCAATTGCCATCGCGTGTTACAACTGTTTCGTTTTACCATTGACAATAACATTGGACTCTATCAACATTCAACACGTTCATCTGCCTCCTTTAAAACACTATCCCACAAAAAACAAATAAAACAAAGAAAGATGAAAACGAGGAGAGCATTCCCACAAAAATTACGGAATGAGTGCTTTCATTTTGAATTAGCGAATAAATTTAGATAATATTAAATATAATTAAGATTTTATAAAATAATTTAAATTAATTTAAAAATAAAATTTATTAAAAAAGAATATAAGTGAATTGATCATTAAATAAATAGTAGAATTTTTATAGTCTATAACATTAAACAATTAAAAAATTTAACAAATGGACTACATATCACATTGATAACGATCCCAATCAAACGTTTTTACCCAATCACAATATTAAACTAAAATAAAAAGATTTCAAATGAGAACACCATTTTGAAATTTATGAATAGAAAAAATAAAAAGAACAACAAAGAACGGAGATAGTACAAGATTTACACTATATAATAATTAGGACTAAGTATGTGACTTTATTTAGTAGAAAATGCATGTCCAAAACTAATGTTATTGGGTACATTGTATCATCATAATGCGCTAGTCTTTTAGGTTTTATATTTAATACGAAACATGTGGATGCCAATTAACTTAGTTGGTTAAAATTTTAAAAGGTTCATTTCACCATGAAGTTAATTAAGGCTAGGTATTTGAAGCTAATTCGCTAAATACTTTAAAGTAGATTAGCTCTTGTATGATTAGGTTCATTTGAGCAAAAATCATGTGTTAAGCAAAATAAAACTAGGGAAATAGAGTTCAAGAATAGAATACGAATGAATTAAAGCGATAAAGATCAAACACAAGAGGCCAATTTCTTTTTTTTTTTCCAGCTTGTTAGTCACATCGATCTGTCTCATATTCTTCAATGCCCTGTCTCCATAATTTTCTTGTAAAGTAGCAAACTTCATTAAATTAATGTACTTCAAAATCCTTAACATTTCATCAAGATTCTTCACGAATTGCTTTGACGTCTTCTTTTTCAATAATTTGACTTTTAAGTAACTTTTTTCTTAGGACAAACTTTATATAACGAGAAAATCATTCATCTATTGATCTATATGAAAATAATGCTTTAAGTCGTTCCTGAGATGTACTGTAAAGTGAAACCTAAAAAGATAAGTTCTGTAGACTTCACCAAGAAAACTTGATGTATAATACAGAATCCATAATAGGAGCTTCTAGAACGGCAATATGAGAATAGTAGTACCCATTATTTTAAAAGGTGATATTCTTATTTATACACAATATAAATTTAATTGGGGTATTTTTTTAATTTTATTTTTATACCTGAAAATATAATGTCTATATCTTATATATGTTTTTCTGTATTTTTATATTTTTTTATTTCTATATCTGATATAATAATACATATTTTTGATATAACAATAGTTGTATTTGATACTCCCTCCGTTCTTTTTTTTGTTCTTCCCATTTTCCCCATCCGAAAATTTCAAAATGTTGTTCTCATTTGGAATCCTTCTATTTTAGTTTAATATTGTGATTGGTTAAAAAAAGTTTGGTTAGGATTACTATCCATGTGATATGTAGCCCATTGGTTGATTTTTAAATTGTTTAATGTCATAAACTTTAGAAATTCTGCTACTTATTTAATGTTCAACCCACTTGCATCATTTTTTTAATAGAATCTATTCTTATTCTTAGATTAATTTAAATTATTTTATAGAATCTTGATAATATTTAATATTGTCTTGGTTTTTTCCCTGATTCCAAATTGAAAGGAAAAAAAAAGAACGAAGAGAGTATAACATATCTATATATGAGATTAATAAAACTTATATAATGTATGAATTAAAAAAAAATTCATTTTAAAAGTAATCGATCATAAAAGGTGTGTTCAACATAAGAATTTCTAAATATCTACGACATTTTGATCTTCACGACTGTTAAAAGCATAACTATTACCATAGCACAAATATCTCTTTGATTATTAAATTAAAACTCGCGAAAAGCTAAGAGTCACATTGTCATATACTAAATTGTTAAAGTTATAAAATGTGGTTACAGTGTCATCATAAAAAATATGACGAAAAATTAAAAATCCAAAGAAGTATAATGTTGGATCGATTACGCATTAATGCTTTGATTTAGTAAAATAAAAACTTAAGTAGTAAAACCCATCAATGAGGCATTGTTCAACAAGAAAAACCGCATACTAGGCATTATTAAGGGTAGAAAACACTAGGGGGAGTAGTGTTTTCAAATATTATAGTTTGTTAGGTTTAAAATAGTCAAATTTTTCCGAAAATTTTGCTAGTTTTAATAATGTATCTTCCATTCTTATAGTTCTTCAGATTTATACATGCCAAAAACATATATCAGACTTAATTAAATGAATCAGATAAAAATCATTTTTACAGCTACATCAACTGAAAGTACCCTCTTATTAGAAGTTGTAAATCACATTGATAAAAAAAGGGAAATGACAAACGTCAAAATAGGAAGGTCGTAGCTTTATTGAAAATATTTTTTTTATTTGATTCATTCACTCTGTAGTTGTTTGATTTCAAACTCTTTTGTAGATGTCCTATGGTATTTTATCATCAATAAATTAATTCTGTTTGAAAAAAAAAAAAAATAAAGTTAAGGGTATCAAGAGTACATAAAAACTTATGGTTAAAAGTCGTGAGATTAACAATAAATTACAATGAAGACATATTATACCACAAATTAAAATTCTTATTAGTAATACGTCGTACTATTAGTTGATAGAATGATATGTGGCATATAATTAAGGAGTGTGTATTATTGGGTTACCGAATGTAAAAATGAGCGAGGTTATTGATAAACAATGAGGTCAGTAGTTCATACGGGATTATTTGTAAATCGGTAATACTTGTATTGGATTAGGGTAACCTACTATACAATGATATTGTTGATACAATATTATATTCTATATAATGATGAATTGTTGGGGTTACTAATAAAGTTTTAAAGGGGTTGCCTGCCGGTAGTAATTTGAAGTGATTGTTGATTAATTATCAACTGTAAAAGAAGATAAATCTATACATATTATTATTTATATTATTATTATTATTATTTTCTCCGTAAGCCCTAGAGTGAGGCAACAATAGTCTTTGTCATCCTCAAACTTGAATGCGATAGAGATTGCGGGTCATTCATCCATATGTCCCTAGTAAATATCTTGACGAGAATGTCGTAAATCTATTAAAAATACATAACTATTTTTACTATTATTTAGTTAAGTAAGGGATAAATTTCACAAAAAAGATGCGCTAATAATAAAAATCAACGTACGCCTTACCCCTTTCCTAACTAATCACATTTATATTTAACATGATAAATGTGCCTTATATCAATACTAATTAAGGATCACTTTTGAGAGTGATTGACTTTCATAATAATGCAATTGTATTTATTATTGTGGAATGCAATTTAAAGATATTAAATATAGTATACTAAAAATCGTAGAAAAATCCATCATCTATAGTCAGTTAAGATCTAAGTGTCGTTGTGAACTTAATAATATTCATTAAACATAGTACATCTAATTGAATAATGAGAATAAAATAAACCCTAAAATAAAATTAACATGTACAATAAATAATTAAATTGGAGATTGAAATTAAATCATAACATTAATAAATATTAGGGTTTAACAAAATTCTATAATAATAAACTACTCTAACATGATCAAAAGAATTAAATAATTTATAAAAGAAATAAATAAGAGAGAAGAAAAAGAAAAGATCATACTTGAACTAATGATTATAATAAAAATCCCTCAATTAAAAGCCCGATCCACTTAACAAAAACGGACATGTCTCTGTTTGTGTGAAGAAAATATAACATTCTATTTTACAAAAGTAGAGCAAACATGAATGTGTCACTTGATTGATATGCTTAGCTCATTTTAAAATGACCATAAGTTGATTATGTCGTTGAAAAGATATTAAAGTCTAGCTACTTTCCTATCCAATTAAAATCCTATCAATTCAATATCATTGGTAAATTAATCTTGAGATAAAAAATAGTTAAGTAATATCAGTTTTTTAACAACTTTTATAATCCATTTGCATTGTTTTTTATACAATAAAAGTCATCCTCAATTTAACAAAAACGACTTTATAAAAGTGTGCCATTCAATATGATTTTCTGTATCCTCACTTTACTAAAATTTTTGCATATTATGTAAAGTTTTAAGAATTGTCACAAAATCATCTATTGAAAATTGTCATCTAAGATTTGAGAGTCATATTTTTTGACGCGAGAGTTACTTATTTTAGAATTATCGTCTGTGGTATTATTTTAAAATTATTTTTTGTATGATGAAAGTTGTTTGGTAAAGAGTATAATACCAATTTATTTTTCGTACCCTATATCATTAATTTGAATTAATCATTTGCGACATTTCGGTTAGTATGCAAATACGTACTAAATGATTTGGACGGATTAATTATGTTTTCAAGAAATTTGATACACTTGTTATAGAAGGTTGTTTGCCACATGTTGCATGTATGGGTATTGGTATGCTTTTGAATTATGATCATTATATTATATATACATGCAATGTCTTTCCTAATACTCTCAAGTTCGAAACGTTGCTATAAACATGACTTTAGATAGAATAATAGTTGCAGCGAAAATACATAGTAGATCCATGTGTATGAACTTTTCCTTCACTTTGTCAACTCTGGAAAGTGCATTACGTGAACATTATTGATAGGTTTCAACTTTTAATTAGTATTTTTTTTCTTTTTTTTTTGCATATTTTTTAATGCATGTAGTATAACTATAATATTTATAATACGTATTATAAAAAAAATGAAAAATTTACACATTAAAAAGTTATACTTTGAGTAGGATATGACTGGATTTCACGTGAATAAGTTTTAACTTGTATATATTAACAAAAAATCATATTTATTTTTTTCACTTTTCAAATAAAATATTTTAAATAAGATAAATAAAAGAAAACGGAAGCGATAGTTGCTTTTGCATTGAGAAGGAAAAACAGACCAAGTTAGGAGAGTAGATGTGATAGTAGGAATTTAGTACACGTACAATTTCACATATTTGTCAACTAATAGGATTGGGCCTTGGAAGCTCTCCTAAATACTCCCACCATGTTTTTTTGGGCCTTTCTAATAAACAAGCCCACAAACCAATTTCATACACCCGAGTGTAGTAAATGTTATGGACCAGTATTCAGTTATATCACGAAGTATGTCAGTTGCCCATCATAGACAAGACTGGAAAATGTTATAAATATATAAATAAATAAAAACTTATAAACTATCATATTCTTTCATACATACATTAATACTATAGTCAATTAGTGGGACTCTACCTTATATTATAGTTAATATATTCTTCTAATAGCTTTTCAATTGGTGGCTTGATTCATGTCCCACCTTGGAGATGAAGAGATAAAATAGCCCATTATAAGTTAAATTACAGCTATTATTCCGCATATTATAAATAATTTCACGTTACTTAGATTTTCTCCTCAATATAATATGATTTTGTTGAATTCATTCAACATATAAAATAAGTTCATCTGGTCATCATTAGTTCATTACTTAACATTTAACATCCGCCCCCCAACCAATCTTGCGTCTATGGGCTGCTATAGCTATCTAATAAGGAGCTCGCCTTATTCTTCCTCTCCTCTTCTTCTCTCGAGGTTTTTCAACTCTTATACTTCTATTTTAGACCTTTTCTTTTCATTTTTTCCACATTTTATTATTGATTTTAATAAAAATTATATCATTTAAGTGTAATGCGTGTCCTCGTAATAAACTTAATGACAATTTATTAATGAAATTAATTTAACTTTTTTAAAAGGAAAAGTCTCACTCTTATTCTTTTCTCAATTGGCCCTAAATATATGGGGATCCAAACTCTAACAAAATATCGCATTTGGCTAATTAAGCTCAGGACATAAAAATGAGTGACTGTAATTTACTTCTTAGCTAGTCGCACCGTCGCACCAAATATGGACTTGAAGTTTATAGTTTTTCATTGTCCCTTGACACGATTAATTATAAATTTTTACAGTCAAATTTTATAAACTTTAACCATAAATTTTAATTATGTTATAACAAATAATATATTCAAGTGAGATCTGGTTGGATGCGTCTGATGTAAATTTTTAGAATATCAACTTTTTATAATTTTTTATCTTACGAATTTAGAGAAAAAAACGTTTTAAGGTGTGTATTGGAAACCATGAAAAATTAAATGTAGCAACTTATATGAGACGGAGGGAATATTTTTGTTAACTTTTCTAGTTTGTATTTGTTCTTCGTGTGTTCTTGAAAACACTATTTCCATCAAGTACTACCACGGTAAACTTAGAAAATTCATCATTTATTGTGTAATAAGACATTTCATTAAGCAGTAAAGAAATATCGTAGTTATTTATAGTAACGGATTTTGAGCCAAAAATTAGTGAAGCCAAGGTTTTGAACATACCATCAACCTTTAATTTAAAATTTTGGCTCTTAACCAATAAATAATAGTTTTATATATTTACCTTATTTAAAAGTATAAAATTTTCAAGATAATAGATGCCTAGCAAAAGCAACGATATAACTACATTATTTATTTTATTTTCCGAATACAACGATTACATGCAAAAGTGCACTTGGACTAATGAATGAAAAAGAAATCTCAAATCTTTTAAGAAGAAATAGAAGATAAATTCTTTCAAAAAAAAAAAAAATAGAAGATAAAATTCAAACGAAAAAAAGATGGGATCAAATAGAAGAATATGGCACATGCAATTACAATAGATATAGTAAATGCCTAATTTATTCTCGGATTATAATAGAGTTTCGTGATTCTTCTATGAAAGAGACAAGATTTTGCATTTGCAAATTGTCATAATTTAAGTGGACATCCAACATTGATTGTTGACATTAGGGTTCAATATTTTTTGTAGTTTGTAGACAGATGCCTACCACTTCACCAACCAAGTTTAAGAGAAGTATATGGGGTCTCATTTGCATGTAACTAGTCAATTACAATCGTCCTTCTTTATCCATTCAATTTGGTCCTAGCATACCAATTTTACGTGCGTGTCTCTGATTCACTCTCAATAATAGAAATAATAAAAATATATTAAATTAATAATCTATCTTGAAACCAATAATAATAATAATAATAATAATAATCTCTCCCTAGAACCAATTACATCCTTGAATACTAAAAGGGAGTATTTTCTTTATTATTATTGTCATATTATGGAGAGAAATCTTCTATTTTTAAACATACAATGTTATAAATAGATTAATAATCCCTCCGGGTTTTTTTCTTCTCATTCGGAATCCGAGAAGTGACCAAGACAATATTAAATATCATTGAGATTATAAAAATAATTTAAATTAATCTAAAAATAAGATCAGATTCTATTAAAAAAAATAATTCAAGTGGGTTGAGTATTAAATAAGTAATCGAATTTTTAAAGTTCATGACATTAAACAATTAAAAAATCAACCAGTAAACTACATATTACACGGATAGTTATTTCATCCAAACTTTTACATTCAATTATACAATATTAAACTAAAATAGAAGGATTTCAAATGAGAACAATATTTTGAAACTTTTAGATAGGAAAAATAAAATAAAAAAGAACGAAGAACGTATTTATATACTAGGCAGAAAGTTTTTTTAAAATCCCTTTATAATCTATAAATCAAAGATCCCATTAATATTTACTTGGTACACCCTCCATCTAATAAAGATCTTTTATTTTTCATTTTGGATTATTCCTAAAAAATTATCTCATTTTCTTTCATTTTGAATTTTCCTCCAAATATTTTCCATTATATTTTTAAAAAGTTATTTTTTTTATCGTGGGGATAATTTTCGGGAGACAAGGGAGTAATTTATATATTTTGATATTAGTAAGAAAGCTTCTATCAATCTGATTACGATGTCCTAAGTCTTTATTTCTGTAGTGGAAGTGACTAATTTATTATCTGTGTCTTTTTTTTTTTATTTGCATGGCATCTCTAAAGTTTATACTCCTTTAGATACTGATTAAATGGTAGCAGTAGTGAATGCATGCTGCATGTATGTGTGTCCCTCAATTATTAACGTCAATCTAATCAATTAATAACGTCAATCTAATCAGAGAAGAATTTAATTAATGGATCCGTGTTCAGCGCCTGGAAAACGTACGCTTTTAAATAGGGTGGACACTATTCTCTCCCAGTGTCAATATCAAAATTATTAAAAAGGGTACATCATATAATAACGTGGATCAATCAATCTAACACTACTTTTTTCTTTTACTCCGTACTAGGTTAATTTTGTAAAATGTAAAGTTTGGTAATAAATAAATATGTTAAACATCTTAGTTATAAGAATATTTTCACCTATTAATGAAAATTTATAATTTTTTATTGGATTAATATTATTTTACAAAATCTTGTATATACACGAGAAACAATAAAACTATTGTATCCCCGCTAAAATTGACTCCTTAAAATAACAAAATCTACCCCTCAAATTTGAAAAAGATTGGCATTATTGTATTGAGGGGTAACTTTTATTATATCTAGGTCTTATTTTTATTGGAAATACAATAATTTTATTATATTTTTTTTTATGTAAAGGGAGCATCAAGCGTCAAGCCAACAACCGAGGTATACAAAAGTAATTTTGAAGAGTTAGGAATTTGTCTGGTCATACAAGTATATATGACTATATTTTCCACGCTAATATTAATTAAAAAAAATTATATCATTCATTAAAGTAGAAAACTTTTTGTTAATAACTTAATATGGGGTTCAGAATGATATTATAAGAGTTTTATTTGTTTTAATAATAGTTATACACAGATATATTCGTATATAGAGTTTGTATAAATGGTAAAATTGGATTTAAGCGGCATTTGCAGGTTCTCCAATCTAGGATTCAACCAATTCATGACAAAAAAATTCCTTAGAGTAGATCAAATTGCATTCGGCATCCATCTCAAAGTAGATCGAGACTATTAGTGCATTGACTTTACGAATCAAGCAAAGAGTCGGCAATATAGTGATTTATCTTTTAAGCAAGGTTTTCGAAAAAAAATCATAACAATTTTAACTTTAACTTTTGAAGAAAAGTTCGACATAACTCACCAACTTTAGCTTTTAATAACATTATTCAATTATTTCACTATTCAACAGTTTACCTACTCCCTTTCCTTTTATTTGACTTTTTACGCTCTATAAGACACGATTTAAAACGTTTTTATCTCCAAATTCGTAAGATAATTTTTTTTTTAAATTTGATATTATAAAAATCTGCAAGATGCATCCAAAAATATCCTACTTAAATATATTATTTTTTATAACATGATAATTTATAGTTAAACTTTTTAAATTTTAACTCTATAAATTAAAATTAAGCTGGATGGAGTATATCTTAAACATGTTAGTTGTAACATAAATGGAGCATTATGTTACCACTATTATTATAGGCTTATAGCTAACAATTACTATAATATATTAACAATTAGTTTTCTCGGACATGATTGAAGTACTAATTCCACGTAGGTCTTGTTACATGGAAGGTATATAGTTCTCCGGGTCATCACATGGACTTGATCATGCATTACTTTCTTTTCTTAAGGACTTGATCATGCATTACTGCCCAGGGGTGTTTATTACCGGATAGTTCAAAAATCGATCCATAATTCGATCCGGTTAAAGCAGGTACCCGCTTAAATCGGGTCGGATCACATAGTATCCGGTTTAAGTCAAACCGACTTCTTAAGAAGCCTGCAAATACGAACAATATGTGGTTTTTGCCGATGCCCCATGAAAACAATCGAACCTGAACTGATGCTGCTGTTGAGCAACTTATCTTGAGCAGAAAAACTATGGCGGTGATATTCAGCAGAGAATATCACATCTCCACAGATTGCCCATGAGCATATCAACACAGCTGCTACTAAGTGAACTGCAGTATTGGAGGTTTAAAGCAACCAAGCTTTTTCCTAACTGGATAAGGAATGGTAAGCTCTTGTTTGATATCCTAGCACAGCCTGATATGGAAAAAACTTGTAGGTTCAGTTTCTCTGAGCATGATAAAGCAGCAATGCCTGAATCTGTTACCGCAGAGTTAGAGATATCAAGATCACTTAGAAGAGGGCAGCTCCTAGCAATTTCCAATAAGCTCACATCAGTAATCTTCCTGCACCCATCGAGATTCAGCACTTTGATGGATTTGCCATGAAGTCTAGCAACAGCAAGAACAGATTCATCAGACATGTTAATGCAGCCACTAAGTTTAAAAAAATTAATTAAAAAAAATATATATCAGATATCCGGGTACCCAATTATAGTTTTATGCGGCCCATAACCTGACCCTATTATTCTATTTCTTACCGGGTCGGATACCTGACCCGAAAAGCAATAAATTTTAAAAAAACTCGACAGTTTATTGTAGGGTCATCGGGCCGGGTATTTTTGAACCCCCTACTTGAAAGGAAGAATGTTACAACACAGACGATTTTAGACATGAGTACGGTGTTCAACAGGAAAAAAAAAAAAAAAAAAACCCTTAACTTTAAGGGGCTTTATAATTTAGATATATTTATATTAGTTTTGTATAATAACATAAAAGTGTAGTTGAAGCAGTGGTTTTAATACTTATGCTCTACGTAAGAAGTAAAATAAGGCCCCATAAATAATATACAATTGGAATCAACAAAATTAACATTGTCATAACATTGTCAAGGAGTTCAAAAGGGTTGGACTTTACCCTCCTCCTTTCCGATCGAACCTTTATTAGGAGCTTATAGCATATGGAGGACAAATATGACTATATGAGAGTTGGTCCTTTGAAGGGGGTAGTAAATGGTATATTGGTATAGGCATCTCAAGAACTACACCTAAAGATGACACATCTACCCACAGATTATTACCAAAGATAAAATACAACTTATTTTCCGGCTTTTTAATTGACGAGCAAATAAAGGTTTAAGCTTTAGTGGTGATTTGATTGAATATAACAATTTTTTATTTTTCACATAGTTGAACATAACAATCACCAACTCATTAAGCTAATTTCCGAATCCTAGAAAGTGCAACAACATATATTATTGATAGAGATGACAAAAATTGACCGAATTTGAACAAATGATCCGAACATGATATAAATTGATCCCAATCTGCGAATGTTTTATAAGTGAAATTCTTAATACGTATCCCAACCTAAATCTATTCTAATATTGATTAACAATCACATTGACCTACTATTTTATAATTCGAACGTGAACCTGCACCTGATATGAATCGATAATCGATATGATCAACTTGAAAATGACATCTAACCCGATTACATTCTAAAACGAGCCTCATGGTGACTCTCGTAACCCGTTTTATTTCGATCGGTTATTGATACAAGTCGTACTAACCTGTTATCTGATTTTATTTGTGAGAAAGATATGAAATAGCTCAAAGTATGTTATATTGGGATTGATACTTTGTAATGATTTTTAATGGGAAATTTTGGAACCAAATTTTTATAGCCATTTCCGAGGGTTACGCGGCTACAATAATCATCGTTGTTATCCTTTTTGTTTACTGGAAAAAAATTGTGATAAGAGGAAGGTACAGCCAGTTTATACCGATGAATGTAGTCCTGTATGAGTGTAATGACTGTATCTGTATGACTGTAAGCCGTAGACCATTACTGTCTTATTTTAAAAAAAAAAGTCAACTTTCCTTTTTCGAAAAAAACAAAGTCGCATTCTGTGAGCCAGAGATGGCTAAGCATTTTACCAAGAATTTTTTTCATTTAATTTTATTCGAAAACTTGCTCAAATTTTAAATTAATTGTTTTAAGATTGTAAAATATTGTGTGTGTCTCATATTTTAAATATATTGTAACTAACATTAAGAGACATAATTTTTTTTAAACATAATTCTAATTAGAAGTTTATAGCAAAGCACGTACATAAAGTATTTTATGGATAATCATGAAACATATATTACTATTACGTTAAAAAATAGTTTGGATTTATTCAGCCATTGACAGTAGATAGATTCATACAAAATAAGTAAAAAAAAAAAAATTCAGACAAATTAGGTTCATCCAATTAGTTCATACAATATAACTTAGCTTAGATTATTTGATAAAATAAATAAATTATGCTTCAATAAATATAAGTTCTTCCATAATGAATGTTGGACATGTAAGGCTTTTCTCTCTTTACATAATCTATCTGATTTTGGCTGAATTTTCCACGGTATTCTCTGATATGATATGATATGATATGATCTAGTCTAATAAGATATGATCTTGTTTGATCCCACCAAACTATAACCGAGATTTTACATTTATTTATATACGAAAACAAGTGTGATATTGTTAGACTCATCTCAATGTGTATTTTTAAATATATAACTTTTATAATTTTACTGCTTATATGAAGTTAGAGATATTGTACGATAAGTAAAGGAAAATAAGAACATATGGTCTAATCTAATCTATTATGGTCTGGTGTAATATGATTTGGGCTGATTCAATTTAAAATAAGATGAAGAGAATATAGACCAAGTTCTAGTATATTTATAGGCTAACATAAGTTGAAAAAAAAAAAATAGTTCAAATGTATGGTGTAAGCTTTAACAAGCTCTAATATGTTTAATTGATTTACCTTGATAGCTACGACCCAAAGGTATTTATTAATTAAATCTAAAATAAGTTTTAATATTAGTTTCATCAAATCTGGACAAGTGCAGATAGATTAGACGGAAAAATAAGAAGAATAGATTCACCCTTAATCATAAAATAACATAAAATAATAATCAATGTGATCAAAATAGGAAATGATAATGGCTTATCACCTAATAAATAAATTATTAAGGTGCATTCTACTGACCCAAATATCCATTGTCTATATTTTATATATATATATATATATATATATATAGAATGTCCCTTATTTTCCTTTCATTATATTATTTAAATTTATTATTTGTAAAATGATATATTCAATTGATACAACATGTATTATTAGTAGAATTACAATTACGAATTAATCATCATGGCACTTAAATTTTATTGGAGTAGTTGACATTATAATTTCATAATAGAGGAAGATGGAATTGTTTTTTTTATATATATATAAATACATATAGACTATTTAAAAGAGTATTTCTCTTGTAATCATAATTCAATCGTGACACTGTATAATGTGGTCAGTCGAGTGTAAAATGTATAAACTATTTTACAATTTTATTTTTGGCGATGAGTATATTTTACTATATATATTTATAAGACACTGTATAATGTGGTTGGTCGAGTGTCTCTTCGTCGGTGAATTAAATAATCCAATTTGATTAATGCTTTTCTAAACTTTTCGCAAAATTATTAATTGAAGTTGATTACTTCTTTACAGGACGTTACTTTTGGCAAATATATGACATTTATAAACAATCTACTTTCAGACTTTGGTTTTTATATTTTTGAAGGAATCTATTAATAGTCTACAGCATAACCTTATTTAGATATAAACAAATAGACTTCATGTCTAGATTTACCGCCACGAAATTACTCGAGCCGCCCTCCGTATTTACTATATTACCCTCCCTCAATCCCTCTTCTCTTCTCTTCACCCTCATTCACTTTCCATCTTCACCAAACAATCCCTAAGTTAACACTAATTAGTTGATTGACCATGCAACTTAACAATAATAATTAACACTAATTAACGTGATTAAAACAAAATAATATAATTTTAACTAATTAACACTAATTTATTGACAATAATTAACACTAATTAATTGACAATACTAAGTAATTAACAAAAGGGAAGTGCCGTATCTCAAAAAAAAAAATTGGGGCTAGCCGTCTTACTTTTCAGGCAAGCCCCCGGGCTAGCCGTCTAAAATTTTCGGCAAGCCCTATGGCAAGCCGAAAAATTAAGACGGCAAGCTAGCCCTAAATTTTTTTTATTTTTTAAGAGTATGTTAGGTTTGGAAAAAAAGTTAGTAATATTTGAAGTTAGGAAAATTTTAAGTAAGTAGTTTAAGTTATAAATATTTTAAGTTAGGAAAATATTATAATTTAGGAATATTAACTTAGTTAGGAATATTTTAAGTTAGGAATATTAGAATTTAGGAATATTAACTTAAGTTAATAAATGTAAATTTTAAAAATAATATATTATGAAATGAATAATGAAATTATCAAATTAATCGTGAATTATGAAAATAATAACTTTTATATTATGAAATTATAGTAAGGTTCGTTTTTTATTCATTTTTACGAGAAAGTGAAGTGGAAAATAAGAATTAAAGTGTAAGATGTTTGATTTTATTTAAAATGTGTCAAAGGGCAAAATCATCAATTAGGGGGGCGATTCAATCAATTTCGGGGCGGCGTCCACATTTTTTATTATGTTCTGCTATATGCCTATGCATTCTTGTAAGAGTTATTTTAAAGACTCCGGTACGTTTTCGGATATACGGCATTAATTTTCTATAAAAGGTAGTGCTATAATACGAATTATTAGCAATTATCTTAAATTTACGGATAATTCGCAAGAAATTATCACGTAAAACACCATTTTATGAAAAAACTACTGTATAAAATCAATTTGGCAAAAAAACTACCATATTAAAAAAATCTAATTTTACGAGACCGCCATATGGTGGTTTTTTTATTGTTAACCTAGTTTTGCGGTATTGACTCGACATGTGTGGCTGACTAAATTTTTTTTTTTCTCTTTTTCCCTTTATTTTCCCTTATATTATTTCTTTCCTACTCCCTCTTTATTTTCTTCCTCATACTGTCTAATTTCTTTTACAAAACTTTATAAGTAAAATTGCCAAACGCCTGAATAGTACAGGTGAGTGCACCATGCTCTTGGTGCACCTGGATCAAAACGCAAGCCAAGAAAGCATCAAACACGTTCATCATTTAATATGTGAAGTGCATAAGGTACATTAAGCTGTAGTGTAATGTACATTAAGTTATAGTGTAATGTACATTAAGTTATAGTGTAATGTACATTAAGCTAGTGTAATGTACCTGAGAAATTTAAGGTTTCACACAAAAAAAACAGGATTCATTATCTGTCACAATTAATTTATAATTTGAAAACAAACCGTCATTCTTATTTTCCCAATGAAAACAATAGAATCTCAATGGTTCATCTTTTACTTTTACAATATATTGATGTTGTTCATCAGATATCATTGTACTTTAAAATTTATGAATATGTACATTAATAATCAGGAAAATGTACAGTGTATGTCATGTTCATTATAAATTCAGTATGCAAGTACATTAGTGACTATTCCATCATGTTTCCAATATTACTTATAATGTATATTACTCACAATTTAAATGTATATATTATTCTTATAAATGTACATATATATACACGAAGAAAATGTACTTATATATTTAGATGTAAATATTGTGTACATAAATTCAGCAAATAAGACTACGCAGGCTGGTGCACAGTGAACATTGTGCACCCGGTGTAAAACGCAAGAAAAATCACTACAAAACGCATACTTTATTAAATAAAGGGAAAACGCAATGAACATAAAAACAAATACAATGAACGCGTTCAGTTCATTATTTCCCAACAAAAACTATCATTAATGCTTTGTAATTTGCGTCATTAATACTTTGTAATTTGCTATGATGAAACATTGGAAATATAATAATAACACAACTATTGAGATTCGTTTTGTTTTATTTAATTTGCATTATATTTTAAAATCTAGCAAATTTATTTATGCACACCACTGTAAAAAATATCATGTACATTACTTGATATGTAAATGTGCATCACATACAAAGAACTTGTTCATTACAAAAGTTATACAACGTACATCTATGTCATTATGATTACAATATGCAAACTCAAATTTAAGTATACATATATATTGTACATTACACAAAGAGTTAACGTTGAACATTTTATAGATTTGTAATGTACATTGTAGGTTCTTTCAATGATCATAAAACTCATACATCATTAATTATGTGATATAGTCAGTACTAATGAACATTCTTTATATATTACTAATGAACAATTTATATATTTCTAATGAATAATATATACAGTACTAATGAACATTTTATATATATTCAATATTCATTACATTGGAATTAAATATATTCAACATTAATGAGCATTTTATATATATATATATATATATCTAATGTTCATTACAATCGATTCAAATGTACATGCTAAACAATTTAAACAAAGATGTGCACAAAGATGTTTAATGTATAAACGATCTAATTAATTATGGATTTAATAAATCAGTCTTTTAAAGGGTCGAGTTTTATTGAGTTTTTAATGAAATTCAAATCAATAATGAACTAATAGTTTCCAAAACTTTAAAATACTATCAAGTAATGAATGATTTTTCTATCATACTCTATAGATAAAACTATATTCTCTTCGAACGGCCTGACTTGACTTACCCTATTTTATATCTTCTTTGGCCTATCCTATCCCGCCCAATGTTGTATGTGACTCATTGCAACTTTAACCCGACCTAATGCACATATCTAGTTATGGGAAATAAGTTGCATTATTTGATTTTTAATTTTTAGTTTTGAGGGTAAGTAAGATCATAGGTTCCAACTCCTAGCATTGGTCTTTTATTATAATAATAAAAACAAACCTTATATGAGATTATCTATAACGAGATGCATCAAAATCATACAAACCTGAATCCTATAGCAGATCGTTAAATTTAATCCAATCATGTTTCCTTTAGAAAACATGTACGCAGCATAAAACTCAATCACCTCCGAAGCTTAGACCAAGTAGATTGGCCTTTACGTAGTTCCTTCGATTAGAAGACAACCAAGTCAATGTATTCACCAGGTTTTACAGCTATTAACTAAGGGCAAAGTCAATAAACTTGAAGGAACTATGGGTATGATAAATACTAGCCGAGTACTACGGAACAAAAGGCGGATTCCAGACACTACAATAAAGGCTAAGGCATGTCAGATGCCAATATTTCAATTCCGAATCCTTCTTTCCTCGTCTCCTCCCGACATGCTCAATTACCTCTAACTCTCTAAGGTAAGAGGTAAGGCATAAAGCCAAATACACCGGTAAAATCAACCTCCAAAACGGGAGTGGGGCAGTAGGCACAAAATAAATTGAACTTCACACTTGCTCCATCTCTGTCTAATGCCTCCCACGAGGGCCACTGCCAGATCGGGGACCAGGGTGTCGAGAGAACTGTATGCGTAGATAAGCGGAATCTCGATCATCTTCATCCATCTTGTAACCTGTAAGCATTTCCAAAGATGAACATAATTCTTGGATGGAGAACGCAAAGCATGAAGCCTAGCCACAAAATACTCCCTCTGTCCAAGATCATAATCACATCGGCCTCCCAGTCCAAATAATTAAGGACATGCCATTATCTTACAAAATTGCGCTTTAATGAAAGGACCATAAACCTCCAATAAAAGCGCATAAAAAAGTAAAATATAAACAACTTATACATTAGGAATAATAAACCAAATCTCCCTATGTGAGTTTAACCTCCCAATAGAGGGATTTCCAAATACTAGTAATTTCAGTCTGATTCAAATATCGGTCGAAAAAATGGAACATTTTAATTGCAGCAGCTAATGGCGTTGAAACAGGCAAGATTACTTGAATACGCAAGGAAAGCTAGTACAGCAGAACTTCAGTGAGATATTACCTTGCACGGCACTTAATGCTGTAGCAGCACAAGCTGCATCAACAAAATCCACAAAACAGAGGATAAGAGGATCTCCTCCACGCTGCATAATAATAAGCATCATTAAAAAGTATAGAAAAAATGGCTACAGAATTAAAAACAAAACCAGGTCTAGCAATAAAACCAAGTCACAAGAGGTACAACAAAAAGAAACAGACTATACATAGAGCACAATGAGAAAAGGTACAGTGTTTGGATCCATAAACCTAATATTCCGACTTTTTGGTACCAATATGTAGTAGGATTTCAAGACCTTCACTTAACTCTTCTAGGTTTGGCTCTGATCGGATCAGGTTCTACGGTTGATTACAGTTTTCTGCTGTTTCCAACTGGTCAGATTGAGTACAGTCAGTCAAGCTTGATTCATGGGTTTAAAATGCATTTATTCAATAACCTTTCAATCACTTTTCACGATTCAAGTCATTTTTTATTGGTTCTGGCTCAGATTCGGTTCTTCGGTCGGGTCAATTAGGGCAGGTAAAAAATACTGTGATGTTCATGAGAAAAATGACTTGCGAAACCAATGATTCACTTAAAAAGGCAAGAGTTGAGCCGTAAATTTTCCTTAACTGAATAAAAAAATAACAAATCTTAAATAAAAGGTGCATGACTTCTCAATCACAAGTGAGACAAATACTCAAGGTAAGTGCTGACACAGGTCAAACGAAAAAGAAGCAATGCAAAAGATACCAACCAGTGGATGAGGAAACAAGAAATGAAGTCTATTGCTCACTTACATGTTTGGACTCCTTAGTCACTAGTCGTACTTCTTTGTACCCGACGAATGGACGAAAGATATCTAAACTAGTTAAGAAACTCGTCAAAAGAAATTCATTAATTTAGTCATAAAGCAACATAATTCACTCTCGTAAACACGTGATGAAAAAAGGATACGAGCTACTTCCCTTTTACTGCTATTCGAAGGGAGCCCCTCAACATAAAGGGTATTGGAAGCATCAGACGGAAGAGGTACAGTTTCACGTACAGGTCTAGCCATTGTATCAACTCGCAGCTGACCCCCATATCCTACATCTCGTCCATTGGATGCTGCATCAGGGGCAACAGATCCAGGGCGGCCCAACAGTGACGGTTCAACCACTGACATACCCCTTCTCAAAGAAGCTCCTGGAAAGAAACCAGCTTCTCCAGCAGCGTAGGATGGAACTTCCTTCAGGACCAAAATTGAAGGGACAACAAAAACAATAAAAATAAAACAAAAGGTGTATATTTCAGCAACTTGATGGATAGGCCAAACTGGAAAGATAATGTTCCAATAAGATCGAAATAGACTACCGTTCTTTGGAGATAACGGTCATAGGCTGACCCTAATGTTTGCGAGTCCTTTGCGACCCTGGGTTCTCCCCGGTCATCCTCTCGTACTAAATAATCACACATATCAAGCGCAGGTGCTATCCGTGAAGGAGGTAGATCTGTGTGACCAGGACTTAAATTTTAATTCAACACAAAGGAGGAAAGTAATAACCTTAAGTTAATTATATAAGGGTAGCAAAAATGAGTTAAGTTTCAACCCTTTATATACGTCCATCATTTAATAATAGAAGAACTAACCCAATAAGTACAAGCCTGCACAACATAATTCTGCCTCTTCAAGATAAGAGAAGAACAGATTTGCTTTACGTGGATAATCTCCCCAACTTTGACCAATTTCAAAATATAAATAGATTATTATAAAGGCGAAAATATCAGCACAATTGTCTTCAAATTACGACAAGAAAATATCATTTTAGTAGTTTCAACAAAAATATCATTTTAGTAGTTTCTACAAAAATATAATGTTAGAAAGTAGTAAACAATTTTAGCAGCCAGCCAACGGCAGTTGGTGAACTTATTTAGCTGTTTGAGTAAGCTGGTAGCATGTATTAACTCTAGATGTTTGGTAAAATCAGATTTATTCCTTTGCAAAGTGACCAAGCATAGTATTTGGCAGTTTGGCCATGTGAAAAGATAAAAACCAGTAAAAAAAATATAACAAAATCCATTAACCAGACAAAACTGTTGCCAAAGTTAACAAGAATTGACAACAGAAGTCACAATTTTGTAAGGGAGAGAGATCATTATAAAAGTGGATGTACAAGATATGCTTATTTATTGACACAGTAAAAATCTAAATCATAATCACATTATAAATCATTACTCCAGCACCTCAAATAAAGCATCTGACTAAGAGGGGTGTAATACTCTAGTGAAATAAGGACCTAATTGTGCAACTAAAAGAGAAGAGAAGAAGTCTCAAAAATCCTACAGCCAGAAATAACCACCATGAACTATCAAGCAGACACCAAAAGAAATGCAGAAAAAACACTGAAAATTTTCCCACACACATAGCATACACACAAAACTACATGAGTACACAACCAGCATTACAATCTTCAAGACGGGCCAATCCCATGAGGGATGGAAATAGTTGGGGCATACATCAGTTGGAAGCCAAAAGATATAACAAGAGGAAAAACACACAGGTACTCAAGCCAGACGATCCAATGAAACACTATAGCTAAATGTAATCTAAGAATATATTGCTTTAACTGATGACAAAGAGGAACTAATTGAAAACATTTTTACAAGAACAAAAATAGCAAATCATGGAAAATGCAAGTGTGATAGAAAAATAAGCCCTCTAAATGTGTTAATATTATACACAACCACCAACATAAACACTCTATTTACTCTTGGGACGCGTAGAACATACTGCTGTGCAACTCATACTATTTCATGGTTTCTTTACACATTTGTCCCTATTTACATAATAATAAGTTAATGCATTTGTACGTATATCGGCAAAGAGCATCTACAATTTTAAGCAACTAATACTTGAGAATAGAAATAATTTTATGGCCATTAAAGAAAATAGCTTATCTGGGGACATTCCAAAAAACAAAAAGGAACTTTTTGGTGAAGGTTGTAAAAATCAGCATAGACATAGTAATATAAAGGGACCCATCTCCAGACATGTAGCCATATGTCACTCAAATCTTTACTCCAATTGAATGGAAATTCAGTAAACCTCTATCGGGAAAAAAGAAAAAATAAAGCAATATCAACGTTTGGGTAGTATGCAAATTTAATTCTCACTGAATTTATCAGCTAATTATCATTATCTCCATACACACCATTGATTAGCACATAACATAATGGTCTTAGCTTGATTCCATAAAACCAACACACCACAATCCACTTCCTTCCCTTTCCCACCCAATTTGAAGATGACCACTTACAAACCACTTTATAAGCAAAGCCGGAGACTATACCTTCAAACCTTCCTTCCCCTCATGTGCTCTTACCCCCCTTTATTCATCTTCCTTAGCTACCAACTCCATTCCGAAACAGGCCCCTAACATTCCTACCATCTCAAGTGTGTCAGACTAGTGAATTCTCCATCGCAGTTTATTACATTCCTAAAAATTCATCATGCTCTACCACTCCCAAAGTTTACACAAACCCATTAGATTAAAAATAAAACCAAAAAAAAGAAGAGAAATTGGGTGTATTGTGAGTAGTAAAGCCAATGGTGTAGACAAGAGTTGAAACTAGATCTAGGAAACACTCCCAAAATTTAACCAACCAAGTTGATTGGGATTCACCAATAGAATAAATGATGTCATAATTTTCAAAAAAATGATGTTTGAAAAAGCAACTAGGTGTGCTTCAGAATACATGATCAGATATTGTCCAAGTACATGTAAATGCTTTCTCTACTAGAACCCTGCAAAGTGTGAAAATCTCAATGTAAGAATCATACAAAGTTCTTACAATCCCTCACTAAACACTTTATCAGTAAGAGAGAAAGACCATATATTGATGAAAACCTTATTAAGGTGAAAACGCATTGTAGATTACAACGATGATTCACTTATTGCCCCTTTCAACCTGCACCCTTCAAAATCACTATTACCTCCAAAATTCGACTGCAATCTTCTATCTCTGCAACCAAATAATATAAAACACCTGATCCCCCTAACTATTTCACATCAAACACATGAAAGAGGAAAATACACTATATAGAAACCTCTAAAGAATTTCAATGCCCGATTAAGTCAGCAACCCAGCAAGACTGCAGTACTCCCACCTCCAGACTTTGGAAAAAAAAACTTTGCGACCATCAAATGACTCCTACCAGGACCCACCTATCTGGTTCACCCATTTGTTTCCATCCTTCAGTGATGTATCTCTACAAAGTAAAATTAAAGTCACCAATCAAAAAGCTATATGACATTTGTTTCCACCTATCTGGTCACCCATTTGTTTCCACCTATCTGGTTCACCCATTTGTTTCCACCTATATGACATTTTGTGGGATCAAAAAGCTATGAAGCACTCACCAATCATAAGTACAAGTTTAATCATTCCAGATCTATCTATTATTAGCTTTAAGACAAAATTTCTTTCTCCTCTTTCTTCTATAGTGATTATTTGGAAAAATTAGAGCAATTTATCCTAGTAGGACCTTCTGGTAAGGGGTACCCAGGAAAGAGAAAGGGAATCAAGAGCTTTGACTCCTTTGCTACTTTTTTGTGCTCTCACTTCTACCACCACTCTCCGTCTCAGTCTCACCCCCACCACCCAGCCCCAAGCCCACCCAACCACAATACATTATCTCACCTTCCAACTAACTACATTGATAACTCCACAAGCACCACAACAAGACAAACTGAACCCCTATCATTAAAACTCATATCCTCTAAGATCTGACAGAGAGAGGGAAAGAGAAATAATCAACCACCAAAAAAATACCAGAACAAAGCAAGATAAGAACAGAAATAAAGAGCATACCACCAAAAAGCACATCATCAGAGAAAAAAGAGACAGTGGACATATGTGGGGTTGGATTAGGTCATTGCGGCTTCAGATCTGGAACCTCCAGCCAAGTCCAAGAGTCCAACTACCAAGGGTTCGAATTCAAACCATTTCCAGGTCTTTCCTCACGCTGGCCACAAACATTGCACAGACACAATGGTTGTTGGGTGAAGATGGTGGCAATAAGAAGAGTTAAAGGTGATTTGTTTGGGCATGACGAGAGAGAAAAAACAAATTAAATACGATGAAAACTGGTCACCAGGAAGAGAACTTCAGGTTACTGGAAGATACAACTATATGCCTTGATGAGAGGGTGGGTTAGTGGCAGTTTGGTTGATGTAAAGAGATTTCTTCAGTGTTTCCCTTTCTTTATGTTTTCTAACAAATCATGTAAGAAATTATTATTCCTTTCCCACATCAACCAAATAGAATAATCACATTCCCTTGCCAAAATATATTTTCCCTTGCCTCCTTTCTAAATTTCTTTTTCTCTCCTTTAAATAAACAAACAGCCCCAAACGTTAATGATCTTAATAGCATTAGCAATTGCTGTAGCAAAATATTCTTCAGACACTAACCAACAGTCAGTGAAAGTATATTCACGGAGAATCAAGAATGAAAAAGGATCCAAATGGTTGGCAAGGTCAATAGCAACTGTAACACGATAGTAGTTTAGCAGAGAAGAGGAAACTAACAAAGGGAAATTAAATATCTCAACAAAAAAAAAAAACAACCCAGACCAACCATCCATCCCTTACAAATCAACCTCATACTCAAAGTTGCTCACAGCCTTAAACATTCCCCCGTTCCTCTCCTTTAGATTTCAGATCCTGTAAGACAACATAATCTCAATGTCCCAAATTCTTTTCTTCACTACTTCGACAATGCCCTTCATCTATTAAGCTCAGAAATTCACATGTCAAACTCTTGGATTCATATCCACCTAATGAACGTTGAATTGTTGAATAGATTATCTACAACCCACTCCTACTTATATGACTACATGAGCAAGTCATACTACTTTAAAAATCCTTACAACTCTAAATTTAATGCCCATATCCAAGTGCACAAAGTATAAGCATGAACACTTCCTCAAGATAACACCTTGTAGGCTTGAGTAAGCAAATGGTAGAACCAAGAATAACACGGACATTAGGCACTAATCTACTCCCTTAATCCATTTTCAAATCTAGGTAAGTAGAAAAAATATATAATGAAGAAAATCGCATCAAATTCAGCACTTGTCGAGAATATATCCAATTGAAATAGGTATGACCATAAAAGCTAACCTTCCTTCCCCCCCCCCCCCCCCCCCCCCCCCCCCCCCTCAAACCCCGATCAACAAGAAAACTCTCCAAAATAAACGTATGCATTCTTCATCATAACCACAATCATCCACAACGAAAACTCTCCAATGGTCCACTCACAGCCAAACCCCAAAAACCAACCTTGATATCACCCTTTCAGACTTCCAGTAAAACCTTCTAACTCCAAATCATAATAATATTTCTAGACAGACTATAACTACGTAACTTATTACAACGGAAAACCAAGTATGCATCTTTCTAGACTAATCTCTGACGACCAGACGAAAAGTCCTCATCTTTTGTGTTACAAGATTCTTTCCTTCAAGGTATGCATCTTTTCCAAACCCGAATTTCCCCCTTCAAACTAAACTCCATCAATTCATTCGCAGAATCCCAACCAGATACAAAAAAATTAAGGTCTGTGAATTCGTTTTCTCACTAAACAACCCTAAAACCAAGTATTAACAGTATCAATGCACAATTAAAGCAATCTACAACTTCCAATTCGTACAATCGCGAATAAATTCAATGAAATTCAATAGTGAAGGACAGAAAGAGAGAGAGAGGGAGTACCATATTCAGCGCGAGGGCGTTTGAGCATACCAGAAGAGGGATACATAGAACCCTGACGACCCCACGCGCCATCCTCCATTGTTGTGTATCGAAGAAGCTAGACGTTTACAAGAGTTTCGATATGACGCAATTGAATTGGGGAAGAATACGGATTTGAAAAGGAAACCCTAATTTCAATTGCCTTCTGCGTTGCCTCTATACTACGCAGCAGCAGCGTGTTTCGAGTAGTTGAGTGAGCCAGGCATCCTGTACTCATGACAAGATTGGCAACATTGAAGGAGCTAACTAACTTGATTTCGTAGAATTAATTCGAGATATGTAATATATATTCAAAAAAAAATTATATTTACACTTTCTAACAAAATAAAATTTAAGCTATACTTAAAAACTAATGATTGAAATATATATATATATATATATATATATATATATATATATATATATATATATATATATATATATATATATATATATATCACTCCGTCCCCCAATATTTACCCCAAGTACAAAATGTTGCTTTTTTAACTTTGCATGCAACTTGGGTGGAAAATTGTGCTTATTTCCAAATATAATTACACATGGTCAACTAGTAATTAAGCAAGGCAAGTGGACTTTTTTATTGGAATATGTGAGCGGTCACTTTAGACTTCCAATTTGTGGGCTCCAAAATTTAAAACTTTCCACCAAAATTTAAACTTCCCACCAAAATACAAATGTAGATTTTTCTGCTCAATTTAGAATGAGGCCTATTTAAGACCCTATTTTTACATTCAATAAGGATAGAGACTGCCCCAAAAAATAAAAACAGTGCATTCAATGCAAAATCAAGTCCCACTTTCAGAACAAATCATCATTGAGTGAATAAATATGGAGAATGAGTTGTCACTTAGTCTCCCATGGCCAAGAAATCCAACGGAATCAATCTCTAGGCAGCAGAACATTCAAAGCATTTTCACAGCACAGATGACAAAGGGGGCATTATCTCAACAGAGGCAGCAACTAAAACCCAACATACCACAACAGAGGGCATGCCACATCAATGGCCAGTGGACAGTGGGGCCATTTTCACAACAGAGGCAACAAATGAAACCCAACAAAGCATAACAGAGGGCACAATAAATCTCTGGGCAGGGGACATTGGATGGATTTCCACAACAGAGGCAGCATCTGAAACCCAACAAAACCAAAATCAAGGTAATGTATCAAGTTCTTATCAAGTCCTACCATTTTCACAATTAGAGATGTCTAGAGGGAAAAGAAAAGACATGAATGATGAGGAAAGGTTAAGATACATGACACAACTTCTACAAGACTGCACTGATTTGAAATTGCCTCATGGTTACATTGAGAAACTAGCTTCTGAATATAATTGCTCAAGGTGGACTATACAAAGACTATGGAGAGCTGTCAAACAGAGTGTAGTACAAGGAACACAACTGAAAGTGGACAAACACTACAAATGCAGAGTTGGAAATAAGCCACTGATATTACTTGAAGAAGATATAATGTCAATTCCTTTCAAAAGCAGGACAAACATAAGATCACTAGCCAAGGCACTTAACATGAACAAGTCAACAGTCCACAGGTTCATAAAAAATGGGCATATTAGGAAACACACAAATGCAATGAAGCCTACATTCAGTGCCAAAAACATTTTACATAGGCTGCATTGGTGCATATCACATGTGGACAACATCAATATTTCACCACATTTTAGAGACATGTACGACACTGTGCATATAGATGAGAAATGGTTCTTCATGTCAAAAACAAGCCAAAACTACTATTTAGCCCCCACAGAAGCAGAACCATATAGACATGCTAAGTCTAAGAGGTTTATCATGAAAATAATGTTTCTAACTGCTATAGCTAGGCCACAGTTTGATGAAGAAGGCACATGCATATTTGATGGCAAGATTGGGTGTTGGCCCTTCACTCAAGAAGAGCCAGCAAGGAGGAGATCAGTGCATAGAGAAGCAGGAACAATGGAAATCAAACCACTAAAGAACATTACAAAAGCCGTCATCAAAGATTACATCATCACAAAGTTGATTCCAGCAATCAAGAGTAAGTGGCCATTGGGTGTAAGTGGTGAAGTGAAAATTCAGCAAGATAATGCTAGTCCACATATACTAGACTCGGATGAAGATTTTAAGAGGGTAGCAAATGCAGATGGATTCAATATCAAATTAGTTTCACAACCACCTAATTCTCCAGATCTAAATGTGTTAGATCTAGGATTTTTCAAAGCTATACAATCATTGCAACATGAGCAAGCACCAAAGTTAGTCAGAGAATTAATAGAGGCTGTTAACTTTGCATTCATACATTTAGATCCAACACTATTCAATCATGTATTCTTATCATTGCAATATTGCATGCTAGAAATCATGAAACATAGGGGGGGGGGGGGGGGGGGGGGGGGTACCACATGTTGGTAAGAAAAGAATGGAAAGGGAGGGAGTCCTTCCTAAAACAGTGCAAGTTCCTACAAGTTTACTTGAAGGATGTTCAAGATCACTGCTTGAGCAGCACTTAAGGCTCATTGGACAGCATGAAACACAAAGTGATGCTCCACATTTTACACACAAGATGGCCATGAAAATATAGGGGATTTTGAGGGAGAATACGAAGACTTCCTTCATATGTAAATAGTATGAGTACATTTCAATACATGTACGTAGTATATCATTTTGGACATGGTATGAAAATACAATGATGTACGCATTGAAATTAGTATTTGATGTATGAAAAACCATGTATTCTAATGCAAAGATCATTTTGGAATTCTTAGTGTCCTCTCAGTTTTTATATTGTATCATCACAAAACTGAAACAAGTGACAACAATCCATCAATGCATGCAACACTCAAATGACATGTACTACAGGGTGGCTTGTGGCAACAAATGTTAACTAGGGCATTAGTAATCCAATGTTGATCAAAGACAGCTCATTCATCATAGAGAAATTATCTCTCAGGATAATAAATTCATATCACAGTTGAAATAACTAAATGCCCTACTCATTTGCTTCCGAACATGCCCCAACACTGAATACATGCTAAATGGGTGAATGACCAATGTTATGTTATGACTATTTCAGTTTATTGATGTCATTAGTGCCCATTACATCATTGAGGAGCTCTACATGCAAAGAAAAATAAACAGAAACAAGCAGCAACAAATAGCAGCAGTGTCCTAATTCCAAACTAAACAGAAAAATAAATAAAAACCAGTAGTGCCACATATAGCAGTAGTGTCCTAACAACAAATGAAAAACCATTAGTGCCACATATAGCAACAAGATATCACAACATAAGAATGTTAATCCACCATGAAAACATATTCCCCATTACCACAGATAAATATCCTCTCAATATCATACACAAAATAATTGAATCCATTACCACAGATAAATATGAATCCACCACAGATATGACCAACATATTCCCTATTATCCCCATTACCACACAAAACATATTCCCCATTACCATAGATAAATATGAATCCACCACAGATATGACCAATATCCTCTCAATATCATACACAAAATGGCCTAGAACACCACAATGAGCACAAATTCTCCATCAACAAATAAATAACCAGAAAATGTAACCCATCAACACCAAAACACGAAAACCCATCACCATCAACACCAAAGTAATCCCACAAAACGTAACCCATCAATACCATAAACACGAATTCTCCATCAACAAATAAGTAACCAGAAAGCATAACCCATCAACACCAAAACACGAAAACCCATCAACACATAAGTGACCACAAAACAGAACCCATCAACACCAAAACAGAGGCGCAAATCAACATCAACACCAAAACATAACTCACAAAATGTAACTCATCAATACCATAAACCCGAATTCTCCATCAGCACATCTCATACCAAAACGTAACCACAAAATCAACAGAAGTAAAAAACACCAAATTAAATCAACAAGACCGAAATGAACACGCCCAATAAAAAAACACCATATCTTTTTTCTTAAATTAAATAAGATAAGTATATTAGTATTAAACAAGTTATATGTTGAGGTACATGGAAAACATAAATAAATAAGTTACTTCGTATTGTAGCTTCCACTTTTCTCTCAAAATTATGAAGCATTAATTCCATAAATGAACCTATGAATGACTTCACGGTCACTCTTAAGCTTTGTGCCTCTATTTTGTCCAATTTAACGGTGTTGAGAATATTTTGTTATGAATGAGCCAATTGAATAAGATTTGAACAAATTATAAAACTCATTTCATATTTAATTTGAAATTTTCTTATACGTGAGGGTTTATACTTTATAGTGAGATAACATTTCTTCCTCAGAAAATCATTCAAGACGTACTCGTCTAGACCTTGTGTATATGAATTTGAGATAAATGACCCAAAAAAATGCAAATTTACGAATCTTGTTTATCCAACCCATTTTCTTATATATGGAATTTGACCACCACTATTCCCCCAACCCTTTTTATTCCATTATGTTTTGCAAAATTCAACACAAGTAGATCATATTTAATTTATTGCTCACAAAACTTAATTATCTTAGCTTTGGTAATTTAGTGATGGATATGGTTTGTCAAAATTTAATGGAAGAGATTTGGAGGGAATTGAAAAATGTATATATACAAGATAAGGAATAACAAGAGTAAGATAGTTTTTTTAAGGTAATAACTTAACTTACTAAAAGGTGTGTAAATAAAAAGAAATACAGTAAAGAAAAAGAAAAGACTTAGCCACCTTAGATCAAGACATAAGATCAAGATTAAAGTTAAAATTCAATAAATATTAATTCAGCAAAAATAGGTTAAAGTTTAATACATATTAGATAGATAGTTATAAAGTTAGCTTAGTGGCTTTGGGTTTCATTTGAAATTATAAAATGAGATACATATTCTCCTTTATCACTTTATCACTTTTATTAGACTGTGATATGAATTTCACTTCTATGGCAGCTATCTTTGGTGATAATATTATTTTCTGAAGCCTCAGCCGCAGTCTATATCTAGGTATGACATTGTCTACTCCCTTTGATGTTCTATATACTTTATAAACTTTAGTAGGAGATAAATTACTAAACTTATTATAGGAAATTCCTTAAGTTACCTAGTTAGATGTAAAATGACATTGTGTGTTGGTTGTATATAAATTCATATAAACAAGTTTGAAAATTTATTTTCAAAATTGAGAAATGTTGGATTTACAAAGGAAACTCTGCTAAATTTTTTGTAGAATTTGTAGTGATTTACAAAGCATAGAACAGAAATAATATCGCTAGAAGAATTTAGTAACTTAAACTGCAGAGCGAGTGTTTGTGGGTCATTGTGGAGTTTTCTTAACCTTATTTTCGGTAAGCTACTTGAGGACCCTTTAGGTGCAATTATATATATAACTATGCGTAAACTGAGTGTTGATTAGATTGTTATTTAATCTCTTATATGTTAAATAGGGCATAACACAAATTATGGATCGAAATTATATGTGTGGTAATCGTGCTTCGTTGGAGTTCATGAATGGAGTTGAGGAGTTTTGTAGACAAGTGTTGAAACACCTAAATAACATTGGAGATGATGAGGTGTGTTGCCTTTGTGTTGATTGCGATAATGTGAATACATTTAGTAGTATAAGAGAGTTGAGGGACCATGTGATCCGGCGTGGGTTTAGGCAACAATACCACGTATGGGTATGGCATGGTGAGGTTCCTGCTTCTAATGACATGGGGTCGTGTTCATAAATTCTCCATCTTTTATTCATAATAGTTGAAACAGAACAGAAGGGCACAAATCTTTTTATAGGAAAGATGAGGAATGTGATGAAGGCGGAAGAGCAGGAGAACGAAACATAGGAAACTTTATGAATTACACCATTAATAGGTCAAAAGGGGGGGTTTTGGGTAGAAAATGACGTATTTACCCTAGAACATGTCATAAACACTTGAAATACATCGATATGAGTCAATACAGATCAAATGGGATCGATTTTGGGTAGAAAGTGACGTATTTCCCCTAGAAATTGGCCCAAGCACTTCGAATAGAACGATCTGAGTCAATATAGGTCAAATGGGATCGGTTTTGGCTAGAAAATGACGTATTTACCCTAAAACATGTCATAAACACTTGAAATACATCAATTTGAGTCAAAACTGGTCAAACGGGGGAGGTATGCAATATTAAACATTAATATGCGACATCACTTAGCCTAGAACCGCCGCATATTAAACATTAATATGCGGCGTATTTTTTTAAGTCGCAAATTAAATAAATTAATTTGCTGTTATCCCAATTGCAGCTAGCCTTTTGACGCCGCATATGGTACTAAAAATACCGCCACATATTGATCATTTTCTACTAGTGGAAGGTCATAAAAGCAAGTTTCATGTTCTATAATATACAATATGCCTAAATCCAACAGATGCTCCACACTAAGGTGTTATTAAGATTTAAGATGAGATAATTTGTGAGATACTTGACATTAACTTTGTCAAACTCATCCAATTTGGTCAAACTTGAAATTAACTCAAAATGTTAGCGAGTCAAGTCGAGCTAGTCTAAACTTGAACTTGGCTCGTTTCATAAACACCCCTGTACAACAACAATATAGTCCCCCAAATACGAAGATGTCCTCCACCCCTTAAGTGCTCTTTTGTTCAGTTTAAAAACTCCCTTCTATTTAGCAACATGATTCCCGAATAACCCCTTTATGGCGTTATGCGTCCAAATTATCCAAAAATAAAACCACTATTTTGATCAACTATATTTGACCACATATATCAATTTATAAAAAGTAAATTCCGCCGACTTCAAACAATGCATATTAATGTTTACAATTAAATCTCATATAATATCTTAAATTTATTTATGTATCTTTGCATTGCTTGGATCAAATAATTAGTTTTATTAAACAGGGGATAATATATAGAGTAGAGTCAATTTGATTCGAAATGACTATGCTGTGGCAATGAGTTTATATATGAAAACTAATCTTGGCAAATTCTATATTGTTACTAGTACACCTTCTCGTGTGATAGCATAGTTTTATGTATTAGATCTAGTTATAAAGGGGTGTGCTAATAACAACCTTTGATATGCTAAAATCATTTTCCAATGAAATAACATGTTCCTTTTTTTTCCAAAGGGGCATATAGTTGTAGCTAGAGCTGACAAAGGGTTGGGTTGGGGTTGGGGTTCGGGTTTGGGTTCGGGTTGGGGTTGGGGTTCGGGTTCGGGTTGAGATTTGTCAACCCAAACTCAAATCCAACATCTTAGAAGTTATATACCAAATTTTTGGTTAATGTCTCTGATTTTGGGTTTATATTTCACATTTTAACGTTTTTGTCTTAGAAATTATGAGTCAGGTTTCGAGGTTTATATCTTACATTTGGATTTGTGTCACACAATACCTATTCTTACAATAAACTGAAACATAGATGTAATATATTATAATGGGTAAAATAATGCTAAACTAATCCCACTTCCATTCCACAATTGAGACCCCAAGGATAAATTGTTATACAACAAAGTCTTTCATACTAAGTACTTTTAGTATAAAAATAATCTCTATTATACTAACTACACCGGATTGACTTTTGCCACTTTACAAAAACATTAAAAAAAACTAAATGTTGTTATGGAAAACATTTTTGGATTGATTGTAATGTGTATTTTCGAATTATCAATATTTTAAATTTTTTTACTAGTAAATAATAAAAATATATTAATGGTCGAATGAGTCTGTTGACAAGTCTAAAGTGAAAATAGTGTAACTATTTTGAAATAGAGGTAGTATAGGTTGCTCTAAAAGTGACATTTAACGTGATTTTCCTTTTTATAATTTAAAAATACTATTAATTGTCTATAATGCAATTATTGATTGAAAATTTGGTTTACGTAGCAAATGCAATTCTTTTGTCAAAAATAAATGTAGCAATGTGGGTTTCTATTCGAAAATTAACACACTCATCACATGCATATAGATCTAATTTGGTGATGAAACAATATAGCTAGCACTCAAGTTTATCTTATGATGGGTACCAAATTCATCTTCATTGTCACCCCATCGGATACAAAATAAAATAATCTCATTTCACCACCAACATAGATATAGATATCCGTACTCCTACTGACATGAACTATATTATAAGTGAACTGCAATAATGACACAAACTAAAAATGTCAAGTGATATTCCAGTCACTGAAGTAGGTTCCACTAACTGAAAAATGTATATTGTCATTATTTTAAAAAAAAAATAGTTTAAATTAAAATTAATTGGTAAAAAGTAATTTAAGAAAAATAAAAATCCAAAGTCAACCAATAATTACCATAAAAAATAAAAAATATTATATACACACGACACAATAATTTTATTATATCTCATGTGTATACAATACTTTGGGTAAAAAAAAAACAGCATTAGATCAGATCAATCTCCTTAAATTCCAAGGTTTGCAGTTGTCCTTCCTACCATATCCCTTAAGCCCTTTAGTTTCTCTAATATCTCTTTCCTTATCCCATCTTTTTTTCACTTCTAGTATATCTCTTCTTGTCCAAAAATAAGGGCATTCCCCTTGTTATAATATCTGATTTTTCTCTAGTCCCTTTATTTGTTGTTAACATAGCAAATTTCCTAAACATATTGAAAAATAAATACACTATAGTTGTTTCATCAACTTAAATAATTAACATGTCACTACATAATTGTGCCTAGTACTAATGTACTATACACCATTCTTTTATTTTACACCTTCTAGATAATATGAAGGGCATATGTGTTGAATGTGAAAGCTAGAGTAAGCCTAACTTCTCATTCTATACCTATTCCTTAAACAGACTACTATTTCACTCATCAATGAGGTGAAGAAAAATTTAACAAAGGAGACTTGAGAAATGTCCTACAAAGGTAGGAGACTTAATTAAAAACCATTTATTCAAAATCAGTTGACATGATGACTTTAGTAAAACTAATTACCTTTAGAAAATACGGAAAATCAGTTGATATGATGACTTTAGTAAAACTAATCACTAATGGCTTGAAATTAATATGAATCATGAGAAAAAAAAAATTGAATGTTGTTTGAAAACTTAACAATACTAAAACTAAATTTAAGAATTAAAACTAAAATAAAAGGCAATAATCTTATTATTTATTTAATTTAGTAACCTAGATATAAACATCTTGTATGCATCCTCAAAATAAATTAAACCTATATTGTAGAAAATACATTTTGAGGCTTATGTGTTGCATGAATTATTTGATTTTCCCACTACATATAGATATTTTAATATTAACATGACCTTTTGAAGCATTCAAAACCTTCTTTATTTTAAAAAATTCTCAAAGATAATGTTTAATAATATTTAAAATTCGATCATTTTAGACAAGTACAAAGCTGGTGAGAAAACAATTTGATATATTTATCTCATGTTTTATATGATCATATTAATCTATATGAGTGATTAAAATCATCTACTTTGGAGACCGTATATAGGTTATTAAATAATTTTTAACCTCCTTATTTAACCCTATGATGCACCCTAGTCTCTTTATTTTTGGAAAAATTTTCTTAAATATAATGCATAGTAAATTTTATTATTAGGTCATTATGGACAATTTCAGACCCGATGATGGACCATATTTTTTTACTTACCATGGGCCAGGGTCTAGTATGGGTATCTTAGGTATTATGAGTGATTGAGACCATCGAATTTGATTATAAATTAAACACCATCATAATTTTCTACTTTTATAAATTTTTTTCTCGAAAATAAATCCAATAAAGAGAGTTATAAAAACATTACTACTCGTTGAAAACCATTTGATCGATTCTCAATAATATTATTTTGGAATGGTGAGGAATGAGAGCCCTCAAAACTCCTAATCCTCATTTATATATCCACCCCTTACCAAATTGAGCAAGTTTCAAAAAAGAGCTTAAGAAAATATTTTATAAGGACGTACAAATTAATAAAATCATAAATAAAATTCAAATCAATTAATTTAATGACATATGTAAATTAAGTTATCTATAAAGCAACCTCATGACTCAAATGGATTGAATTTAGCAGAAATCTTGAGAAAAAAAATTGTAAGATGCTAGAAAATTTAACAAAATCAACTTTTAAATATTTGAAACTAAAATCGGAATCGATCAATTTAATAAACTAAGTAAACTTAACAGAAATATTTCAATCAATACCTCATATTCATCCCCAAAAAATTGAACTCTTATCCAACAAACTTTGCATTCTAAGAATTAGTTTCAAATTTTAAAAAATAAACCTCAATCCCCTACATCCACCCTTTTCCATTTATATCATTGTTATTACGGGATTTACGGGGCATTTGAGAGTATAGCTTACTTGGGATGTGCAAAGGGTACAATAAAATATCATTAAATCGATGTTAAAAAAAAAACAATTTCATTAAATAGTGATCATCTAGGAATGATTTTTAGAGATTGAAATCATGAAAATTTGAGGTGTGGGGGTTGTTTGGTTGATAATATAAAGTAAATATTACGGAGAAGTAAATAAAAATTCCATGAGCATTGACAATTTCCAAAACATGTAAATTTAATTACTAAGTTATCCCTTGGTCATTGGACATTCCCATAATTTGATGTATTCGATATTTCACCGTCCCTAAAAGATTGTCACATACTCATATATCACTTTATCTATTTTATTTTGTTTGGTAAAGTAAAGTTGAGGAGAGAAAAAAAAAAGTGAATTAAACCCTTTGTTTCAAATTAGTTTTGACACTTATTAAGATTCATGATTTTAGGTGATAAATTATTTTTTTTATTATCACTTATATTTTTAAGGAAAAGTAGAAGTGTCAAAAGATAGTGGGATCTTTTAATTTTTTGTTTATGGGAAGAGAAGAGAAAGTATTAAAATAATTATGAGTCAATTTAAATATAAGTTTAAAAACTAACTTAGAACCTATAAAAAAAAGGTGTAAAAAATTAATGTTGGAATAAAAAAAAATAGCACAAAGTTAAATTTACTCTCTCTATTCTTTTTTTTTCTTATTTGAAATCCAAGAAGAAAATTAGATAATATTAAATATTATTAAGATTTTATAAAAATAATATAAATTAACCTAAATATAAGATTATATTCTATTAATAAAATGATGTAAATGGGTTGGAAATATAAATAAGTAGTAAAATTTCTAGAGTTCATGACATTAAACAATTTTTAAAAAAAATTTCATTCAATCACTAAATTAAACCAAAATAGAAAGATTACAATTGATAACAACTTTTTAAAATTTTCGAATGGGAAAATGAGAAGTAAAAAAAAAGAGAGTAAAATTTATGAAAAATATATATCAAGTCAACCAAATACAACAAATAATGAATTAATTCATATCAACCAAAAACATTTACTATAGTCCCTACGAATTTGATGGGGGCACATAATTCCCATAAAATATAAGTAGTTGTGTGAAAATTAAAATTTCATGTCAATAGATAAACTGAGTACGGACGTAGCTTTTAAAGATAGCTAAATATTGATAGGACTAGAGGAGTATATACTCCAGAGGACAGAGAGGGAGTGAAGATGTTATACTGTTAAATAGGGGTGTTTATTTGCGGGTATTTGATTTTCGGATATTCATTTTGTTTGGTATTTGAACTCACAGCCCATGATCCGACTTGGAAAATTCAGATATCTGCAAATCGGGTATTCGAATTTCCCTGTATGAGTCACGGGTACCCGCAATATTAAAAAAATTACACTTGCTATCAAAATTCATAAATAATATGTCATCAAAATGAATCTGCTATAAAATCCATTTGGAACTAACTCCTAACCACCAATAACAATACATTGACCTAGAACCAACATTATTATGCTAAATATTTAGGTATAGACATGTCCATTCTTTACATGAATTAAGATGTATTAAACCTCATTACCACTACATAAAATGTGGTCAAAACACTAAATATTTAAGTCAAGAAAGAAACTAAAATTAGAATAAACTATAAACCAAGTACATGACCTGTCAATCTGATCCAACGAAACTGGAGGATCAAACTTGAATATAGAACCACAAAATCGATATATAACTTCAGTCTTTACCAGTTAACCTATCAAGGTAGCCTAAGCAATAAACAACAAAGCACTAACCCAATAATCCACTAACTATAACTCATTAATTAAAAAAAAAATAAACCAGGTCATCGAGTATTCGGTTGTCATACATCACGGCCCATTACCCGACCCGTATTAAGTCATTTTTTGCAGGTCAGACCCAAAATATATAAAAATTATAAAATTACCCGATAATTACTCATTGGATATTTGGGAAGTTGGGTCGGATTTTTCTAAACACCCCTAATAATGTTAAAGCATGAAAGCCCAAAAGCGGGACAAGGACAAGGACTAAGGACAATCACTTCCTAGCGTTAGAAATGGATGATGGCTACCGTTTGCAAGCCACAAGGCCGACCAAAGCAAGGGGAATGTTAGGGTCTAACCGGGACAAGTCTGCCGCACTTTGGCTTATGCTTTTCATCAATTTATACTTATTCTTTTTATCTTCTAACTTTAATTTTATTTTGTTTTCTTCTGCAAATTCCACATTTTCAGATACTTTATAGAATCCGGATTTCATTCTCTTATATAATTTTGTTAATTACGGAGTACTTAATTTATAATTCTACAATTAGCTCTCTTCTCAATCTGTCATTACCGTTAGTGGGAAAATAGAAACCATTATATAGATGTGACCCCAAATTATATACTCCCTCTGTTCTTTTTTGTTCTTCTCATTTTCCCCATTCAAAAATTTCAAAATATTGTTCTCATTTGAAATCTTTCTATTTTAGTTTAATATTGTAATTGGTTGAAAAAGTTTGGTTAGGATCACTATCTATATAATATGTAGCTAATTGGTTGATTTTTTAATTGTTTAATATCATAAACTTTAGAAATTCTACTACTTATTTAATACTCAACCCACTTGCATAATTTTTTAATAGAATATATTCTTAGTTTTTAGATTAATTTAAATTATTTAATAGAATCTTAATAATATTTAATATTGTCTTGATTTCTTTCCTGAATCCAAATGGAAAGGAAAAAAAAAAAGAACGGAGAGAGTAGTTTTTAGCTTAGATTTCTTCTTTGTTTTTGTAGAGTGGATTTGTAATGTATTTTTCAAATAACTTTTAATTGATTTGGGGAGAATGAAAGGATAAGGGGTGGTAATTGATAATAGTCTAATTTCACTTTATAGTGCATGAATTTAGTTCTTATGGAGTGATACAATCAAATAAATTAAAGATTAAGTTTATATTTAGTTCTAAAAAATATTAGTACTCGTGAATTCGTTTTTTTTTCTTCACATTATTAATGGAGATATAAATTTTTATCAAGAAAAAATAAATAAATTTAAAAGTGTGATAGTACTATTAGAGAAAACTTTCATAATTAGATCATCAATCTTCCTATAAAGACATTATTCTTAAAAAAAAGATCCTTAATAAATCAAAGTTTAGAGAATGTATCTATCAACCATTAAAGAGACAAAGTTGCTAACCTACCACCGAATCTCATACAATGCTCACATCGATTAAATTCATATATTAGAAAAGATAGTTTGAATTATAAGCCAATAAAGATACAAATAAAAAATAAAAATAATAGTGACAAATATAATAAGTAGGCTAAGGTATGAAAATTTCATGCTTAGATTTTCGGCTCAATCCAAGCAATATTCATAAGATCAATAACCCTCGTAGTTTTATATTTCAACTTTCCTAGCTCACGATCATTTTGGGGAAGGCACGCATAGAGTGTTGATCTTCAAGTTCAAGAGGTCCATGTAGGGACTACTATTTTATAATATGTCCAATAATTTGATCCAACCAGCCTAAACAAATGGATGGAAATCAGACTTAAGGGAATGGAGGTGTGAGTGATGGATTATACAGGATTCATGTGTTAGCTCTAAATCATTCTTCTCTGGATCCGCAACCACCGAATCATTCCCTCTTCTAAATTTTGACATATATACACTTTCAAAAAAAAAAAATTTAAACTAATTATTAGTTCTTATAAAACACGAGGCTGGTTTTAAAAAAAAAAAAAAAAAAAAGGCTCAAACAAATACTAAAGGTGATTATAGGAGGTTTTCCATTATCAATTTATTTTTAAGATTTATCATGCGTTATATATTAGAATTTTAATCGAGAATTCGATTCGATTCGTTTCAATTCATAAAGTTACTTCTTACACCTTTATGGAAATTCTACCAATGTGCTAAGTACTGGAAATGGCCTAACAATCATAAATAAGAGCGAACCTTGATTGTAATATCTTCACTTAAGATCAAATGACCGCCGATAGCTAATGACGAGTGATAAACTGATAAATTACTGTAAAGTGGTATTCAAGTAACTAACCAACGTCCTATTCCCTCAATGTTTTTGTCGTTAATTATATCCTTGGGGAGTTAGTGGGTCACCAATAGAAAACAAGATTGTTTGAATTTATGCCCCTCAAAATTTATTTTAGTCAATGCTTAGTTAAAAGAAATCGACTTCAACTCAAAAATTATATTCGTATGCATTACCATATATGATAACGAATATATCAACTACAGGTTATAATACTGATCCTTATAATTATTTCACTTTTATCTTGCTTTCCAAAGTATTGCAAAATTCATTCAGTGTTATACTTTATAAAAGAACATGTTTAACATCAATTATAGAATTTCCCTCTCAAATCTATATTAATATTAAAAAATATTAAATCAATTCAAATTTATACCCTTTTAATAAACGCATAGAAAAAGAATTTTATGTTTTTATTTTTATGTAGTGATAATCAGATGGAAAATTTGTGGAAAAAGTCCTAATGGGGATGATGTAATTCTCTTTTCCAATTTTCCAAGCTTGCGAAAGTTGATCTACTTTAATGAATGAGTTTTCATTAGTTTAAAAAAAATACCTTTCAATTTGTGAAATACTATCATACATTTAAAATCCAATATTATTTTTTTAAAAGTTAAATTAATTCACTTTTTATCCATTTCATAAACACACACACACAAAAAAAGAATTTTAAGTTTTTATTTTCATTTGTTATAATCAAAAGGCAAAAATTTGTGAAAAAGTACCTTAATTACATTTTAATTTGTAAACTACTGCCTTACTTTTTATAGTTTTTTGAAATTGTACTTTAGTTTTACCCATTATATAAGAATGATCCTTTATATTATATTTTTCTTAGCTTTGTCAACATTCCATTAGTTGACTTTTCTTTTTCAGCTTAATTTTATCTGACATAGTGTGTGGATACAAACACAATTCTCACCCCTTTTCCCTCTTTATATTCCTATTCCTCACTTTCACTTGCACTTGTGTTTTTTTTCCTCTACTTCTTTCAGTCCCTACACCCACCCTTTGTAAAGACAACAAATCCAATAGAAGGGTTCAATGTGTATATATTCCGTCTTTGATTGAAGGTTAGTTATATTGATTTGATATTGAATATTGCAGGTCATGTGAATGTCAAGTTAATTGCTTTGGGGATGAAAATTGCATGTTATATATGACCTTTTAAATAATTTTTTTTTAAAAATTCATATAAAATGAGATTGGTTTAAAAGTGGTGTATTATTATATATAACAAGAATATATATGGGATTGTTCTTCATACACAACATTAAGTAGCGAAAAGATAAGTCAACTATTAAAAAATTGACAAAATTACTGAAAATACAATATAAGATTCTAATTAATAAATTGAGATATAATTAATATAGGGGTTTGTTAAACATCGTCCTAAAATCTCTAGCTATCGCCCGCATTTTATACGTGAATTACCAAATTTACCCTTGCTTTGTATATAAATACTTTACATGTATTTTCACTTTCACCACTCAATATAAGTTCATTTTATTTCCCACTCTGAGTTTTTCATTTTAATTTTATTCTCAATTTTCAGTATTTTGCACTTCAATATACTTAACACGTAATATTAACTAATATAAATATTATATTATTATTAACCAATATATATTAATTTATATAAAAATAAATTATAATTATTAACTATAATAATATTAACCTAATAATATTAATATTTTTTAACTACACCTAATTATTAGCTAAGCATAGTATATGATTTAACTACTAAACATGATTTAACTACAAAACATAAATATTATTATATGTATTATTAATAATATTAATTAATAAATATTAACTAATTTAATATGTAATCTTAACTAATACCTAATATTAATTAATCATATTATTAATCATTTTTCTTGATCTAACGACATATAATCCATGAAATTTGATTTTTAAAGGTTAATTCTATATGAACACAACATATAGTATGCAAATCTAAACACAAACTAATTTTTCGGCTTTACATTAATGTATAACAACTTATAAAAAGAATAATTTAAAGTTTATTTTGATTTATAAATAATTTAAAGTTAATTTTCATGGATTTATATTTTAAATTTTGATGTTTAATTATAAAGATTATGTGTTGTATTTTGTGTGTTGTTCCGATTTTCAAATCTAAGTTAGGAAGATGGATTGCTTGAAATTTGAAAAAAAATTAGATTAGTAAATAAAAATGTTAGATAATTAGAAGATTAAATTAGTAAATGAGTTAAATTAGATTAGTAAATTAAAACGTTAAATAATTAGTAAATTAAGTTAGTAAATGAGTTAAATTAAATTATTAAATACAAATATTAGATAAATTTATATATAATAACAATATACTAAAGAAGTGTAAAATATGGATAAAATACGCGCTATATATCCACTTTGAAACCAATACTCCCTCTGTCCCTTAAAAATTGCCCCATTTGACTTTTTTGTGGTCTCCAAGACACAACTTTAAACTTTTTTTATTTTCAAATCTGTAAGGCAAAAAATTATAAAAACTTGATATTTTAAAAATTTACATTAAGATATATCCAACAAGATCCCACTTAAATATATTATTTCTTATAACATAATTATAATTTGTGGTTAAAATTTTTGAATTTTGACTCTATAAATAGAAATGAAGCAATCTTTGGAAACAGGGAGTATTTCATTTTCCCTTTCCCTTTCAATTCTTTCAAATTCATCATCTTTGACTTGTACTTTGGCGGACGCGACCGCTTCTTTATTTCCATTCCCCTCCTCTTTCTCCTCGCCATCTCCCCTTTTAACTTTCAGACAATAAAAAGTTGAAAAAAAAAACATTCTCTTCTCCGGCGCATTCTCGCCGGCGCTGATCTCCGCGGGAAATACATTCTCCTGCAAAATCCCTCCAACTCAGAACTCCCGGCGACTTTTCTCCTCGTGCCTCGGAATTCGCGCTGCTGTAAAAAAAGCAAGATTGATCTGCTGTGGGGGGAAGTGCACTGCTGCTGTAAGGCGTGTAGTCGAAGCTGTAAAATTAGATCTGGGGTTCCGAATATCGGAGTAGAGTTAAAGAAATTATTGGTGGGGTCGGGAATTGGTCAAAACAGGTGGAATTTAATGGTGGTAGGATGAAAGGCATTGATGTTAGAGATCGGAGAGGGAGGCTATTGAGTGAATATCTCACATGGAATGGCAGATCTTGCTAAGTATGGTAATGTTCATCGTGACATTGAGCAGGTAATGTTCCGGTTTCTGCTTTCCGTTTTTTAGTTGATTTATGTTTGACTTGTTTAATGTGGTTTGTTTAGTTTTTACTTGATGCTTTCATTTTGCTATTACATTTTTGAGAATTTAGTGCATTGTTAGGATTGGACACTAATATAAGTACATTCCGTTTTCGTTGTGTGTGTGTGTGTGGTGGTGGTGGTGGTGGTGGGAGGTGTGTGTGTGTGTGTGTGTGTGTGTGTGGGGGGGGGGGGGGGGGGGGGGGGATTGTAAACGGGTTGTGCCATCGGAGGGAGGGACCTAGGGGATGTTGTGGAGTTATGGAGGAAAGTTAACAGTTTCATGGGTTAGAGGATTTCCTTAGGTCGAGCTCTAAGTAATCTGATGACACTGTATTTTCTGTTGATCTTGTTTAGAACTTAGAAAGACGGGGTATGTTGTTTGATAACTATAAACTGTTGTGGTTGGTATTTAAGCGAAGTTGTTAGCGTTTCAGAGTTTACGAGTTGTAGATAAAAGCTGGGGATATTGTGCTGGCAACATTGGATATCGGAACACTTGATGTGTTCTCTGTATATTGATTTATGTTATAACCCAGGGTTCGTGAACTTATATTTGATGGGTAATAATTCTGTGATTTCCTTCATGAGTTGTTTGATACACTATCTTCTGAAGATGTTTGTGTATTCTATAGTCTGTTGGAAATTATTCTCTTGCTTTTCAGCTTGACTTATCATTGATTACTTCTGCTCTGGTTTGGAATCTCCTTAGTTTAGAAGTGTTATTTTTCATTGAGGAATAATTAATTTGAGCCTACATTCTTCTGGATCTTCTCTGCAGGAAACTAATGTTTTTGTTCCTTTATTTACTTTGCAGGCATTGGTTGCTTTAAAGAAGGGTGCTCAGTTACTTAAATATGGTCGTAAGGGCAAGCCGAAATTTTGCCCATTTAGACTTTCTAGTGTAAGTTCAATGCTCCCCTATTTATGGTTCTCTTTTAGTTTAGTTGAATGAGAACACTTGAGAAATTTGTTGTAGAAGAGTAAAATGCTAAGTCTTTGCCAATGTACTGATCAAATAACTGTAGGGTACATTATATTTACGCATTCTTCTTTATGTCCTTGGTTTACCGTTTACTCCATTTTGATTTTATTCATCCTTGCTTGTTGATGATCGGAATGCCATATGACGTATGCTATTCTTGTGCTCCTCACTTTATTACGGGCCCTTAAGCTGTGATGAATTTAGTTTGCATAGTAGTGGTCCTATTGTTTCTATCTGAGATCAAGAGCTCCCCTTTTGTCTTATGTTCTTCTATCAAGCTTTAATAATGAAAAGTGTGTTGCTTAGGTAATTGCTCAAAGTCAAACGCTTATCACTGGCATCCTCAATGTGTCCTCTAAGTTTGTGTGGCCACCGAGACTACAATGTATATGAGACGTTAACACTGAAGCTTAAAGCTGTTACAGAATGTGGTTTAGTGATTAAAGCCATGTTTGGCAAACAGATTTTTGATGGCATTACTTTTGGTTTTTTTATATGGTCAAGAAGCTAAAAAACTTGTTTGGTAATTGGCTTTTGGTTGGTTGAAAAACCGACTTTTAAGCTAGAATGGAAAAGCTACTCCTATTAGCTTTTGGCTTGTGGTTTTATGGCTTTTGCAATGGTAAATAACTATTTTACCCCTAATAATTAGTATTAGTAAGTACTCTTTCCGTTCTTTTTTTTTCTTCCCTTTTGGAATCCGGAAAGAAATCAAAACAATATTAAATATCATTAATATTCTACATAAATAATTTAAATTAATCTAAAATGAGATTAGATTCTATTAAAAATGATGCAAGTGAGTTGAGCATTAAATAAGAGTGGAATTTCTAAGGTTCATGGCATTAAACAATTAAAATTTTTTTTTTCACCCAATCACAATATTAGACAAAAATAGAAAGATTTCAAATGAGAACTACATTTTGAAATTTCCAAATGGGGAAAATAGAAAGAAAAAAAAACAGAGGGAGTAAAAGCTAACTAGTAACTAACAACTAAGTAAACTTGTTAATAGTAATTAAGTTATTACTATAATGATAATAATCAAGTAATTTGTTGATAATATTAATTTTATTTACAGTAAGAAATTTAGGAATAGCAATAATTGATTATCAATTAATAATATTTATTATTATTCATTTATTTAGTTTGTTTAAGAAATAATTATTTATTATAATCTAATTATGATTTGTGATAAATAATATATGTCCTTGAAAATCATTTTGTATAGTAAAAGCCAACATTCCAACAACCAACTATTAAATTACCTAAGACATTTATTAATTTTCAATAACCTGATAGCTAGCCAGTCAAACTAGCCATTGATAACCTCTAGTCAAACCAGCCATTGTTAATAGCTAGTCAAGCAAGCCAAGTGAAGCACTCAGCTGCTAACAACCAATTGCCAAACAAGGCCTAAGTCAATTAAGAGAGAAATATAAATTTATTTCTTTCTTATAGCAAATTTGTGTGAAGAGTTCAGCAATATGCTGGAAAGTGATAGAAGTCAGTCAATCTTTAAAAATTTGCTAAATATTCTATTGTTCTCTAGGCATGTCAGTTTAACTGATCTGAATTTTTTTTTCTATTGTTTCAGTTAAGGGATTATCACTTATTAGAGATTATCTGACTCAAGATTATTAGGTCTTACTGAGTTGAATGGCTTTGTTTTACAACTGTGGTGCCTATTGATGTTGGGCTTTAGTAATTCTTCTATTAAATGTGAAAGATGATCGATGGCAACTTTGGCGCACAGTAAATACAATTGATCTTTAATCATGAAACTACTATGTTTATAGTGCTAGTAACTAAGGAAAAACTTACCTACAAACTTAATATGGAGTTGAGCAGCTATTGTTCAACACTGGATTAAGTTGGAATTTCATTAGATAAGTGCTTACAGCTTCTTTATTGACCAATATCTGTTGAGGATTTTGGGATGTTGGCATTGATTTGTGGCACTTCGTGTTTACTCATTTCCAAGAAAAATCTCACCCTAAGAAATAAGATCTTAATTTAATTGCAGCTTGATTAAAAGTACCTCAAAATTCTTTGGATAGGAAGGTAAAATAACCTTTGCAATTGTCTACTAAGCTAGGAATCTAAGACATGCCTAGGCATTTAGGTCTTAGGAAGAGACTAGAGAGTTGTGCATCCTTCAAATTTCTATATAGATAAGTGAGGCATAGTGATATTGTCATGCTTCTCACTGCTAGCTAGTTTTACTTCAATTTGAAATTCTTGTTTCTATAGAATATTTCTATTTTGCCCCAATTCTAAATATATGAGGCTATTGATCAACCTCCAAGATTGTAATATTTCTTTTATTGATCTTGGAGTTGGAATTTTTGGTCTCTTTCAACCCAGCAGCTAATCTTTTTTCTTGTAAATTATTCTAGTAATCCTCTTTTGCTAATAAATAACCTTGTGATTTTATTTGAAATTTCGCAGGATGAAACAACTTTGATTTGGCTCTCTAGTGGGCGTGAGAAAAGTATAAAGCTATCTTGTGTCTCAAGAATTATTCCTGGACAGAGAACTGTGAGTTCTTTTTTGTGTGACTATTAGTATTATCATTTTTGTGCTTGATGTCTTGTTTGTTATTGAGTGATTAGGAGATGCATTATTCCAACTTAAAATGTTCTCTCATCTTTGCTGTCCAGGCTGTGTTTAGAAGGTATTTGCGTCCAGACAAGGATTATTTATCGTTTTCCCTTATATACAACGACGGAAAACGCTCTCTTGATCTGGTTCGTAACAGTTTTTTACTTGTCATGGAGATCATTTCTAATATCTGGCTATGATTTGAAAATTTCGTGCCTTTGATATTAGATCTGCAAGGAGAAAGTTGAGGCTGAGGTGTGGATTGCTGGTCTCACAGCACTCATAGCTGCAGGAAAAGGTGGGCGCTCAAAAATTGATGGATGGAATGAAGACAGTCTTTCCTTTCATGTAAAGCTTCCTACCTAGAAATAATTATATTCTTGGAAAATTTGGTTGATCTTTCTCATGTCTATGGTTCCAAAAGGAAATTAAGATTGTTTTTCGAATTATTACTTGCAGGACAACAAAGATCTGATATCAAGTAGTCCAAGTGACAGTTCCCTCACCCTGACCAGATATCTTAGCTCACCTGAGGATTCTGTTAGTTTTCGTGGTGGTTTTTCTCCTATACACAATCATTCTGTCAACTTTATGTCTACGGAAAAATCACATGTAGCTTCAGAGAATTCTAATATGCAAGCAAAGGGATCTGCTTCAGATGTTTTCCGGGTTAGTGTTTCTAGTGCACCCAGTACTTCTAGTCATGGATCTGCAGGTGATGATTGTGATGCTCTTGGTGATGTGTACGTATGGGGTGAGGTCATATGTGATATTTCTTCCAAGGCTGGAGCTGAGAAAAGTGTGAATTTCGGAAGCACAAGAGCAGATCTTCTTCTTCCTAAGCCATTGGAGTCTAATGTTGTTTTAGATGTACACCTCATAGCTTGTGGTGTCCGGCATGCTGCACTTGTCACCAGGCAAGGTGAAGTTTTCACTTGGGGTGAGGAATCTGGAGGTAGGCTGGGTCATGGTGTGGGAAAGGATGTACTTCAACCTCGTTTAGTTGAATCTTTAGTTGCTTATAATGTTGATTTTGTTGCATGTGGTGAATTTCATAGTTGTGCTGTAACAATGTCTGGTGAGTTGTATACATGGGGTGATGGCACTCATAACGCGGGGCTTCTTGGTCATGGCACTGAAGTTAGTCACTGGATACCAAAGAGAATTGCTGGACCTCTTGAAGGACTCCAAGTGGCTTCTGTAACTTGTGGTCCATGGCATACTGCTTTAATAACGTCAAGTGGGCAGCTCTTCACATTTGGTGATGGAACATTTGGTGTCTTGGGCCATGGAGACCGTGAAAATATTCCTTATCCAAGGGAGGTGGATTCTCTATCTGGTTTAAGGACAATTGCTGTTGCATGTGGGGTGTGGCATACTGCAGCTGTGGTTGAAGTTATTGTAACTCAATCTACTTCTAGCATTTCATCAGGGAAATTATTCACTTGGGGTGACGGTGATAAAAATCGTCTTGGTCAAGGTGACAAGGAGCCTCGGCTCAAACCAACCTGTGTGCCATCACTAATTGAATACAACTTTCACAAGGTTGCTTGTGGGAATAGTTTAACTGTTGGATTGACCACATTTGGTCATGTTTTTACTATGGGGAGTACAGTTTATGGTCAGCTTGGGAATCCTTTTTCTGATGGGAAGCTACCTTGTTTGGTGGAAGATAGGCTTCATGGTGAAACTGTTGAAGAGATTTCCTGTGGCGCATATCATGTGGCAGTGTTAACATCCAGAAATGAGGTTTACACATGGGGCAAAGGAGCAAATGGGAGGCTAGGCCATGGAGATATAGAGGACCGAAAAACACCAACCTTGGTTGAGGCCTTAAAGGACAGACATGTTAAATATATCACTTGTGGTTCAACTTATACAGCTGCTATCTGCCTTCACAAATGGGTATCTGGTGCTGAGCAGTCTCTGTGCTCTTCTTGTAGGCAGGCTTTTGGATTTACTCGAAAAAGGCATAACTGCTATAATTGTGGACTTGTTCACTGTCATGCTTGTAGTTCAAAGAAAGCCTATAGGGCAGCTCTTGCTCCCAATCCTAGCAAACCTTATCGTGTTTGTGATACTTGTTTTAGCAAACTGAGTAAAGTTTTGGAAGGTACAAGCAACAGAGGAAAAAGTTATGGACCTCACCTCTCAGGTGAAAACAAAGATAAGTTAGATAAAGCAGAATTAAGATTGTCAAAGTCGATGCTACCTCCTAATCTGGATTTAATTAAGCAGTTAGACACAAAAGCTGCCAAGCAGGGAAAGAAAGCTGAGACATTCTCACTGATACAGACTTCCCAAACACCTTTGTTACAGCTGAAAGACATTGTTTTATCTGGTAATGTTGATGTAAAGCAAACAATACCTAGGCCTATTGCTACATCAACTGCTGCTACTTCCATTTCCAGACCCGTGTCACCTTTCTCACGTAAGCCAAGTCCTCCCCGTTCAGCAACTCCAGTTCCAACGACGTCTGGCTTGTCTTTCTCTAAAAGTATTTCCGATAGTTTAAAGAAGACTAATGAACTCCTAAATCAAGAAGTAATGAGATTGCGTGCGCAGGTATTAGCATCACTCCCATATATATCTTTTGCAGTCAATTGAATAAATCCTATTGTCTGATTGGGCTTGTATCTGGTAAGGTTGAGAGCTTGCAGCAGCAATGTGAACTTCAAGAGTTAGAGCTTCAGAAATCGGCAAAGAAAACTCAAGAAGCTATGGCGCTTGCTGCAGATGAATCTGCCAAAACTAAAGCTGCAAAGGAAGTAATAAAGTCGCTTACTGCACAGGTTTTTTTCCGAACCCAATCAAGTCTCTTCTTGATTTCGTATTATTGAAGTTAGTGCTTTAGTTTATGGTGCTTCATACTTTTTCCAGTTTACGTAATGTCGACTCCTATCGTCGGTGATTTGTGACTCATTTGTGCTGTTCCCAACTCTCAATCCGCTTCTTGTTTTGACATTACTATGCATTCTATTGATCTAAAAGCAACTATCTCCTTGTTTAGTCAGCCTGGTGCTCTATTGAATTGTTGATCCCTTAGCAATTGTCTTCCTTTCTGCTTTGGATTGTTTTTAACCCCGTCCTTTAAATTGCGCTATCTTATTTTGTATCATACTATCTCTTTTCATGGAGTTTCTTCCGTAAGCTTGTGATGTGGGGATTAGAGAAATTTTTTGAATGGATATTTGGTCTTCCAATTTTTCCAATGATGGCATTGAAACTCTCCTTTCATATTAGAAATGCTGGCTTTAAAGATGAATATTTTTCTGTTACTGTTTCAGCTCAAAGATATGGCTGAGAGGTTGCCACCGGGTACTTATGATCTAGAGAGCATAAAGATGCCACAATTACCAAATGGTATATATTCTGCTGATGCAAGTGGAGAGCAACCTTTGAATCCTGATGCTACAATCGGCTCAATCGTTGGTTCGTTATCCGGAGTTGATAGGTCCATAACAAACGGTACTCAAGGACCTCAACAATCACCTATAGAATCATATATGCTCAACGAAAACAGTCACCAGCAGAATGAGGGTTTTGTAAACTCAAAGGTTAGAGAGGATAAGGTACATGCCAAATCGGCAACTGCTGCCGGAGGTCTCCAGACATGTAGCAGTAACGTGTCTGAGGTGTCCGATGCTCGAATTTCGGCGTCATCTCAAGATGCCCTTAACAGTATCAGGTCAAAAAGTCCAGTACCATCCATTGGAAATAACAATAGTCAAGTGGAAGCAGAGTGGATTGAACAGTATGAACCTGGTGTTTATATCACCCTGGTTGCCCTTTGTGATGGAACTAGAGATCTGAAACGAGTGCGGTTCAGGTAAAAATTTCTGTTTATCATAGCATATTTTCAACATTTATGGGTTATTATCTGTAAGAGAGTGTGATGTTCTTGAGAAATGCGTATTGTGAAGTTTCCCCTTGGTCTGGTTGTTAAGAAAATTGGAAGAAGAAACAGATCTTTTTGGTTAGTTGGAGATTTGTAACCTAAAAATGTCACCTTAGATGTTGATTAGAGAAACATTACCTGAAGCATTCAAGTGAGACATTCCTTGTACTATGAACTGCTTATCTTGGAACATGCCTTAATTATTCATCTCTTACTATCTTATTTGGTAAGTTTTGACTTAAATTACTGATAATGCAGCCGAAGAAGATTTGGGGAACACCAGGCGGAAACATGGTGGTCAGAGAATCGTGAAAAGGTATACGAAAGGTACAATGTTCGTGGGTCTGACAAGTCATCGGTTTCTGGGCAAACTGCAAGAAGATCAGACGGAGCAATGTCTCCGGCATCCTCATGCAACTAGTAGATGGCTGTAGTTGGTAGGCAGTGACCCTGTAATTATTGGGGAGGCATTTTGCAAAGAATTGGTTATGGTATTGACAGAGCTAATCACATTCTTCTGCCCCTGCTTTCGAAGTTTAACTTTTAACACTTCATTTTAGCCTTATATAGGAGGTTAAGTTATACCTTTGACCAGTTGGTTGTCATTCTAGTGTATATAAATCATTCATTGAGAGAATATGGGATGTATGCTTGTAGTTAGTTTAACGTTATGTCCCTTCTTAGCTGATCATCCCTTATTATTCTCCTCTAATTTCGAAGATGGTTTTGATGGATTCCTACTTCTCTCTTTCCCCTCAAAACTTGGACGTACGCCCTGTTTTATAGAATAATTTCCTTAAAATAAGATTAGAGAAAAACTAAAATTCCAACATGTGCCTCTTTCACGAAGAATTTCCTATTTAGTCCAATTTAGCAAAACTATATGTATCAAATTTTTTTTTTTCGTCTCTGGTTTAGTTACATTGTTAATTAAATTAGTAGTTTACTTTATAACACTAACTTATTTGATATGAGAAACTAGAATGGAATGAAATAGGGATTAAAACCTAATTCTGACCAAAAGCTGTTTGGTTAAGAAAAAAAAAATGGGTTTCAAACCATTTAGGGTTTCAAATACTCTTAAAATTTACCTTTTAATTCCTTAGATTTTAGTTAATGTTTACCTTGTGTTCATTCAAAATTCATTGCTCCGTTTCAACTTTTAGATGTCGCGTTGTTGTTATACTTAGAATAATAATAATACTACTAATAATAACATATTATATTATTTTTAGTATAATCTTTATCTTATCTTATTTATGGTATTATCATTTTTTCTATTTATTAAATTGCTTACTATTATCATTATTATTACTCCACCCGTTCTTTTTTTTTTCCTTCCTATTTGGAATCAGGGAATAAATCAAGACAATATTAAATATCATTAAGATTCTATAAAATAATTTAAATTAATCTAAAAATAAGATTAGATTCTATTAAAAAATAATGCAAGTGAGTTGAGCGTTAAATAAGTACTAGAATTTCTAAAGTTTATGACATTAAACAATTACAAAATCAACCAATGGGTTATATATCACATGAATATTGATTCTAACCAAACTTTTTCAACCAATCACAATATTAAACTAAAATAGAAGGATTCAAAATGAGAACAACATTTTAAAATTTTCGGATGGGAAAAATAGGAAGTACAAAAAGAATGGAGGGAGTAATATATTATAAAATATTATTATTGTTAGTACCTTTTTATAATATTTGTTATTATAGTTATTTTAATATCATTTTTATATAAAAATAAAATTATTTTTCTTATCAAGATTACAATTATTCATATTTGAACCAAACAATAGGTAAGGAAGTGAATCTCATTCTTCCTTTACTTAACCAAATAATTCTTTAAAACTGATTTAATTCCTCCCACGTATTATTTCTGATTCCATTCCTACATATTAACTTATAAATTGCTAATTGAATTAGCATTTTTATATTTTATATAAAAATTACTTGATATTTGACTTAGATTGCTACCGTATGGGAATTTTATCCTTCTTTTTTTAGTTTAAATGCCATCCTTATCTCTTATACTTCTAAGCTGGCATTAAAAATTTGATTTCCTTTACTAACCTTCTTTTTAAAAACTTGAAAAAAAAATTTTGCATTACAAATCAAATTCAAGAATCAATTAGAAACCATTATGCAAATTATCAAATGTTATTCATTCAAAATATGTAGGACTAGGTTGTAAGATGTCTTTAAGTGGGTACTAGTTTATTATTTTTCATTTAGTTCTAATACGGATACAAAATTAATTTAAAACATTTTAAAAAGTCTATCTCGGTTTGTAGGAATAGACTTTAAGAAGCCAAAACAATGGTACAAATAGGGCTATTCGGATTTGGCTTAGGCTCGACTCAGTCATAGCTTTGTCAAATAGAGCTTGGCTCGAGTTCGGGCTGGACTTGAGATTTAAACAAACCAAGCCGAGCAGTATGGCTCATTTCGAAAGCTCGCTAACAAGTTCGATAAAATTATATATATATATATATATATATATATATATATATATATATATATATATATATATATATATATATATATATATATATATTGAAAAGGGTGCTTAAAATGAGAAAAATTAGAAGATATCTTGACCCTTCAAATGAAGAAATCCAACGCTAGAGAATTTACGTAAAAAAAAAAGATTACTATAACAATAAAAAAGTTAAACTAACAATAAAAAGAGTAGCTATGAGTAAAAAATTACTTGGACACTATTATTTAAAAAATGGTCACTTTGTATACATAAAATATCATACATTAGATTAGGAGATGAAGAGTCAAAATGTCTACTCATCCTTCTTATATTTTTAACTTTTACCTATATAAAAATATATATTTTATACTTTGTATTTTTATTTTTATAAATTATTTTAAAAAATCAAATTTTTAATAAGTTTTTATTGTCGAGTCGAGTTTCAAGACTAGTTTCAAGTCGAGTTTTGAACCGAGCTCCAATTCAACTATCGTACTTGAGCCTGATTTCAAAAGCTTGTTGAGCTTAGAGTTCGAGCCGAGCTGAACATATCCTTAACGAGCCTGAGCCGAGCGCACTACTATTCAAATTATCACCCCTACGCAAAGTACACATGGCAATAGAAAAAAAAAAAGAAAATTGAAAATGCATAATTTGGGGAAGTATTTGAAGGAAGAAAAGAAAATGCTTGTGTATTAATGTTTTCATGAAGTTTCATTATGGACTTGCTAATTACCGCCCAAAAAACATTTAAACCATTATATTAAATGACCATTTTGTCTTTTTTCAACCCTTAATCCCAACTCTCTCAATCACTCCTTTCTCTTTTCCATCTTCTTCTTCCTACTCTCATTCTCTCTTCACTCTCCTCCTTTCGTTGCCACGCCACACTGGAGCACTGCCGCCGCTCCACCGCCGGTCACGCATTCTCTCTCCTCGCACCGGACCCCAAACTGGAAATGTTATGTCGCACCGGCTAAGAACCCATCGAAGGAAGCTCGCCTGCTAACCTCTGCTATGTCCGCGTTTATGTCGAAAAATTGTAGAGACGTCTTCATTAGACAGCTTGCCCTAGTGGAAGTCATCTTTAATTGGTAATAATGGTTAAATTATGCTTATGACGCTTAGTTATCTGTAGTAATTGTTAATTATGGTTTAGTAATTGCAAATTATATTTAATTATGTGTAATTAATGGTAATGCCGCTTAATTATCATTAGGTTATGCTGATTATGCTTAACTAAATTATTAGATAATATTGATGACGCTTACTTAGTCATTACTAATCATGGTTACTTATGTGTAAAATTTGTTAATAGTTAAGTTAAATTAAGAATTAGGTTATGTTATCTTAATTATGAATAATTGCACATTAGTGGATTGTATTTAGTTTATGATAAGAAAAATTAGAAAAAAGTTAGTGTTAGTATAAATAAAAGTAGTTAATAGTAACTTACAAAAATAGTTAATAAACTTGGTTAACAGTAATAATATTATTTGCTGATTAAAATACTAGTTATAGAACTAGTCTATCTTAAAAATATGGAAATTTTGTTTATATTAAAAATTAGTATTAATAAGTAACCTTTCGTGGGGGCGAAGGCGACCACATCTATGAGTTCTAGTTCATGCAGTCGATCACAAGCATCGACTAGGTTAAGCCGAGTGGACATTACAAGAGGCGATGCCCGATAGCGTGATCCCTAGCTATAAGGGTCACGTAGATCGTAGGATTTGGGTAGGTGTTAAAGTGCCATAACCAGGCATGTGCTTGTGGTCAGTTGTATTCCTAGCGAGAGGATGACATGCCAGCTTCTGCACGGAGGGCGATTAATGATACAATATTGTCACAATTGCGTATTCTATGCTAAACCATATAGACACACCTTTGATCACCACGTTTGTTGAGCAGTGGCAGACTAAGACGATTCCTTCCACCTCCCATTTGGGGAGGTTACTATCATGCGACACGATGTATAATAGATTTTATGGGTACGGTTTGGGGACTTGATGGTGGTTGAGACTCTTGGGGGTTTGGGGCAACTAAAGTGAACATAGATTAATAGGAGTTGTCAAGAGGTAATGTGTTAAACTGGACATCTATCGCTAGACTCCTTGAGCGCCATTGAGATATGGAATAGACTGTGATAATTTTCTCATAGTTAGGTTATTTGGATGCTGCTCATCCACTTTTTTGTGGACAAGAGCAACAGTAGGGTCAAACCGCAGCGCCTCTACAGGAGACGAGGGATGGATGTATGAGGACGGTTGGGAATTTTTCTTGGGGTTCTACAACTCTGGCTGTTCTATATTGTTAGCTCATTGAGGTCAGCAGAGCTCAAGGAGCTGGCATTGCTAGTTGCCTTAGTACTTCCTAACTTTTTAGCCATTTCCTCCACACACTAGTGTTGGGCTCTCCATACGTCGTTTGACGTGGTGGACACCTCGGGTAAAGCCTTCGACCATGGCTCGCTTGACGACCATTAGGTAGTAGTTGGATCGTATCATGGCCTTTGAGGTAAAACATTTGTCCTTATTGAGTTTTTTCGATTTATTTAACATATGTTGTTAATGACACTCTATATGTAACTCATTCAGGTCTGTTGGATGCCTTACGATGTGGACTATGGGGCATGTATTCTTAGGACCACGTTTAGGGGATGAGTTCATTATCGAGATTTCACTCAATATTGTGTCCACATGGAGGCCTACGAGTTCCACTCAATATTGTGTCCAATTTTCACCTGTAACCGCTGAGTCGACCTGGAGAGGGTTTCCGAACTCATTTAGGGTTGATCACTCGGTGAGGTTTCATCGCGTGGACCTTGAGTTTAGCACTTGTACTACTGCTACTACTTCAAGTGGTGTACTGTATGGTCTTACATCTTTTATTGATCGACAAGGTGATGGTCCCCACTGCGTCCGATAGGACAAATACTCAATATGCAAGTATATGAATAGTTTTTGTCAAATTTTTGTTGCTTTAATAAGTTCTAATGATATTTGTTTGTTAATATGCAGAAGGTTGATAGGTTCATTAGAGGCGTTCATCCTTTTCTGATTAGTAGAGATCTGTTACCGATACAAGATATGGTAGAGGAAGCAGTTGCGATCGAGTAGATCATAGAGGATTTTTATGATTTTAATATTTTGTTTTTGTCTTTCGTATTTATTCACTTTGTACTACATTTATTTAACTTTCATATGTAATATATTTGTTTAACTTTTATTTCACTTTTATTTATAATATATTTATTTCATTTCTATTTAGGCATCTTATAAATACGAGAGACTAGACTAAAAGACTAAATCATAATAAGAGATAACTTTAGACCCAAATAAGATCTAATAAACCTTTGAAAGTTAGAATGTTCATAAAAATACACAACTTAAGGAAGTAAGTTACAAAGTAAATCCCTTTATAACGTCGTCAAAAGAAGTACACAACTTAAGGAAGTAAGTTACAATGTAAATCCCTTCATAACGCCATAAAAAGAATTCACTCGAACTTTGAGAAACTTTTGTTGTCTGTAATAAAAAAATTATTTTATCTTGAGAATTTATGTTGTAGGCACCAACAATATTCTCCCAACCAACTGTTAGGGAAATGGTCCCATTGACCATCTCTTTATCAAGACCTATCCTCCACATGTGATTCCCATATATCATGCAAATCTTAACACGATCTACCACCTCAAGCTCCATCAACATTGGATAAATAGGCGGAACTTTCTAAATAATAGAATTTGTTTTAGTTAAAATTCAACATATTAAGCAAACAACATGAATTTAAACTTGTATTGCATAATAGACAATCATATGAGTCTTGTTGCTCGATATGCTATAAACCTCTTTGTGAATGGGTGATAGTCCCTCTCCGATCACTCAACATTGTTCTCCATACCTTCACGTCAAACTGAACTCAACATTATGCTTATGTGATATAAGTGTGTCAATACTCGTTAACTACACTAATGAATTTAATGACAACATAACTGTACATCAGACACCTATTCAACACTAGCTAAACGATCCCGAAGTGCTATTCGGGATTAATACAATCTCTCCCGCCTAGTAACAATGTTTTCTCGTACTCTGTACCAAAAGTGAAGGAACTGACTCACAAAATCTCTTCCATCAGTATCATCTCGTCTCCCCCGATATTTGAAGTTGTAGATTCGTCTTGTATTCGGATGGTCATCTTGAAACTACAACTTCACTGTAGCAAGAACAATGCAAGAATAACTTTTGGCTTTGCTTGAGATGTATATAATAATTCACATACTAGTTTCTTTACACCTAGGCTAAGACCACTTATCTGTCAATTTTCCTCTGCGTATTAACAAGCTCGTAGCTGTGCGTGCCTTTTCAGATGCCATAACAATAGACCACTTTTCTTCAAAACAAACCACCTAGATAAGGAATTTACAACTGCATGTCCATGTTTTCATGTTTGGTCGTTCAACTTCCTCTAAATTTCTTTTCTTGCCCCTATTTCTTCCTCCCCCTATTGTATCTCAAATAAAGTACTCCGATGTGTTTGTTAACTTAAAATCGTGTTCAAGGGCGATTGATTGAGCGCACTTAGCAACATCTTCTTTGGTGGGGAATAATTCCGAAGTGACGAAATATGAGTAGTAGTTAATATCATTGCCACCGAAATCTTCAAAAGAAACCTATTAATCAAGCAAATTATAAAATGTTAATACAAATAATTCTAAATAAGTAATAGGAACAAATACAATATTAATTTCTTAGTAATTATTGAGCAAATTCTAACCCATAGAGCAATCTAGGTAATGGAATCCGACGAATCTTTGTACTTATTAGATTTGGATCGACCTAGGGGTACCCCCTATAGTATATTGTCATGATCGTCATGGACGGAAAAATATTGGCGGCTCCGTTCATAACACTAGTAATCTTTTGAATGATCGAAATTCTTACTTCATAGCAATACTAAACTTTCAAATCACCTTATTAGCCACACAGTAGTGGATCTCTGTATATTACTTGGTTAAAAAATAGGAAACGTAAAAAATATATTCAATACAAGTTATGAAACTTATATTAAGGTCAAATTATATTATTTGGAATTGAAGTTGCGCTATTTGAAAATAAAATCGTAAAGATGAAAGTGTAGTATTAGAAAATGAAGTTATACAACTTCAATTCTCCACCAAGATTCTTTTAAAGGAACCTCAAATAAAGTTAAACAATTAAGAAATGAAATTATCATCATACCCCCTAAATATGCATTGCAGTATATATTCGATAAGAATTCTAATGACTCGTTTAGAAATATGCAAGATAACTTTCAAAAGAAAAGTCATGTCTCTTCTTCATGCTTAGCTAATAAAAATTTAACTATTTTAATCTTGAATATATATATATATATATATATATATATATATATATATATATATATATATATATATATGTTAGAAATTGAAATATTTTAATTACTCCGTACTTGATAAGTTGTGTTGCTAACTTGCTAGTTGCTACTCCCTATTTGATTCGATTACTTGAGTGATTCTCCCTCCCCCAAGGCGTTAATTAAACAGGTCATGAGAATTTACTCAATTTTTTATTATTTTTTCTTTTAATGATATACAATGTACCATTTGTTTTATTCCAATATCAATTTTGTACATGTTTGTTTTTATCTCCTTCAAGTTTCTTTGTAAGTCGTTCTGATTCCACAACAACTTCTTTCATAGAGGATTCAAGATATCCCTCAAATAATACAATGGATTGATTAAGTAAAATGAGGCTTTATAGAAAGGAAAAATCTATATTATGAAAGGTAATGACGGAGAAGTTTCATATCGCCAAAATATCTGTTAGACACGTCAAAACCCTAACCTAGAAATCAATGTGTTAATATGCGGATTTCTTCTAATGTTAAAAAGTTAATAAAAGGGAGCAAAAAATAGCATATTTTACTATATTTAACAATTAATTAAACAGGTGATTATAAATACTCATAAACAAATACTATAAGTATTAATTATTTTTAAAGTTGGTAATCATGACAAATGTATAGGATGTAATATCTCCTTCCCAACTATAACCATTTGTAGATGATTTTATACTTTAATTTTCTTGATCATGATTTTGCTTAAACAAATATATTATCAATTTTCTCAATAATTTGCAAATTATGAAGAAGATCATGGATTTCAATAGTGAGTTTTGTGGACAGTTTTTTCAAATTAAATTGAGATATCTTATATTTATTTCATTGGTTATTTTTGTGTAGAATTTTTTTTCATATTTATTATAAGTGGAAAAAATAAAGGATATTTTAAAAAAAAAATTAGAAAATTTTATAATCTTTAATTCACGATTTAGAGTTCTCCCATTAATCATTATTCCTAAATAATAATTGAAATTGGGCCACCCGACCCATTTAAATCCGGCCAACAATCATGCCTAATAGTACAGAAAAAGGATGTCCTAATGGGCCAACTTGCTTGCATAAAGGGCATTTAATGACCCCAATAAGTGCCTAGTGCATATTGGATTTATTATTTTTACTTGGGAAATTAAATACAAAATGTATGTACATATCAACAACCTAAATGCAAATCCACTCTAGCTGTACATAGATATATTTAACCATATATCTACAGTTTACACCCACCTCAGCTGTAATTTAGCCAGCAATTAGTGTAATAAAATTAAGCCTTAATTTCTCAAGCTGGTAAGCTCCCACAATACTAATCCAGAATTCAATCACATTAATGAGGCGAAATTCAGGCCCAAGGTCTGCTATTCAACGGACAGAATCCCCAGTCAGTGAGATTACCGCTCCCCCGTGCACCGTTATACGTACGCTTTCATATACCTTCACATGACTCTCAGATTCGCTCCACCTTCTATTCCTCATTTTTTTACTACTTTTTTTTCTTCTATTCCATCCTATATTTTATCAACCTATGTCTTCCATTCCAATTGTATAATATATGATACCTTCTATTCCTTTTTATATCATTATATTCCTTCTATTCCTTTGACTATTATATCCCCCAGCTTTCCTTTATTTCTGTACCCTTTTCCTAAATGTCAGTACCCTCAGCTCTTCTTAATTACTACTAATCACTTGTCTTTGCTTCCCTATCTTTCACTCCACCCCATCTTCATCACCTTCTCCTCTCCTAGGAGATCACAACCTACTCGATCAGACTTCAAGGGTACGTTGTTCCTGCATCAATTTCATCCAGCTTAGCCTTCGTTCCTTCTTTCGATTATTAATACCATATATTATGTTCATTTTTGTATATATTTATTTATCTTTAAGAAGTGCGCTGCTTGCTTGATTATTTTCCAAGTAACGTTGTTATGTCATGCATGTTGTGACCCGTTACTTGTTCCTGGTTTTCGGTGGTTTTAGGTTGCTTGAATATATTGCGCTAGACAAAGGAAGTTATTACAATGATGCCGGGAAATGGTAGTGGGCAAATCTCCGTTCCTCCGGGGTTTCGCTTCCATCCAACTGATGAAGAGCTTCTCTACTATTATTTGAAGAAGAAGGTTTCTTATGAAGCTATTGATCTTGATGTTATTAGAGAGGTTGACCTTAACAAGCTTGAGCCATGGGATCTCAAAGGTTAGATATATATATAAATATATATGTAGAGCTCAACTTCATTATCTATCTTCTTCTTGTACAATATATAAGGTCAATACCCCTTTTGTTTAATGGTTTACATTAGTAGGTCGATCTAAAGCTAGCTACTTCATCTTTTTCTAAACTAGCTTCCATTATTTTTTTTGCTACTAAAAGTTTTGGTAAACTAAATGAGATTTGGGCTTAAAACTATATACGTTCCTTGTTTCAATCATAATACGAAGTATATATCCATTGTTTATCAGTACTAATTATTATCTTATAATATAAACCTAGGAGTAGATTATCTAATATTTGCGGCTTCATTGAGTAGATCTGGGAGCTTATTATCTTATGCTGTAGTGTATCTAGCTTGCCCCTCCTGACCTCCAGTTATAAGAATAAGAAGATGTCCTCGGTTGGGCCTAAGGAGATGGTGCTGGTTGCTGCAGAAGACATACTATTAGGGGTTTTCATTGTACTCTCGTTTCTATGATAAGTTACACTCAAATTTGTTTTTCCTTTAGAATGATTTAAGTCAATGATTCTTGTGTAAATACGACCTAATGTTTCTTACCAAATAAAAAAATTAACCCGGTTTTTTAGTAATAATTATTTGACACTTACACTATTTACAAGTGTTGCTTTGGTGAATTATTATTTTTTAAAAAATTATAATTACGCGGGACTTATTAGATTTGTCATAGAATATGATTTCCAAATATCAAATTTTTGATATTTTTACTTTTATATAATTATATAGATATTGATATTTCCAAAAAATATATTAACAAGTTTGTTTTAAAAAGCGTTGTAATTAAAATAAAAAAGATAATAAATCATCCTTTTCTTCTTTAGTCATTCGTTTTCTTTTTCTTTTTGATTTACATCAACAAATAGTTAGCAACACGATGCATGGCTAGCTAGGGTTCAATCCCCTAGATACTTAGGATCCCTTACCATTTTTTTTTCTTTATCTTTATCATAAAATTTTAGCCTATGAGAGTAGAGAGGAGGGGTTCATACGGAGTCAGAAATTGAAGGAAGATCGACAATATGTATTTGTAGTTTCTGATCCCCAATCATAGGTTTCAGCCCGTAAAAGCCTTTGTTAATTGGTTAAACTCGTTGACAAAATCTGCATGGTGGCATCTCGATGGAGGGGTTCCTTATTCTACCATTTACTTTAGTTAAAGTCGTACTCGTTTTTCGTCTGGGTGAGAGTGCTTTCTTCCGATCATTTGTTTTCAGATCTGTATATAGTGCTCTATGTCTCGTCTCTTTCACACCCCATACCTTACATCGAAATCTCTACGCTAGTTCAGACATGGAAAACAAGTCATTTGAATTAGATTTGATTTGGTCATAGACTTTAGTCATTGAGTGGGCCATCATTGTATCTTGCTTGGTTCTATTCAGCTCTAGCATAAATAATTCTCATTAATAAAATCAACATTAATTACGTTAATACATATCCGCTATCTATGTTAACTAAACATGGGTAAATGTTAGTGTTAGATATGACCATTATATGAATATTATGCCTGAATTTGGTAAAAGGTTAAGTGTGTACCCGATTGTTAAGCAAACGTATAGTGGTGAGGGTCTTTTATGGGTACTTGAGATGAAATGAGTAGTTGGAAACTTGGCATAACATAACTGAATACCTGGATCAAGCCAAGTCAATTAACTTCCATTGTTTAGGTCTGGAGATCTAATCCAGATACGAAATATCGTTATGGATATAAGTTTGAAAAACGGCAAAATCATTTACTTGCTAGTGAAATCTTGCACCGTTACGAATCCAAACACGTATACGGATATAGATACGAAAAAGAATAGGTCATATGCAAATCTCGCAATATATATATATATATATATATATATATATATATATATATATATATATATATATATATATATATATATATATATATATATATATATATATATATATATATATATATATATATATATAGTTGGAGATTAAATTCAAATGATCTAGTTTTGAGTTATTTCTGGGAGTTTTGTAGGGGTGAGTGATATGATCCGTTTTGATTCTGATTCATGTTAGTTTTGCTAGGTCTTAGACTCTAAAAATCCATCAGGATATCTTTTGAGGCCACTTTGACAAAGTTATACTAAAACCATGCATAAAATGTTTTGAATGAATACAGACCGATGCAGGATAGGCTCCGGACCTCAGAACGAATGGTACTTCTTCAGCCACAAGGACAAGAAGTATCCTACAGGTACTCGAACCAACCGTGCCACTGCAGCCGGATTTTGGAAAGCCACCGGGAGAGACAAGGCAATCTACCTAAGCAACAATGCCAAGCGAATCGGCATGAGGAAAACCTTAGTGTTCTACACCGGACGAGCTCCTCATGGCCACAAGACGGATTGGATCATGCATGAATATCGACTCAACGATGATGATGCTCAACTCCAGGTAATGTTTTCATTTATTACTTAATCCATAACTATTGCTATAATTTGAAAGATTGCTGCCTTTTTCAGCTTACCAATATTGAGATTAACTTTTAACTTTTTGGCATGTAGAAAGGACTCATCATTATACTTTTAGAGTTACTTTTCAAATTATGCATGCTCATCGGTACTTGCACGTTGTACTACAGATACTAAGATACCCTCAGTTTCAGCGTCCACGCTAAGTAGAACATAAAAGTCATAAATCAAAGCCACCCCTTTCCTTATTCTACAACCCAAATTTTATTCCTCTGAATTATTATTAATATATATTATAATTTTCTAGATATATACTGTTTATTGTCTCATTTTCGTTTGTGTTTACTTAGTACTTAAGTACTAATGAAGTTCCCCGTCAAAAAAATTGCTAATCAATTAAATTTTATTTTGATGGATTCCTTATTATTAGTTTATTTCAAAGAAATTCCTAATTTATACCTCATATAAATATATCAGGGGTATTTTTGTAATTTTATTTCTATACCTGCGTTTATAGTGTATATACCTGACATACGTTTTTTTTTTTATATTTTTATATCTTTAATATTTTTATACTTGATATAACAATACCTATATTTATATAAAGGCCCGTGAATTTGTTTCTCACCTAATTTTACCCTAACATGTAGCTAGATTATTTCAAGTATCCTCCTCGAATAAGGTTGTTTATATATAAACTTGTGCTAGCAATGAACTCGGTGAAGTTTTTTTTTTTATATTGTTTTAGCAAGAAGATGGCTGGGTGGTGTGTCGAGTGTTCAAGAAGAAGAATCATGGAAGAGGTTTACAATCTGAACTACTTCAAGACGACGATTATGAGAATCCTACGGCTACTAACAATCACCCCTCCTTCAACCTCGTAATGAAGCATAACACCAACTCTACAACTTCTACACCTTTATTCCCACCAAGGCAACATGGTTACAACATCCAACCACTTATGTTCCCCAACAACCTGTACAACAGCGATTACACGTTCGATGGCACGATGCATCTCCCGCAATTGGCTAACACTGACACAATACCAGCTGCCGGAGGTAGCAGTCTCTTTACTACCATGGACAACCTATTGAGACTTAGTACATCCGCAGGAGGAGTATTGAACACTCAACAATTGTTAGCTAATAATGGCGGCGAGTGGGGGTTTTTGGATAAGCTTCTTGCTAATTACCAAAGCCTGGACCAGCACCAGCACCAGCACCAACACCAACAGGAACAATCACAGAACAAGATTGTAGTTGCTAATAACGAAGATATTGTTGGAATGAGCTCAGCTAGTGCTCTTCATCTTCAGCATAAGTTTTGTTAACGTTCTTTAAACAAGATCGTGCACCCTTGAATTGAAACAAAGAGGTTTACAGACTCAGTTCAATTAGTATGTACTTATTCAATTTGCAATAATATTCCACATTCTAATAAACTTTTGTAGTTACTTATAGTTTTATAGTTTATGAAAGACCTTGTCATTTTTTAATGGTTAGATTTATTATAAAGAGCTTGATCAAAAGAGAAATGCCAAAAATTTATCCGATATAAACTGTGAAACTTATATCTGAGTCCAATTTGAACTATTTGGAATTAAGTTGCATAATTTAAAGGAATTTAAAAACAAAGTTGTACTAATAAAAAATAAAGTTGTACGATTTTCACCTTCTCAACCAAAAAATCTTCTATGGAAACTTAATTCAGTGGTGTCTATAAGAGTGTAGTCCATCAGGAGGCTACGGTTAACCGATCCCTGCATAAAACGCCTGATTGGCTTTTCTAAAAAGTCATACACGAAACTTAGTAAATCAAAATAGCTAACTAAAGAAGAAAGATCATGCCGACGACGACGTTTAAGTAGTTAATATCCTTTTCTAGACTGAATTAGTAGCTTAGGACTTCTAGATTCAGCTAATTTACGTCAATTTTTTGGGTGTACGTAGTGTATGTAAATAACGTTTCTCTGATCAGGTCGTGACCACAATATACGTTAGTCAGATCAGCTACCTTCAGAAGCCCGAGCTTTGATTGATTATTACGAAGTATTTATACGCTTAAAGTTAGATGTTTGAGCGTATTCTACGTTTCTTTCTTTTCGAAAATAATTTTAAACCAGTTGCTTAGCATGTACAAAAAGTGCACATGAAATGAAACTAAGAGAAATAATTGTTGGAAGTGAGGTGGGTGTTACCGTGTTATCCACAAAGAAGAGGACAGTCTTGACAAAGTTGATCTTAATATTAACGACTAGGCTCAGATTACACAACGGCCAACCCATATCTAAAATCTACCTGGTATGAAATAATCCCGAATTGAACGTATCCGATCCGAAAATAAATATGATCTAAGTAACCTACTTGGCTAATATAGCCAAAGTATTGCTTGGTGCGAACAAGCTTGAAATAGCTCCCCACTTGAACATGACCTAATCCGAATAAACCAAACAAAATAATTACAAAACCCAATTAAATGACCCGATTGTCTACTAGAAGGCCGAACCTATAGAAAGATCATATTATAGAAAGATTAGATTACAAGATCAAAGTTGTTATAAAGATAAGATTACAAAGATAGAAGTAAGATAGGATAGAATTAACAAAAGATAATGTTGAGCAATAGTTCAGTAGATTCTATCCTCCTTAAACCAATGAGAAGAAGTTAGGCAGATATAAACATAGCATTGTAATCGTATCAAATCAACGAATACAAAAAAACACTATTCAGTTTATAAAATCCTATATGGTATCAGGAGCCAAAGGTGTTTTTCTGGAAAAACATTGATCAAAGCATCATCACTTACCATCCTAAACTTACTTGAACTTACCTCAAATGTCAGACGACAATAAGAACAAGAACAAAGAGGTGCTTGAATCACTAGTCACCGTAGACCAGTTGTGGCAATTGCTACAACAGTTAAATCCCAACAAAACTGGTCCAAAGACCAATAATCAACCGGTGTGTTTGAGTGAAAAATTTAATCATACGAATTACACAAAGTGGGCCAGACTCATGAACTTAGCCATCAGTGGGCGAGGTAAGCTCAATCATATCATCGCCTCCCCACTGACAACCAACAACCCAAGCTACACAAGGTGGGCCCAACAAGACTCAATCATTTTCTCGTGGATCATAGAAAACGTTAAATCTGATTTGGTCCAGCAATTTCTTGACTACCCAACGGCCAAGGATCTATGGCAAGCCATCGAAGTTCTGTTCAGTAGCGAAGAAGATGGACTACAGGTCTATGACTTGACAGTCAAAGCAAACATAATGAAGCAAGGAAATGACACACTAGAGGTATTTTATGGGAAATTGGTAACCCTGTGGAAAGATATTGATCGCTGGGTATCAAATCTCATGAAATACCCAGAAGATATAATGATATAGAATGAAATAATGCAGAAGAATAAAATGTATCAATTCCTATCAGGAATACATGATACATATGACTAAGATCGGAGGAGAATTCTAAACAAGACACCCTTACCAACAGTTGAAGAGGCGTATAGCATAATCCGGACGGAGATCACGAGAAAAGAAATTCTCGGGACAGAGGAGCCTTCAAAGCAAGCACATGGAATCGGTAGTGGTTTCACCACTCAATCGAGGCAAGGAAGACCACAGAGAAAGGAGGATGACAGAACAAACTTACACTGTAGCCACTGTGGGGGAAGGAGGCACACAAAAGATGGTTGCTTCGAGTTGATAGGCTATCCCGGGTGGTGGAATGAGATACAAGTCAGGAAGGCCAGAAAATCCCTGGCTTTCGACAAGAAATCAAAGGGATAGAGAGACCAAGATCATAAGGGAAATCAAGTACCGGTGAAACAAGAAGGCTCATAGGGGAGAGCAACGACCAGCGAATCGAGGGAGAAAAAATGGGAGAGGGTGAAGGTAAGCTGCGGGGTAAGAGATAGAAGGGAGGAGTGTGTATCACAAACCCTAAAAATCCCAAACCTTCCCAACCCATATAAATGCGTGCCTCAACCCACCGAAAAAACCCGAGTGCGTGAGTGACCCAAAGCAAGGGGCTTTTACCCAAAAAAGAGAGAAAAACCGGTTTTTGAAACAAAAATTAGAGAGAGTCACCTAACCCAGGGAGATAAAATTGGGTATTGGATTGCGGTGCTACTAACACAATGACCTATGACCCAAAGGACTTCCTTTCTTTCTCGGTTCCCAAAAAAAGCCTTATAAAATTGTAAGTGGGGCATGCATTAAATACTCATGAGAATCTGTAAGTTGGTGAAAACTTTTGGAATTAGTGGGGGTATTTCTGGTAGTTTAGGTGAACACTAAGGTTATTTTCGTCAATAATTTTATTTAAATGAGGTTATTTTAGTCATAGTAAATTAGACTAAAATAGAATGATTTTATATAGAAAGATCTTTTTGAAATTTCTAAATGGGGAATATGGGGAGAACAAACAAGAATGGAGCGAGTATTATAAGAAATTGATATCTTAAAAATACACATTGACACAAATTCATGAACATTTTTAATTAAAATATTCGTCTTAACATATTTATAAAAAAATATTCTCAAAATAAAATGGTGAATAGTGGCAAAAGATATAACAACAAACAAAAAGAAATAATGGAGGAAGTACATTCAATAAGTGTATTATATTTTTTTAATATGTGTTATAAAAAGATTGCATTTTTATTTAAAAATATTCATAGGAGGAGTAAATTGCAAAGGGAGTTGTTAAACATTGCCCACAAACAACTTCTTAACGCTCGTAAAATATTTACGAGTTTTCCATTGTTATAATTCTTAAGGTTTTCTCTACATCGTTTTCTCTCTCTAAAATTCTTTGCCATTATTCTCGGAAAGCAATTCCAAATATGTCGACGCTTTTGATTAACACGAAATCACTCTCATCGGATGTATTTAACAAAGTAAAAACAAATTTACAGTGAAAAATGTCAAAACGCCCAAAAAGGGCATTTTGACCATGGTGAAATCGCCCTCTTTGGGCATTTCACCATGGTTAAAACGTCTAATCTGGGCGTTTTCTCTGGTGAAAATGCCCATTTTGGGCATTTTGACATGTTATTTTTATTAATATTATCACTATTAATATTATTAGTATTATAATAATTATTATTAATATTATTAGTATTAATATTATTATTATTAACATTGTTAGTAATATTAATAATATTATTATATTTCATATTATTGTTATTACTATTATAATTGCAAAAATTATTGAATGATAACAATTTATTTTTGTTCGTAGGGAAGCCTCTAACCAAGCTAAGATACAATTTCACCACTTAGCCTAGATCAAGGTTCCTTAGTCACCATTCAAAGAGCTACCAATTATCTAGGAAAGGACACTTTCAAACTCTCAATTGCACGAGAATATGAAAAGCAAAATAATTTTTGATTATCAAACAACATGCTTGTTATAATTCATTAAGTTCCCTATTTATATGGTCTAGGAGTAGTATCCTAGTCAACATCCAACTAAGAATCCTTTAATCCATCTAGCTAGGATACACTTGGCACGCCTAACAAACATCTAGCAAAGGATAATAAGCTAACTAAGAGTCCTAGATTTAAGAAAACCCTAGTTTATTTTCTTAAACTTTAGGAAGTTAATATCTTAAAAATATGATATTAGAAATGGGATTTTTTTTAATTGAAACACACTCCTAACTAAGGCCACCCTTGTTTTTCCATGCACAAGTTGGGCAACGTGTCCCTTCCATACTCTATGCTTTGATTGTCTTCTATGAGATTCCAAACTTTTTGAAAACCCTTGATTAGCCAAATATACAAGCTCTAAGTGAACAGTAAATGTGTTTGGACTCAAGATCCAATGCTTCTTGTCGTGTTGTAACGTGTTTGATTGTGGTCGTGTCGTGTTGTATGTCATACTATCTTTCCCTAAAACTCGACCAATGGTAATGGTCTAGCACAACCCAAGTGTTTGGCGTGCCATGGTTCGTGCCTCATGCTAGCCTAGTTTTATTTAATAAAAAAATAAAAATAAAGTATATAATAGAATTAAAAAAAATAATTTTAGAGAACATAAATTATATTATAAGAATATAATAATATTAATATTAATTATATTAAATAATACTAAATAATATCGTGCTTCAGGCCGTGCCTCTTGCCAAATTGACGTGTAGCTCGCGTGCTAGTGCATAATTTTTTTTCTCTCCACGGCCTGCATGTTGCCTACTCCACGGATAATGTGTCGTGCCGTGCCGTACCGTGCCACGACTATGCTCGTGTCGTACTGTGCCAAAAGCGTGCCTGCTCAGCTCGAGTGCCGGCCCGGCCCATGCCCAGCTCTACTCACACATTCTTCATTTCTCATCTTCTCGGTAGCCTCTCTTTGTGCTCTACACTTTTCACTCTCTTAAAAATTGGGGGAAAATCCACTATTTCTTTTCATCTTCTTTGAATATTATCAATTCAATACGTTTTCTTCAAATTTCATGTCTTGATTATTAAATTATCATACTATATCATGAATTTGAAGAAATTTTATCCACTTTAGACGAAAGTAAAAAAAGAACCCTTAACTTTCTCCCCCAATTCGATTGAACCATGAAATTTTCTCATAAAATGTGAGCAATTAACAGTTTATTTGAAATTAGAGTAGAAATTTTCAAAGAAGATCTTACATGGCCATAAATCCCATAGTCACCAGCTGAAACTTAATGGTACCTGGCCCATGAAAGTCTTACAGCCGCAACTTTCATGTTAATATTGATACCCGGCCCATGAAAGTCTTACAGCCGCAACTTAATGGCCATAAATCCCATAGTCACCAGCTGAATGTCATAGCTATGTTTGTTCAACATATGTAGTCATGTAGAAGTAGAGTAGATGATCTAATCAAATAAATAATGCTTCATTCAAGAATAAAATAAAACATATGAAACAATGTATACTAGCTTATAAGAAAATACAAACATTATAGTATAAAATTCCTTCAATACAAAAGATAAATATCAATTATTTACTAAATACATGGTAATAATTAAACTTCATAGTAGTGCTTTGTATAAAGTAAAATCAAATCACTAGATAAGAAATTACATAAAACTTCTATATAATTCCGAAAGAATTAAAAGTTGGAATACTTTGTTCATACCTAAAAAAGTTTTGAGGATCAACCAAAGTCTTCACTTTCACTAACCTATCAAAATTTCGTCCAAAGTACTTCCTCCCATAAACTTCCCCTTCTATGTAAGTCCCATTATGATTAACCCCAATATCAACATCCCTATAATTAACGTATGCACCCCTTGGATTTTGAGACACATATGGTGTCATAAAATCATGAAGCTCCCTAATCAACCCAATATTATTATCATCATCCGTTTTCCCTGCATCATTCCAACTTATCGAGTACTGAATCTTAAACAAATTCCCTGCTCTGTGAGGAAAAGGAGTATCAGCCGACGAAATCTCGTTCATTCTCCCACCATAGGAGTTGAAAACCAGCCCTGGTTTCCCCAATGTAATCAGCTTCTTCCATAGTAAATCTAACCCTGCTTTAGTGATAGGGCTTTGTACGTAATCCGACTTTCTTTTACCGTAATTAGCTGAGTAATTCCTACTTAAGAGGATTTCAGCCGGGGTGTCGTTGTTGAAATTTGCCCAAAATAGTACTGACTGACCCCATGTCATCTCCAAGCAATCCTCCTTCTTAAGGCCAAGCTCAGGAAATAAGGTCTCAAGCAAGGACAGTAAAGTATTGGAGTCACCTAAATATTGGGCCATGAAAGTTACCCTACCTGTTTTTTTACCCTTATTCTGAGGGTCACTAACAGGCTGTAACAATAACCTGATAAATAAGTTGTGATCAATATCTTTCATTAGAAACTGCCACTTATATACCAAGTCCGTAGCATTATCTCTAAGAAACCGCATGATATTAAAGACGGTTACTTTCTCCGGCACGGGTACGAGCTTCACGGTGTAGGAGATGATGACTGCAAAACTAGCCCCGCCACCGCCTCGAATAGCCCAAAACAAATCCTCCCCCATAGTGGATCGGTTTAGTATTCGACCTTTTGCGTCGACTATGGTTGCGTCGATGATATGGTCTACGGAAAGGCCGTACTTTCTGATCATGTTGCCGTACCCTCCACCGCTGACATGGCCTCCAACGCCAACAGTGGGGCATACCCCGGCTGGGAACCCGAGTGTGTTGGTCTTTTCTTGTATTCTGTAGTAGAGTTCCCCTAATGTTGAACCTGCCTCTACGTAGGCGGTTGCTGCTTTGGGATCGACGTTGATGCGTCGTAGGTTTTGCATGTCGAGCATGACGAAGGGTTGGTCGGAGATGTAGGATAGGCCGTCGTAGTCGTGGCCACCACTACGGATTTTTACTTGGTGGCCGAGGTTGCGAGCGCATATGATTGTGGCTGACACTTGGAAGGGGTTAAAGGGGGTGATGATGAGTTGTGGTTTTGGTGTTGTTGGGTGTGTGAACCTAAGGTTTCGAATGTACGCTTGTAGGACTGAGTTGTAATTTGTGTTTGATTTGGAATAGAGGATTGTGGAAATGGTGGTTGAGGATATATTTTGGTTTTCAAGACATTGGAGGAAGCCATTGTATGTAGAATCTGAAGATAATGCAAGTGAAAATGAGGAGAGTAGAATTAGGAGACTGTAGGGAAGAAGACGATAGTAGAAAAGTGTGCTCATTTTTGCTAGGAATTTCAGGACTTGGCACACTCAAAAAATGCTTTTGCTATGTCGTCTTTATATTTAGATAACATAGTATCACTCGAGGTGGTTTCCATTTTGAATTTTCTTTCTCGAGTTCACGCGTTTAAAAAATAAAGAGCCTTTTCTAATTTATATATACATAATATAAATTATATTATGATATTGAAATTTCAAATATATATTTTTATATCAGATATAACTATTATTTTAATAGATATAGAAATACAGAATATATAAAAATACAGAAAAACATATATTAGTTATAAACATTATGATATAAGATATGGAAATAAAATTAACATAATACCCCGATATATTTATATCAGATATAAATTAGAAATTTCTCAAAAAACAAATATGGTGTGATCTAAATTACCACTGAAATTAGAAATTTGCTAGGGTTTGTGATTTGTCAATGCTTGGACCTATTTTTATTGAACATGTCTTGTTAGAAAGTTATTTAATTTCTTTCATGAACTTTTATTTCTTATTTTGTTATTTAAAATTTCAATCTTTACTACATTATAATCAGTTTATCACCCTTATTTTTCATTTTTCTCACGAAAAATCGATTTACTTATTTATATGTCTTATACTTAATAGTGAAAGTACTTGCAAACTCCTCAGATTTTTAATCTACCCTATTATTAATCTCGTGACAATGTAAACCTTGAATCTCAATTATGAATGAAATAAAGTAGTACGGGAAAGTGAGAGGCTTGAATTTTGAGAAGTTGAATCGAGAAAAAAGGGTATGGGATTGAAAGGTCAATAACCTATGATCGTGGCGTTGCAAGGACGGAAATAATTCAGCACATTGCAATGAAAACATTGAATTCAGTAGCTTCGTAGGACCGTAGGGGACAAGGGAATGAAGGACCCCGTGAAAATTCAGCTAATAGCTTTGAAGATATTTACATTGCCATTGACCCATTGTCCATTACTACCACTAAAAAAAATCAACAATTACGATGATTTGAAAAGACTCCATCGGCTATGATTTCTCCAATTTTAGAATTTGAATGAATTACATTTCTGTTTCTTTATTTTTATCCAATTTTTATTTATAAAATAAAATTTTAAAAAATTTAATTACAAATTCTCATTATATTATACAATTCAAATATGATTTTGTTTGATACTTTTCGATGTAATTTTTTTTTATATTAATTTTTTTTATTTTTTATTTTATTTTAAGGATTTGGAAATTAAAAAAAATAGAAAAACCTTTTAATTTGTGTCTTATAGACGGTATAAAGTCAAATATGGCAAATTAAGGATAGAGAGTACAACTTACAAGATCAATTCACAACTAATAATCATTCAAGTGGCAGAATACATAGAGCTGTCAAAATCAGACCCGACCCGATAAGCTACTTGAAATCGACCCAGACCCGACCTGATTATGACCCGAAAAGTGAGACCTGAAAACCGACCCAACCCGACCTGAAGTCAACCCATAACCGATTTGACCCGATATTCAAAGACTCGAGCCTGATCCGTGTTCGACCCGTTATAAAACCGACTCGTTTCAGACCCAACCCGAATAGAACCCAAAACTAATTGAACCCAACACATAACCGATATAACCCGATTTATAACAACCCATGACCCGAATTAACGCCATATTTTAACAATTTGAATATATGTGAATGTGACATAATCTTGCCCGATCTATTTTTACCCAATTTCTAATAATTTTGAAACCAAACATTTTTCATTAATGACCTGATGCGAACCCAATAAAAATTAAATTGGATTTCAACCGAAATCAAAGCGACCCATTACCATAATTTACTTGACCCAAAATCTACCTGAATCCAAAATAATCCGCTATAATCAGTTCAAGAACCGACCCAATTTTACCTAAACCGATCTTAACCCGAACCGAATACAACCTGACCCAAACCCAAACTGAACCCGAGCACGCAAATAACCGATTTAACCCAACCCGATAATGACTTGACCCAACCCGATAGACCAAATTGACCCGATTTAAACCGAACCGATAAGAACCGACCCGTAATGGGTCAACGCAGAACCGAGTCATGAACCGACCCGTAAGGTTGTTCTTGTGTAGTGATTGATCATTTGATATGGAGCATACTGAGCTGCTTTAGGAGCCATGGGATTAACTCAAGATCCTTGCTCAGTCTACTATATACATCCTTCTGATTTGATAATAATAATAATAATAATAATAATAATAATAATAATAATAATAATAATAATAATAATAATAATAATAATAATAATAATAATCAGAAGCTCATAGCCGAGGTATTTGATGTAGATAATTACAGTTCATGGAAATGATCAATGATAATTGGTTTGTCAACCAAGAATATGATGACATTTGTTGATAATGATACATTCAAAATATGGGTGGGGTGCAATAATTTGGTGATAGGATGGATTTTGGGAGCTTTAGGGCTCATTACAAGAAGAGTGTCTTCTTCTACAAGATTTCAAATGAGATGTGGAAGGATTTAGGATATAGGCAAATTTCCTCTACACAACTCTTTGCATTGTAAGAAGAACTCTCTATCATGCACCAGAAGAATGCTGATGTTGCTGAGTTTCTTGCCAAGATCAATGAAAGGTGGGATGCATTGGATGATGTAAATCATATTCCAACGTGTGAGTACAATGGCTCTAGTTGTAACTTGACGACAGAATTTGTGAAAATTCAACAAGAGATGAGGCTGCTCTAATTTCTAATGAAGCTGAGTGATACATTCCAACAAGTGAGAAATAACATCCTAATAATGAGCCCTTTACCTCAACTACATGCAGCCTACATACTGCTACTTCAAGAGCAAAAGTATAAGCACCTCAGTGAGCAAACATTGTTACAGTCATAGGGCATGGTATTCAGTGCTGATAGGAGAAAGTTCAATGATAGCGCAATGCAAAGATTCCAGCATCCTAGAAACAATAACAAGAGATATTTCTCTTCTCAAACTGATATAAGCAGCAACAAAGTTTTTTCTGGAAATAAAAGAAATCTTTATCTTACATGCAACCATTGTAAAATGTCAAGGCATAAAATGGACATATGCTATAAGCTTCATGGCTATCCCTTGAGCTTTAAGCCTAATAGATCTTATAAGAGAAGATTTGCTCATGCTTCTACATTTGGTGAATTTCAAGACAACATACCTGCTGCTCATAATACTGACTCTGTTACTGCCACATTTACTAAAGAACAGTACACTCAACTTTTCAGCTTATTGGAGAAGCAATAAGACATGAACATACATTATTCTCACGCTGCTCAACAATCCAATGGTGCAAGGGTCCAAACAGCAGGTAAGTTTTGCCTGTTTTCTCACTTTCATAATGGATGGATCATTGACAGTGGCGCCATTGACCATATATGCCATGATCTTTCATTGTTTGCTACATATGAAGCCCTACAAAGTGAAGAAAATAGAATAATGTTCACAAGTTATGCAAGGATTTGGGCTGCAAAGTCAGTTTCAATACTGATACTTGTATCATACAGGGTCATAACCTGAAACGAGGAGAGTGTTCTTAGTAATATCTACTCTGGTCTCTATTATGCTAAAACCATTGATTCAATATCAAGACTAAGCTATGCTAAGCCATCTCACAATGAACCTCTTCCTGCTTCCTCTTCCATGGGCAAAGGTGCTATTTCTTTTACGTGCTCTGTACATAACTTGGCTAAGCTATGGCACCTAAGACTAGGGCTATATGTCATTTAGCCAAATAAAACATATAGTTCCATCAGTTGATAGCAAAGATCATGTAGATGATACATGTCAAATATGTCCTAAGGCTAGACAGTGTAGACTCTCATTCCCTAAGATTAAAATAAAGACATTTGAACCATTTTAGTTGCTTCATATTGATTTATGGGGTCCATACAAGCACAAATCATATAATGGGTTCAACATGTTCTTGATCATTATTGATGATTTCACTAGACACACCTGGGTAGGCAACATAATGATTATAATACTTGATAGCTTTATCATCTATGTTGAGAATCAATTTCATTACAAAGTCAAATGCATTCGCACTGATAATGCAAAAGAGCTTTGTGAAGGCAACATAATGATTATCTACAAAAAGAATGGCATTCAACACCAAACTAGATGAAGTGGAATACTACAACAATGGTGTCGTGGAGAGAAAACATAGACATCTTTTGGAAATAGCCAGAGCTCTTTATTTTCAAGCAAATCTTCCAGAGAGATTTTGGGGAGAATCTGTCTTATGTGCAGCTCATCTTATCAATAAAATGCCGTTGCCAATTCTATCAAATATCTCTCCTTATCAAAGATTATTTTACAACCCACCAAGCCTTGATCATCTTATAACCTTTGGTTGTTTGCATTGTCCTTTGTATCTACTTCTCAAGCTGCTCACAGAAAGACATTTGATACTAGAGCAGATGCCTCAGTATTTCTTGGATACTTTACAGCACAAAAAGGCTACAAGGTCCATAACATGACCACCAATACAGTAATAATCAACAGGGATGTCATCTTCCATAAGAGACACTTCTTATTTCATATCAGCACTACTTCTACTACTAATCAACCTTTCTAGTTTTCCTCCTAGCTGAAACCTATGAACACATCTTTCAAGAGTCCTTTATTGAAGGCTATCCTTCTCTTACTTCGGTTTCTCCTTTATTGAACACATCACCTCCGGAAAATGTGTCAAATGATGTTGATTCACTGACTGGATTACAAGACGTGAGCACTGGTTTTTCTCCACAAGAACTCAGTAATAATAATGCAACCCAACACACTCTTCGGATATCCATAAGGCCTAAGGAATAACCATCTTAGATGAGTGACTATATTTGCCAAAGTGCCAACAGAAAGACAGAAGACACTCCATGTTGCAATCTGATCACATACAACAATATTCCAATTTAATCTAAGTCTCTCATTGCTTTATCCTCGGAGCTCAGAGAACCAAAATCTTATGTTAAAGCATACAAAGATACTAGAAGGATAAACGCTATGCAAAAGGAGTTAAATTAGAAGCATTATAACAAAATTGCATTTGGGACATTGTTGATTTACCTACTATAAAAAGAACTATAGGATGCAAATGAGTGTTTAAGGTCAAGCTTAAGGCAGATGGAACTGTAGAAAGATTCAAGGCTAGGATTGTAGCTAAAGGATACACTCAAAATCATGGATTTGTCTATGAAGAGACCTTCTCCCCTGTAGTCAAAATGGCTACTGTTCGAAGCCTTTTAGCTATAGCAGTCAGCAAACATTGGACGCTCTTTCAGTTGGATGTTAACAATGCTTTTCTTTATGGAGATCTCTGTGAAGAAGCTCATTCCTCAGGGCAAGGCATCTTACTCAAAGGATAACAACTTAAATTGTAGGCATTCTCGGATTTAGACTGGGCATCATGCCCTGATTCTCGTAGATCAATTACTAGATACATCATTCAACTAGGGGGATCACCTATCAGTTGGAAATCGAAAAGGCAAACAACCGTGTCAATATCTTTCTCTGAAGTTGAGTATAGAGCCATGGCAGGTAGCTGCTGAAATCCCTTGGATGGTTAGGCTTTTGATAGAACTTGACATCCATGATCTTTAATAAGTAGTGCTACATTTTGTGGAACTCGTACACTTTGCTTGTGTCGATAATCATCTCGACTTGTTTATGGAAATCATGTCAGCAATGGCAAGATACAGAATGTAAACACCGTTGTGGGAATACTAACATTCCCTATCCCTTTGGAATCGGCCCTGACCGCGATCACTGCTACTTGAACCCCAAATTCGCGGTCTCCTGTAATTCTTCCTCCTCATTACAAATACCAGTTTTGCATTCAATCTCGAAATCGTTGAGGTCAAACCTTTCGGTAGGAAGGGGTCATGGGGCTTAGTTACTGTCAAAATTTCATCATTTGCTGCGTGCAGTAGAAACGATCCTGTAGGAGTAACTTGGACTAGCCAAAACCTGACTGATTCCCCCTTCAGATATTCAGAAGATGCAGAAGACGGAAATGTTTTTGTATCAGTTGGATGCAATGGGTATGCCGTACTCTTTAACGAGATAGGTAGGAGAATAGCGGGATGCACCTCGGTTTGCAGCCCACATAATCAGTCTGCATCTGTTGTGAGCAACAGCAGATGCTACGGCTAATCGCTGCTGTCAGGTGCAGGCGATATCCGTACAAATACAGTCTACCCCAGAACTCAAATAAACGGTTAAAGTGTTAACACCAACAATACGTCTGAATTTTGTAGGTCTGCTTTCTTGATCGGTAAGAAATATTTAGATGGCCCGCCGATAGAGCCGGGGATCACTACTGTACCTGTTGTGCTTAAATGGGGATACGCTCCAACATATTTTCGTAAGCGTACTTATCTCTTCTATAATCAATTAGCATATTTTATTAACATATTAGATATTTCTTCAATTCCTTCCCAGAATACGTGCAACATATTTTTTTAATAGGCGGTCCCAAATACTTGCAAAACTTTCATAAATGAAATGATCCCATAATATTTTACTATTTCTCTTATTTACATTAGAATCCACTACTTATTACTTTCCACAAAAACTTGAAAATTTTATAAATTCTCAACTCTCTCTCCCATCAATAATCAATGGTTACAATAAGGTACTGAGTCACTTAAATTGCCTAATACCCAGAATTTTTTTATTTCTAAGCTTTTTTAAAAAAAAAATTGCAAAATTAAGCTATTTTTCAAACTAATTTCAAAATAAGCTAATTTTACTTCAGACAAAAATCGTTGCCCCAGGCAACGATTTGTAATAAGTTGGAATAGGAGAATGGCAGAAACGTGGGGCAACGATTTCAGTTAGGTAAAAATAGCCGCTCTAGGCAACGATTTCAGTCAGGTAAAAACCGTTGCCCTGGTAAACGATTTCAGTCAGCTAGAAATTGTTGCCCTGGACAACGATTTTTATCTGACTGAAATAGTTGATGTTAAGCAAAGATTTTCATCTGAATGAAATTGTTGCCCAAGACAACTATTATATATATATATAAAAAATTAAATTATTGCCCCATCTTTGAGCTGAGCTGAAATCGTTGGCCCAATTTTATCCCATAATCCAATTTATTACAAATCGTTGCTTGCGGCAACGATATTGCCTTAGCTAAATCGTTGCATGGGGCAACGATTTTGGCTCAGACAAAATTGGCTTATTTTTTAAAATAGTTTCGCAATTTGCTTGTTTTTGCAAATTTTTTTCAAAAAAAGCTTAGTAAAAAAATTTCTAATGCCTATGCTGATAAAACTGTTGCAAGTATTCTCAGACAAAAAAAAATGTAATTCTTAAGGTGGAATAGATTGACAAGGCTAGGATTTATTAGCTTATGACTCATTTATGATGCGAGGGCGTCCGAAATCATATTGAATATGTGCTAAGGTACATTATATATTTAGGGGTACGATGTTAATTTTATTTTTCCAATAGAATAATTTTATGTTCTAATAGTCTACTTCATTTAGGGTTGTTTAGAAAATTCTTGGATTGAAAAGTTAAAATATTATTTAACTTTATTTTCTTAATATAATTTCATTTGTAAATAGTTGAACTTAATCCTGTTATTTTTGACATTTCTGCTTCTGATACAGCTCTTTCAACGAAGCATATTATTCTTAGCGTCACTCTGCATTATGCTTTAGGCCTAACATTCTTCGTTAGAAATATACATGACAGAAATCCAAAAATAACATTTATAAAATACAAATATTTAGAGTGTATTTTGTTTACCTAAATATTTACTTACCTGAACATTTGGCAGCTTATGCGTTAATAAGAGATACTAGAGTGGCATGTAGAGTATAGACATTAAGTAATGCTATAATGATAGATGAAACGTATGGTCATTGAATTACAGTTAACCTCATTACTTCTTACCACACAATATACTACTGGGCAAGCTAAACATGAAATATCATCATTATTGTATCATCTATAAAGGTGATATCTTAGTATAACAAAAATTACCCCTCACAGTTAATAAAGGGTTATATTTTATTATATTAAGGAGTTATTTTTACTTGTATCCGTGTATATACGATATTTTTTTAGATCAGATACATAGTGATTGACATCCACATACGATATAATATAAAAAGTTCAGAATTATGGATGATTAGGTAAGGCTGGAGTCTCCAATTTAAAGAGAGAAAAAAATGTTAACACTAAGGCATTGTTTTGCTCACTTTTCCCCCTCTAATTCCAATTAAAAAAAAAAATCAGAGAAGATCGGATAAAATGATATTAGAAAAATAAGAGATATCTAAAAACGCACCCTAACCTTCAGTTTTCTCAATGGATTTTTACAATATGTAAATTTTTGTACTACCAAAAACCAATCTTTAGAGGCAGTTTTCACATACAAAGTTCCTTAGGTGATAATTTTCATTGTAACCACTAATGCAGTAGTTGGAATACCAATTATAACATGTAGAGTATGCATTATCCGGTCAGATGTGAGATAAGCTTACACACAAGTATTTGGTATGGGGCCAGGTCCACTAATTATGCGTCTTCATTAATTCAAAGCCCATTATTAACCATAATTGGTCTTTCAATTGATATTCTGCCAAGATAACTAGGATATACTTTCTTTAGGAAATGAAGATCTTAGAATTTGAACTAAGGACTTTAATTCCAAGAAAGTACTTGAGTTTTTAAGATCTTTCATCTCAAACTCCTGAAATAACATTTTCTTTAACAAGTTTATTTTCTTTTCATCATTCCCAGTATTGATTATATCGTCCACATAAATGATGAGACAAGTCATCAAGTTACCTCTCCTTTTCAGAAATAACGTATGATCAGAATTACTCTGCTTGTATCCAAGTTGCTTCATGGCTATTGTGAATCTTCTCAACCATGCTTTCGGGGACTGTTTTTATCCATAGATAGCCTTCTTTAGTCTACACCCTTCTCCTTTTGATAATTCCCGAGAAAAACCTAGATGAAGTTCTATGTGTATACATTATCAGTTATTTTCCTATGCAAGAAAGCATTTTTAATATCGAACTGGTGCAGTGGCCATTCTTCATTTGATGCTACTGAGAAGAGTACCCTGATTGTGTCGATCTTTGCTACCGATAAGAAGGTTTATGAATATTCAATCCTCATAGTTATCTTCCAATTTTTATTTCCGAGAGAATCTTCAACTGTCTTTTTCCAAGCAAAACCATGTTCCACCATGCCGCCAACTTTGAGAACTACCTTCCTCACCATCCCTGGCTCATTACAAGGGTTTGGATGCCACTCTTTTGCTTATCAGCTAGGGTGGAGGACCTTGTGGCATCGAACATTACATGGAGATTATTTGTGACTTATTTCCCATTGCCAATTTTTACAAGTATGTAGTCATGTGTTTTGGAGTGGGAGATTGTTCATTATATTCGTGTGCTATAAATTGCCTTAGAATTCTCCTACTACTATCACAATTTCATACATATAACTCAGACTTGGTCATTTAGGGAGATACAAATATTTTATTCACTTATATCTTGCTCCCAATTTTCTAGTACCACTTATAATTCTAGAGTTGATAGACATATTGTGACCATAACATCTTTTCCCTGCTAGTTTATTATGACAACTTTTAATTCATTGGATTCAGAGATTTGTAAGGATTTTTAGTATGCTTGAATATACCATATTTGTAACGATGATATTTATAATTTTTTTAAACCCTATTTCATAAATAATCATAATATAATTTCATAGGCAAAGTATTTCGAAAAAAGACATCGTGCTCAGTTTCATATATAAACCGTTACTAATGGCAACGGTTTTACTCGGATATGTAGCTGGCCCAAATCTATGAATAATGGACTTAGGAAAACTATAACCAGAGTTTTTGCTCATATCTTCATATCTCACTTTACTCTTTGTTGTTGCCATTTTTAGTTAATTTAAAATCGATGGTTTTATCTGGGTCAAATTATTAAATTTGGCCTAGCTCATATAATGGATTAAAACCGGTGCCACTAATATTTGGCCCAACTCATGACAGCGTTTTACATATGAAACTAAATACGAGGTTATTTTTCGAACTATTTTACCAACGAGATTATATTTTGAATTTTTTTTTTTTTTTTTGAATTGAAGTCCACGATATATATTCAAACAGCTATTTGGCCCGTAGGTATGCTATCAAAATTTTAAATGAAATTGGACCCTGAATATTAAATCTTGATTAAGGTTTCTAGAGATATCTTGATTTGTGTGGCGCAATAGAAAAATGTAATCATATATGATTAATACAGAGAGGGGAAAGTAAAAATGACAACCTGGCTTGAGCATGATTCAGATGTCTCTTAGCAATTTTGTCAAACACTTGTGTTCAGCTTCTACGTTGAATTATCAGAGCATGGCTGCTGCCTGCTGGACTTGAGTGAAGGTTCGTGGTGGTCCTGACATCCATAGTGGTAAAGTCATATCACACTACCACTTCTTAGGACTACCCACAAATTCACACAAAACTTAAATTTAGATAACCGGAGAGTATGTGTCTAAAGCTGGTCATGGTATGATGTCCAACTGTGAACTGTCCAAGCCCAAGTTGTCAGCTTGTCACGGCAAATACCCTATCCTAGATTGTACGCTTTTTAGTATAGAAAATATTACTTTATCTCTCACATACTACTTCCTCTATTTTACTTCTAATTGTTTGATTTTTACACTACTTTTTTAACTTTATTTTTTAAAAAAATATAATCACTCATTTGTATCCAAGTATAAACTAACTTCACCCATCAACATTGTCACCAAACCCAAAATTAAAATCACGCACACTGATAAGGCTACATTGTTAAGCTAAAACTTTGATTTAGTCGAAATCCAAAGTTAGTTATGTTCTACAACGATAGGTATAGAAATTAAATTATTGAATCGGATTTGCAAATTTGAGATGTTTCAATATTGCCAAATCAAGAATTTAATTAAACGTATTCCCGATATTTACCTTACACATATGACCATTGACCAAGATTATCGATTAGGAGTAGTTTGTTGTTGAAATCGTCAACACCAAACCCAAATTTGTGGAATCGGGTAATGAGAACGAGTAAGCGTAACAGCAAAGCCACGACAAAAGCCAAATGGACCCCACATCTAACCTCCCTCTAGTCCACCCTTTTACACGCACAAGTCCAACTTACACGCAGCTGCTCCATTTATTTAAATCCCACACGCCTACCCATCCATATCTTCATATCTTTCCAACCTCCACCCTTTGACTAAACCACTCTTACCTTTGACTTGCCAACTGGGCCCACATCCCAACCTAACTCCTATAAAGCTGCCTCCCCTGTCTCTCTCCAACACTTCAACAACCAACCCAACAAAGCCCAACTCTTAAGAATGGCTAAAACAGAGAACTCACTCCACGTCACCGTACCTTCCTACTTCCGATGCCCAATCTCACTCGAACTCATGAAATCCCCTGTTTCTCTCTCCACTGGCGTCACTTACGATCGCGCCAGCATCCAGACCTGGCTCGACGGCGGCAACACCACCTGTCCCGCCACCATGCAGTCTCTCTCCTCTCCTTCCTTCGTCCCTAACCTCACGCTCCACCGCCTCATCCACCTCTGGTCCCTCTCCCACTCTCTCTCTCCTCCCTCTCCCTGCTTCCACCTCTCCTCTCCTAACCTCACTCTCTCTCTCAACAAAATCCTCGAGTACGCGGCGAAGTCGGACCGCAATCGGAAACTTCTGGAAGAATCGAACGATTTTTTGTATTCAGTTGTGCAATTGATTACAAAATGTGATGAAATTCACAATCTGGAGCTGATTTTCATGATTTTGAACTTCTGCGGTAGCGGTAAGTTGCAGAAACTAATGATGGACTCGAACAATTTCGAGAAATTCGTCGTTGTATTGCGAAACGGAAGCGACAAAGCGAAGACCGCAACAGCGGGGATTGTTGAGAAGATTTCGAATCATAAAGACACGAAACGTTTCTTAATCGAAACGCGGAGTTTGATCGTTGAGCTCTGCAATTTGGTGAAATCCGGCTCGGATTCTTCAATCGAAGCTGGATTATCGGCGCTAATTGCAATCATCGCAACCTCAAAAGCGTCGAAAACGGAGGTAGTTAGGTTAGGGTTAGTACGAAGAGTAGCGATGATCCTCTGCGACACGGAGAGAGAAGACGTGAAGGTGATTGAGAAATCAATGGAGATGATGGAAGTGATGGCCACGTGTACGGAGGGGAGAGCGGCCATAAGTGAGGAGGAGGAATGTGTGGTGGAGATAGTGAGGAGGTTGATGAAGGTGTCGGAGAAGGCGACGGAGCACGGGGTAACCGTGTTGTGGAGTTTGTGCCATTTGTTTAGGGATGAGAAGGTGAAGGAGGTGTTGGGGAGGTGTAATGGGTTGGGGAAGTGTATGTTACTGCTTCAGAGTAATTGCAAGCCTATTGTGAAGCAAATGTGTGGTGATCTGGTCAAGGTTTTGAGGGTTGGTTACAGTAAGTCTTGTTTGGGTGTGTACGATACCAAGACCACTCATATTATGCCATATTGAGATCAAATCCTTATGTAGTAGATTTCGATTTAGTGCAGGATGTGGAGACACAGTAGCTTTAGATCACGTAGAATTGGAAATTTGTATATTTGATTCATACACATTTGATCCAAGTAATGCAAACTGCACAATACATCATACATAATTATACTTGGATTATTAACCTTCATCCCCATGTTTGTGAAAATCTTGAGTGGTAGTTTCTAGATTCATTTCTCGACATTTCATATCCTAAAGATAAGGTATGGTACTGGTGACATTATCAACTATAGGCTAAAGCAACAAGTTACTTTGATAGGAGGAAGACAAGCTACTTATTTTTTGACATGAAAGATGAGCTACTTGAGGATGAGCATCTAATCGTCTTAATACGAAGCATTGCTCATACTAATAAACAATCCCTAAATCAAGTTTACTTTATATGGAGCATTCATGGGTTGTGCAAAAATCGTGGTTAAAAGCAACATCAAATAAGTTGGCAAGCATTCACGTATCTCTCAGATATGCAACCCGACTTTTAGATTAATTTTGCAGTACAACTCCCTGAAATGTGAATGTTTCAAAAAAACTTAACCAAATACAGTAATCCAAAAATGACAAAACTAATACCAACGTTACATATCAAAATCAGTTAACTAAGTCAGAAGCTCTTCAACGAGAATGAAGATAGTGGGCAACAAATTGAGTCCCTCAAAAACTGGAACCACACTTCCTGGTGATTCTTCAAATCCTCAGTAACATAGTCAGTGGTCAAAGATAATTATGCCTGGCCATAACTCAATTTTCCAAATTCAAGGAACCAGTCAAATATTCCCCCTGCATTATGCACAAATTCTGTACCAGGTGATGCAATGCGGTATAACCCTCCAATAACGCTTTTAAAGTAGGATGTTTTCGAATGGATGAAGAAAATTTTTTTATCGATACACTCCCAAATCAACGACAATAGTCCCGCCGGTGGCATTTTCTCCTGATCTAGACGACTTTGTCAGAGCTCCCAGTCTCTTACCAAGGAATCTACTGTCCAATGCAACTATCTCTAGAAAAGGTTCACTTCACCTTCATGCTCTAAAAACAAAACATCAAGATACAGAGCAAAACGTATCTCTACAGGCAGAGAGTATTCAGACACATTATCTAACAAATAGGCAACATGTTCTCAGCCATCAACAATTACCTTTAAGAATTTCTGATCAATTATACCAAAACCTTAAAAAAGATGCATTTCAAATTATATGAGGATTCATTTTCTAGAGCACCAACAAGTCCAATACTAAATCTGACAATAAAAAACGTATCCAGTCTGATTAAAACGCAGGTAATGGATTTTGCATGGCACTCCAGGAAAAATGAAAAGAAGTTCAGAACAGTTATCAAGGGAAATAACAGATTAAAGAACTTGAACTATCACTCTCTAAACATTAATGCAGGTCTTACTGCGAGCAAGCAATTCATCTACATCAACTCCATAGTTAAAAATAGATATTTGGTGTAGAGAATTACAATCATCTAGTTCAATAAAATAGTCAGCAACTTTGCATCATAACTAATAACTGTCATTTAACAATATCAATAAAATGCACCATCCAAAAAAGAAATCATGTAAATTTTTATTTTTATTTTAACAAAAAAAATTATAAATCAATGAACCCTTCATGAGTACAAATCAAACATTATAACTACCAGAATGGCAAACTTATTTTATAAAAATATAGATAAATAACCAAATGCCATGAGATGAGAAAAAATTTAAATGGTAATTCATGTTATTTGTGAGCCACACAAATGATCAGAGAACATTGATTTGCAGTTAGCATCATTATAACAAGCAAAACAAGTAATCAAGAAAATGAAAACTCAAAATCATTTAGACATACCATTCCACTCTATATTGCATGTGCCCATGCTCTATGAAAACTTGAGATCATTAAGATACTAAAGCACCCCTAGTGCTTCTGCAACTGAAATGTACAGAGTATTTTAGTTTCGTTCTCGGTAGGAAAGGCACAAGAAGCTAACTCCCCAACAAGATCAAGTGTAGATTGAACACCAAGGAAATATGTGTGTCCCTCTATCAACTCCTCGAACCTAATGAGAAATCAACACAGGGACAAGTGCCAAACAGCAAGAACTACCCCACTGGTCAAGACCAAGTAAGTATACACATGACCTTAAAAGAGCCACAATCTTTTGAATGGGACAGCCTTTAAGATAACAGAACCAGAAAAGACCAGAGTTTCCATCCGACTGTAACATTGCAGGACAACAGCAGACAACAAATTAAACACCATGCACTTTTCACTGCATCCCTCATTCATCCTGCGGATCAAATCCCAAAGGGCTCAATTTCTCGCAACTTATTTTCAAGACACAGTACAACAACATTAGCAACAATGGAACCCAACCATGTACCAAAAAAGGATCACAAAGGCAAATACAGCCTGCCAAAAGCACAAAACAATTAATCATATAAAACATTTAAATGTAAACAGACATCAAATTAGGACAGAAAAATTACCCAGTTCAATCCTTTTCCAAAATTAGTTTTAAAACGAGCATTAGGCACGAGGAAAGAGCAAAGGACAATGCCACAAGAACAAAAGTGCTTGCACCCTTTCCAGTGACACGTACACGGCTCATAGCAATCGAAATGGATGAATCAGGAACACGGCGCACAGTCCAGTTAACCCACAACAAAACTTAATGGCAGTGAAGAAAGAGCAATGCATGGAATCAAATCAACCAGGTATGGCAGCGGAAACAAATTTCATACATCTAAGGAGCTATATCACATGTCTCCATCAAGCAAGCATAAGATCGCATCATAATATCATGAGCACCTGAACAGAAAATACTCCCACAGCAGGACAAATGGCTTTCCTGATGTAGAAACAGAAAGTATTCAACTCTAATTACGCATTCCAAGTCTGAAACCACATAAGATGTCTTCCACTAAGTACAACACAGTAAAAAGCACTCTCTTAATGAAGATTGTCTTGTAGCAAAGACGTCCTCTGCACGTCTGAAATGAAATGGGGAAATGCTAAGTCTAGGTTGAGAATAAATGGCAAACCACAAACAGAAAGATGGTTACATACCAATCACATCCTTAACGGTAGCCACCAGCTCCTGCACGGTCATATGGGCCAGAACGGTCACGGCTGTACCTATCACTTCCATATCCTCCTCCACGGCTACCAGAATCCCTGGAACGTCCACCTCCACCTCCCCCACTATAGCGATCCCCACCACGGTCCCCACCGCGGTCAGGCCCACCGCCACCTTTTCTTTCCCCTCTCCCACCATACCTACCACCTCCCCTACTTCCATCATCAGATGGACATTCACGAGCAAAATGTCCAGGCTTACCACATTTAAAACAGTCACCACCACCACCACCACCACCAGATCCCCTTGAACCTCCAAAACCACGAGAGCGGTCACCATCACGACCACGACCACGGTCATAGTCCCCATCTCGGTCCCTTGAGGAACCTTGAGTGGGTTGAGCCCTTTCCACGGTGATAGGACGACCATCTATGTCCACACCATTCATTTCCTCAATAGCTTCTTCCATAGCTCTCTTGTCATCAAAAGAAACAAAACCAAATCCACGAGATCTACCAGAAAATTTGTCTAAAACAACCTGTGTATGAATCAAAAAATATCAGTTAGTCAGGAAATAATGATTAACATAACCAGGAAAATGAACTAAAGGGGGTTACGAAACCAGACAGATTGATTAAAGAATAAATAAGTAAAAACAATCTAAAATGTATTCACATTCAAATGACAACTAAGCTACTGAACATGATTTAATTCATTCAAAATCAGTGATTAAATGATATTATTTCCACTTATAAGTTGTAACATGGAAGATTCAATTATATGAAACTACAATTCTCAAAAATTCTTTGGGGATTATAATATCTAACCAACAATTATTAATAAAAAAAAAACTACAACGGTGCAAATGAAGGTCAGCTCAAAAAGTTAGGCATAGCCATGCAACAACGGTCATTCACAAGTTAGCCAATATACGAGAAAAGGAAGAAAGTGTGCTTCATACTTTTTCACCCACTCACAGAGATGAGCCCCCCCAAAAAAAACAATGGATTAAATAATATTGACCAAATGCACAATCAACATGCAAGAATCCACATAATAAACAATGCATATTTTTGCTAACATAACTACCAATCTACCATTTATTGATCAAAAAGCTATGAAAAGTATTCTACACGCCTCAAAAAAAGGGATAAACAATGCTTACTTTTGCTTCTATCAGACGACCATACTTTTCAAATGCATCTCTCAGACCTCTGTCAGTTGTAGACCATGAAAGGCTTCCCACGAAACAGCGATATTCATCCACATCTCCCATGATTTTACCTGTAAAATACAGAATAACGAAACAATATTTCCATTAGAAGTCTTCCAAATAAACAGACAATGAAATCCAAAGACCAGCAGAATCAGGCACATAAAGTCCATTGTACACAAGTACAATGTTACCGAGATTCAAAGACACAACTCAGAAGATTATCCCAAAATATGCTTATAACCAAACTACAAGCAAGGAGTTGTAGGTACAGTGAAAAACATTAGTACAGCAGAACAATAAATATGAGCAGCAGCACAAACCAGTGCCTTGCTTGGAAATAAAAAATATTATCATAGCTGATAAATAGTATAACCAAAACAAAATACACAACAAGGCTTCTATCTTCCCAAAAACCACAGCAATTTTCGTCAAATCCACACTTATAAGCTTGTCTCTCCTATAAATCCCCCCAAACAATTGTATTTGCTCATATTAACAATTGGACATTATGTGGCTTATAGTGTCAGCCCACAACGGAAACAAATATTCATTTAATTCCCTCCCCTGATTCCTCTCTCCTCCCTTAGCCACCAGTTACTTAGACTATTACAAGTCAATTTGCTTCTACAAGTACTTCTAAAAACAATCACCCAAAAGACCTTCAATACCCTCCACCCTCCCACAAAAGTGTGTGAAAACAGATATTCTTTAAGTTGTAACACAAACAAAAATATGTGTTATATCACTAGTCACTAAGATCTACCACAAATCAATCGCCTTCAACAAGGGATTCCAATATCACTCCTACAAGGAGCCACAACAAAGAATATACTGCGGCAAAAAACAAAAAAAACAAACCCCAACCCTTGCCCCAACACACACACACACACGCAACAAAAACAACCAATTACAAATCAATAGGCTTCAAGAAAGTACTCGAAACACTAATACAACTAAGAACCCACCTCAAACAACCAATACATAACAACTACCGCAAGTCAATTGGCTTTGATAACGAATTCCAAACACTAATACTACTAAGATCTCATCTAAAACAACCAATAATCAACACCTACCACAAGTCAAAAGGCTTGGACAATGTATCCCAAACACTAACACACCCAGGCCCCCTCACCCCCTAAACCCCCAATTACTAACACCTGCAACAAGTCAATCAGGTTTCGGCAACGAATTCAAAATATTAATACCCAAATCAGAACCATATCGCATTTTTGTGGCTACCCCAAAAACATTGACATGAATCAGAACAAAAAAGTATGAACGTTATCCAAATCCCGCAAAGTCTCCTTCAAATTAAAACAAATAATCAATAATAAGAAATCAATTTTACACACAGATCTGACTTTGCAACAATAGAATCGAACAAACAAGGAAAGCCAATTCGACAAAAGATTGATGATACAAATTTCAGATCTTAGTATGATTCATGGATGAATATAAATGATTGATTGGAAGCGCACGAAGCGAGGGGAGAGAGAGAGGGATACGAACCTTAGCGAGCTGAGTTGACAATAAACCCTAATTGGCTAGGCTGTAAAAGAAGTAGAATGGGGATATGGTTTGGAGAGGAGCGCTTAAATATCTACGGACGAAGTACGTTCTTTTTTATTTTTTTTTTCATTTGGAATATATTATATATTTTAAAGTCAAATTTTAACTATAAATTCTCTCTAATTTAGATGACAAAATATATGTAATTGAAATTTTGATAGATTCGTCTTAATATATATTTTCAAATATAAGTTTTTTATAATTTTTACAAATGCACAATTGAAGATATTTAAATGTTAAGTTTACAATGAGATTTGCGCAAAAATCAAATGGGAAGGATAAAAAGGAAGTAACAGAAAGTTCCTAACATTCCATTTTGAAGTTTATGAAAACAAAAAGTATTGTATATATATTACTAAAAGTGACTCTTTAATATAATAAAAGTTATTTTTAAAATCTAATTTATTCTATCATAAAAAAATCTTAACCTATTTTTAATAAAAAAAACCTTAACTTAAATAAATAAAAAGCAGATGATAATTTTTTTTTCTCCGCTACACCTACTATTTATTATTACTTTTGATTTGACCTTTGTCTTACTAAACTTCCCTTCATTTTCCTAAAAACACTTTTTTTAAAGATTTTTTTCTAAATCCTATACTCCCTCTCTCACTCATAAATTTTTTTTATATTCCTTTCATTAATATCTATACAAAAAATTCTAATTTATGGATCCCTCCACTATTTCTCTTTCTCTTCCACAATTATATTAGTATCATCTATTATTTTACTTATATTTTCCTCATATATTTCAAAATGTTTATCTTATTCTACTAAACTATTAATATGCATATTAAAATCTAATAGGAAATGTGTTTTTAGAGGAAGGGAGTATTAATTGGCTACTAGAGTGAACATTATCTTAGCCCTACTCTAGATCTTTGAATTATTGAGTTTTACTAATAGTACACTTATTTGAGGATAATTCATTATCAATGGTTGCGTAATTAATGATTTTTTTCAATTTGTTATATATTTTTATATTTTTGGTTTTATAGGGTGCAAAATAGAGTATTATTGTATAAGAAAAAGATAATATATATATATATATATGATTTGTTCTTAATAACTAGGAAATGATTATTTTGAGGTGTTACAAATTATAAGAATATTGCAACGGAAAAACTAACTACTATTAATATTATTAAAAAAATTTCAAAACAATCAAAATACTTTTAAAGTTTTTCAAGTCCATAAATATTAAACAAACAAAGTCTTTAAATGCCATTCTCAAAACTAACATATTGAAAAATCCAAAACCAAACACTATAAGTCTTTAAGTAACTTGAATATTAATTAATTTTTCCACTTTAACAACTTATAAATCACGTAAGTCTAAATAATAAAGGACTAATCATCTATTTAAGGAATTCACAGTAACTTAATTTAATTTTATAATTCCTTAAATATGCTTTAATTTTAATAAATTATGATTAGAAATTATATTTATATAATATGGTATAATCTCCTAATTTAAAACCTTAAAATTCCAGATTTTAGGGCATAAAACTCACTTTAAAATTCATAATATAAATCAAATAATTTATAAATATAACCATCAAATATTCATACTAAATTTCAGAATTGAATACTTAAAGTTTCTCTTTTTTCAATAATAACATGTTCTAAACTAAATTAGAAAACTAAATAGAATTAGGGTTTTTATATATTTTTTGTAATTAATATATAAAATAAATCAAATAGATTTTTTTAACAAAAAGTCAACTAGTGATCCAATTTAATCCAAACTGATACATTTCTAAGTTCAAATTAAAAGTTCCAACAAAGATTGTACTAATGACTTATAATTAGATTCTCAAAGCATATGCTACTTCGATGGTTCTCATCTTTCAAGTACTACTAGTGTAATATTGAAATCTACCCATCAATAAAATTATGTTATATTATATATTTTTCATTATTTATAAATATAAATGTTAATATTTCTAAAGTATTTATTTAGGAAAACAAAGTATTTTATTTTTAAAAAGAGAAAATAATTTCAATAGTTTTCCTAATTTAAAAATGAGTATATCTTTTTATTATCAAAATCTAATATATATAATTACCCACCTTCCCTATACTTTAGAATTTTACAATATTAGTTATGTTTTTCCTTATTTTAGTTTTGTAGTTTTTTTTCTTTTCTATATATTTTCATCCAAATTGCGAAAATGCTTAAATTGAAATTAGAGGCTTATATTAATTTTTTGCTCTAAACTAATAATATATAAGAAAATTCTACACCAAAATCAAATAAAAGTATTAACTGGTGTTGTGTGTCATGAAAATTTATTTACTTTTTTTGGCAATGAAAGAATCAACAACAACAATACAATAAAGTTACCCTAACCTAGCTGATACAGCTAAGTTGTGAGCATTGGAAGTAAGATACCTAGAAACTTAATTTAAAGTAAGAAAATAAAGTAAAGCTAGAAACTTCTAACTTAATATCTTAAACAAGAGTTTTTAACTCCTTAGGGGACTTTGACGGATCCAGCAGGATATCCACAGCCTTTGCACTTTTCGTGCGGAGAAGGCAGGTTTCTCCCACTAAGCGAGCTTCTCTCATGCCTTTTCGTATGGCCAGTAATTCAACATGAAGAGGAAAAGAGGCCTAAACTCTTTGATTACATTGCACAAACTCTCCCTCACTAATTGGATGTACAATCCAATACATGTTTCAATGAACCATCTTTGATTCCTTTTTCTAATCTTCTTCCAAGCTCCATCAACTTCCATGATATTCAACTTTCGACCCTAAAGATTGCCTATAATCTAGTAACGGATAATAGGGAGGTCTAGATAAGATAGGCTTCGTTTTTCTCCTTTGGGATCCAAGCTTAAGAGAGTCTTTCACTTCATTCCATTCTATAGAAAGGGAGAAGGTTAAAGCTGGATTTGGATTTGAGTTTTTTTTAAAAAAAACTTCCTTCTTATGAAGCCAGATGCTCCAACATACGATGATAAAGGATTATGCTCTTCCCCTATTTCAAGTGACATTTCTCATAAGAAAATTTAGCTAGTTAAAGCACCAGATTTCCATTTGGGGCTCCATATCAGAAATCTGCAATCCTAAGAATGAGGAACTTCAAACATGCTTTGAGATGTGGCAATCATGTAAGAGATGCTCTAAAAATTCCCTATAGATAGGATCCAAATTCATACCCCTTCGAAAAAGTTCCTCTCTTGCTGGTGAGGCCTTGTAAATTAATTTCCAAGCAAAAATAAGAAGTTTCAGAGGGAGTTTACTCTAAAATTTCCTCCAAAACCCTTATATGTTTGAAGAAGGAATTTGCAAACAAAAGGTTTGATCGGCCTCATGATCCCTCAAGTATCTACATCCCCCCTTAATTGAGAAATCACTAGATCTCGAATTCCACCAAACAAGTTCATCATTGCGGATATTTGGGGTAATGTGGGAACTAAGAATGGTTGAAGCGACTTCCCTTCTTAAAAGTCTTCATATCTTACTCTGGTCCCAAGAAGAGTCCTCATCTTTCAAAAGGTCTGCTACCCACTTTGTCTTCTCCTCATTCTATTGAAGACTCGAATTATTAATTGTAATTCTTCCCTGAGGTAGCCACTAGCCAGGTATCCTCTTTAATACTTGTGTGTCTACCATTACCAATAACACTTCCCAAGCCTCCTTTCATAACTCTTGCAACCAAGACCGTGCTTTTGAAAGTCCGTGACCCCTTAGAAAGTTTCCTATTTGATTGAGCCACATCAATTGGAGAGCTTCTATATTTCCCTATAATGAATCTTGAGAGTAGGCTTGAGGATCTTTCTAGATTCTCCAAGCTTGTTTAAATAGCATGGAGTAGTTGATATGAGCAACATTACGCAACTCGATTCCCCCTTCCTGCATTACTGCTTTGGAAGGAAAAGTAGTTCATTCTTTCTCCAATAAATTGACCTTTTCACCCGAAGGTCCCCACCAAAATCTAAGCAGAGCTGGACTAATCTTGTTCATAAGACTCTTCGACAATAAGTAAACTGAGAGCACGTGAGAAGCAAAGTACAATAAGGATAGCCAATAAGGATAACATTGATAAGAAGGATTTTTCCAGCTTGATTGAGAGAGCAAAAATTCTAAGATCCCAATTTTTTTATTATATTTTCATAAATAAAATCAAGCATTTTCCCTAACCTGCTATCCATTTCCATTAGAATCCCAAGATAATTGCCCATAGAGTCCTTTTGCTTCACTCGTAACAGCTTATGCAAAAGTCTTACGAACTTAGACGGAGTATTCGTGGAAAATAATTGATGATTTATCTGAATTCACCAACTCCCCCTGCCTTAGGCCCTTTCTAGGAAAAATAAACTGGGTGGGTTCACCATTAACCAAAATAGAGTAAGACACATAATTAATACATTGCATGATCCATCGAGACCAAGTTGGTGGAAAATCCATGGCTTGTAGAATTTTCTGAATGAAGTCCCACCTTACTCTATCATAAGCTTTATTAAGATCAACCTTTAGGACCGCTGCATACTCTCTCCTCTTCTTCTTTGCCTTGACCCAGTTCATTAATTCATGAGCAATGATACAATTATCATTACCGGAATGAAATCATTCTTGAATTCAGTGACAACCTATTTCATCTCCATCTTAAGTCTAAACACGAGACATTTTGAAATGATCTTGTGTATTGAGTTGTAGAGTCCAGTTGATCTAAAGTGATAGACTGTTTATAGATTATTGCATTTCAATACAAGAGAGATGAACGCTCTGTACTAGGAATTCAAGATATTCGCACCATTGAAGAAATGAAAGGGTAGCTGCAGACAGGTCATCACCAATGATACCCTAAAACTTTTGAAGAAACAGAGAAATGCCATTCGGCCTTGGAGATTTAAGAAGACAAAGACTAAACACTATCATTCTAATATCTTCCTTAGTAAAAGATTGCAGAATATGATCATGATGATAATAAGAAAATTCTACACCAAAATCAAATAAAAGTATCAATTGGAGTGGTATGTCATGAAAATTTATTGAAATTTATTAAGAATACTCTTTGCTAAAAATAAAAGGGAATATGTGCAAATTTTGTGCTAGGCATTCGAACACGTCGTATCTAACAGTCCTACACTAACAAACTAACAACATTCAACTTACACTGTTTGTCTGAACTTAAAAACACCACACACAAAAGCACTCGTCTCGGACCACCAGACGACCACCACAAATCTCCAACCCAAACCGCCATGAAACCTCGAACACCGTCTTCATCACCAGTCTCTCTCCTCTCTCGACCCTCACCATTCCCCCTCAATTCACCCTCCTCCAGCCTCGACTTTCCCACCCTCTTCTCCCACCTCAACGCCGCCCTCATCTCCTGCAACCCTCCTGAATCCGCCATTCATGTCTCCTCCTCCCCTTTCCTCTCAACCACCATTTCAACGCAACCCAACCCTACCACATCTAAACCCACCTCAAATCCCACCCAATCCACCTTCTCAATCGCCGAACGCGCCCTCATAGGCGCCGGTGCCGGAGGATCCGCCGGCGCATTCACCTACGTCTGCCTCTACCCTCTCGAAACCGTCAAGACGAAGCTTCAGACAAAAGGTGCTAGCCAAGTTTACGCCAACACCCTGGACGCCATCGTCAAGACCTTCCAATCCAAGGGCATACTAGGGTTTTACTCCGGGGTCTCAGCAGCTTTCGTGGGGTCCACGTTCTCCTCCGCCGTGTACTTCGCCACCTGCGAGTTTGGGAAATCCGTGTTGTCCAAAATAGAGAGTTTCCCGCCTGTGCTGGTCCCACCAACCGCCGGGTTGATGGGGAATGTCGTATCGTCGGCGATCATGGTTCCGAAAGAGCTGATCACACAGCGGATGCAGGCGGGTGCGAAGGGGCGGTCGTGGGAGGTGGTGGTTCAGATTCTGGAGAAAGACGGGGTGTTGGGATTGTACGCCGGGTATTCCGCTACACTTTTGAGGAATTTACCGTCCGGGGTGTTGAGTTACGCCTCGTTCGAATGGCTTAAAGCCGCGGTTTTGAGGAGGACAGAGAAGGGGAAAATGTCGCCGTTTGAGAGTGTTTGTTGTGGGGCGTTGGCAGGGGTGATTTCTGCCTCGCTGACAACTCCGTTGGATGTTGTTAAGACTAGGTTGATGACTCAGGTTCATGGGGAGGCTGTGAGTAAGGTCGCTGCTGCTACATTTGGTGGGGTTAGTGCTACTGTTAAGCAGATTTTGATGGAGGAGGGTTGGGTTGGTTTTACCAGGGGGATGGGTCCTAGAGTTGTTCATAGTGCTTGTTTTTCTGCTATTGGGTATTTTGCATTTGAGACTGCTAGGCTCGCGATCATGGAGCAGTATGTTAAGCGTAAGGATCAGCAGGGTAAGGAGATGGTGGCAGCATCAGGTCTGGTTTGATGCGGAGGGTGTTGGTTCTTGGTGCGTGTTGATTCTTTTCTTGCCATTTTTTGTTTGGTTTTTGTATGTAGGATCATTTCTTGAATTTTGTCTCGGTTTCCTTAGGTTGAACTGGTATTCTCAGTAGGTTGATACCGTTGTTAACTTACAACTTTAGGAGGATAATATGAAATAAATTCTGGTGTAATCTTATGCTCATTTCAATCATAAATGTAATTGTAGTTCTATGCTGATTTGCACAAGTGGTTCAATGAAAAAGGAAAAAAGTTGGTTTTGGTTTACAAGTTACTGTTGCTCATGAGTGGCACTATACTGGCTTTGACATGTTAAACCTTACAAATTTGCTTAATGACGTTAATTGTAATCAATCAGGGATACCTTTGTTAATGATGTTTGTGCTTGTAGCTTCTCCCATGTAAGTTCACGGCAACATATGATACAGCACTCCTTGCACCATTTTGGCTGATATGGTATGACTCTTCTATTCCTTTTGCACTCTAGATGATATGTACTAGAGCAGCTGACGCAGAGCAGGCTAGGCTTAGTTTTTACCTGCATAAAATCCGTCAAATTGTTTCCCGCAGATATGATTTGTAAGTGACCATGTCCCAGTCACTCAGTCTGTGCTAAATGCTAATTGCAAAGATTTATGTTAGTGAAGCATACAAGCTTCAACTAGTCCACTTTAGACAGGTCATTTCTGGCCTCCCTCCTCATATCCTCATTCGCAAATGGATGCAGTGAAATTATTTTTTGTTCATGTGGTATTCTCCAGCTAGTCTTCAATATATTTCTTATAGAATATAATGCTTGTGATACAAGAGTGGGACTTGGTTCTTGTGACATGTTTGTGGTATAACCTATGGCTGTTCTGATGACTGATGTTTCATCTTGCACTTTGGGTCTTATTAGTGCATATACTGGATCTCTGGAGAGATTTTAACCTAAGGAGCCTCTTATATCTTAATGCTTAAATTTTGTCAATGGAAACTAACAATTTGTTCCTTTACAATATTTTAATTTGTGTCAAAGAATATGCATGTAATCATATTGCTCACCACTTCACCAGTCGATGGAGGATGGCCAGCTGCTGATATTTCCATTTTAATCCTGCATATGATTGTCTCAATTGTACCCCATTTTTGCCGTTAGATATGCTTCCTTGTATATAAAAAATAATCAAACTGCTAGATAAGTACAGAGTATTGATATCTATAAACAAAAATATATTCTCTAAAGATTTGTTCTTCGGTATTTTTGAGGAAGCTCTCAAGATGAATAGATCAGGAACTAAACATTAGTGATCCTTGAAATCATGGCTAGTTTGCGTCAATTATGTCTTCAACTAGGCAATCGTACACTCTTTCAGCTCTGTGCAACATACGATTGCTTTACTAAAACAGAGAATCTGGGTTTCTTGTTTTGATATTACATATATATGTTGTTGAAGAATACCTGTGACCAGGAAAAGTACACTTCTCTTTCATGAATGTTGGCTCCGTGTTCTTGAACTTCAAAAACCAGATATTGATTTTAGAAATCATCTCTAAGCAGAGGAGCATGGGCAAAGAGCTTGCCACCTTTGATGCTTCTTTGCATTCTTCATTAGAAATGTGCACCATCATCCCTTAGACAGTACAAGAGTGTCTTCCATGTATTTGAAATAATGCACCATTTGCAAATTCAGAACTCCTTCCTGAAATAGTTGCTTCACTTTCCTCTAAGGTGCTCAAAGTCCCAAACTATTCTCTGCCTTCCTAATTAAGGGAGTCTTGTATTATTATGCTTTCATGATTGTATCTTTTGCAGTTGATTAAACTATCAATACATTTGGAGTTAGCTGAAGCAGAACACAAGAGAAAGGGGATCATTTCATCCAGATAGGAGCAGGTAGTGACTCTACAGTGCCACATAAGTCATCTTCAATGCTAGAATATGATTCCGGAGAATCAGACCTGGATGTCTCGACTTTGGTTGGTTTCTTCGTTATGTACATGCAGGTCTCCTACAATATTATTGTGCATTGGCCTTTTTGAGCTATGATTCTTTTCCAAATCTCTGTAGAGAAACTGTAATTCATTGGTTGACGGGCCAACATCAGCATTTCTCACCCTCTGAGCTTCCTCAGATTTTAGTGGACGAGGGGGGATCCTCTGCAGCACTCTGAAGCTCCTTTGAGGATTCCGTAGTTTCTTTATCTGAATCAGACAATGCAATGACCCTTGGTTCACAGAATTCGCCAGCTCATTCAACTTCACCGTCGTCTGTCTCAACCAAGTTATTAAGGCAATACCTGAAAAGAATGAAAATATTTGGTGAGGTTAGTCAAATACAAAGTTGTTACTTTCCTTTCTTTCATAACTTTGATTTTAAAATATTAACTCTGTAAGCATATGCGATGGGATCTATATAGCTATGATAGGAGCTGATCAAGTCCCCGCATATTCTTTTGTTTACTTCGTCCTATCCCAAGAGATTTCAAAAGGCAACATTTCTTTACATACAATCTCAAGTACTAACCTTGTAACGAAACCTGAAGTCGAGTAATCTCCTTTACTGAGCTACTAATATCTTTAAGAAAAAGAAACATGTTGAACACTTTGTGAAAGCTAATGTTCAAATCAATGATTCAGATTAATGTTAAGATACAATATCAAGATAAAAACACGCAGTGTGTATAGAAAATTGTACACTGATTGTTCAGATGCCTGCAGTAAAACCAGGCTACTAAAGTGTTTCAGTAATCCCTGAAAAAAGTGCAAGAAATCGTTCATACTCCTGGGACTTGGTCCTCAGATTGGCTGGTGTAGTCAAGGGGGATAAATTAGTAATTTCACCTTTCAGCCCAAGAAGCAACACATGTAATGTTATTATGATGATGGTTCAATAGGTATGTTATGGTGGTCCAATATTGCTAATGAGACAAATTTGGAGTAACATCATGCTGTATGTTTTTAGACCCAACTTCATGAGATTGTAACTCACTTTTATGAAACTTGGTTTTAATTAAAAACAACCCTTCCCGCATAGAAAATATAATTCACTGTGAAGTGTTTTCTTCCAAATCAAAGACTTTGATGTAATCTCTCCAAATAATGTCCTTAACTTTCGGAACATCTGCAAGTAGTACACCTCGGATTTCAGATTCATGTAGTATTGCAGAGAAAAGAGTTTCCAAATTCTGTTTAGTAAGCAAGAAAAAGACAAGGGCTAACCTAAACCAGCACTCTCAAGATAATAGATATTAACCTCAAGTGCAGATTTTATCAGAAAAGCAGCCACACATTTATATATATAGTTATATACCCAATCTTATCTTTGAAATCCCTACCAAACACCACAAAATGGTTTTATCAGGGTGTGTTTTCATAGCCAAACCTGTAATCGCTCTTGCTTCTCTCTCCAACAATTCTTCTAATCCCACAACACCTCAGAATTCTTCTAAGTTTATACCTGCAAAACAAAAGCACATTCCGCAAATCCAGCCCTCTGTCGCGGAGATTGAACGAGCCATTGGTGCTGGCATCTACCGCGATCATGATCCTGCTAGTATCAGGTAACCTCCTAACACTGCACCTCTTTTATCTCCTTCTGACTACCTCAAGGTTTAGCTTATCCAGGATAATAAGGAACTTTGGATTATGTTTGGTTGAATATCACAAACTTCAGATTACTAAAATCCATTTTTCTTTCTATTTTCACCGATGTAATAATGCAGTGATCCAGCAGAGAAGAGTAGCCTATTTAATGCAGTACTGTCGAATTCGATAGGAAAGAAAGAGGGCAAAACTGAACGGGCACTCCGTGAAACAGGAGAGTGGGTAAATGAACAAACTGAGAGAGCTGCTCGGTCTTCTGGGAAGAAAATTCTAGAGGTTATGTATCTTTGGATTGCACCAGCTGTGTTCCTCTTGCTATTGGTTGCTACTGGCGCTGTTAAGCTACCCTTTACCTCTTCTGCTCTCGATGACTTACTTATGTAAATAAGAATGACACATTTTGTGTACAACTATAGCGTACAGAACACAGCAATATTATCCAAGATTCATCAGTAGTTATTGATAGAACTCTGAATACTACATGACACAGACACAAACGAAACCAAAATTTGGTTTGGTTTGTCTGTTTATTTTTTGTTCTTTCTTCGGAGTTCAAACTTGTGGTGTGTGGATTAGAAACTTTCATGTGTTCGGGGGATAGTTTTGCACTTGCTGCATATAACTTATTGATCGGGGTTGCCTCTGCCTCCACATGTTTGACATACTCTCATTTTTCTGCAAAATATTGTATCAAGTCCCAAACAAAATATTGTAATTTGCATCCATACGGGGCTTAACAATAGGTGGTAGACTGCTATTGACACAACCCACTGCAAAGAATATTATTAAATTGACTGTGATATCAATTCTCTGCTTGACAATGGAACATTAAATCTGTTTATCTACCTTCCATTATCAAGTTGGAGCTTGACATGTATTTGCAAAACATTTTCGGTATGAAAACATAAAACATATTTAAAATGTAACCAAACATTACAATATTTTCAATAGTTTCATGCTTGAAAAACATGTCAATAGTGACCTACGCATACATCTGGTAAAATGCAAGGAAATAGAGTAATCTACACACTGTATCCGACAGATCCATTACAGAGTAAAGCATGCCTCTTTGATGTCACCTACTCATTTTACAATGGCCTATCTCAAACTCTAAGACTTGTACCTACAACTTTATGTTGTTACCTTTACATTAGATAAAAGTTCTTCAAAACTTGGAATCATAGATGAATACTTAAAGTGATAACGTGTTGGGAGAAAGAGTTCACATACTACTACAGAGTAAAAAGATGATTGGTTTCCTGACAGGTATAGAACAAGTTTTACAAATCATGATTAATCAAGACCTCCACCGGGATTACAGGGAATTTTATATGAGGATATTGTTGGAGTGGCTAATTTATGTTTTTTTTTTATTTTTTTATTTGGGGATCTAATCTAAAGACTTGGTCATTTATGAGGTAGACTTTTGGCAAGATTATTTGTAAGATCTTCCCTTGTTCATTGTCCATATCAACCACTATCTACTAGCAAGAGTGCGTACTTTAAATTTTGCTTTTGAATGTGTGAATTTTGAGTTTTTGACAACGCAGGTAAGGAAAGAAAAGCTTAAGCCAGGAATGATAAAAAATTCGATATGCCACACCTGCCATTCGACAAACCAAGCCTAGCTGAAACCTGCACAATTGAGACGCTACTCATCATTCATCTAGAAGATTGTCGACCTCAATTGACAGTAAATAAAGAAACACCCAAAACTGTTACTGGCGATGAGTCTGCTGTCATTGCTTCAGAAGAGCAAGAGAACGGTATCCTACTTAAAGATATGATTAATTCTCCAGATAGAGAGACCCAAATCTGTTACTGTCAATGAGTCTGCTTTCAATATATCAGGTGAACTGCAGAATGCTAGCCTGCTGAATGATATGAATGATACATCAGAGAACATTGTGAAAACAAAAGTCTCTAAGGTCGATGATAAATCAGCTAGTCTAGGTCAGTCTTTTCCATTGCTTGTCAGACTGATGTTTCTTGGCTTCTGGCTTCTGCATCTATTCAATTTCTTTGGTTATCATATGTTCTAGATTGTTACTATAAGTTGATTAGTCTTTTTTTATTTTTATTTCTAGATGAAGATCCCGAAGAACTTGTTTCTCTTTTGATAACGTCTGCCAAAGAGAGATGAAAAATCATGATCCCTTGAGTATGAGTAAAGCTTCCTGCTCTCCTTGTCTAAGATACCCTGTTGACACCGAAGGAAGCGCTGGAGCCCATTTCAGCTAAGCCAATCGGAGACCTATTTATATTGGAGCAGGAATCTGACTGGTCTGCTACATTCAAAGAGAGAGGGAAGACAGAGGGAGAGCCGCATAACCAGTATGGAAATCGATGAACGTAACTAATCGCTTGCCCAAGGTTCCACTGGAGAACTTCCGCAAAAGTGCAAAGTTATCGAAGACCTTGAATCAGTTCACTTAAGTGGTCTACGCCAGTACGCCGCCATCACGTGAACTACCTGCAAAGTGTGCTGCAACTTGCTGATGCAGTAGGTATTGACGTGAAATGGCTTTGCAAGCGATGTAAAGATCTGAAGAGTGAATTGGCTCAAGCCAAAAAGGATATTCAGCATAAAGAAAAGATGCAAAGTTCAAACAGAGCCATTTTCCAAGCTGAAATTAAGTCACTGGAAGATGAATTCGTCTCCATTAAGGAATACACTGAGAAGTCAGATTGTACCATGCTGTCCGTTAATTTGGTTTTAGTGGATGGTCTACTATAGAAACTTGATCAGGTAAGTAGGTAAGCGTGTTTAGTTTAGACACTAACTATTATTACAGGTATTAACGTGTATGTATAATTGTATAGTGTCTGCTGTTGCAAAGGCTAATCCTGAAGTATCTTTGAAGCTTCAAACTTCTGAACTGTCTTGTGTCTGTTAACCTAATGTGAAATATTGATACGAGGGTAACTTCCAAGAGAACAGCTCCTCCACAATCATATGCACACCTATATATTCCACGATTCCAGCTCCTTTGGTATATGGTACTTGTAATCAGAGCCTGTATTGATCTGTATTAATTATGTTCCCGCAAGCCGTTGTGAATCCATACTCTGAGAATACGCTTATTTTTCTCGAGGGAATGGCTCTGAATATAGAACTTAAGGCATCGAAAACTTACACAGATCGAGCGTTTTGAATGTAGCATAGAGGAGGTTAAGCCTTTGTTCAGGGGAGTCATGGGCTGGTGGACTGACTACTGCTTAGTAGACCTGTTCAAATGGAATGGGCCATATTAAGGGTCATTAATCGACCTGTTTGTAAAAAGGTATAATCAATTATGGGGTTAATAAATCGGTTTTTTAAAGGGTCATGTTTTATTGGATCTTTAATGTATCAAGTCGGGTCAATAATTGATCAATAATTTCCAAGATTTTTAAACACTATCAGATAATAAATGATTTTCACTTATTTTATGATATAGATAAACTTTCACCTTTTTTAGATAAAACTATAATATATATGGATGACCTGATTCGTTTTGTATTTTATTTGACCCGGCTCGACTCGGCCCATTTTGTATTATCTTTGGTCTGGCCTACTCCAACCCGTACTTCATGTGACCCATCTCGATCCTGACCCGATCCACTGTATAGGTCTACCACATATATTTGGATATTCTGAAAAATACAAATTACAAATCAAGACAATAGCCAAAGCTTTTGGTTCGAATCATGGCATGGGTCATGACCGGCTGTAGAAGGAAGTGAGAATCTGACTTGATCAAGCATACTTTGTACCCACTATATTTGATATTGCAAAGTCTTAGGAACTGGACATGTTATAAGTATAGATTAACAATCATATCACTATCTCTCTTAATGGGCCTGCAAGGCAAAATTTCTTAGTGTCTAGGACATTGATATAATGCTTATGTAGGTAATTAGTAGACCTGCACATTGGGTCGGATTATAGTCAGGATGGATCACATGTAAAACGGGTTGGACCGAGCCAAAGAGGATACTAAACATGTCGGGTCAAAGGAGATACATAAAGGGCCGAGTCGGGCCGAGCCGTCCAAAGAGAATATAGTTTTTATCTATAGAGAGTGATAGTTTACATGTATCATCTCTAATCTTTAGTAGTGCACTATCGATAAAGTATATGAAAATAATTCAATACCTAATAGTGTTTAGAAGTCTTGAAAACTATAGGCCCATTATTATCTGATTTAACTCATTAAAGATCCAATAAAACATGACCCTTTAAGAGACCGACCCATTAGACTCATTATTAATTAGATCATTTTTACAAATGGGCCGGTGAAAGGTCCTTAGCGGGGTCCCTCCCATCTGAATACCTCTAGTAACCAAGTATGACTATATGAGCGCCAAAAGGCTTACTTATGTATATTGTAGGTTCATTTAATGCTCCATGACCATTTCTTTTATCAAAGTAATCCCCTTTCGCCTTTTGAAATCACCCCACCAGTACAGTCTATAATCCAAGGATTTGCTATGATTAACTTAATTCGACTAACCATTCCACTTCGACAAAAGACCCACACCCAAGTTCCATAGCTTTTCAACAAAAATAATAAAATTAAAATAATTTCAGAAAAAATAATGTAAGTTTGGTTAAAATAATGTAAGTTATGAAAAACACATTTAGAATAAATAATTTCAGACAAAATAGAAGTTCAATAAAAAAAAATAAAAAACAAAACACGTAAATGAGAACATAACTATAATACATAAGGAGTAGGAGAAATCCTTCACTAATTTAGAATAGTATTTAGCATTTAGCATTAGTACGTATTCAAGTTATAAAATTTGTTTAATGTAAACCATGCACGTATAATTCCTAGCATTCATCCAATAATACAAATGTGACATCAAGCCAACGAATGTATTCTACTCCCTCAATCTCACAAAGATTGCTTAATTTCTATTTTTAGAATCAAAGTTTAAAAATTTTGACTACAAATTCTCATCATTTTATAAGAAATAATATATTCAAGTGGAATCTTGTTGGATGCATCTCAATGTAAATTTTTAGAATATAAGTTTTTATAATTTTTGTCTTTTAGAAATAAAAAGGTTTAAAATCGTATCTTAGAGACTGAAAAAAGCCAAATGGGACAATATGTATGGGAGATTTCACTAAGCGTTGAACTAAGGAGTAAACTATTTGAAAAGTGTCAAATTATTAACCATTTATGGTTACCAGCCGTGAATCTGCTTTTGTTGTCGTGCCTACCAAAACCCAGCTTTTCCTTGCAATTTGTGGACATTCATTACCTTGCGCTTGACCATATAATAGGACCATACTCCATTGAAATTGCTTTTCATACCACGTAACACATCCTGTACTATTTGTATTTTTTTTTGGTTTATCCCTTAGATGGCGATAAAGGACAGTAACGTTTTGTACGTGAAATTAGATTTCAAGTTTTAAATATCAAACTCCTACACTTTTATTTACTTAATTAGTTGACATTGTTCATTCTTTTTGTTAATGACTTATACATTATTAAACTGTTACTACTGTAATTACAACATCTTAGATATGATTTTTCTTTTTTTTAATAGCGCGATTAATCTTATATTTATGCTTAATTTAAGCACAATAATACTGAGAAATCAAATTACAAATATATATTTATTATGAATATACGAAACTATAAAAGACACTGGAACTAGGTTAGATTGGGATAGTCTTTTATTAAAACATATTTTAATGTCTCAAAACTAAAGTTTTATTATTTTAAGTCTGCTTGATCTAAGGCTTGACGAAGGATTTTACTTTTCTTAATCTCATTTCAGTGGTATTAATCTTATAATTCAGAATTGCTAATAGCAGTAAGTAACGTGCTGATTTGCAACCACTCCCTTGGAAACTTTCGATTAAACTAATGAACAGACTATACATATAAAAGTAAACTTAGGATAAAGCAAATATTTGGATATTTTACTAGATTTGTGTGGACTTTTGGACCCTGAAATGGATGTATGTCTCATCTAACAAAAACATAGGCAGCCACCAAGAAGAAACCTTCGTGAGCTTTCTCCAAGTAGAACAACATAACGCCATCCTAGGCAAATCTATGATTTTGTCAACAAGTGCGTGCAGTCTTCTCATTGGCAACTTGTCCACAATTAGAGTTTACCTCTTGGATTTGATTCTAAAGCTAAGTATCGATGCATGGGGTACACTTAGATATATGTTTTTGTAATATAGGTTCTATTTTAAGACCCTTGCTGCCTGATGTACACACTTACACTGCATGTTAACAACGAGAACCCGGAGATTCTATAATACAACGGGTAGGGGTGTCAAATTGGATCAACGGGTCGGTTCTGGGTTGACCCATCGCGGATCGGTTCTTATCGAGTCGAATCATTATTGGGTCGGGTTAAATCGGTTATTTGCTTGGTCGGGTTCGGGTCGGGTTGTATTCGATTTGGGTCAATGTCGGTTCGGGTCAAGGTCGATTCTAGTACAATCAGGTTGATTCCTAAACAGGTTATATTGGGTTATTTCGGATTCGGGTCAAGGTCGGTTCTAGTAAAATCGGGTCGGTTCCTGAACGGGTTATAGCGAGGTTATTTCGGGTTCGGGTCAAGATCGGTTATGGTAAAATCAGATCGATTCTTGAACGGGTTTTTTCGGGCCAAGGTCGGTTTTGATAAAATCGGACAATGATGATGGTTAATTCATAAATTGGACAATGATGATGGTTAATTCATAAATTGGACAATGATGATGTCGATAAGTCATTTAAAAATAAAATATTTATGAGGTAATGATTATTAAATGTGTATTATCCTATCAAACTAGTCTATAACATACGATGTTAAGTTTATATATACATAAGAACTTGTAATATGTTTAGTTTGAATCGACAATGACAAGTTTGGTTTCAAAGTTATTAGATATTAGGTAAAAAATAGGTCTATCAAGATTAGGTCATATTCATGTATATTCAGATTATTAACACATCTAGTGAATTCGGGTAACGAATTGTTATAAATCGGGTTATATCGGTTATGTATCGATTTCAATTGGTTTCAGGTTCTTTTCGAGTTGGGTCTTTAATGGGTCTGGTTTGTAACGGGTCGGGTCCCTAACGGGTCGGACACAGATCGGGTTCGGGTCTTTGAATATCGGGTCAAATTGGTTTCGGGTTAACTTCAGGTCGGGTTGGGTCGGTTTTCGGGTCTCACTTTTTGGGTCATAATCAGGTTGGATCCGGATCGATTTCGGGTAACTTATCGGGTCGGATCTGATTCTGACAACTCTAACAACGGGCCTGTGCACATATAACAAACTATGTAAAAGTGTCATTTCTTATCAATAAGTTTAGGATATATGTTTTGATACACAATAGTATTTATTAGTCATTCAGAAGGGTGAGAAGTTATCTAAATCTAAAGAGGAATATACATTTGAAGGTTCTTAGAGTTAGAAATCTATTAAACTAACTACATGCATGAGGGATATTAAACTGAGGCTGTCCGAATATATCTTTATGATATGTTACAATGCATATCTCGAAGGGTATAGTCGTCATTTCAGACATTAAATTATACTATTTTCATCATTTTGTTTGTTTACTATTGGAGTTGGGCTATCTGCTGTAGTACTGCCAGAGTTATTGTGATGATATTTTTGTCATTTTGCTACTGAACTTGTATTATTTAAAATTGATGTGCTATTTTAAAATAAAATAGCACTATTTAAATATAAAGTTGTACTATTAAACACATGTATGATCAAAGTTGCCCTTTTTAACATCCAAACATGTTTACTACTCACCAAACAAAACTTCAAATTGTACTATCTATAATATCTTCAAGATATATTCAACATTTTTCTATTAAAGTAGGGCAAATTCTTCAATTCTCTATACAAAAGAGGCATGATCAAGGTCATTATCCTACAAATTGTCCAAGTATATATTGCATGATTGGATGGGGGGAGCTTTAATTTTACTTTTTCGCCTAATCTTGACATCTAAGCTTAACAATCTTGACAAACTAATTAGGCTTGACTTAATGCGATTTTCACACTCACCCTAATAATTTCTGAGGTGTACTAACCTCCTCCACTAATTTTTTTTTTTTTTTTTTTTTTTCAGTTGTTAAAGTTTCTCATGGCCTATAGAACGTACACATTTTGACAAGAAAGATCATTAAAAAAATTTGGACCCAAATCCATTCATAACTTCATGTGATCGATGGAGTGTAGATAAGCTTGTCATTGTATTTATATTCTTAGTAAATATTTTTATTATGGGAAGAAAAACAATTATCACCACAACGGGATTGTTAAAAGTATTAGCTAACAGTCTTGTCCTTCACAACAAATTTAAAGGACAATTACTCTCTGCACTGTACTTTCTATATTTGTGAGTGACTCTAATAGAGACACATCCTTTAAGATCTTTCCAAAAATTAAACAATACACGTAGAGATGGAGATCTATATATAGTAATTTATTCCATTATCATCCATAATCATATCACATGTCGAGCTCGTCTAGATCTATACCCGAGATAAGCAATTGTAAATATATCATAGGGTAAAATGAGTATTATTTATATTATTTGTAAATGAAACTGTACTAATAAAATATGAAGTTGCACTATTAAACAATAAAATTATACATATTTTCCCCATTTTTTAGTGGATATGTTCTTTTACTTTAGCTTTCTTTTTTAAAGTTGTAATATTTAGATTCAAAGTTATATTATTGTGCAAATAAAATTGTAATAATAGACTTATAGACATGAAGTTGTAATAATAGAAATAAAGTTGTACTTTTTCGCATGGACCCATTTGTTTACTTTTGGTTTTTTTTTTATCACAAAAAATTGAATAAAGTAAGGACAAATAAAACATATTAAATGACAAATCATTACAAAGTCGTAAGTTTTATTATATAAAGATATGACTTATATTTTATTGAAGGGTAACATTTGTTGACCATACAATAACCTTATTATATCCCGTGTGCATACAAAATCTTTCATTTTTATATACTTTTTTTTAACATTTTTACTTTTTTAATAAAAAAATTATGATAAATATATCTCGAAAATATATTAGGAATTTCCCATGACTTTTTATGCACAAAATTAAATCATAATTATTAATTACTTGATTTTGATGCACGTTTTATTTCGAGCATTGCAGAAAAATCGAAACTAAGCTAGACTTTGGTTTGTACCCACAGACAATTTGCAATTCAGCCATGGTTTTGAGAAAGAATGCCAAATATGATGAGAATGAACCTGTAAAATTTTCTGTACAGTTTGCGCCAGGGAATAGCTTTAAATACTATACAAGATATATATATATATATATATATATATATATATATATATATATATATATATATATATATATATATATATATATATATATAGTTTAGTTGTATTAATAATATGCGTCGGAAGATTAAAAATCTACATTAAAGATAGCTATCTTCGTAGTAAGTCAATCAGAACTTCAGAAGACTGTAATATTTTGACATACTGCAATTTGTGATGACGAGATCGATACTCATACAACTATACGAGTATAGAGTAGACTATAAAAATAACAATATGGTTTTTCATGTACATGCTGGTATGTATCAGTGGTATGTCATATATATAGTTGACCTCTATGCATATGTGAATTATAAATTAAAAGAAATAAGCAAAGCTGAAAATTATTAATCTTCTTTATTCATTAGCTAAATTAAAAGTCATATTCAAAGCAACTTACCAAGCTAAGCTAACTGCCACCCCCCAAGCTTCTGCTTGAAGCATGATGATGACAACAGGAATGACGACGAGGATGACAATGGTTATCAAAATATATAATGCTAACATACTGCGCACAATGAGGAAAAGCAATGGAAAATAAAAAAGAAGATAATTTATACGTTTTACCTACCTACATTATATAGATCAATTGAACACAACCGTACAAGTTTATAGAATAGTTGAAGTTGCAGTTTCAACGTTGACATGTATCATACATAGTTGCAAAACATGCAATTTTATGCCAGAAAACGTGAAAATGACAACCAAGCAACCTATAATATGCGTAAACATAATTTATAATTCGTACCAAATTAGTTGTTACATTTGACTTTTCACGGTTTCTATGACATAATTTAAAATGTTTTTTTTTCTAAATTCATAAGATAAAAAATTATGAAAACTTGATATTTCAAAAATTTACATTGAGAAGCGTCTAACAAGATTCTATTTGAATATATTATCTGTTAGAATAAAATTATAATTTATTGCTAAAGTTTATAAACTTAATTTGACTCCAAAAATAGAAATGTAGTAAGTAAATTGGGATAAAGGGAGACAGATCGAGAGTATACGATAGCTATGCTTAGATATTAGATATATCCACCAAAAAATAAGTATCAACGTATCTTTTAATTGCCTACTTTTGTTTTTCTATTATTAATCCAGCTGTACTATTGTCCATTTGTTTATCTTTGCCACCCCAAAGAATGTAATCTAATTTAATAAAATCCAATTCATCAATCCATATATGACTAACTAAGCAGGGTGAAATTTCAGTTTCACCAAATACATATATACCTATACATTCTTTTACTATAGAAATAAATTCAACTATCTAAAACACGCTGCAAAAAATCTAGGGAATTAGGAGAAAACATGGTGTTGGGAGAAGTGAAAGTTGTGGAGAGTGGACTGGATAAGTAACTTCCACTCAAGTCGTGATGGTGTTGTAGGTTTAGGTTATTTGGATCATGAAAACATGGGGCGAACACGTTTGGTGATATTAGGGGCAGCGAACCCGGTCCGGGGGATAAAATCCCCGGAAAAACCACTGTTCTCTCTATCTCGTCCATGACGCCACCGCTGCCGCTGCCGCTGCCACTGCCGCCACCACTTCCATCTACATCAATATCTATGATTTCCGCTTTTCGATGGTCGCATTTTCCTGGACCAACCAACTTCTTAGCCTCCGGGTGCATTTTCGTCTTTTCGATGCTCGCTAATCTCGCTGCTGGTGACACCCACCCACTTACATGATGAGCAGAAGTACTAGTAGAGGAAAAGCTAGCAACCATACTACTTGAAGTAGTAAAGTTAGAAGTAGAAGACGATGAGGTGGCATCTGGGCCCGTTAGCCGCTGAACAAGTTTCATGAACTCACTAGGGTGGATGTGGATTACCTTAGGAGACACGGTATATATGATCACAGGCTGACGCGGCGGCTGATGATGAGGTGGAACTTGCTGGTGTTGATCAGCAGGATTATTAGCTGGTGGCGCAACTGGTGGTTTTTTGATCTTATGTGACTCTTTCCTAACTTTCAAGGGTGTTGGCCTAGGGCCTTGGAGCTCCTTTTGAGGCGGTCGGCCGCCACCGGAGGAGTCTGCGTGATCCATAGTTAAATAGCAAAATGGGCAAGCTAGCCAAGGTTGGTATGCAATGTTGTGGCCAAGAAGATGATGAGTAAGAGGAAGAGAGCATTTAATTTTTGAAAAAAGCAAAGGTGGGTAAGAAAAATATATATAGATAAAGGGTGTTTGAAAGGAAGGAGGGAAGATGGGAGGAAATGTATAGACTCAAATATAATAGTCAAAGGGAAATGAGGAAGTATAACATATTAACATGAAGTGGTTGAGAGTGTTTGTCTCCTTCTTATTTGAGGGACTGAGCATATGCAAGTTGGGAGAAAATTCTTATTATGTTATCTACTTGTTGCTTAGTGATGCTATTAATTATGTAATGATCAGTAAGAAAAGGCCGGTTACGTGGTGTAATTAACGTTTGAACCTTTCCTACTAGTCAAGGCTATCACTCAGAAGTTTCTGATTACCATGCACCACATAAGATATGGGTAACAAAATGTAATTTTTTTATATTTACAACCTTTATGTATCCAATATATAATATATAAGATGGCACAAATGTAGGCTTTTCTAATTCATACTGGGATAAATTATATCAGGATATTAAAATATCATATATATGTATTGTTATATCAGATATCAAAATACTAAAAAACTCATATTAGGTATAAATATTATAATCTCATATATAGAATTGAAATTACGAAAATTATCCCTTAATATATTTATATTAGGTATGAATTAGAAATTTCTCGACACAAAAATGAGGTCATTTATATAGGGCTTATCTTAGGTATGGTCGTTGCAGATTAAATTTGCATTTAAGTTGTTCTTGGCCGATTAATGCAAGTTCAAGATGAGTTCATGTTTACAATGTTTTGGTCATGTCTAACATCGATACACATCAAAATTAGGTCAATATAATTTAATTAGTCAATAATAATAATAATAATAATTCATGACTTGGATTTGACTTTGAGTTATAAGAAGATGGGCTACATAATGGACCAAGGACACATAATTATATGAGATAAATCTGTTCATAAAAAAAAATAAGAGCTTGAAGCCAATAAGATGGGCAGAACATGGAGTCAAAGATGGACCAAGGAATCATGACTTATGGGCTGGTCCATGGCATAAATGGCTTGAGAATATAGATTCCAAAATGGCGTGGGCTAGGTAAGGAGATCTAAGATCAATTGGCATGGATCCAACCATGGGCTATACAAGGCATAGGCTAAAGTAAGAGGCAAAGTGGCGTGGAGATCCAAGGCTGATTGGTGTGGACTTGAGGGTCCATTAGAAGAGCGAGAAGACTCCTAGCTTGTTAGGAGATTGAAGACCTCAAGTGCTTCACAACTACTTAGTTATTTTGAGATTTTTATTTAGTTTTAACTAGAGTTTACTTTCACTTAAAGTCCTATGTAGTTGGACTAGAATGGAATGTTGTTAGCTAGCTTATCTTTAGCTTAGTTGTTGGTCAAATTTTTAAACTTAAGTCTTTTAGTTAATTAGGATTCTTTAAGCTTTGTTTTGGGCTTGGGTTTAAGTCCATCTTGTTGGACATCTTTAGCACGTGTATTAGGATTCTTAGTTAGGGTTTTCTTAAGTGTTTGCTAATATTTAAACTATTGTATTAAGCCTTATTTAATGGGGCATAATAGTAGCTAATAAATCAGTTAATGAATTTTGAAAAAAAAGTGGTTTGCTTTGAGTGTTGCACATGATTGCTTGAGGCTTTGAATGTTCTATGCTATTTCAACTTTGACAAGTTGAAAGGTGATCCTGGAGACCTTAAGAACCCTAAGTGGGGACTCTGTATCTTAGAGGAATTAAGGGTGCTCAAAAGTGAGATTATTTGGTGATTTATCCGGTTACTTGTTCTTAATTTGGTTTGAGTCTTGATTGGTTTGATGTGCTGGTTTATTTGCTAAAGCCACACGAATTTGACCTATTATATGTCAATCAATCTTGCATGAAAACATGGTAATTTTGGCTTAATTTCCATGGTTATAATTATGGAAAATCATTGGGCTAAAACAAGTCAGTTTCAAATGCAAGAGCGATAGGGCTTAATCTAAAGTTGCATGGAATTTTTTTTATTAATCTTATTTGCTGGGCTGTGATTATTTATGTGTTTAATATCATCAATATATGCTTATAATAACTTGATAATCACTTATTTTAATAGCCTAGATTAGCTGAGCTTCAAAGTTTGAAAATCATTCATTTGTGCATTCTTTTGAGGGAGTGAGCTTACACCTCCTTAGAATCACTTATTTTAATAGCCAAGCTTAGTTTGGGTTTGATTGGAGCTTCATTTGAGGGAGTGAGCTTACACCTCCTTATAATTAGCTCATTTGTGTTGTGGGAGAGTGGAAAAGAGGTGAGCGAGATCTTTTGCTAACACGTGAGCATCTGTAGAGGGGCGTGAGTTTATTAGTGTCTTGCGTGGATTGTTGGGTATTTGGGCTTTAATTCTTGATTCAAAAACATCCCAATAGCTAGAATACCCATTGGGAAAATTCCGCTAATAGTGTGCCTTGAATCAGTTTAGATTGTTGCAGTCCAACATATACCATTGTAGACTCAACCCACATGCAAGTAGACGCTAAATAACTGCAGACACTACATGCAGACAACTAATCCTACAGACGCTCCGTGCAGACATTATGCAGTGTAGGTACATCTCCAAAAGACTGAAGTGCAGTCAATGGGGTTTGAAACTGTAGTTTTTTTTGGAGGGAAGGCGATTAGTAAGATAACTTGCTGTTGCTATTGCTTCGGGCCAAAAAGACCTAGGGACATGTGATTCTATCATCATTACTCGAGTCATCTCTAGCAAGGTACGATTTTACATTCTACAACCCCATTTTGTTGCGGTGTATCATGGCAAGTAGTTTGATGAGTCAACTATTTTTTAAAAAGAAATCCTTCATATTATGGTTCAAATATTCTCCTCCATTATCTGAGCAAAGAATACTGATTTTAATGTTAAACATATTTAGGATCATTTGGTAAAAGCTAACAAATATACTAAACACTTCATATTTAAGTTTAATAAAGTATACCCATATCATACGCGTGCAATCATCAATGAACAAAACATAATATAAAAACCATAACTACCAAGTTTGGGTGCTGATCCCCATATCTAAATGTACCAGATGAAATGGTTTATTACTATGACTACTACTCCTAGAATAACACTGTTTATGGCTTTTAGAAAGAAAACAAGACTCATTGTTTAATATTGTTCTAGATTTAGCAAGGGACAGAAAAAGTTGTTCTAAGTACCCTATTAACGGATGTCCTAGATGTCGATGCCATGTTCGGAGTTGAGTCTCAGCTATCGCATCAATAATTATAGCACTTCCATGAGGGACGTCATCAACAAAGTACATACCGTCTTTTTTCAGTACCATGCCCAACGATCCTCCCTGTCCAAGCATCTTGTATAACACAAAGATTGAAATTAATTAGAACCTTACACTGTAACTCTTTTGTAAGATGACTTACAGAAAGTTGTTTATATGATAATTTAGGAATATATAGAAAATTCTGTAATGAAAAGGAGGGGTTGAATTGAATAGTCCTCGCTTCTTCAACATTCATGCACTCCCCATTTGTAGTTTGAATGAGGGTTTTTTTTTTTGCTTCAGAAAACTCTAGGAAATCACTTTTGTCATTAGTTATAGTGTCAGTGGCACCACAATAAAAAATCCACTAACTTTTTGGGTTTCGGGTTAAATTCGGGTTTTGGGTTGAAAAACATGTTTTGATTTCCCAGTCTTGAATTACGGTTTGGGATACGGTAAGACAACTCATGGCCTTTAGGTTTTTACTTGTTTGGTTTGGTGGGCCTTGGGTCATATTTTCTTTTTGATATTGTGTTTGTAGGGGCACTAGTAAAAAATACTTCAATTGCTTTGTTTCAATTGCTGCGGTTAAATACATTTCGAAGCACATAACCTATATACTGCAGTTATTTAAATAACCGTAGCACTTATAACCACAAGTGCTGCAGTTATTTAAAAAACCGCAGCATTTAGGACTAATGCTGCAGTTTTTTAAATAACCGCAACACTTGTGGTTATAAATGCTACGGTTATTAAAAAAAACCGCAGCATTTATTTTCGTCATAAAATGCCATGGAAAAAAAGAATTTTTGAAAAATATCATGGTCATAAGTGCTGCGGTTATTTAAATAACTGCAGCACTTATTAATAGCCTGGTAAATGTAAATATATCCATGAATATTTGCTGCGGTTATTAGAAATAACCGCATCACTTGTACACTTGTGTTATAAGTGCTGCGGTTTTTAAATAACCGCAACAAATATTCATGGCCTGAAAAATGTTAATATATTAATGAACAAGTGCTGCGGTTTTTTAAATAACCGCAACATTTGTTCATTAATATATAAACCCATCCTTTTCTTTTCCAGGCCATTTCAAAACACGAAAAGGCTTCCCCCAGACTCCCAACACTTCAGCGCATGAAAAAAAACCTAACTCTACTAACCTTCGTCTTCTCTAGCTAGCCCTAACCCCATAACTTAACATCCTCTTTTTCGTATCTAGCCCTAACCTTATAACACCCACTACCTAACTTTCTTCCTCACGCAATTTGAAGTCTACATACTCTAAAGTTCAAAATCTAACGGTTTGTATATGCCTTGAACCCTAGTATATATTTTTTTTAATTTTTTTTTCATAATTTGTTAATATATAAACGTGAAGATGAAAAACTCTTATATGTTCAGATTTGCATGTTATATGTTGTGTTTATGAAGGAATAAACCTTAAAAATCAAATTTTATGGATTATAGGATGTTAGAGGCCTTTTTTGGAGAAAATAAGGGGTTAAATCCCCCGTAGCAAAATTTGGGGTGGGTAGATTTCAAAAAAATACACAAGTTAGACATATTATAAGCCCCATTCGGAGTCCCGTAGCTAATTTTATGGCTTCTCAAAGTTTTTTTTTCAATATCTCAAATAATACGTCATCAAGGCCGCTAAAGGGTAACATAGTTGTGTAGTACCTCTAAAAATAGGGGGTTTCAAAAAAATTACACCATTCGGACTACCGGGCTAAGAGATATGTCTCTCCGAACTTTCCGAAACCTCAGAATAGCACCCAAAATCTATGAAGAATTAATTGGTTGTTTATTTTGAGTGTAAAATGTTATAGATCGAGATTTTGTGTGCCAAAACGAGTGGTCATAATAGAATTTTGATTTATATGCTTTACGGTTGATCATTTCTTAGTTTTTCTTATCTTTTATGACATATTATTTAACACATTATGCATGATATTCTTAGCTTAGATCAGATTATGTTCTTGATTAAATATATTGTATTGTAATAGTATATAACAATTAGATTTGCAAATATAATAATTTTGAGAGATGTTAATTATTAATAATATACTTTTATATGTATGTAAATTAACACATAAAATGATCTATTAATTTTTTTTTATTCTGGAAACCATCAATTGCTGTGGTTTTTTGGAAAAACCACAGCAATTAATTTATATGTGTTGCGGTTATATTAGAAAACAGCAGCACATATAAATTTTAGAATAAAAAAATAAAAAATCAATTAAATGTTGAGGTTATTAGAAAAAGTGCAGCAAATATATCTATTATTTGCTGCGATTTTTCCAAAAAACCGCAGCAAATAATGCTAAAAAATTTATTTTTTTAAAAAATATATGCTGCGGTTTTTTAGTAAAACCGCAGCAATTTATAGATATATTTGCTGCGATTTTTCTAATAACCGCAACATTTGTTGTTTTTATTGCTGTGTCTAAAAAACCGCATCATTTGTTGTTTTTCCATGTGCTTTGTATCAATAACTATAGCATTTAAAGCTAAAAAATCACAGCAAATTAACATTTCTCTACTAGTGGGGCCTGATGTCTTAGGGAGGTATAATAGGGGTATGTTTAGATATGGGAGTGGGGTGGTGTTCATGGGAGGGCCTGGGGTCTTTTGGTGTTTTATTAGGGTTATGGTTAGGTGGGGAATGCAGTTGGGGAGGCAATTGGAACCCAATGAGTGCTCTCTCTCTTCGAAACACTCCATTACCTTCCTTCTCCATCACTTTTGCTCTTTCCTCTATTTCTGGCTTTTCCTCCATTTCCACCTAGGTTGTTCCCTTCTTCTTGTTCTCAGTCCACCACTCAGGGTACCCAATGAATTTGAAGCACCCATCTTTGGTGTGTCGAGATCCCTCACAATGGCTACACTTCAACTTAGACTTGTCAATTGCTCCGCGCCGGGATGATGGTCCACCGAATCGGTTTTGTGCGGCGGAGAGCCCACTTCCCACTCCTTGACCCTCTAGTGCTTGAGGTAAGTTGGGTAAGGCTGTCTTCCTCATTATCTCCCTCATTGCAATTTCTCTTCTTATTGTGTTATATGCAATCTTGAGCGACGGGATTGGGTCTTGATTAACAATGTCTCGTTGGTCTTGGTCCAAATCATCATTGAGCCCTGCCAATAATTGGTAGAGCCGGTGTTGTTGGGTTATTTTGTTATAGGTCGTCATGTCTTTGGTTCACTTCATGGTATTGATGGTTCTTCGGTCAATTTCCTTTCAAATTGCATTGATTTTGCTGAAGTAAGTTTTGATTGGATCCATTCCTTGCTTAATGGTGTTAACTTTGATTGTTAGATCAAAGATCTGAAGTTCATCCCTTCCTCCACTGTACACTGATTAAATTCCATTTCAACGTTCTTTTACTGTTGGAAAATCAAGAAATTGATTTACCAACTCAGACCCGATGTTCTCGATAACCCAATAAATCACAGCTGAGTCTCGTTGGAGCCACTAGTTGTACTCTTGGGAAGTCGAGGAAGGAGGCCCGACGGTGATGTGGTTGAGCTAGCCCCTTCCTTCGATTGCCAGATGCATCAGCCTTGCCTATTTAGAGTAATTATGGTTGTTGAGTTTCTTTGAGATTATAACCGAGGCACCTCCGGTTTCTTGACCAGGTATGTTTGCATTTAGTTGTTGCAACAATTACAACACTTGGGTTAGAGTAACTGAAGGGTCTGAATCCATGGTTTTAGGGGAGTATTTGGTAGATGATGAGGCATAAAATCTGGCTGACACCAACATTTCTCCGTTTGCTCTGATACTAAGAAGAACCGGTTTGATATTCGTTTGGTTGATTTTGGTTAAGTTTGTGTAAAGAAGAACAGATACACGAGAAATAATTTCTTGGTTTTTGTATATTCCAATATATCTCAATTGTTTACAATTCTTGTATATTTATACTATTTGTCTCAACTAACTTAGACTCCTATTATGCTTCTATCTGTTCTAATACTAACCAACTCCAAGTATTGTAGTCCTAAGTTAACTCAAATTCCTACAGGGTCTGCTTAGTGTTTAGTTTGAAATTAAGGATCAAGGTTTAGAACAAAAATCCTAGGCGTGGATAGATATAGGGATAGAAGTCAAATGAAGCTAATTTTCTTGTCACAGAAAGGCATTGTCATGGTTTAGCATGTTTGTAGCTAAACCTCTTAAATCTTCATTTGCCACAAATGTTCATTTGTCTATTTCATTTGCATCTAAGTCTGTTAAGGAGAAGGAGTTCATGCCTCAAGTTCCTTACGCTAGTGTAGTACGGATCTTGATATATGTTATGGTCATCAATGGGCCTGATCTCACTTATGTTGTTAATGTCGTTAGTAGTCTTGCATGAGCCTAAAAAGGAACATTGGCAAGCTATAAAGAGAGCTTTTTCGGCACTTGAAAGGTACATATGATGTTGGTCTCACTTATAGGGATGATGAGTGTTGGATAAGATAGAACTTAAGATAAATCTTATCTTGTTAAACCATAAGATAAGGGTATAAGGAAATTAGGAACATTAGGAAACTGATAATCAGAAGTAGAACATGAGTCAAATTCTAAATGTAATAGTATAAATAGGCAATCAATTATAACAAATTATAATGGAGAAATACAATCCAATATTCTCAAAATACAGAAACACAGCAAATCTTGGTATCAGAGCCAGCGTTCATGTGGTGGTGATCACGGCTGTGAACATCATCATCTACCAAGGAGACTTACCTGATACATGGAGGAACCACCAAAAAATCCGAGTGAGATAACCGTAACCCTCACTCAACTATGGCAGTTATTCAAGAAGATGAACACCAATAGGAGAATAGAAATTCATGGCGGGTCTATAAATATTGCAGAAAAATTGAACACACAAAACTATGTTAAGTGGTCAAAATTAATGCAACTGATCATCGACGGGAAGGGCCGGCTCAAACACATCACTGCCGACCCACCCGTTAGTGATTCCTCGGACTTTATCCAATGGGCTCAAACAGATTCGATGGTCAAGGCATGGATCATCGAAAATATCGAGCCTAAACTGGTAAACCAGTTCTTAGATTTTTCGACAGCCCGGGACTTATGGAAGGGGCTCGAAACTATGTTTGGCAGTGGAAGGGATGGGCTTCATGTGTTCGATTTAACTATTAAAGCCAACAATATTAAACAAGGCCGTGATTCAGTCAAACTTTATTACGGCAAATTGGCATCAATATGGAAAGAACTCGACCGCATAAAACCATATCCCATGAAATACCTAGAAGACATAGTAGCATACAACCAAGAGATCCAACAGAACCGACTTTATCAATTTCTAGCCTAGTTAGGAGACGATCTCGACAAGGACAGAAGGGATCTCGTTAATTTAGATCCTCTTCCCACTGTAGACGTAGCATACAGTGTTATCCGATGAGAGATCTCGAGAAGAGGGATAATGAAGAACATACCTGACTTACCTTTGGAGACCCAGAATGCCGGCATCGAAAGTGGCCTCAACACCAAGTCTCGATCAGACCGAGCATCATCTTGAAGGCATCATGAGAAGACCCATCTTAGGTGCTCTCACTGTGGAGGCACAAGACACACAAGGGACAATTGTTTCAAGATGATAGGCTACCCAGAATGGTGGTCAGATACGAAAAAGAAAGGAGACAAAGGTGACAACAAGAGGGATGACTCGAGGAAGAAGGGAGCAGCCTCAATGGGCCAAAACATGAGCAGCGAAACGAAGGAGAAGGAAGGCGTGAGAGAGGAGATGGAGGAAAGTGGCGAAGGTAAAGTGAAGTGCAGTGGGGAAATGATTCCCAAACCTAAACTCTACCCTTATATAACTCCATCCAAGGGCTCACAACAAACACCTAAATCCTACGGCTCATAACAATCCCCAAAAAAAAACCCTAGTAACTACTCGGATTTCCCACGTGCCCACACACCCTAACTCCACAAAAATCCTACAATCTAACACACTCCAAAGCTGGCCCAATTCCGTGGTCCAACCCAACCTAGCTACAACAAAACCTTTTTTTAACCCAAAAAAGGGAGGGTGTTACGTGTCATGCACAATCGGGAGGGCACTGGATCTTTGACTGCGGTGCTACCGACACGATGTCATATAAACAAGGGGACTTCCAAACTTTTACCCATAAAAATAAAACCCTAATACAGGCAGCCAACGGAGAATTTATGAATGTAGAAGGAGGAGGAACTATCAATATCGGACAAAATTTACCCTTGAAAAATTGTCTTTATATACCTGAATTGTCATATAAATTGTTGTCTATTAGCCAACTGACGAAGGATTTAGGGTGTACTATTTTAATGAATTCTAATGGTTGTGTTGTGCAGGATGCTCAAACAGGGAAGATAATTGGGCGTGGTATTGAAAGAGATGGCCTTTACTATGTTGATAAGATGTTCAATAATAGAGGTGCAATGATGGGTCAGAATTTCGTAGAAGATCAACTCTGGCTGTGGCATTGTCGGTTAGGACATCCGTCAAAAGGGTACCTGGAGCGTCTTTTTCCTGTTTTTACTAAGTCTAAACTAGTTCTTGATTGTGAAGCATGTTTTCTTGCAAAAAGTCATAAGAATTCATACCCTAGTAGTATCAGTCATGCTAATAAACCGTTTTACATTATTCACTCTGATGTATGGGGTCCTGCCCCAAAACCCGCTACCCATGGTTATTTATATTATGTTCTTTTTATAGATGACTGTACTCGTATGAGTTGGGTTTATTTCATGAAAAGTAAGTCAGAGGTTTATGGTATGTTCGTTAGATTTTATCAGATGATTCTCACTCAATTTTAGACGAAAATTAATATCCTGAGGTCTGATAATGGGGGGGAATACATCAATCATGACATGAAAACTTTTTGTCATGAGCATGGTTTACTTCACCAAACCTCCTGCCCAGATACCCCATAACAAAACGGGGTAACTGAACGGAAAAATAGAACCCTGCTTGATATAACCCGAGCTTTAATGATTGAATCACGTGTTCCCAAATTTTTTTGGCCAGAGGCTATTGCCACAGCTAATTACCTTACAAATCATCTCCCCATAAAAAAACTTCAATACCAAACCCCGTTGGATGTTTTAGGACAACTCTGCTCCATACCCTCAGTTCATTCCTTACCTCCTCGGGTATTTGGGTGTGTTGCTTATGTTCATTTACCAAAACGTAATCGGCATAAATTGGAACCTAGGGCTGTAAAGTGTGTCTTTGTGGGATACAGTGTTCACCAAAAAGGCTATCGGTTTTTTGATGCCATATCAAACCACGTGTATACTACTATGGATTGTGATTTTGTTGAGAATGTTTTTTTCTATCCCCAACTTAGATGTCAAGGGGAGAGTGAAAGAGACGATCTAAGTTGGTTAGTCGAAGCATCGCTTGAAGAAACAATCTCTGATGATATAGTACAGGGCATATCTCCTTCCAGACCGCAGCAACCAATGTCTTTCCCTACTGTACATCTTACTGAAGGAGTAGAGGAGGTAAACACTATAAGGTCTGATCCTAACTCTGATTCCATTATTATTCCTGATAACCCTACAAATGTCCCAGCAGAAAATGTTGAAAATTTACAGGAAGGTGAGGTGGGAACGTCAGAAAGGTACAAGTTACCTATAAGAAGTACCAGAGGAGTTCCTCCAAGAAGATATGATCCATCTTATGAACCACAAAGGTCAAAATATCCAGTGCAAGATCCAGTTGAAGATGGTCGTATGTCATATACAGCTATAGGGTTTAGTGCTGCAATTTACTTAGAGAAAATACCATCAACAGTAGAAGAAGCATTGAGAAGCAGGCCCTGGAAGAAGGATGTGGAGGAAGAAATTGATGCTCTTATTAAAAATGACACCTGGCAGAAGTGCAAAATTCCAGAAGGAAAGAAAGTAGTGGGATGCAGGGTGGTCTTCACTGTCAAGTATAAGGCCAATGGAAGTATTGAACGATTTAAAGCAAAACTGGTAGCGAAGGGGTACACCCAAGTTTATGGAATAGATTACTCATAAATGTTCTCACCAATAGCAAAAATAGACACTATTAGAGTATTATTCTCAGTAGCAGCTAATAAAGATTGGCCGTTACACCAGTTTGATGTAAAAAATGCCTTCTTGTATGGTGCTATAACAAAAGAGGTGTATATGGAGGCTCCTCCATGTTTTGTGGAGGTTTTTTCTTCAGGAGAAGGGTGTAGGCTAAAAAGGCACTACATGGACTGAAGCAATCTCCTAGAGCATAGTTCGGAAGATTTACTGTAGCTATGAAGAAATTTGGATACAGATAGAGTAACTCTGACCATACATTATTTTTGAAGAAGAAAATAAATTTAATCACCTGCCTTATCATCTATGTAGATGATATGATCATTATTGGGAATGACAAAGAGGAGATAGCCAGGTTGAAAGAGGAGTTATTTCAAGAATTTGAAATGAAGGATCTGGGAAGACTCAAGTATTTCCTTGGGATTGAAGTTCTCAGGTCAAAATCGGGGATCTTCATATCTCAAAAGAAGTATATCTTGGATTTGCTAATAGAAATAGGTATGATTGATTGCAAACCAGCTGAGACTCCTATGATGGTTAATCATGGGCTGCAGATAGATGAGAAAGGAAAATCCGTGGACCAGACTCAATATCAAAGACTTGTGGGAAAGCTAATTTATTTAGCTCATACTCGGCCATATATTTCTTATGCAGTTGGAGTGGTAAGCAGGTTTATGCATAGGCCACAGACTCATCATATGGAAGCATTTTATAGAATCTTGAGATATCTTAAAGGAATGCCAGGAAGAGGGGTAGTGTTCAGGAAAAATGATCATCTCAGAATTCAAGCCTATACTGATGCAGATTGGGCAGGAGATAAGGACAGTAGAAAATCTACTTCTGGGTACTTCACTCTTGTTGGAGAAATCTGGTGACCTGGAAGAGTAAGAAGCAGAAGGTAGTGGCAATGTCAAGTGCAGAGGCAGAATTTCGGGGTATAGCAAAGGGAATCACTGAGGTTCTCTGGCTTAGAAAACTCCTTACTGAACTTGGTTTTCCTCCAGAAACAAGTTGTAAGATTTTTTGCGATAATAAAGCTGCTATTAGCATCTTAGAAAATCCGGTCCAGCATGACTGAACCAAGCATGTCAAAGTGGATAGACATTTTATCAAGGATAATTTAGATTCGGGAATAATCAGTCTTCCGTTTGTACGTTCAAGTGATCAGACGGCAGATATACTGACCAAAGCAGTAGGGTCGAGTGGTTTTGAGATTGCATTAAGCAAGTTGGGTGTTGAAAATCCCACATCCAACTTGAGGGGGAGTGTTGGATAAGATAGAACTTAAGATAAATCTTATCTTGTTAAACCATAAGATAAGGGTATAAGGAAATTAAGAACATTAGGAGACTAATAATCAGAAGTAGAACATGAGTCAAATTCTAAATGTAACAGTATAAATAGGCAATCAATTGTAACAGATTATAATGGAGAAATACAATCCAATATTCTCAAAATACAGAAACACAGTGAATCTATGAGCAATGTGTGGTAATAGGGTTTTCTCATACTCTAATTACAATGAAGATGTGGATAACAGGAGATCAATGACAAGTTATGTCTTTATTCTTAGAGGAGAATTTTTAGTTGGAAAGCTACACTTCATACCTCATTTACTAGGCCTACACTAAAGTAGAGTACATGGCACTAACATACGCCATAAAGAGGGAATATAGTTAAGAGGACTTATGATCAGTGATCTTGGTCTACATCATGAATAGGATACAATATACTGTGACAGTCTGAGTGCAATCTTCCTAGCCAAGGATGTTCACCAAGTTTGTTCTTGAAAGCAAGTTCCAACATTGTTTGCAATTGCTAAATGTCATACACTATTAAGTTTCTCCTTAGTGACAAAATCTGGAAGAAGAGGGAAACTTGTACATTTGGCACTATAAGGATACTGAAGAATCAATAGGAGATAAGATAGGATCAATATACTCTAGAAGGGGGGGGGGGGGGGGGTGAATAGAGTATGGTCGTTTTTCGAGTTAGGCTTTCAAGGCTTTGAAACGGGTTTTGAGATGCGGAAAATAATTAAAATAGGCTTCAAGGGCTTGAAGTATGTTTCAGGCTTTTGATAAGAATAGGCTATTACGAGATGAATGAATTAAGTAAAGCAAACGATATGTAAATGCAAATTTAAAGTAGACGAGTATTTGTTACGAAGTTTGGCAATGTGCCTACGTCTCCTCCTAGGGTTTCCTACCCATAGAATTTAACAATCTTTATTTCCTCCTTTAGAAACCTAAAGCCACCTTCGAAGATTATCACCCAATCTTCTATACCGTAGCTTTCCCTAGCTACACTCTAGCGTCTCAATTCCTAGAAATAAAAATCTTCTTTGTTTTTCTGAACCTTTGAGTATTATAGTTACTACTCAAGGTGTATCTCTCTTTTGATATTTCTTTTTCACTCACAAGATATACTTGATAATCTTTTCTCTCAATTCTAAATTACAATAAAGAGTAAGTACTAGAGAGGAAAGTTATTTTGCTGTAGCTTGAATGTGTATTTCGTTTGAAAGCTTGTTGTTTGCTTTAATGCTTCAGCTTTAATCTATTTATATAGACATAAGTGCAACAGATAGGCTTCATAACAACTTTATTCAAAATGCCGTTGCTTCAGGCTCTTGACTGACCATTTCAGAGTTGTTCCACATTTTTCGCTTTGAAGTCCAGTTTAAGGGCTTGAAATGTAACAGAATGTCCGTATGATTTAAATTTCGGTTGTTGACTGAAGTTCTTCCATATAAGCACGTCCAACAACTTGTTCAACTCAGCATATTTTTGATTCAACTCCATAAACTTAGGAAGACCAATTTATTCAAACTTATCTTGATAGAGTTTTGAATGTATTCAAATGCTTCAAAGTCCATGGCATAACAAACTCCTTTATTTAAGGAACCAATTTAAATTTGAATTGTTATACCTGAAAATTATTTAAACATAATCCACTAACAACAAACTTATTAGATAACAACGTTAGAAGTATAAAATCAAAACATAAGCGTAGGAACGTGTAGCAACATTAACTACATACGTACACATGCATGGCATATACGAGTACATGCATTATACTATTGAAACATTTGTTCACGTATGCTTTTTGACTTTCATCATATATACATATATAAATAAGACTAGATACATCAAGGTGGAGTCTTCAGATATACATCATGAATAGGATACAATATACTGTGACAGTCTGAGTGCAATCTTCCTAGCCAAGGATGTTCACCAAGTTTGTTCTTGAAAGCAAGTTCCAACATTGTTTGCAATTGCTAAATGTCATACACTATTAAGTTTCTCCTTAGTGACAAAATCTGGAAGAAGAGGGAAACTTGTACATTTGGCACTATAAGGATACATTTGGTACAAGGGAAGCTAGCACATCTTATATTGCCAGCGCGCATTTGGTACATCTATTTTATTGCGAGGGGATTCATGTCAAGGTGGAGGTTTTTTAGCATATGTCCGAATTCGTTCAGGCAGTTGCAGATTAATGCAGGCAGTTGCAGATCCTATATGCAGAATCAACGTACTCGTAGACACTAACTACCTGCAGACGCTACATGCAGGCAATGGACCCTGGAAACACTCCGTTCAATCATCTGTTAGTTAATTAATGTGTTAGGCCAAGTCCATATTCTATTTTTGGGAGTTTGTCAATATATATTCCATTTATAGCGTACTTAACAAAAAGAAAATTGTTGTTTTGGTCCATCTGTGTATTCTTCTCAATATCACTAATATCCGAACCTCGTAGCTAACAAATTGTTAGTAAACCATATTAATCTATGTTGGATTTATCGATTGCATTCGGAACATACGTAACCTCCTAAGTGATCCAACATTTATATTTAGTGGGTTGCCATGTAAGAGTACAAATCCAGATGAGCAAAAACAAAGAGCCGTCAGTACTTGTAGTTGACTGCATGTAACAACTCTACATTTTTGCTTCTGGAAGCAGAATAGAAAAAACAAATGTAAACTACTTTAGATCAAACATTAAATTATTGACACAAGTAAAGAATTTTCAATTGGAATACTCTAATTGGATCTGCTAATAACTTTATAGCAAAAAACAATGTTTTCTTTAGTAAAAGTAATTGGATGGGTCTTAACGTCTGTGTCAGATATGTTAAACAAACAGGGTCCCGTAGAGGCGTTGGTTGAGCCATTCAGAAAAGCCAAGTCTTGATCGACCACCACAAAATCTTGACCCCATGAACCAAGTGAAACTCAGTCAAATCATAACCACTACTTGGCTAAGTCAATCCAACACTAACTCTACTCTAGAACAACATAATAGATAAGCTCCATGACAGCTATGTTTATTCTTTTGGAACTGTTTATTGTTTGCCTCTATAATACACACGATGGCACGATGCATATGCAAAATTTTTAAAAAAAATATTTTAAAACGTAATTTATAAGATAATATTCACATTATATTATATGCCTAGAATCTTAACTATTAAGTCACAACAGTTTTTTTTTTATATTCTGTAAATAACATATTTATTACATACAATGGTTCAAATTTTTTTAAGAGGGCCATAAGCCAAAAATTCGTCACTAAATGCAATATCAATGGTAACAATATAAACATAAACTATGTGTCTAACTTGAATTATAAAAACTTGTAAGAATATACATAGATAACAACGTCAAATTACTCAAAGTAAAGTAGATATTTGAGTGTTGAGAAATTTATACCGTAATCAACGTAATAATATTCATGGATCTCTTACGCATACAATTTTTCCTTATTCATTTCGGGTAGTAAATACATGGTTATATATAATATGATTATTTTATTTTATATTACTAATTTCATTTGTAAAATAATTTAGCCATTGTAAAAATAATTGGAAAAAGTTTATTCATTACAAGGCTCCATAAACTTAATGTCATAAATGCTTTAAAGTAATTATCATTAAAAATTTAGTTAAGACTTTTTTTATTTAATTAATCATAAATTTTTTATTATTTTTGGGCCCTTTCGAGCATTGGGCCCCAGGCGATCGCACCTCTCGCCTAGACTCAGGGACGGCACTGACCGTAACAGTGGAAGATATGAAGTAAAAAAGTGATTAATAGTGGAGAATATGAAGTAGGAAAATGAATTTCTTTTTATTTGCAAATTTTAGATGAAATTAGATGCATGAGTTTGTTGTAGATTTTTAATTAAAGGAAGTTGATTGTAGAGACGTATTTATGAAATTTGAATTAAGTAATTGTACGACTCAATTTGTTATTAGGAGTAAGTTGCATGTTGACATTATCTTTTTTCGAAAATTAAAGACCACATTTACATGCACATGAGGGTGTGGATTGTTGATGATTTTTTTTTTAAGTGAGGGTATAATAATATTTTAAATTAGACCATCTTAAGACTAACTTTGTAGGATAGAGGTTTTTCTATTTTCCTTTCTGAAAAAGAACGTTATAAATCTATTCTATGATTTCTACCGTATCATACATGAACATATAAACGTAAATATTTTATTAATGATAAGAATCATCATAATAATAATAATAATCATAGGAAATGTTAATGTATATAATAAGAATTTTGGATAAAAATAAAACTTAAGCAAAGTTTATATCAACAGTTATGTCTAGCTACCAAAGTTTTCAAATTATTTGCCGTTGGGTTATATCTTAAGATCTATTTTTATTATTATCTAATTGTTTTACTATGGGAATTTTTTTTTATTTTTTTTTCATTTGTTGCGTAGCGAAAGTCAATAACTAAAATCTCATGAATCATACAATTTGACTTTTAAAGAATCTCATACAGTTTCACTAAATAATTCTAAACTTCTAATTATGTAAGTAATTTATTTTTATTTTAAAAAATGGCACACGAAAAAGTGGTATATTCAATCAAATTCGTGCACTTCACACATTCATAAAATTGATTATTTAGGAAGGGATAATACTTAAATAAGGAATTAATAGAAATTAGCGTAACTGCGCTTGACGTAATTTATAATTTGGAATTATCTCGTGCATTAAGGAATTAGGAGAAATTATTGGAAGCTATGGATTTAAGAGTAGTCGCATCTCTAATATTCAGAAGTGGGTCCTATTTCTAATTTACTTTTGACAGTGACATACCCTGTAACCGAGTCAAGAGTTTGGCCAGTGATACTCCTCACTGATAGCTAAAGCCGACAGTTTCTCAATCCGGATCTTTAGCCTTGCTGATATCGATTCATTTTGGAGGAATCCAACAAAATTTCCTACCCAAAAGGTGAAGATGTGATATTTATTACCTGACCTCATCAAACTTAAAACCGGTGAAAATCGATTTAAACTAAATTTTGTGAACTTGAATCCAACTTGCCCAAATGTATGCTGTCATTTTTTAAAGAATCACCAACTTATAATAATTTGTAAATATGAATTATAACATAATTTGATCTCGATACTCAACTTGGATTTCAACTATAGCAAAGAGTTCTTGTCCAAATGAATGATTAGAAATTTATCCTACGCAAAATTAGTTGTTTTAACCAATTCATCCCCCAACGAGATTGACATGAAATCCCCAACTCTTACTAGGTATGACGAAACCTACTACCAAAGTAGGCAATCCGGCAACCCAAGATTCAATGCCAGCAAACAAAAATAGAGAAACAAACCCATGAATCTAGGATTAAGAGTTCTGCAATGGATGACTGGATAACTAAGTGGGCCATTAGATATTAGACTTAGAGGAGAACAGCCTACTGAGAGCAAGCCCCTTATGAGGGTGCTTAGTAGGCTGGGTCCTTAAAGTAGTTTGACTCCCTAAAAGCTTTTAGAAGTGATTTAACTTGGAATACAATGCACCATATGGGAGAAGCTTTAGGCCTAATAAAGAAATGTATTACCAATAACAACTTCAATAGCGTTCTCAGCCTAACTCAAAAGAATGACAAGTCAACCATGATAGATTCCAATAAAGAGGAATGCTTCCACGGGCCATGATGGCAAGAGTAGTGACAAACCATTTCCAATAAAATATGAGAAGTATATTGATGAAGGACATTTATGTCACTCTCTTATCCCTCTTTAAGAGAATTTTTCGACTCTTTTATACTTTGTTTATCCCCATTTATTTTATTTTTAAGCTCATTTCATGAATGGCTCTAATTTGGGGTATTTTAGATATTTTACCTCATCCTCTCCGTTTACCCCTGAGATTTCCTTTGCTTCTATACAATTACTTGCTACTCCATTTATATTAGACAGGATCACAACTTTATAGTGCGTGAATGGGGCAACTATGCTAATTTCAAGAGCAAGAGATTAAGAAATTAAGCCAAGAGGCTCCCTATTTCAAAGCCACGAGGCCTCTCAAAGGAAAATAAGCCAATTGGCAGCTCAAAAAGAACACAAGAGACCACTCAATTTATTTTTCAAATGACTTCAAAGAGTGTTTAGAGGGCATTGAGAGGCCTCTCATGTGGCGAATTTTCTTTTTAAGCAACCGCTCAGTTCAACGCTGATAACATATCCTCTTTATGAGCAAGTGCTCACTATTCCTTCTAAGAGGCTACTCAAGATGATCTCTAGAGTAGTTTAGGGCAATTTCTCAACTTTTCTTCCTTTAGGGTTTTATTTTTTGGGGAAGTATAAATACAAAGGAGGAAGCATAATGTAAGGGAGTTAGTTTTTGGAAGGCTGAAATAGAATTTGAGAAGAAAGAATATCTTTTTAAGCATTTGGAGGATCGACAAGTAAGATTTATGACAAATTGAATCATCTTTTCAGAATTTCAAAGAGTCATTTCTAATTTCCACTATTCCTTTTCGTTTATAGCTTTAGCACTATAATTTTTTTTTTCTCTTCCATTATATGTTTTCGTATTCATTAGCGTTTAGTTATTGATTCCTAAAGTTAAATGAATTCCTATTTGAATGTTTGTGTCAAAAATCTAATGGAGTTTGTCAAGAAGAGTCATGAGTAGTTAGTTTAGGAAAGGGATAGAGTGAAGACCCAATCCAAGGCATGAATTAGGTTTAAAGGAAGGAAGTTAAGAGGGAAATTGAATTGGGTTAATTATTTTGATGTCATGAATTGGTGGGAGTCTATATTTGGTCATATAGGTTCTTGCTCTTCTATATTTGGTGCTAAGGCAATGGTCATATGCCTAGATGCTTTGATTGAACCCTTAATTCATTTTTTGATTTAGTTTCACATTTTATGGGTTGCTTCAGATAGGGAATTAGGTGATAAATCCCAATTATGAGTGCTTAAACTTCCTTAAGGGTAAGTCAAAATATCAAATTTTGGTTAAATCCCCTTCCCATTGATATAGACTTTATAATTATGGCTTTATTAGTTTGGTTTAGGAATTACCCACAAGGGAGACATCAGTTTTAGAGTCCTAGATTGTTCCTTCTTTTCTACTAAACTCCTCCTTCGTAATTGGTGGTGTTGATTCCTGCATTCCCTTTGCGATTTTTTTATCCTTAGATATCTCGTGTTTAACTTTGCATTCTTAGTTTTTATCTTAGTATAATCAATAATTAGTTCTTCCTTTTTATTTGAAACTAGCTTGTTCATTGAATTTTAATTAGAAGTTGGTGTCTATTAAAAGTTATTTTATGTGGATCATGATCCTTATTTACCCATTACTTATTAGTTTGGTTAAGTCAAGGTTATTGATTGAAGAGTTCATTGACGACTGAGTTTTCCAACTTATCAATTGGCATTATTGCGGGGAATGACATATAGTATTGAGTCTTTTGTATTCTTTATGAGTCTAGCTAGTTTATTATTATTTCTATGCTTTTTAAACTTGTGATTGTCATTTCTAACTGTTTTCTTAGCTTTGATTTTGCATGTCAGCAAAAAAGAAGTGGTCATACCTTACCACTCGTTCTATTGAATCTTGAGCTTGGGTGACTAGTTAAGGCTATCTAACGAGGCTTAAGAGAGGGAGAGAATTAGTCATTAAGAGAATTCTCTACCACTCATTCTCAAAGGAAGGAGAAAGCATACAATCCCAAGTCTCTTCAACTACAGATAGTTTTTCCAGGTCCACCAATTTTTTGAGTTCTTTGATTCATATTTCTCCATGAAATAGGAATTGATAACCTTGAGATCATAGGGACTTCATGAGCCTATCATGTTCAAAGTAGTTTAGCCCAACCTATCACTGAAGTTAACAACTTTAAGTTAAATCCAACCCTCATAACCCTTGTCGAAAGCCATCCTTTTGGTGATGAGAAGCACGAGTCACTATATGCCTATTTTAAATAATTCATAATATATTTCTTTCTGTAGAGAAAAAGATGGTATATGTTTTGGTTCCTCTTTGAAAAAATGTAATTGGGCTATTAAGAATCTCATGAATACATAAGTATTACTGAGTACTTATTATTTCACGGTGTTAAGGGTATGTATTGAATTTCATAAATGTGATGCAAGTATGACATGAACATTATTATTTGTTTCAAATATTATAGTGCTTTCAAAAGTCATAAACTATCAGTTAGGCTCAGATTAGGATGTAAATTAAACTGGAATATGGCACAAGTATTAGAGATTCTTGTTCCAATATATAGTTTATCGAGCTTGTTAAAGATTCTTCTCTTAAACGTTCCTCGAATATAAGTTTAATATACGTAATTTATGTTTTGATAATGTAGTGCCCTTAGTATTTGAAAGTACGTAGTGTGGATACTTTGTTATGCGGTTCGTGTTTGATCATGATTCACGCCCACCACAATATTGATGATCTTACTATGGTACGTATGCGTTATTTTTATCTTATAAAATATTGAAAGACATATTGAAGCTAGGATGGAAGCCAACATCATCCCTAGTGTTGATTAATTAACGATGTAGGTGGATGGGAATAAATTTGATTAATGATGGAGGTGATGGAAATGATTGGTCGACGTTAATCAAAATGTTAACATGGTATGACCCTAAGATTATGATTGTGTTGAAATTATTGATGTTTAAAAATATGTATGTACCTTGTGATTTTTAGAAAATGGAAATAATCATATTTATAAAGGAAATTTTGTTGAAATTTACACTCACAAATGTGTTGTTGGTATGTTTATCATGCATATATAAGCATGGTATTGTAGAGTTGTCATCTTATTTGTACTAATTATTGTACTTTTATCATATTTCATAATTTTTCAAGAACAATGCCTTACTTAGATGAAAAGATGAGTGAGATTATGAAAATTGGATGGATTACTTTTTAGCTTTCCACCACCCTAAGATAGATCTAGGCCAACTAAGCATGTGACACAATTTTGTATTACTTATAACAACACTCCAATCGATAACAAGATCGATGATATTTGTAAATATATGCAAGAATTTGATTTGATTTTATAATATTAACCTCACATGTTTCCGTAAAAATAGTGTAATTATTGAGGAATTAAAGAAATATATGTGTATAATATAGGAATCCATCCTTTTAAAATTAAATTATTACAAAAAAAAATATGGCAACAATCCATAATTGCTTCGGTTTAAAAAATGACGCAATTAATCTATATTTGCATTGATTTTTAAAAACACCGAAACAAATATTCCAGGTGTTGATAGAAAAGAAAAATCACAAATTATTTAAGATAAAATATTATTTTATTTGATTTTTAAAATATTCGAAGCAAATAATTGTTTTTACAAAAATATCCAAAAAAAACTCATTTAGCTTTGTTTTTCAAAAAATAGAAGCAAATAGTACTATTATTCCCTTTGATTTTTTTTTAAATCGTATCGATTGTGTGAATAATTTCTTTTCCCTTAGAATAGGAGTAGCCTATAACATCCTTATGAATAATGGCAGAAAGAGCCATTGAGAAGTTCAAAAAAGATAGAGGATAGTAGTGGCCTCAATTCTCCATGAAGTAGGCCAATCATATTTGCCTCTCTAAATCCATGTTGAGAGGCTTCATTTGCATTAAGGTCATTATACTCCATTAAATAAGAGGCATGAATTATAAGGCCCCATATTCTCAGTGATGCAAATCCGCTTGCCATGTAGAATAATGAGGTACGTTGTCACTAACTATCAACAATGACCTAACTAAACCTACTACTTTGTAGTCGGTTAAATAATGGTAAAATTACACAAAAAAGGTGGGATAATGTATCAAAGTGCTATTAATCTAACAAGTAAGCCGATTGAATAGTGGTTAAATGAACTATGATCTCATAAGCTAAATAGTGAACCAAGTCGAGAACTAATTAAGTATCCCCACTAACATAAATAAATCCTTTCCTAATCATTCACATTATGTTCATGATATACCTTGGATCTCTTTAGAGACTTAATGGCTTCCTTAATAATGCAATCATACCTATTGTCATGGAGTCATGCAATTTGAAGACATTAAAATAACATCTTAAATATCCACGTAAGATTCGTTAACGTGTATCATGATAACTTATCTTTCTTTAAATTAGGGTTCCAAAGTCTATTAAAAAATAATTTTTTGTTGCGAACCAAATCACTTTCATTATACATACTACATCCAGTAGAATAATGAGAATAAAATCAACTCTAAATAGGATAAACAATAAACAACAATTTGGGAATTGGAATCAACTCATAAAGTCAACATATAGTAGGATTCAAAATTATTTTAGAATAATAACACTACTTACACATTATAATAAAGAAAATAAAACAAATAATTAAGGAAGACTTGATAAAAGAAAATGATAAAAGAAATTAAAGGGAAGAATTAATACTTAAATCTCGAAGAAAACAAAAACTTTCAATGTAAACCAAGAAGAGTGCCAAAAAGAAGAGAAAACGTAGAGAGAAGGGAGGCTAAGCTAATTCTCTAAGTAGTCCCATTTATAAGTACTAGAAATAGGGAGTTCGACTAGAAAAAGTATATTTGAATATAGTTTAGTTGAAAATAGTTTAGTTTATATTAATCAATGAATATTAGTTTAGTTAAATATAGTTTAGTTAATATGAATATTAATTTAGTTGAATATAGTTTCGTTTATATGAATCAATAAATGTTAGTTTAGTTGAATATAGCTTAGTTTATATAAATAAATAAATGTTAGTTTAGTTGAATATTGTTTAGTTTATATGAGTGTTAGTTTAGCTGGCTATAGTTTAGTTCATATGAATCAATAAATGCTAGTTAGATGAATATAATGTAGTTTATATGAAAGTTCAAGCCCATTTTAATTTATTTCTTCCAAATGTATATAAGTTTGTATTAAATCGAATAAGTTTGATTTCTTCCAAATGAATATAAGCTTGTATTAAATCAAATAAGTTTATGTCAAGTCGAATAAGTTAAATAAAGTTTGATCAAGCTAGGTTGAACTTTAGTGAGTGAGACATGACCTCTTCCCAAAGTCCAAATGGTATGGGCTTATACTAACTCAATAAAGTTGTATAGAAAATTGATTATCATACAAGTCTAAGGTGGCGTGTAAAATAATTTTTATTTTGCCTTTCTTTTAAAAAAAGAAAAATATTAATCGTTTGCAATAACTACACATAGAAACTGTAATTATTTCATCGGAGTAAAACTAATCTTTTATGAGTGTTTCCATTTAAAAAAATTCCATATATACACATCATTTGCATAAAATTCAAGTCTTACGTGGGCATTGAGCTCAGAAATATGTGTCTTAAGGATAAATTAAATTAACAAGATACGTGAAATCAAAATTTCAATTTGCGAACGAATTATCTAAATTATCTACCAAGAATACAAATAAAAATTTCAAACAAACTCATATGTTGATTGCTTAATTAGTGACACATTTTAAAAGGTAAAATTGTATACTTGTTTCCAAATTTAAAATTGCGTCATTATTAACCATTCTAGTGGATGGGCCAACATGACCTCTTCTCAAATACTTCCAGTCCATTCTGGAAGCTGGGCTGATCAACAACCTAACCACACCACTGACTCACTAAGTGCGACGCAGGCTGGTCCCAAGTGCCCAAGTGGACTGAGCTAGTTCAAAGGCCATTTCAAATTATCTTCATCATAAACTTTAAGTGAGACGACTGTCTAATTACAACAGGGTTAGGATAAGATACATTTTCATTCTTCTCAATATATTCCCTTTTTTTTAAGGTATGTCTTAATTCCGTAAAAAATCCAATGTAGCAAATAAATAGGGACGCTCGGTATAGGTTCTTCTAGATTTGGTACTTGGCTACGTATCACATGGCCTTGCATGCAGCTCGTAAAAATAGAGTATAGTTCAATTCTGTAGTTGCCCTCAAAATCATTTGTTCGATGCTCTGCTAAACTCCGTAGGTTAAATATTTGTACATACGTCCTATTTGTGATAACACTTTCATCAACCTTTTTAATTTTACAGTTATTTACCTTTAAATTTGCGTAATGTGGGCTTACCATATATGCACTCACACCAACGTTTCTAAAAGGTGACAATGCGAAATCCTATTATCAAATATTAAAAATCGCATGTTAAAATCTAACAAGCATTATGAGAGGACTCAGAGAGTAACCAACTATTTCATACACAGTAAGAGCATTTGTTTTGTCCAGAAAAAATACTCATTTACTATTCTATTTTCTTGATTCAATCAATTGTAACCGTACGTGTAACATAGAATTTCAATGCATGATGTCATTAAAATATGAGAGAACTAAGTAACTTTTTAAGCCATTTTTATCCAAATACTAGTTTTTTTTTTGGCCTAAATACTTCTTATTTGAACTACTTAGTCTCAAAATATGATGTTCTTAGAGTGGATTACCCATTACTAGCTTATAAGATTAAAAACTTCCAATTTAAGCTATTTTGACACAAAATATAGCTATAGCATATGTAGAGTGGATAAGGCACATTTTGGGCCTAAATGTTTTTGAGCTACTTTGATCGAAAATGACATATTTGGATTGGTTTAGGCATATTTCAGGCTAACATGTTCTATCGAAGCTATTTCTACCCAAATACTACTTCTTCGACCTAAATGCTTCCTATTTGAGTTACTTTGACTCAAAATGATATATTTGGAGTGTATTAGGCACATTTTGGGCAATAATGTTTGTTCAAAGCTATTTCTTCCCCGTTACTAGTTTTTAAGCTTAAATGCTTCCTATTTGAATTACTTTGACTCAAAATATGGTGTATTTAGAGTGAATTAGGCACATCATGGGTGAAAAATGTTTTTCTAAGCAATTTCTACCCAAATACTAGAATTAAGCCTAAATATTTCTTATTTGAACTACTTTAACTCAAAACAACATATTTGGAGTGATTTAGGCATATTTTGGGCAAGCATGTTTTATCGAATTCATTTCTACCAAAATACTAGCGCTTTGGCTAAATGATTCCTATTTAAGCTACTTTGGCTCAAAACGACCTATTTGGAGTGGGTTAAGCACGTTGTGGAAAATATGTTTGTTCTAAGCTATTTCTACCCCATTACTAGTTTTTTTTAGCTAAAATGCTACCTATTTGAGCTACTTTGACTCAAAATATGGCATATTTAGAGTGGATAAGGCATATCATAAGCCAAAATATTTTTTCTAAACCATTTCTACCCAAATACTAGTTCTTAAGCCTAAATAAATGCCTTCTATTTGACCTACTTTGACTCAAAACGATGTATTTGGAGTGGTATAAGGATATTTTGGGCAAACATGTTTATCAAATCCATTTCTTCCAAAATACTAGCTCTTTGGTCTAAATACTTCCTATTTGAGTTATTTTGACTCAAAACGACATATTTGGAGTGGATCAGGCACATTTTGGGTAAATCTTTTTGTTCTAAGTCATTTCAACTCCTTACTAGTTTATTAGGGTAAATGATTCTAATTTGAGCTACTTCGACTCAAAATTAAATATAGCGTGTTTAGAGTAAATTAGGCACATCATGGGTCAAAATGTTTTTTCTTAGCCATTTCTACCCAAATACTATTTCTCAAGCCTAAATACTTTGACTGAAAACGATATATTTGGAGTGATTTATGCATATTTTGGGCAAGCATGTTCTATCGAAACTATTTATACCCAAACACTTGTTCTGAAGCGTAAATGCTTCTTATTTTAGCTACTTTGATTCAAAACGGCTTATATAGAGTTGTTTAAACATATTCCAGGCAAACCTGTTTTATCGAAATCATTCCTACCCAAATATTAGTTCTTTAGCCTAAATGCTTTTTCATATACTTATTTATGTATTTGTAGAGTTACTTCTATGTCATATATCCTAGAAAACTCAATGTTTATATTCATAAATAAAATTTCATCTAATGTTGACAATTTAAATTTTCAAAGATTACATTTTGGAAAAGACAGTTATGGATGAAAACATTATAATGTGTAAAGAGGATTTAATGGGAACAATAAAATTCCTAAAGAATTGGTGGGAAAAAAAATGAAATTCTAAGATTTTTATGACAGATTTCTTTAAAATGTTAAATATAATCCTTCTGTTTCAAATGAGTTGCAAGACTTTTCTTTTCTATTCGTTCCAAATTAATTGTAACACTTCCTAACTATTTTATCGTTTCTTTCTCTAAGTTAGCCAACTTGCTTAACAAATTTTTTTTTCTCTACCACTAACCCTTGTTGCGTTACTTTATTATTATTATTATTATTATTATTATTATTATTATTATTATTATTATTATTATTATTATTATTATTGTTATCTTTAGTTTCAAATATGAAAATATTTTATGAGAGTTACCATTTGGGACAACTCACCTACAAAAGCTTATTTTTACAGCACTCTTTTTATAAGAGTCCTTACTTATGTCGTCATTGAAGATGGTCTTAGATTCACTAAGTCACTAATAATTTGGTATGCGTTAGATGACTTGAGTCTACATAAAATCATATATTGTTGTGTAAAATATGAATTTTGAATATATGTAACTGGATACGTTTTCGTATTACCACAATATCTCCGTATTTAGAGCTGTCAAAATCAAATCTGACCCGATAAGTTACCCGAAATCGACCCGGATCCAACCTGATTATGACTCGAAAAGTGAGACCCGAAAACCGACCAAATCCGACCTGAAGTTAACCCGAAACCGATTTGACCCGATATTCAAAGATCCGAACCCGATCCGTTTCTGATCCGTTAGGGACCTGACCCGTTATATACCCGACCCGTGACAGACCCAACCCGTTACAGACCCGACCCGAAAAGAACCCGAAACCGATTGAAACCGACACATAACCGATATAACTTGATTTATAACAATTCGTTACCCGAATTCACTGCCTGGATGTGTTTATAATCTGTATATACGTGAATATGACCTAATTTTGACAAACCTATTTTTTATCTAATATCTAATAACTTTGAAACCATATATTTTTATTAATTTAATTATTTAAGAAGTATATTTATGAAAATAAATTTTTTAAAAGATTTACTAAATATTCAAATAAAAGCAAAATCACCTTGTCTATGCCTATGAAAAGTGATATTAGAGCCTTTCAATTTGGGGTTTCTTTGTTTCATAAATCTCATTGACATTCTTCTTTTTCCAAAATGAGAATCATTTTCCTGCTCTTTAAATAATAATAAATAAAAAAACTAAAATATAGTTTTCATATAATTCCTTTATTTATACCGTACCAATGTGAATATATGATCGTTTATATGTTAAGTTGCTAAATATTTACTTATCTCTACATTTGAAAGTTAATCTCTTATTCTTTTAAGGTATCAAATTCTTTCCTAATCATCTATCATCTATATTCGACAACTAAATAGTAATACACATTGGTATAAATAGAAAAATTCTATTACAAGTTCTTATGTATATATAAACTTAACATCATCTATTATAGACTAGTTTGATATGATAATACACATTTAATGATCATTACCTCACAAATATTTTGTTTTTAAATGACTTATCGACATCATCACTGTCCAATTTATGAATTAACCATCATCATTGTCCGATTTTATCAAAACCGACCTTGACCCGAAATAACCTACTATAACCCGTTCAGGAACCGATCTGATTTTACTAGAACCGACCTTGATCCGAACCCGAAATAACCCGATGTAACCCGTTTAGGAACCGACTCGATTTTACCCGAATATGAAATAACTCGTTATAACCCGTTAAGAAACCGACCCGATTGTACTAGAACCGACCTTGACCCGAACCGAATACAACCCGAACCGACATTGACCCGACCCGAACACAACCCGAACCGACCCGAACCCGATCAAGCAAATAACTGATTTAACCCGACCCGATAATGACCCGACTCGACCCGATATGTAAAATTGACCCGATAAGAACCGACCCGCGATGGATAATCCTAGAATCGACCCGTTGATCCGATTTGACACCCCTATCCGTATTTAGCTATGCTTCTCCCTTTTAATGCTACAAATATCTAGAGATCAAGTCAACATATATCCCCGTGAACCTGTACAATTTGTATGACATTAACTTAGATCAGGCCCCATAATAGGCGCCACTCAAGCTACTACCTAGCTTAAAGCTATTAAGCTAGTGTATTACAGATCCAATATATTTTCACCACACAAAAAATTGAAAAAAAAAACTGAGATGAGCAACGTACTATAGGCCTATAGATATTTCACATGTTTGGCTATGTTGACCCAAGTTCATGGCCAACTCATGCATATGATGTCAACGTCCTCAATCTTCAAAAAAAAATATGATTTTGTTGGTTGTCACATAGCTAGGTTGCGTCAATGAACAACTTCACTGAATTATAGATCCCCTTATTCATATCATACTAACACTATTTTCGAACATTCGTAAAAGATGTTATACTAAGAATACTACAGATTATCAATTTTGAGTTGATCTTAATTACCATGATTCCTTAACTAAAACCGTGTATCTTTATAAAGTAGAGATATTTTCAAATACACCAAACTGAAATGCATTTATAAAGGCTAAAGCCTTAAAACTATGCTATAATTTACGAACAAAAGTGGTGATCCAACTCCTAGAAATTAGTACAATCATAAATATGATTGGGCAAACAATAACTCTTTTTTTTTTTGGCAAAAGAAAATAAAATACAAATTAAGCACCCGATTTAACTGTTGTAAGAAAGAAGACATGAGAGATTCTTATCTGATCTTTATCTGATCTCGTCTATCAGAATTCTCAACTCTTTCGGAGATATAGAGGGATCAAACAACTACTTATAGTACAGAACACAAATACTAGAAATTAAAATACATCCAAGCCGTAAAGGATATTAATACCCATGCAACTTCCATTATGAGGTAAGCGGATTAAGGACTAAGGACATCTGGTAGTAATATTTTATGACAACTTTTCTGTGGACAATCCTATGCCTAGCTAAGCTACTATTGCATTAAAAGCATGCAAGTATGGTACGTGCATGCAGTTATGAAGAAGACCGTTTTGTTTGTTGACAAGACCATGAAATAATTAATTATAAGTTTATAACTCAAAATTTGTTGCTGAGACGTTATAGGTACGCAATAGCATCTAGTGTGAAAGCCGAAAGAGACTCGAAACCTCCCTACAAATTACATTCAGATCGAATTGCTTTGCGTTTGTATTTTATTTATTTATTTTGTCACAAAATTTCTTCCCTTTCAATTTATGGTAACTAACTTCAAACAAAAAGTATTGTTTATACACGATATACAATAAAGTTATTATATTCCCAATAAAATGACCTCTTAATATAACAAAATTATCCCTTAATATACCAAAAGTTACCCCTTAATATAATATAAGTCAACTTTTATTAACTTTGAGGGGTAACTTTTATTAACTTTGAGGGGTAACTTTTATTAGATTGAGGGATTACTTATACTAAGGATACAATAACTTTATTACGTCCTACAATACTTTATGTTATTCTAAATGGGGACAATTAAATGTAATCAAAGGAAAAAGGATATATGTAGGCCTCCATATCTTTTTCACCGAAAGGATAAAACCTAGCTACGTACTTTTTGGCTAAAATGTTCACAACTTCACGTAGAGTAAGGGCTATACCTCAGCCTTTGCTAAGAGACCTCTAATAATGGATATCCAAATTAAGCTCAATTCACTTTAGTGAAGATAGTTCATTAAGTTATGACGGGCTCTTTTTGCTCAATCCAATGTAATACCCAATTAAGGAGATGGTATTAGAAATTATAAAAGGGTTTGACCTTTAGATTTATACATTTTTATATGTAGGGTATTGAAGGGTTTCACATTTCGATGCAAAGTTAACATGAATAAACTTAATGAATACGCCACATACAAATCATATAAAGTGATTAGGAATAATCTTAATAATGGAAATTCAGATTCTTTCGGGTCAAACTGAAAAGAAGGCTCATATGTTGGTAATCATACTACTAATAAGTATAATGTACGTTGAGAATAAAATAAGTTGGTGCGTGCTACAACCTATCTTATAGGAGTAATAAATATATTATTAGCAGGGAAATAAACATAGAGGCTTTTTGAATTTATACCTGATATAAGTTATAGTAGTATACTGAGATTTCAGATATATGTATTGTTATACTATATATAAATATTGAGGTTTCAAATATAACTATTGTTATATCAAATATAAAAGATAAAAATACAAAAAAAATATATCAGATATAGAAATAAAATAATAAAAATGCCTCCATGATATTTATATTAGTTAAACTAAGAATTTCTCAATGAAAATATATATTGGTAACAAATAGAGTAAGGGATGATCATAGTGTTAGTTTTCTCTCAAAATGATAATGCCAAGAATTAATGTCAAAGGTCAAAATTGGGCTCGTTCCTTATTCCTTCAATACAAAAGCTAAGTGTACTTATTTTAACAAATTAAATTAATTATGCTAGTACTATCCGGAGAAATTCCTAAATTTATAACTGTTATAAATATATCACGGGGTATTTTTATAAATATTTTTTTTATATATATGAGATTATAATGTCTATAAATAATATAAATTTTTCTTTATTTTTATATCTTCTATATTTTTATATCTGACATAAAAATTCTATATCTAATAGAATAATATCTATATCTAATATAATAATATATATATTTGATATCTCAATATCCTGATATACCTTTATGGAAATGGGCATGGTAACGTTACTACTGCATCATGTCATTCCCTCACAAGCAATGCTTGCTAGAATTTTGTAAAACTATACCATGCATTGAGGTTGTATGCATGATGAAAAAGCTCAAATTACAGCTCCATCGATCATCACATCATTGCCTAGGCTATAACACTTCATTATCAATATTTGTAGAAAATAAGTACGTTACTCGCCTCAATATGAGATATATGGCACGATACTACTACATAGGCAACTGGTTAATTCATCATTGAAGTACTACAAACTTCACTGCAAAGCTTGGTGATCCCAATGAGCTAATTACGTACTAAACTTGCGATTAGTACAATGTAGCCGACATCTCATACTTACTTGTCCCCCAATTCAGTTTACTATGCATATGTTCATGTGTTAGTTGTACGTGTGCGTGAACCTTCGCTATGCCATCATACAACATTCAGCAATCACATATTTCTTGAATTGAGCTCAACTATTTAAATACAATTTATATCATTGAACAAATAATAAGAATTGGTAAAAGTTCTTAACTATCTTATGGAAATTTTCATTAGCAAGCGCCATATTTCTTTGGATCCTTAAAATTTCCTCCTAAACTATATTAATATCGATATTAATTAATGTTGGTTTCTAATACATACTCTATAGTACACAAAATTAATTGAAGTGCAATGCTTTAATGTATAGTGCAGAAAGTGCTACGTACTAACAACTAAGGATAACTGTCTATGTTGTCTGACACATGACATGACATGACATGGGTATGGGTTTTTAAATTACTGACACTAAATGAATTAATTACTTGAGAGATGCCTCCTTCGGGAGTGTGTCTTACTGTGAACCCTATCGAATTAATACTTTTTAGTTGGATACTTTATAATTTGTGCCTGTATAGATATATTTGGAAAATTTTTATAATTTTATTTTTATATTTGAGATATAATGTCTATACCTAATATGAGTTTTCTGTATTTTTATATCTTAAGTATTTCTAAATCTGATATAACGATAGATATATCTGATATAACAAAATATATATATGAAATTTCAATATCCTGATATAATTTATATCAAATATGAATTAGAAAAACCTCTTTCCACATTTAGACTAGCGAGCCATCTCTCTCTATTTTTTGTTCTCAAAGAGTCAAAGTAAGATGATGAAACGTATCCTTGGTGCAATACCTGCTAAAGAAGGAAAGCTAGATTGTCAAAGAATCGTAGTTGGACGTACAAATCTTCATTATCATTAAACAAAGTCTGTGAGCTAATGAACACATACGTAACCAAAACACAAACATATTGCATTATTGTGCAAGGGAATTTTCTTAATCAACATACTGTAATGTTTGCACCCTCAATAATTTCACAAAATTATTTATCTAGACTCCTTTTATTAGTATGGGCAAAATGTGTCGTTCAAACTGGCTTTAATTCATGTCATAAATCATTTAAAACCTTGCGAGTAAATACTCAATTGAAGTGCTTCAAGTAGGTCATTTTGGTGCGATTAATTTCGATAATACTCTTAGAGATAATTAATCATACAGAAAATACTCTTAGAGTGTTAATTACCACAACTAATTGAAATGTCAGAATGTGCTTAATCAATGATATGTGATCTATAAATCTCTATTAGGCAGCAAATGCTTCCACTGGCCTTCACCTCCTCACTTGCTCTTACTTATACCAACTTGTTCCATACTTCCATCCACCAAAGTACAAGCCATAATTGAAGGCAACGACATTAGTTTCGCCTACCTAATGAGTTACACTCCTATGTTTAATTAAGAACTCAACATGAAATGAAGTCATGCAACAAATTGAGTCGAGGTTAGCTTAGTGAAGCTTTGAGCACAACCATTAAAATAGTGAAGCTTTAAATACCATATGAAAGATTCTCAATCCAAAATGCCCCTCCTTTTTCTTTTATTCAAATCTTCATCCTTCCTTCCCCTCTCCTCCTGACCACCACCTCCGCCAACCATCGCTACCACCACCATACTACCAGCGCCACCTTCGCCACTACCGCAATACAACTGCTACCAGCACCACCAATACTAATTTTTATTTCTAACCTCTTTTTTACAAATATTTCGAAAATTAACCCCCGTTCAAAACAATTTAGAAAAATAACCTTCAATTTAGAACCGTTGTCACTGACAACGGTTTTAAATCCAGTCAGCAATAACCCTTTTACACAGTCAGCATAAAACCGCTGTCAGTGACAACGGTTTCAGTTAAAGTTAAAACCGCTGTCACTAACAGCGGTTTTTCAGTACCTGAGAATCAATTCTTCCATTCACAAATGCATCCTTGGGAAAACAATATGTTCCTAGGTACTGGTGTGACAGCGGTTTTAACTTTAACTAAAACCGTTGTCACTAACAGCGGTTTCATGCTGACTGGGAAGGATTAAAGCTGACTGGGATTTAAAACCGTTACCAGTGACAACGGTTCTAAATCGAAGGTTATTTTTCTAAATTGTTTTGAACGGGGGTTAATTTTCGAAATATTTGTAAAAAAGAGGTTAGAAATAAAAATTGCACTAATTTTTCGGCAATAATCGACGACGTCATGGACAAGTTGACCATATCTTCATCTCAAATAAAAAACTATGGTAAAGGGGAGGGGTGACTTTTAACATAAACGTTTGGCTAGGGTGTCAAATCAGGTCAACGGGTCGGTTCTGGGTTGACCCATCCCGGGTCGATTCTTATCGGGTCGGTTCTTATCGGGTCAATTTTGCCTATCGGGTCGGTTCCGGTTCGGGTCGGGTAATTATCGAGTCGGGTTAAATCGATTATTTGCTTGGTCGAGTTCGGTTCGGGTTGTATTCGGTTCGGGTACAATCGGGTCGGTTCCTAAACGGGTTATATCGGGTTATTTCTGATTCGGGTCAAGGTCGATTATAGTAAAATCGGGTCGGTTCCTGAACAGGTTATAGCGAGGTTATTTCGGGTTTAGGTCATCGATTGTTGAACGGGTTATTTCGGGTCTATGTCGGTTTTGATAAAATCGAACAATGATGATGGTTAATTCATAAATTGGACAATGATGATGTCGATAAGTCATTTAAAAACAAAATATTTATGAGGTAATGATTATTAAATGTGTATTATCCTATCAAATTAGTCTATAACTTACGATGTTAAGTTTATATATACATAAGAACTTGTAATATGTTTAGTTTGAATCGACAATGACAAGTTTAGTTTCAAAGTTATTAGATATTAGGTAAAAAATAGGTCTGTCAAGATTAGGTCATATTTATGTATATTCAGATTATTAAAACAACCAATGAATTCGGGTAACGAATTGTTATAAATCGGGTTATATCGGTTATGTATCGGTTTCAATCGGTTTCGGGTTCTTTTCGGGTCGGGTTCGTAACGGGTCGAGTCCATAACGGGCCGGACACGGATCGGGTTCAGGTCTTTGAATATCGGGTCAAATCGGTTTCGAGTTAACTTCACGTCGGGTTGGCTCGGTTTTTGGGTCTCACTTTTCGGTTTATAATCAGGTCGGTTTCGGGTAACTTATCGGGTCATGTCTGATTCTGACAGCTTTACGTTTGGCCCTAGAGAGGTGTCTAAGTTAAACGTCATTCCCTAAAGCTAGCAGTCTAACTAAAACGTCTCCCCTAGGGGTCAGACGTTTGTATTATATATCTTCCTAGGATTGGAAAGAAAATTTAGATGCCTCTCCTCCTTTTTATATTTTTTCCCGCACTTGATTATTATTTAATTTTAATTGTTATTGTTTACTTAGGGTTAATTTTCACTATTAATTATTATTTATATTTCCATGTTATTATAAATTTCTCTTAAATATTTGTTAAAGTTATTCTAATTATTAAAATTTTTATTTATAATTATTATTAAGAATTATTAGATTATTATAATTTGTATTGATTATAAATTTGAATGGTTATATTAATAAAATATAGAATCATTAGAATTATTATTAATATTGAAGAAAGTTTTTTATTGATAGATTCTTTTAGAAGATTTTGGTGGAAATGATGATAATCATTACCCATATTTTGAAATATTTTGAAATTTCAAAAATATTTCCAAGGAAAGAAGACATTGCTAAATGAGTTAAGTGAATTGCCCTTCAACATGGTTTTAAGTTGATTAAATCTTCGTAAAAAGACGAGAAACTATTTGAGATAAGAACAAGAATTAGGATGATACTGAATGACCAAACACAAAAAATCAATGTTGTAAGTGTAATTTTTTATTAAGGTGGAATGACCCGAAGAATAGTGCTTTATAATTTTGGGTCCTACTTAATTAGTGCAACATGTACAACCGCGAACTGATTATGTATTTAGTGGATAATCGACAAGTTAATAGTCTTAGCAACAATGCACATAATATAAATTGGTTGGTGAATTGCATGCAGCCTAAGCAAAGCCAACGATTATTTTGGCAGCTATGAACTATCTCTATTCAGATGATCATCCAAATGCAAGATATATCCACAACTTTAGAGAACGGGAGAAATTGTTGGAGGGTAATGGAAAGGATTACGTCGGTCAATTCCTTAATCTCACTATAGAGAGTAACTATGTAAATTGGATTTAATTTGGTTTTAACCAGATACCAATGTGATCACACATGCATTTATGTCGCATCTTGAATCAGTCAACTTGTTATATATGTATCCATAGGTCATAGGCATGGAATTTACCCACGAGATCAATATATACAAATTGCCTTTGTTTAAGATCTATAGGGCAACTCCTTGTTATAGGAATTTTCTGATCACCTATGCATATTTTTTTGGGGCTACAAGTAGCTATTTGTGGATGTTGGATAAGCCAAAGTTATTGTATGATAATAATATTCTCCAATAGCAATTGTTACTAATTGGGAGTTAAGTCTTATGGGAGCTATTGGAGAATTGTTTTCAAACTCTACAACACTAACTTTGTACTTGGCACGTCACTATGGATGTAAAGAGCAAGGTTGGATATTTTTAAGGATAAAAGTATGGGCAAGAGGTTTAAAAAGGGTAAGTAGAAGCAAATAATGAAATTGAGGCCTATAAATGAGTATGATCATGTATTTGTGGTCACGAGGACTTTTTTGTGAGTATCATTATCTTGATATGATGAGGTACGTGGAGGGTACCTAACTTGTTTGCGAAAGAAAATTTGGTTAAGTGATGGATGAATGACAAGCTTCATTTTAGCAACAAAACAAAGTGCAAAGTAGATAGCGCATATGCAATGCAACAGAGTTGGTTGTCTTATTCAAATGGATCCTTTGACACCAATTGGCGCAAGATAAACATGACCATTGATGTACAACTCACAAAGATTCGTCAGACTCTGGAGGTATTGAGACGCACTCATGACCAGCAGTAAAAACAAATTCCCTTCCAACATTTGAGTGGTTGTACTTCCCCTAATGTTTATTGCTTTTGATTGAGGAAGAAAACAAATGAGTTCATTTACCTTGTGTCTCGTCTTATACACGCTCATTTCCATCCAAATCAGTTATGTACATAATTATGTACACATTAGAATTACCAAAGTTGACTTGAGAGATATTGGTTCAACAACTTCCAAATCATTCTTCAATTTTGGTTCATTTTAGTATTACTATTAATTATAAAGGCTAAGATTACCACTTATTACTATTATTTATTATTATGACTATTGTTTATTATTATTACTTTTTACTTATTATTTATTATTACTATTATCAACACGGACTATCTATAATATATTTTTGAAGTGAGATACTAAATCTAAGTGTATATCTAAAATTTAAATAAAATTATAACTATTTGACTTTTTTTTTATGTTTACTATTATTAACACTATTTACTTAATAATCTTAAAGTTTGTCATAATTTTGAATATTACAATTTATAATTAATATTATTACTATTATTCTATCAAAGTACTTTTAAATTGTTATTAATAATAACTAATATTATTATTACAATATTAATTTTTTCATAGTACTATAATTTACCCTCACTAAAATTAGTTATTAATCTTAATTCTTATTATTGTTAGTACTAAACAATCCACTAATAATTAACAAAAAATCTACACTAACAATAAGTAAACAACATTAACAATAGTTATGCAATAACTAACATAATTTACTATAATTAAACAATTAATTATATGCTAATGACACTTAAAAGTAATAGTTAATCATAAATAATAATAAATTAAATAATATTAACTAAAATTAATTATTAAGTAATCGCATTTAACTAGAAAAAGTGGGAGCTAGACTTCTAAGTTAGATATGCCCCTTGAGGGTGAACGTTTTTCTCAAACATCTCCTTATTGGGGTGGCCGGAATATTTAAAAGTCCCACCACTTCGCTAGAATAAAAAAACTCGTTTGGCGATTTTTTGTCGGCGTATTCCCCTCCTTATCCGGGATTTATTTTCGACGCGACGATTTATATTGACGACAATTGCGTCGGTGGCTGATGGTGGGTGGTTTGCGGTGGCTGTCTTCCAGCAAACGTGGTTGTAACTTGGGGAGTGGGGAGAAGGAGAGAGAAATGAGAAAAGGAGGAGTGAGTGAAAGGATGAAGGGTAAATGATGAAGAGAGGGGTAAATTATAGGATAAATCGATAATTTACACGGGCATGTAAATGATTTTTAACAAGTCTCAAGAAATATTCGAACAAGAAAATTTTGAATGTTTTAGGCTTGACTGACACAGAAATAAATCCACTTAGCATTAAGAATTTTGTTCTAAAGAAGGATGTAGGCTAATAATGCTATTTATATTGAATCTATAAGTCTATCGACTATTCTATGTTAGAAATTAACCATGGCATTACGTTTAGAGGTGGGCACTGGCTGTATCCGTGCCCTTCATATACCTTGTCATCTTCTCGTGCCGTGTCTAATTGTGGTCGTGCTATGCTGTGCGACCTTTCCCAATAAATCAACCCATAGCCTAGCAATGCCTACGCGTCTGACGTACCGTGTCGCGTTGTACTTTGTGCTGACGTAATTTTTTTAACAAAAAATAAAAATGAAGTACATAATTAAATTGAAAAAAATAATTTTAGATAATTTAAATCATATTATAAGAATATAATAATATTAAAAATAATAGTAATATTAATTGTAGTAATAATAATATTACTGTGCCTTGTGCCAAATTGATATGTTGCTCATGTGCTCGTGCCTATTTTTTATTTTTTGCTATCTGTGTCATGGCCTGCGGCCCATTGCACGGATAGTGTGCGTGTGCTATGTCATGTCACCGAGCTCGTGTCGATTGTGCCAAAACCATGCTAACTCTAATTACGTCTCTGTAAGCAGCAGTTGTAAAAGCCTGACAGCAACTCAAAACGCCAGTTCAGGCAAACTTTAAACGAGTAAAAACCCCCCACATTGCTTCTTCTGATTGACCATACTACATTAGGTGAGTAAAGGCCTTGTTAACCAGCAAAAGAAAGGTTTGACTTACAAACAGATACAATTTTATTGGGAATGAAGCTCCCAATAATAAAACGCCACGTACCCCTCTGAAACCCATTATTAAATGTACACTTTGAGAAATCGATGGATACGCCTACGATGAAGTTACACCAATAGCTGCACTCTTTGATGAAAATCATGAATTATAAATTGATGGATCACATGATATGATATCATAAATACTCCAACAGTGTTTCAGTTTCTTAGTGCTGACGGCTCGCCCGAAGAGAATGACCGCCCACGTTAACTTCCAGCGCCCCACATCTCCGACTCCACACACATGCACAGATGCACTCCTTTACAAGCACCTACGCTCACTCTGCTACCATCCCTTATATATATATGCACAACTTCTCTGTATTCCTTCCTCCCCACCCTCATCCATCTCCTCTCTCTGCCTCTTCAGCTCTCTTTCGCCTGCAGTATTCGAACTCGCTCACCTAAAGCTAGTCACTTTCTGTGAATCTCTTGATGGCAACGCCAAGTTATCCACTTTTTCAGAGTCTACCGCCGCGGCCAATGCCAATGACGACGGACACTAGATTGAGGGCCGGCATCAACCCTGCTCCAAACTGCCCGCGCTGTGCTTCCTCCAACACCAAATTCTGTTACTACAATAATTACAGCTTGACTCAGCCAAGGTTCTTCTGTAAGGGGTGCAGGCGGTACTGGACCAAGGGTGGATCCCTCAGGAATGTACCCGTCGGTGGCGGGTGTCGTAAGAGCCGTCGTTCCAGGGCTGCCAAAGGCTTTTCAAGTACCTTGTCGGGTTCTCATTCTGTCAATAACCCGTCATCCAACTCTTCTTCATCCTCCTGCTCAGAGTCGGGCTGCCCTGATATTGACATGGCAGCAGTTTTTGCCAAGTTCTTGAACCCGGGCCAAGAAAATCGGATTGACGAAAGTAATGAGGCAACAACAAACACATCTTCTGAAGCTTCTTATGGTTCACCAATATCCAGCTCCGGTGGGCTGGAAACCGGGTTGGAGTATCATCAGAAGTTGTCCGATGATTTTCTTGATCTTCTACCCTCTGATAGGAGACAACTTCAAGTAGAAGAAGTGAACCAGAGTTTCATTAGCCCTGATTTGGCCAACTTTGATGACATAATAGAAGATGTTTTCTGGTCAGAAGATTCTAATTTCTCCGTCTGCGAATGGCACCCAGAAACTCAGATGCAGGAATTTGATTCATCATTGCCACCTGCTGAAGAATCGCATACCTCCACAGATCTGTTCTCCAGTGATAATTGGAGCTACTTCGATAGTACAGAATTCGAAGTATTCTCTGAAACTTGACAGTTCACGAGGATGGAAAATTTTGCCATCAGTCTTCTTACTGCTGCTTAGAACCACAAATAACAGAGGAATTCTACACTTGAGGAGTACATTGAAGAGACCGATGACATTGTTTTTTTCTTGGCCACGGGAGGTCTTCCCACTTCTTGTGACCTGTAAGAATTATTTGCTAAAAAGGGATAATTGGTATATGGGAATTCCTATACAGTGAATGAGCTTGTCTGCATCTATATCTGATATAAGGCCATAATATCTTTTTTTTTTTGAAATTGCATTTTTGAGCTTTAAAATGTATTCATATAATATAAAGTTATAATATTAAGAAATTAAATTGTATATAATTTCAACATTTTTACGTGGATCCGCAGTTATACTTTCATTTTTTTTGAAGTTGGTTTTTTAGAAGTGAAATTATACTATTTGCAAATGAAAATATACTTAGAAAAGATAAGTTGTACTACTAAAAAAATAAAGTTACACATAATTTCATCATTTTCGCATGGATTCTTTGTTTTATCTTCATTTCTTTATTAAAGTTCTACTTTTAATAATAAAAGTTTTACTATTTGTAAATAAAAATGTAATTATTGAATATGTTCACAAACATATATCATATATACATTTTTGAAATTCCTCAATAAATTGCATTAAAATCAACAGACTTACATAAGCCAGTGTTGCTAACATTTCTCATATGCTCAATATCATTGGTTCTGTTAACTGACTTACACACATAGTAATCTCTATAGAACTTTTTTTGTTCAGGTAGTTTTTCTTTCCTTTATTCTACTCTCCTTAAAACTCTCAACAGAGTGCATTTCTAGATTCTCATATCCAAATCACTTGGAAGCTAAGTTGCACGCGAATTGATAAATACTAGTACTAAACTGACTTTGTCTGCCATATCCATAAATCTCAGACAACAGCAAAATGTACTGTCTGCCATTCTAGGCTCATAGAGCTAACATAGACTCTTGCTATACAGGACAGTGGATTTAAACAAGTTATTGACAAGAAGTAACAGGCTAGTTTGAGATGTGAGCCTTTGGCTTCCTCTTCCAAAGAATATCCAACATAAATGCATTACTTGCATTGTTAATCCCTTCTTCATTTGATTGAGAACACATGTGAACATATGGCATAAAAACATCAAATCAATGTGACAATGTCATTTAACTAACATCCTTACAGATGTGTCCATTGAGTCAGTGTCTCATACAACTGACATCCATAATGTTTCACCCACGTTAACATCCTCAAAGTATTTTTACATGCAAGAGCTATAAATACAACATTCTCAATCACAGGGTTATCTCCTGATCTTGCCATTTCTTGTTCATGAAAAATCAATAGGAGATAGTTAGGATCAATATACTCTAGAGGGGGGGTAAATAGAGTATGATCGTTTTTCGAATTTAGGCTTTCAAAGCTTTGAAACGGCTTTTAGATGCGGAAATATAATAAAAGTGGTTTCAAGGTCTTTGAAAAGGTTTTCAGGATTTTGACTTGAATAAGCTATCGAGATGTACGAAGTAAGTAAAGCAAAACGAATATGTAAATGCAAATGTAAAGGGGACGATTATTTGTTATGAAGTTCGGCAATGTGCCTCGTCTCCGCCTAGGATTTCCTACCCTTAGGATTTAACGGCTTTTATTTCTTCCCTTAGAGATCTAAAGCCACCTAAAAGATATTCACCCTATCTTCTTTATCATAGCTTTCCCTGGCTACACTTTAGCATCTTAATTCTTAGAAATAAAAATCACCTCACTTTTATGAATCTTTGAGTATTATAATTTCTACTCAAGATAGATCTCTCTTTTTCTTTTGGTCTTTCTTTTTCACACTCAAGAGATACTTGTTTTCTTTTCTTTCAAAATTAATTTATAATGAAAGAGTAAGTACTAGAGAGAAAAGTGTTTGTTGTAGCTTGATTGTTGTGTTTCACGTTGAAGGTTTGTGTATTTCAATGCTTCAGCTCACTCTATTTATAGAGTTACTTGCAATGGATAGGCTTCATAACAGAATCTTCAAAGAGACCGTTGCTTTTGAATCGAAGCTTCAAAATTTTGTACTGACTGTTTCAAAGCAGTTCCACATTTCTCGGGCAGTTACTCTTGAAGTCCACTTAGCCGTTTTGAAATGTAACAGAAACGATTTGAAGTTTGAATTTCGGTTGAGATGTTTTTGCTGATTGAAATTCTTCAACATAAGCACGTCCAACAACTAAATCATCCATGCATATCTTTGACATAATTTGTTCAACTCCATAAACTTAGGAAGACCACATGGTTCAAACTCATCTTGTTAGACTTTTGAATTAATTCAAATTCTTCAAAGTCCATAGCATAACCAACTCTACAAATTAAGGAAGATTTTGAATAAGTCTATGAACTTAGCTTTGCATATGTCTGAAAAACAAACCAACTAATACAAGCAACACAACAAGTAATAAATTATTGTTCCATGCACATAGAAATTATTTTGACTTCCATCACTTACAAAATAAAACATATTAGATTACATCAAGGTGGAGTCTTCAGTTCAGATTCTTTGTCACTTACAACTCTCCGAGTTTTAGGGAGGTAGTCTAGTAGCTTCTAGGATAGTTAGATGGTCACCACTCAAAATACAGAAAGAGAGAAGCTCCCACAGACTACCCCTCAAGCTGATGAGCTTCAATACAACAAGCTACAATCTGATCTAGAATAATATCTCATAAGATCCCTAAACAAGACAGTGAAGGGGAATATGAACAGCTAAGTTCCTTTCTCAAATAATGGGTAGAAATCTTGAGGATTAGGCCCCTCTCAAGTTGCAAGCATTGAAAATAAAGAGTAACAAATGAACAGTAGTAAATCTAAAAAAAAAAAATTATAGGCAGCCATGACTCACAGTCTGAACTAAAACGAGTTTCTTATCAGACTGCCTTACAGCTCAAGACAGAAAGACTCTCCCATGTAGCCTTACAGCAGCAGGAAGCCAAGTATCATATTGAGATATTACTAGACCTGCTTTTGGTAATGCCAAGCAGTAGAGCCATTGATTCTTAAATATGTATACATGGCAACTTGGCAAGCTTGAGCTCTCAAGTTTGACATCAAGCTAGATCCTACCTTGTTGCTATAATCATTATCACATTGTTCGAGTCAAATTATCAAAAATAAATAAGATAAAAATAAAAACTACCCACAGGATGAGGCTCTGAGGGACATAAACTGGCTCTGTTATAATCCCCTCTAATCCGTGAAAAGAAGATTTCCAAGCTTTAAACAACCATTTTGTACCTGAGATAAGCTTAAGCTCAGGACCTCGTCGAGCTCGTCTAGCACTCAGTAGACTTTTCCCAAGCTTGTTCAATGTGGGGCTGGAGCACGCTCATTAGCTATCTCTAAGATGAAGCAACCTAATTGAGACATAACTGGTGGTCAATAATTCCAACTTAACATTTTAAGAAATGGACATAATTTTGGTTGGAACCTGTGAATCGTCATTGTTATAACGTCTTATCAAGCAATGAAACAAATGCATCAATATATCGTCTTTGATCTGCCAAAAGTTATAGCCGGCAATGCCCAAGGAAAACACCTTCTATTAACATCACATGCAATCAATTCAAATCATTTCAGAGATTTCAAATGTAAGATAAATTTTACTGCAATCAATCCAGATGATGCATCTCAAAAACATAATTGCATCACTTGCACAGCCATCTTTACAAAATAATACAGCACATGCTAAAAAGAAATTGCTACACCATTAGGGATTATGGGTAGCAAAGATGGACATACATGAAGGAAAAAGTTATGGCTACAAATCATCATTTCCGATTTCTAGAGAACTAGAGACCGGTCAGATTATTGCTTCACTTCAGGATGCCGTTTGATACTACATTCAACACTACCAAACTAAAGTAGCTGCTGTTATTTACAAATGACAGTTAACAATATCATTTCAAAAAGAGATGCAAGTGTGATAGATGATTCTTGAAAAAAAAAATAACCTTGGTCTTTGGGTAACAAGATGACAGCTGAGAACAGAGTTCATTACCATACTCAAGTCCCTAAAGAAAATCCCTTAAATTGTTAGAACAATTTCAGACATAGATAAGAAGCAATACATACTGCACAAATACACAATGTCTAGAGCCACAAGTTCCGATCTCCAATGTTATGGGCACATTATTACTTGGTCTTGAGTCATCAACCTGTCCTTGGTGCACTAGCTCAAATGGCCTTCGTTCGTCCTGTCTCCCGTTCATAGATTGATCAAGTTGTCAGCTAGGAGTGCACGTAATACTCTAGTATTTGTATCGTATTCTATTGTTTCATGTGTATTTAAGGACAGATTGTTTAGCTTTCATAGAACTTTGTATTGTCTAACCTATTGAGTAGTTGTATGTTTAGACTCCTCACATATTTATTATGCCTTGCTTAGAGTTTGATTATGCGTAGGACTGTCTAGTTTCGATACAATGTTGGGATTTAAGTCCTATAATATTTGCCATACCTAAGAATTCATATTAGGATAAGAATGTTATTTATTTCTTAGTATCCTATTTGCATTGTAGTTTGGTAAATGTTGGAACTTATGTGTTCAAATGTTTGAAGTTTGTAAAAACAAGGAATACCACATTGTTGGGATAAAGAGAGTTGAACCTCTTTAAATAAAGGCTTGTTCAATTACATGGGTGTGACCAAAGGGTTGTCCACTTTTGTGGAAGGAGGGCGGGCTTAGGAAACCAACCAATAAAAACACACTAAGTTGAGCCAGATCTGGTTGGGTCTTTACTAAGTGAGCATGGTATACTTATGTTTTGGACCGTTTTAAATCATGGTTTAAAGAACAGCTTTTATGTGATTAAAGATGATGTTAATCAAGAGCCTTGATTTGCTTAAACGGTGAATTTCCCTTAACTGATAAAGCGTATCTTTGCAAATCAGTTTTGATTTATGATCTAATGTTGTAACCTCCCATTTATTTTCTGATTTAAACTTTTTGACAGTTATCGTTATGACTTGGCTATATATATAACCTTTTCTCAGTGACTTGAAAGTGCACAAAATATTTTTACTCTCTTCTCTCAAATAATTCGAGCAGTAGTAACATTTCAGTGGGTGTTTGTTAGCCCGATAGTTTTGTGCAAATCTATCGGTACTTTACTTGTGAGGCTTTTTTATCCTAGGGAGCATCCGGTGGTTTGTGATTTCTTGTACATTTCTATAGGTAGTGTCGTGAATGTTCAATCGAGTACGTCTCAGGCACATCTCCAAGACCTCGGGTATGGGTGGTTGACTATGGACACGGCTGGGTACGTATCAGGTACGGCTAGATTTACCAAATCCGTATCTAACCCTCCAGCCCCAAAAAAAAAAAAAACAAAATTCAACTAATTTCAACCCAGCCAGCTAGCAGCCCAGAAAAAAAAAAACTAAATCTCATATAAGGCTAGTAGCCTAAAAGAAAAAAAAAACAAAAAACAAAATTCATTTCAAATACATATTAAGCATTTAAGCCCATCAAGCCATGACTTCCCTAACTCTCAATATCTCACTTCTGATTTCTCACTCAACCAAGCAACCGTTCATTCGTTCAGTCCTTGACTTCAGCTTCACAACAGCAGCTGACAGTCGTTCACTCTCCTACTTCAGCCAACAACCGCTCACTTCAGCGGTTCATAACATCATTTCTAATTTATGTTTTATTTTTTTCGTATCCACATATAAATTTTTTGATTTTGTCGTGTCTAGTACCTGTTTCTGTACCTGATTCGTACCGTTGCAACATAGTTCCTAAATAATGCGAGGAATCGGAACTAGAGTTAGTTTCTAATCCAAGACTTCAAGTAAGGACTTGTTCGAGATTGCTCAAGATGTACATTATGATGAATTGACATCTAGATAAAGAAAAAGAACTCAATCGAGTGAAGGAGAAGAATTATAAAGCATGGGTGTGCTTGATTGACATCATGTAAAATTAGAAGTTCAACACTAGTTGAGAACAACGTATGTATGAGGAATTGCGTCATGCATGGTACGTACTGGTCCTAATTTGCACATAGTATTGTAGTTTGTACGAGTTTATTAATCACGTTCACCCTAGAGTTTACATGATAACTTAAATCTAATTTCCATATAATACGAAGTCATGTCTAAGGAGTTTTAGCATGATTAGGATTATGCATTTACTAGGTATTAAGTTTGCATTAATAAAAGATAAAAGTTTTAAAGAGTCCTATTAGGATGAAGTAGTCATTAATGTATCTAGTGCATAAAGATCGAGTCTTTTAATAGTTTAGTTTGAGTTATTAGAAGGATAGAGTTTCATCAAGAAGTAGTCTTAAATTGACAAAGTCTAAGTATTATATTTTGGGATTTTATATCTTAATCATCACTATAAAAATACAAAATTACCAAGTCTAGGAAAACAACTAGCATAATGTAGTTGAATTTACTTTTTAATTATAAAAATCAATGTCAATATCAATATCAAAATCAATATCATTCTGTCCGCACCAATTCCACTACGTATAAGTGTTCCTAATCTATTCAAATTTAAATTTCATGTAAGTTTTAATCTTTAACATTTGAGAGTGGAGAAAGGAGTGTGAAAAAACCATTGTAGTTGTGAATATTTTGAATTGGAGTCATAAAATAGAGAGAAGAGCTGGAGGGGTAAGCTTGAGAGAATAAGAGAGTATTGATCTTGAGCAAAATTAGAAAGAGGATCAACGTGAGGGGATATGTTCTGGGATGGAGTTTTGACTTAATTGTTAGCCTTATAAGCATATAGTTTTTATTTTTGGCTTATTTTCGAGTAAAAAATTTTAAATCAAAAACCGATTAAATCAAGGTTTTTCACTCCTTTCTAGGCCTTAGATGTTTTCCTCATGAAAATCTCTCTTATTTCTCTTATATTTTTAATTTACGAGACTATAGAACCAACATCTAGTCTATACAATTCACTCCACTTGTATAGTTCATCTAAACTAACAAATACTCCCTTCATCTTTTTTTTTTTGCTACATAGAGGCTTTCACAGTATTTTAGGAATAAAGTAATTTTATGGGGACCACATATAGTTAATCAAAAGATTAATTATACTTAATGAAAAATAAATGTACTTGCTTCATGTAATCAGATTTTTACAAATTTGGAGGGAAAGCCAATATGGTGACATTTTTTTTTTCTTCAGATTTTAGGGAATGAAATTCCCAGCTTTACAATTAGAATTTGGCTCCAAAAGTTTCAATAGAATACTACAGCAACCTAAAGTATAAACACAACATCAACTATGTGGGTAATCCCACATTTATTACATTTTCGGATTTGAAAAAATCTACAAAAATTAAAAATAGAGCTGAGACCAGTGGGGGAAAGAAGAATTGAGACTAATTACTCTAAGAAAATCATCATCATTGAGTGATTACAATTACCTGTTGTGTTGTTCATTGAATAGAATCAAAGCATCTGTTGTGAAACTTGTTGACATATATTGGTCGCATCATGTCAAGCTCAAATATGGCTAAAAGAGCATCCTATATCCATCCTACAAGTTTCACATTAGCCGGAACAATAGTGCTTGACCTCAATAAACAACCTGAATAGCAAGCACAAGATTAACCACAACAACAACCACAAGAGCAACCAGCCAGCAATCCAGTACAAAGCAACAGAAGATATTGTGTGCTTAACAACATGGACAAGGCAACAATTGCTGATAAGTTGCAACAAGTATGTTCATATGATCATAGATTACCCCCACAGTTTTAGAAGCCACTGCAAACAAGTTATATCAACAACCTTGCTCAACAATACAATGTGTTAAGATGGACAATAACTAGGATTTGGCAAAGTATAAGAGTTTAAATGACCAGCAATGAACCCATCATTGTTCATAACCTTAAGAGTTAGAGAGTGGGCTAAAAAAGTCTCCTTTAACCAAGAGGACATCAAGCTTATCCCATTGAGAGAAAGAACAACAATTAGAGCATCAAGTGCAAGTATAGGGATCCATATATCAACATTACATAGGCTGATCAAAAGAGATGCAACCAAGAAGCATACAAATTAGGCCTAGATACGAGCTAAGTCGAGCCCTAATATATCTCATTTGGGCTAGTCGAGTTCTCAAGAATTATTTGCGCTCGAGCTCGGGTTCTCTTTTGTAAAGTTTGGGCTTGGCTCGGCTCGGGCTCACCTAATTTCGAGCTTGAGCTAAGCTTTGAGCAATCTAATCCCGAATACCTTACAAGCTAGCTTGACTCATATCCAACCCTAATACAAATTCCATAAAACCAAAGCTGTCAACAACACACATGGTAGGAAGGGTTCACTGGTTCATTAATGTTATTGTACCAACAAACATCACAACAACACTAAGGTTTTTAAACATGTATAATGGCATACATGTGGATGAAAAATGGTTTTACATGTCCAAGGTCACAGTCAGATACTACCTAGCCCCAAAGGAAGATCCACAAAGATAATGCAAGAGAAAGTGGTTTATAATGAAGGTTATCTTCATTACACTAGTTGCAAGGCCACATATCACCCCAGCTGATGATGTGGTCTTTGATGGCAAAATAGGAATATTTTCCTTCATTAAGTTAGTCCCAGCGAAGAGGACAAGTAAAAATAGACCATTAGGCACAATGGAAGTCAAACCAATAACAAGTGTCACCATGCAAGTGATTAAAACAAAATTGGTTACTAACATACTTTAGCAATCAAACAAATCTGGATTGTCCAATATAATGCCACATATATACAAAGATGACCATGTTGTTTGGTTTTGGTGATGACAAGATTTGCAAAAGTATTTGATATTTGTTTAGTGTGTGAAGGTTTCTTGATTCATGTTTTGAAGTAGAAGCAAAGGGAAGTTCAAAATCGTCAAAGTAACAAAAGTCAAATACAATCAAGACGTGGAACGAATAATTACAAATGTTGATCGATAAGTTTCGGAGTAGGGACTTCAATTGAAGTAACAATGAGGTAGCTTCGAGACAAGAGGACATGAAGACTAAGTAGGAGTATACTTAGGATTTATGTAAGTGACAAAAAAACTAGCTAATTGGAACATGCAATAAATAAGCCTAAGTCAATGAGTCAAAGTTCTTTTGGTGCTTTAATGTTCAATTAGGAAAAATTGATTTTGTGAAAACCGATTTTTAGAAGATTCAGCAAAATATTTTTACGTGATTTTGTGAAAACTGATTTTCCTATTTTCACTCTAAGTATTTTGGTGAAAGTTGAATGATAAAATGATTTTTCTTATTTAAATTTAATGGATTTTTTATTTAAAAAACAATTTTGGAAAATAAATCTCCTACTTTCACTCAACCACTTTCTTAGATATTAATTTTTCCAAACTAAGCTACATCTGTTTTTTATTAATACACGTAAAATCATGCATATCCTTTTTTTTTTTTTATCATTGACCTAATCAAAACTACCTGATTTATATCTACTTTATACGATATTATCTTTCCTTAATCCAAAAAAGTGGGTGAAGGAATGGATGCTTGTTTGCTACCTATAAATACAAGATTTTGCTTACTGATTCAATATACAACTGACTCACGCATAAAACTTTTTTCTAGAGAGAAAATTTTCTTTTGTTAGTTATCAAGGCTTAAAATCGCAAGTTCCTTTCTACTAAGTTTTAAAGTCACCGAAATAGTTTTTATTGTAATCTTTGAGAGTAGTAATGACTTGTACTAGGATGACAAGATTGGGTGATCTTGTAAAAGACTTGGAGTCAAGTCTAGAGAAAGAAAGATAAGAGAACAAGAGAGATAGAGTAAGAAACTCCAGTTCTGAGTGGAATTTGAGTTAAGAGTAGCTAATAGATTGTAATTGAGGATTGCTTTATGAATGAAAAGAGTTGAGAAATCTCGAATAGGTCGTGGTTTTTCCCTTTGAGTTGGGGACAAATGGTTTCCACAATAAAATCTCTTATATTCTTTCGTCAAATTCCTTTCTGCTTACAAGTTTCAGTTTAATTCCGTAAAATTTTTTTAATTAACTTACACTTTCAATTCACCCCCTCTTGTAAGTGTTCTTCCCATTCAACAAAGTTTCTCCAAATTTTTTATTTGAGAGCATGATAGTAAAGAATTGAAGTTTATTTGAAGTTGTAAAGATGAATAATTTTATTCGTACAACAACAATTTTGTGAAGATGAGTAGAATGTGAATAATTTTCTTGGTTTGGGGACCTCAAGCAGGATAATGTGAATAACTTTCAAATAGTACAACTTCAATTTCAAATAATTCAACTTGAAATCGGTATAAATTTCACAATTTTTATCGAATATATTTTTGACATATGTCATTTTCATGTGTTGATCTCTACTACGTAGAGGACGTTCAGTAAATTATTGGTTATAATCAAAGCATACTCACCTTTCGAAATTAACTTTTTGGTTTTAAAAAAACAACTTTTAGGCATCTTTAAGCTACGGTTCTGATCAAAAGCAAAGTAGGCCAAATATATGAGCCCTTAACTATAAAAGAACTGATAACATGAATCAAAGCTCTTATAAAATATGAGCAAACTGAATTTTTGTAGTTGACAAATAGATTCAATTGGAGCTTCAAATATTCAAATATATGTTATAAAAAATACTTAGTATATATATACCCATTAACAAAAAGGGCATTTGCATTGCACGAACTTAAATCGATCTTGTCTATCTAATTAAAATTTTCATTATTTTGGGATGTGTTTATTTTACATATTCTCTCATTTTTTGGTGAAATTGCATAGATATGTTGTATTAGAATATATTGATCATGTTAAAAAGGAAGCACAATTTGATACCATCAAAGTTAAATACCTAATTTAGTCCTTAAACAAGTAGAAGGATAAGTAAGTTGGAGTCCATGGGGATCCAATTGTACTAAGCTATCAAAGTTGAATTGGTTGATAATCATGAAATAGTCTAAAAACTCATCAAGACAAACAAATGGGCAAAGGGTGTTGTTACATATAGCAATAACATACATGAAACCTTGGCTATATCTTGCATTCTAAGTTTATTTTATTCTATTCATGATTTTAGTTGATTATTTCTAATCAAGGATTAAGTCTCTTTATTAATAGTTGAAAGAACGGATTGTTATAAGAAAATCAATTCATGAAACAACAAAATCAAGTAACAAACATTTTGTAGTAAAAAAACTTCAATCGAGGATACATACTTTTTATGTCCAAAGAGAGTAAAGATGCATGAATGGCCTAAAACTAAGTCTAAAATGCACTATTTTATATGCGAATGCTTGCCTAAATCCCTCCTAAGATGGTTAGAAAACTATATAGTAGACTTGGTTGAGTTTTGTGAGTTGTTTAATTTATTTTCGTATGTAGGTGTATTTTATGGTGGAAATTATCATATTTTTTTTAAATATATGTGCATTTTTTAAGGACAATTTCAAATTTAAAGCACAAGAGAGCCATATTGTTAACTACAAATGCCTTAGCTCGACTAAAAGATGTTTTTATGTCAAATGATAATTGTCATGGTAACGTATTTCGCATGTTTCATGGTAACATATACCATGATTTTAGAGTTGATCTTGTGTATATTTACCATAAATTAGTTATTTTAATATTTTAGATCTATTCTAATATTGGAAAATTTTTTATTTTAATTGTGAATTCCATATCACTTTAGTCTAATAAATATTTTTCTTTTTTCTGTTAAAAAAATTAAAAATAAGTCACTTTAAGAGCATACCTCCTGATCCAAAGCCATTTAAGCTCACCCCTATGGAAGCTAGTCATACATAGTTGTCGTGCCATTCTTTTAAAGAAGTAAACGCTTGTTATGATCTTGCTCGTGCCAGGTTAGGCAACAAACCCCTTATGTCAAACTTTCCCATTTATTGATGTTATTAAAGATGCTAATCTAATCATTTAGATGGGACAATCACAAGCTAATTTAGATGGAGGTCAACCAAATTCAGTCAAAAATCGATTACCAATGTTGACAAGTTGAGGTGAGCTATTTGAAATGATTCGAAAACTCGTGAAAAGCTCGTTTCGTTAAACAAGTATCAAGTACGATACAAAGCAATATGCCAAAATCTTATATATATTGTCTAGACTAGGGGTGCCACTAATAAGAAACATTTTGTGAGCTACTATCTAGATCTACTCACATAAAGTTTAATTCAAGTTATAAAACTCAACTCAGTCAAGACTTGACTTGAGTGAACACGACTCAACTCGAGATATTGGTGAGTCAAGTCAAGAAGCTAACCCAAACCCAAGCTTAACTTGAATGAGTAAATCATAAGCACCCTTAGTTGGTCTCATTTGGTGATTTTTGTTGCTAAAGGAGCAATCATAAGCTATTTGATATGTGATATTTTTGCTATAAGAATCAACTAACAAGACGTTCACGTTCTTCATGCGTTCATCTACCAAATTGCGCGACAACAGAAGAAACATTATATAGTATCTTATTTGATATATTCTCAACAACATATCAAATATTATCTTTACTTCACCAAAGTTCCGACGGCTTTATCATGTTTTCATGTTGCCACTATTCCAAACTACTGATACAATTTAAGTAGAAAAATTAATGCAAATGCATGTTGTCCACATTTGGAAGGTCAACTTCAACTGCCTTAAACGCCTTGATTGCTAATCGTTGACCCTATGAAGTAAGAGGGAAAATAAATATATAATGTTTTGTTTGTGACCTGTCAACATAATTTTTTCAAACTTAATCATATATTATGCATAGACGACCATATATATATATATAGAGAGAGAGAAAGAGAATTATGGATTACAAATTTGACATCTCACACAGCTGATCATCATGTTTTTAATTCAATAGTCAGCGAATGCGTTTACCTTCTTTGAGTTAGAATGATTTTTGTTTTGGAAAGATTTTTTGTTCACACGGGATATAATAAGGTTATTGTTTGACCAATAAAAGTTATCCTTATTATAACAAAAAAATTCCTTCAATACAACAAAAATCACCCCTATAACAAAAGATATCATTATTTCATATGATAAAAATTGAGATATGTTCGAGAGGAAAATAGTAGGCATATTGTACAAAAACTACTATTTAATAAAACAAAAGTTACTCGTTTATATAACAAAAGTCACCTCTCACTTTAACAAAAATGACTTTGTAAGGGTTTGCCATTTAATATGGTTTATACGTCTCCATTTTACTAAAGTTTTTGTGGGTGTGGGTGTGTTTTTTTGTCTAGTAAATGTAATTAATTTCAATTTTTACAGCTCACAACTTGGGGTACTTGGAAGAGTTGAAGACATTCATAAAAGATGTATGTTCCTCTGGATGTAAAATCTAGTGAACTGGTCGTATGGATGCAGAAGACATGGTTAGTATTCTAATTAATCAATTAGCAAAATGTTTAAAAATTATACTTTGCATCAATTAGCAAAATGTTTAAAAATTATACTTTGCAACTTTGTAATCCCACTATATATTATTGAGTAATATGACGCATGTAATGAGATCATTCATGATATATTTTAGAGGTTATTTTCGTACTTTTATTTTTATATTTGAAATTATAACGTATATACTTAATATATATTTTTCTATCTTTTGTATTTCTATATTTGATATCATAATGTCTATATTTCTATTTTTATACTTGAGATAATAATATCTATACTTATTTTTAAATTTTATTTACTATATTTATACATGAACATTTTATGTGAAAATAAAGATATTATTAGCGTTAGTGTCTTGGATTTATTGAATAAAAGAATAATGTGCGGTAAAGTTCTTCCACACAAAAGAACAAAAGGTTACGATATTAGGTAGTATCATCATTATCATATCATCATCATCTTCTTCATCTTCTTCTTTTCGTTTGATTTATTTATTAAAGTAAGTTCTAATTGAAAGAGTTGGAACTTCATTCATTATCCTTGGACGACCATTATTATATATTAAAATATATTTTAAAACCCTATGTAATCTTAGAAATAGAATCCCACCGCCCAGTGATTATATGTGAGTGTTTGATATTTATTACCCATGATTTATTTGGATATAATTTATTTTGATTTACAGTATTAATTGGTGTTCACCTTCTTTTTTTATCCTTCTGAACAATGCAATGTTGAGCTTGCAATTTGTTAGGAGTACTACTTAGTCCATGTTTGATATACCTTAAAATGATTTAATCGGTAAAAATTAGTATTAATCCATAAAAATTCGCTTAATAAGTAAAAATAAGTTTTAATCAATAAAATATAATTTCAGTTACTAAAATTCAGTAATTTCATACATAAAAACTAGTTAATCATTAAAAATAAGTTTCAATTATATTTAATCTAGAAATATTATTTTACTTCACTAGAGAGCATTTTAACTGAACATGACTACCTTAAAAATTAATTAATCAACCAAAATCAATTGTAAAGAGTAAAAGTAAGTTTCAATTAGTAAAATTAAATTTGATCAGTAAAAGTTATTTTGAATAAAAAACTAATTTTAAATTAGTATAAATTAGTTTTAATTAGTAAAAATTGGTTTTAATTTGGAAAAATGATATCACTATAGTAAAAATCAGGTGAAGTTAGTAAGGCCTTAGGACTTGCAAAACACTCCATGAAGTATAAAAAATTTTAAGATTTTATATTATATACTTAAAATACGGAAAAACTTTAGTAATACTATTATTTTTCAAAATAATAATAAAACCATTTCCACACATTACACCACCCTATATTATTTTTGTGCAAGAATACCCAGAGCTGGCTAAGGTATCTACGACACAGGGTCCGATTTGCTCCATTAGTTAAAAGGATTTTCACTTTACTACATTTAATATACACTTTGACGAAACTGTCAATCAAACCTATCAAAAATATCTAACTATTTCCTAACAATATAATCGAGAAAATAACGGTCGAATTTCATAGAGAAAGTGGGACAGTGTATCGATTTCTATGAATCTTTTATGTTTAATTAATCAAATAGAGGGTTGAGTAATAGTGTAATAAACTAATCTATGAACTAAAAACTTCTAGAGTCAAATATCCCCACTAGTATGTTCTAAGATAATGAAAAATTATACCTTAATTCAATCAAATAAATGTTCAAGTGAAAAGGTGCACCCTAAAAAGTACCATAGATATCTCCAAAGTATCCATTGCTTCCTTATCATGCAATCCTACCTAAGCTCATCCCATGGATTAATACAATCTAGAGCCATTAAGAAAAGCACCCTAACTTCTAAATACATCATTCTACCTACTCCGGTGGAGAATTCTATATCCTTAATTAAAATAATTAAATCCGTCAAACCCCGACTCTACCGTGATAGAGGCAATGTAATAATAACAATGCAGATTAAGCATGAATGAATAATACTTTGAATGATAATTATAACAGAGGAATCACATTACTAGATCCATAACTAGGGTTTAATAGAACCCTAGATTAATAAACTACTCTCACAGAATAAAAAAAAAAAAGTAAAAATAGCATAATGAAATATTCAAGAGAAAAAGAGAAGGAAAATAATATTTGAATTGAATTCGACAACGAAATATTGAATATTAGAGGAATACAAATCTAGAGAGTGTTAGGAGGGTAAAAGTCTAAATCTAAGTCCTCTCCTCTTTGAATTAGCAATGCTAGGGTTAAATAAGAAAAATGTGGGCTTAAATAAGAAAAGCCGCAAAAGATCCTAGAGAGACACTTAGACGAGTCTACTCTTTAAATGGTAAATAAATAATTCTGACAAAAACTATCTTTCTAGGTAAGATTCGAACGAGTCTACTCTCGAAATGCTAAAAAATTGGTTTTGACTAAAATTCACTTTTTGAAGAAGATACGGACGAGTCCTCTGCTGACTCGTTCGAGTCTCCTTTCTTTTGGCACTTTAAGGCTTATGATCTTCTTCCAAAAGACATAGACATTAATTGAGGCGTGGACATGTCTATGCATAGGCCAATGTCACCACAACTCAATCTTTCTTGCCACGTGACCTTTTGCTCGTCGAAACCAAGGTTAGAATTTTATCTTTAGACCTTATCTTCTTTGAGATAGACACCAAGGCTTTGTAAATGACTTCTTATGATGCTTAAACCTTCGTTAATCCTTTAGAATTGCTCTAATATTCCTAAAATCCATCAAAAATAGTAAAAACACCTATAAACGCACCATATAAAGGAAAGTGAATTAAAATCAAGTGAAACCACGCTAAATGCATCTAATCTACATTCAAATATCCTTAAAAACACTCCTAAAATACTTACTAAATATAACTTATCGATTTCTTATAAAATGTAACACATATTAAGGTGGCACAAGGTCCAATTTGGCCCTAGAAACAAGGGTCTCCACTTTTAGTATATATACAATTTGTTACAAAATATAAGATATAGTAGGGTGGTGTAGTGATCAAGGAGCAGAGGTAAAGATTCGATGATTTTAGGATAGATATAATGTTTGAGCAACTTATTAATTTTCCCAAATAGGGCCTAATTTCTTTCATGGCATCTAACTCCAATACCTATTCGATAATTTTGTTAGGTAATTTAGATAAATTTGTATTTATTTTGTGCAAATCAAGGTAATTCAATCTCTCTTTCTTTATTTAACCATTTTATTAACTTGCTTTTCTCCCTTTATTAAGAGGCATGAACTTTTTAAGTAGCATAGGCCCCTAAAATACTTCATCTAGAAAACCCCTCACGTAGGCCCACTAGTGCTTCCTTCCTTCATTTAAGTAATGTATCCCTACCCTATGTTATTATTGTGCAAGGTTAAAATGTCATCGCCCATCGGTGTTCATCAGATCCCTTCCGATTTTTGGAATTTAAAAATTATTCATTGACAAAGATTCATATGACATATACAAAGGGATTGAAATTCAACAAATATATAACAATTAAAATAATCGAAAACCTTTATTTTATAAAAACTATCATCGTTCCATATCAACAATCTTGATATTATCTTCCATCTCACTATATATTACAATCTCCAACAAGGGGGTTCATCGACCTCTTATGGTACCCCGCCTGATTTATTTGTTTGTCGCAATAAAAAAAAAAATTAAAAATTTTTTTTGACCTCTTTTCAATCTCACATAAATTTTTCACCAAAAAACCAATTTATACTATTTGTTACCCATTATGTTGTTTTATTGATTTTGACAACACAAACCAAAACCTAAGGACATTGTAGACACATATTCGAGCCGATATTTTTTGAAGATTTGGCTATTGTTGACCTAATAAATCCTAGTTTTTGAAACTCTAAGGAGAAAAGGAAGAGGGGAAAGAAGGGGGGCTAGCAATACATTATATCAACTGACCTCCAAACATATATATCTTCATGTAAGAGCTCCTTTATAAATATATATTGCTAATATATATATATATATATATATATATATATATATATATATATATATATATATATATATATATATATATATATATATATATATATATATATATATATATATATATATATATATATATATATATATATATATATATATATAAATGTGTTAGATTTCTCTTTAAGTAATCTTTCAGGTGATTACGCAAGAGATCACTAATCAAATAATTTCCATATTATAAGATTATATATATTGATTGTGAAATAATAATTATCCTATAGGTCAAATTGAAGGTCATCATCAAATGATTCAATCATATAATATAAAAATTCAATCATATAATATAAAAAGAAATACAGAAGATATAAAACTAAATTAACCGGTAACAAGTAAAATGTTTTAATTTGCTGGTTAGAGAACGATCCGGAAAAGAATCTAAAACGTCTTAGAAATATAATAATAAAAATAACAAAATCTTCTTCAATGTAGTTTGCCTCTCTTTATCTAAGCAATATTTTTTTATGACACTAGCTTGGAAACACACCGCTATTCCTATCTCTCTTGCAAAATATGTAATACATATATTCAACAAGAGTAGACTTTTTTTTGGGTAATATTAGTGAGTAGGACAAAATCATGAAGAGGAAGAGAGAAGTGGAGAGGAGAACAGAGCTAAACTGTGCTATTGAAGAGCTTTCTTTGCTCAACAAACTCATTGGACGCGCTACAACAACACACAGCAGCAACAGTACTATCAAGGTCAAGCCACCTCATACAGCTGCTGCTGCGAGTGCTACTGCGGCGGGTGTTGGCGCTGCTGATGCTGTTGTGACTGCTGATCATTCTCCACATCAGAAAATTCAGCAAGAATTGGTGGTTCGTAGCATACCCATCAGGCCATTTCTCTCGATTTGCACCTTAATCATTCAAGTTCTTGGTAATTTTTCTCCCTTAAAACTTATGTACTGGTGATATCTTTTTCAAGGAGTAACTATCAACTTTAAATTATTGGGTTATCTGCTAGTCAATATTAGGCTTGTGGATGCCTCGTGTGTGGTAAATGTCGTTTTGTAGCTTTTACTCAACCAACCACAAGTCTATCTGCCCTTCCAAGTTTGTATCCGAAAATAACACCCGTGCCATTTTTATCAACTCAATAGGTTATGCCATTGAAATATATATATATATATATATATATATATATATATATATATATATATATATATATATATATATATATATAAGATTAAGCATAGAAAAATCTATTAGATTTCCATTATACTTTGATTGCACACAAGTGTAGAAGGGTTCCGTAATAAAATTAATTAGTAATAGAAGGATTAACTCGCTAATCTTATAAGTATTTACCGAAATCTATCATATAGTAAGTCCATTTTGTCAAATAGTAGAGGATACCATAGCTCAAAAAGTCAAAATATCGATCACTTCATCGGATTCTTATATCATAAAGTGGGATGGAGCATGATGTTTAGTTAGACGATTCTCCTCCAGGTAAGGTTAGACTAGATATGACACCGTGGCTTTAAAAAAAAAGGTGTGATAGAGAAATGTTCACAATTTATGATTTTCCTGAAAGAGAAAGTAAACTATGGAAAGCTCTAGAGTTATCGAGTGATCTCTTGATAAATGAGAAATTTCAAATTTATACCTAATATAAATATATTATAGCCCATTTTCGTAATTTTATTTCTATACTTGAATTTTTCTGTATTTTTATATCTGATATAACAATACATATATCTATTATAATAATATATATATTTGATATCACAATACTTATATATAATATATTAATATCCTGATATAATTTATATTAGATATGAAATTGAAAAGCCTCTTGATAAATATGGAATAAATCCTTATAAAATGTAATGTATGTATAATTGTATATAGTAAGGTGGACGAGGTCAATAATGATTGATTAGAATTACTATTTTACCAACGAGGGAGTACAGATTGATTATTAGCTTATTTGTGTCAAATGATTGCAGATAAGATAGGACCTACCATGGCTGTAATGAGGCAAGACATCCACAAGAACATTCAGGTAAATAGTTCTTCTTGCTATTTTGCTAGCTCGAACAAACCTTTGTGTAGCTGTGTTTAATTAAGTTGTTAGACACCTAACACCATGTTGAATTACCTAATTAACGTCGCGTCGCGTACATCATGCATGAAATTAATATATGTGACCTAATTACAATTATTGTTCCAAAGAAGAAAGCTTAATAAATTTACATGCAATGTCTCATTAGCACCTACTCCCTCCGTCTCTCATAAATTGCCCCAATTACGAAAAAAAATAACTTTTTTAAGATACAATGAAAATATTTGGGGAACAACAAAAAATGAAAAATCTTTAATAAAATGAGACAATCTTTGAAAGATAATCCAAAATAAAAAATGGGGCAATTTTTAAAAGATAGAGGGAGTACTTTGTAATTTATACGAAGTAGATATATATGCTTAATTTTATAGGATCTTCCTACTTCGTATACAATTATGATGGTTAATTAGTAGTGATGGTGGTGGCAGTAGCTCTAATTTATTGTAGTTGGTTAGTTGTGAAAGTTTTGATGGTGCTGATTAGCTAAATGAAAGCTAAAGTATGATATGATAGTCAAACCCCAATATTAATTGTAATATTTATACCAAAGGCCTAATTGTACTTATTTAGTTGAAGTGGTTTAAGAAAAAAAAAAAAAAAGTATTGGTACGCACAAAAAAATGTTGGCACAGAATGTCAAGTCTCAATCTTGACAAAGTTGCTAATGGATTATCTTGATTTAGACCAAAAATTGCTTGTTGATGGGATCCAAACTCCAAAGAAAAGTTCGACTATAACTTAAAGTTCTTCTCTTTCAACATATAACTGTGCTTTGCAATCTTAAACTGTCATAAAACTATGGATATTAGATAAGTAGATCAGAGGAAGTGGGTTGCAAAGGTGGCTAAGGACAACGTAGAAAGGAAACATTTGACTAAAAATTTAACTGACTCTGTTAGATCTAAACTAAGGCATGCTTGGATTGAAAGAAGAGATCGAATAAAGGTGTTTAGGTGAGGTTGAAGTGGTGACGATTTAGTATTTTCACCTATCATGTCTCCTAAGAGTTCGAACGGCATAATTTCATTTTTATATGTAATCATACATAATTCTGAAAAGAAGAATCTTGTTTAACTTTATACTGTACATATATTTTTGTTTTGACAAAATTTGGTGATCGATAGAGTAACAAATACTCCCTCCGTTCTTTTTGTTCTTTCCGTTTGAAATCCAAGAGAAAACCAAGACAATATTAAATATCATTAATATTTTATAAAAATAATTTAAATTAATTTGAAAATAAGATCATATTCTATTAAAAAAAATAAGCAACTGAGTTTAACATTAAATAAGTAGTGGAATTTCTAAAGTTCATTGCATTAAACAATTAAAAAAATCAACCAATGTACTAAACATCACATGGATAGTGATCCTAACCATACTTTTTCACCCAATCATAATATTAGATTAAAATAGAAGGATTTCAAATGAAAATAACATTTTAAATTTCCAGATGAGGAAAATGGGAAGAAAGAAAAAAAGGAATGGAGGGAGTACAAGTTAGAATGGATCAAATAGAATGTAATTGTCTTTCTAATGAACAATAAATTGTGTACACAATTAGAAAATTCTTCATATCCTTCTTTAAATATCGATAAATAGAGAGAGCTATAAAAAATTGACCCGATTTGACTTACCAACCTAAATTTGCAATGATTATTTGAACCTGACCTGTACCCGTTTCATATGTGAAATCGGTGACACATAACCTGATCTAAACCGGACTTGATATTAATCGATAACTGTCTTAACCTAATATTATATGATCCGAACTCAAACTTACACCCAACCAGATATGAACCGATAATTACCCACCATAGATCATCCTTAAATCCGACTTAATACAATCTAAAACTGAAATAAACCATATTGAAATTGGGAAAATCAAACTCTACATGTACTTGAAAGAATAAATAATCCTACATGACTTGAATCAAACTAAACCCGAACTTGACTTGATGAAGACTCAATTAACTTGACATAACCCAACTCAAATATGACATGAAACTCGATATGATCTGACTTGAACCTGACTTGAGTATTCGAATTGACAACTCTATATATGTGTGTGTTTTGTACAACCTTTCATAATGGGGCCATCGAGAAATCCCATAGCTTTGATGTTAATTTTGGTTTGATTCAACTCATTATGGAGGAATATCTTACTTTTGCTTCAAAATGATATCAACAAATCAATTGTGTGTAGACTAATAAAACAATTTGACAAATAATACTAACAATAAGAGGCTTTCCTAATTCATACTTGATATAAACTATATCAAGATATTAAGATATCAGATATATGTATTATTATATTAGATATAACTATTGTTATATCATATATTGTTATATCAGATATAGAAATATAGAATATACAAAAATATAAAAAAAATTATATCTATTATAGGCATTATGATCTCAGATATAGAAATAAAATTACAAAAATACCCCATGACATATTTATATCAGGTATAAATTAGGAATTTCTTCTAACAATAATAACTCTATACGGAAGATGTATAGCAAAATATGGATCCAAAGTACATGAAACTGAAACACATACATTGAATCAATCAAACAAAAAGGGGCAGAAAATAGTCGAATTTTCAGAAAAATCAGGCTAATTTGGGCTATAATGATCTACTCCGTACTTCCTATAGTATTAACCTAACACATAACTTCACAATATGAGTTATTTCTTGCTTTAGTTAGTGAATTTAGATTTTTATTCCATTTCCCCCTCTATTGTCTATATTAATTGCAGTAAGTGGCATGTACATTGCTTACCAGTTCAGGTCACAATTAGTTTCACCTAATTCTCAGACAAGATTATTCATCTAATTTGTCATTAACCATGTTTCATAAATCCTGACCATAGAGATTGGAGATGCTTTACGATTCTGATCCGACAACATATTCTAATTTGGTAGAGATATTAAACAAAGAAGCAGTTGAGCGATGTGCCAAAAAGGGTGATAGCTGTAGCCAAGCCTTGCTCTGGCTTACCAGGTATGACTGTCAAGTTTTATTGCATACATACTTATTACTACGAAAAATTTCTAATTTATACCTAATATAAATATATTAGAGGATCTTTTTGTAATTATATTTCTATATCTGATATTATAATGTATATACCTAATATGTGTTTTCTTATATTTTTATATATTTTGTATTTCTATATCTGATATAACAATAACTATATCTGATATAACAATGTCAAAAATTGAAATCTCAATATTCTGATATAATTTATACCAGATATGAATTATGAAACTTCTACCAAGAAGTACGCACTTGGTGTAATGGTATAGTTGTTCGGGTTTTTACCTTAGATATTTATTTGATAAACCTAAAGAATTTCAAGAAAATCATAATATACATTAATGCATTTTTTAACATCGATAGAACTTCAATGGTTATGCAATATAGTGCAACAAAATTGATAAAATAATTATATAGTACTCCATAATTAATTGACTCGAGACTTTGAGAGAAAACTCTAATTTTAATGAATCAGTACAAAAAAATAATATGCCTTTCTGACTTCTATAATACAATTTCGTACCTTTCATAAAAAAAATTTGTAAGTCAAGTGTTTGAATAGGTTTTGCCCAAGCATTATATTAGACTATTAGTTTAAAATGGTATCAAGCTGACAATTACTGGCTCAATTGCTGCCTTAACTAGTAACAACATATTAACTAGGAAGTAATATTATATAATGAACAACTTATAATTAGTATAAGCATGGATTAAAAGCATGAAGAGCATTTAATTTCTACTTTCAGATTCCTACAGTTTTGGCAACATGTTCGGGAGCATGGATTAAAAGCATGAAGCCCAAATTTTGTAGAAATCCTTAAGTAACTCTACGTACGTACTATAGTTATTAACTAACTCCTAGTAATATCTGTTTACACTTTCGACTATTGAGCTAGTAGAGGTAAATCAATCTATATGATACAATTTTCTAATCTTGACAGCATTTTTTATATTTTTGGATACTTGAAGGTTGGTTTGGTAATTTCATTGTAGTGTTTTTAGAATAGAAACACTTGAGGTTCAAAATATTAAGTGATACTCCCTCTATCCCTAATTTTTTGGCCCATTTGATTTTTCGCGGTCTCCAAGACACGACTTTAAACGTTTCTGTCTCAAAATCTGTAAGGTAAAGAATTATAAAAACTTGATATTATAAAAATATACACTGAGATGCATCCAATAAGATCTCACTTGAATATATTATTTCTTATAACATGATGAGAATTTGTGGTCAAAATTTTCGAACTTGATTTGACTTTATAAGTAGAAATGGGGCAAAAATTAAGAGACAGATGGAGTACTTAATTGACTACAATTTTAAACACGAGGAATTAGTATTCTTGACCTTATTGTACAAGTATACAAAATCTAGTACGTGTTCAACATCACATTGATGGGATATGATATGTATTGTTTTCATGTGGATGATCAAGGTCCTTGGACTTCACGGCAGCATTGCTTCAAAAGTTAATAGCTGAACCAAGGGAAAGCATGGAGCATATTGTGGGGAACTCTTACGAGACCACTTTGAAGCCTTGGCATGGATGGATTTCATCAGCTGCTTACAAAGTGAATTCACAAACCACCCTTTATTAATAATGTCTAAGATATCATAATTAAGTCCATTTTTATGCCAATAATTGTAATACTTCGTAGTTTTTTTTAGGAGAAATTGTTGATGTGAAATATTATGTTTACGTGGTGATGCAGGTAGCTCTAAAACTTGTGCCTGATACTGATACATTTATTAGCCTACTCATGGACAGAAGTGGAAAATTTGATACTTTTAAAGATGAAGTCCAAGCTTTCATTTCATTACTCCAGCCCCTACTGGAAGATCAACACTCTATTCTAGTAAGTCTCCAGTGTTTTAATTAATTACCACAGTATTATATTTATTGATATAAATACAATACGAGAAATTTTTAATTTATACTTAATATAAATATTATTATGGGATATTTTTATAATTTTATTTCTATATCTTATATGAGATTTTAGTATTTTTATATCTTTTGTATTTCTATATCTTCAGTATTCTGATATATAAATATATATATATATATATATATATTTATATATATATGATATAACAATAGTTATATCTGATATAACAATAGCTATATATGATATAACAATAGTTATATCTGATATCTTAATATATTAATATAATTTATATTAGGTATGAATCTGAAAAATCGGAAAGCCTCAATTCAATAATGTTAGAATTGTTATGAAAAGTGTTCTAATACAAAATGTTGGAAAAGCACCCTCACTGGATCCATTTTTCTTGGTCACTCCTTGATGAAGAGATTATAATCACTCAATTCGATCACCAATGTATAGATCTAGTTAGTAATTCCCTTACCATTTATCATTTTTTTTTTTCAATTTGGATTTAAACCTTAATCTCCAACATAATATATAATTGGGTTAGATGCATGGATTGCAAAGTGTTTGGCACATAAATTTACTAGGAATTTAATATTGAGCGACAAAAAAAGACCTAATTAAAAACATTATAAGACGGTGAAAAGTGCTTAATTTTATTCTCTTTACAAATTACGAGTGGGTGGTTATGGTGGAGATTAATGGCTCCATACAGTGCCCTCCCTATATAGTTGTGTACGTAGAAACATTTCATTGACTTACATAATTTATCTTTCCATATCTTGTGTTTGCATCCAGAATTCGTACGGGCTGGAGAAGCTCAAGTCTATCTAACGACGTTGATCGACTTCGATCTCTTGTAATTACTAAATACTTACTTCTGTATATATTGACCAAAATATAGAGATTAGTATTATAGGCTTTTCTTACGAATTTCTAGTTTAATAGATATATGTATTTTATTCTTGTAAATGCTTTATCTATCTAATGAAGGATAAGCCCTTTTTTTTACATCCCGATGAAAACATACAAAGCAATTAACTACAAAAAACAGGTCAGGTTGCAGGCTGAAATTACCCTATCGTGAGCCCGACCCGCCTGCCTCCTATCAACCTTCTGCACCCAGCAAATTAAGAATTGAACCGTAAATTCCTTAATTTGCCTAATCAGATCATATTATCAATCTGAAGTATCTTACGAGATTCGAAGCAAAGAATCGACAGTAAAGTGTGTAGTCCAATCTGTAAATAACCTAATACAAGGTAAGCCCTCCAAAAGGCACCATTGTAACTTCCCAAGACGTGCTAATGCCTCTGAATGCAAGGCAAAAAGAAGAATAACCAGAAACACAACCCCCTGAACTCACCCTCCCTATAATTCATAACCACAGGAAAAAAAAAAGAAAAAAAAAAGATTTTAGTTTCTGAAAAATATGAGAAAAGAAGTGACAAGAATTAACCCGTGTGCACCCTATTTTGTAAAAACTAGGCTTATATATTGTCATCATTTTGTTTATACCTTTGTGTCAATGCACAAACTGAGAAGTTGGTGTTTTTTCCATCTACGCCCTCTGTTCATGAAATTTTTCTCATTTCCATTTTAGGTTTAACGTGTAAGGTCTAAGCTAATGAACACCCTTGTCTGGCCCTTAAATCTGTTCAAATGGGAGGGACCCTATTAAGAGTCTTTGATCGGCCCGTTTTTAAAAGAGTCTAATAAATTATGGGCTTGATTAGGTCGGACTTTTAAAAAGTCATGTAATAAGTATTTAAAGGATCAAGTCGGATCAATAATGGGTCAATAATCTCCAAGACTTTTAAATACGTACTATAAGGTGTTACAAGCAAAATATCACCCTCTATAGATAAAAATAAACACTCTTTGAACCAACCGGCCCATTTTGTATCTTCATTTGCACGATCCATAAGACATGTGACCTACTCCAACCCCGACGCTGCCCAATGCAAAAGTCTACTGGCCATTATATCATATGATCGATAATTTGTCATGATAAGAAGTTTGTGTTACAAGACACTTTATTCACTATATATAAATATTGACACTTGACCACATAAATAATAAGTGATCGTGTTATAATTTTCATGATTTGAACAGATTACCAATCTACTTAAATGGCGATATGTAGCTTATCAATAATTTCAACACCAAGTGATCAATTAATGTCAATGCCGACATGGTGTAATAGCATAAAAATCACCGAGTACAATATTGCCAACAACAATAAAAATGCTCAGACCTTCCTTGCACTGCCATGCATAATAATATCAAATGTCTTAAAGGGGCTGAAAGCAGTAATTATCCTGAAAAACAGTATGAATTGACAGAACCATGCATGTGTGTGTCCTGTTGGTAAATGTATCTCTATTAACGAGTCAATTTGATTAAGTGGGTAACATAATTAATAATAAATACTAAGTTAATAGCAGATTAATCATAGTTTATACAAATTCAGATAACTTAGCTACTTCTCCTTGATTTTGATTATTAATTAATTACTTGTTAATAGATCTACATACATAAGATCTGGTCAAATAGTGGTCTACCATCTTTTTGTAAGTGAGTACACAGAAACATTGTATCTGTAGAATAAGTATGATATGAGTATAATACCTAGAAGTATGGATAGAGTCAAATACATAACTAAGTTAGGATTAAGGAGGATAAGAATATCTTATGCGTAAATACAACACTATAAATACATATGTATTGTACTCAAATAAATACAAGATTCAATAAAAACAAAATACTTCTCCAAACCCTAAGTACTTCTCTATATACGAGTATTTAGACGTGTTGTCTTGGTATCAGAGCCAGGACTTATTACAGTGGTTCTCACGGCATAAAGCTTCATCATATACCAAGATTCTTACCTAAGAGATGTCTAAACCACCCAAGGATCCGAGTGAAACACCGGTTACCCTTGCTCATCTATGGCAATTCTTTGAAAAAATGAATTCCAATAGGAGCAAGGAAATTCACAGAGGTTCCATAAACATTGCAGAAAAATTGAGCACTCAGAAGTTTACTAAGTGGTCAAAACTAATGCAATTAACCATTAATGGGAGGGGAAGACTCAATCATATCATTGTCGATCCTCCCACTAAGGAATCCTCGGACTATGTCCAATGGGCTCAAAAAGATTAATGGTCAAAGCTTAGATCATTGAAAACATAGAGCCCGAACTGGTAAACCAGTTCTTGGACTTTCCAACAGCCAAAGACTTATGGAAAGGGATCAAGGTCATGTTCGAAAGCGGGAAAGATGGCCTGCACGTATTCGATCTCACAATTAGAGCCAATAGTATAAAGCAAGGGAGGGACACAATTGAAATATACTATGGAAAATTAGTATCCATATGGAAAGGCATTGACAGAATCAAGTCAAACCCGATGAGGTGCTCCGAAGACATAGTAGTGTACAATCAAGAAATAAAGCAAAATAGACTTTACCAGTTCTTAGCCGGTTTAGGAGAGGATCTGGACAAGGATAGGACAGACATAGTGAACCAAGAACCCCTACCCGCGGTGGAAATGGCATATAGTGCAATCCGCCGAGAGATAGCAAGAAAGGGGATAATGAAGGGAGACTTACCGGAGGACCATAACACAGGAGTAAGGAGTGTGCTAAGCATCAAATCACGATCAGATAAGCCATCATCTTGGAATATTGATGACAAGGCTCACCTCCGATGCACTCACTGTGGAGGCACGCGCCACTCAAGAGAGGGTTGCTTCAAGGTAGTGGGCTACCCGAAGTGGTGGCCTGATGTCAAGAAACGACGAGATAAAGGGGGGAGTAAAGGGGAGGACATGAGGAAGAGAGGAGCAGCTTTCATGGGGCAAGGTGCATCCAGGGAGATTAGGGAGGCAAGGGAGAATGAGGCAGCAAAGGAAGAGTCTAGAGGTAGGGTTGAGAGCGAAAGAGGCAGAGAAGGTAAGGGTATGAGCATTTACCCTAAAAGCAGCCCATTTAACTCACCCCCACCTTAATCCAACAGCCTACAATAAACCCTAGGATCTAATGGCACAAATCTAACCCGAGGCTCTACACAATTACCATTTAACTCCCCTCCCTAATCCTACGGCCTACAGCAAACCCTAGGATCTAATGGCACAGATTCGCCCCAATCTTCAACACAATCCCTAACCCTAGCAGCCCACTTGAGGACCGAGGCCCAACTCCCATCAACACAAACCCAAAACCCAACCATAACCCACGCATATTTAGTCACAAAAAAAAAATCAAACCAAATGATCTTCATGGAGTCGCGTGCCACACTCAGTCAGTAAGTTAGTGGAATTTTAATGTGGTGCTACAGACACTATGTTTTTCGATAAAAAGGACTTTGTATCCTATGCCACCCCACAAAAAACCTTAATAGAAGCAGCCAATGAAGATTTTATGAATGTCGTTGGAGCAGGCACTGTTAGAATTGGAGAAAAAATTTCTTTGAATAATTGTCTTTATATACCTAATCTCTCGTATAAACTGTTGTCTATCAGTCAACTTACAAAAGATCTGGGTTGTAATGTTCTAATGACGTCTATTGGGTGTATGATGCTCAAAAAGGGAAGACCATTGGGTGTGGTACTAAAAGGAACAGTCTGTACTATATAGATAAGATGTTCAACAATGAAGGTGTAATGATGAGTCATGGATCCATGGAAGATCAAATCCAATTATGGCATCGACGTTTAGGACATCCATCATTAGGGTATTTGGAACATCTCTTTTCTATTTTTTCTAGATAAAAAATAACCTTAATTATGAAGCTTGTGCTTTAGCTAAAAGTATAAGAATTCTTACCCTAGTAGTCTGAGTCATACTGATAAACCGTTTTACATTATTCATTCTGATGTATAGGGCCCGGCTCTAGAATATGGTGCTCATGGTTATCTATATTATGTTATTTTTATAGATGATTGCACTCGTATGAGCTGGGTTTACTTTATGAAACGTAAATCAGAAGTGTATGAAATTTTTGTTAATTTTCATTAAATTATTTACACCCAATTTCACACAAAAATCAGTATACTAAGATCAGACAATAGGGGAGAATATATCAACCATGACATGAAAACCTTTTGTCATAAATATGGAATCCTTCACCAAACCTCATGCCCTAATACTCCTCAACAAAATGGAGTAGCTTAGTGAAAGAATTGGACCTTATTAGAAATGACCCGAGCACTAATGTTTAAATCTAATGTACCAAAATCCTTCTGGCAGGAGGCTATTGCTATAGCCAACTATCTTACAAATCGCCTTCCCACCCGAAAACTCCGCCATCAAACCCCTTTAGATGTTCTAGGAACATTTGTGTCTATTCCACCATTTCATTCTCTACCTCTAAGAGTATTTGGGTGTGTTGTTTATGTTCATTTACCAAAGAGACAACGTCATAAGTTAGAACCTAGGGCAGTTAAGTGCATATTTGTTGGCTATGGGATAAACCAAAAGGGATATCGGTGACTTGATCTAGTCTCTAACTTGTTACACACCACCATGGACTGTGAGTTTATTGAAACTAGTTTCTTTTACCCCCCCCCCCCCCCCCCCCCCCCCCCCCCCAACCCAACTTTGATGTTAGGGGGAGAGTCTTAGAGACGATCTAAGTTGGTTGTTAGGAAATTTCTCAGCTGACACAAGTACGACGTTTGATATGATATTACAAACTACACCAACAGTACCACAACTAATGGATCCTCCTATTGAGCATCTAGAGGAGGAAGAAGAGGTAAGGGGAGATGATAATATTATGAATGATGTTGTTGATGTTGAAACTAAAAATAAATAGGAAACAATATTGGATAGGACCTCAGAAGGATATCAACTACCACCAAGAAGCACCAGAGGAGTTCCACCTAGGCGTTATGATCCATCCTATGAGCCTTGAAGGTCAAGATACCCAGTACAGAATGCAGCTAATAATGGAAATATGCCTCACACAGCTAAGGGATTTAGCGCAGTAATTTACTCAGAAAAAGTTCTATCTACGGTTAAAGAGGCCTTGAAAAGTGAACCTTAGAGAAAGGTAATGGAAGATGTGATTAATGCCCTAGTACAAAATGACACTTGGGAAAAGTGCAGAATCCCTGAAGGAAAACGAGCTGTAGGATGTCGATGGGTATAAACTGTCAAGTATAAGGCTGATGGAAGCATTGAGCGATACAAGGCAAAGCGTGTAGCAAAAGGATATACACAGGTCTATGGCATAGACTACTCAGAGACATTTTCTCCAGTGGCAAAAATTGATACTATCAGGGTGATTTTTTCAGTTGCAGCAAACAAAGACTGGCCGTTACATCAATTTAATGTAAAAAACACGTTTTAGCATGGTGCAATTACAAAAGAGGTATATATGGAAGCTCCCCTGGTTCTGTACAAGGTTTCTCTCCAAGAGAAGGATGTAAGATAAAAAAGGCACTATATGGTCTGAAACAATCTCCAAGAGCTTGGTTTGGGAGATTTACCTTGGCAATGAAGAAATTCAGATACTATAATCATACACTGTTTTTGAAGAAAAGAGAAGGCTTAATTACATGTTTGATTATCTATGTCGATGATATGATCATTACTGGTGATGACAGAGAAGAAATAGCAAGGTCAAAAGAGAAATTGTTTAAAGAGTTTGAAATGAAAGATCTAGGAAGGCTTAAGTACTTTCTCGGAATTGAAGTCCGCAGATCAAGAATAGGGATTTCTATTTCTCAGAAGAAGTACATTATGGATCTCTTGGCTGAGACTAGTATGATTGACTGCAAGCCAACTCACACTCCTATCATAGTCAATCATGGACTACAGATTGATGAAGAAGCAAAAATGGTAAATCAGACTCAAATATCAAAAACTTGTAGGAAAACTTATCTATCTATCTCATACCCGACCTAATATTGCTTATGCTGTTGAAGTAGTAAGTAGGTTTATGCACAGAGCTCAGTCTCAACATATGGAAGCAGTCTACAGGATCTTGAGATATCTCAAACGGGTGCCAGGAAAAGGATTTACGTATAGGAAGAATGGTCATCTTAGACTTTAAGCTTACACTGATGCAGATTGGGAAGGAGATAGGGATAGCAGGAAATCTACTTCAGGATACTTTACCCTCATTGGAGGAAATCTAGTAACTTGGAAGAGTAAAAAGCAGAAAGTAGCTGTGTTATCAAGTGCGGAGGCTGAATTTCGGGGTGTGGCCAAGGGAATTGGAGAAGTTCTTTGGCTTAGAAAACTTCTCATGGAACTTGGGTTTCCTAAAGAGGAGAGTTGTGAAATTTTCTACGATAATAAAGTTGCGATTCGTATATCTGAAAATCATGTACAGCATGATCAAACTAAACACGTTGAAGTTGATAGGCACTTTATCAAGCATAATCTAGAAGCAGGCATAATCAGTCTTCTATTTGTGCGCTCAGATGATCAAATGGCCGATATTGTAACAAAAGCAGTAGGAGTTAAGTCGTTTGAGAAAGTGTTGAGCAAGTTGGGTCGAAAACCCTACAACCACCTTGAGGGGGAGTGTAGAATAAGTATGATATGAGTATAATACCTAGAAGTATAGATAGGGTCAAATACATAACTAAGCTAGGATTAAGGAGGATAAGAATATCTTATGCGTAAATACAACACTATAAATACGTATGTATTGTACTCAAATAAATACAAGATTCAATAAAAACAAAATACTTCTCAAAATCCTAAGTACTTCTCTATATACGAGTATTTAGACATCCTGTCTGTATCTTCTCTCTATTTAATTTGGAGGGATCAGATGTTATAATCTTATACCTGTAAACTTATCAAGCTGTTTTCGACAGCTCCATCATCTTTCAGTTATTTCTAACAACAAATGGATAAGTACAATCTTAGGGAAAACCAAAATAAGTAGAATTATTTACAATGGATAAACTTTATTTCTATACTTAATATCATACATAAAAAACATTTTTTCTATATTTTTTATATCTTCTGTATCTTTATATATGATATAACAATAGCTACATCTGATCTAACAATAGTTATATTTGATATAACAATACTTATATGTGATTATAATATCTTGATATGAATTATATCATATATGAATTAGGAAAGTCTCATTTACAATGTAAATATTGTTATTTTTTGTTTGTTTAAATGAATGATACCACAATATCAACGAATGTGCTTTACTAGTAAGAAGATGGACTTTATATATATTTAAAAAAAAAAAAAAAAGTCAACTTCAACTCATAAGTCATAATTAAGCCGTCCGATTTGTGATTCCCCTCATTATTGATGCTTCGAAGTAACCAAGAAAAGTTCCACAAATAATTACTTAATTATAATCAAGTGATTGTGTGTAAATGAATTTTTTTTATTATTATATTGCACATATAATAAGGACTCTCCCATGAACTAGTCGTAATAGTATAAATATTATTATCCTTATTTTTTTGTCTAAGATTTATATCGTTAAAAAAGGGTCGATAATAAGATCATATAAAAAAGAAAGATTTAGACCAAGCAACAAAACTTCGAAGGACCATCTAATCTCCATAATTCAAAACCTAGTAGAAAGTATATATAATTCTTTGGGGCTAGAAATCAATTCCCGTGAAATGTATTGTTATCCCAAATTTTCAATTACCAGCTTATTACAAAGTATTACTCTCTAGTTAAGGGTTGTAAAAAAATCCCTCTAATGTGATACGATTATACGAATACAAAGTAATTATTTGGGTTGGGTATATTGTCAATAAACTAATAATTATGGGAGGGGATTAAACTAGCTTAGTTAGCTACACTGTAAACAAGATTACTAAGTTTTATTTTTGTGCAGTGGTCAAAGTTTAATGCATGTTTGCATTCTTTGATGTAGCCATCTAATAAAAGGAACAGGAGGTAATACTGGGAATTTTTTTATTTTTAACCTTCTTTAAAATAATTAGTCGGATGCAAACTAATTCGAAAAATGACACTGGGATTAGCTTTGGGTTAAAACAACTGTCTAGGCCTCTAGGGTAGCGGTTTCACTTGAACCGTGGCATGCCGGTTGGAATTGGGCCAAGGAAAATTTTCTTGAAATCCTTAAATTCGCAAATCAAATAACTTAGAAGGTAATAAGATTGTATAGTGCCCTAAAAATAAGGAGTTTAATAAAATACGCCAATTGGACTCTGGGGTTAGGAGATTACATTCCCCTTAACCCACGCCTTCAATTGAACAAAATTCATCCAAACTATTGATCGGCCAACCCAAGCCCAAATTGATGCATTGAAGTTGCTTAATGTACTAGTGCTACGAGTTCGGATCAGGTCATGTTGGGTTTTGGGTCATATTTTGGGTTGGGTTATATCAACTCAAGTTTTTACTAGGTAAAATTCAAACTTAACACGAATTAAGCTCTGATCAAGTCATGTGGGATTATTTACCCTTTCGGCTACAGGTCGGGTTTGATTCGGTTAAATTGGGTCTGGTTCAATTTTGGGTTCGGTTATACTAATTCAGGTTTGAGTCAGGTTAGTGGTAGGTAATTTCGGGTACGTGTCATATTTAAATGAACCTCCTAGTCTTTCTGTCAATCTTATCGCAAACACCTCTTGGGAGTTAAGCAAATTGAATGGAGTAACTCGCCATTGAGTTCAGCGTAGCCTTTGCCAGAGTGATTCGACCAGCAAGAGATAAGTATTTGGACTTCCATCCAGTAAGACGTCGATCAATCTTTTCACATAGATGACTGAAACTTTGCTTTGTTATTATGTGAATGAGAGTAGGCATTCCCAAGTATAGGCCGAGATCCTCAGTCTGCTCTATACCTATCAAAGTGCTAATTTCATTTTTTAAATCAGTTTGGACATTAGCCGAAAAATAGATACTTGATTTACCTAGGTTGACCTGCCCAGAAGCTTCGCAAAAGTGATTCAAGCCTTAGCCAAGAGAATAACATCATTAGCGAAAAATAGATTAGATAACAAAGGTCCATCCTTACTCGGATAGGTTTCCATCTATTGAGAATTATGGTTTCTTCTACGGTTTGATACAAGCTCTCCATGCGCATCACAAAAATGTAAGGAGAGAGAGGGTCTCCTTGTCTAATGCCTCTTAAGGGTTTTAAGCTTTGAGTCGGTTCACCATTCTAGCAGTGGATATGCAATCCGTGATGATATCAATGATCAGGATAGGTAAATTCATCTGGAGTAAGGTCTCCCTTATGAAGGATCACTTCAATCAATCATAAGCCTTCTCAAAATCCAGTTTGAGAGCCATGAATCCTACCTTACCTTTCTTCTTTTTCATAGAATGAATAACCTCTTGCATTATGACAATGTTGTCTGCCCGGGACAAAACTTGCTTGAGTGTTAGAAATAAGGATGGGAAGCAGCGGTTTAATTCTGTTTATTATGGTCTTAGTGATGATTTTATACAAGATATTACAAAGACCAATTGGTCTAAACTGGTTTGCTTGTTTAGAATGCTCCACCTTTGGTATAAGGGCTATGAATGTTTTGTTAACAGGATCAGGGAGCACTTTACCTTCCAATACCCTTAACACCATGTCGAACACATTCTCCTTAATGATCTCCCAATTTTTTTGATAAACAGTGCTTGATAACCATCAGGGCTAGGAGCTTTCATCTAACCCATTTGCTTCACATCCTCTATTTCCCATTTCTGGAAAGGCTTTGACAAATGTGCCTCGTCTTTGTTAGATAATTCTGGGAATACATCAAGTGGCAGATCATTGGGACTAAGGACTCCATCATCTTCAAAGAGTTTCGCAAAGAAATTCACAACATGATTCTTGACCTCCTTTGTTTCGTTGATCCAGTTTCCGTCATCATCCTTTAAAGCCGATATTTTGGACCTCCATTGCTTAATGACAGTACTGAGGTGGAAGAAGGTGGTATTTTTATCGCCATTTTTAATCCAATCTACTCTTGATTTTTGGTACCAAAACACCTCTTCTCAAATCTCATCTAGCTCTTTTATAAGTTTGTGTTCCAATTTTAACAGACCTCGATAGGGGTTTTCAGCAAGCTTTTTTGAACACCCCTAATCCTTACAAGAAGAATACATTTTTGCTTAAAAATATTGCCAAATACCTCCTTGTTCCAGTCCATTAGTTTCAAAGTCAAATTTGAGAGATTCATGTTTAGAGAGGACTGTTTTGACCAATTGTCTGTAATAAACTCTTCAAACTTCTCATGGATGAGCCAAGTAGCTTGGAACCGGAAAGGCTTAGCTACATTTCCAATAGGTGCGAACCCATTAGGTGAGATAAGTAAAGGAGAATGATTTGAACTAACCAATGGAAGATGCTTAACCTTTGCTTTGTTGAAGTTGAGTCCCCAACTTCCATTACAAAGAGCCCTATCGAGCCTTGCACTTTGCCTTGTATCCATTGTCTTTTCACGCGACCAAGTGTGACTTTCTCCCATAAATTCAACCTCAATCAGTTCCATTTCATTGATCCAAGAGTTGAACCTCTCAGCCCTTCTTAAAGTCTCTTGGTAAGCAGAGTTCCATTCCCAATGGAACCTAGTCTCATTGAAATCACCAGCTAGAAGTCATGGGATATCATGTTGTTGTCCAAACTCATGCAACTCTTGACAAAGAGTTAAACTCTTCGACGAATCTAGACTAGCATAGATGGCAGAGAAGTACCACGGTTCAGCTCCATATCTCCTAATTTCCATGTGAATGTACTACTCATGCTTTAAAATAAGCTCTATTGTGATTGCTTCTTTCTTCCAAAAGACCCATATACCACCATTAAATCCTTGAGCATCAACTCTAATGTGAACATTGTACCCTATAAGCATTGCTAATTCTTCTGCATGAGCTCCTCCCAAATGCGTCTCAACCAAAACCACTACACTAGGTTTGTGTGTACCGATGATGTTTTTGAGAGAAGCCTAAAAATATTTACTACCGTCTCCCTTGACATTCCAGATTAAGCATAAAACTAGAGTGACATTAGAATTTAAATTAGGGATCCAATTAACCATATCTATGGGGATATTATTGATGGTGGTTAAATAAGAATCACTTAGAAGCCTAACAAGGCACTGAATTTTCACAGGTAGCATCATTGTTACCACCAACTCCGGTGGTTCTGGAATCAGTTCTAACCAAGTCTCCAATCTGACTTCCATTACATGGGTCAAGCAGTTTGCCATCACCATGTATGGTATTTCCATTGGTTGTCCCTAGAAAAGGGTCTTTTCTATTGGGATCTGTAGGCTGGTCACTTCTTGAGGAATCAAAAATTGGAGATGGATGTGAGTTGATTTCGGGTGATTAGTTCTAGCTTTGGTGAAGATTCCTTTGAGGATGGACTTGAGATAGAATTATTAATAACTTTGTTTTCCTTGCCTACAGGGTGACTCAACGGGGGGCAGTGTAGGCTTTAAGATCACATTAGGGGCAACAGTTCTTAGGTTGAATTTTTGGCCAACTTTTTGGGTTTTTTTTTAATATGGATAGACTTAGAGTTAATTTTTATTTTATTTTTTGAAAGGATTGGCTTTGAGGTTAATTTTTTATGGGAGGATATTTTCAGTTAAGGTAGGATTTTGATTGGAATCCGGAACTTCATGATTTCTTGGGTCTAAATCAATCTCGTTTAACTTGTATTGAGAGGCAGTTTCAACACGTCTTGTATCCCTTAGCTGTTGCTGGTAAGAATCATTCTTGCCTTCTTCATTTGAATTCAACATAGGAAGTTCTTGATTATGTAGAATTGAGAATCTTAACCCCCCCCCCCCCCCCCCCCCCTTCCTTGGCGATTTCTAACTGGCGTGTTTACTAACATCCAAGGACCAAAATCCTCATAAACTTCCATTGAAGGGATATGGTTGTAAGCTTGAATTGCTCTTCCATGATCCAAAGTACCTACAGGCAAATTGGTGCTATCACTAGCATTAGATTGTTGGGTTGTTTGCAGGACCAGGCATAAATCATCTTTGTGCCCTAATCAACCATAATAGAAACAAACCATACGAATTCCTTCATACTGTATTTTCCAAACTCTATCTTTGAACCAAAATTTTGAAAGAAGTGGTTTAGAAAGATCAATCTCTACGCTTAGTCGTGTGAACTGGCCCCGTTCAGCTCTAGCCGTTGTATTATCGATAAGAAGTACTTTGCCAATTCTTTCCCCAATTTTCTTTAAAAAAACTTACATCAAAGTACTCCACAGCCAGGTCCAGGTTGTTAAAACCTTCATTGGGGTGTTATCCGAGATCAAGTTAGGAACCCATTTTCTAATTATAAGATAATGATCATCAATCATCCATGGCCCTTCAGAAACTACATGGTTAGTGAATCTTGATATATAATAATCACAACCCATATCTTTCAAGGACAGATCTCCCCTTTGGCTCCATTTTTTCTTTAACTTGCGCATGAGACCCATATAAACAATTTTCCCGTCGAACATTTTGATGATGAGTGCATTACGCCAGGGAATTCATAGCCTTTTTTCTCTTCCTTAGATAGAAGAATGAATAGACACCTCTCTTGATCGACTATCATATGAGGAGTCATCATCATCTGAGCTATCTTCATCTAAATCCACTTCAAAGGAGGGATTTGGAAAGACCTGTTTTGCTTCACCTTAGATGATATCACGGAAGGACCTTAGACCACTCTCAGCAATGGGCAAAAATTTTCCTCATCCCTCTCTCTATAACCACTTCCTCCCTCTTCCACATCACTTTTCCCCATGGATGAGAATTTTTTCCAAAAATCATCCCACCAATGAGTAAAAAAATTTCTCATCAGACTCTCTCTACCCACTTATTCTCTCTCTTACTTTCTACCATATCTCATTATATTTTTTATCTCCTACTTAACTATATCAATTATATTAATTATTACATTAACCATACATTTATAAATATTAATGACGTCAATTAACTTAATGTAGCGCAATTCTTCATAATGCATATAATTATGCCGTTCATCTTCAACTATCATGTTGTGCATAATGATACATGCTTTCATAATATCGGCTAATATGTCTTTATCATACACAAGAGATGGTTGTCGTATAATAGCAAATCTCACTTGTAAAACTCCAAATGCACGTTCAACATTCTTTCGGGCTGCTGCTTGCTTACAAGCAAAAAGTCTTTGCTTATTAGTCTGAGAAAGAGTTATTCCTTGGATGAATGTAGTGCAATTTGGATAAATACCATCAATAAGGTAGTACCCCATATTGTATTGATGTCCATTAACCGTATAACGTATAGGGGTGTTATACCTTGTAAAACATCGTCGAAAACAGGAGAACGGTATAGAACATTAAGATCATATCATGAACCTGGAATGCCAAAAAAAGCATGCCAAATCCATAAAGCATAATCATCAATGGCTTCGAGTATAAGGGTTGCTCTGCCACTTCGTCCCGCGTATTGTGCTTTCCATGCGGTCGGACAATTCTTCCACTCCCAATGCATGCATTCGATACTACCAATCATACCAGGAAATCCTCGACTTGCGTTTTGATGAAGGATTCGTTGTAAATCTTCATTAGTAGGACTTCTTAAGTAATCCGCTTTAAAATTCTTGATTACCCCTTTAATAGAATGATGTAGTGATAATCTTGCCGTTGTTTGACCTATACGTAGGTATTCATCCACAGCATCCAGAGCTAACCCGTATGCTAATATTCTCATAGCTGTAGTGCATTTTTGCAAGCTTGATAAACCCAACCTTCCAGTAGCATTTGGCCTTTGTTGGAAGAACACATCATTTGCCACCACAGTGTCCATTATACGACAGATAAGAGGTTTATTCATTTGAAATCTCCGCCGAAAAATGTTTTCATTGTATACCGGTTGAGCTCCAAAGTAATCATTAAACAAACGATGATGCCCTTCTTCACGATTTCGATCCTTAGGAATGATAGTGTCACCACCCTCATTCTATTTATATTGTCTTCATGGTTGAGGACGGGGAATTAAGGAGTTTGATAAATATGGGATGACATAGTCATCAATCGCATGATCAATCTCTTGATATAGTTCTTCATCAGAAGAACTAGAGCTAGAACTTTTTTAGAACAACATTATTTTTAGCTTATAGTGTTTGAGCATAAGAAATTTGAGTTGGGAATATCATTCTCTAATAAACGGTTATATACACAACTTGCCAACTATATTCCTACTATTCATGTATGCAAATTATTATATAAATAGTAAGAATTCATTAAATCTAACCTACAAAAAAACAACACATGTAACATTTTTCAATGTTAATGACTATGACCATACATTTATGACTGAATGACAATACAACATACTGCAACTGATGTATACAAGTTATTGAAAGATAAAAATACATGTTTCAGTTGAGCATGTGAAATTTGCAATCATTGAATTTATCATTTGATGTATATAAGTCACTGAAAAGTATAATTATTTAAAAAGATTCAAATTGAAAATCAAACAACATTGAAAGGGAGATTGAAAATGTCCCGTACATGAAGATATTAATAAAGGCAAAGTAAAATAAACTTAGATTAATAAAAACACAGTCTGATACATAATTAAAACAAACTAGTACAAGATTATCACTTGAACTAAATTAAAGCATACAACAATACCAAGCAAATTAAAACGATAAAACGAATTTCCATATCTATAATCTAAGTATCGAAATATAGTTCCATCATCAATCTCTGTATGAATTGTTCTTCTTGGGGAGTTAGAGAAGTCTTTGACATCAACACTTGCAACATATCAAACTTCAATTTCAGTCTTTCCATCATGACTTTTTCCTTCTCCATTTGAAATTTTTCCTTCTCCAATTGAATATGTTCTTGCTCAATCTCTAGTTGTTTTTCTTTCCTCCTTTCTCTTGCCCTTTCAAACTCTAATTTCTCTTTTCTGAGGTTGATATCACTGCCTCTAAGTTCTGAATATGCTGTTAGGCTTTGACCAACGACCAATGCAACCTCATCTGATTCAACCCCCTTGGCTTTTCATAACTTAGCCTTAGCTTTCTTCACACCATCTGGATGAGGTTTCCTAGCAGACATTTAAGAACCACTAGCTACAGCAGTTGTCTCCTCGTCATCAACTCTAACTCTTTTACCACTACCACAACTATCAAGATCGGAAGCTTGGGTAACCTAGACCCTCTCTTTCTTCGACGTAGCCGACCTCATTTTTTCTTCCCATTTATTGTACTTTCTCAACATCTCCCAAACATTCTCAAACATAAAAATTTTCTTATGAGAATTACGAAAAAGAACATGGGCAGTTCGAATTTCATCTACCTCGTTCATGCCGCTCCCCTTTAATCGCTGAGATTCTTCGTAGCAAGCAACCCACTTCATGGTGTCTTGTGACAATCTTCTCCAACGATTCTCTATTATTTTGATTGTTCGTTGTGGCAATTCATGTGGTCTGTTGGCCCGAGCTAGCTCGTACGATGCATACACTTGTTTCCAAAAGTCGGATGCTTTTTGGCCAGTACCGATAATGTTGTCAGTATAATGCAACATGTAGCTTGAAATCAAAGCCTCATCCACTCTAATAGACCAATTTGACTTGGTTGACACAAAATTTTGTGGAGGTGGAGTTGGATTGAAGGACAACGGATGCGATATAATCGGCTCCAATGGGTATTGTGGTGTATTCGGAACATTTTTTTCACCGTCTTCATCTTCATTTTCGTCATATTGACTGTTTTTTCCCTCGTACATGGATGTAGAAGTTGGATTATTATTTTCAGAAGCTTGAATATAACTTTGGTAATTTTGTGGAGGGATTTGTAGTGGAATATTTTGAGATAAATTAGATGAATTCCCTCCCATTCTTTGCATAAAAAGATTAAAATTAGGATGATTTATGAAATCATCATCAAAACCATAAACATTTTTAGAAAAATTAGGATCCATATATTTTTTTCTTTTTTTTAAAGATTTTTTTACTTACCAAACTTGCAATAATAATAATACTTATAATAGTAGTAATAATAACAATAATAATAATAACAATAATAACAATAATAGTAATAACAATAATAATAAGAAGAAGAAGAAGAAAAACAACAAAAACAACAAGAATAAGAATAATAATGTTGATCTTAAGTAAATATTGCAAAGAAATATGAAATTAATAATAATAATAATAATAATAATAATAATAGAAGTTAAGCAATTTAGATGTATGAAGGAGAAAACAAAAGTTGTGCAAAACTATATCAATACGGATGTCTATTTATAGATCAAAAAAATTCATGACCGTTGATACAAATTTTTTTTATTTTTATAAAGTATATTTCAAGAAAATAGCCGTTGAAAATATAACCGTCGTAATAAAACAGATTATTCTGATTGGTCAGTTATTGACACTTGGCAGCTTATGATTGAACAACTTTACACATCAGCAAATTTTTTTTTATAGGTGGGACCCACCTAATGAGGAAAATAAATTTTCCTCACTTGATGAGGAAAATCAGATTTCCTCATATTGCAAGAGGAAAACTTCCTCATTGATGGAGCTACCCATTTTTCCTCATGCGTGATTTTCCTCATGCTTGAGGAAAAATTTGACCATTGGTGGGAATGGTCTTATGGATGATCCAGTGGTTGCATTGTTGATATTCTTGATATCGTTTCTAGTTCGTGTATCTAATCCTTCCTCACAGATATTCATGCTTGAATCCATAGACCAAAGATGAGACTAGTAATATTTCTTTTAGGTTTCTTTTTTGATCTGTTTAGTTGATCTAATTCCTCTTGAGAACAAGGAAAGGCTTTAGGTTTTTCAGAGAAAGAATTCATTTTAACAAGTGATAATAATTTAGTCCTCCTTTAATAGGACTCCCAAGCATCCCACTTATTTTACAATTTTCTTTGATTAACGATTAGTGTTTCTTATTTTAAGGCAACTAACTTGACTGTGTTGAAAGAGAAAAATGCGAGAAGAAGTTGGACTTGCTAGACAAGCAAAATAACGCTTTCTTGGAGAGCAGTTTTAGGAACAGACAAAATAACTACTTTGAGGATAAGAAATGTTTTAGAGAAAAAATTCAATATATTATTTTCCAAACTTTTCTTTTAATTTAACTCGTTGAAAACCTCCCGTTAAACCATTTAAACATAGAAAATACTTTGTTCCAATTCATTGTTATGTTTCTTTGTGTTCGACACTATTAGTAGGCTTTAAATCAAACAAAAATCTTAAAAGTAAACTCATATTTTTAGTTTTTATGTCTTCTCTTTACAAAATATTATAACTCAATCGTTTCTAGGATTTGCCCAACTCTGTGACTCGATGTGAGTATCTTATAGAAACTTGATTGTGCACTCCTATAAGAAGCTCTAATTTGAAATATTTAATATTGGCTTCACTTAATCACTGATTCTTCTTGTTGTAGGATACGTTGATCATAAGGGCTTTTCTTGTTCCAACCCTAAAATTTGCTCCTATAGTGGAATTTACCTATTAAAATACCTAACTTAATAACTATTGAACTGATCATAAACTAATTAAATTTGCTTATCATCACCAAAACTAATGGACCTATTCTTAGTTGCTCATCACAAGATAGTTGCTCATGCGCACACTAATCAACTTATGAAGATCAAGACCATCAAAAGGAGGGGAAATGTAATTAGAATGACAAAAGTATGTGGATGTCAACTAGCTTAGTTGGTTAAAGTCTTAAAATGTGGTATTTTAGTCCTGATATCAAATCCCGTCTATATCAGTTGTGTCTTGCCTTTTGCGGCTCTCTTTACTTAAAAAAATGACAAAAGCATATGATCATTCAAATTTGGGCATGAACTAATGTATATCGTTTTAAAAAATGCTATAATTAGGTCCTTAGACTTCATTTCTGCACTAAACATATTGCAATTGAACCAAGGGAAAGCATGGAACAAATTGTTGGGAACTCTTATGAAATGAACCTGAAACCTTGGCATGGATTGATTGCAGCGGCTGCTTAATTATTAAGTAATTCCAATTTCTTCCATTCCCCTATAATTAACTTAGTATGCGCTTTTATTTTGTTGTCACATACAGAGTAATAATCAACCAACTAAATACATTTACAAGACCAACTCTTTTCTTTATTTTGTTTTCCTTGAAACACTAATAGATAGATATATAAACAAACATATAATGCTCATCATCTATGTATATCAATGTGTGATGTATATAGATCTTTAGTGAACAAATCCTAAATAATTAGGATCCTAATTCAAAATCATGCATGCATTGTCATATAGGGCTTTATTTGTTCCTAAAGATGGCCACACTTACTAAACAATAAGTTGTGTCACTCTCAATACCAATGCTCTATTACTTATTATTGAAACTATGATAAATAAAAAAATCATCATAAGTACATCGCCAAATCTTTTTTTAAAGTTTCGGAGTTGAAGTAATAAGATGGCCACCCTTGTAATTTCTCACACTAACTAATTCTTCAAATTCCTCTATCCAAAACTTTTGTCATGTACGTAGTGCGAGTAATTTAAACTACTAATACTACTAATATGATAGAGATACGTAGTACGAATTTGCTTAGTACCAGTGGCGGAGTCAGGATTTTATTGTTGTAGGGGTGAAAAGTTAACACCAATGTAAACATTGTTTTCATCATATTTATGAAAAGCAAACGCTAAGTTTATACAAAATCAAGTACTCCCTAAACACTATACTGGTTTTTCATTTAATCAAGTTTTATGTTACACACTATTAGTATTTTATTTTTTATTTTTTCCCAAAGTAAATAAGAAAAATAACAGACACAAAAATTACCCACGAATGATTAAGAAAAAAGAGTTGCAGTTTGAAGCTATAGAGGTTCGGAGCAGCTCATTAAAAGTTAAGTATAGCAAACTTAGAAATTTAACTATATATTTGTTACTCATGCTCTTTTTTATTCTTTAATTCGCTTTTTATGCAAATTTTGATTTAAAATTAAAATTTAAAAGAAATTCAATTAAAAATTATATTAAAAAAATCATATTTAAAAAATATACAGATAAATCTATCAAAATTCCAAATTAATATATTTTTTTATTATTTAGTCAAAATTTAATTATAAAATTGAGAATAACAAAATAGAAACATAAAGTATTATATATGTTATGAAAATTCTCTTCTACTGTTATTTTTAAAAAAAAGCTTTACGTGTTATTTTAATGTTTTTTTTTTAAATATGCCATTATAATTTATATTTTGTTATTTCGTATATTGGTTTCCATCTTTTTCTTAGTTAGCTGATAAATGTACCTAATTATAATTAGTGCTTCGTATTGGTTTCTTCTTCCTTCCTCAATTTTTGTCCTATTGCGTAGAAAGTATATTGGCAACTTAAGCTCACCAAAGCGCCTAATCCCCTTATTTGTATTATCTTGAGCTTAATCACCAAACAATCTGGTTCACCCCAATTCCTGTGTCCAAATGATGGTTCAAAAATTCTTCTATAATATGTCGCTAATGCGAGAAATCGCATACCCAAATGAAAATAATTGTAAATTAATTCAAGAAAAAAAAAAAAAAAAATTGGGATGACAATTACAGAAATAGTCCTACTATGAAGAAGGAGATCACTTGGACTTTATGGGATACAGGTACAGAAGTTGGAAAGAGAGTGGAGACTTGGAGAAGTCTGAGTGAATAAATCGTGAAAATTAATGGGTGTCAACGATGCCCTAAAAAAACATTTAAAAACCCATAAGAACGGTGACCCACCCGAACCCAACCCAAAGGCCGGGTCTAATTTTACAAGTTCATCAATCATTTAATCTAATTAATCGTCTTGCAAAGCAGGGTGTCGCATTTAAGATTAAGCAACGCATCTAGCCAGAATGATAATCCATTTAGAGGCCCAGAGTTTCAAGTAAGGGTCAGTGTTTATTACCAAACAAGCATAAATCAATTGTCAGATCTCATAGTGAATTATCATGAAAATCAGTCCAAATATCTCAAATTTAGAAACTAGAAACTAAATAACTTCAGATCACCAGATTCAAGCATCAAACACGAGATACTCGTAAGACAGGGACGATAAATCTTAAATCAAAATTTTGAATAAGAATTAAAAAAAAAAAAAAAAAAAAGGGAAAGCCATCAGAAACCAAAAGTGTATCCACAAAAGCATGACGCTTAATACGGTCCGCATCATGGCTCGACCCGAAAGGATCGCATCATATGAGCTTCCCAAGTAGAAAACATAAAACAAAGAGAAGAGAAGAGAAGAGAGAGCTCAGAGTAAAATGGGTAATAGAGAGTTATCAGCACGAATCAATCAGAGTGGTGCATGACAATCTTAGTCTCATCATCGCTCCTAATTCAAGCACGATTACAAAATCGAAATGCAGGGAATAAAGCTGGGATATTTGTGTCGAGTTTAAGAGATGGAGGCACAGAGTGAGTGGATTATATTGCGGAAGAGAGGCGGGTGGTTTCCATGTGCAAAACCCTAATCATCTGCTTGGGCCTGTTTTTGTGAATATCACATTTCCTCATAATTCATAACATAGCCCACTTTTTTCATAGCCCGTGTTATTCTTTATGTTAAGTATTTTTAATAAATAACCTACTTGTAAATTATTTAATTCTAGACATGTGGATAAACAGAGAGGGGAAAATTACAACCGTTCAAATAAGAGGAGTCCTGTTAAGGATTCTTAATCGCACCATTTGTAAAATAGCCTAAATAATAATAGGTCTAATGGATCGGTCTCTTAAAAAGTCATGTTTTATTGGGTTAGTAGTTTTCAAAACTTTTAAACACGAAAAAAAATTTCTCTCCCTACTCTTAAATTTTTATCCCACCAATAACAAATTCAAAGTTCCTTCTTTACTCTCTTCTACATTTTGCCATACCCCATCACATTCTACCGTTTACTTATTTTTCTACCTAATACTTTTCAATAATTAATCATAAATATTTATATTATATAATTAGTTAACTATTTATAGACTAATAAGATAATAATTATTAAGTTAATTATAGTTATAAATTAGTGAAAGAAATACTTGAATAACTAGTGAGTCATGGGAACTATTATGATGAACTATTATGATTCTTTTTCATAGAAATAGAAAAAATTCACACAATTTTTGTAGGGAAATTCAATAAAAAAAATTAAAATAACTATTATGTAAAATTTTATGTAATAATATTTTTTGATGGAAAATATATCTTTTAACAAATAAAATATATATTACTATAAAAAAAATCAACTAATGTATTAAATTTATAGAGTCTTATAATGAATAAATTTACTCTCTTGTCAACCTTAATGTATCATATAACTATCAAATATCTCAAATTTAAGATTTTTAGTTTTAGTTTTTTGATAAAATACAATCAAAATTTTATTTTGGTGGATATTAGGTATAATGATAATGGTAAGTTTATATGTAGTTGCATCTTCAGTATTATAATATTTGTAATTTTATGATTTGCTAAATATACCTTTAATATACAATGCGACATTCAACTATTGAAAAATATAAGTATTCTATCAATACTTATTTAAAGATATCATCATTATTCTACTCAATTTGATTAGTTTGCTTCTAAAAAAATATTGTTTCATTAGTATACCTTGTGTGTTCCTTTTTTTAATAAATTTTTTCAATTATTTTTACAATGGTAAAATTATTTTACGGATAAAATTAGTAATATAAAATAAAATAATTATATTTTATATAATCATATGTTTACTAGCTATGTAAATACCAATCGAGGAAACATCGTACATATTTGTATTCCTTATGTTGCGACAATGAAACACGGCGTATGGACAATGGACTACTCATTTTATGGCACACTAGATGATGATTATCACCATCCTTTCCTATTTTTTATTCCTTTTGAACCTTGTATTCCTTAACATTATATATGTCATGATCCATAGATAGCCTAGGTTTTTTTTTTTAACCAAGTAGCCTAGCTCTAACGTTATTCGTATAGTAGAAATCATTAATTTTTTCAAAAGATGGAAATCATTAAATTTTTTAAACTATGGAAATCATTAATTTTTTTAATGAAGTTGTTGGAATTTATATCTAATATGTGTGAGAAATTGTATTATTTAGAACTAAAGTAGCATTATTTGAAAATAAAGTTATACAAATTGTATAAATCTTGGCCATTTCAATTCTATCGTAATAAGGCAAGTTTTGCTAATTTCTGTATTTCCACTTTTTTCATGGCACGCGATGAATCAAGCGGGGAAAATTCTTTATAGAAACAACTTAACTTATAACGTGTTTGAAATATAGACCGAGTTTTGACCGAGTTGGCTAAGTTACAATACAAACTTTTTTTCCATGACTCGGTCAAAACTTAGTCAAAGCTTGATCGACTCGATTGGACTTGACTCGAGATCGAACTCAACTCGACAAGTAAAGCTCGACACGAGAAGCTCACGTAGAGCTCGAACTTTTATTTATAATATATATTTATATAAAAATATGCTTAAAATATAAAATTATAGATAAAAAAAAAAGTTGTTACATGTATGAAATAAAATACGGATTTATTGTTGGATTATCCAAAACGATTCATATCAAATGATTGATATAATATTGGATTAATTCTATAAACCTAAACGACCCTATAGTATAATTATTACATTCTTAATACTCTTAAAAGAAGGTCAACATAAACTTTCACTAAAAAGATCAACAAGGGGAGAGAAAAACAACATTAGTAAAATTCAAAGAGTAGCAAGAAAAATACTTTAAAAGGGGAAAGAGGGTATACAACGTTGATTCCGTTCCTTAAATTATTTCTTCCCTTTAATATTGTATTTTATAAAATTTCCTTGCGCAATGAATCACAAAAAGCTGCAGTAGCACATTGGTACAATCTTATGTCTAAAGATTCCAGGTTCGACCCCTGGCTGCAGCAAATAAATATTTTGAAAAAATGTTTCCATTATTTTTGATATGTATAAATACTTGATCAATGAGAATGCAATTAGTGGTGGGTAATTTTACTCTTTCGGGTTTGGTTTGACTAGGACATAAACTCGGCATGTAAGGATCCTGACACGTCGGGTTTGGTTTAGTTAATTCGGGTCCAGTTTAATTTTGGGCTTGGATTGTTCTAATTTAGAGGTTTGAGTTGGGTTAGTGGTGGATAATTTTGGATATAAGTTATATTTGAGTCGGATATTATTGGGTCGAATAATTATCAAGTTTTGGATAGTAACGAGTTTGAATCATTATTTGGGATGTTTAGTCAACTATTTCGGGTTCAAGTTAGATTTGGATCGTATAACTAGTACGATGAAACATTAAATTCCGGAAGAATTTCTATCCCTTACAAAACGTAACAAAACACTACAATATGTTCAATCAAAGTTGGGTCAAATAATTATCAAGTGGGATATTATATCATGCAGGTCAAATTTAGATTATATAACTATTTGGATGGATAAATTAAATTTACAAAAGAAATTATGTCCCTAACAAAATGTTCCCAAAATTTCCCAGTAATAAATTATAATTGCTCATATCAAATTAAAATTTTTAATATTCTAATTATAGCTAAGTTATATTATGTTTTTAATCATAACTATAAATCTGTTATCAAATGCACGTTCTATTAGTCATATATATCATTTTAAAAATAATAAGTTCATATAAATTTAATGCATGGAATGTAAGGGCTATCCCAATTCATTTCACGTACAAGTAAAAATAAGTTAGAAAAGTTCTAATGCAAATTATTGAGTTACAAATAATCAACGGTTCAATTTATAAATTCATTAAGACATTATAAATTAGGTGAATTAAGTGATGGTCAATGATCATGTCTTGGATGAAAATCATGTTATTGGTTGTCGTACACCTCTCAAAAATAAACCGACAACACCAACTGATATAGCTAGGGAAGTAGGAATCATATCATCAGGGAATCATTGCAATTCTATTAGCTCTTAAAAGTCTATATTGTATAAAGGGCCTTGGTTGGAAGGGTAGCTAATTAAGGAACTAATGGTGAAAACTTTAGTGAAGACTTAAGTGAAGACTTAATGCAAATTAGCTAAACTCTAAGGCAATAGTTCACCCAGGTGGTTGCATATGTCCTTGAGGTTAAAACTTTTGGTTATGTTGTTGTTGTGGTCGTGATTGTTACTGTTGTGGTGGTACAAATGGTTGGGGGTTTTGCACATTGTTGTTTCTGTAGGAGAAGTATGGGTGATCCTTTTAGCTTGGATTGTAGAAGTTAGAGAATAGGTTATTCTTGTAGGCTTGAAAGGCACATACTCACTTTGTAGAACTATGACAAGACTGAGAATCATGACTAAATGAATCACATGAATCACAAAAGTAATCATGACATCTTGATGAGGCGGCCACTGCATAAACATACATCGGTTATGAGGCAAGCAGTTATAGCTTATCTAGCTTCTGACAAATGGCATTCAATTATGCAGCTAGACTCTCATATTTATGATCAATCACATGCTTGCCTCCTTGCTTTGCAGGCCCCTTGAATTTCCATAATGTGAGTTATGGATGGCAATCTCCTCAATAAGGCTATATGCAACATTCACTTGTTGGTTCACGAATCAACCATTTGCAGTAGAATCCAAAATCGTTCTAGACTCATTACCCAAACCATTGTAGAATGACTAGACTAGCAACCACTTCTCAAGACCATGATGAGGAAAAAGCCTCTACAACTCCTTAAATCGTTCCCAAGAATCATATAAAGATTCATCATATTCTTGGTTGAAATTTGTAATTTGGCTCCTAAGTGAAGTAGTTCTTTCTAGGGGATAATACTTCTTATAGAATGAAAGAGCTAAATCATCCAACTATTGATTGAACTCCTGTTAAGACTATTCAACCATTGCCTCACTGTAACACCCCGATAATTCCCATTTTTTTAAAATCAAACCTTTAGGAAACTACCGGTGTGCTACCACCACGTGTTCAAACGTTAAGGCTATAAAACAGAGTTTTGCAGCGGAAAACCAAAAGACTTTTTGAAATAATATTAAACGTATAACAAACTCCTAACATAACAAACTGAAACCACTACGACCCTTACTTCAATATACCAAAATAACTTTCAACTCGAATCCAAAACCAATAGTCTAAATCAAACCAAATAAACGTAACCTATTATAAAATCTAAATTAAAACAACGCTTCTCTCAACCCACCCATGCATGTATGCTCGTATGGATACCTATCAATAATCTGCTCCTCAATAATACAAATGTAAGTATTGGATCATCACAGTGTCATTTATAGGCAAGAGCTATGACCAAAAACACACAAAGCACGTAATCAACAAGCTGAGTACATACATATTACAAAATATAACAATTGAAATAGAAAATAAATAAAGGATATACACAGAATACAAGAACGTATTACGCAACATTTTACTCAACTGATATGATAAATTAATTAATTACTTGGATTAAGTAATAGACTAGGTTGTCTCCCCCATGCCCTGATTAGGACATCAAAAGATAAATAACCCTTGTACTCCCATCGGAGAGCATCAAAATACAATTTTAAAATCCAGATAGTAAACGGGCGCGACTCCGTCACCAAAGCTAGATGAGATCTCAACTAACCCCGATTTTATGTTTTATAAAAGACACTCGTAGATCACACGGCCTCCAATAAAAGTCATGGATAATACCCCGTGAACTCCAACCCCTGATTGTCAATACTCTAGACGTGCACTAGCCTAGAGTTTTATAGCTTATTCTCTTTCTCTTTACGTGATTTACTGTTTAAATTCAGTATACACAGTCACCACAGCACACATATGCAAACATTACGGTTACACAATCAATCTCTGTTATACTATAATTTTTAACCTTTTAATCTTAATATCAACTGTTAAACCTGTTGAACAAAGTCAACTACCCTCGTCATTAAGACTTATAAAAATACACCTTTACTCCCATCATACTATAAGTAATGAAGGAGTAATAATAAACAACCTCATGGATTAATTAACAAATTAATACCAATTTAATAAATCACGATTTCTCACAATCTATACCAAAATATGCCCCTAATATAAAGAACATGGATTAATTAACAAATTAATACCAATTTAATAAATCACGATTTCTCACAATCTATACCAAAATATGCCCCTAATATAAAGAACATGCATTCTTCCAAATAGATAACCAAGAAATCTCATCCAAAAGGTTCCCTAAACATGATACTAAGTTTGTATTTCACCCTAGATCATGCTCCTAAATGTAATGTTCTTCGTAATTTATATGTACCTTGAGTAAACCAAGCGAGTGGCCACTTTCTCTATAATTATGTACGTACCTTCTAAGAATTGATTTTCTACACCAAATAATACAACCTAAATCAATACACCAACACCTAAATTTACAGCATTGTACTAATAATCAATCTAAACATGTTAATGCACATAAATATTTCATTTTTAACGCTTAAACCTAAGCAATGTCATAAAAAAACAGATTTACTAAATTCTTGAAATTTTTTTAAAGTACCCATAAACTTAGTTTTTTTTTCTATACATATTCTAAATGAGCTTGAATTTTTGTGGACACGCTTGACTAAAAGATCCATCCACTCTATAGTTCGGCATAAACTCTCCACAATCATTTTGAAAATCTACAAAATTTAATCCCTTTGCAGGACTTGCAGCAGACAAGATATTATAATACATTCAGATTGTATATGAATCTACACAAAAAAAATATAATTGCCATCAAACATTAACAATAAAACCCATTTTAACTAACTTTGATGTATGCACCATGTGCAACCCATAATTATGAAACATTGGACACAACTATTTCATTTGTAGCACATTAGATCGGTGATGTAGGATAACTACATTTGGACATTATACAAAGGCATAAAAATAGCTCAAATTAAACACAATGGGGATCGAAAATGAGCCCACCCTACTATATCTCTAGCCTACCAATTCAATTATATTCCCTCCTTCCCAATATACAGTCATCAAATTTCATCACAATCTTCCTCTTATTAAATTATTTTTGGAAGAATCGGGGTTTGACCTTATGTAAAAACATCATTCTCTAGAACTCCATCCTAGCAACTTTTCTTTCCATAAAAAATACGAAGCCCATAAATCAAATTTATCAATCTTGATGTTCACAATCAAGATAATAAATGTATCTTACATGATAAAAAGTCAGCTTCTTGGTGAGAACCATATCCTTGCTACAACCTCTAATAATCCCATGGATAAATAGAAAACTCAACTACACAAAAATCTTTAGAAGGCATCCAAGCAAAATTATAAGCAGATGCAAAGCGGAAGGCAAACACAATTTAAAACAAAGGAACAGTTACAACACAAACACCATATACAATTTCATAAAACATATACACTAGATCATAAAAACAAGGGGAAAAGAGAAGGAAGGGGAAGAGGACCGGTTAAGATGGCTAGATATGGCGGCCGGCGATGGTGCGGCAAAGGCGGCAGTAGGTGGGGCAATTGGCGGTAGGTAGGGGTAGCAAGGGGGCAGCTGGTGGAATTGCACGGTAGAGGGAAAAGCTCCACGGCTTGGAATTTTTTTTTTCATGTTTGTATTGAGGTGTTTTGTAAATTGTGAAGAGAGTGAGGCTAGGTTTAGGTTATTTATTTAGGTAGTATAATTATTGGGTAGGATAGAGTTTGAGTAGGATATAGTTTTGGGTTTAATAACTAATTTATTTATTTGTTTATTATTATTATTTTTTTATAAAAAAGTTGTATGGTTAAAGTAAATAACTACAACTTAAAAAAATATTTTATAATCTATGTAGAAAGTATATTAAAATATATAAATTGTAAAATGCATATGTATGCATAGAAAGTATTTTTGGTAAAATGTAGTTAAAATTTCGTAAATTAACGGGGGATTACACTCACTTTGTCTTTTAATAAGAATGGAAACATCATTTGTCGAATGTGATCTTGAACAACACTATGTTGCTTTATAGTGTTACAATATTGTAAGAAGTTAGAAATATGAAGATTAGGGTCTTCCATTAGAGTTCTTGCAAACTAATTTCTTTCAACCATGTTCACCAAAGCTAGTTTTAGCTCAAAATTCGATGTATCCATCTCAGGCATAGGGAAACCTTCTGATAACTGTGTTGGTTTGGGTTGGGAGTAATCCTTTAAGGAACGTTATTGTCCTGCCATCTCTTCGTACAATGAAGCTAGTATTGCGTTCAAAGAAATCTGACAGATCCAGTATAATGAGTTCCCATAAAAAATACTCTGCTCTTTTTTCACTCAACCGTTTCTGACGTATTCTAAGTCTCCTTTCAGGTTCTAGGTCGTAATAAAATTGCATACAAACTCAAAGTTGAAAAGAAAACAAAACAAAAAAAACTCAAAGTTGAAAAGAAAACAAAACAAAAAATGAAAGTCTCAAAGAACCAAAGAGATTCTTTGAGACCAACAAAACAAAATAAAAATGAAACAATCTAAACCCGACTACTAGAATTAACAATTGCCTCCCCGGCAATGGCGCCAAAATTTGAACACGCTGTCATACACCTCCCAAAAATAAACGACAGTAGCAACTAATATAGTTAGGGAAGTAGGGATCATATCCCTAGGGAAACGTTGTAATTCTATTAGCTCTTAAAAGTCTAGATTGTATAAAGGGTATTGGTTGGAAAGGTAGCTAACTAAGGAACTAATGATGAAAACTTTAGTGAAGACTTAATGCAAATTAGCTAAAGCCTAGGGCAATGGTTCACCATGAACAAACAAATCAATTGAGAAATGACAACTAACGGGTTTCATGAAATCAATGAACTAGGGCTCACTAATTCTCTCGAACATAGACTTCCTCAAGACTCTTCTAGCGGCTCTTACTCTTGCCTAGGTTTCAAGCCTATTTTTTCTTGGTCTCATTGTGGTATTTTTACCTCTCGACATCAAATTCAATAATTATCCAACATATAATTAAACATGGACATAATTTAATTATAAGTAATGATAAACCAATAATAGGAATTCAATTGTAAACTTGAAACCAATTAGTTAGCATAAAACTATTTCATTGAAGTGTTCATGGATCCCCAAAACCCTAGAAAGATGTCTACTCACAATTCATGACTAAAATAATAACAATCATAAACATGAAATTCATGAATGAGAAATAAAGAAAGCAATATTAATAAACAACGATAATAGAAATATTAGGAACAATTCGTCGATTACATTTTGCAACAATTATCCAACTCATCCAAAATCACTTTGAAAGCATTCAAATAGATATAAAACTGTCTAAAATATTAGGAAAACCACAAACAAAGCGTAATAGAGCACAAAATAGATAATCGATGCAAATAATACCTTAAATGCAACTAAATGAACTAATATGCTCTAATAATGCAACCTAAAAATGCCTAAAAACTCTATAAAATTGTGTTTCATCAAGGTCATGGGTCACTATAGGTCAGGTTTATAACAGGTTATGTTGAGATATAATCTATTTCGGTTCTACTGAGGTCGGGTATCGTTTTGGGTTTGCTTCATTGTCAAGTACAAGAAACTAGCTTTTGTAGTGCAAACTAAAAAATCTTCTCAATCATTACTACCCTATACACCCTATGGGAAGATTGAAACAATAATGCACTCACCTCCATTTTCTAAGATATGTAGAAGAAAAAAAGTTGTTACATGTATGAAACAAAATAAAGATTTATTGTTGGATTATCCAAATCGATTTATATGATTAATTCAATAAACACAATCGACCTTATAGTGTAATCATATTACATTACTAATACTCTTAAAAGGTCAACATAAACTTTCCCTAAAAAAAGGTCTACATAATCTAAACAACGTTGGTAAAATTCATAGAGTAGCAAGAAAAACATTTTAAAAAGGGAAAGAGGGTATACAACGTTGATTCCGTTTCTTAAAACTATTTCTTCCCTTAATCATTTTCTTTTTTTTATAAAATTTCCTTGCGCAATGACTCACAAGAAGCTGCAGTAGCACATTGGTTAAATCTTATGACTAAAGATTCCAGGTTCGATCCCTGGCTGCAGCAATAAACTTTTAGAAAAAAAGTTTCCATAATTTTTGATTTAACGTGTCTTGTAACTTATGTTAGCCTAGGATTAGGATGGGCTAGTGGAAAGTAATTCACCCTGTAAATAACTGGAATTTCGGTTCATTGCTTAGTTAGAGACAGAACTAAGTATTGAAAATTCAAGGAGTTATGATAGTTGGATTCCAACATTTGATGAAGCCTAATAATTTGTGGGGATAGTTCTATTCCATAATTCCACATTGTTGTTACCATCTTGGCAACTTTACTCGTTTATATTTATTTGTTTATTGTTTTTAGTGTTGAAATTCATATTATCTACGAAAATTTATACAACATTTGGCCGACCTATTTAAAATAATACAATTTATGGATTAACTAAGAATAATATAATATTTGTCATCGTTTAATTTAAAACAAGTAAATTTTTTCCATCTATATTAGCACGTGGATTGATAATGTAGGCTAATAACTACTCCACCTGTTTTCCTTCATCAACCCCATCTGCTGTCATTAACTCCCAAATACCCCTTTCTTCCTAAATTTTTTTAAGAAAAGTAGTAGAGACCTCCATACAACACTTCAAGTTCTAAGGAATTTATACTTTACAGCCAATTTTGCATAAGAAGGTTTCATTGCCTCTAAGCAAACGTTACCGAACACCAATTATACAACTTCTTGATTACTATAAGCATAAATTATTAATGCAGCACAAGATAAATTTTGTTACAGAATTTCATGACTACATAATGTACTTTATAACTACATTGTACAAAGCTGTGAACTCAGCTGATCATCACACTCTGTACTTGTTAGTAGTGATCCCCCTGTTGCTGCTACAAATTTTCATTGACAAGAGTGGCAACACCACCCCCTTTATGCTAGAGTTTGACAACTTTTTGTAGTTACTTGAAAAAATTGAAGCGACAATGGGTTGTGTGAAAGGGAAGGGGGTTTTCGAAGGCAACAAATAGACAAAAATCAAAAATAAATGTGTAAAAATGTCTTTGTGCGCACTTAAAATGATAGTTCATGCTTCTTTATACAACACTCAATCCTAAAGTTTGAATTGTTTCATGCACCCATCAAACCGAGTCTGTTATCCAATAGATTATGCACCAAACTTTAATCATCTTGTTTTTTTTAACATGGAGGAAAAGTGCTGAAAATCAAGGGAAAAATCTTGCAGCTAAAACTGCATAGGTATAGCTTACATATGATGAAGCAAAAATTAGACATACTTCTCCGTTTTAACATGCAATGATCACTATCAAAATTTGTTTTCTTATTCACAAGGAGAGATATGGTTGCAAATAAAAACTGTACAAGTTGAATCATCTAGACATCTAACATCCTGCTGTTCATGGTTAAATAAGTTAGCACCTTCTACTATATGTTAAATAGGCTCTTGCCTCTAACCTGCCATCATCATAAATGACGCCGATTTAGGTAGGATTTACAAGGAAGCAACGAAAAACAAAATAGGTGACGAAACACACCAGCAGGATATGCTGATTCCTGAATCCTGGCTCTGACTGCAGACTAATAGTATTGCAGTGACTGAGGCAAAAGTATCAACACTTTTCTTGGTGCATGGTGTTTATCCTAGCTGGGACGATGAGCTTTTATATTTGACATGCTGCCTCGATCCCCAAGCCAAACCACTGTCACTTATACTCCCTTCAGGAATATCATCATCAAAATCTTTTCTCCATGAACTTAATGGAATTAGACTATCATCCTTAGAGCTCCTCTTCAGCTCTAATTTCTTAACATTTTCAGATATCTCGTGGAAGGTTTTATTTATTTTTGCAAACCCCCTTTCAACAGGCTCTACCACATGGGAAACAGTGAACCTCATGTCTTCTGCAATCTACACAAGGCAAGACTGGTGAGATACACATAAATATGATAATGATTTGAGGGAGAGAATATCCAGTTTGTTGAACTCACTATTTCCCCACTGCCAACTACCACATCGCGAACTGATTGAGGAAAATTTAAACGCTTTTCTCTCTCATCACGCCGTGTTAGGTGCATCCTGGTGAATTTGGTACCATCCCTAACCTCCTCCGGGTCTGGAGGGGTACCTAGGGCAGCATAATCATCCATTACTGCGACATTTCTAACACACCGTTCTCCACGTTTGTAAGGTACTGCAGGAAAGACGTAAAGATGAACCACAGCTGCAACGCCCATCTGTCAAAACAGTATTATGATAGAGCAACATGAAGTGGCTAATTAATAACACAAAATATCAATAGACAGCTCCTCCAAGTGTGAGGATGACATACACAGAAAGATGGCACATACATTATACTTGAAATGTCACATAAATCAACTTATACTAGTTTCCTAAAAAATGAAAGGCTAGTTCCTAGAGCACTAAAGGTAACTTGACAAGTTTGGTTGACAAAAACACGAGCAACTTCCTGTGAAGTTCTACTTCCCACACAGCATGGAGTAAGTTACCTAATCTCCCCTTGATAACTCGAAAGTCTCATAGGAAGCCCTACTGCTGCTGTGAACCAAACAATTATGTGCACAGAATTGCAATTTTCTGGGAGTATTACTTCCTATGTCCTACCAACTGACCACAAAACAAACTCTTCTATGATTAAAAAAACTTGCTTAGAAAGTAAGGATTCAAAATAGAAGAGAGTGATGTACTAGTAAAAAAAAAACCTCTATTGCTAAATTACCGAGGACAAAAAAACAACAATGCAATTTTTGCTACTGGTGGAGCATGGGAAGAATTATCTGCACTCACTACAGAGAGTAAACCCTACCAAGTACCCGTATTAAGTCAAAAATAATCCACTCTTCTCAACACCAAGAAATCTCGATAAAAAATTGAGCAAATGAAACATGCCCTTCAAAAAAACTCTACAAAATTTCACCCAATCGTTAAGAGTCTTGATTTCCAAAGTCTTTAGAAAAAATATTGCTAATTGTCCAAATCGAGAAGCAAATAATATTCTGAGAAAGCCATTGTTCGGCAAGATCATCATAACTCTTGAAGTCATGCGCAGTAGCAATATGCCAATGCCAAACCAAATACGACAAGCAGAGAATTCCTATAGCCAAGGAAAAGGAAAGACTAAAATAGATGACCTTTTATCACCGGATGAGGATGGAATATTGGACAATTCATGAGAAAAATTCAAGTGACATTAATGCACAACAATATCATCCGATATAAAAAATGCACAGTAAATTTGGTAAAATCATATATTCGGTAAAACTGTCAAGTTATTTATGTTCATATGCAAAATAACCAACTTTTCGGGGACAAACAGTCAATTCGAATATGAGCCCAGTAGCCTACATCCATTGAGAAGTGCTCCAATTAGTACTTCACCTTTTTTTTTTTTGCTTAAGACAAGTTTGGGGTCAAACACATTTTCCAGTTGTTTGATCCAATTCATAAGGTAAAAAAAAATCCAACAAATAAAAAAACAGGTGAAAAGCCATTTATCTACAAAGATGACAAGCAATAAAGAAAGACTAAAAATTAATCAAATTCAAAGAAAAATTCAAATACTTCTTAAAAACATAAAGTATCAACATTACCACATAATTTCATTAAATTGTTCTCAACCACCAACAACTCTATCAACATACGGAGCAGCACATAGAGGCAATAATAAGAAAAGCTTCATTCAAGAAAACAATAGTGTAAAAAAAATATGACTGACCTCAATACATATTATATAATCCTGAATTCGTGTCTTCAACTCCTGAGCCAAGGAACCCCGGAAGGCTCCTATTGAGAAAAGGAAAGCAACAGCTATTCCTTGCCACCATGTCAAGAATACTATTGACTTGAAAGTAAGAAATTTCGCCAAGGGTTTAATTGGTTCAAGTCTGTCTTTCGTGACTGAATAAAATTGAACGAGGCAATACAAAGCCCACGTCTGACTGAAGTTAAGAACAGCTGCTAAATAGGGATAGCTGCAAAAGGAAATTCCAGATAATGAAATCAAGCACACATGAGAAAATGATGCAACTCAAACCACAAGAAGCAGAGTACTTAAAAGTCGACACATGAAATCTCCTATTATGTAAAGCAGGCAATATAAGTTATGCTAGGAGATTCACCTATTCTTGTCTTATCTATAGAAAAACTATCAAAACTATGTTGAGAAACACAAGGTAAGACAGCAATATCTTACCCGTAATTCCACTGGAATTTCCCTTCCCCATACACGCCACACGCTTCCAAAACTATTGCTAGAAGTGCACATATCAACTTCAGAATCATCTGACAAGTGAAAATTCTTATATAAACAAGGATAAAATCATAATTGATCAAAGCTTGAAACACTAAAAAATGGCATTAGCTTGTCTTATTATAAGCAGTAGCACTAATAAAAACAACCACATACTGTCATATCAATTTCAAAATAATATGATATTACTTTGTAGAAGCAATTTACAACATAGCTTTCTTTGTGTGTATTTTTATACAGAAAAAATAACAATATAAGGTGGATGTTATTTTCTATGACCAAAAGATCAACTATGAACAAAAAGGCAATGTTTACCATTTCACCCTAAATCATGTACTTACATATTGAACTATGCCTATTTTCACAGCTTGATAGAAATCTTTCCCAAGATACCATTCCCTTAAGAAATAGTTGAGAGGGAATGGATGCTCTACAACACCATAAGTATACGCTTCTTCCAAAAGGGGTGACCCAGAATTTATTATACTTTGACTTTCCATAAATTCAATCGTCTTCTCCTCTCCGCCTGTAACATAAAAAAAAAATTAAGTGGAAATCATAGACAATATTTACGCCATCATCAGACTTTGTACTGGCCACAAATTGGTACATCATATGAGTACTTATAATATTCAGAACTACAATACAGTTAACCTACTCATCCACCATTTTGCACATGGAAAGAGGCTAGGAGCTCCAATCAGAAAAAAGTACGACCTATGTGTCATTTGCAGGCAGCCCAAGGGCCAAGAGACGGGAAACTGCACAAGCTAGCAATTATACTTGAAGACAAGAAAAAGAATAAAGAAGGTGACCAACTAAATTGAGGAAATTCAAGAATAAAATGTCAACATCTTAGGGCAGGAGGAATCCATTATCAGTTAAAAATAAATAATATGCAGAATTAGTCCAAGTTTGACCAGAACTTTTTTTCTGAGGACATAATTGAAGAAAAACTAAATTTCAAATTTGGCAAGATTAATAAATAGGTTGAGCCAGACAATGAAATGGCAAGTTATCCAAATTCCATATAGTTCATTAATTATTGTAGCTTTATTCTATATGTTTATATGTACTACATACTTTCTCGGCAGTTCAATTTGCTCACTTCACCCACTGTTGTTAATTTTCAACAATACCTATTAATTAAGCACAGTAGAAAATAAGCCAAGGCTCAGGGACAAACTGAGATTGTCATATAACAAGGAATGGACACAAAAGGCACCACAATATCATTCTTTATACATGCATCTATGCAACGTACTGCAAAAATTCAAATTTTAAGCACAAGATACATATCATTTCAGCCTAATTTCATTGATGATTATCGAGTCTAGAAACAAATCATTGCAAAAAGTAAGTTGTCTATATACTCTTCAATGAAGATTCAAATTAATGTCAGATTAAGTAAGACTAATCCAGAATGCTATGGTCTAATATCGTAATCTATTGCCCCTTACTAGATATTTCAAAAAGGGCTCAAAACACTGATGGTCAAGTCAAACTTCTAACCACAGTCCCAAAATCAAGCAATCTCTTCCCAATCTAATCCAGATTACTAAAATGAAATGCATGTTCGTTGCTCACTAACTTTGCCTAGGGCAATGGAGCTCACTTGTCTCAACTAACACATCACGTATGTGAGCAGTAACAGCCACCCAGTGCAAGAAGGCTCACACCCAACCTGGGATATAGGATTCAGATGCACGACAACCCTACCTCTGCATGAAAAGCATTTTCTACATACTAAGATCAACACACAAATGCACACGTTGATTGCTCTACGAAACAAAGAAATTTTTAATATTTTGTCCATTTCATCTCATCACAAATGCACACGTTGATTGCTCTACGAAACAAAGAAATTTTTTATATTTTGTCCATTTCATCTCATTACGTAGGATCTCCATGAGAGACCACATCAAACAGTCCAAAAAATTGTCAATTTTTGAATGTTGAACAACGGCCCCACCTGAGGTCAGAACTACACACTTAGTTGGTTGATTTCTAAACCAAATCTTAAGCCCCTTCCAAAGAGATTTCGAACACAATAAACCTATTTAAATACACAAAAACAGCACTAAAAAGAGTAATAATTGTAGTGCAAAGTTATGACAAGCTAGCAAGCACAAGACAGATGGACTGGCTAATTCAATGTTAATGCCGCAGTGACAGTAGCAAAGCCTATATAAAACTGACTGAAAGATTGTGTTAGATCGGGTTCAAGTTTGTGTCCATCATTAACATGTCAAAATACCTCAAACCAATAGCTAACCCATTTATCAATTAAGTTCAAAGACAAAACCCAAAGTCCTAACCCAACATATGAACAGAATGAACCCAAGTAATTACTCTAATTAATCTTTGAATTAAAATTAACTATTTAATTAAATAAGTTGAGTAGTTGACCAGTAACTTTCCATTTGTATGGTTGAATTACATTCCAATTTTAAATTTTTCTAAGCCAATATCATAATCATCACTCTAATCTTTTGGAATGTGTATATTGAAAATTGGTTCAAAAAGTCAACCTTGTCTTAAACTATTTAATTCTTGTAAATTTATTTTGTCAACTGAAACCTGCTTTATTGTTGTGCTCAGAATTCACTCCATCTAAACTTTTTCCTAATAATCGAAATAAAACAAAGAACATTTTTGTATTATCTTTAGCAAAAAGAGAACTAGGCATCAAGTCCTAAACTCAAAGAGCAGAAAGCCTCCCCCACCCCATCACCACCACCACCACCACACACACACACATACACAAACCCCACACCCAAAAAAAAAATGAAATTGTTATGAAAAAAAATGAAAGATCAGTCAAGGAATAAATAACAAAAATGGTAGTAAGAGCACCGTTTATTTATTTATTTTTTTAAAAAAGCTCTTCTTAAGGCAAGTCTTCAAGCAAGTAAATTTTTTAGCATATAAGTAGTACAAGCATAAGCTCAAAGAAAAACTTTATCAGGTAATAGATTACAGATAAATGATCTTGTGCAAATACCTAAGCAAGCAATCAGATATCTCTCAAAGCAGTACAATGCAAAAGCTTCATAGCAATCGCGTATTACTTCACAGTTAAATGCAGCTTTTGAATCCCACAGCGACAAAAACTGTAATAAGAAACATAAGACAGCGGCCTAACAATCAGCAAAGTAAACTCAATGATGACAAAACTGTAATACTCCGTGATAAATAAATAAAATGCATAACCCCATTTACACAATTGGACCCACAAGCCAAAAGATAACAAATAAAAAGCTTAATGAAAAAGTTGAACGAAATTATTCACATCACAAAAGTAAATGGTAACCAAAAATATTGTCTCATGACTAGATCAAGATTGTCTTACCGATTCTAAAGCATACACAGGAACCATTAGTATGAGGCCTATTAAAAATTTCTGCTCCTGAAATTCAATCCAAAGAAGACAAGTGGAAAAAGATCAGTGCTAAGAGCTAGAAAAATAAAATTACTAAATACTATATTAGCAGTTTTTTGTCTTCACAGTATAAATGTATAAACATGCCTGAATATTGCTAAGATTTACAGGGATCATCAGAATTTAATATAGGTACTTAAAGAGTTTTTTTAAAGATCTTCAGTAACACGGCACAGAAAGGATTGTGGTTAGGATTTAAAAACACAAAAATGTGGAGAGTGCCTCATGGAGCTCCGATAACACAGAAATATATCAGGTAGATTGCATAGGCAAGGAAATATAATGGTAGGTACACATATTCTTAGCAGCATTATATGTGATAATAATTTGCCTATACAAATAAGTTGTAAGTACATCTCATGATACTATAAACCTTGGAGTTCACGTACCATGTGCAATAAATGCTGGCAATTGGGTATTTATGTTCTACCAATGAACAATAAAATGGCCATCAAAGTATCAAACCGAACCAAAAAAAAAAAGAAAAAGAATTGAACTGCTAGATAAAAACTAAGAGCACACATAAGGTTGGACAAGAACAGACCTCTGGGTGATTGTAAGCAGCTAAGTGCTCAAAGATGAGATACATAGACAGCACCAGAGCTATAAGCACAAATATGCTTGCACTAGTGATGCTCCAGCTATAGAGAGATGATGTTCCAGAAGCCATTTCAAGAAACCATGCTTTCCCAGAACTTCCGACAGACTCCCTCACATTTAAAAGAAAGAAGAAACCATATGCAAACCACACCCATCCCATATCAAGGACAATAGGATGAGTACCACTTCAGCTTTAGATGAAAGTAATTTCAAGCTTCATATGATTAACTGCGCCTCTTGCTATCTTTCATAAGAATACAAGTTGATGCTCCTGCAATAATACCTTTCAACTTATTTGTACTTAATATTCCCTCCGGAGAATATGGCAGTTGAGAAGAAAGGATGAAAGTTCTAGCTCAGGCCAAATGCAAGACTCAAACAGATTGGTTTGCTTAGTTGCTGGATAAAAGAGAAACATACACAATGGACTGAACTAAAAACTGCCATCAGAATTCAGAGATAAGATCACCAGTTAACACAAAATCCACATAAAAATGTAAAATCCAACCCAGAAGTCAATATTCATAAACAATCACAGACTATGTCAACGTAGACATGAAATCCAGCCTAGAAGTAAAAATCTGGCTAAATCAAATGGGTTCATGAGTCATGAGATATTGCTATACCCCATTAGCCATTTGCACAACTAAAGTTAAATTTTTAAACCAAGGGCAAACCTTTCACAACATTGTTACATTCATGCCAAAAACGATGAACGCAAGACTTAACTAAACACACCCATGAACCAAAAATAACAACTAAAAGTAGCCTCGAGAACCAAAAACACATTTTCCAACACAACCCTTCAGACAATATGTAACCGTCCAAAGCATTTTCCAGCCAAAAATTTCATAATCCCACTTAATATTTTATTCTTTAGATCACCCTACCCTTTCGATTACAGTTTCAATAACAACCAACGCCTTCATCAATCGTTAAAGAACTTCAATGACCCAAAAAAAGAAATTAAAAGCATAACACTTCATAATTTGGTAAACAATCAGTGCATTTCGTCACACCTCAACTAATCGAAACAAGAAGCAACCACCAAAACTATATCCCAACTTCATCTTTATTCTTTCTATTACCCTACCTTTCGATCAAGGTTTCCATGACAACCGACGCTGTACTTCCACTTGTAAAGAACTTCATTGACCCACTGTTATTTGGTTAACTACCATTACTTCTCCTCACAACCCCAACTACCACATTGTCAAACTTACCAAAATAAGATATACCCACAAAGTTAGCAACACCCCATTAATGGAAACAATAAAAAAAATCGCAACAACAATCATACCATAAGATCACAATAATTAACTAAACAATTATGAAATAATAATGAAAAAAAGACAGCTTTTTTATCAAAGAACAAGAAAAAAGTGGGCAATAATTCAATGATTTCAATCAATAATAATCAAAAGTGGGAACGAAAAAAGTATAGAATTGAGACCTGAAATCGGAGCAAGAGAATGGGTGAGTGGAGAAGGGATTGATGGATCCAAGATGGGGGAGAAGAGAAAAGAGGCATAAGAGTTGGGAGACGCGTAAATTTGATGGTTTGCTTAAGAAGTTGGGCAAATGGGCATAGCGCATAGGAGAGAGGAGTCGCTCACTATTTTTGGACTCTTTTTTGTTGCCTTCTGTAGTTACGTGGGAGTATCAAGTTCTAACTTCCCTAACTAAAAGCTTATTTGGATAAATGACAAGTCCTATATATAATATTTTTTATTCTTATTTTATTAAAGTATAAAAAATATGATAGTAATTTCTCACTATATTATAAGATATAATATGTTTAAGTGAGATTTTATTGGTTGCATCTAAACAAAAAATTAAGAAAAGAGAAAATAGTAAACTACTTAGTACCAAACACTTGATTATACTCCAATTTACTAATGTGGGAGTTGACATGCTTGTTATATATTTTTTTATTGCGTTTTATGAACATTTTTTTATCAATTATTTAATTTATTTAAAATAAATACGCAGTTATCTATTAATCATAGGTAAGGTACATTAATTGTCACTCATTTCTATACAGGATTGTTCATCTTATTAGGAGACTGTAAATTTGATGATGTTCTTGATGAGTTGAACTTTTCTCTTAGGACAATTTTTTTTGGAATAGAAGAGCATCTACAAAAAAACTCTTTTTCATGGGTTTCTAGTAGAACGACTTCTTAGAAAAAGGCAATGAGGATAGAGTGTAGTAAGGAATGACAATGTGAATTAAGGTAGTTGACATTTATCAATGATTTTGTTCTTTTGATGTATTTCACAAGAAATTAAATTGATTCTCCAAAACATATTTCAAATAAGTTTTTATGGTGGATTCTAATATGAAATTTAAAAATGTTGTGTACGTGAAACTAAAATTTTCAAATTATTCAAAGTTCAAATAATTATAAAGGCATTGAATTTTAATTTATACATCATCTTTAACTTACATATATGTAAGGACTTTTTCATTCAGATAATCTAAGGTATTAAAATTTATAATAGGAGGTGTGACGTTTCTATAATTACACAAGATGGGATAGGTTTACAACCACACAAATTTTTGACAGCGTCACAACACCCCTTCGTCTTCCAAAGTTGCTGTGGCGAAAAAAATGAATGCATTGTGCCTAATGCAAGATACTTTATTGAAAAAAGTTTATGATTAATTCTAAGTATAACAAACATAGATGTAGATGTAGATGTAGATGTAGATGACTTTTGATCTTAAGTTTTGCATACCTTTTCAATAGTTTGACTTATTAAATAAATTACTTGGCATTTTCAAAGTTATAGATTATTTTAGAGTTCGTCCTAAAGTGAATTTTAAGGTGACTTTTAGAGCAAGATTATCCATAGATACGGTATTACCCATTTCTCTTATTTTTATCTCTCCAATCCTCCTTTTAACACATTATATTCCCTTTCTTCCACATCATTTCCCACTATCTCTTTTCTCATCCCAATCCTCTTCCCTATATTTTTTTTTTCTCACATCAATGAGTATTCTCATCAATACTCTATTTTTTTACTTTACATTTATCCCACCATAAAAAAATTTCACTTAAATATTATGTAATGTAGTTTTGGTTACTAATTGCTAATTACTGAATTAATTAGGATTATAAAAAAGCTATGTTAATTTATAGTTCAAAAATACTAAAAATGCATGAAATTAAAATAAATAATTAATTACCTAAAAGTACATTAAATTAGAAGTTGCATTGTTACTGCCATCCCTTCCCAAAGAGTGCTTCGCAGGTTGATTAAATTGTTGAGACATGAAAAAATTTGGGTTACGTAGAGAAGATATTTGGTAGAATTGATTTGGAAATAATTGTTGAGTGTTATTTAGTCAGGGTTGATTGCTCAACAATTATAAAGCAGCTTGAATTTGGGGATTATTAAGTATGTTTGGATCAAATGGAGGATAATTTGGATTGTTTGGATCAAAGGGAGGATTGCTTGGATTGTTTGGATTCATAATTTAGTAAATAAGTATATTACGGAAATATAAGATTATTTAAGAAAATAATAATATAATAATTGAGACTAATATAAGGTAATTTTATAAAGAGACAGAAAATATAAGAAATTTAAAGTGAGAGAAAATATGTCAAATTTAGGTTCAATTTATAGAGAAAAATAAAGTCGTTGGTGAATTCATATTTTTTTTAAATGACCGTTTTTTATAGCCGTTATACAATATTTTCTTGAAATTCAATCAAGAAATTGTAGACAATAGAAAAGTGACACGTGTCATAATTTGGTGGAACCAAAATTTTGGGTATAAGCTCAGATCGTGCATGTGTTAAAAGCTTATTTAATATTTATTATGGGGCCCACTTTTTTGGTTAAATCAGAATTTTTTTTACATTCAACCGTGAAAGCCACTAGGGTATCCTCTTCATGGAGAGGATACCCCATAATTTCTTCCATCCCTTTCAAGAGAGTGACCTCTCTTCATTTTCCACATCAGTAGGGATACTGAAATTCTCCTCAAAACTCTCCATGAGGATGCTCATTACTCATTGTTGTTGATGCTCTTATTCTATATTTTGTTGTGTCAGGCAAGGGCACATATAGTGGTTTTTTTTATTTTTTGGGCATATAACTCATTTAATAAAATTAAGCAATTTTTTTTATTATATAGTAACTTCTATACAGAAGTACACTAAGATTTACAAATCAACAAATAAAAAAATACATTAACATCTTGAAAGAAATCTTCCTTTTCATTTGTTAATAGAACTAAGAGGTTTGATGCCCATAACATTTGTGTCGCAGAGAGAATCATCCCGATAACTTCTTTCTAATAAAAAGTACTTTGTACGTATCACTTTATCACGATTACATGTGTTAATTAGGGACATTGTTGATTCCTCTAAGGATTTTGGTAATGACAAACTTTGTTATTTCTAGTGGGTTGTTATGTTTAGATGTTTGTAGAGTATAGATTCAAGTTTCGAAGTGGGAGCCTATTGAAGTTTTGCACCACCAACCTAATCTAGTTTACCCTAAGACACTTGAAGCACCACGGAAGAATAGAAGCAAAGCAATATTTTAAAGGAGTTTTGAGGAAAGTTCCAGTTTATCACAGTGATAAGTTCCAATGAGGGAATTGCACATGATATTGAGTGAAGACCAAGCTTCGTGGGCAAGAGAAGTCATTTGCATGAGTTTGCTCTAGAGTATGAGCATGTGAGAGGGTACTCGATTGGGTCAAACTAAGTTTTAAACATGCCTTGCATCACAATAATTTTTGTAAAGAGTTTTTGTCTTGAAAATCTATCAACTAAGATCAACATGATCTTTGCTTAGTTCAATTAAAATGATTTTTAGCTAAAAGATTTATATCTTTTCTCCTTATTTTACTTACATGCAAGTATGATGTGACTTTGGGTTTTTAATGTTTGATAAAGCTAGCAAAGTACATACAGTTAGGTAATCAATCATACTTTTGTGTACAATGGATCACCAACTATGTACTTGCTGCTCCTGTGCAACGTGCTCGATAAAGCTTCTCTAGGCATTATGTATTTAAGCACTCATCCTCACATTTCACAAGTGCATTTTACTGACTAGATTTAGAGCTTTAAAAGACAATCTTCTTTTGTTAGTTGCCACATTCATAAAGCTGAACTTTTCCAATTATCCTCTCCTACATGAGCTAGCATTGAGTTGTAAAAATCTTTGAGAGCTTATTGTATAGTGTTATATAATAAGAAGAGAGAGTTGTAGGAGTTTGAGTGAAGTCCAAGAGAGAGTAAAGAGTGACTCAGAATTAAGTCAAAGAGTGAGAGAAAAGAGAAAGAGAGAAGGGAACTCACTGTACAATTTGGAATACGACAAGGAGAAAATCCTAATAGAGTATATTGAGTGTTGTCCACATAGTGTAGTGTGAAAAATCTCAAAGTAGGGTCGTGGTTTTTCTCTTGAGATGAGCACAAGAGCTTTCATAGAAAAATTTCTAGTGTTCCTTTCTGCTTATTCATTTCTATTTCTTTGTTCTAGTTTTTTAATTCCGCAAAATTGAAAAAATTTCCCATATTTATGATTCACCCCCTCTTATAAGTATCCATCTAAATAACATAGGTATAATGTCTTAGTTAATTTTTTGTTCTTTTATAATAATCTAGAAAGTCTTTTGGATCTTCTTTTTTTTTTACCTTTTTTAATTCCTTATATTATTTTATAAGTGTATACTCACTCTGTTCTTTTTTTTTTTTTAATTTATTCTCATTTGGAATTAGAGAAGAATCCAATACAGTAATTAAGAATAAAAATATTTTATGAAATGCATTAAACATGAAGCAAGTGGGAGGTAGAGATTTCATCAAAAGTAATGCAAGTAGACTAATTGTATTTATTAATATTTTGGAAATAGTAAAGACCATTTATAAAAATAAAAAAATTATAATACGCACCCAATGGGTGAATGGTGAATTGAGGTTATTTACGTCATAAAATATGAGATAAAAAAGGAATGATTCTAAATGAGAAGAACTTTTTGAAATTTTCCAATGAAGAATACGGAAAGAAAAAAAAAAAAAGAATGGACGGAATAATTTACAGTATAAAAGTAGATATGAGTATTAAGCATTAATAAAAGAAGACATACTTGATAAGACCTCTTACAAAGTTTTAACTCCTATTCAACCAATCCTGCAAGGCTGAAATTGAGTTAAGTGCAATGGACCTTCTCATCAAAGCTTATGCCAAATCCATGACAATTTGCCCAGTAGGCTATTAACACAAGGTTTCAGTGACATTGCAATTATTGCATCATTAAAACGATGATGACATTAGTGACAGTAACAGGAGTACAGGACGTTGCGGTGTGCTTCAACATACATGACAATGTGTTGTTATTGCTGATGACATTACTAGGAATTTGTGGTGTACTTCAACATTACAATACGTTACTCCATGTAGTAGACAGTAGACTAGTAGTAGCTGGTAGTAGGTATGTTGTTTATCACAAGTTGACAACTGAGTGAACTGACCAAACATTGAAGCTTGCCATAATAATACTTCGTAATTAACAATTTTTCACTGATCTCTAGTAGGATATATCAGACTCTTTAAAAGTAAGGCATAGGGTAACAAGTGATGAAGATTGAAGACTCTCTAATAATTCTACACCTTAGTGCTTCGAAATGAATTTTTCTCTGAATCAAAGAATTTAGGACTCTCTAATAACCCAATCTTTTCAATGAATTTAGGTTATTCAATTTCACATTTGAAAACTAATTTTTCACTAGCTCTTATAGTTTTACAAAATATATTATATACATACGGAATACAATAAAATTATTGTGTCCCCAGTAAAAGTGACCCCTCAATATAACAAAAGTTACCCCTCAACACAACGTATATCAATCTTTATCAACTTTGAGATGTATCTTTTATTATAATAAGGGGTCACTTTTAGTGTATACAATACTCTATAATAGCTTTAATAGGTTATAGTAAGCAAAACGTCTGCCAACAAAGATCCAAGAATTTGTACTAAAGATGTATTCACCTTCTTAGCGTAAGACTATTTTGAATATCACAGAATGCAATCTACACAAGTACACAGCACATACAAAGTCGTTTGCATTCAACAAGGCAGCAAATTATTCCATATAGGACCTGTTATAATATGCTTATTCATGGTTTTAAATGCTCAATTAAGTAATAAAAATGACTTATTCTTAGACATCATCCCATCAAAAACTTGCTTTACTGTAACACTGAATCTATCATCAAAACACAATAACAGATGGGGAGGCGCTATTAGTGGGCATGTAAAGCCTGCTTAGTATTTTTGAGTTTAGCCTAAAGTATAAGCTCCTATCTTCCCCAGAAGATATCACTTGAGGGAATTCTCGATGTCAATCACAAATCGATATTTCACGTCGTTGTTTATGAGCCTCTCAAGAGCTTCATTTGCATATTCAATGGGAACAACTTCTACCTTTGGGTATATTTTCTTTGCAGCGCAGAACTCCAACATTTCCTGAGTAATTTTAGTACCACCAGTTACGCTGCCAGAGATAGTCTTCATACCTGTCACAAAAATATGAAACTGAGAGAAAAGTGTTTGGAGTTGCAAACTTGCAAAGGATTTTGAATGGAATTCAGCAGTTCAGTACAGTTGGTAGACAGACCTAATAAAAGACTTGCAGGACTAAATTTCACTTCTTTTGGGAAGCCCACCAGAACATAAGCACCAAGAGTCTTCAAAAGCCACAAATATGGCTCAAAATGATGATCTCCGGAAGCAGTATCAATGATATAATCCAATGACCCAGAGAGGGCCTAGAGCAGGCATTACAAAATTTGATTAGTTTAACTATGTCTGCAACAATGAACAGAATCTGTAATATTACAAAGTTTGACAAGATTCACCTTCATTTGGTGTTCATCAGATGATATGACAAATTTGTCAGCACCTAGTACAGTCAAAGCCTCCTCTTTCTTTGAAATGCTGGTGCTAAAAACTGTGACTTTCAAACCGAAAGCCTTACCAAACAATACAGCCATGTGTCCAAGACCACCGAGCCCAATCACTCCAAGACTTTTACCAGGTTGGTTCATATTATGGCGCATCATGGGTGAATAAACAGTAATTCCAGCACATAACAAGGGTGCTGCTAGATGTGAGGGATAATTGTCAGGTATCCGATAGCAGTACCTGGAATATCAACACAGAATTTTCATCGGTTCATCGGCTCATCGGCTAAAGCCTCTAGAGGACAATTACTGTAATCTGTTCAGAATGACGCTGATGAATCAGCTCTGCCTCAAATCCAACTATTGCAGGATCAAAGTGCACAATGCATCCATTAAAGGACTAAAATGAAGTCACTTACTGTCACCCAGTCCAAACAAAAGAGTAAGAAAGAGTGATAATGGGGAGAATGTCATTACTTTGAAAACTACGGTTCATGTTCCAACAGAACCGTGGTTCACTTCAAAATGTAGATGGCCTTTACCAGGGATGAATCACTGTCAACTCTAATCAAGCATAGTATAGGATGCCTTTACAACATACCTCTCTAACTTAACCATAGATTGACTATCTCAATCAGATGACGCTCTTTGGATTTTTTTTTGATAACTTAACTGGCTTAATGTCCGAAAATTAAGAAGCTGTAACAGGACAAATTCTTAGCATTGAGTAGGCATGGATAAAATTGAAAAACCTGACATAAAACACTTCTTCTAAACTAGTGATTTTGGTATATGAACCCAATATCAACAAACTATAGAATTAAAGTTTACTGATAAGTGATTGTTACCCGTGAATTCATTTCTAAAGAGTTTCAAACAATGAAAGGTAGAGCCACAATTTCTAATGTAAACATATTAAATCCATAAAATTTTAAGACAAATGTAAAGAAAGAAAAAGGAGCATTTCTTTGAGTTTACCACTACCTAAAAATCTGAAATAGCATATGAAAATCATTGTATGGAAGCTCAAAAACTTCGTTGAGATGGCCTTCAGCCACTTTGTTTTATAGTTCCTATCATCCTAACTAATGGGTAGGAAAACGAAACCACAGAAAAATTGATGGTAATGGAGATGAATAAAAGTGGTAAGAGAGGCAAAGAACTGCAGGAATAGTAGAGTACTTGGCCTATAAAGGAATCATAATCTTTCGAACACTAGCACTGCAACAAGCAAATACGAATTAGAATAGTTGTTGCAATGGTGCTTGAATATCAAACATATTCCTTCTAGCAGCACAACTACACTAATGATGACTCCCTCTGTCTACAGAACCAAAACTGGCTCAGGTCTACCAGTTTAGTCAGTCAGGACTTTGGATTATATTCAGTTCAAGCAAGTCCAAATCGTCAAGATATAGTGATATACTAATCTACCCTATATCAAACGAAAATAGCTTTGATCTATATGAAAACAGCAAGATGAAGCGCTCTCATAAAGATTTAAGTAGCTTATTTATTTGTGAAAAATATGTCGACATAATCTTAAAGAGCAGGGAGGAAGGTATAAACGCATGACACCCACCTTTCATGAACGACGATAGAGGTAGAGTAACCTCCTTTAGTGATTGTACCATCTGCATCCACTTCATTAAACGTAAAGACTGATCCTTTCAGACAACAAATCTCTATCCCCTCATTGCAATACTCACAATCACGGCATGAGTTGACATAAGTTCCTACTCCAACATGATCCCCAACTTTGAAACGATTAACATTTGGCCCAACCTCTTTCACTATTCCAACAATCTCATGCCTAATATAACCACAAAAACAACTTCCATCAGATCCAAAATGCTAATTTCAATGAAATATTGTTCATTTATTACCCCACTTTGAAGCTACATACCCAGGCACCAAAGGATATTTGGCGTCTCCAGTATGGTTTTTTGTCCAAGCCACATCAGCATAACACACACCACAATGTGTTATTCTAATTGATACATCATCTGCTGCAACAGCCCTGTAAAGTACTTGAAATTCAGCAAACTTAAACCTCAGAATCTGAGTACAAAAAAGCTTACGAAGTACTCCGTGTCATTCATCATACAGTCATACCTGCGATTAAATTCATAAGGAGATAAAACCCCTGATGGATCTCTAGCAGCCCATCCACGGCAATTCCCATGTGCAGCCTCAGAAGCCATATTCACCTGATTATGTTAGTATACAATATTTAGCGTATCAATTATCAAATAATGTAGACGAGATTAAATCATGAATATAAATCCCCTAGACTTCGTTAAACTAAGCTAGTTAGCATCCATGTCAGTTCCATCAATCAAACTCAAAATTTTTAAGAAAGTATTAAACCTTTTCGTAGCTTAGGCATGGAGCTCGCCCTCATTGCTAATGAGTAATGTTTCACAAGTCACTTTGCACATTAGTTAATGAGTTTAATAATTTAAAATATAGTAAAATATCATCATACACATAATAGTAAATGATCAAAACGGGTAACTCTTCATGAATCTCTTCTATATCATTATCCTCTATGGTTCTCTTTAGACGCCAAATAAACAAGATCAGGGTGATATGACCAACTGTACTGTTTGAATATGGACTTAAACATAAACGCAATAAAAACAAGAACATGATGTATAATTCAAGAAATGAAACGAACCTGAAATGAAGAGGGATGAAGTGATTAGTGGTAAAATTTATAGTCGAAGTAATTACTTATAGTGGCGAGGTTGAAACCGTTGTAAGAAAGAAGTGTGTATGTGTCAGCTGCAACCGATGACTATAAAGGACGACTTTTCTTTTGATCCCCTATGTCAAGATGCGCTCATTGCTTACGAGGAAAGCCAAGACTACTCTTCGTGTTGACTCGCTAAATATGTACTCGTATTCGACACTAGATTTGTGTTGTCTGTGGAGATCATGTCCATTCTACATTCGGGTGTCACGCGATGTCTTGACATCAACATGGGTTTGAAATGAATTAGAGTCGAATCCAAAACCTTAAAATATCACGGAATATCTATTACAGAAATGAAATTACGAAAATTATCACCGTACTTTTCGTGTGTTTTATGTGTTTTATCGTACCATGAATTTAGAAAAGAAAAAAAAGTGGAGCCATACTTATTTTCATCAATTATTTAGGGTCTTTTGTTAATTCTATAATTGTCAAAATAAATAAAATCGTAAACGGATACAGATTGTATGAAATTTTTTTAAATGATTATATTGTAGGCTTATAATCCATATTCCATAGGTCTAAGAATGTGTTTGTAAGCCTAATACGAGAGTATTCATTTAATATTGCAATTAGTTAGTCAAATGAAAGTTGGAGTTGTAATATTTAAAAGGAGACATTAATTTGATTAGTATTATATACTTGTATTGACCTGTTGACTTTTTGAAATATATGTTGTACACGATATTTAAGTTGTCTTGTCTATGAGACTTTAAGGTACTATCTTCGGACTAAGAATCTAAAAAATTAAATGAAATGAAAAAAGTAATAACTTCGATTTTTTTTTATTTATAAGCTTTTTTTAAATTTTTTTTTTTTGAAAAATAAGCTACCTTAGAAAGTAATTTAAAATAAAACTAATTTAGCTTCGGAGTGAAAATGTTGCCTCGGGCAACGTTTTAGTATAAGCAAAATCGTTGCCCGGGGCAGAGAAAACGTTTTTGGTCAATAAAAAAGGTTGCCCCAGGCAACGTTTTTATTTAGAATATTTCAGGAATCTTGGTAGAGAATCAGGTAAGTGAAAAACGTTTCGGTCAGTGAGGCAACGTTTTTTATTTAACTAAAAACATTGCCCGATTTTCAGTCAGGCAATGTTTTTCACTGACCCAAAACGTTGCCTCGGGCAAAGTTTTTCACTGACCAAAAACGAGCAACGTTTTTCTCTGGCCCAGTTTTACCCCCATATTTCCAGCTTCATGCAAAATGTTGCCTGAGCCAACGTTTTCACTCCGAAGCAAAATTAGCTTATTTTTGAAATTACTTTCAAACGTGGCTTATTTTTCAATTTTTTTTTAAAAAAGATTATAAATAAAAAATTCAATAACCTAAGTCATAAAAAATTCACTATCTATTCTTCGCTGATGATAGTATTCACGAGAGCAATGTCTCCGGAGTGTTCCGTGTTAGATGATATAAATATAATATACGAAGGAGTATCAGGACAAAAGATAAATTTGTTATTTTCAGGAGACAGGTCCCATCATCTAGAAGGCAGTTTTTGGAAGTATTAAGGAGCCTATTTAGAGGAAATTGAAAGGTCGAAGGAGAAGCTTCTCTCTATGGGTGTGAAAGAGACTCTGATTAAGGCGGTGGCACAAGTTATTCCTATTTATGTGATGAGTGTTTTGTTACAGCGCAGGGATGGAGCTGGATGGTTGATGTGCACAGACCAATGCAATAAAACAGTAGCAAGTGATACAACGCAGGGATGGAGCTGGATAGTGTGAGGTGTGACAGATAAATGCAATGAAATAGTAGCCCAATCTACCTCCACCAAGGGAGGAGTATCAGGTGATAATCAAGGCTAGTGAATATCCAGGGAATGAAGGGAGTTCACGAGGCACTGATTACAGAAGATGAGGTTCAGAGAATAGAGAAGAGAGTAAAGGAGAGGAAAGTTGTAATATTCATTGTATATCAGTACCCCATTACATGGATGTATATATAATGCTTGTAAAATAGAATGTAAAACAGAATATTGTTAAATAACAGAAATAGCTAGATTCCCAGAGTTTGTTACAAAACTGCTTTGTTGATATTATATTATTAATGTCAGCTCATACTCTCCTATATCACGAGCATGGCATACCTGTCCCTTGACATTATCATATCAATACTCCCTCCTTAAGTTGATACTTGTCCCCAAGGATCAAATTCAGGAAATCATTGTTCAATCTTGTATGCATCTTCCCAAGTAGTATCCTCTTGAAATGAGTCAGACCAGTGAATAAGCCACTGCACAATAACTTGGTTGTTCCTCTTTACGCTCCTTTTACTTAGTAACGAGACCGAGTGTTTATGATTATCAGGTGTAGGTATAGTTATACTGTTAGGGTCAGCTGATGGTGGTACAGGACCATGGTAAGCTTTTCGTTGTGAGACATGGAAGGTAGGATGAATTTTAGAGGCTGGTGGAAGTTGAAGAGTATAGGCCACTTCACCTATTTTCCTGAGTATCATATAAGGGCCATAATATTTCATAGCCAGCTTATGATTGGCTCTATATTCCACTGACTGTTGCCGATATGGTTGAAGCTTAAGAAATACCCAATCCCCTTTTTCAAAGTTTCTTTCACTCCTGTGTTTATCTGCCATCTGCTTCATGCGATTCTGTGTCATATTCAGATGTTTCTTGATGAGGGTCAACGTAGCCTCTCTTTGTTGTAGACTTATATTGACACTTTCAACAGCACTTGAGCCTATTAAGTATGGAATATGTATTGGAGGAGGGTGACCATATACAACCTCAAATGGAGTCAACTTGAGAGCCGTGTGATAATTGGTGTTGTACCAGTATTCGACTAAAGGTAACCATTTGGCCCATTTATGAGGAGTGTCTCCACATATGCACCTCAGGTATGCTTCCAAGCACATGTTAAGAACTTCTGATTGGCCGTCCATTTGGGGATGATATGCAGATGAGAGCCTATGTTGAATTCCTAACTTGTTCATGAGTTTGGACCAGAAGGTGCTGATAAAGATCTTATCTCTATCAGAGATGATGATTTTAGGAAAGCCATGTAACTTGTAGACATGGTCTATGTAAGCATGTACAACTTTAATGGTTGTGAAAGGATGTGATAAGGAGAGGAAGTGAGCATATTTTCTCAGTCTATCTATTACTACCATAATCACCTGCTTGCCCATGGAATTTGGTAGACCTTCAATGAAATCCATCGTAACTTCTTCCCATACTCTATCAGGAATAGGTAGGGGTTGTAGTAGACTAGGGCTAGCACTGTGATCATATTTTGCTCGTTGACAGATGCTGCAACTCTTGATATACTCAGTCACATACTTCTTTAGTCCTGACCAGTAGAACAAAGTTTTTATTCTTCATAATGTTGCCTTGATCCCTGAGTGACCTCCCACAGAAGAGTCGTGCATCCATTCTAGAATTTTCTTCTTGAGCTGAGGACTATCTCCAATTACTAACCTTCCCTTGCGCCTTAGCTGATCATTCTTCCATGTGTGATGTTTATGTGAGTTAGGGTTGGCCTGGAGTTCTACTATAACCTTCTGAACATTAGGATCCTCTTTCCAAGCATTTTGTATCTCCTCCAAGAGTGAGGAATGAAGAGAGGACATCATAATCTCCATAAGTTGATGATCATACAGTCTAGATAAAGCGTCAACCGCTTTATTCTCAGCACCCTTCCTATACTCAATTGTGTAATTTAAGCTGACAAGCTTAGAAAGCCATTTCTGTTGGAAAGGGGTGACAATCTTATGCTCAAGTAGATATTTTAAACTTTGTTGATCTGTTCTGATGATGAAGGGTTTGACTACTAGATAGTGTTGCCATTTCTGCACAGCAAAGACGATTGCAAGTAGTTCACGTTCATAGGATGATAGTGTCATATTCCTCTCAGATAATGCCTTGCTGATGAATGCAATTAAATGTCCCTCTTGTATTAGTACTGCTCCTATGCCTGTTCTTGAAGCATCGGTTTTCACAACAAATGTCTTGTAATAATTAGGTAATGAGAGCACAGGAGGGGTTGTCATGACTTCCTTCAGTCTTTCAAATGCCCTGGTTGTTTCTACATTCCACCCCATAGAGTCCTTCTTGAGTAAATCTGTGAGTGGCCTGCAAATTTTCCCATAGTCTTTTATGAATCTTTGGTAGTAACCAGTGAGCCCCAAGAAACCCCTCAGTTGCTTGAGAGTTGTGGGTCGAGGCCATGATAAGATGGTCTGAATTTTCTCAGGCTCTGTTTTGACTCCTTCAGCTGAGATTATATGCCCCAGGTATGCCACCTCAGTCAGACCAAAAGAACATTTTATGAGATTTGCATGTAGTGCATTATGTTTCATGATCTCCAAGACTACTTGCACATGCTGTAAATGAGTTTCCCACATAGGGCTATAAACAAGGATATCATAAAAAAATAGTACAAATTTCCTGAGATATGATTTAAAGACTGAATTCATGAGAGATTCAAAGGTCGAGGGTGGATTCGTCAGCCCAAAGGGCATGACTAGATACTCAAAGTGCTATTTTATGTATGTCATCCGGATGCATTCATATTTGATGGTATCCTCGTTTGAGATCAATCTTTGAAAAGTAAGTAGTTCCTTTTAACTCATCCAAAAGCTCCTCGATCACTGGTATAGGGAATTTGTCTTTAATTGTTGCTTTGTTTAAAGCTCTGTAATCTACACATAGTCTCCATCCCCCATCTTTTTTCTTCACTAATACAACTGGTGCTGCATATAGGCTAGTACACTCCTGATGCCCTGATCACCTAGCTCTTGCACAAGTTCCTCAATCATCGTTTTCTGATTAGTTGGATATCTATATGGTCGAAGGTTGATTGCATCAGTTCCCTCTTTGATAGGGATTCTATGGTCAAACTTCTCCCTAAAGCGGGGAAGACCCTTAGGTGTGGAAAAAACCCTTGCATAGTTTTCTAGCAGAGATTGTAACTCTTGCTCTTTCTGTTTCTAGTTATTTCCCCTTAAGACTTGTAATTGCCCCTGCCATGGTACCACTTGCATCATAGTCAACTCTCCATAATTTTTGATCAGTTTGGAGAGCTGTTTAGGATGGATATTTTGCAACTTCTTAGAAGTAGCTCCTCTCAACTTGATATTTTGAGCATTGACCCGGAATTCCATAGTTAGTTTCTTGAAGTCCCATAGAATTGGACCAAGAGTGGTGAACCATTGAATTCCCAACACAATGTCACTGCCACTCAATGGAAGAAGCAAGAAATATGCTCTAAACTTATACCCCTGCATTTTCCACTCAAAGTCCCTTATTACTTTATCACATTTAAGTTGTCCACCATCCGCCACCTTTACCCACATTGGAGTTACTTCCTCTACCCTACAGGTGAGCTTCAAAGCCATATGAGCATAGATGAAATTATGAGTGCTTCTAGTGTCTAAAAGGATGTGCACTGGTTTTTTTCCTATAGTTCCCCTCATCCTCATTGTATGGAAGGTGCAATGGCCATCCAACGCCTATAATGAAATCTGGGCACACACTAAGTCCTCATGACAGACTACCTCCTCTCTTGGTTCCTCTTCCCACTCTTCCTCTTCAGTCTCCATTTCTATGTGATATAACTTGGGTCTTTTTCCCTTGCACCTATGACCTGGTTTAAAACGCTCATCACACTAGAAACAAAGACCTTTTGCTCTTATTTCCCCCATTTCAATTGATGTGAGTGTCTTCCTCTGAGGATAGGTTCTGTTTATGTTTTGGGACAGGTTTGGGGTGGTTTGAGGATTGTGGGATTGGTTTCTGGGTGTAGGCAACGGGGGAGGTAAGTTTTTTGTAGGATTTTTCATGGTTTTTCTGGCTTTGATTGAGGCTTCTTGTAATTTAGCTAAACAGTGAGCTTGTTGAATGGTGTTTGGATGGAACATTCTTACTGCAAGCTGAATCTCCTCTTCTATTCCCCCCCATATAGCAACTCAACAAGTGCTCATTCTGAATATCCACCCTACTGGCAATCTCATCGAACGCATCATGGTATCCCTGAATGCTGCCTGTTTGTTTAAGAGCCTTCAACTCTGCCATGGGGTCATCATATAGATCACCAAACCGGCTAGTCACATCTTGTACATATTAGGCCCAGCTTTGTGGTGGCTTGTTTTTCACATATGCCTGGTGCCACAATAGTGATTTTCCCTCTAGGTGAAGTGCTGCGATCTTCAGCTTCTACTGGTCAGGGATGTTCTCTAGCTCAAAAAATTGGTTACTCTTGTATAGCCAAGATTTCAAATCATCTCCACAGAACTTAGGGAACTCTATTTTTGTTAATCTCGTGGAATAATTTTGCCCCACCATACCACCATGTTTTCCTACCCAGTCACCTGAGTTTCCCTCATTTCCATTCATCTTATCACATACCAACTTGTCTATTTGCATAGATAAGGCCATAATTAAATCATTCAAATCAGCTATGGACTTAGTATTTTTATCAATATTCGTGTTATTGACTCTACAAGACTCAGCTAGTTCCATATTATGTGACTCAATCAAGTTCTTCAGTCTTACCTTCAGTTTTTTGCATTTCAGCTTGCGTACTAGCCTCAACTTCTTCTTGCTTCTCGGAGTTCTTCCTGGGAGGCATTCTGAGGCCAAGAAGCGCCTAAGCTTTGATACCAATGTTATAGCGCAGGGATGAAGCTGGATGGTTGATACGGACAGACCAATGCAATAAAACAGTAGCAAGTGATACAGAGCAGGGATGAAGCTGAATAGTGTGAGGTGTGACAGATAAATGTAATAAAACAATAGCCCAATCTACCTCCACCAAGGGAGGAGTATCAGGTGATAATCAAGGCTAGTGAATATCCAGGGAATGAAGGGAGTTCACGAGGCACTAATTACAGAAGATGAGGTTCAGAGAATAGAGAAGAGAGTGAAGGAGAGGAAAGTTATAATATTCATTGTATATCAGTACCTCATTACATGGATGTATATATAATTCTTGTTAAATAGAATGTAAAACAGAATATTGTTAAATAACAGACATAACTAGATTCCCGGAGTTTGTTACAAAACCGCTTTGTTGCTATTATATTGTTAATGTCAGCTTATACTCTCCTATATCACGTGCATGGCATACCTATCCCTTGGCATTATCATATCATGTTTTCAGGCTACCCGATAATCTAGTTGAAGAAATCCACTCTATGATTGCCAGATTTTGGTGGGGAGGCAGTGATGAGGTGAAGAAGATGCATTGGGTTTCATGGGAGAATTTATGTATGCCAAAATCAATGGATGGAATGGGTTTTAGGGATTTAAAGACGTTTAACATGGCTCTCCTTGCTAAACAAGGGTGGAGGCTTATTCAAGATCTGCATTCCATCTTAGCTCAGATTTTAAAGGCCAAGTATTATAAAAATTCGTACTTTATCAAGGCTAGAAGAGGGTTTAACCCTAGTTACTTTTGGCGAAGTATTTGGGGTGCCAAAAGCCTATTGTTGGAGTGGTTGAAGTGGCGTATTGGGAATGGGCAGATGGTGAGTATTTGGGAGGATGCATGGCTACCATTGGAATGCGATAGAATGGTTCCGAGGCAAAGGGTTCTGGGCTATGAGTCGATGAAAGTGTCTGAGGTGATTGATGTTGCGAAGGGTTGCTGGGATGAGGAGAGGCTAAAACTGATAATAAATAAGGAAGATGTAGGGTGGGTTATGAGTGTTCCGCTAATACAATCTTTAATTCCCTGAAGACAAGAGGTTTTGGGGCCTAATAAGGGATGGAAACTACTCTGTGACTTCAGCCTATTGGCTAGGACGGTTAGGTAAGAGTCGGATTTGGAGGTCTATGAATGATGATGAATCTCTGAAGTAGAAGAGAGTTTGGAGCATTTGAGGACCCCCCTGATCTGTGCCATTTTATGTGGAGAGCAAGTGTTAAAGCTTTGGCAGTAATGGAGAGTCTCAATAGGAGGATGGCGTGTGAAAGTAGTGTTTGTCCGAGGTGTGGGGGTGATAGAGAGAGCATTGTGCATTCTCTTTTCTTCTGCAATAAGTCTAGGATAATTTGGGAATCCCCTAGGTTTGCAGAAATTCTTAGGGTTGATCCGTCCGAATCCTTTCTCAAGATAGTTGGTGATTTTGCGGATAAGCTTCCTAGTGGCGAGATGTGTACTTTCCTAACAATGGCTTGGGCATGGACAGAAATAAAGCAGTGTTTGAGAATGCTACGACTGAGGGAGAGGAGGTAGTTAGAGGCCTATGCAAAATGGGTGCTGACTATAGATCGTATGCTTCAAAAGTTTCAGTGACTTTAAGCAGAAATGGGATTTCATTTGGTTCGTCATGGCAGTTACCACCAGCGGGAATAACCAAGATCAATACGGATGCTGCTGTTTACGTGGACCGAGGGGTAGGGCTGGGAGTCATTTGCGAGATGAGAAGGGGTGTATTCTTGCTATGGCTTGTAAGAGGCTTCAGGTAAGATGGTCTGTAGCTCTAGCAGAAGCGGCAGCTATGTTGATGGGAATGGAGGTTGCAAAGCAGTTGGGATTGAGAAAGATTGTTTTGGAGAGTGATGCTATGGAGGTGGTGCGAAAAATTAGTGGAAAGGCAAGAGGATATAGTCTTGAGTTCTAGTTCATAGATGAGATTAGGAATTTAGGTGCTAGTTTTGATGTTTTTGTTTGTTCTCGTGTTAGAAGGGAAGGGAATGTGGTTGCTCATTCGGTAGTCAGACTAGTCTTGCATGGGGGAGATGAGTTAGTGTTGGTTTCAGACTTCCTGCAAAGTATTGTTGATCTTGTAGTAAGATTGGACTCACTTCGTAAGCTCACACTAATCACTAATCACTGATTCATATAACTTAATGCAAATTATTATCGTAAATAGGTTCTAATAAAATATAATAAATGAAAACTAGGTAAAGAAAATGCCCTACATATCCTATGAACAGTATGAAGTATACACCCTACTAGGGATGACAACGGATATTGGACCCGACCCGGATCCATTGATCCATATCCGTTTTTGCGGATATAGGTCTTCAAAATTTAGACCCAACGGATTCGGGTCCTATGACTAAAAAAAGGATCCGAGTATGGGTCCAACCATAATACCCGGACCCGAATCAGTTACCCGTTTTTCATTCACTCTTTGTATTTGTTTATATTGTTATTCAAAAGACATAAAAATTTGATTTTGTTCATTTGTACTTTGTTGTTTTGTAATATTTGACTAGTTATATGAATTGTATTCAAGTATTGAACTCACATCATTCGTTGGACTGCTGTCATAAATGTAAAATACAGATTTATAAATTTGAAACTTATTATTGTCGCAAAAAAAAAGTCAAAATATGTAGGATCCGTATTGGACTCGTTTGGATTTGGATCCGTTGGAGTTGGATTTAGATATAGATCCTTACTTTCCATACCCATCGAATCTGGATATGGATCCATCCTTGAAAAACGGATCTGGATCTGAATCCATAAGAATCCGATCCGTTGCCATTTCTACACCCTACCTTAATATCTTGATGTGAATTTAGTCAAACACAATTCCAAATTTAACGCGAAATACGCGGGGCAATCAAGTGATCATAAAGTCTGATTCAGCATGCTCAATCAAGTGCATAGAAGAAAAATTTGTTTCTTACCAGGGCAGATATGTTAACATACTAGCTTAGGTATTGAATTTACACAAGAAATGTGAGTTGTGTATGCTATATCTCTGAGTCACTATATTTCTGAGTAAGACAAATATCAGACCCTGAAACTACAAAGAGGGAAGAGATTCTGTCTTAAGCCCTGATGGAGGTGAAACTGAAGTAGTAGCATTGTCTGTCCAATTCTTGTCACCCCAGTGCCACAGCATGCTTTCCCAGAAGCAGAAATTCTCATAGCAAGTCTTCAATCTTGGATCCTTGATCTGTATCTTCCAATGGCCGTCACTATAATTCGCTTTCTCGGCCTGCCTACGATCCCACTCCAATGCTGCCTTCTGTTTAGACCTAAGCAAACAATACTTGTGCAAGTTTTCAGGCATTGCATCATGCACCTTCCACCAAGTTCTATGCGCTATATCACTGGCAAACTCGTGTAATATTTCATTATTCCAGTTGCAATCATAATCCCGAAAGCAAAGCCATGGTTTTAAGCCTAGGTAATGTAGGACATACAGAATTGGAGGGTCTGCACCAAATAATCTGGTTTTCATCTCTTTCTTCTCAGGCTCATCACCCTCCCAGTAATGCTTCAAGAAATTCATACGCTTGGGAATTCGATGCCACCATGTGAAGATCTCATTCAAATAGCCTTGGTCCCCACCATTGTATGATTCAATTTCATTGATGTGTTCCATTAATAATTGGAATGTGCAATTAGATGGCTCAACTACCATAACTCCAGAGTTGAAAAGAGTAGCATTGTTTCCTGTGGCAGAAATCTCGGGCAACCCAAATAGGAAATCAAGATTTCGGAGAATAAGAAGGTCTGCATCTATGAAAATGATCTTGTCATAATTTGTTAGCTGCCAAAGGCGGAATTTGCTGTAGTTCCACTCGTTATAGGCTTCTGGTTCAGCTTTAGGATTCCTGATTCTTTTGATGGTATGTATTTTCCAACCTGCGGCCTCGAGACCACCTCGGTGATAATCACTGATTGTGTCATCAACAAGAATGACTAAATCACGAGTGGAACCAGACATTCGAATGCTTTGTGCTGCCGCTATGGCACCACATACGTACACATGTGCTGAGTGAAGGATCGTAGCATATGCTTCACGGAGTGCAGTTCCAGAAGATAGATGGGCTGCTTCAAAAGTTCCAGTCAAAATCTTATTCAATCAAAGTATACATCATGCGGCTTATAAAACATTTGGATCATGCATAGAAGTCATTTAACAGCTATTATTAAGATATTCATGGGTTAAGAAAATGCAATTATAATTACAAACTACAGATTCATAAGGTAATATAAGCTAAGGTACACATAAAAGGATACACCTTAAAGTGAACTGTAGTGAAACAACCTAAAATAGGACATGCTATCATCCACGGGAAATTTAGATAACTTTCCTCACATTCTTCACCTCTCTCAATTACACAACCACCACGCCCTCGTCCGAGAATAAAATATACAAAGCTTCATTGATCTCTGCCATATCATTATTAGGCCAACCTTAAAAGAACGTATAAGGAAAAACAACCCACTTTTAACTACATCAATCCTACACCAGAGATTAATCCACAAACCTTGGAATAAAACAATAATAAAAAAAGATAGGAAATGATTTTCGCACTGCCGACTGTGCAGTCATCCCAGAGCCAACAACATTTTTGAATTTCAATATTTGTCTCACAAGCCGCAAGGGAGGGAGATTGTATCTTTTGTAGCGCAAGTCAAAATCATTTCCCACAGAAACTTCTTTCACTTCAGTGTTTAGTCAGTACAGTTGTCAAAGTGATTATGGGATATGATATGAGGCTAAGTCCTAACTAACTAATATCTGTCTCTTCTACAGACTACAGCTAGCAATATTCTAGGTCATACAATAAAATGATACATATGTGTGTATGTTACTTATGTCAATCCAGTGAAAAATCTCTAAATGTCAGTCATGAAGCAATCTGTCTCTAAGCACAACAACAAGTATACTTTCACCCACCCTGTGCCATGCTCTCGAGGAGCATGACATGCTAAAATGGACCAATAAGGAATAATAGCATCCTCACCAAATTGGATGGGTTATTAATCAGTGATTTTCTCAAGCAGGTTAAACCCACTCAACCCAGTACCAGAAACCAGCCATGTTGGCTCATGTAGCTAAGACAGTTCATGACCTAATGCCACAGGACCTACAGCATAATTGAAAAAATACAACCACATAAACATCGAGAGTTGACAAATAAAATATTTCAGCACAAAGATATTGATCTTTGAAACGCCAAAGAGAGGCACCAACAAAATAAAACAGAGAAAAAAATACCTTTTGGATTGAGAGGAAGAGCAAGTTCACATGATCCAACAGGAAGCTGAACCTTTTCCCTTAAGGTATTGAGATTGGGCTTGTACAGCCACGCATTCCCAGCACGCGAAACAAGTTCCTTACAAGTGAAAAGATTTGGTACAGGGAAGCACTCAGTGACCAACAGTATATGCACGTCATATGACCCCTTAGCAGAAGCAGCAAGTCTTGCTGCTGCAAGCTGTAAGTGCAGCCGTGCAACGTCTCTCCACCACTTACCAAGCTTGTTACAAGGCAACTTCACAGCAATAAGATCCATACGTGCATTTCTAGGAACCTGAATGCTAGGAAGAGAAGGGCAACCAGGTATCTCAAAGTCTTCTTCCTCATCAATCCACTCAGGATATAGCATTTCCCAAGTAAAGCTATTAGGGACATGGTCCAGATGCAGAAGGATTTGCTCAGGGGAAGGTAACATTTCCTGCCAACCATCAACTTCACTTTCCTTGAAGTTTAACAAGCCTATCGCCTTGTAGTCAATCTTATCAGTAAGAGTTTCCATGACTTCTGAGATGTGATTCCAATTGATAGTTAGATCTGATAAATAGCGTTTGTCCACAATATGACTATCCCCTCTCCATCTATCTACAAAGCTCATCCTGCATTCAGTAAAATTTGTCATAATGAAATTGCATTGAATAACCAGCAGTCACTACTAATAAGGATTCCAAAAGTGTGGATGCGAAAGAAATTGAAAGAAATGGTCATTGATCCTAAAAAAGTGAAAAATAAAAGAAGGAAAGCTGAAACCTAGAATCAAATAAGACTTGATATAAAAAAAACACCTATAACCAAGGAACAGTAAAAAGGATAGAGAAAATATGGAACTTACTGAGAACTGGAATCTGGTATATTCTCTGTATGATGTAGAGATGGAGAGTAAAGTAGCATAAAAAATGTCCCAATCAAAATGAAAATCAGGAAGAGCTTCAATGGTGTAAACCTGCAGTTATAACTTCTATCTTGAAAGGCAAAATGCGATGCCTTCTCTACATCCTTTTCTACATCCTTAATATCTCTATGTCTCATAGACCTTCTTTTGCTCGACTCTTCACTGTAAAGTGTAAGAGAAACCAAAAATGAAAAAAGTAATCAGACTGGCGACGGCAGTCATAAATTCATACTAGAATGTACAGACGGGTTCAGTATCCAAACTGGTTAATAAAACCTTAAAAGTAAGGAATAAATCAATCTGCCCTCATAGATTAAAAACATGAGATCCAAAATGTTAGATTCTTTCTTACAACTAAAAACCAACACTTTGGAACATATGATAAGGGATAAGATTTAGTTATTGCTCAACAAAATGGAAGTTCGTATAGCATCAAAACCCAAGTGCAGCTTATCCTTGGTTTGTTCCTACATTCCTTTATTGTACAACTGGTATGACTAGGTAACCAATGTAGCATCAACATAAAACACTTTTGGATGACCAGTGAACCAATCCAAATAATCAACCTTTTCCACTAGTGAAATTCCTTAAGCAACAACAATGCAACAAAGCTCTGACCATGCTTTGAACCTAATAAACCCGTCATCCAAACACAATCCTCCACCCAGAAGCTGGGGAAGGAAGCTAATTCTCCTTCCTCTCAAAAATCGACATCAAGTTAAGTAAATGGGGGAATTGATATCCCTGCACACTAACCCTACCCTAGTCAACTCCAAATTCCTCCTATAGCCAAGCCCCAAACCTCACAAAATTTCAAAATTTAACTACCAAACATCTTTCAACTACTAAAGTGACACCCCCAAAATACCCTTGATGCAACAACATTCAATGACTACCCCCATCCTCCTCTCCCTCCTCAAACTCACAATCTGGTCAAGACAATCCACATTGGTAACAACAAAAAAAAAAAAAAAAAAAAAAAAAAAAAAAAACAAGTAAAAACCGAAAAGCCGAAACCTTCAAAACCCAAGTGCCAAATGGATCAACAACAAGTAGTACATCAAAATGCGCAAAACAATTAGCATACATCATTTAAGAGCTAAGTCACACAAATCAGGGCATTTCATCAATCACGACAACAAACCCTCAAAATGTACATATACATATACATATAGAGCAAGAAGTAAGGACCCACATAGCGTTTCCAAAATAGAGGACCAAACAAGAGCGATCAACCGACAATGATTACGAAGAAAAAGAGAGAGAATAACTAACACTGAAGCAGAGAGGCGAAGACGGGGCTCCAATGCTTTAGGGGATGAACCGATTGAGCCTCTCATTTCCTGCGTTTGTTGGGGGGTCTTTTATAAATGATCAAACCAAACCCCGAAAATTTTGCAATATAGGGGGAGTTGAGACCACGGAATTCGAGGGATTTTGAGTTTTTGAGTAGGAGAATCACTAGGATGCGGTTATGCCGGGAAGATGTCACTCAACTTGATTTAATTTTGACGGCTGAATCACCAAGTCTGCAGACTGCAGTGTTACAACAAGCAGTATGAAAGAACTGAAGAAGTCAGCCTAGGCTCGTCTTCCCCTTTCTTCGTGAGGGTCTATTCTTGTAGACTAGTGGCGTTGTGGTGATGATTTGGTCATTCGGCTCGGCTTCGTTCCATACAAAGGTTGAATAATATACGTTTACGGATCGGTTCTGGGTTAATCTATCATCTATCAATTTTTGTCTGGTCAGGTTGAAACATGTAAATTTGTTCTTTAGGATCGGGACAGGTTAGATCGGGATCGAGTCGGTTCAAATCGATTATTTGCTTTGATTGGTTCAGTCCGGGTTGAGATCGGGTCATGTTCGGTTTGAATCGTGTTTGGTTCGGGTCAATTCGAATCGGTTCCATGACGGTTACAACGGGTTTTTTCAGGTTCGGATCATGTTCGGGTGGGGTCAATTCAGAACAGTACTAAACGGATTACAACGAGTTGTTCCGGGTTCAGATCATATTCAGTTCAAGTTAATTTGAATGGTTCTTAGACAGGTGCATTATTATTTTTTGATACGCGACTAATTTAAGTTAGTGATTGATGAAAAATAGAAAATTATTAATCATAAATTCGATGACATCTATTAAATAATCGTTAGACATGTAATTCACTTAGTTGTAACTCGTAAGTCGTAACGTAATTAAAATATTTTGATTGTTAATAATTTTAGTTACTAAATTAAGTTGCTAACCTAAATAACTCAAAGATTACACTTTTGAAAATAGAGAAAATTTGGCCTTTCGATTTAGATTTTTTTTTATTGTCCCGATAGTACAAAGGTGCTCCAGGTAAAAAAAATGAGCATTTTTTAGAGAAAATATACAATTTTGAGAGAAAATGAACAATTTTAATGAAATGAGTAACTTTAGAGAAAATGAACAATTTTTAGTTAAATAAGTAATTTTAGAGAAAATAAACAATTATAAATTAATTAGGTATTTGAACATTTGAAACTGTTTTTGAAAAAAGTGTGAGTTTAAGAGTATATTTGTATACTTACTAATTTAAATTATCTAAATTTTGTAATAATCCTTATATACTTGAGATTGTTTGAGCATATGATGTGAAAGACTTATGTGGTTAAGAAAATAATTTTGGATATCGATTGAGTGTCATATCAACAATGATACAATTTAACTGAATATAGGTGTATAACTTTTTTATAATGCATAATACAAGTTAAATTTCTCATTTTACAATGAACATTATTTTTTTTGCTCATTTAACAATTAAATATATATTGCTCATCTATTAATAATCACCTTAACTATTTGCACTTTATTTAAAAATATTCAAAATTATTCATTTTCACTCATAATTGTTCATTTAAATTCATAAATGTTCATTACTCTAAAACTGTTCATTTAATTTTACTCAAGATTGTTAATTTTCTATAAAATTCCTCAATTTCTCTTAAAAATTGCTCATTTTAGCCCGATGAGCACCTTCCTCTATATACTCATGGGTGTAGGATATACTTGAATATTAGAAAGTCTGTTATAAATTATGAGTTTAGTTTCATAAAATATACATTTTAAAATTAGTATGAAAGTATAGTTTTCAGGTTGTCTAAAATCGTGTAAAAACGCAGGTTAGTAAAATTAGGTCATTCATAATTAGGTTGTTAACAGGTTGGTAAAATCAGGTTACGGGTCGTTATCAGTTATATCATAACAATTATTTATCGGGTCTAATCAGTTTTGGGTTCTCATTGGGTCGTATCAGGTTGGGTCATTAACGAGTCATGTTGTCTTCAGTTCGGGTCATTAACGGATCAGGTCACATTCGGGGCTAACGCTGATTGAGTTCGAGTCTTGGAGTATCGGGTCTAATCGATTTTGGGTTGACTTCAAGTCGGTTTACGAGTCTCACTTTTCGGGTCATAACCAGATAGGGTGCATGAAGGTTTCGGGCATTTTCGCGGGTCAGGTCAGATCTTGATATCCCTAGATATATTTGGTTTTGGGTGTGTGAATGTGTGATAGACTTGGGTCATACTTCCTTTATCCTTAATTTTTTGTCTCATTTGACTTTTTACGGTCTTTAAAATACAAGTTAAAATGATTTTATTTTCAAATTCATAAGCTAAAAAATTATAAAACTTGATATAAAAAAAGTTTACATTGATATGTATTCAACAATATTTCACTTAAATATATTATTTTTATAACATGATGAGACTTAATGGTCGAACGTTTTAAACTTTGACTCCATAAATAGAAATGGAGTAGAAATAAAGATACAGAAGTAGTATATGATATTAATGTTGCCTGAGTAATTACTATTAGACATTCTCTTTTAGTACAAGGATACGTGGAGTAATTAAATAAGTTTACTCTATCTAAAAGCTTTCAATAAATAATCATAATATATAAGTACTGGCCATGTCGAGCAACTAAGTTATAAATTCATTGTTAACATATTATTCCCGAATAAGTTTGGAACAGAATAATGGTAGACTATCCCACCACACAGTCAGACTGAACTGTTTGATTACTTGGTCTCCTCTGTCATCTTATTCGCTACCCTATTGTCTTCATGCAAAAGCTGAGACCATAAGAGCAGCTCCCTGCAATCCGATGTTATGTTGATTCTATCATAAAGAACATTGTGGCTTTGCTTCATTTCTTCCACTTTGACTTTAATCTGAAGCAAAAACGTAATTTAACAATCCCCTATTTTTAGCCAACAACATGACCTATTTAATGGCCAACAATTCTGCTATTTACACTAGTGTAAATCCCCCTTTCTAGTAGCCCTGACTGTATCTTACACACTAATAATTCCTTCATAGCTATCAGCTTTGACCTAGGAAGCATCCACATTGAACTTGACTAATTCTTGAAAGGCTGGAATTATGGAGTTCATGAGATATTCTGATTTATAGGATATAAGTTTAATTTGTGAAGATTTCAGAGTTTTGATAGAGTGCTTTTATTTTTTTTTTTTTATAATCAGGTTGTGTATAGTTACATTTTGTCTAGAAGAAAAAAAAACCTATACAGCTAGTGGCGAAACCAGGATTTTCTTTCTGGTGAATCACGATCGATAATCAAACATGTAATAAAGTTTTTTTTTTTTTACCAAACAACCAAATAATAATACTAAAAAATACATCCAATTTTTTGTGATCCAACTGGTGAATCATTTGACCCACTAAAATAACAACTACATCCGCCACTATATGCATTTCTCCTTTTCCATAACTCCCAACAAATATAGGGGAAAGGCATGTTGTGGTTTGAAAGGATGCACTCAAACAACTCTCTATAAGACTCGTTCCCTTGAATCATGGGACAATTGACATAGGTCAAGACTTCATTGCTCTTACACACCTAAAGATGATGTGAGATGCATCTTTTGTTATTAAGGGACATGAAGGGAAATTTAGAGTAGGGACAATATATATTATTTGTGGAGGTTTGAGTTAGAAGGGAGAATATCAAGAGAGCACTGCCACAAGAAAAAAGGCTACTTTATCACTAATGCAAAAGCGTTGAATTGCATGGCCATAATTGTGTTTTTTGTTTTAACAAACGAAGTATAAAGACTAAATTTGGTTCTACGCGAAGCAAATGAAACCCATACACGTCATTTACGTTGCACTTATATATATACAAATGAATGACGCAAATATTCTTTGCTAGGCATTTACAATTAGTTTGTGTGTTAAAATAGTTTAATTAGTCAGATCGCAAAAGTATAATTAATTATTGTGTTGTTACCTCAATAACGTAAGCTAAATTGTCAGTGTAGTTATGTTATTGAACAAATGTTAATTAATTAATTAATATAAGTATATTACATACTTACATAGTATTTCAAATAAGCTTTTTCAAAAAAGAAAAAAAAAATATGAAATAACGTTCGTCAGATAAATATAAAAGATGTTATTTTAACTAAGCCGTCATTATAATTTGGCCTATCAACAACCAATTCACAAAATACAGTTTGTTCATAGCAGACAAGCATCCTAGTTATTCATCATCGTCCAGAGGATTTGCCCCCAGCAGGATAGGTTCAAATAACAAAACTCCACAAGTCAGCCAATGTAACACCCTCTTGATTCTCAACTTTCTAAAATTATTTTCTCAAATAGCTAAATCAAATAAAGAGAATTATAAGAATATTATCACATCGTATAAATAGTTTGATCGGATCTTTAGAGTTTTATAGCGGAAAACTTACTACTAATACTATTTATCAAACAACCTTTAAAAACCAAAGTCCTCTAAAATTCTTTCAAAGTACACAAGAACAGTTAACAAAGTCCTTGACATCCTCAAATCCATCAATAGCAAAATCCAAAACAATGATATAAACAAGATCAAAAGAGATAAATTAAGAAACTCTTTACTCAAGTCCACCATATGAATATGGTACTTATAAGTTATAAACTTGCAAATGTCATAAATATTAGACCTTTGTGACGAGTGCTCTCTAACAACACAAATGGGAAATTAGGTCATCACCGGATCAATTAAGGAATAGGTCAGGACCAATAAAAAAATATACACAATCAATGTTAAGAAAATAACCTAAACTAACATACATCATCTAAAATAAATAGTTGGTCATATACTAGAACACTTAAACATATAGCTCTTGCCTCCACTTACAAATAAGAACACTTTGACTCTAGACACTCGTATAAACTTTAGACTTGCTTTACTTAAACTACTATTATTAACTATACAATAAATAGGTTTGTTATTTGGTCCACATGGGACTAGTAAGGAACGATACAAAGTTTGAATCTAATACTATTATTACTATGTTACTATTATGGAAGTGACAGGATTCCAACGCTATTAAAAAAGAAAGGTAATTAAGATTGTCATGTTATCCAGTTGGAGCCTTGTGCTACCACCAAGTGTCCTCCATTATTCAATACTTAGGGAGAATTCGACTCTCGAATTTTATTGCTAATTTCTTTTACTTTAAGTAGTTAATAAAACTAGGATTCATATTATTATAAAAGGGCTACCACCTAATTTTAAAATTCCTTAAACCTGCTATAACTATCATAAGTTAAGGTTAAAATTACATGTCAATACTAGTATAAAATCCCTTAATTTAATACACCCTAAAATTCCACAGTTTATGGCATAAAAACTAACTTTGAAATTCATTATATAATCTGAAAATTTGTAAATACAACCACAAAATATTTGTATATAATAATTTGTTGGTTTAAAACGTGCAATATTTCTAATTTTTTAAATAATAGCATGCTATAAAATAAATTACAAAATAAAATTGGTTTAGGATTTTCATAAAATAAATTAAGTACACGACTTTGAAAAATAAAACTAAATAGTAGTTAAAAAATATATACCTTTAGTAAGGTTGAAAATTATGAAGAAAATATGTATTTATACTAGTTTATCTTATAATAGTCTATCCTAAATAAATTAGCTATAGAACTTTAAAATTTTGATGATCATTTTTTTAACATGAAAACAATGTAGTCCTTTTTGAATTAGAAAGCTTTTTTTAAAAGAAGGAATCCTTTTTGAAATAGAAAACTATTTAAATTATTTTTAAAAAAAATGAAATACTTTATTTTTTCTAAATAAATACTCTATAATTATTAAATTAATATTTATAATTATTGAAAAAATACATAGTATTACATCCAAAGTTGAGTACACAAGTAATGGAGTATTTAACAAACTATAACAAAAAAAATTTAAACAAGTAGATTATGATTAAATATTTATTAACAAACTAGTAGATTCAAAAGAAACTTAAGGGTTCATATCTTATTATTAGCTATTAGGCCTTCCATAAATGATTATTCGACGGAGACCGTCATCTCACTCTAATGTGAAGTCCGCCCACCAATACACTAAGATCATATCGTTTGCCGTCTTTCTAATTCTTACGCCCCAACCCGATCGAGAAAGCCTACACCTCTGAAGATTAAATGTTAGTAAGTCAGACAGTATCGACTTAGATTTATTAATCTTTTCTCGAAATTCATCGCTCTATTCCATTTATCTTTTCTAAAGAATAAATGTTAGTGAGACACACATACAACCAACGCAAATGACTTTACATTGTGTCCCAAATATTGACAATGAATTGACTTTATTCTCATTTGCTTGGCAATACAGCAAATGTAGATGAGGCTTAAAAGTGTGACACAAATAAGCATTTTTGTACTATTCCTTCTGTTTTTTTTTTCTTTTCATTTGCTTTTTTTTGCGTAAATCTCATTGCAAACTTTAAATTCAAATATTTTCAATTGTGCATCTATAAAAATTATAACAAAACTAATATTTGAAAAATATATTTTGAAACGAATCTATCAAGATCCCAAATGAATAAGTTTTTTCATCTAGAATGGGAAGAATTCATAATTAAAATTTGGCTTTAAAATCTTTAATATTCCAAATGAAAAAAAATGAACGGAAAGAGTAATATTATATTTAGGAGAGACTTGTTAGTGCCACAAATAGTATGACGGAGTTGTGTGATAGGACAATTTTTTTTTTTTGACATAAATGGAAATTGGATGATCTTGTGAGGGAATGGTTGGAAGTGGAAGGAGGAGATAACTTTTCTGAGCGGCTATGGAAGAATTAAGGAAAGCACATGTACTCCCACCGTTTATCTTCGAAACAACAAAGGTTTCACGACATAACCTTTGATTGCTTTGAAATCAATCCAATTGTTAGGAAAAAGAAAGAATTGCCATCCCTAATAAGCCACTTAGAAGTAGAACAAGACTTGTGGTACTCCATATATTTCTATAAGAATGATTTTATAAAAGAAGGTATTTTATTTAGTAATAAGTTCATTTAATTATTTATTTTACTAAGCTGATATACTTATTTTAAGATGGAGAACATTTCTATATAATTTTGGAAAAAAAATTTCTATTTCAAAAAGGAATCCATCTTATTTCATGTTTGAAAAAAAGATGATCTTAATTTTGGGATTTTTTTTAAATGCCTTTATGACTTCTTAATAAACCTAATATATACAATAGTTTTATAACAATATGTATGATATGTAAGAATTATGGTTCATGGATTTAGAACAATAGCTTTATATCTATTATTTTAAAGAAATTTCCCCATTGTTCTCATGTACTTAAACTATTGTTCTAAAAACTTCATCTTATTATTCTGCACATTTCATCATTGTTTTCAACACAAGTTTCGTATGCTATTGTCATGTTATACTTATTGTTCTAATGAATATACCTATTTTTCTAATATAATATAACTTATATGCAAACACATTTTTCCATTAAACTAAATATTACACATACTGTTTTAAAACGCAAATTCGATTTAAAACTATATTCCATTAAATGATTTGTCATACTGTTTTAAAACTATATCTAGTTTTAAAACAATAGGTATAAATCACAACCTTTAGAGCAGTGACACAAACTTCAGAACAATATACCATACTTTTAAAACAACAGGTATATGTTATACCTATTTCTGTAAGCTCTATATCTATTGTTTTAAAGAAATCTCCCCATTGTTCTCATGTACTTAAACTACTGTTCTAAAACTTCATCTTATTGTTCTGCGCATTTCACCATTGTTTTCAACACAAGTTCTGTATGTTATTGTTCATGTTATACTTATTGTTCTAATGAATATACATATTGTTCTAATATAATATAACTTATGTTCAAACACATTTTTCCTTTAAACTAATTATTAAACTTACTGTTTTAAAATGCAAATTTTATTGTTCTAACAATCCGCCATACTATTTTAAGCATTATATCTATTGTTCTAATTTACGTTAACTAATGTTCTAAAAATTTATTTTATTGTATTATATTACTAACCTATAGTACGTTAGCAAAATCAAGACTTTTCAATTTACATATCCTACTGTTCAAATAATTAACTCTATTGTACTTTAGTATTAATCTATTTTTCTATATTACATTTCTAATGTTCTAATACTTCGTCCTATTGTTCAAATATTCGTCCTATTGTTCTACGTATTTAATAATTGTTTTATATACCTATTGTTCTACGTATTTTACTACATTATATTTCATCAAGCATTACAATACAATACCAATTTTCCTACGATATTTCACTATCTTAATTCATCAAACATTACAATATCAATTTCCCCTCTATAGCATAATACACCCAATTTTACAATGATATACATCCATAACTGATTCAATGTATTAATACAATTGAATCTAAATAAAATCAATAAGATATGTTAAAACACCCATAAATCTGGAAGACGTAATAAGATATGCATACAATTAACATCAAGGCATTCGAAATTGCGAAAAAAAAATCGAAACATTACCTGTATGAAGACGAATACAGCGTTCAAAAACTACTGAAAAGGTATATTGCAATTTGAATATAGAGTAATATGAATAATATAGAAACTACATATTCCTAAGGGATATAAATAGACGTTTAGGAAACCACCCCATAATCATGGACCGTATCTTTCTCAATTGCCATTTAATTTTGACTTTTTTACAATATTGTCATTAATATAGAATCAATCACAGCCATTTAAATACAATAAATCAACGGTATTAGATAAGTTCTTATATAAAAAGGGTTCTCACATGATCCTATATATATATATATATATATATATATATATATATATATATATATATATATATATATATATATATATATATATATATATATATATATATTCTCATAAACCCTAACTTTTATTTATGTAATTTATTTACATGTTTTTTTATTATACAAGCGAACCCAAACCGTGGGACATACTCAATTAGACCACTAGCTGTAGCCACCAGCGTCAGGCAAGTCCCATCGTTTGGCTTCACCTCCTTCTCGCTCTTTGCTTTTGGTTTTTGCTAGTTTCTATATTTAATTGTTCCTTTTGATTTTCAGCAATAACATTATTGAAAAAAAAATTTCAAGTATCAAATTTTATAATTTTACTGTTATGTTTTTCAGTTATATAATTAGAATTTGAAACTTTAAAGGGGATTGTAATGCCCAATGTATCAAATTTTAAGGTTTTTAATTAAAGTTTTGATTACTAATATTGATATATGATTCCTTGGCATAAAATAATAAATTTAGCATGTTTTAGGGTTTTAAAAAACTAGTTATATAAGATGATGATATCACTTACTAGTTGACTTTTTATTGCAAAAATAGAAAATTTGATTTCCTACGTACTCAAGGCACATACATGCTGGGATATTTTTATGAAGTATGCTTATAATTATTAAATATGCTCAAAATTACATGATTTATGTAAATCATGCCTTGAAATTGGTATTGATTTTACGATTTATCTTGGAATACATATTTGTTGGCATGTGTTTGATGGAGTTGATATGTTTGTATGAATTGATATGCAAGCATTAAAAATTTTAATACATATTTTTAAGCATGATGCATAAATACTTCCATAATAGCAATTCATGTCAATTAATAGCAAGTTTATGTTCATTTACGTCATTAGACTTGAATAGAACTACAAAAGAAGGATATGTCAATGGAATTTATTAATAGTTGAACATATTTTTAATCTTGTTCAACTCGTTAGTAGGCAAATGAGGTTTTAAGGGATAGTTATAATCATGATTTGTTATATGGTCACTTGTACCCTAATTAAAATAAAAATGGAATCCTTTATTTTGAGCATGTTCTGTCTTGAGTTTTAGTATGTCTTTTATCCATTTTAAGTTACTAATCACTTAAAGTGAAAAGAAGTTGGTCAATAAAGCTCAAAGATTGGATTCACCTTGAGTATTGAACAATGGGGAATATACTTGATGATAGCCTTATACTTTTACAGATTGCATAATGATGCGATCTATATTCTTACTAATAGCGTTGAGAATTCCATCACTTCCATAACAGTGACATAGTACTTTAGTAGCAGTTAATATGGATTCACATGGACGTTCCTTGCTTATACCCTTTAGACTAAGCATTAAACTTGGGGCTTATACCAATAAAACTAATAGTAGTATTGTTAAATAAAAGGTCAAGGTTTCTATTTAAAGTTCAAGTAAAGTCAAAAGGGTTTTTATTTAGTAAGTTGAAACATGATTTGTAATCTTAAATGTTATAATTTATTATTTTTGCATGTGACCAGTTATTTATTTTGAAATTATACATATTATGTTAGGTTGACTTATTCACATGTATATGTTCAAATTTGCTAATTTGACTTAATTTTTTTTACTATAAACAAAGATATAAGTCACTAATTTAAGTATTGTTGGGTTGATCTTGATGTATATTTTCATAACATAAACTTAATTTTTTAATATATAATTATAAATATTAATGGTCAAAATTTAGCAAAAAGTCAACATTGGTAAGAACTAAAAAATAGAGGAAATGTACTTTTTGATCAAAATACCTGATCTACAAGAACTGACAAAATCTTATCTTAGTGATAAATTTACAATTCACCAACTAGCTATACATGATAACACGTATTGCAACTACTTATCATAAAGTGGACAATGGAGCACCTAATGTGTTATATATGTTCCAAATAAATAAACTTCTTTACTAGAAATAAAATAAATCAAAATAATATTTTCAATTTCAAAATCACTAAAATTGAAGTTGGAATGTATTTTAATTTCCCACATAAAACACTTTATTTAGTTTTGACGTAAAGAGAGCCATAAGTAACAAATAATATACCATGTGGTCCGGTTAAACCAAAAACCACGATCACGATTGCTAGTTTGTTAGTGTGTATCATGGCTTGCATTGTGGGTCTAGAGCGCATTGGGTGGGGCTATTTGGGGCGCTATTGACCAACTTTGATTGAACCAACCCACAACTTAGTTAGCCACCCCAACCAGGGCAACTACTTATCCGTTTGCGCATCCTTCACACATACTCCGACAAACTACTATCCTTGCCAACACATTTACATATGGATTTAATTACTTGGAATGTGAAGCTTCCTTCATTTTCTCCATTAAATTTGAACCGCCCAATATTAAACAACAACAACAACAATAAGCTAATCTTTCAACTTTGCAAGTACCCTTTAATATTTCATCACTTAAGGAACAAACCCTCTTCAATTTCAATCACAAATGCTAGAAAGAAGAAGAATTCTCAGTACGAGTCTCCGGTTCTTCAAAGTAGCATCATTGAAGAAGCAACTGATGTTGATTTTGAAGAAGGGTTTGAAGAATTAGAAGGAGATGATGAACTCTTAATTACTGATGATTTTGATGAAGGTATATCATCTTATTCTTTTACTCTTCAAAATAATATGTTTGTTATTCCAAGGTGTTAGCTTTGATCGTTGATATCTTTATTCCAAGGTTGTTAACTTTGATCGTTAATATTTTTAATTTTATGTAAGTAAATACTACTGTAAATATTTGCAATATAAAAATTGATATTTTAAAAATATACTATATAGATGTTTTGTATGTCTGTCTATTATGTTTATTCAAACGCGACTGTTAATATGCGTATTGGTAAGGTAAATAATCGGATTATAAAAAGTTGATATTTTGAAAATATACGACAAAGAGGGTAGTTGACGGATATTTATTCTTTGTATGTGTTTTATGTTGATATCTAGCTAAACGGGTGAATGTTAAATGGGGGTTTTATTTTGTTGTTTGATATTGTTTAGAGGAATTCCTGGGTGATGATGATGGTGAGGGTTATTTTGAGGAAGAGTATGATCCAGAGAATGCTGAAGTTTATGTAAGTTGTTCATTTTTGAAGCAATTGTGAATTGTTGATGCCTAGTTTTGATTATCATTTGGCTGATTGAGATTTGGTGGAAGGCTGGAGATGGTGCCGAAGGTGGCGGGATATCACTTGCTGGTACGTGGTGGGATAAGGAAGCATTAACAATTGCTGAAAATGTTACTGATTCTTTTGATGGTGACTTGGGAATATATGCCTTCAGAACTCTGGCCAATGCAATGATTCAAGTTCGTATTGAGAAGCTTACTACCAAGTAATTAGCTATTCCCTCTGTTCGGAATCAATAGTCATGTTGATAGAGTAACTTGTTCTAGTAATGTGTCTATTCCTTGCTTCATGAACCAATATCCGTTACTTTTTAGATGAAGTGGATATCTAGTCATCTTGGTGAATTTAATTAAAATAGTTAGGCTTCAAAGTCATTGTGATATTCTTTTTATCTATATTTGTATCATGAACTTGGTGTTGCCATCCTGTGAAGACCATTGTTTTATATTTGAGTTGTGTTGAGAATACATATGTTTTTGTGCAAGTAATTTCATCAATTTGGTTGATGGGCCATAGGTTTGAGATCGGTTATCAGGTCGAATCCTATGTGACGGCAACCAGTGACCTTTGAACTTCATTGTGACTTGAGAATAATTCAATGACTGGCCCTTTGTTCTTCACAAAGGTTTTCGGGGCTGAACATTAAAGCTAAGTACAGTAAGTAAAATGATACTTGTGGTTGATATCTAAATTGGTGAAGATTTATGACACTACGTAGTTGATTACTTGTTACCAGTGTAGTGACTAAGCTGGACAGTTTTCCTAATTAACTTAGTGGTGGCAAAGAGACGAAAGAAAATAGGTACAGATTTAATTGAGGAAGGGGACAGGTCATCGATGTGAATTGGGGATTGTTGTGTCAATGTGTGATAAATTCAGTGTGGGGGTGTAAGCACTAGACTATGGCAGCAGAAGCTACCTATTTTTTTAAATTGATTTGAATCCCAAAGCTACAACAGATACAGTGCTTCATATGTGCGGAGCAAAAGCTGATAAGTCCTTTTGTAATCTGAATTCACAATTTCTTGCCTTTCCTTTGATGTTTAAGAGAGAACTCTCAGCCAAAAAAGTGCCTTTAATTGATATAACCTTAAGAGATTTTTCATGCACATGAAAGAAGAAAGATAGTCAAGAATCTGGTCCCTTTTCTGTTTTATATTTGTGTTACTAACTGTTATTTACATCCACTATCTAAATTGTTTGATTGTAGTCAGACATGAATATTATGGGGTTTTACAACACAATATGTCACAGGTCTGGTTCTCCAAGCATGTCTGACATTGAAGCATTCTCAGCAGCCTACAGGGCACATCTAGATGAAGCAGAACTAGCTAAAACTATACCTGAGAATATCGTCCTTGAGGTACTTGTTTTCTGCCTTTTCACTTTTTGAAATGCTCCAAAGTTCTTTAAGAAAGCCCTCCTATGGTGAAAATTGAAAAATTGAAATCCCACTAAATTATTGAAAATGTCTTTGTAGCATGACCACATTGATATAATATTTGTTTCTAGTGTTTGAATAGATGATCTATTTTATTGTTGCATGCTTAAAAATGAGGCTATCAATAATCAATTTTAGTGTTACATCAGCATTTTTGTTGACATTAGCCCTATGTAGATGTTGATGAGGTATCTGCTGAAGGTAAGATTGGAAAATCTGGTCTATGCTTCATTGCATCTTTACCTCTTGATATAACAAAGTGGTTGTTTCTGTTGGATCCTTGATCTAATAGAAGTTACAGCTGTCTTGTCACTTCTCTTTATAATGAAATAGTAAGAAATATGGACACTTACTGGTGTCTTATTACTTCTTTTTCAATTTAGTCCAATAAATGTATATTCCAAAGCTGAACAACAGGGTATTCAGTTTCATTGGAAAGGGACAAACCAACAAACAATCAGTGTCACTGTTTCATATTATGATAATTTTTCTATGAGGAGCTAGTGCATAAGAGAGGGCACGATCATAAGAAATCAACTAAATGGATATAAAAGCGATCTAGAAGGAGGCGAAAACAACAAACTTTGACATCCTTTTGCACTACTCTTTGGGGATTAATGGTTTGTCAATTGCCATGGGGCTGAGTAGTCATCATAGCCTTCTTGTTGCTACTCATAGATTTTAATGGGGTTACAGATAGCCTTTCATTCATTGTATGTTTCACCTGCAATTTATCTTTTTTCTTTCAGCTAGGACTCTTTCTTTTCTTGTTCATTGACTTCTTTTGATTATCAATTGATTTTTTCTTTACTCCAAAAAGACAGGTGATCTGCCTTATACACATTCTCGAGGTTATCTTGATGAAGGGATGCCGTTTTTTCTATTCTGCTTCCTCATGATGTGGAAAGCTTCTTCCTTTATTTTTATTTTTAAATATTTAAGGCAACAGGTTTAACCACTAGGAATGGGAAGGACAAATCTCAGTGGTGCCATTGAGCATCAATCCATTCTTTCTCTCTGAGATGTTTCCTAGCTTTGTTCCGCTCCATACTTCAATTGGATGTTTGGAGCTACTCCTTGTACTACTTCCATAGGCAAACTGTTCAGCAAGTACAAACATCTACCTGGAACTTCTTAGGCATTTTCTTCTCAGATGGCATGCTTGATGCTTCTGTAATTCGCTTAGCATTTTATTATTTCTACAGAGTTTCCGTCTTGGTTTTGCTAAGTTGTGTATCCCACTGTGACTTGATGTTCCACTGCTACACTTTTGCTTAAAGTTTTGAATTTAGATGAACTATACTCCTTTCCGTAAGATCTTATTTCGCGTTGTTACTACAAGAACTTTTAACTTTTGAAGATTCTTGATGCCTCTGACCTCTTGACTGGAATTATCGATGAACAAGATAAAAAAAGTGTTGCCTGCAATGCACAGACGTCTTTGTGGAGAAATTACAGATTTTCCCTTGCTTTCCAACCTTCTCTTTGGGAAAAGGTTGCGTATGTTGTTTCCAAGATGACAAGGGTCACATTGGTAGTGCTGATACATATAGAGGGCAAGTCTCTTACCATGTTTCCTTATGAAGTCCATCGAGAGCATGCTAATAGTATGTTTTTCTTGTGAACAAAATTCAAAATATTGACCTCAGTTCCGGTAACAATTCTAACTTAAATAAGGAGTTTGAAAGACAATTAAATAGATACCTTTCCTTTCTTATGAATTTGGAAAATTATGTGAATTTTATAGAATATGCTTTCTAACCTTTTTGGCATCCTTATCACTAGAAAACAAGTATATCAAATTTATTGATTATGGTTAAAAGATCCATTTTTCAACTTTCTTCATATATTACTAAGATTGGTAATGCTATCATTTTCTTGACCACACCATCTTGTCCCCTTTTCGTTCAAGGATCTCTTTATAGGGTAAGTCTATGTGTTTCTTCTCTCAGCAAGTCTTTGCTAATTTTTTAATTCTTGCCACTGATTCTTTCTTCCAAAATGCATACTGAAGATTCAATTCTTGTGAATCAGCAGTAAGCTATAAGGGAAGGAAATCAGTTCAAGTAGCTCCACTCTCTGGGCTGATTTTTCTTGAAGCTTTCATAGTTAGGCTAGTTTTCATGAAAATTAAAGGTTTAAGGCTATCTCTGGTAGGAGAAAGCTTGATGGAGAAAATGGTGATCCACTAGGCAGTGACTGACTTGGGTTTGGAATATGTGTCCCCCGTCCTTGTATGCAAGTACTTGATTAAGAGTCTGGGTAAGTAGATGTTTTGTATCATTTACAATGGGGGACACCATGTCAGTGTGTCGGTGGTTGCATTTTAACTGAAGGCACTCAGGCTAAATTTGTATTGATAAGTACTGTCTGATGGTTGAAATGGATAAAATCTTTTTCTGGAGTGGTATCTTAATGTTAAGCCGGGCCTCTTGCAATTTTAGATGTATGTGCATTTGCTACTTTACACACTGTTGAATGTGATTACGATTTCAAAAAATCCCTAGCCCCTACAATAATCTCTTGTGCTTTGAATGTACCAATTTAATAAAGCCTGAATCCTGGCATATGACATCCTGGAGGTTTGAGTTCGAATTAAATCTTTTCATTTCTTCCTTTGCAACGTGTAATCCTCATTTGTCAATACATGGTATCAGAAACTCATGGCATGTGTTTAATTATGTTTTTCCTTCTGGATGTCTAATGCATCTCCAACATCTTTCTGTGCAATGTGGGTTTCTACTGTTTGGGAGAAACCACTTGCCTATGGGCTGGAGTTTTTCTGTATTTATTGCAATCAGTTTCATTCTTCATTTTGTGGGTCAGACTCTGGATTGTAACTTTTCTCCTTACATTGGTTCCAAATACATTGCTCTATTGAAATGCTAGTCATTCCTTCTTTTGGAGTCTTATCTTGATGTGCACCTTAAACTAGCTATTTATTATGTATATAATCTTTACTCAAGTTGGTGATTCACGATTATTTCAACTTTTCCTATATTTTTTTTTGCCCTTTTTGTTTCTTTCAGGTGTCCTCTCCTGGTGTTGAGAGAGTCATCCGCATTCCACAAGAACTTGACAGGTTTAAAGAGAGGTCTATATACGTCAAATACGTTACTGAGTCTGCCGACTCATCTTGCGAAAATGATGGTGTTTTCAGGCTTATTTCATTTGATTTAGAAACAAAATGTTGCACTTGGGGGTTAGCTGATGTGAGAATTAATAGAGAAAAGGCAGGAAAAGGACGACCGATGAGTAAAAAACAACGTGAATGGCGGGTGACGACTCCCTTTGACTCCATCCGTTTAGCTCGCGTGTACTCTGAAATTTGACGTGACTATGTCATACACTACGCATTGTAGGTGTCACTGTAATCGACCTAGAAAATGTAAAGATATTTGCGAGCCCTGCAACTTTCAGAATTATTCTTTGGATAGTATCACATAAAGAATTTGATATAGCGAAGTCCATGTGATAGGACTACAATGTTCATGCTGTTACACACTATATCATGAAATATTACTTAAGCTTGGGGAATTTGTTCATAATGGTTTATTGCTTATCTGTAACTTTATCTTGTACCTTCTCATAGATCACGCATAGTGTTCATTTTTTTTCAAACTATTTGACATCACATTGTAATTTATGTTCTTAAAAGTGTACTTAACACCCAAGAAAAGTTCTTTGTTCTTTTCCAGTTATTATTACCTGCGTCAAATGTGGTTTTATTATGAATAGTTTCCTGAAACCTGCCAGTGAAGCTGAGACACAGTAGTCGACCCTGAAACCTGGTTGAAGACTAACTTATTCTGTAATGTGAGTCAAGACTTTGCAAGTGTATTATGTACTCTTCAAGCTCCCCTAAGTTTCTTTCTGTTTGTTTATCAGATGATTCAGATTTTCGGTTGTGATGGATTATACTGTTATTTTAGCTAGCAACACCAAATCATAATAACCTGTTTTTTGTTACAAGGCAGCTTATATCTTCTTAACCATCAGACTAACTTCTGTTTAGTGTTTACCGTTGTTTCTTTTGATTTTTGACAGATTTTGCTGCCTTGTGAAGGGCAGCAGGACAATCTCATGCTTTTTGCAACAAATGCTTCACTATCAGAACAGGAATCCTGTAAGTATGCCATCTTCAAGTAAATTTGCTATTCTTGTTGGAGGGTCATAGTCTTGAATCTTGGTATTACAACATGTGGCATGGGCATGGGCACATATTTATGACCCAAACATCAAATATATTAATAAAATAGCCGAGATGATACTTAGTCCCGTTTCCATGCCTGTCTAAAGGACCCGAGTGTTTTAAAATCCAAAGTTAAACACAAAAACAAAACACTAATCATTTCTTAGAAAGTAACCCAGTTCTTCTCCTTTGGTACCAACTTTTTGACTGAAAATCTATCTTCTTTTGAATTTTTGATTTATGAATCTCATGATCATGTTGAAGCTCTTATTTTCTTTGAATATTGTAAGTAAAAAAGTTAAAATTCAGAACTGTGTAATGTTTAAGAATCCTACAACGGAATGAGAACTCAGCATACCTCACTAGATTAGAGGGGACTGTTACAGTTAATATTAGGGATGGCAATGGGTCTAAGACCCGATCAGACCATACCTATTTTTAGGATTTGGGTATGATTTTTTATACTCGTTGGGTTCGAGTCTGATATGAGTCTAAATGTCCTTGGGTCGGATATAAGTCCGTGTCAAAAAGTTAGACCTATATTCGACTCATGAACTCTTACATTAAAATAAAAACTAAAACCTAATATCTAATTTAGAAGTGAAAGACGTAAAAGTTCACTCAACTCGTCATCTTATTGTGTGTGACTTCGTTAATAGTAAACTTCTAATATTTTAAAGTTTAGGATAAGACAGATTATTTGTTGAGTTGTAATTTTTGATACCTTTTCCTTCAATTAATAATTTTCTAGATCTGGTGGATTTAGTGAATTTGGGTTAGGATCTGAATTATTAGGACCCAATAGATTTGGGGAAAATATGAATCTACTAGGAAAAATAGGTATGGGTTTGGGTCTAGTCAAACCCAATCCAAGTCTAACCCATTGCCTTCCGTAGTTAGTATGCTTTTCATTGCCTTTAATCATGACGCAGGTATTGCATATGCGACCTTTGTTTGCCTGTAGTAGGGGTGCTCAAAAATACCCGACCCGGTTGACCCGACCCGATGACCCGACAAAAAACTGTCGGGTTTTTTTTTAAAAAAATTGCCTTTTCGGGTCGGGTACCCGACCCGTTAAGAATTATACTAATCGGGTCGGGTCACGGGCCGGATAAATTATAATCGGGTACCCAGGTACCCGATATATATTTTTTTTAATTAATTTTTTGTTGAACATTGTACTTTATTTTTTTTACTAATTGGACAAGTTGATACTTTGCAAGAAGACAAGGAATATTAGGCAGAGAAGGGGATATTTCCTCGACAGTTTTGGAGTTGCTCATCACTTTCAGTACTATGGTTATTTAAAATGATGATGTAGCACAGAAAATTTCAAGCTAGCAAAAACTAATATTTTTTTTTATATTATTAATAAAAAAAGGGTTAAAGTTGGGTAGTTTTACGTCAGGACAACAGATGAATTGACCTTATATGAAGTATAAGGAAAACATTATTGTTTTGATTTAGAACGTTTGTTGTATTTCCGAGAGGCCAGGTACATGGTTGTGAAAGTGTGACATGCCATCCAGAAGTCTCAAGTGTATTTATATATGTGATAAGAGTATACTGATTTTTTACCTCATGTTTTTGTACGTTAATTTTCAATTCATACCATATAAGGGCAATTTTGTTGACTTTTTAAAAATAGACAAGTTTTCCAAAATACAAAAACATAGTTGAAAGGCTTTTATAAAGAAATTGACATTACTATGTCTCATATATAGACAATCTCCTTTAAAATATCCATACAAAATCTGCACCAAAACTTATCCGTCTCTTAAACTCTAGTCCTAGAGTCATTAGCCTTAATCTTATACCAAAACTTCTGTTGTACTTGACGTATTGGACTCTTGACTATTGGCCTCAACAAAATTGATTTCAAAGTATAAAAAACGTATAGTGCTTCTCACTATTCAAAATTAGATTTTTAGCAAAAAAAAAAAAAATAGTCATTGAACACAAGTTTTTAGTAAAAAAAATAATAAAAATAAACCGGGTACCCTGTGACCCGACCCGGTAATGAACACCCCTAGCCTGTAGTTGCATTGGCATAATGGCATACACCATTATTATTGTTGTTTTCTATGCTTCATTATAAATTATACTTTAGTGTTATAAGGCCTTCCAATTTTTGTCCCTGTGCTACATAAACCCCTATACACCACCAAGTGACACCTTCCACGGAGTGGCGAAGCATACCATTGCCGTCTTCTTTACTGTTCTCTCTATCCTAACTGAGTTATCACTTTGATCACTCAGTCATATTACACTATCAACGTGAATTCAAGGCATACACATATTCCTTGGAAATTTTACCCGAATACCAATCCAATACTTTCGGTTTTTGAACGCTTATCCGAACCCGATAATTACCTGAACTGAAACATGTAGTAAGAGCTAAAGGGTAATAACGAGTTACCTAACTTTTTTAAATAAAAATAAAAATAAAGTATACAATTAAATTGAAAAAAATAATTTTAGATAATATAAATTATATTATAAGAATATAATAAAATTAAAAAATAATAGTAATATTAATTGTATTAAATAATACTAAATAATAACGTTTTTCGGGCCATGTCTCGTGCCAAATTGGCATGCCGCTCGTGTGCTAGTACCTAAATTTTTTTTTGTTGTCCGCGGCTTAGCTTGTGGCCCACTCCATGGACACCATGTTATGCCATGCCATGATTGTGCTCGTGTCGTACTGTGCCAAAAGCATGCCTACTCGGTCCATGTGCCGGTCTAACCCATGCCGAGCTCACTCACGCATTTTTCATTTTAGTCAGCCTTTACAACTTAACATGTGAGAAGGAGGTGGTTACAATGAAGGTAATTGAGATGACAATTATTGAGATGGGTGGTGGTAATAGTGGAAATTAAGAAGGTGGGGTGAAAATGTACGAGATGGGGTTGATAGAGTAACATGTCACACATAATAAGATGATGTGACATGTCACATTAATACCAACTAATCTTATTTTGCGGAGGATTTGAGTAATTTGTTCATCAAATTTACACCTTTTTAGTGGAGTTAATATGTATGGAATACGAAGTACTATGCATGTATGTCTTTCCCAATTTTCATTTCTATCTTCTTCTTCTTTTATTTAGTTTTTGATGTTATTTTTTTAACTTCCTAGGATATCAATACCTACAATTTTGGTCATCTCACGTATTAATCGTAGATGTCCACTCCAAATAAATTGAAGGCACTACACTAACTATAATGATGGTCCATTATACTCCGTATTTAATGAATTAGCAAGTGTCGCACGCTATATTTTATTACCTTTTTTTTTAAACGGGGATATAATTTGTATTGCAGACACCATCAGTATTAGAAGTCCAGTTGACCATGAAAATAACAGGCAATATGATTATATGATTTTACTAGATCTCCTTTGGCTGTAACGGCTAAACACTACTATAATAGCGGAGAATGTTTATCTGCCAGACTGCCCTAGCTCTTTTATGCTAATAATTTTGCACATTTTCTTTCTTTGGTTATAAATCATACTATTAAAAGATGTATCCGGGTACATGGAACGCATCGTGCACTTGTCCTACGTGGCAAAGTGTCACATGTAATTTAGGGAAGTGGCATGGGAAAGTGAAAATGTTGAGGCTACCGAGGAAGAAAAAAGTGGAAAGATATGGCAGGGAGATCAGATTTTGTCATTTCATTTTCACATGCAACTCGGTAATGATTACAAATATTTTCCAATTTGAATCAAAAATTTTACATATTATTCTCATATGAACAACTTTAAAGAGTATACATTTAAAGCAAGAGATCTTATGATATTTTCCATCTATACATTATATTCGTAGTTCGTATAATGACAACTATGACGAGGCATAATTTTGAGTTCATTTAGGACGAGTTATTATCGTTTCGGATCGAACAATGCTAGCTCATGACCCCACCTTGAACCCAATGGGTTAAAGGATTTTATAATGTCAACTTTTTCCAATTTTTATTGTTATTTATATGACTCTTTTTCATTATAAACATATCGGTTTTACATATTTATTACTATAAGACCATTATCACCTAATTTTAAAATTATAATAAGAGATAAATCAAAATTATTTGTCATAAACAAGAAAAATGATACACTCTAAGTGACAACTATGATCGAGACAAGTGTTAGTAGTTGGTGCTAGAAAAGTATGACTTGGTTATGGGGAACTTTGTAGGAAATGAGAATTTAAATGTGAACGATAATTATAAAATAGTAAAATGATTATACGGGTAAAATTTAAGATTTTTCATTATTCCCAAAAAGTGCTAGTCAAGTTGAGTTAAGGTATTTTCAACTCGTTTTTTTCATGTTTAAGTAGAAACAAGTTTCAAGTCATAAATTCTTGTTTCAAGTCTATTTTTAATTGGGTTTTGATTGGGTGGATTTTGACATGTATATCTACTTATATGACTTATGATGATAAGTATATATATGAAAAAGATGTATTGTGATACACTCCATATACTCATGTTAGAGGGATGGGTAACAATGACTAAACTTGTTCAAATGGGAGGGCACCGTTAAGGGCTCTTGATCGGCTAGTTTGTAAAAGGGTCTAATTAATAATAAGTCTAATGGTTTGATCTCTTAAATGATCATGTTTTATTGGGTCTTTAATGGGTCAAGTCGGGTCAATAATGGGTCAATAGTTTTCAAAACTTTTAAACACTACCAGGTAATAAATTATTTTCACTTACTTGCCGATGATCCACTACCAAAGATGTGATACATATAAACTATCACTCTCTATAGATAAAAACTATACTCTCTTTGAACGGTCTGGCCCGACTCAGCCCGTTATGTATCTCCTTTGGTTCGGCCCGATCCGGCTCATTTTCATCTTTTTGGCTTGACCTGACTTATTTTGCATATGACTCATCTTGACCCTGACCCGACCCAATACAAAGGTCTAACAGTGACTACATCGGTGAAATTCAAGTATCTTTTAATATTACTCTTCTGATAGTACCAAATTTGTATATGAGAATTTAATTCCCAAATTATACAAATGCATATGGAGATTTAATTTTTATAGTAACCAAACCAACAGGCAACACTAATACTTCCTTAGTGTCGAACACGATCCGAAACATATAATCTTGAGATTTAGCTCTATTAATAAAAATAGAGGGAATTGACAATGCATTTTTTCTTTATTTTGGCGATGGAATGATAGTGCATTATTACTAGTGTGTTAACGTTGTTTCATTCAAAGAGCAGACTAGCAATAGGTCAATAGTAGTCAGCACTCAGCAATTCAGCAATTCATTCACAACAGCTATCTTTTTCCAACAAAGCTGAAGTAGACACTGTAACACTAACGTTGAAAATTCCTTAAAAGTTCAGATCTTCCTCAAACTCATACCACCTTTAATCATAACCATAATCCCGTCATTCACGTGTTAAATTCTAAAAAATAAAACGGTTACTTTTACCAAATTATGAAGAAAAAAAATTATCATATTAATTACGCACCTAACTATCTTTTTGATGTGATGAATCCAAATTTTTTGACGCACTATATTTATACATATACTTTCACTAGCATTTGTTTTATCAAGGAGCTGTTGTAGTAGTATATTTAAAAGTGGGTAACTCGCATAATCTTGAAGAATTTGCAAAGAGAGTAAAGATGGGCAGGAGGGTGTTGAATGGTGGTGCTTCTTGGTTGTTGTTGGTGGTTATAACGGTGGTTGTTGGTAGTAGAAGTGGTGGTGCAAATGGGTATCCCATGGAGGACCTAGTCGTGGACTTACCTGGGCAACCAACGGTTGGGTTCAGGCAGTTTGCTGGGTACATTGATGTGGATGTCAAAGCAGGAAGAAGTTTGTTTTACTATTTTGTTGAAGCAGACAAAAACCCTGATCATAAACCTCTTAGCCTTTGGCTTAATGGAGGTATAATTTATAGTTTCACTCACTATTTTCTTATAATATTGTTCTATATTATTGGTGGTAGTTTTTGAATCTTGTGCATTTACCAATATTATGTTTGTTTGGTTTCGTTACAGGTGTTGTATTACTATTGACTAATGAATTTATATAGTTCTAAAAATAGTGCTTTTTCGTACTTTGAGTCCTTTGGATGTGTATGGTTGAATGTGATTTTGTTGTTGGTGTCATAAACTGGAAATTGATGAATTTTTTTGGTCATGGCAATATGCTCTAGGTGGGAGTACTTGGCGTTGGCTGTATGTGATTTTGTAATCTGGTCAGGAGACTCAGAAAAAAAATTGGATGCTTTTAAAGTTATGGAGAATATTGATATTACTATCGATGAACAGTTAACAAATTTTTTTTGGTGATTAAACTTTCAAAATCAAAGCAAAAATGAATGAATTATGCAGGACCCGGATGCTCTTCCATGGGTGGTGGTGCGTTTACAGAATTGGGACCATTCTTCCCAACGGGTAATGGCAGAGGCTTAAGGCGAAATATAATGTCATGGAATAAAGGTTGAAACTTGAACTTTTTCTTAGAGCATTTCATGTCATTATAATACTGCATTAGTTTCCAGAGCTCTGTGGCTATATCCTGAGTTTTCGTTGTTTGCAGCATCGAATCTTCTCTTTGTTGAGTCGCCTGCTGGAGTGGGATGGTCATATTCGAACACAACATCTGATTATAATACCGGGGATGCAGCCTCTGGTATGGTCTATGAAACATTTGCTTGTTGCTAAATTTTGGTGTATTTGGGTTTCATGATTCTGCAAAAATCAGTTCAGTTTCTGATATTTGATGTTTGGTATTTTTTAACAGCTAAGGATATGCTCACATTTCTCGTGAATTGGTTGGGGAAGTTTCCTTCATTTAGATCAAGGGATCTGTTTCTTACTGGAGAGAGCTATGCAGGTTCATTCATAACTAGTACATGTTTTATCTGCAGGAAATACATCGACGAATTCTCTGTTTTATATTTTACAGTTACGAAATTTGAATAGGGTTAGGTGTGGCCTAGGTGAGAAAGGTTTTATTGAATTACGATAACCGATTAATCGGTTGTCCGAGTTGATTGGATTGATTTGCTTAATCACATGTAGGTTTAACTCCTTTCACATGAAGAAGCCTTATGTGAACTCATTAGCTATTATCTGAACTTGTACTTATCGGCTTTGGTTCGTATCTGATTTATATCAGAAAGTGTTTCGTAGGGCTAGAAGAACTAAGCCTAAGTTTTGTGATTCTGTTCAAAGCTACTAGTGTGCTTATTGGCTGTTAAAAGTCCTGATATCTTACTGAATTTGTCTTTAATATCATGCCTTAAGGGAGGTTTTTACTGTAGGGCACTACATTCCACAACTTGCGGTTGCTGTGTTGGATTATAATAGTCATTCCAAGACTTCTATGTTAAACTTGAAAGGACTTGCTGTAAGTATTGTGTCTTCATCTGATTTAAACATATAATCTTGGAGGTTTTGTAATTCTTGGTTATTTCATTCAAGTTACAGAATAATGCTTTTATACTGTTGCCTTAAACCGACTTTGGTCAAGGACTTCTACTCCTCTTATGTTTCTACTTCCTAGTATTTTGTAATATGTATTCTATCATATTTATACCATTATTTTGTACTATACTGTATTATCTACATTCCCCCTCAAGTTGGTTGTGGGGTCACCAATACCCAACTTGCCTAGAATAGCTTCAAATGCATGTGATCCAACTGCCTTTGTCAAGATATCTGCCATCTGATACCTTGATTTTACATACGGTAGACTCACTACTCCAGCTTCTAAATTATCTTTGATAAATGTCTATCTACCTCCACGTGCTTCGTTCGATCATGTTGTACAGGATTTTCGGAGATGCTAATAGTAGCTTTATTGTCACAAAACAATTCACAGCTAGATTCTGGTGGAAATCCAAGATCAGTCAGGAGTTTCCTTAACTAGAGAACTTCAGCAACTCCTTTTGCGATCCCCCGAAATTCTGCTTCAGTACTCGACATTGCAACCACCTTTTGTTTCTTGCTTCTCCACGTTACAAGATTCCCTCCAATCAGAGTAAAATATCCAGATGTAGACCGTCGGCTATCCCGATCTCCAGCCCAATCAGCATCTGTATAGGCCTGCAGACGCAAGTGACCATTTTTCTTAAACATCACTCCTCTGCCAGGAGTTCTCTTAAGATATCTTAGGATCCTATATACAACTTCCATATGAACTGCCTGTGGCTTATGCATAAATCTGCTCATTACTCCAACAACATAAGCGATATCTGGTCGAGTATGAGATAAGTATATGAGCTTCCCTACAAGTCTCTGGTATTGACCTTGATCTATCATCTCATCTTTCTCAGTTATCTGTAGCCCATGATTAACTGCCATCAGAGTATCAGCGGGTTTATAGTCAATCATTCATGTTTCTGTTAACAGATCTAAAACATACTTTTTTTGAGAGATAAATATGCCAAACCGCGACCGAAGAACCTCAATTCCAAGGAAATACTTCAGACTCTCAGGTCTTTCATTTCAAATTCCTGGAACAACTTCTCCCTTAATAACCTTATCTCTTCCTGATCGTTTCCTGTGATGACCATATTATCCACATAAATAATGAGACAAGTGATCATTTCCCCTTTTCTTTTTAAGAACAAAGTGTGATCAGATCCGCTTTGTGTGTATCCAAAATTCTTCATGGCTACTGTAAACCTTCCAAACCACGCTTTGGGAGACTGCTTTAATCCATATAAGGCTTTCCTCAGTCTACAACCTTCTCCTTCTGAGAATTCCTGAGAAAAACCTGGCTCACCATGTAGGAAAGCATTTTTTACATCGAATTGATATAGCGTCCATCCGTTATTTGCTGCTACTGAGAATAACACTGTTATTGTATCAATCTTTGCTACAAGTGAGAAGGTTTCAGAATAGTCTATTCCATAGACTTGAGTGTAGCCTTTGGCCATAAGTCTCGCTTTATATCTTTCAATACTTCCATCTGCTTTGTATTTAACTGTAAATACCCACTTACACCCTACAGTTTTCTTCCCTTTCGGAATTGTGCATTTATCCCATGTTTCGTGTTTCTTGAGAGCGCTAATTTCACTTTGCATGGCTTATTTCCATTCTTCTTCCTGTAGTGCCTCTTGTGTTGTTCTTGGGATGCTAGTGGAGTATAGTTTTGCTTTAAAGGCCATATCATTTTCTGACACTCTGCCCGATTCTTGAGTCTGAATCGGGTACCTTGATCTTTGGGTCTCAAATTCCGGATCAAATCTTCTGGGAGGTATTCCTCTTGTACTTCTCGGAGACAACTTGTATTTGTTTTCTTGGGCCTTGTATGTTTCTGAGTTAACCTCTCTTATTCCATGATTAGAAAGAACACAATCAATAGAGTTAATAGAATCAAGAGGTTGACATGATTATTACCTCTTTGCTCGAATCTTTGGACCGGAGTATTGGGCTCGACAGTGGGACTGATTGTATACTAGTGGAGGTCGTCTCGATAGTTTGGCCTGTCTGTTCATGTTGATTAGTATCTACTCCCCCTGAGTAGATTAGCCAGCTTATACTCTTATTTAGACTCTCTCCCTGACGTCTAAGATGGTGATAAAAGTACACATCTTCAAAGAAGTCACAATCCATTGAAGTATACATATGGTTAGTGGTAGGATCGTAGCACCTATAACCCTTTTGATGTACCCCGTATCCTAAAAAAACACATTTAACAGCCTGGGAGTGGAATTTATCTCGACTTTGTTTCGGGAGATGGACGTACACAGTACACCCAAAGACTCGGGGTTGCAAAAAATGGGTTGACGGGATAGGCATGTGTAAGTGAAGGGTGTCAAGTGGTGTTTTATATTGAAGACTTTTTGTAGGAAGGCAATTAGTTAGGTAATTTGCTGTAGCAATCGCCTCAGGTCAGAAATGGGTTGGGACACAAGACTCAAGCATAATTGCTCTTGACATTTCAAGTAGCGTTCGATTTTTCCTCTCAGCAGTCCCGTTTTGTTGTGGGGTGTCGAGGCACGTGGTTTGATGGATAAGGCCATATGTGTCACAAAATTTTTTCATGAGACTATTCACATACTCTCTACCACTATCAGTTCGGAGGGTACAAATCTGTGTCTAAAATTGGGTGCTAATCATGTTATAAAATTTTTCAAAAATAGTGTATACTTCACTTTTATGTTTTAAGAAATATACCCAACTCATCCTAGTGCAATCATCTATAAATATGACATAATACGCAAAACCATGGGAATTAGATGTAGGTGCAGGGCCCCAAACATCAGAATGTACCAGCATAAACGGTTTTATAGAACGACTCATACTAGCAGAGTATGTCTGTTTATGGCTTTTTGCTAATACGCACAATTCACATTCTAACTTTAGGTTTTTAGGTACCTTTAAAAGACAGAAAGAGATTATAAATAACCTACTGATTGATGTCCAAGTTGACGATGCCGTTTCCAGAATTTTTTTCCAAAGATCCATGAGCCAGCACTGCATCCCCTCGTTGAAACGCCCCATCCACATAGTATAAACCGTTGTCCTCAGTACCAAACCCAATAGTCGTCCTGGTCCGACGATCCTGCACAATACAAGATTTAGGTTTTATTAGTACTGTACAATCAAGTTCTTTAGTCATATGACTAATTGATAGTAATTTATGAGATAGACTTGGCACGAAAAGACAATTCTCTAAAATAATGTTAGAATGTATTTTCACAGTTCCTGCGCCCTTTACTGGTACACAGTCTCCGTTAGTAGTCTGGATTGTCGTTTTATGAGGTCTTGTCATGGTAACAAAATCTACCGGGTCCTATGGTATCCGTTGCCCCGCAATCGAAGATCCACCCCGATTGCTTCGTGTCATGGTTTTCTTGAGCTTTATACCCAACTCCTGGCCCAATGTATGTGAGGCCCAATACTCCAAAGTTGGGTCCATGACCAGCTAGGGTTTGGTCTCCCTCTTTATTTACCCGAGGTCTCCTGCCCCTCTCAGCAACCTCACTCTACTCTCCCTCTTTTTTTACCCGAGTTTCATTTTGGATTTTTTCTGGGCTTTGTGAGGTTGTGCGTCTCGAGGCACCACTTCCCCAAGTGTGTTGTCTCCTCTTTTCCTTCGCCTCACTCTGCTCTCCCTCATTATTACAGTTCTGTCTCCTCTTTTCCTGCGCCTCACTCTGCTCTCCCTCATTATTAAGGTTCTGCCTCCTCTTTTCCTCCGCCTCACTCTGCTCTCCCTCATTTGGTTTGTTTCCCCATTTCTCTCCATTACTCCCTAGCCTGTCTTCTTCCTCCTAGATTTCACTCTGCTCTCCCCTATTTCTTACTCCTTTTATATTACCTTGTTCGGTGGTTTTTGACCTGGGTTCGTTTGTTACTTGCAGATCTTCCTCTGTCTCTCTGGGCTCTGCTTCTGTGAACTCCTTCTCTTCAGTTGGTAAGTCTGCTCCCTTCACATAATATTCACTCCCCTTTGTTGCTTCGTCTTGACCCTTTTTCTGGGATGGGTTTCGATTTGTACTTTGCTCCTTTTTTCGTGCTTGTAACTCGGCCCACCACTCCGGGTAACCGACGAGCTTGAAACACCCGGTCTTAGTATGTCTCTTGCCCCCACAATAAGTACACTGTAGTTTCGACTTATCATCTTCCTCTCTTCGAGTCTGGGTCTTTCCAAATCTTGATTTTAAGGCCAACCCACTACCCACTCCCGGCGCGTCTAGTACATCGTTCCTGAGGATACTCCTTCTGGATATTTCTCTTCTTACGAAAGCATATGCCTCTTCAACAGTAGGTATGGGTTTCTTGTTTAGTATTTCCCTCCGATCTGCATCAAACGTGTCATTTATCTCATACAAGAACTGGTATAGTCTGTTTGTCTGGATCATTTGATTGTATATGTCCATGTCCTCTGTGTGTTTCATCGGGTTTGGGACTTGCGTATCAATTTCTTTCCAAATCATAGCCAAATTGCTGTAAAAAATTTCTATTGAGTCATTACCTTGTTTTATGGTGTTAGCTTTTACTGTTAAGTCATATACGTGCAATTCATCGATTCCACTAGTATACAGTAATTCGATTCCCCTCCATAGATCCCTTGCTGTTGGGTAGTCCAAGAATTGATTGATTAATTCTGATGAGATGTTTTCTATGATCCAGGAAATCACAGTAGCATCTTGTTGTGTCCATCGAGGGTATTCTGGGCTATCAGTCGCAAGTGGCAGGGCAATGATATGGTTGAGCTTCCCCCGCCCGCTGATAGTCAGATACATGAGTTTGGACCACCGGATGTAATTAATTATGATGGTTGAGTTTTTCACTTAACGTTATGGTTGATTGGCCACTCGTCTCAGAGCCAATCCTCTTGGTTTTAATTGCTGAAGCAATTGCCACATTTGGTTTACTGTGACTGGTAGATCGGTCTCTTCCTTCTTGATTTCATTGTCATTATTCGACATTGTTCAGGTAATGTGTATGGTAAATGATGATGGGCTTGATTTTGGGTGGTTTCTGATTTAAAGAACACCTTGGCTCCTGATACCATATAATCTTGGAGGTTTTGTAATTCTTGGTTATTTCTTTCAAGTTACACTATAATGCTTTTATATTGTTGCCTTAAACCGACTTTGGTCAAGGACTTCTACTCCTCTTATGTTTCTACTTCCTAGTATTTCGTAATATGTATTCTATCATATTTATACCATTATTTTGTACTATACTGTATTATCTACAAAACATGACCAAGTTCTTACTTTTCGTTTAGTCTTCAATGTGAATAATCCGTTTTACTTTCTTTCTGAATCAGATTGGAAATCCACTTCTCAAACTGGATAGAGATGTACCATCAACATACGAGTACTTCTGGTCTCATGGAATGATATCTGACGAAGTTGGACTTGCCATCATAAATCAATGTGACTTTGAAGATTATACTTTTCCAAGTCCTCATAACCAATCTGATGCTTGCAACAATGCTATATCAGAAGCAAACAACATTGTTGGCTACTATATCAACAACTATGATATCATCCTCGATGTCTGTTATCCATCTATTGTGGAGCAAGAACTGCGGTTGAAAAAGATAGTGAGATAACTATCCTTCATTATTTTTTACCCTGATACAAATAGAGACACAAACCATTAAGGATTTCTTTGTGTAATTACAATTACTTTTCTTCTTTTTCAGGTTACTAAGATGAGTGTTGGAGTTGATGTTTGTATAGCTTATGAAATGAGATTCTATTTCAATCTTCCTGAAGTACAGAAAGCTCTCCATGCCAATCGGACAAATCTGCCTTATGAATGGAGTATGTGCAGTGGGTATGCAACTCTATAAAACCTCTCTGTCAGCTTCATAGTGATTTAATTTTGTAACTATATTTTTATATACAGGCACATATTTCTGATGTATAACTATATGATGATTCTTGTTACAACACAAACAGAAATCAATTCTCCTTGTCAGATAACATGAAGTGGTAGATTACCAATGCATATGCATACTAGTACACTAGTGCTAGTAAACATAGCAAAATTGGCCCGACTGGACGTAACCGGACTCAAACCCCAAGTCTACCTGAAAATCTGAAAATGTGTAACCAATTTAAATCGGTTAAAATGACTGATACTAGACCCCGACCTGAATATGACACAGACAGATCCCAAATATGAATATTTTGAGAAATTTTGATTGAATTGTAAGCTTTATTAAGTTTCCTTTTCTCTAATTTATCAGTTTATGACTGTTTTGTTTTACAGCCTTGTGAATTACAATGACAATGATGGAAGCTTAGATATGCTTCCTCTGCTTAAAAGGCTACTCTTGAATGGTATACGTATTTGGATATTCAGGTAATAGTCTAGTTTATGGAACCTTGAACACTCAAAAATATATGGAATATATTCCAAATATTAGAATACTTTAGCTATATTTTTTTCATACGGCATGCCTTAATTTCTGTTCCACTTTTGACAGTGGAGACCAAGATTCTGTTGTGCCACTGCTTGGCTCACGAACCCTTGTTCGTGAACTTGCTCATGACCTGATGTACAAGATCACCGTCCCCTATGCTGCTTGGTTTCACAAAGGACAGGTAAATTGTTGATGTCAGCTTCGTGTTCTTATTCACGCCTGCAATTTTTTCAGTTATAACAGTTGATCAACGTACAGGTAGGAGGTTGGGCAACTGAATATGGGAACTTACTGACGTTTGCAACGGTGAGGGGTGCTGCACATATGGTTCCTTATGCACAGCCATCAAGGGCTTTGCACCTCTTCAGTTCATTCATTCGAGGTCGAAGATTACCAACTACAACTAAAATATCCATGTATGGCTAATATGATTTAGAACAGATTTAGCTGAGGGTGCTCTGAAGTTACACCCTGCAAAACTTTTTAGGGATGGTTCTTTGATGGTTCGTTACATTTATATTTAATTCTGACAATTCATCAGCTATGTTAAAGAGAGAGCATAGATATCTGTCATTTGTGTGTCGGAATCTGGTTCGAAGAAGCCGAGATTCTTGTGATTTGAGGATTTGGAAGCTCAGAGAAGTTTGACACAGTTTAGCTGAGAAATATTTCACATGTTCAAATAAATTGTGCAAATAGTCAACTAAGATGCATGCACTCAAGGCAGCTTAAATTAAACATATTTCTTCCTGTACTAAATGAATTCTATATTTCCATGCAGTTAAGTTATCAATAGCCCGCCTAGCTTAGTTGGTATAGCGCAACTCAGGGTATATCCCACCGCTCGCCATGGGTGGTTAGCATTCACAAATAATGGGTAGTTGAGGTCGTGGGTTCGATTCCCACGGCGGGCAGCACTTTTTTGCCATTTCAAGGCGATCAGTTAGAGCAATGCCCAAAAAGAAATTCTTGTCATGAGACTAAAGGTTCAAGTAGTTATATTGACTCAATAATGCTAAGCAAGAAATCAAATTGTAAAATGATGAACTAATCTAAATAACTAAAATGTACAAGAACAATAAGAACTAATCAAGACTGAAAGGCTTTTAGGTTTTAGTATTCCCACTAGCATGAACTAATGCAACAACTATTCTTTATCCAATTACTAAACAACTCATAGAATAGATGCGCCTTAATCAATACCAATGACCTCTTTCGACAATCAATGGCTTCTTCAACAATGCAGTCCTATTTTCATGGATTTATGCAATTTAAAGACCTTAAGCATAACATCTTAGCATCGTAACAAATTTCATCAACTACTTTCGTGATGATTTTCTTTATCTTAAATTAGGGTTCTAGATTTGACTAAGAATCATCTTTCGTTGCAACCTAATCACATTTCTAGGCATTCATCGATAATAAAATCAAACCTAAGATAAATGAATTATAAATTAACTAATCAAAATAAGGAATTGGGAATTAATAACACATCAATCTAATCTATGTTATGATTCAACCTAACCTTAGAATAAAAAAAAAAAACTACTCTAGCATATTGAATGAATTTACAAGGGAAATATGAATTGAAAGCATATTTAACAATAATAGTAAGAGAATAGGGAAGTGAAAACAATACTTGATTATGATTGATTGGAAATATCAATTGATTGTTGCATACCCAAGCCTTGCTTGAATAACTTGCAAAAGAGAACCAAAAGCGAAAAGTTATGGAAACTAGCCTAGAAAACTCTCTAATATTCTGAAAAGTGTCGTGTGAAACTTCAGCCCCCAAAAGAAGTCTATCCCCTAGCAAATTCCATAAACTAACTATGTCCTAGTGACTAGTTTTTGAGGCTTCAAAAATAATCTTCTATAGTGGCCGCCAAAGTGTTACGGTGCGGGGTGAAGGACCGCCAAGGAGCTACAGTATCTGCTGTAGAAATCATTTTTTGCTTGCTAAACTTCACTTGTTACACCTAACATGGGTGAATCAACGACTAGCCAAAGCCACGTTGTAATAGGTTTTCAAAAATCACGAAGCAAGACTACTAAACAAAGCATATAGTTCAAACATGAGCTAAGCGATAGACGTTACGATATCATGAGAGTTTTTATTGCGTCAAAAACCTACAAAACAAAGCAAAGTACACCCGATGAGAACAATATCAAAATATATGAAATGAAAGCTCATAAAGGAGGAAAATATAGGGAAAAATTGATAAAATAAGATCAATTAAGGTATTAAAACCGTGAACAATATCGTGTTATCACCACCATAATATAATGTTTATCATATTATAATAAATTGTAAAACTAATCACAAATTTTCGATCAGAGGATGAGAATTGGAAAAGTTTGATAGAGAGAATGATATATAACTTTTTATGTCATGAGGGATGAAATATCGTTGAAAATTTTATGACATGAGATAAAAGTTAGGAGGTTGGTAGAGGAGGGATAAAGTAAAAGAGAGAAAGTGACGATACTCATAAAGGAAAGAACTTCATGTTATGACATGTGGTATATACACACATACGCACTATTAAGGAAACTTCCAACAATCTCCTCTAATCTGTTACTTGACTCTCAAGTAAGGTTTTTTTTAATCTTCTGGACAGAAACATATATCATAACTTGCCACCATAATATAATATTTATTATGCTACAATAAATTGTAAAACAGATCACATATCATTGATCAGGGGATGAGGAGTGGGAAAAAGATAAAGAGAATGATGAGATAAATTTTTATGCCATGAGAGGATGAAATATTGTTGAAAACTTTATGTTATGAAATAAAAGTTAGGCAGAGGAGCGACAAAGTAATAGAGAGAAAGTGAAGATATATATAGCAAGAAGGAAAATGCAGTTAGCTTAACACCAATTTTGACATACCAACTTTTCATACCATGATTTGTATTTTTTGCCTTAATCGTGAACTACATAAGTTGAACACATGTGCTATAAGTCAAAGTGCTAAACAAGCCCATTATCTTTCAACATGTAGAAAAAGAAAGATAAAAGTAAAAGTTTTAAGGTTTAAATTAGGTGGGATTTTTTTTTTTTAATTATTCAATGTATTTGTATTATTTTCTAATATTAATTTAAATTATTTTTATTAAATATTAAATAATATTTAATATTATTTTGATTTTTTCTCGAATTTCAAATGAAAAAAAACCGAAGAAAATATTATTTTTATTTTTGGGTATCAAGACTATGAACGCTTTTTACCTTGCTTTTTTTGACAAACGAGTAGTAATTATTAGCATATTACATCTCTACACTTCAAATATGTTAAGCTTGTTTAAAGGAATGAATTTTTTTTTTTTTTTTTGGCAACGAGTGAGTAAGGAATGGATTTTATTTTCGGCAATGAGTGAGTAAAGGAATGAATTTTAGCTTCCTGCATTCAGCAATAATGTACAACTACTCCCAATTTTTACTTCAATTCTGTAATAACACACCAACTTTCCCAATTTTTAAATAATTATAGCCCACCCCCAACATCGGAATACACTTGGGAGCTATGTGTATTATGATTATCTTCTAAGATTACGTTTGGAAGTATGAGGGAAAATCAGAGCACGCCACATGTTCGACGAAATGCCTCAGAGAATATCTGAAGCTTTATGTGCTGGTAAATCCATCCATGCTCGCACGTTGAAGTTGGGTTTTGGGTTTAAGTGGGCTTTTGGGTAATGCAGTTCTTTATTTGTTTGCAAAATGTGGCAATGCAGGTTATGCTATAACGGTTTTTGAGAAATTGGAGGTGAGAGATGTGCAAGGGTAGAATTCAATCATGTGATTCATGTCATGTTGTTAGAGGGAGTTGTGAAGTTATTTGGGTCAGTGCGGGATTCGGGTGTTATGCAGAATCCGTTTACTTTTGCTATTGTGTTGGCTGCTTCTGCTAGGATGATGCAGATTGAGTTTGGGAAGCGAGTACATTGTGATGTTATTTGAATGGGTTATCTGTTTCATTTATTCTGCGAAGGTTCTTTGACTGATTAAGTGTTACGATTTATGTAATGCGAGGCGAAGGTTTGATCAATCGTGTAGTTCAAGTTCGGTGTCGTGGACTGCCATGATTACAGTGTATGTTCAGGCGGGTTCACTTGATGAGGCACTAAAGCATTGCAGATGTCACTGCCATGATTACAGTGTATTTTCCTACTGACATCTATTTTCTGAGATGAAGTTTCTTCATCATGTTTTCTCTTATGTCAAGGTTTGAAGATATGAATTAGGTACTTTGTTGTTTCATAAAAAGAGGTTAACTTGCATTTATCTTTGAGAATTGACTCCAGAGAAAAATGGACCATAGGGGTATTGTGTGGTGGTGTGATGTAGTGGTTGTTGATGGCAGAAGTGGTGGTGCAAATGGGTATCCAATGGAGGACCTACTGGTGAACTTACCTGGGTTACCAATGGTTGGTGTTTAAGGAGGAAGAAGTTTGTTTTATTATTATGTTGAAGCTGAGAATAACCCTGATGATAAACCTCTTAGCCTTTGGCTTAAAGAAGGCATAATTAATAGTTTCATACAACTATCTCATTTACAATACATTCTTTGCGTTGTTGTTGCTTTAATTTTCAGTAGTTTTTGAATTTTTGAATCTTGAGCGTTTACCAATGTTATGGTGTACATTACTATATCTGACGTGTAGGTTTTGTTAGATTGATTTTGATTGTAGATCTCTTGTGACAATCAATTAATGATTTTTTTGTGGTTTTGAAAAACAAATATATGCTTTTGTACTGTGAGTAGTTTATCTGGGTTTGGTTGAGTCTGATTTTGATTGTCGATATCATGTGACTATCAATGGATTAATTTATTTTGTCGTTTTGAAAAAAATATGCTCCTCCTTGGTGGGAGTTTTTTGAGTTGTTTGTAGTTTGTATAAGCTTTTGTAGTCAGCTGAGAACATATTGGATGTTTCTAAAGATTTAAACCTTGTTGCTAATTTTGTTGATTAATTGTTATCATTTATCAAAATTTTATGTAATTTGACAGTTAAATGTTTAAGTGTGAATAAATAAATATTCAAGGACCTAGTTTTTCCTTGGGTAGTGGTGCATTTACAGAATCTGGACCATTCCTCCCCTAGGGGTGATGGAAGAGGCATAATGGTAAAACATAATGTCATAGGAATAAAGGTTGAGATTTAGTACTTTTGTTAAATGCAATTCTTATTTTGCTGTCAAATACTGCACTAGTTTTCAGAACTCTGGCTGTATCAAGTGTTTTTGATATTTGAAGCTTCAAATCTCCTCTTTGTTGAGTCACCTTCGGGAGTGAGATGGAAGTATAACAAGTGAACGGATTATAATACCAGGGATGTAGCCTCTGGTATGGTCTAAGAATTATTTGCTTGTGTTTTGCGATTGTGCTTGTATCATGCCACTTTCTGATTTTTGATATTCAACTCTTTTGGACAGCAAGGTACGTGAAGGCCATCATATTTATAAAATGATGGACAACCAGTTTGGTATTCAACCAAGAAATTATCACTGCACCTGTATAAATGGCCTTTTTGGTCAATGGGGTTTTCTTAGGAAGCAGAGGGCTTCATTGAAATGCTGGAGTATAACCTGAAGCTACGATTTGGGCTAACTTCTTGGTTCCTGCAAATCACACTGGAGATGATGCTAGGGGGAGGAAAGCAGCAAAAAAGCTGATTGATCTGCATCCTCATAATTCTTCAGCATACATTTTGCTTTCAAGTATCCATGCTCTTTAGGTCGTTGGAGGAGTTTGACTCTTTGAGAAGGCAAATGAAACCTAAGTGTGTCTTAAGTTTCCTGGATCTAGCTGGATTGATAGCATGGAGGATGAATTTGTCCATAACATGAAATAATATATTGCTGATGTTTGAGGCTGGTTATTTCAAGGTGCATAAAACTTACTTGTAAACGGGGACATTATTGGAACACATAGATAGTGGCTCACCATCTTTCTTCCATCTTCCCAATGTAAAGTTTCTTGCAGATCCCTCCATAATCTGCTTATTCTCTTCGGTCGGTCTTCAGATTCAAAGGAAATTCTTTTGGAGCTGACAATAGAAGAAGTGTTATGGCAATTTGTTAAGATGAAACTGATCAAGAGAAATGGCTGATCACTTTAGAATCACAACAATACATTTTCCGCCTATTAAAATTAGAGAAGTTAATTGGATATAGAAGGGTGACAAACTACAAAAAATAGCAGCCCAATGCAGATTCCCACGTTGTTGGGTTGTGGGGAGGTCTATGTGCACTCTTACCAGCCAAGACTGAGGGAGTTCCTCTGTGGAAATATTTAAAGAAGTACTCACTATATAGAAAAGGTAATAAATGTAGCAGTAATGTATATTTGAGAAAAAATTGTTGTAATAACAGAGTAGTGGGTAGCTTATACGGAGTATCTTATAAAATTTTCTATTGCAGGGTTAGAACTTCGATGTTGTTCAGTCTTCGAAAAAATAATTGTGGCAGGAGATACTGTAAGTGATTCATTATCAAATTATTTAGCTATAAGCATCAATAATGTAGTTTATTGGGGAAGAGATTGGAACTTCCGGATTTATGCTAATTTACAACTGTAAGTGTTGAGCTGTTATTCCACCATAAATTGCCTGAATTATCTATTGACATAATGAGGGATAGTGTTTGCTCGTCTTTTACCTTCTAAAAGAAAAGTTCCAGGAACTCAATCTTCTGGGAAATGTGCAGTGACTTTTTTACATGATTGATATTTGTTTATACAAGTAGTTGCTAATTATCTACTTATATTATAAGCTATTGTTGTGGAAGGTATTGCATGTGCTGGCTCCCTGTTCAATAAATATTCTAATAAGCATCGGAGTAGAGATTCAATAATTAATGGTGGAATACAAGAATGAGGAAGGGTTTCTATTTGGCTGAGCTTGATTCTGTTCGTACTAGCCTTGAATTCCTTTCAAGTATTGTTTTTAACTTTGGTCAAAGGTTAAACTACACTGTTCATTTTACCTGTGTTTGAATTTCAGTAGCAGAAAATAGGGAGTCCTATGCCATTACTCTCTGTACCTGTGCCCTGTATGCGAAGTCATTTCGTTATACGAAGATTTTTACTGTTTGCGTGTGTTAAAAGCTATTCAAATAGCATCCCTTTCCACCACCTCCTAGAAAATCTGGAACCTTTTTCTTTTTATTTAATCATGGCCAATTAAAGTATTAAACAGGCCGTCAATTCTACTGGTACTTCATTGACTGACCCATTCACATGCTTCCCAAAAAAATATTATACTGCATAGTTGAGGAATAGTTGGAAATTATAGAATGAGAATGGCTGGCAGGGCTTGCATCCATTGGTGGTTGATATTGGTGTTTTTTCTTAGGATTAGTGGTTTGAATGGGTATCCACTGGAGCACCTTGTGGTAGGTTTGCCTGGCCAACCAAAGGTTGGCTTCAAACAGTTTGCTGGCTACATTGATGTGGATGTTAAGGCTGGGAGGAGCTTGTTTTACTACTTTGTTGAAGCTGAGCAAGATCCTGACCACAAGCCTCTAACACTCTGGCTCAATGGAGGTTAGATTCTTGCTCTGTCTGTTCGCTTTGTTCCTGAGTTCACAATTATGACCTTAGACCACTATCAGTAGTGGGCAAAATTTTGCCATCAAATTCTCTCTCTAACCACTTTCTCATTCATCCCACCCAATTATCCTCATGAGTTTTTTTGTGAGTAAAATGTCATCCCAGCAGTGAGTAAAAAAACTCTTCACCAATCTCTCTCGTAATGTTTCCAATACCCACAACACTTTCTCTCTTTTCCAAATTCACCAATTTTACTTAATTTTCTAATTAATGTATGATTATAATTAATAATTTTGTATCGTTATTAATTAATTTATGTTATTATTGCGTAGTTCAATCAATTTTTATTGTACTTAATATATTTAATTAGTGATTATCGTTATCGTTCATAAATACATTATTTAATTATCGTTTTTAATTATCGCATTTTTATATCGTTTTTCATAATCGATTTTTAATTGCCTTTTTAAACTATCGTTTACTTTATAGCAAAATGGGTGAAAAACGAATTCAATTAGGAAAATATATTTTTTTTAAGTTGTGGAAAAATATAACAAAATGGGTGTCATTTTATAGAGAAAATTTTTTATGACCGTTGGTAAGTTTTTTTTTTAAATTGTTTAAATGCCGAAAATAGTCGTTGAAGTGTATAACGGTATAAAAAAAGCATTTTTCTGATTGGTCTAGGATTCTGACTGGGACACGTGTCGGGCTCTGATTCGCCCGCTTGACGCGCCCAATCAGATTTAAATTTTTTCAAAATTTTTTTTTTGGGCAGAAATTCGCGCTGACGTTACGGATGACGTCAGCATCCGCTGCAAGATGTCAGCAACCGTGGGGCCCACTTGAACAATTTTCCTCATGAGTTTTCTCATGGGATGAGGAAACTCGTGAGTTTTCTCACGGGTGACCACTGCCGGGGTGCATTTGTCACTCATTTTACTCACCCTTTTTACTCGTAGGGAAAATTTTACTCACTGTCGATAGTGCTCTTAGTATTTTCATGGATAGACAACCAGCAATAGGCTGCTTTTTGTTATATTGATTAATTTATTGTTGTAATTCCCTGCTGCCACATTGGAGTGTCCTAAGGCCTTTAGATTTGCATACCAAAAATAAAAGACCATATATGATTTTTTGGTAGGTTCACTGTTTTTTATTCTACAGTCTATCGTTATTTGCCTTAGATGTGTTTGTTGGGATTGATGAGTGTTGGGGAATTTACAAAAATAGGGTCACAAAGATAATCAGAAAATAATTTTTTTCAAGTCGTGAACGAGATCACTTTCCCAAGAGTATACTTTCAACCCTTTAGACTACAACCCGGGTTACACGAAATTTACTTAGGAGATAAAACGAAGAACTATTGTAATTTCATGTAGTAAAATTACAATACAATGAAAACAAGTTTAGTATTTGTGATGATGATAAATAAAAGTACCAATACATAAAGGAAAGAAGAAAATGTTTTTTCTTGTCTAGCGCCCACACCACATTATTCTTCCTTTTTTTTTATCAAACCATCTTACATGGGTTTAATATTCTCAAAGAGAACCTCATCATAATTTCCCACTTTTGATCATCATAACATGATCATGTCCTAGATAACCGCACAATCATGGGATTCGGCAATATTAAAGAGTGAAAAATCATGATTAACCAAAACCACAACCACAACCACAATTATCTTTGCAAAGATTATACTTTTGGATTGTTGGGGAATTTACAAAAAATAGAGTCACAAAGATAATAGGAAAATAAATTTCTTCGAGTCGTGAACGAGATCACTTTTGCAAAAGTATGATTTCGACCCGTTTAAACTATAACCCGAGTTACACGATATTTACTTAGGAGATAAAACGAAGATCGTGTTGTAAAATTACAATACAATGAAGACAAGTTTTGTATTTGTGATGATGATATATAAAAGTACCAATGCACAAAGGAAAGAAGAAAAATGTTTTTTCTTGTTCCTACTCCATAATATGAATGTTCACATATATTTATAGTTGTATAAATACTAATCAAAAGGTGCCTCTTAAAAGATACCTTTTAATCAATATTTTAAGTATTTATAACAATGCCAAACGACATTTACTAAACCAAGCCTTTTCACATATATATAACATTTTTTCGGTTTATTGCATACAACTATTTTATTCATATGTTTGTTTAAGTCATGACCCCATAACCAAATGACTTAAACTATACATAACATGAATATAATCAACCAAATACTCTAAATCTCCAACAATCCTCCCCCATTTAGAGTATTAAAAATGATTTTTTGCATCAACATCATTATATCAAAACAACCTTGTGTATAAATGAAATTGTACTAAGACTTGAACTCCCACTTTGTGTAATACACATTCCAAGAATCCGTATCCATTTGGTATCATTAAATGTCTGAAGCAAATTCAATACATATTGGACACTTGAAGATATTACACACACAATGTTAAATACTTGAATACATTATTAAATTGACACTTTAAGCTATATTTTCATATCTATTCATAAGTACATCAAAGCTATGCCCCACAAAACTTCTTGAAGTGGCAAAACCTCGTACTTACATAGGTAAAATTCCAAAATATGCTCCTATGACAAAGCACTATATCAGGAATTCTATTAAGCTAAGAAACCTCTTATACATCACAGAAAGACTAGAACTTTACCTTTGATGAAAAACAAGTTCCCAATTATAAAAAGAGAAAGTTAATCTTATTGAACTTAAGACCCAACGTCTTATTGGGCGTTAAGTTAAGACTCCCTCATTAGTAATTATCTAGGGCTCCAATACTAAACCGGTTGTCATCTTCTCATTAACATCTCTAGCCAACGCCTTTGTGAAGCAATCAACAAGATTAACATTTGTTCGAACGTAATCAATAGTAATAACACTATCCTTGATAAGTCCTTGGATGAAGCTATGTCGTACTCCAATGTGCCTCCACTTACCATTATACACTTGGCTATATGCCTTAGCCAAGGTTGCATTGTTGTCACAATGTATCACTATTTGTGATATCGGTTTTGGCAGCAAGGGTATCTCATGCATTAGATCCCTTAACCATTCAGCTTCTTTACCTGAATGTAATGCAATGAACTCTGATGTCATTGTGGAGTCCGCAATACAAGTTTGTTTCTTAGAGCCGGCTGTCCTACACAAATCCCTTCGAATCTCCCTTATCAAAAAGAAATGATCAAAAAGGAAACTTCAATAAAAGAAGTGAAAAACCGTATGCCACGCCAGAAGAGAGAAAATGATGTGTGTATCAGTTTGGAAGAGAGAAGTGTCAGAGCTAAAGACCATACCTAGGCATGATGTATTTTGTATTCACCAGCATTGGGAATCCTTGATTTACAGGCCCTGGTTGCTCGTCACTTGGTGGTGGTGCCTTTACGGAGTTGGGACCATTCTTTCCTTCTGGCAATGGAAGGGATCTTCGAAGAAATTCAAAATCATGGAATAAAGGTCGAACCTTTTCTGCCATTTTTTCAGAAGCTTTCTAATCATATGGTGACATTCATGACCCACAATTTTTTTTGACTTTTATCTGTTTCTCTCTGTCTATCTCAGCATCCAATCTACTGTTTGTGGAGTCTCCTGCTGGAGTAGGCTGGTCATATTCAAATACAACGTCTGATTACAATGCTGGGGATACTTCAACAGGTGAGGTATTTTCGGCGATATTTCTTTCCTTTGCTATCCCAGTGGAAGCTTTCATTCAAGTGTTGGTTTTTTTTGTTTCCCCGCAGCAAACGACATGCACATCTTTATGATGAAGTGGTTTGAGAAATTTCCAGCTCTCAAATACAGGGATCTCTTTCTTACTGGAGAAAGCTATGCGGGTAGTGTTTTATTTGTATCTTACTCTTATCTCAACGTATGATCATGCTTGAATTTCTAGTGACTGATGGTGATCTAAGTGTAATTTTATGTTCGCTTCCTGATATGATGGATGACAATCTACAGGGCATTACATACCACAGTTAGCTGTTGCTTTACTGGATCATAATGCTCATTCAACTGCTTTTAAGTTCAACATAAAAGGCATTGCTGTAAGTCATTCTTTGTTATTTCACAAATCTTGCCTCTTTTCTTCCCTCAACCAAAAACCAACAGATGGAAAAAGGGAACCTTTACTTGATAGATTCTTTGATCCCTTTCTTTTTTTTTTTCTTTTGGTTGATCAGATAGGAAATCCATTACTCAAACTCGATCGAGATTCTAAGGCAGAATATGAGTTCTTGTGGTCACATGGGATGATTTCTGATGAAATGGGTTCTACCATAATGAAGGAATGCAATTTCAATGATTATAGTTTTGGCATTCCTGATCACAATGTATCCAGAAAATGCTCCAATGCGATAATAGAAGCCAAGCTCAGCGTTAGTAGCTATGTCGATAATTATGATGTTATTGTAGATGTTTGTTACCCATCGATAGTAGAGCAAGAACTTCGGTTGAGAAAAGTGGTATGTTCCATCTCTTTCCTTTAATGGCTGCCTGTTCCTTATTGAAATAGTCCTGAATCCTAAGTATCCTTCAAATGCAGGCCAGTAAAATAAGCTTGGGTATCGATGTTTGTATAAACTATGAATCTTGGTTCTATTTCAATCTTCCAGAGGTTCAAAGTGCTCTCCATGCCAATCGAACAAAATTATCCTATAGCTGGTCCATGTGTAGTGAGTATGTAAACTCAAATGACCATTTGTTGATATTGTTGTTTCTGGAGACACTTTCTTTCAAGTTTCCTGGGAGATGGGGGGCAATTTCTGTGGTCTTGAACCTGATATCAATGATTTTTTCTTTTTTTACTGGTATAGTATTTTAAACTTCACCAAGACTGATGTCAAAATGGATATGCTTCCGTTGCTTAAAAGAATCATAACAAATGGTGTTCCAGTTTGGGTTTACAGGTAGAAAATGCACAAAATCTCAGTGATTTTACCAAATTATTAGTATACTGCATGACCTGTTATAATCAACTTTCTTTTTCTCAGTGGAGATCAAGATTCTGTTGTTCCATTGCTGGGATCGCGCACAATGATTCGTGAAGTTGCCCATGACCTAAACTTGAAAGTCACTGTTCCTTATAGTGCTTGGTTCCACAACGGACAGGTAACCCTCTTCTAAATGTTCACGTGCTGTGCCCCTGTCTATATTTGTGGCTTGTTGCTATGGCCAATGAGGATAATCAGCCACATGGATATATTGACCCAGCATGTTAAGCTACAGGATGTCAAATTGTCTGTTAAAGTGGCTTCAACTAATAACAAGCAGATAGCAAAGGTTTATTCATAAAATTTGTAATTTACAGTGAATCAAAGTGGATGATTAGGATACTACTTTTGGAACAGCCCAATATATGATATGAAAAGTTCTGCACAAATGAAAATATGAATGTATGGTAAACTAAGTATGAAATATCTGGTAACAGGTAGGAGGTTGGGCAACTGAGTATGGAAAATTGTTGACCTTTGCTACAGTAAGGGGTGCTGCGCATATGGTACCCTACTCACAGCCAGGAAGGGCTTTACACCTCTTCAGCTCTTTTGTTCATGGAATAAGATTGCCTAATGCCACACGCCTGCCCATAGATGGATAGCAAGATTTAGCAGTTCCGTGGATGAATTTGAAACTGCAGCTTCATTAGTTTATCTGCGAGGAGTTATCAGAATTTGTTATTGTCAGTCACACGAGACTGCAAACTCATGGTAACAAAAGGATCAATCTTCTGTGAATTGGTCTTTCATCTGTCAACTTCCTACTTTGCAAGTGTACAAGATTTAGACTACAACGCAGTGTTAACAATCATGTATCATGTAGACGCTCGCTCTATAATGGTGGAAGTTCATTAGATAGATAATTTGAAGATGGTTGCGTTAATTTATCCTACTCTCAAATACAAGAATTAAAAGGTGTCTTTCTATATGATGCTCATAATGTTCTTTTCTCTATTGATTAGTCATCTCCAATAATTCAGGGGATGAGGAAGTTAAGTTGATGTCTTGATACCGAATCTTAATTTACAACAAGGTGTAGGCTAGAAACAAACTTTGTAAAGCCTTAGCACTGCAAGTTTGAATCTAGTTTGAATAATTTTAGGAATGGATTAAAGCACACGCACCCTCAATCCTTAGAAATATCCTCACATGAGTATAAAGCAAAGCACCAACTCACAAAACACTCTTTGTATCATACAACAATGTGAAGTTTTATTATTTTGATGTAATCTATAAACTTATAACCCCCTCGTTTTTGATACACTAGCAATTAGCTAATTATTTCTATATATATATATATATATATAAAGCGAGTGACTTGACTAAACGAATGTGTCCTTGGTTATCCAAACATGATTTAGGAAGAACTAAATTATGTGTGTGATGGATTGTAACAAACATAATGCTTTGTATAAGATTTTACTTACAAACATATCTTTGTCTAAAAACAGAATCTTATCCACTAATATCGGTGAAACAAGTTGCTTTCATGCTTTTACAAAGACACAATCTAAGAACAATTTAATATGTTTTTTTTAATACTTGCCTTGATTTTGACCATACCCAGCCTAATATATATACTACTCCCTTCATCTATTTTTAGTTTCTATATTTTCCTTATATGGACGTCTCAATTTATTTATTATGTTTCTACTTTAAGTAGATTTTATTACACAAAATTACTGATATACCTTTATTTTCCCACCCTAATCAACCCTACCCACCATTTAACCCTAAAAGTAACCTACCCACCCCTTAGCCCTACTCATACCTTCCCATCACTCGAATATTTTGGACTTCTCTCTTGATTTGTTGCTTCCTGTTTTCGAATTCCCGGATCTTTCTTCATTTGTTGTTCCTCTCCCATAATTTCCACCGGATTAATTCACCCCATCTCACGGCGCACATTTTGATACCCATTTCGGTGGGTAAGGTAATGAGAAGAAAGAGAATCCTCTTGTTCCTAAACCTAGATTTTTGGGTTTGAGCAAGACTACCTACTACCAGTTGATATGCAATGATTACAGCAAATAATCCGTGAATTGGATGAGGAAAGGAGAAGGAAACACGAGAAAATCACAAATTGGCTTCCTCTTCGACCCCTCAACCGCCACCTGACAACAACCCTGAGCCACCACCTACGGGGTTTAGAGCATGGTGGGAATACTCTTATTGGTACTCTAATAAGAACGAGAAGGAAGGCTAAGTGAATCTAAACTTTTTAACTCTCAATTCCATTGCTTTTATGCTTTGAATTTTTTTTAGGTTGTTGTCTTCTAGTGTTCTTCGGTTCGTGGTGATTTATTATTGGTCTTCTTGTCTTCTTGTGTTCTTCGATTTGTGGTGATTTATTCTAGTGCTGATCTATTCTTGGGTTCTATTCTTATGCTCATCTATTCTTCAGTTGTCTTATGTCCTGTTCTTGTGCTGATCTATTGTTCGTGGTCTGTCAGTTGTAATGTGGTCTGATCTATTGTTTGGATCTTGTACTGGTTTAGGTGTTGGTGTTGTTGGGATGTTGTTCTCGGTGTTGTTGGGATGTTGTTGTCCATGTTGTTGGGATGCTGTTGTTTTGGTGTTGTTGTGTTTGGATACAGTGTTGTGGTTGTTGTTATGATGTTGTTGTTTTGGATATGGTGATGTTGTTGTTCTGGTGTTGTGCTGGTTATATTGATTTCATATGTTTGTGCTGAAGTACCCATGCATGATTTGAACATTTTGATATCTAAGGTTTATACATCATTAAGGGCAATACAAAGGTTGACTAAACAAAATGTGGTAATTTGTCACCTACATAAGCTTTATAATTACAAAAATGTAGAATACCCATTGTCTTATTATCACTATTCTTCATTGTGACTTTGATTCTGCATGTTCACTGTTGTATTCTAGTTCTTCTTCCTTTACTACTCTGTAACACCCTGCTTGAAGCCATAAGTTGAATTCTTCTACTATTTCCTTTGAGATATAGATTGATGTTGACCTTGTCTTTCAAGTTATTGCTTGTTTATGTGTGGTATATGGTAGTTTGTTGTTGCCCTTGTTCTTCATGATTTCTACCATGCATTATTGTAGTGTTAAGAAGATATGATTGATAAGCTTTGGATCATAATCATTGTATGCCTTTTCCACTACTTCAACAAGCTTCTCTACTATTTTTGGTGCTGTCTGATCTTTTAGTGATTGTGTGGCCCTAAAAACCCTAGATTTAGTGTGTTCAGATTAGAGATTTGTGCTGGTTGATTGACTAGCATTATGTTGAACCCATCTTTTGTAGCTTCTTGTATGAATTCTAGGTCATTTTGTGTATATGTGGCTTTGCATTGCTTGGACAATCCATATTTGTTTGCATCCCCATTTTGGCCACCTAGCACTGATTGCAGGTAATATGTTTGTAATTAACTTCTGTTTAATGACTTGCTTGGTGATACTTGTTACTGGTTTTACTTCTAGTGTGCCAGCTGCTCTGTTTTTACTTGACCTCTTTGCAAGAACTAAATCTGTGAAGGGAAATATCCTTATTTTGCCATCAAAGACCACATCACCTATTAGAGTGATATGTGGCCTTGCCAATGCTGCAATGAACATTATTTTGAGTATAAATCTCTTGCTTTTGCAATGTATATGTGGCTCTTCTTCAACTGGGGTTAAATAGTATTTGCTTGTGATTTTGGACATGTAAACCCATTTTTCATCCATATAAATGACATTATACATGTTGGAAAATCTTGGTGTTGTGGTGATACTTGTTGGTACAATAGCATTAACACACCATTGCACTCTTGCTACTTTGTGTGATGCTAATAGCTCTAGTTTCAAGGCATTTGTGTGCTTATTGCACCTCTTTTGATCAGTCTATAGATTGTTGACTTGTGGACACCAAGACTTTCAGCTGATGCTCTAATTGTTGTTCTTTTCCTCAATGGAATGAGCTTCATGTCCTCTGGGTTGAAGGACACTCTTTTCCTATCCCACTCTCTTGGTCTTGAGGTTATTAACAACAATTGCTTCATTTTCTGGTCATTTTTTATCTTATAGTGTGCCAAACCCGACTTAATGTCCATCTGGACACACTGTAATGATGAGCAAGGTTGTTGATACAACCTGGTGGCAGTTGTTTCTATAGTTGTGGTGGTAAACTATCATCATTTGCACATAGTTGCAACTATTGCCTTGTTCATGTTGCTAAGAACAGAATAAGTTGCTTGCTCTACTGAGTGTGCGATGTCTTCTTCTGGTGGCAGTTGCTTTTGGTGTTGTTGTGATAATCTCTTATCATGTGCACATAGATATTGTACCTAGCTGCAAATGCTACCCTGTCCATGTTGCTAAGCACAAAATCAGTTTTGTTGCTCTTTGCTGGATGGTATTTGGCAACTTGCTTAGTTGAGTGTATGATATCTTCTTCTGGTGGTTCTTTGAGATCTAGCAGCAATCTTGTTGGCACCAAAGTTGATGTGGACACTGTTGGAAAAAGTGTTGAATGCTCTGTCAGCCATGTTTGAGCTTGACATGATGCGACCAAAATCAGGCCAACAGCTTCCACAAGAGATGCTAAAATTTTGCTTGATGAACAACAAAACGATAAGTGTAATCACTTAATAATGAAGCTTTATTGAGAGCGATTAGTCCTAATCCATCTTCTTCAAAAACTTAGTTATATTTTTTTATTTATTTTATCAACTTCTATATTGTAATAAATGTGGTGTTACCCACCACAAATGATGAGGATTTATAGCCTAATTGTTGATTTGTGTTGAGTTGAAAATTTTCAACTTTTTGGAGCCAAACTCCACTTTTGGAGCCACTTTTTGAAAGTTATACACTTACTGTACGGGGAAAAAAGTCAGCATGTTTCCCCCATCTTTGTAACATTCTCATTAGTTAATAAAGTACACTTAATTTTTTGTTTAAGTACATGCGAGCTGCATCTCATTATTGGCTAAAAAAAAGATAAAGGGAGTATAAAAATAGGAGTGTCGATCCGGGTTGTCGGTACGGGTTCGGTTCGGTACTAATAGATTCGATACTGTTGGGTCAGGTTGAAATTATTTCGGGCCGGTTCGGTTTAATAATCAGATCGGGTTCAATCGGTTACTTAATCGGTTTGGTTCAGATTCAATTTGAGTTTAAACGGTTCAAGTTTAAACAGGTTAAGACAATTTATTTTGGGTTTGACTAGACTATGGGCTGAGTCCAATTTGGACGGGTAAAGACAGTTTATTTCGGGCCATTTCGGGACAATTTAGTTTGATTCATGATTATTTTACAATTATGTTGTAAATCGCATTTTACAAGTTAGTTAAAATTCATAATTTTTTAGTTTCTATTATACACTTGTCAATTCTTTGATAATAACCAATGTTGTTAACATTATGATTTTATTTGACATTTATAAGGACCTAGTTCCTTGTTTGCTTGCTGCTTTATTTAGTATAGAGAGACTGTTAATTACTTTATGAGTTACTAGTATTGTGCTATTCCTATCAAGGAACAAATTAACTGGGATGGTTAAAAAAAAGAACAAATTAGTCTCTATAACATTAACACTTAACAACTTAATATGCAAACTTTCATAATTATGTAGATGTTCAAAATATGTCTATTTTCATATATAATCTCATCGTAAACTAGGAACCTATATTAAAGATAATCCTTTACTTTGTTGAAAATCACCGACAAACCTCTTTCATTCACGCAATCTGATCGCTACAAAACCATAAACAATAAAACAATATCATGTCAAAAAAAAAACATAAACAATAGTCAACACTCAACAACATAGGCTTCTTGAAATGACCAAAATACCCTTCACTGGACACTCCACTTTCCTTCTTCTCCACACCAAACTCTCCAACCCCAGTTCACTTCCAGTCTTCCACCCGAAAGTGGTTGTTGCCATCTCAACAAGCAAGAAGACTGTAAGATCTCAACTTCATTTTATAGATTCATACAATTTCATTCACTTCCATTTATACCATCTAAAATCATCGAAATTTCTTGCTAAAAATGGAATATGAAGTTATAGTACTTGGTTCACTCACATTGCTGTATTTACTAGCATTATTGTATTGGGTATTCCTTAAAGATTTGATCTTTAGTCAGAATCTGACCTCATTTGTCCAATGCAAGAAGTTTTACGCTAGGGTTTCAAGTTTTGGGGATCTAAATTTGATGGGTAATGGTAAAAATTCCGTCTTTTTGAGATCTGTTAATGGGGTTTTAGCGACTGGGTGTTTGTTGGTTTTCTTTGTAGTTCTAGCTGTTGCGTATTGGTTTCTCTCTCGGGATTTGGAACCTAATTTGTTGGATCAGGGCTTTGTCATTCCTGGCCCCAATGATGGAACTGGGAAGTGTAATGTGTTTGATGGGAAATGGGTTCCTGATGAGGGTTATCCTTTGTACAATGCGTCTGATTGCCCGTTTGTTGAAACTGGGTTTGATTGTTTAGGGAATGGGAGGAGGGATAATGGATTTTTGAAGTGGAGATGGAAGCCTAAGAAATGTGATCTTCCTAGGTTTGATGTGGGGGAACTGTTGAAGTATCTGAGAGGGAAGCGGGTTGTGTTCGTGGGGGATTCTTTGAGTAGGACACAATGGGAGTCATTTATTTGTATGCTTATGTCTGGGGTGGAGGATAAGAGGTTTGTGTATGAGATTAATCAGAATAAGATTTCAAAGCAGACTCGGTTTTTGAATGTGAGGTTTGATTCATATAACTTCACAGTCGAGTTTTACCGGTCTGTTTTCTTGTCGTGGCTTACTTCTCCACCGAAACGTGCACCCAAGAGAGTGAAATGGACTGTTAGGCTTGACAAGATGGATAATGTTAACGAAGAATGGATTGATTCAGATGTTCTGATATTCAACACAGGACATTGGTGGACGAAGACTAAGCTTTTTGAAACGTAAGTTTTTATGTTCTTATTTATGTGCTAATTAGTGATTGTCCTTTGGAATCATGAAATTTTGACATACTGCTTTAAAACTTTACAGCTTGTATTACTTTGCTTCTCTTTCTGTACTTAACTAAGGTCTGGCTTCGATGTGTTATCTTTGCACATCTAGTTATATACACTGTATGATCATGTCATATTCCATTGAATGATTAGAAAATGTGAAATTTGGTCTTTTGAGTCAGCAAATTCTCAAGGACCCTCTTGCAGTGTTGGATACAAACAATTTGTAATCCAATGGATATGATGATGTTGAAAGGAAAAAGATGTAACAATACCATCTTGTATCATACTAGAGGCAAACACACTTATGTTAGTAAATAGTGATAGAATTTCCATCAGGTTTTTTGTTTTAGAGGGCACAAAACATTCATTTCCAGTTCGTCCCAAGTGAGGTTTTCTTGGACTCAGTTGAGGGTTTTTTGACAGAAACTAGCTTGGTTGCATCCATTTTATAGATCCGGGAATAGCTGTGTAGTTGCTTGTGTTGTCTGGTTTCTCTGATCCTGATAGGCAAGGTTAACTGGTGAACTCAATTAAACTTTCCTTGATCACCAATTGCTACAGTTCCAATGGAATAGACTGATAGTACTAGCTTATTAAAACAATATTTCTCTGCTTTCAATCTTTCTCAAGTCATACTGAGTACTAGGAAACTTTACTTGTCTGTAGTTCTGTACTAGAGCTCATTCTGAAGTTGGTCTTAACCTGTCAATGCCTTCTGATTTAAATCTGTTTCAATGATCATAGAAGCCTCTGCCATTGAAACAAGGTTTATATCCTACATCTGCTTGAATTCCACTTCTGACGTGTTCTCTATACGTAGGGTCCTTTGGGCTTGTTTCCGACTTTAACCATCGTAATGTGACACTGAATACTACTGTCTTCATCTGTTTACGACCCATCCTCTTTCTGCTTTTGTGGGGAACTAGGGAAGAAGTTAGTTGAAAGATATTGATGATACAATATTATACACCATGATGATACAAATGGTAATTATTTTTTTCAACACAGATATATGGTGGGGGGCATAGGAAGTATTCTATAGACTATAGGTATCAGAGGCTGCATGATGATTCTTGTAAGTTGGTAGTTGTTCTGACAGCATGGATACACAGTACAGATTGGAACAGCGTAGCACACAAAATTTTATCAATATGAATGATCTAAGCATTTTAAAGATGTCCTTTATGATATTGTTTGATTGCCTGTTGCACTTGGCAACCCTTTTTCTTACTTGGAGAATTCTTTTTTGTGCTATTCCATTTCAACCTTTGAGAAGAACTTTATTGCTCATTATTCTATTCGTATTAGTTTAGAGAGAGAGGAGAGAGGGAGGTGGGGGTGTTGACGCTGAATTACATTGCATCTTTGGATAAACACTTACAAATTTGTTTTCACTGCTCCATTACTTAGGAATCATTGGTGTCATTGGCTTGGACTTGCTTCTAACTTGTTTATTCATACAGTGGTACCTATTTTCAGGTTGGTAGATCACTAAAACTGGGAATGCCAGTGAGTAAAGCTCTGACAAAGGCACTTGAAACATGGGCAACATGGGTTGAGTCGAAGATCAATCATAACAGGACTCATGTTTTCTTTCGTACTTTCGAAGCTTCTCATTGGAGGTGAGTTTCGTTTTTTGCTTTGCAACTTAAAATTACTGGTGGACACTTCTGAACTACCTTTCAGTTGGATCAATTTTTTATTAGGTTTGAAAAACTAGGCGGTGGACACAGGCTCCAGGAAAAAAAATAGGAAGAACTGAGAATGCTGTGAAATCCAAGTTGTAGTACCCCAGGCCCAACCGAAGCTACCTCTTATAATCCTTCAGAGGGGGGGTGGGGGGGTGGGGGGGTGTTGTATAAGGGATAGACAAACTAAGCTAAAAAGTTAAGCTCTCTGATCTGGGAGAAAACACCATATCCTGTAACCAAGAGATACTCTAATAAACTAAAAACTAATAAATAAAACCCTATAAAATAATAAATAAAGCACAGGTATAAAGTATTTACAATAATTACCAGAGTAAAGAAAAGATTATCAAACAAATCCTAAAGTTATCTGCAATGAAGATGAGTGGTTGAGAGAAATTGGATCTGAGAAGGACGGGAGGTTAAGTATTGAATAACCCACTCGAAATTGGAAGTAGCAATGCTTGATTTCGGCAAGTTGGAGGACTAGTAGGATGAGATTCTAACTGAGGATGAAATTGTAAGGGTCCAGCTGAGGATGAAGTTGGAGTGGTCCAGCTGGGGACATAGTGGGGGGGGGGGGGGGGGGGGGGGGGTGGGCTTGCATAAGGGATAGACAAACTATGCTAAAAAGTTAAGCTCTCTGATCTGGGAGAAAACACCATATACTGTAGCCAAGATATACTCTAATAAACTAACAACTAATAAATAAAACCCTATAAAATAATAAATAAAGCACAGGTATTAAGTATTTATAATAATTACCAGAGTAAAGAAAAGATTATCAATAAAAACAAATCCTAAAGTTATCTGCAATGAAGATGAGTGGTTGAGAGAAATTGGATCTGAGAAGGACGGGAGGTTAAGTATTGAATAACCCACCCGAAATTGGAGGTAGCAATGCTTGATTTCGGCAAGTTGGAGGACGAGTAGGATGAGATTCTAACTGAGGATGAAATTGTAAGGGTCCAGCTGAGGATGAAGTTGGAGTGGTCCAGCTGAAGACATAGTGGGAGAGGTCCGACTAAGGACGATAAAACAAAATTTGAGGAACTAACTGATAATTCAGACCTGAATACATCTCTATGGCCTTAACTTTAGAGATGTGGCTGGAAAAGATGAGGAATGATTAATTTAAGGAATTGTAGAACAATCAGTGAAGATATTTCTGCTGGTAGCTAACATTTTGAAGGTTCAAATTTTATAAAGATCTTAAAATGATTCTATAATCAGATCTTGTTTTGAAGTTCCAAATAATCATTCTGCTGGACATGACCATGATCCCAGTCATCTCACTAAGCTGTCATAGTTTACTCTTTCCTCTCTGTTTTTCCATTTTTTCCCCCTCTCTGGGTACTTTTCTGCTATCCAACTCATTAATGCCAGTATGAGTTGTAGCAGCAATGCCATTATAAACTCTTTCTCCAAGTAAGAATGAAGCCTTTTATTAAGCTTGGCTTTGGAAAGGATTTCCTATACTTCTAGAGTTCTACTCTGTAGTATATTAATTCTATATTCCTGAGTATGGCTGCCAATAGAATGTATGAATTGTTCTTCAATGTTGAGCATCTATAACTGCTTTATTGATAGACATGTGAATAAGCTTTTTTGAATAGGGGAAAACACAAGTTATTGAATTTGCTGAATAGTTTGGTTAGCGGTAATGTATTATCATTAAGCAAAAAAAAAAAAAAAAATTAATGTGGTTATCATTTGGGGATGTTAACAGTTAATGTTTGGCTGTATATGGATGTTAATAAGAATATTCTTCATCTGTAATGTATCAACTAATATATTTCATTGTTTACTTCTAAGTCTGGTGTGTTAGTAAGATCTCTTTTGATCATTTCTGTAGCCTGTTCATGGATTTGCACGTTTAAGAACATTGGTTGAGATTCTAGTATTAACACTGCTTATTATTACAGCGGTCGGAATCGTAATACATGCAAAGTGAGTCGAAGACCGATGTTGACCGCTAAGGGCAGGGACAAAAGTCCTATTTCAGACATGATATTGAGGGTCATCAAGAGTATGTCAGCACCTGTTACTGCTCTGCATGTTACTCCCATGGGTGCATATCGCAGTGATGCACATGTAGGTACATGGAGTGATAACCCATCAATACCAGATTGTAGTCACTGGTGTCTGCCTGGGTTGCCTGATATGTGGAATGAAATTGTATTTACTTACCTTCTGCACAAAGATCAAATTTCCTAACAACGAAGTGCTACGTGAAGGTGACTTCTGATTCTTTTTTCTTTGGTATATCCTGTTCTGGAACTTATTATGTCCACTTAATTAAGAATATGTTTTTAGAAATCTGTTCATGATCTTCTAATTTAGTAAATGTGACAACCTTTTTTGTGGACACATCCCATAATAATACTCTCTGTTCCAATTGCCAACTACTCCATTGGATGTTCTATATTATCTACTGATTTTAGTATACACATTGATTTCTCCATTCTATTTTATTAATTGATACACCTTGCTAAACTTTTTACTGAGTGGTCAGAAGAACCTGTGACTACAGAGTGTGAATACTCCTCCTTTGGTTATGTACAGACTATGAAGTACTTCATATACTGCTCTTGAGTGACTTTTTTCCTACATACTTTAGCAAGTGTTTTCAATGATTGTGTGGGTGGGTGTGCAAAACAACAGATTTTAGGGAACAGAGGGAGTATATGTGACCCAAGCAATATAGAACGAGACCCTTTTTTCATATCTTATCTTATACAGTGTATCTTAGTGGATTAATGGCTGAAGAAATGTTGATTTTGTGCTTATGTCCTTGAGTAGTGATGCACCCACAAGGAAGGTGGAGGGTTGAGGTAATGGAGATTGCAAACATAGCCAAGGAAGGCCAAATAAAACTTGGATGGAAGGTGTTAGAAACGAATGGAGGAAGATGATCATTGTGGATGATCACATGAGATGATTTAGTTCTTGGCACCGACCCCATCTTTTAGGGAATAAGGCTTGGCTTAGTTGTTGTAGTGTGGCTATTTCCTAGATTTTCCTCTTATCCCTGAACATAGGTTTTTTATGACAATTCATAAATGATTTTCCTTCAATCATGTTAATAATAGGATTCCGGCAATATTCAACTAATGCTTCATAACTTCTGGTGGGATAAAGGTTCAAAAGCTGACTGAAAAAGCGGTATATTCTTGGAAGCCGGAACAAAATGTACATGATGGATATAAGCTTGGTTTGTGGTTTTTGTTCTATGTGACCTCAGACATTGTGACAACTGATAAGGATATGTGTATGTTGAATAACCCTGTCTCGTCTCTCTAAAGGAAGATGCATATTTACTGTCTATTTGAAATGCCTCACTGTTTAACCTAATTACTGAGGTTCTTATCACTGGTAATTCTTATCTTAGGGACTTGAGTTGAAAGTCTCTAACAAAGATCCTGTAGATTTTCCTGCATAGTATAACTTGAGTAACCAATATTGAACTCTGGAGAGTGGAAACTATACTGTATTCCTCAAATTGCAAAATTTTAATTGCTGAATATTCTTTTTGTCTAGCAGTTTTGTATAACAAGTTTCAAAACAAAGATGCACGAGTGAAGATGTATGTACACGGATCAATATAGCAGAACTCGGAACTTTATCATGTAAAGTCATTCAGTCTCTAGCAGTTGCTGGCTTGCTGCTGTGGGTCATCAGGCATCGAAACTGATTTAAACACGAGATATAGTCCCTCATACTCTGTAGAATGTTGAAAGTATTCTTGGTGCCTCTATTGTATGTTTGTAAATTCTCAATTATACTATTCAAAGTTCATTTATTTGTGCATTTTTTCTGAAGTCCTATGTTCTTTTGACCTCTTTCATACGTAAGGTTCCAAAACTTTTGTTAACATCGTTGAATACACGTCGTCGATCATACAGCCTCGAAGAAGTCCTTTTCTGAAGAGCCAGTCTTATGGTGGCTGGATATTGCGTTCCACCTGTTCTGGTTTTCCGTCAGCATCAAGTTCTCATAAAAATGAAGTTCTTTGTTTGTTGACCAATTTATTCTGTATTTATTGTTGGGTTTGGTGGGAAGACAATGAGCAGATATGGTGGAAACCTGAGTGGAGTGTTCAAATACAATCATCACATCTTAACTGAAATGTTAAACTATCGGATACCTAGAAGCTATGCCAATGAACATAGAAGTATATATTCCCTTCAACCTTGATATTTTCCATCCAACTAAGAACTCATCCCAGTCTGATCAAGTATCTTAACAATCTGCAGACATAAACATCGAAAATGGCTTCATAGTACTCCACCAGACGTCAACAGCCCCTTCCACCCACACCCAGCACCACCCTCTCCAAGTCTCCAGACTCCCAACCAACCATTATAGTCATCGCTGTCGTCTCATTTGGATGTCTCTTTCCATTCGGGGCCATTTTATTGTGCATTTGGTGGTTCATCAAGAGGCCTAAGGAGCGGAAGCTTATTCATGAGAGGAAAGACGTCGACGTAGACGAGCATTTGAAAGTCTTATTCATGAGAGGATGATGGAAATTCTGAAATTCCATCTAATGCTAATAAGGAGATTTTATTGGCAAAATCTTTTGAAGAAAATGGGTTGGACCATTTTTGGTTACATGGCCCATTTATCTCTTTGCAAGGGTATTCTAGTCTTTGCACTCTGGGAAACTAGAATAAGGTGATGGAAGAATTTTTGTAAAAAAAAAATAAAGGATTTTTTTTATTTAATTAATAATTAAAGTTAGTTAACTAGGTGAAGTAGTTGGGCAATCATTGGGCAACAAATTCAGATAGGCGTGAATTTGGGCTAGTTGGGGCTGATTGTGTTGGCGTGTTTAATTGGGTGTGTGGGGTTGATTTAGGCGTGTGAATCCAAGGTAGTTATGGGTTTGATTTTGCTGATTTGTTAGGGAGATTCACGTGGTTTTGGGTGTTAGTTATGGAAGGATTGAGTTGGAAAAAATCAGATTTGGTTAGCTTGAATTAAGGGGATTCTTTGACTAGAATAAAATCAAATCTAGCATGATTCTTGGGATATTTTTTTGACTCATTTTTTTTCCCTTTATGGCTGGCGTTTTGGACCATTATTATGGTTAAATTTGATCCATAAATCAAGGGCTTAAAGAAGGGAAGTTTTGGATTTATGGAGATTGTTCTGATTTGGAGTGTGGCGTGGTTTTGGGGATTATTTTGACTGATTTTTGGAGCTGCATTTTTATGGGTTGAAGTTAGATTTAATTCCCTAAAATTAAGGGTTTTAATGGGTAAGTTTCATATTTTAATGGAGGGAATTTTATGATTGATTTTATTAGACTTAAATGCATGATTAAAGGAGTTTAAGTGGGGAAGCTTAGTAAAATTGTGGGGAGCATTTTATGGACGATTTGGGATGGTTTTTGGATGGTTTTTAAGGGGTATTATTAGGGTATTGAAGAGGGTTTTGGGTGAACATATTGTGCTCATTATTTCTCCACTTAAGCCACGGTTTTGAGGAGGAAAATGAAGGGCTTGTGCGTGAAGATGGAGGGTCTAATTTACTATCTCTTTAATTCTTATAACTTATGCTTCAATGAGAATTTGAGAGGTATTGAAGGCCGGATTTATGGGAGCGTTGAAGACCTTTGAAGAGTGCGTTCTTGAGGAATGAATACGTGAGTTTTAAAGGCCAACTCTCATTCATGATACACGTTTTTGGTGATTCAATGCCTAGAAACCTCTTGGTGTTGCACATCCAAATGAAGGGTTGGAAGGCTCTTGGTGTTGCCTACGGGTTAATGCTTTGAAGTTAAGAACGAGTTAAAGCCAAGAGTCATAAGAGGAAGACAAATCAATGGAAGATCCGATCATTCAAGACTTGAAGAAACTTTTCATATTCAGATTTTTGTTGTTTTGTTTTAATGTGTAAATGGACATTGGACTCTTTTTGTTCTTTATGGCATTAATTTTCGTAGTATGCATGCTAGGGTTTGTTGCCTATAAGTATTGCATATTTTATAATGAAGGGAGTTGTTGATGTTTGAACTTTTGAATCTTTTACTTGTCAATTTCGTGTGAATTGCTTGTGATTTTTCCAAGATATTGTCTTGACGAATTTGAGTGGCACGTGAGAAATCCTCCACACAAATTTTCGTAGTCTCTCTAGGGTTAAGTGAGTATTCCTTCCCTTGGATCTACACCTAATAGGTTATGTGAGAAATCCTTACCTACATATCTCAGATTGTTCAAGTGAGTATTCCTTACAATCTACTCTCTGTTTTCTCTTCTATTTCCATAAAAATTCAAAGCCTTTTTCTCCACAAAAGCCACGCCATTTTATGTCTAACTTTCCCACAAAAATATATCCTTTTCTAGCCTAAACACATACTCTAAAACTTTCTAAAAAGCCTACATAATCTGTCCATTTTCATAGCCTAATTTGTGATCCATTTTTCTCGTAGTTACTAGTTCTTTCCTACTAGTTTTTACATCACTTATTCATGAGAGGAAAGGCGTCGACATCGACGAGCATTTGAAAATGTTCGGAAAATGATCGTACATGGACCGCATGGCCCAAAGAAGGTGCCGGTCTCTGTAGGTGATAATGATGTTCGAGTGCATAATGATGTTCACAAGAGTGAGATTGATATGGTTAGCAAGGACTTGCACGGACAACACAAATAAGGTAGTTCTAGACTAGTACTAGTTCTATCCAACACCTTACCCTTCCTCAAAACCAAGTTTGAATGGATCTACACTATTGTTGTAACAATCCCTTACTATGATCAATGGTTGGACTATGCACCCGGGTGCACAATGAGGACTGTGCACTAAATTTAATATGTGGAAAAAGTAATGAATATCCTGTAAAATTGTATGAACATTGGATATCTAAAATTTCCCCCCAAAAAACATTAATCATTATTGCGGGAACTGAACCGTCACTTCTATTTGTCAGTTTTCCCACGCACTATTAGCATAAACCCCAGTGTGACTCTTTATTTTTCATTTTTATCAAATTTGACCAAGTATATTGTTCATTCGAAATATATGGAATGTTCATTAGAAGTATATAGAATGTTTATTAGTACTGAGTATATTTGATTTCAATTTAATGAGTATTGAGTATATATAGAATGTTCTATAGTACTGAGTACATTATTCATTAGAAACATATAGAATGTTCATTAGTATTGATTATATTGTTCGTCAAACATATTTGTGCACATGCTCAATGAGTATATTTGAGTACATTTGATTCCAATGTAATGAGTATTGAGTATATTTGTATTTCAATGTAATGATCATCATAATTATGATATAATGTACATTATTGTTAAGTATTTTGTAAATTAAACATCTTTGTGCACATTCTCAATGAGAAATTACGGGCGTATGTTGTTTATTTGGCATGTACATTTAAATCAATTGTAATGAATATTAGAAAAATATAGGATGTTCATTAATAGTGAGTATATTTGATTCCAATGTAATGAGTATTGTGTATATATAATATGTTCATTAGTATTGAAAATATTTGATTTCAATGTAATATGTATTGTGTATATATAGAATGTTCATTAGTACTGAGTATATTGTTCGATAGAAATATATAGAATGTTCATTAGAAGTATATAGAATGTTCATTAGAAATATATATAATGCTCATTAGTACTGAGTATATTATTTAATTAATGATGTTTGTGTTTTATGATCATTGAAAGTACTTACAATGTACATTCAGTTCAAAAGAAATGTACATTACAAATCTATAAAATGTTCAACAGTAACTATTTGTGTAATGTCGTACATTTAAATTTTGAGTTTGCATATTATAATTATAATGACACGAATGTACATCGTATGACTTTGTAATGAACATGTTCTTTGTACGTGATATACATTTACATATCAAGTAATGTACATGATATTTTCGACAGCGGTGTACGTGTATAAATTTGTCAAATTTTAAAATGTGATGCAAATTAAATAAAACAAAAAGATTCTCAATAGTTGTGTTATTAATAAATTTCCAATGCTTCACCATTATAAATTACAAAGCATTAATGTCGCAAATTATAAAGCATTAATGTCGCAAATTACAAAGCATTAATGATAGTTTCTTCTGGAAAATAATGAATTGCACGCTTTCATTGCATTTGTTTTTCATGTTCATTGTGTTTTTCTTTATATAATGAAGCCTGTGTTTTGTACTTATTTTTCTTGCGTTTGGACCTGTTGCACAGTGCGCATAGTGAGCGTTGTGTACCCGGGTGCATATATAGTCTTATTTGCGTACTATGATTACACTATTCGTACCACATGAGATATACGATTAAACTTGCTAAATGATGCTTATCTATATTTCATATGATGATATTATAACACACTTATTTCAAAATAATTGCACCATTTTTACTGTTTGTATTATTTATATTGTAACTTTGATCTCACCATTTTACTAATGAAATTTTTTTTGTCATTATGTAAAAATATTTATGGATTTTTCTCAATATGTTTTTTAAAAACATTATTTTTTAATTCTAAACAATTAACAATTGTTGATAGATATATTTGTTCAAACAAGGAACGCAAATTAGATCATATAGGCGGGTGCATCATGCTCATGGTGTACCCAGGTCTAGCTGGCAGCAGCAATCAACAACATTTTTAATATAGGAAAGGATAAAGCTTTGGAATTCTATTTTTTTGGTTGGAAAAATAAGAATAACAAACCTTTGTCATTCTATTTGTTTTATTTTTAACATGTGCATTGAACTTAATTTATATATACATTATAAATATACATCATGTACATTGTGAAATCAATATGCCTAAACACGATTCTCATATATCATTTTATTATATACATTATATGATATGAATATGTACATACCTCATCAAGAGTATGTACTTACATACATATACGATGATATCATGTTCATTATAAATTCAATATTTAAATTTTACTCATAATTTAAATATACATATCATTCTTAGAAATATACATATATATTTTACATTACACAAACTAACTAAATGTACATAAATATATGCCTGAACAATGGTCTGTAGATATCATTTTTAATATGTACATTATATGATACGAATATGTACATACCTCACCAGGAGTGTGTACATTATATACATATGTGATGTATATATCATGTTCATTATGAAGTTAGTATGCAAAAGTTTTCATTACTAATAATAATTCTATCATGTTTTCAGTATTACTCACAATTTAAATATATATATCATTCTTAGAAATATACATGTATATTTTACATTATATAAACGAACTAAATGTATATAAATATTTAAATGTAAATCTTTTATAATGTCAAACTGAAATGTACTTTATTCATATTTCTAATGTTCATCACAATCGAATTTAGTATACATGTAAAATGTTTGATTTTAATATCATATGTCAATAATTTGAAAATAGTGAAAAAAATGAAAAGTCATTGTAATGTATGGAGAGAGAAAAGATATTCTCTACAATTTGGATTTGTGAAATGACGGTTCCATTTAAAATTAAAATTTAATTAGTAAAGTTCATGCTTTTTTGGTGGAAAATATTTATTTTTCTTGCGTATATTACCCAAAAACGTCATGTACATTTTGTATTAAAAACTCTTTGCATTTAATGCTTTTTGGGCTGTGTTTTGGTTCGGGTGTATAACGAGCATCGTGCACAAGGGTGCACTATATATCCAGACATTTAATTAGCATGCAAATGTGAAAACTCAAATGGTGCATCTATTTTGAAATGAAAGTAATATTTTTTTTTAAAAAAAAAATGTAAAGAGAGCATAGTTAGCTACACATGTATTATATAAATATGACCAAAAAAGACGGAGGGAGTAGATTATATTGGTAAATTATACTAAGGTTTTTATATTATTTTGAGTCAATTTGTGTCACTGTTAGTTTTAACATTATAAAACATAATAATGTTAGGTTGAGTAACCTAAAGTAGAATGTCAAGAAGCCTTAGGTACTTTCGAAAGAATTTCCACTTTTCTTTTTAATTATATGCGAAGTGGGAAATATTTTGCGCTATACCTTAAAAAAATGTCCATTAATGCATCAATGCTTGCTGTGAATCTACATTGGAAACTTAATTAAACAAGTGTTAGAAGCTATTACTCCCTCCTTTTCTTTTTTTCTTCTCGTTTGTAATTTATAGATTTTAGAGCGAGCCAAACTTTAATCATGAATTCTTTCTAATTTATATAAAAAATATAATCATATGAGATTTTAAAAGATTCGTCATATAAACGCACTCAAAATAAAATCCATATATGTCGTGATTACATTGAGGGTAAGAAATGTCAAAACAATTTTTAAGAATTTTCTTACGGAATAAGGTAATAGTTGTTTATATATTATAAGCTAACAGTCAAGTAACATATTGAAGATCTCCTTACTACCTCACTGAAACCATTTAAACTTTTTTCAAGTTATTGTTTAACAAAACTTTCTTTACATACAACATTTCATGCAACAAACTCTTCTTTGAGGAAAATATAAATATATAAGGTACTTTCTTTATTTTATAAGCATTTCAACACTTAAACTTTTACATTTATCAATGTACTAATTTAATTATAAATATCTTTAATTATCCACTAAAAATTATGAAAAAATATTATATTGAAAGTTATAGGAATATTAATCAATGATCATTCATATAATAACATATAATTTTTGTTAATAAATAAGTGGTGAAAAAATTGTAAGTGTTAGAATTTTTTTAAATTGGAGGAAAAATATATGTATATGATAAAATCATATGGAGTACAATATTAAAACACAAAAGTAGAGGAAGGAAAAGGGGAAGGCCGAAACTTTTTTTGAAGAAAAAGGTGACTTACGTACCCTTTTTAATATGAAGTTACTCTTCATCGCTTGCGTATTACCAAGGATCACCTGTATTTTTATCCTAAAATGACCTTTTTGCCCTTTTTTCAAATACACATAAAAGGTAAATAAGTTCATTTTCACTAGTCACTATGACATTGCAATTCTGTAAAATTATTTTCATTATAGTAAAACATTCAAAACTCACAATTAAGGTTTACGTAACTCATATTTGACATTAACTGTGACAAATTGATGATGTCGGACCAACCGAGAACGCCTTCTCCTGAAAATCAGGTAGAATTTCGGATTATACTTGAAGAATTGGTCGTTTTGCTGATGTGTTGCCGGGGCGTCTTCGAAAGTCGCGACAGACCATGGTGGGGCGTCTTCTGAAGACACCTCAAATTTTTTTTTTGTTTATAATATTAACATTCTTGTTCTTTTAGGATAATACTGAAGATTATGGTGGAGATGGGATTAATTATAGTGGTATTTTTAACATGATGATTTTGCAACTCGGAATTGGCAATTGAATGGGCTAAAAATGTTGCAATTCAATCCGATTTTTGTTTGACGACTTTAACATGGAAAACACAAAGAGATGACCGATATGATAAATTGGTTAAATGCGATCGTTCTTCAAAGAAAGTTGATCGAGATATGACAATGGTCGTGAGGTTCGACATAAAGAGGAAAGGTTGTGGCTGCTTGTTTAAGATTAAGATTTGTCAGTGTTAAGATCTTAGCGGTTGGCACATTGTTGGTGCTTTGAAATGGGGTAAACACAACCATGAGTTGATTGTGTATCCACAAGGACATCAACATATTGCCGGCATTAGTCCTGGTGCGAAGAAAGATGTGCACGAGATGACAGAGGTGCAAGTGAGATCGGCTAAAATACTGGAAACTTTGTTGGAGAAATTTCCATAAGATAATCCAAATAGAAGACATGTTTACAATGAAAGAGATAAGATAAGGAGAGAAAAGTCAGAAGGAAGGAACCCGATTCAATAATTGATATATCAAGCAATCAAATATAATTACTTACAATGATTTAAGAGTGATGAAGCCAATGATGTTGTGACCCATGTCTTCTTGGTGCACCCAATGGCTGCTGATTTGTTATGTACGTATCCATATGTGATTCTTATAGATTCTACGTACAAGACAAACAAGTACAAGTATCCTTTAGTGGAGATAATTAGGATGACTCCGGGGATCATGAAATTCATGATTGGTTATGCAATCATGAAAGATAAAACAAAGGCAAGTTATCAGTGGGTGTTGGAGAAGCTGAAAAATTATGTTGGTCCTGAGGTTCAACTAAGTTTAATAGTAACCGATTGCGAGAGTGGTCTTTTTGCCCCGATTAGGGATTTGTTCCTAATTCCGCACATTTACTTTGCACGTGGCATATCAATAATTGTGTGTTGAATAAAGTTTATCATTGCATGGGAAAAACAAGGTTTCAACTGAAAAATTCCAAAAGGGGCATTGGAGGCAAGTCATGTATGCTATTACCCAAGAGCAGTATGAGTATAATATTCAATTCATGATGGATTTCTATAGCTAGTGTCCTACACTTTTACAGTATGTTAAGCAACAATGGATTCCTCATAAAGAGAAATTTGTGCTATACTAGATGAATCAAGTCCTTCATTTTGGGAAAACTATGACCTGCAGAGTCAAGAGTGCCCATAATGCACTGAAGGATTGGCTTAACTCTTCCACATCGGCTCTTGACACGTTATTCGAGCATGTTAGCCCGTATCAATTGGGGTGGAGGGCATTGTGGCATTGCGCATTACATGGAAATTATCGTTGATTTATTTCTAATTGCCAATTTCTATAAGAGCGTCGTCATCTGCTATGGATTGGGAAACGATGGATCTTCGGTATATCCGTATATTATCGTCCTGTCTTGGGAAATTCCGACTAGCATTACGAAGCGAGGCCATTAAGAGAATTTGCGATTGCAAATTTGGGTAGATATAAGAATTTCATTCGGTTGGATTTGGCTCAAGGTTTTCCAATACCACCGATAGCTACGTTGTGGTTTCAAATTCGCCATGAAAGCATGGTTGATTGTGAAGATATATATAGACAACAAATTGAATTATGGCACTCGTTATCATGTATTTAGGTTGTTTTATGTATAATACATTTTTCACTTATTTCTGTTGTATCATTTGAAAACATGTTAAAAGTTAATGAATACATTTCAAAAATGATTTTAATTTAAGTTTAAATGATGATATATTGAACAAGTTAAGAATGATTTGATGGATATCCTGCAGAAATTTGATAAAGTTTCCTCTGTAAAGTGAGCTACCAAGTGACGACAACAGCAATATCCAACACCCAACGATGCTACACAATCCAAAAGAAACATAATATCTAGCAACAAAAAACAAAAACAATCCACAATGCTAACTTTCAACAAAAAACAACAATCCACAATGAACTATCCCACATGTCAAGACTCATCATCAGAATCTTGCATAGTCAAAGACCGGTTCTACATGTCAATAATACTATCCCACCGAGCACAAGCGGCCTTCGCCTTCTCCGTAGGCATCAAATCTCTAACTTCCAAGAAACTGGAAGTTGATTCAATAGCCATGTTCATCCACTATGCTAAAACGTAGAAATAGTTATAAGAATATGTATGTACTAACCGAACCTCATAAGAGTAAGCAACTTACAACATTTGTTACAGTACGTGATGGCACTTGTTCTCTTGTGGATTCAGACTCATCATTTTCTATAAGGCAAGGGTGTGACTTTGATTTTAACTATGTCATGTATGAATCATCGCACGTGGAAGGAACCTCAGCCCGCGTTAAATCACCTAGGAAGAGTCTTACACCCCTCGAGAACTAAACCCATAAGTTCTCCACAATAGAAATAGGCCACTCCACCTTATACTCAGCCGATAATTTTGGATGATACGCGAAAGCAGGCTTAGGAGCGGGAGATGGGATGACCTGTACATACCCGAGTTGTCGCAAGCATCGGTCGGGCTTATAAGGCTCAATGATGTCCCGTCACTGCAAGAAACCGAGGAATGTAGTCCTTGGTACCTTCTTAGCAGGGTACTGAAAGTAAGGCCACCATTCAAAATGCAAAGCAAATGATTAGTAATCATCCGCCAAGTTAAATAAAATAAGGACATAAGAACAATGAGAACTAACCTCTGACGCAGTCATATTATCAAGCTGCCTTCGAATCACCCTCAACCGCTCTGTAGAATTAGTATCCATGCGAATATTCCAGCATTCAGTACGAGTGTATCCTTTTCCTATGGGGACAAAAGGTAGGAAAATACTCAAATATCCATGCCTGAAATAGAGTAAGACAACTAGTGAGTTGCTTACAATTAGTACGACTGGCTAATCCAAGCTGATGGTACAAGAATGCTAGAGTAGCTGATCCCCAAGAGTATATTCCCATAGTACTAGGTTCTCTCAACTCTACTATATCACGTAGCCTCACCCTACAACCACTCTTATTCAAGAACAAACAACAACTAAGGCACAAAAGAAAATAGACAGTGAGTTGAGTACATGTTCAAATGCCTAGGTGGAACCACCTTCCTACATAAATCATCGAGATCCTTGATATTTAGTTCATCCCCTTGCCAATATTTACGAGTATATAATGTTTCAATGCTCACATCAAGTAATTCATCACAATAAGTCTTAAGATCTCCAACATCAGACTTTCCACTAACTAATTTACCCTCTATAAGAACCCTAAGGATCTTTTGCACACCATGTAATAAAATTATCATCTCTCTGAATGGGAAGTGGAAAGAGTTGGTGTCAGGTTGCTACCGTTCTATAAAAGCTGATAAAAGGGTAGCATTAATATGGTTAAACATGGCCCAAGGTAGGTGGGATACTCTAGTGTTATCTAAGCTTGAAAAAATAGGTGAACCATCAGCCATCCATGATTCATATCATAACTTCAAATTTACACACACTCTTTCTCTGTTCTGGCATTTCAAAATACCCATGTATGATGAAGATTCCCTCTCCTCACCGTCCCATATGCGCCTAGCAATGTAACCCAAAAAATTGGGAATGACACTCCCATCACCTGGCCCACCAGGAACCACTTGTTTCACAATCCATAGAATCATCGACCTTCATCTTCTTCCGTCTTTGACCAGAAATAGAAGAGGAAGTTGTACTAGAAGCACTAACAAACCGGCCACCCTTACCCTTAAGAATAATTACTTTTTGATCGGCCCAAACACCCTCTAATTGAACCTCTAATTATTCTATATAATCATCTCCATCTTCCTCGAATTTGTCGTTATCATTATCCCAACTATCAGCACTTTCTTCTTCGTCCTCCATATCTACTGACTGCTCATATCGAGTAGATACATTCTCCCTTCGAGCCGAGGCAGACACACCACGAGTACATGGATGCCTAGGACCAGAATCATCTTATAAGTTTTGTCTCATCATGTGAGCAGGTATCGATTTTCCTTTCCCTGATCGGTAGCTTGATTCCTAAACATGCATTTTATACTTAAGAATTAACATAATTAATATAATAATTATAATAATATATCCTAAACATACATTTTAACTAATTAACATAATTAATGTAATAATTATAATCATATATTTTATAATTCTACCTAAAAATACATTTTATAACTAATAATATAATTAATTAACATAATTCATGGATAATTAACTAATAACAATTATTATTATTAATAAAAAACAAAAATATATATAAAAGGTGGGGTGAATAGCGGCGGCCGAAGGGGAGGCACCAATGCAAGGCGACACCAACGCAAGGTGGCACCAATGCAAAGCGGCTCCGGCTGACGCTCCACCACGACACGAGGGCGTCTGGAAAAGACGCTTGATCTAAACGCTCCACCACCCATGAGCAGGTGTTTGGCAAAGACGCCGGATCATGCCACCGGTGACATTGCCCTTCCGCGAGCCTCCTTTGCCTCCCCTTCTGCCGCCGCAAAATTCCCCATTATTAGATACAAAAAAAAAAAATTTAACTTAATAACCGGGACCTCTACCGCCATCAGCCTCTGTGATGCTTCTTTGCTTGGTTTTCGGGACATATTGTATGAAGGAATTAAGTGAAGCTTGTATTGAAAGGATTAATGGAAGTGTATTGAAATGGTTTGTATGGAAGGGTTTGGTTTAGTTGATATAATGAACTAAGGGTGTAAAGGTAATTTCATTTGAAAATTGGCGGGCAATGCCATGTGATTGCGGGCGATATTTAACAATTTAGTTTTAATATAATACATTCAAAAAGTGAAAAAGGTGACGACATACAATGATAAGTGACATGTGTGGGGTCGTCCTCCCTTCCTAAAAGTAGCCTTGCGTATAAAACAATATGAGGAAAACAGTCAGAACACCAAATCCCTTTTGAAAGGTGAATTTCCCTAAAAAAAATTAAGATATGAATGACAGCAATTGGTCAAATGAGAATTAAATATGAGTAAAAGTTTCAATCACAATTATAAAACTAAAACTACTAGTAACAATTAGGGGTGCTTATGAATCGAGTCGAGTCAAGCTCGAGTTTGGCTAAGCTCGACTCGAGCTCGATAACTCAAACTCAAGCTTGACTCGTGCTTGAAAGCTCATGAGTTAAAAAAACGATTCTTGATCTCGACTAGAAAACTCAATTGTCAAGATCGACTTGAACTCAAGTTCGATTAAAGCTCCATTAAAGATCGTTTTAAGCTTGACTCGAGCTCATTTTCAGCTCGTTTAAAAGCTCAATCAGCCTAAGTATTTTTACTCAAATTGGGTTAACAAGAAGGTTAAGTTTTAGCTTTAATAAACTTGCATGTGTTGTTTTAGGTGGAAAACACTATTGGGTTTATATATACTAATTGTTTCATATCATTCTTTTCAATATAGGACTTTGAATTTATATAAAACTATCTTTAACCATCTTTCATTTTAATCCAATGTTGGACTTTTAATTTATATATCAAACCGTCTTCTATTTTTCAATTTTATATATTAATTATATTTTTCTAAAAATATATACTACAAATAAAAGTTGAGCTTCCCACGAGCTTTTCGAGTCAAGCTTTGATTTGCTAAACTTGACTCGTTAACTTATCGAGTTGAGTTTGATCTCAAGTCGATCTTTGACCTAGTTTTGATCGAGTCGAGTTCGAGTAGCTCAACTTAATAAACACCCCTAATTACAATCAATATCTTATACTCTCTCAGTTCTTTTTTTTATCTTCTCATTTGGAATTAGGGAATAAACCAATAAATGATTAAATATTATTAATATTCCTTAAAATCAATTTAAAATAATTTGAAAAGAAAATTAAATTTCGTTAAAAATAAGATGCAAGTGGGGCATGCATCTAATAACCATTGAAATTTATAAAGTTCATTACATTAAAAAAAATTAACCATGAGTAAATAAGGGTTAAAATTTCTAGGATTAGTTGGAGTATTTTGGGTATGTAGTTCATATGTAAAACGACAGTATTGTTGTCAATTTTTTTTAATTTAATTGATATTATTTTAGTCAGAATAAATTTGAACAAACTATAATGGTTCTATATGAGAAAATCATTTTGAAATTTGCAGATAAGGAATATGAAAAGAACAAAAAAGAATGGAAAGAGTATAAAATACTTCCTCTATTTCATTAAGGTTCTCATTTTTTTTTTCATGTTATCAAACTTTGACTATTATTATTTATATATGATTATGTTATATTAAGAAATGTATATCTTAACAATAAATTTCAAAATAAATCTAAAATAATACCCTCTCCGTTCTGTTTTTCTATTTTGAATCAAGGAAGAAACTAAGATAATATTAACTATAAAATTAATTAAACTAATTTAAAAATAAGATTAGATTCTATTAAAAAATAATATAAGGGGGTTGAGGATTAAATAAGTAGTAAAACTTCTAAAGTACATGACATTAAACAATTCAAAAATCAACCAATAGGAGACATATCACACATATAGTGATAAGGTAAACTTTTTCACGAAATCACAATATTAAATCAAAATAGGAGGATTCTAAATAAAAACAACATTTTAAAATTTTTGGATGGGGAAAATAGAAAGAAAAAAAGAACGAAAAGAGTATTATTTTATATTACACATATAAAAATAAATATGGTTAAAGTTTTTCTTATTTTGATCAAATACGTAGTAAATTATACCTTTATAAAACGAAGAAATGCTTCATATTACACACATAAAAATAAACATGGTTAAAGTTTTTCTTATTTGAATCAAATAAGTAGTAAACATATATTTGTAGATCAAAAAAAGTATAACATATAGTTATGAAAAATTTAGAATTATTAATTCACCAATATAAAATCACGGGACACATTCTTTGAAATTCATCATTCTATACAGTACAAGTATTACTCATTTACTCATAAACAAATCGCCAAGTATACTCGTTATGATATGTACCCTAAGAACAAGTAACATGACAATTATTTCTAAACCTAGAAAATATGACAATTATTTTTAACAATCCCTAATAATTCCATTCAGGGGACAACGGACATAGACACTTAGTAACATAATTGACCTTAAAAGAATCACACTTTGTTCTCGTATTCATACATACAACTTGCCAAGCTGATCAACACAAAACCAATAAAATCACCTCACACTACACTCATCATCATGTACACAGTACACCTACATTATTCCACGCCTTAAACTATTACAAGTTTACTAACAAACCAATTAATTAGGTGAATGACAACTAGCTTAATTGATTAAAGTCTTGAATGGTGGTATTCAAGACTTGGGATCGAATCCCGTCTATTTCAATTATTGTCTTGCCGTTTACGACTCTCTTTGTATCAAAAAAAAAAAAAAAACAAACCAATTAATTAGCAGCGCACCACATTATTTGCCAGTGATATTTGCATAAACCAAAACCAGGAAATGGTTTTGTTAGGGAATGAAGATAATTGTTATCGCTACAAATGCTTGACAACTCAACATCATTCCCTTAATTCTAATAGTTTACTTTTTTAATATTGTTTACTGTTGTTTCTTAATTATAGGGATTGATAATCCTAAATGTAAGTTTTGTACTTATCTTCTATTATCTTGTATATATATATATAGTGCTGTATAATATTCTGTAAATGATAAGAAATACAAATTAACATCTTCTATTATAGGTTGTACTTACACCCTCACTTCTATTTATAGATGTCATAAATCCAAAAAATAAGGGCACCCACTTTTTTATAAATACCCCCACAAAATTAGTTATATTTCACACTAATCTCAAATTACAAAACTGTCAAAATTTCTCAATATGACAATTTTATTATTTTACTTCGAGAAAAATTTCCATACTTTTCTCGCTCAGTAAACAAAACCCACCAAAAAAAAAAAAAAAAATTAAAACAATAATTTCTTGGAGAAAAATTCACTTCCATTTTTTACTATAAATTCAAACAAGCCGTCCATTTTCTGGGAAAATCACAAATATTTACGAATTTCAGAAAATGTCAAATACTACTGGACAAGTCATTCGTTGCAAAGGTTTGAACTTTGATCATAACATATATTTATAATGAGAAGAACAGAAAAGACATGTTGGTTCTTCGTCTCCTAAATCAACAAATTATATTCTACATAGACATAGTGACTCTTTTTTTTAGCTAATAGTGACTAAATTATTTCTTTCACTTATAGTGACTTTTTTTATTGTTATAGTGAACCTTTTTATTAACTTTTTTATTATTATAATAACTATTTTTTATTTTATAGTAGTAATTTTTTTTACGTGAAATTTCTAGCGTTGGATCACTTAGATCTCTTTTTATTCTTATTATTTTAATCATTCTTCTCATTGAGCCCTCCTATATATATATATATATATATATATATATATATATATATATATATATATATATATATAATACCCTTTATTTCTTTTATTGCATTCTTGGGTTCTTCATGGATTTTTATTTTATGTTTTCAATTTTTTTATTTTTTTTATGATCAAAGTTCATGGTTTTTCATTTTATTTAACTGTATTTGATACTTTGATGCCATTTATTTTACTTTTTTTTTATATTTTGGGTGTATGTGATGTTGTAATGTGTAATAATAAAATTGGGTATATGTATTAATAAATTTAATTACTGTACTTTAAGTTAGTTAATGAAATTTTTATAAAATAAAATAAACCCACATTGTGAAAATTGAGGTTGTTTGTTACTCTGATAAATGTGATCTCTGATTTACAATGATTAGTTAGTACAATGAAAGAGACATGGATAATGTTCACCTGAAATGGAAACTTACTATATTTGGAAATATTTGGAATGCGTGATGCAGCTGCTGTAGCATGGGAGGCAGGGAAACCCTTGATGATAGAGGAGGTGGAGGTTGCACCACCTCAGAAAATGGAGGTTCGGGTGAAGATTCTCTTTACTTCACTTTGTCACACTGATGTCTACTTTTGGGAGGCCAAGGTCGATATTTATCACTCGCAAAATATTATTTGTTGTGGTTTTGATGTGTGTGTTATGACGTAATTTTACTGATGTCTGATTTGTTTAGGGGCAAACACCTGTTTTCCTCGAATTCTCGGTCATGAAGCTGGAGGGTATGCATGATTTCCTTCAATACTGTGTTTGAGTGTTTCATTTTAATGAATTGATTTGATAGTTAATGTTGTGAGTGTTTTTGCCCTTGTTTTGATCGTTTATGTGTGTTCTGCCTGATTTCTGTGTTAAGTTTGCGAAGGAAACGTTAATTAGTTAATTTCTTGTAATCACTAATTCACTGGTGATTATATTGTAATATGGACATATGGTTTGGTTTCTTGAGATATGATGATTGTCTTAAGACTTAATTGAAGGGATGTTTGTGGCATTTTTACATTACTGGGTAGTAATTGATTATCATGAAGCTAGAGAATATGATTTTTTTTTTTTTTTTTTTGTGTGTTTTTAGTGTTTGATTTCAATGAATTGTTTGGATTGTTGAAGTTGCTAACACCACTTTAATCTACTCTATTTTTGTTCTTGTTTTCATCTATTTATGTATGTTCTGCTTGACTTTTTTGTTAAATTTGCTAAGAATATGATTATCATAGTTTAATTGTAGAATGAATGATGGAAAATGCATAATCTGAGAAACTGATGATTACATCGTATACGGTTTGGTTAATATCATGATGAAATGATGATTATCTTAAGAGTTGATTGATGGGATATTTGTCATTGACACTAGTGGGTAGTCATTGATAAGTGTGGTTTTGTGCATTTGATGGTATGTAGAATTGTTGAAAGTGTTGGAGAGGGTGTGATTGATCTTAAGCCAGGGGACCATGTTCTGCCTATCTTCACTGGTGAGTGCAAGGAATGTGCACACTGCAAGTCTGAGGAGAGTAACGTGTGTGATCTTCTGAGGATCAACACTGACAGGGGTGTGATGCTTAATGATGGGAAGTCGAGGTTCACAATCAACGGCAAAGAGATCTTCCACTTTGTCGGAACATCCACATTCAGTGAATATACTGTGATTCATGTTGGTTGTCTAGCTAAGATCAACCCTGAAGCACCCCTTGACAAAGTCTGTGTTCTCAGCTGTGGGATTTCTACTGGTACTACATCGAAATCTAATTTCATTACTCTTGACATTATACATTGAGGTTGAAGTATATTCATTGACAGATGGTTTTCTGGGATTTCCTTGCAGGTTTTGGTGCCACTGTGAATGTTGCAAAACCAAAGAAGGGCCAAACAGTTGCTATTTTTGGTCTAGGAGCTGTTGGCCTTGCGGTTAGTACCTCTTCTTTGGAACACTGTACTTGTTTTTATCAATACTACTTTGTGTATATTCTTCAATCATAATTGAGTGTCTAATGTATTTAGGCTGCTGAGGGTGCCAGAGTTTCTGGTGCATCAAGGATCATAGGTGTGGATCTGGTTTCTAGCAGGTTTGAAGCAGGTAAATTATGACATACCAACCCTGAGTTTATATATATATATATATATATATATATATATATATATATATATATATATATATATATATATATATATATATATCTAAAATCTGCTAAGAGTTGAATTCGATAATTTACTGCCAATTAACAGCGAAGAAGTTTGGTGTGACTGATTTTGTGAACCCAAAAGACCATAACAAACCAGTGCAAGAGGTTTTTACTCCCTACTTTAGTATGAATTCCTTATTTGACCTTCTCTGCTACTGTGATTAACTCATTCATGTTCTTCGTGCTCCTTTCATTAGGTCATTGCTGAGATGACTAACGGCGGCGTGGACAGAAGTGTTGAATGTACTGGAAATTTCAAGCCATGATTTCTGCTTTTGAATGTGTTCATGACGTATGCTCTCAACAATCTTATTCATCAACCCCTTGAATGCTTTTCCTACATAACTTTTGGACCATCTATTATGTCGTACTTATGTACTGATTGATTCTATTTGGATTTGATAACCTTCAGGGTTGGGGTGTCGCCGTTCTTGTTGGCGTGGCCAACAAAGATGACACCTTCAAGACTCACCCAATGAACTTCCTAAACGAGAGGACGCTGAAGGGAACTTTCTTTGGCAACTATAAGCCTCGTACAGATATTCCAGTGGTCGTGGAGAAGTACATGAACAAGGTAAGAATCCTAATAAACAACCTTGCTCTCTTCATAAACTTATTTTCAATATCATACACACTCTCCCTACACAATGCAGGAGCTTGAGCTGGAGAAATTTATCACCCATGAAGTCTCTTTCAAGGACATCAACAAGGCCTTCGACCTCATGCTGACGGGTGAAAGTATCAGGTGCATTATCCGTATGGATGCTTGAAGTAAAAGACATAGCTGTGTCTAAGAGTTGAAGAATGCAGGAATAAATGATGTGGTGTGATATTTTATATATAATACAGTAATGTGAATAAAGGGGTATTTCCCATAGTAAATAATTGACTTTGAGAATCAGTGTTCAGTTTGAATATAAACCCTTGTGTTAATAAAAGTGCAAGCTTTTGTGATTAGCTGCCTATTGATTATCTTTTAAATTTTGGCTTTTCTAAATGCAACTACGAATGGGTTGAAATTATTGAGAAAGATTGTCATACTATGATTTAATATGATAATTTTTTCCGCTATTGGTCTATTCTCGATAATTAAGTATTTCGAACAATCTTGCATGACCGAAAATTTAGGGAGTTCGTGGAAGATTAGGGAATAGGATTTTTGAGAGCAAAGCCTTTAAACATGTAAGCATTTCTTATATTATACTCCTTCATCCCTAAAAAAATGTCTCTTTTGCTGGCTTTAAAATATGATTTTAAACTTTTTTATCTCTAAATCCGCAAGACAAAAAATTATGAAATTTTGATATTTTAAAAATTTACATTGAGATATATCCAATAAAATATCAATAGAATATATTATTTCTTATAACATGATGATAATTCATGGTCAAACTTTTCAAACATTCACTATATAAATAGAAATGAGACAATTTTAGAGGGAAAGAGGGAATATCTTAAATTTTTTTGTTTTTAGAACCCCCGAGTATTCTAGGCCGTCCGGCCCTTCACCCAAAAAAGATTAGTCACTATTATAACTGACCAATAAAAAGTCAAAAACCAGAACTTCACAAAATTGCGCCGTATCTTAAAATATTTTGATAACTTGGTGATTTTGTGTATTGTCTTCTTTTCAGTTCAATAGTAATATGGGATAAAAGAGATGCTTCTACTTCAAATAGCAACTTGTTATTTTCCAAGAGAATTATGTCAAAAAAAGAAAAATATTCCAAGGGATATCATATGCTCAATTTTCGTCACTTGGTGTAAAAGATCATGTTTGTAAACGTTGATAACTTGGTTTGGCGTAGTTGCATACTTATTGATGATTGGAAAACTTCTTAAATGCTCAAACTTTGTGATTTGGGAGTGAGACACGCATCATACTCAAAATTGCATTATATACTGAAGGGAAACAATGGGATGTGGGATTGTGTATGACACAGTAGGATACTGACATTGTTTGATTCAATACACAATAGAATCATGCGTAGGGGAGTTAAATCGGGTCAACAGGTCAGTTTTGGGTTGACCCATCGCGGATCGGTTTTTATCGGGTCAAATTTGTCTATCGGGTTGGGTCGGATTGTTATCGGGTCGGGTTAAATCGGTTATTTGTTTGGTCGAGTTCGAGTCGGGTTGTATTCGGTTCGGGTCAAGGTCGGTTCGAGTTGTAATCAGTTCGGGTCAAGATCGGTTATAGTACAATCGGGTTGGTTCCTGAACGAGTTACAGCGGGTTATTTCGGATTCGGGTCAAGGTCGGTTCTGGTAATATCGGGTTGGTTCCCGAATGGGTTATGTCGGCTTATTTGGGGTCCGGGTCAAGGTTAGTTCTGGTAAAATCAGATTGAATCCTGAACGGGTTATAGCAGGTTATTTCGGGTCAAGGTCGATTTTGATAAAATCGGACAATGATGATGGTTAATTCATAAATTGGACAATGATGATGTTGATAAGTCATTTAAAAACAAAATATTTATGAGGTACTCCCTTTGTCCTCATATATTTGCCCCATGCACTTTTTCCACTTTTTTAAAGGAATGAAAAATGAGCTGCCACATGGGCTGTAATTATACTCAAATTAAAGCAAGTCAACATAGGATTAGTAGAGCCAAAGTACAAGGTCAAAATTCCACTTTTTCACTTTGCAATTTTTTTGGGCTAAGCTGTCAAATATAAGGACAGATTCTCATGAAATTCCAGAATTGGAGCCAAAATTTCACCAACTTTTCAAATTTGGCTCCTACCCAAATTTTACAATTGTTACAGGAAGGTGGTTTCCTACCAAAATCCAAAATCAACTTTTACCGCAAAAAAGATCCAACAAGCATTATTTATAGTGCATTGTTAGATTGAATACATTTATGTCAAACCAAAAGAGTCATAAATACACATCACAACCTTCCAACATGGAGATTAACTCCATTAACTCTCAGTTAAACACATCATGGAGTTAACGGGACAATGAGCTGTCATTTGGTGTCCCTCTTACCAGAAATTATAGGGGCCAATGTGACAGAGTATATCCAGAAACAACAACTTCTCAACAGGGACCAGAAGAATTGCAAGGGCAGGATGGACCAGGAGACCCTTGCCTTCTACAAGGGACAACAACTTACCAATCTCCAACCATCCAAGGTAACTTAGTATTTTCTGATCACGGTATACACAATGCATCCTTAGGCAACATAAGAAAAAGAAAGGACATGAATGAAGAAGATAGACTGTCATGCATGATACATTTATAACAAAACAACAAAAATCTCAAGGTAGCACATGATGACATAGGCAAACTTGCATCAACATACAATTGTAGTAGATGAACAATTCAAAAAATTTGGAGAACTGTCAAAAAAAGCATCACTACTAGAGAGAATTTAAAAGTGCAGAAAAATAACAAAGGGAAGGTGGACATTCTATTTGGCCCCAACAGAAGTAGAGCCACAAAGACACACTAAGTCAAAGAGGTTTATAATGAAGATTATGTTCCTCATAACAGTGGCCAGACCTCAATTCTCAGAAGATGGGAGCTGTATTTTTGATGGTAAGATAGGGTGTTGGCCATTTGCGGAGAAAATACCAGCAAGGAGAAGAAGTGTGCATAGAGAGGCAGGTACAATGGAAATAAAACCAATAAAGAACATCACAAAAGCTGTCATCAAGAATATGATTATAACCAAACTTATACCAGCCATCAAAAGCAGATGGTTACTAGGGGTAGATGGGCATATAATAATTCAACAAGACAATGCTACACCCCACATTTTAAACTCAGATCAAGATTTCAAAGAGGCGGCAAACTCAGATGGTTTTAGGATTGAATTAGTTTCACAGCCACCCAACTCACCAGACACTAATGTGTTAGATTTGGGGTTTTTTAGAGCCATCCAAGCCATTCAACATGAGCAAGCACCAAAATAGTTGACCAACTAATAGAGGCAATTGAGTATGCTTTTAATGTGTTTGAGCCAAGATTACTTAATCATGTTTTCTTGTCATTACAATATGTTATGCTTTAAATCATGAAATGCAAGGGAGGAAACAATTTCAAACTACCTCATATTGGGAAACAAAGGATGGAAAGAGAAGGACTTTTACCTAAAACAGTTAAAGTGCCTATTGAACTACTCATAGAGTGCCAAACATCATTGAATGAATCAGCAAGCAATGGACAACCACCAATGAATGAAGCAGCAATCAGTGGCCAACAAATAGTGAATGAAGCTGAATACAATGAACCAAATCTTAGTGCAACATACTTAACTCAAGCAGAAGATGATGAACTTAATGCAACAAAATTGGATGACTTGATGCAAGGTTTGAACATGAATTAGTTTTATTGCTTGAAGTTCATTTTGTAACCAAGATGACAGAAGTTTACATGCATTTAATATTTTGTGCATATAATGTAAGTACGTCAAAGAAGCTGTTGAATGATGCATGTAACATAAGAAGCTTTTGAATGATGCATGTAATAAGTAATATATGTTCCTCTTAGGAAATTTACCTTGTCATCACATAATTAAACACCATTACTTATTGCATTAATACGCATAAGCACCCTATAACCTAGACTAATTAGTGGCATATGGCACCAAATGCATTTAGGGCATAACTAATTAACTTAGAAATCATAGACAACTCAATCTTCATAGAGAATAAATCTATCAGATAATTTTTTTCATCATAAGCAACACTAATTATTGCCCAATGCACTTGACTCCATACATGCCTCAACAATCAATACTAGAAATAGGGGAAGGGATCATGCATCAACCAATTAGTGCTTAAAAATGTACATATGTTAAATTTTCACATCATAGAGGAATGCAACTAATAAAATACAACAAAAGAGGCAGATATATGAGGACAAAGGGAGTGCTAAATGAGCATAACACAACACAAAATATCAATAACCTAATCCACCAATTCAGAATATACAAATAACCTAATATAAAAAAATAAATAAGAATAATGACAATAAACATATCATAATACCAAGAATATGCAAGAATAATTAGAATACACATATTAGAATACAAAGAATATACATAATACAGTCATAAGAGCACCTACTACACAAAATATGCAAGAATAATTAGAATACACAAATCAAAATACCAAGAATACACCTAATATACAAAGGTTATGAGGAGTATGCTTTTCAGGGACCAAAATACCAGGAATATAGATCATAGCATATAGGTCACACCATATAGGTGACAATACCATAAATACGCCTACTATAAAACAATATGCAAGATTAATGTTAATATAAAAATCATAATACCAACAGTATACATAGTACGGTCATATATGCAATAATAATGAGAATATACATATCACAATACCAACAATGTTCAAAATAAGCAAGAATATGCTAGAATATAGCAGCAAACGTAGCTAAATTATGCAAGAATACCATCAGACCAAGGTAAAATAATAAGAACACCAGCAGACCTAAGTAAATGCTAGAAATACAGCAGCAGACATAGGAAAATGACAGGAATATAGGCTTAATTGCAAGAGTAGCAGCGCACATAAGAAAATCATGCAAGAAAAACATCGATCATACCCTAAACGCCAAGAACATCACTTAATATGCACAAATACCAACCGAATTCCATATGCAGAAGCCACAAAACACAATACATAAGAGTAACAAGCAAAATTTGTAAATGCTTTACCTTAACCAATGAAAACAGGCAGATCTAAGCAATAAAACAAAGAAATGAACAATAAAAGAAAACACATAGGTAAGATCTAACATAAATAACTACATGCAAGCACAAATTAGGGTTAATCACGTAAATCAACAAATTTGAACACATAAATGAACATAAATCAGAGAATCACCGAGAATTAACATGAAATCAAACATAAATTGGACGATAATTTCAAATAAACAAAAATCAAACATAAATCGAACACAAATACCAATCGAATTCCATATGCAGAAGCCATAAAACACAACACATAAGAGTAACAAGAAAAATTTGTAAATGCTTCACCTTAACCAACGAAAACAAACAGATCTAAGGAATAAAACAAAGAAATGAACAATAGAAGCAAGCACGTAGGTAAGATCTAACATAAATCAACACATATAAGCACAAATTAGGGTTAATCACATAAATCAACAAATTTGTACACATAAATGAACATAAATCAGAGAATCACAGGGAATTAACATAAACATAACATAAATCGTACACAAATCGAACATAAATTGGACCATAATTTCAAATCAACATAAATCAAACATAAATCGAACACAATTTAGGTAAAACCAAACATAAATCGAAAGATAATCACCCAAAACAACTCATACATTGAACCCATACAAATTCACATCCATAAACAACTAAAGAAGGAAATTAATGATGGTAGAGAGATCTTATCTTGGGTATTCGACACCAATAACCTCAACATATCATTAGAAGGCTTAGGGAAAAATGTAAGAAGGACCTCAAACTCATAACCATTAGAGCCGTCAAAATCAAGAGTGTGCATAATGCTCGAAGTCCAATTTCCTCTCAACCCTTGATCCATACCGCCGTTTATACTCAGGCGTGGACCAGAAAACCTCCGGGGTTTCAGGAACCACCAGAGTAGGAGGAGGAAGGACATGATCTGAAGGTGGTCTTGTTGTAGGTGGAGAAGGAAATGAGGGAGTGGAAGTAGATCTAGACCCAGAGGTAGGTGTACGTGACGAAGAAGGAGGAGGACATGGTGTAAGTGGAGTTTCGGGTACAAACTCCGACCATTGACAAGAGTCATGAAATTCGGAGTCTCCCATCATTCCACTAACAAACAACAAGATCTAGAGAGTGAAGGGGAACTTTGGGGATTGATGGCGAAAAAATTTCAGAGCAAATGCATCATAAGTGTAGTAGAACTATGTTTTCCAGAGAGGGAGAAAGGAGGAAGAGGGAGATGTTTCTAGAGAGAGAAGTGACGGTTGGAGTAAATTAGGGTTGGGAGGGAAGCTTTGCACAAGGGCTGAGACAAATACCATAACAGCAGACTCGTTACCACTAAAAATCACCCACTTTACTCTCTAATAAGTAGGTCAACCTACCGTTTAGAGAAATGGAGCAAAGTAAATGGGACTGCCCAATGAAGTAAATGGGGCAAATATATGAGGACAGAGGGAGTAATGATTATTAAATGTGTACATATCAAACTAGTCTATAACATACGATGTTAAGTTTTTATATATATATAAGAACTTGTAATATGTTTAGTTCAAATCGACAATGAGAAGTTCGTATAAGTGAATTAAGTTAAATCATATTAATATTGACTAGTTAAAATAAATTGTATGGTTCAAATCAAATATGATCTTATTGATTACTAGTCCTTGAATGATATAAATTATGATGACAATGACTTAATGAGTTTTGTATTTCACTATTTCATGACTGATTTTAGTTAATGACTTATGGAAAGCTGAAAAATGTTGGTAGAGTTACAATTGCCGAAATGCGTAATCATTTGTTGATAAATACTTATAAGTTATAACTTATAAGTTTATAAGAGAAGGTGTGAAGTCGTTACGTAAGTTGTCATATAGAGACATAACATAGTTACAACTTTACAACCCGTAATTAAAATAACTCAAAGATTACATTTTTAAAATATGTTTGTGATTAAATTAGAGTTAATATTTTTCAAAAAAAAATAGAGTTAATATGTTTATACGTGGAATCAAATTTTCCAAAAATACTTATTATTTCAAAATATTTAAAAGCATTTTGAATTTAGAAAACCGCTCATTTAAATTTTAAAACAACCGTTTTTTTGTTTTTTCAACCGTTATGTTGCTCAAATAGTCAAACCATCAAAAGGACCATTGGTTCAACTGTTAAATGGGCTTGAAAAGTATATTGAGCTATAAACCTAGCTATATATGCTGTAAAAAAGCTATATATCAATCAATTTATGCTCTTACGCCTCTTAGCTAACCCTAATTTATCAAAGCTTTAATTCATCCGCCTCTTACTCTCCCACAGCAGTTTTCACCCTATGGAAGTCTCTCACAACATCCAACTCTCATCTCAGTCTCTCACAGCATCTGACTCTCATCTCAGTCTCTCATACTCTCACTCTCGTCCGACGACTAGTCTCACTCTCATCCGACGGCAAGTCTCACTCTCACGGTCTCACCTACTCATAATCACGATCTCTCTTCATCCTCTCTTGCTCTACATCTAACTCTTGGCATCATCTTGTCTTCATCCAATTTGTATTTCACTCTCTGGTATTTCACTCATCCTCATAGTCACGCTCTGATATTTCACTCATCCTCTCTTCATCTGATTTGTTGTGTTATTTATCTTTAGAGATCTTAAGTTTTTTTAAAAAAAAAAATTATTTTAAAGAGTAAAATATTACACAGAGATATGTAAATTATTGCATCTGGTTGCTTATTGTTGGAAATTGTTGCGTAGGATGATAAAAAAAGAATATTAATTCTCGGCATCATCCCTTCTGTAGCCTTAGCTTGTGGGGAACTGGTTTTACATGCCTGTTTGGTTTTCATGTTATAGACAATTTTGTAGCCTTAAATTTTGTAGGGAACTGGTTTTACATGCCTTAACTTCTATAGCCTTAAATTTTGTTAGCACTTTTCTTTTGGCACAAACATTTAGGATTGTTGCTAGAAGTGACTAAAGATTTCAGTAATAGACCTGGAGAAAATGTCGAGAGTAAGTGCTATGTTAGAGAGAGCAAGGTTTGATGAGATGGAGAGAAGAAAACTCTTTCTTGGGATGAAAATATAAAGTTTACATGGGACAATCTAAAATTGGAATTTTGAAAAATATAGTGGGATAAAGGAAGTAGTAAAGAGTCTAGAGAGAGAGTAAGGAAAAAAAGAGGAGGATTGCTGGTGTTGGGTGGATGTGTTAGAAAGTAGATTGAAAAGTGAAATGATTTCAAATAGTATAGCTACATGTTTTTATAAGTTCTTTACTCAGTAAGAATTTTATCAAACTTTTAGCTCAGGCATATTGACTTTTCATAATCTTTAACTATTTTTTATTGTTTAGATTCTCTACATTCATTTTGGCTTTGTTGTGTTGTTTGATTGTGCTCACTATGACATTGACTTTTTTTTATGGTGTTTGATATTGTTGTCCTTAGCTTATTCATTGTTCTCTATCAACCAAATTTCCAGTGATGGAGAAACACAACAATTAGGGATTTCATTGTGAGAGATGCTCTTCACATTTTTATATCCTTTTAATTTTGTTTTCGTAATTCATATTCTCAATTTTTTTTGGTAGCAACATTTGAGGATAATTATTCTCAAACTATGGAGAATGAGCCTAATCTAAAGGCATGTGAGGAGTCTCTTGCTAAGACAACTCCTGAATGTAAACGCATTTCTGAAGTTTGGAATCACTATACCTTGTTTTATAAGGACATTAATGGGAAAAAGGTGAAGTATGCAATTTGCAAGCATTGTAAGGTAAGTACCTACAAAGATGAAAGTCGTTTGGGTACTTCTACCCCCGCTAAACATCTAAAAACTTGTGAGTCATATTTATCGTCTTTAAGTGCTTATTCAAGTGAAAATGATTGTGTGTTCGATCAAAAGACTTATCTCCATATGTTTGCTCAAGCTATTATTGTTCATGCATATCCATTACGAATTGTTGAGCATGATTATCTTAGAAAGTTGCTTTTGTATTTGAATTCAAATGTGAAGCATGTTTCTAGGAATACCATCCTTAAGTATTTTTAGAGCATGAAAAGTTTAAAAATTTATTGTTAGAATCTTACGTGATGTTGCTGGTTGGGTTTGTTTCACTTGCGATTTATGGTCCGCGTGTACTTCCCGTGACTATCTTACACTAACCGCCCATTATGTGGACAAGAGTTGGACCCTTAGATCCAAAATCTTGAATTTTAGGTATTGTCCACCACCCCATAGTGGTAAAGAAGTTTTTCGTTTCGTTCTTAGTTTGGTAAAAGACTGGCAACTTAAAGGTAAAGTAATGACAATGACGATTCATAATGCTAGTAGTATGGATGTTATGGTAAATTATCTCATGGATGATTTACAAAGTATTTCTCCCTTAATTTTTGCATATGAGATGTTGTGGCATGTTTTGAATTTGATTGTTCAAAGTGGTTTAAAAACAATTGATGATAGCATTTTTAAGTTGCATGAGATTGTAAAGTTTGTTGATGGCTCTGATTCTAGACTTACTTTATTTGAGCAAGCTATGGTGGATACCCATTCTTCTTTTTCTGGTAAGTTGAGGATTGATATTCCAACTTAATGGAACACAACTTATTTAATGCTTCATAGAGCAATGGATGCTAAAGTACCTTTTATCTCAATTCGCTACTAGAGAGGTTCCTTTTGAACTTAGACTTACAAATGAAGAATGGTTTACCATTCAAAATATTTGTGACTTTCTAAAACCTTTTTATAATATAACTGTGTTGTTTTCTAGTTCAGAGTATCCTAATGCTAACTTATACTTTGCCAACATTATTGCTATTAAAAAATTGTTATATAATGATTACAGTAACCCATCACTTCTTAACATGGAAAATTCAATGTATGATAAGTATTGGGGTGATTATTCTGTTATACTTTCTCTTGTTGTTGTACTTGACCGTCGTTTTAAACTCCAACTTGTGCATAATACATTTGGCTTTCTTTATACTTTGGAGGAGGTTGACAGAAGAGTAAGTTTAATCATGAACATTTACTGATAAGTATAATTTTTATGGGAAAACTTCATCTACATCTACTGCCACTACTCCTTCTAGTTCATCTGGTCATAGCAATTCGTCAAATTAAAGTGTTTCAAGCTCGTTGCCACCTTGTCCATTTAGTCTTCAAAATTTTTTTAAGGTTTGTATGGTTTAAAACCATTTATTGTTATGTTAAATTCAGTATTAATTGGCTATGACTTTTTTTTCTAACTGTAGGCTTTTGAAGTCAACGTTGTTGCCACTAGAAATACACAAAATGATATTGAATTGTATTTGAATGCCCTTGTTTTGCAATATGAAAAAGGTGATGAACTCAATGTTCTTAAGTTTTGGAAAATCATGCTTCTCTTTATCCAATATTAGCATCTATGGCTAGAAATACTTTGGCTATTCCCATAACATTTGATGCCTCCGAATCTAGCTTTAGTATGGGAGGTCGTATTTTGAGTAAGTTTCGTTCCTCTCTTTTGCTCAAAAATGTTGAGGTTTTGGTTACAATCCAAAATTGGATAAATGGTTATGATAACATTGAAGAAGATGTTCTTGAGATTGGTAGAGAGCTTGAAGGTAATGATTTTTAATAAGTTTCAATTCTATCATGGCCTCTGTTCTCTGTTGTGTTGTTTGATGGTTTAAATGTTGTCTTTTTGTTTATCTATTCTAAATGTTGCCCTTTTATTCTATATGGGAACTCTTCATTTGGACAAAAAATGAAGGTGATGCCTTTAGATATTTGTTGGTAGCACTTTGATAGTTAACGGAATAGACAACAAAGTGTTGTGCTTGATGATGATCCTTTTCTCATAATAAAGTGGTGTTTTTACCTAATACTTTATTATAAGATCTGAAAGCTAGCTCTTTGCTCTCTGCTGGCTCTCTACTCTCTTCAGGTTTTGTCTCTGCTGATTGTTGGCTCTCTGTTAGTTGTTAGATTTTTCTCTTTACTCTCTGTTGGTTGTTGGCTTTTGCTATGTTGACGGTTGGCTCTCTGCTCTCTGCTCTCTGCTGAATATTGGCTCTCTGCTCTCTGCTAACTGTTGGCTCTCGGTTGGTTGTTGGCTTTTGCTCTTTGCTCTGTGCTGACTATTGACTCTCTGTTTGTTGTTGGGTCTCTATTGGTTGTTGGCTCTCTGTTGGTTGTTGGCATCTGCTCTACTCTCTGCTGATTGTTGGCTCTCTGTTGGTTGTTGGCATCTACTTTGCTCTCTGCTGACTGTTGGCTCTCTGTTGATTGTTGGCTTTTGCTCTCTATTCTCTGCCGACTGTTTGCTATCTACTCTCTGTATGCTCTCTGCCGATTGCTAGCTCTCTATATGCTCTTTGCTCTCTGCTCTACTCTCTATTGTCTTTTGTTTATCTATTTTAAGCGCTGCCCTTGTATTCTACGTTGGAACTCTTCTTTTTCTCAAAAATTGAAGGTGATGCCCATAAATATTTGTTGGTAGCGCTTTAATAGTTTACACAATTGACAACCAAGTCCTCTGTCGTGCTCTCTGTTGTCTCTTATTTTTCTATTTTAAGCATTGCCCTTGTATTCTACGCGAGAACTCTTTGTTTTTGTCAAAAATCGAAGTTGATGCCCTTAGATACTTGTTGGTATCACTTTAATAGTTTACACAATTGACAACCAAGTCCTCTGTCGTGCTCTCTATTGTCTCTTGTTTATCTATTTTAAGCATTGCCCTTGTATTCTACGCCTCTTTGTTTTTGTCAAAAATCAAAGTTGATGCCCGTAGATACTCGTTGGCAGTGCTTTAATAGTTTACATAATTGACGACCAAGTGCTTGATGATGATCATTATTATAAAATCTGAGAGCCCTTTTTTACAAATGAAAACTTTACCTGTGAGATTGTATTGGTGAAGAGCCCCAACGAGTATGGTGACTACGAGGATGGTAACTACGAGGATGTTAACTGTGAGATTTGTATTGGTGAAGAGCCCCAATGACCTATGCAATCTCTCAAGATGTCTATGCCAAGCGAGCTAACTAATCATTTGATTTAAGTGTACTCCTTTTTTTTGTTTGAAAACATACAATCATTATAAGAATATGACATTTATACAAAAAAGGTGGTGTCTTCCCTTGTAATGTGAGTTTATTGTTTTTTGTTGCTCCCCTTTTGTAATTGGTATTGAGTTTCATACATGAATGCCAATGGGGAGTAAGCTTTTGTAATATCTTTGTTTTACCTTTTTTAATTACTTTGATAGTTGAAATACCCCCCCACCCCACAAAAAAAAATATTTTACCTCCATACATTTATTAAAATAGTGTATATGCTCACTATTTAGTTGTCGAATATAAATGGTAGATGATTAGGAAATAATTCGATACCTTAAAAGAATAAGAGATTAACTTTCACATGTGGAGATAAGTAAATATTTAGCAACTTAACATATAAACGATCATATATTCACATTGGTATAAATAGAGGAATTCTATGAAAACTTAGTTTTTTATTTAATGTATTTAAAGAGTATGTTGTAGAAAAATAATTGTCATTTTGGAAAAATGACGTCAATGAGATTTATGAAAACAATGACTCCAAATTGAAAGGCTCTAATCTCACTTTTCATAGGTATAGATATGATTGTTTTCCTTTTATTTGAATATTTAGTCAATCTTTCAAAAATTTCATTTTCATAAATATACTTATTAAATAATTAAATTAATAAAAATGTTTGGTTTCAAAATTATTAGATATTAGGTAAACAATAGGTCTGTCAAGATTAGGTCATATTCACGTATATTCAGATTATAACACATCTAGTAAATTCGGGTTACAAATTGTTATAAATCGGGTTATATTAGTTATATGTCGATTTCAATCAATTTCGGGATCTTTTCGGGTCGGATCCGTATCGGGTCGGGTCTATAACGAGTCAGGTTCATAACAGATTGGACACGGATCGAGTTCGAATATTTGAATATCGGGTCAAATCGATTTCGGGTTATTTTAGATCGAGTTGGGTCGGCCTTCAGGTCTCATTTTTCGGGTCATAATCAGGTCGGATCCGGATCGATTTCGGATAACTTATCTAGCCGGGTCTAATTCTAACCGTTCTAGTTATATGCAGCTGTTGGTATGATGGGGATGTGGCCTCTGATCGTATAATCGCAACTATGTCGAATGATAGATCTGCAAGTACAAGGGAAATAAATACTTCGTATACTATAAACTATTAAACTAGCTAAATTTACATTGTGCTTCACAGAACAAAATTTACACCATCTCAGAAAAACAATTACTTCACTGAGCCAACTTTGCCAGAATACCCATATCCAAAATCTTAACATCAAGTGATTCATCTACTTTTACAATCCCATCGGAACCATCCACACCAATCAATTTCCCCGTAAACCCACGTTGAGCACCTCCCATAATCTTGATCTTGTCTGATTTCCTAGGAGCTATCAAGTCGATATCATTTGGCAGGGCAGTTATCACCTCACCATTACCACTTGTTCCAAGAGCGACCCGGCACGTACCATCCTGGGAAAATAAATGCTTCGTAAGAAAGAGATTGATACAAGGACAACATATTCATGAGTTTGCTTAATTACATGTTCAATAATAAAGATTTGCAGAGATTAGTTGACATAAGGCAATTGAACATTTCTCAGGATAATATCCACCCAAGAAAAGCCAACAGCCAACATAAAAATCTAAAACTGAAATGAAATCAAGTCAAACAGCAGACAAAAACAATCATACCGCGAGCACCTCCTGCACAACTCCCACCATGGCATCATCCCCTGACTTGATCACATTTACCAAAATGTCAGGCAAGAGCCATACTCCTTCATTCTCACCACCTGTACATTGAAATAGTAAGCATACTTAAATTAGCATATTTTCAACTCTCTTCATATCTGAACTGAAGGAACAGAGAGACTAGTGATTATAGCAGCAGATAACCCTGAAATGACAGAACCCATTTATACCTAAAGAGCAGCTGAGTAAGTCCAGCATACACTACAGTGCTACACTTTCCCCACGCAAACCATAGAGGAACATGGCACACATACATTTTCCATCAAAACAGTTACTTAATATCTCATTCATAGTCAAAACATAAAATCATGAAACAACCAATTTATCATTTATTCACAAAGTAAACAGCTTAAATGAACTTTATTAAAATTGGGACAAGTGATTTCCATTTATTCTGAAAATTACAAGTATAGCAAGGGTGCAAATTAAACATCAGAAAAACAATGACTTTCCAACTCAAAAGCTTCATTTGTCCAAGCTCTATGAAGATTGTGAATATCGCAAGATTGCAGAACCAAAGTGATCAGATATCCAAACCATAATAGAAATAACTATATTTTCAATCAGACCACAAGATCAAACCAAAACTTTGAATAAGATATCCAACAGGACATTGAAAAAAGAAACAGAGAAGGTAAAAGAAAAGGTACAATAGCAACCTAGCCTCCAAGACATGGCAGATACAGCTCCAAGTCAAGATAGAAGTACAATCTATGCAATTCGTCTACTTAAAAGCTTAGAATCTCATTTCGGGCTTCACACTGAATCCACACTGAGAAGTCCAGGATTTGCAACCAATACTTCATAGACAATAAAATCACTAAAACTTTCCATCCATCAAAGGGTCGAAAAATTACAGCAATATCTCCTTTTGCTACCTTAGTACCTCTACTTGGGTGCTACAGAAAAACTACCACTGTAAGGGCACACCAAAATCTCAGTCCTTAGTTCATATAATCAAAGCTCCTACTTGAAGCAAGAAAAATAAAATGTATTTTACATATAATCGATACGAGACACCTTTACAAAGTTTTAATACATCATAGCAAGCAATCAAGAAACTAGGATAGCCATATATTTTGAAAGAAACATTACATATACTCACCAAAAAGGCCATCAAAAGAAAAATAAATAATGAAAAGTAGATAACCAGGCATCAAAATTCATAAACCTACAGGACTTGGGGCATCAAAATTCATAAACCTAGGACGTGACTAAAGTATAAGATGAAAGCTCAAAATACAAGAAAGAAGTCAAACCTATTGTAGGAGACATCATATCAAGGCCACCACCTCCAGGAGTCATTGGTTGCCCACCAGGAGTACCAGGTAAATATGATGCAGAGCTTGGTGTCATAGGCTGCCCACCAGGTGTTGATGGCAAGTAAGGACTTGGGGCATTGGCTGGAAAGAGAATACTAAATCAATAAATTTTTTGAAGAAGCAGATCAAGAGACACCAGTGAATGGTAGCTAAATTACCATAAACATCTTTAGGGGTTGCAGCATCATTATAATTGCCACCAGGAGTTGAAGCCCAACCTGAACCAGGAGTAGGTGCATCATATGTCCTGGATGGAGGACTTCCAGGCTGAAGAGCATTACGCACGTCAATTACATTTTGAGAGTAGAATAAAAAAATAAGAAGCTTTACAATTAAATACTGAAACATAAATTCATACCCGATACTGTGGACTTGTTCCCCATGAAGCAGGATTCGCATCATCCCAGTTATCCCTGAAATAGTAAGACCCCAGAAGAAATTTAAGTCACCAGAAAGTAGACGATAGACTAAACAAAAAGGTTAAGCACAAATACAGGTTACCAGAGACAATTCATTATTTTATTACATAAAGTGGCAGCAAGGACAGCAACATCATGCTAATTACATTCTAGGAATAAACACTTTAATAGGATACTGATGTCAGTCATAATTTCAACAACCATAACAATCTAATTTTCTTACAGTAACAGATAATACCGGTAAGCACTAAACATTCATCGGTATTTCTGGGAGAATGAGGTATGGGAAATTCTTTGATCTGGTATTCATAATCAAAGCAACCATAAAAGACCTATATTCCTTTGGTCAAATCATTCCCTTATGCATTCAACAGTCATTGGCTTTCCAGAAGAGAGGGGGGATGAATTAAACCTCATACAAACTATTGGCGACTCAAAGCATGCACACAAACTCTGATGTAATAGCAGCCACTACTCCTTAGAGGATTTTGAAAATCAACGTGGTATTTATCTAGCTTTTAAACATAAAATATGAGATCAATAACCCCTTCTCATTCAGGGATTTTTTGCATTCTAATCAAACTTCAGTGACAGTCCTTAATGTTTTACTAGGTTGTAAGAATAAAGCATAAACAAAAGCAAAATGACTGACCTTGCTGGACTCATAGGGGCATATGGGTTCCATGCTCGATCCCGCATGGGTGTCCTCATACCATCATGAATAGGAGTAGCTAGAAATGACAGTCATAGGACCATGTTAGAGAAACATAACTCATACTTCATTAACACAAATACAGCAAAATATGGAAAATTATGATATGAAAAACACTATTAGACAACCTCGCGCATCTCTTATAGGAGTCATGTAAGGATGCATTGGTGTACGAGAAGGATGCATTGGAGTTTCACTGCCCATACCATATCGAGATGTGTCCCTATGATGAAAGCAAGGATGAGAAACACGGCATATCATGGAAACAAAAAAAATTACACAGCAGAGGAGAAAAAGATATTACCGGTATGGGGTTGTCACTGTCACATTGTCGGATATATAACTTCGTTCAACTGCGAAAGTATAGAAATTAGGTTTCACAATGTAAGAAACATAGAAGATACTGTTAACAATCACACTGGAACAAATACTTGCCTGTGACCTCCTTCATCTGAGACTCCAACTCAACTCGCACAGTTGTACCCTTAATGTCCTTCACACGTCCTCTGTAACCCTTATAAGGTCCAAGTCGTATTTTAATTGTAGTCCCAATGAGAGCATCATGCCCTCTACCACCTCTATGCCTTCCTCCAACTGCATCATAAAGCATCAAATAACAACTTCGTTTCTGAAACAACAAATATGCCAAGTAGTTGAAAGAAAATCATGCAAAGGAACTCACAATCTGATTGAGGACCCCTTGGAGGAAATCTTCCAGGAGATTGTGGAATACGTTGTGGAGTTCTCAAATATGTCGATGGGTCACCCTGGAAAAAGGAAGATAATGATCACAAAAAAAAAAGGGAATCTAATTAAGACCAGGAGATAGACAGACAGCAAATGACTTCATGAAACATTAATATTATAGATAAAAAGAGAAAAAAAAAATAGACCCATACTTCAACACTACACGTGAATGAAGTAAAGTAGAGAAACGCAAATTTATTGACAAATGTTTCAACTTGCACTAAGAGCAGTAGAGCACATCAAGGGAAACTATAATTTCATAAGCCAACAACAGTACAAGAGATAAAGGCAAATATCTGTCTTTCCCTGCATTCTTTGGACACGAGAACCCTCTAAAAGATATAGGAGCACAGCAATACGGAGCTGCCTCCCAAATAATATAACCCAGAAACAACTTTTCTGGTACACAAAAATAAACAAATAAACACAATACAGAAGTAAAATAATTACAGTTTATGTATCGTGTAAAAATAATTACAATTCACACATCGGGATTTTACATTTTGTTTTTTGGAATAATTAAGTAGCACATTTATATGCCAACTCATTTTCTATAATAAATTTAGAGCACAATTTTTTGAAAAATCCTCCGATAACAATATTATTTCCCTTGTAAAATTTTATTCATGTTTTCCTCAGAAAAAGACCATACTAAGCATTATGATCTATGAACAGTAGAAGCTCATAACTTATAACAAATGCTAAACCATATTAGAAACATAGTATACAAGCTTTTAGGTAGCTGGAACTTCGGAGAGGAGTGCTTTTAACACATGCCTAGTAGTCTGTTTCTGGATGATTACATGAAGGTAATAGAGAGAAAAGACTTGGATACATAACCGAGCGAGGACTGTGAATTTCCATGGGAAGAATTTCATGCCACTGCAGATGGTAGATTAGAAATCATCCAGATTCAAAAGAAGGATCAGGTAAATTGGGGAGGGGGCCACGATCCAAAAGGCCAAACACTAAGGGAAAAGTTTTGATGATTCCAAATTTGAAAAAACATCTTAAAATAATGAAAAATTATAACTAATGTTATGGTGTGGTGCTAAAATTATTCACACCATATGATCCCTAACATTACCCTCGCCCAAAAAAAAACACAAACACTTTCATAGAAATATATAATCATGAGAAATGAATAAAAAAGTTTCACATAATTCCCCATCATTCATTCAAAAAAGACAAATTTTTCCAGAACTTAGAGAAGAAAGGCTGAGTTCACAACCTCAAGCACACAGTTGACACTTTTCAGGAACCAGAAATGCCTCCCTTTCTTTTCCATTTGTTATTGTTCTGAAGATAAACTAATTAATCTCCAATAGCTTGAGATCAATTTTTCGCTTTTCTGTGTTTTCAGATATCTGCTTACTTTAACCTTTTGCATTGACTATATGCCTCACTTGCCTCTAAGGGGGAAAAACATAGCTAACTAAAGTTTCTTGCTTGACTACATCTCTGCTCTTGCTTTTTCTTGATTGATCCCATTATTTTCAGGTTCTAGCAAGGAGGCTTACACAGAACAGACATACATAGACTTCTGCAGTAGCAAGGACTGAAACAAAAACCTATAATTCTAGTGTTAAGGAGACTGAAACTAAGGCTAAGAGCAAGTTTTAGTAGGTTTATTCAGATTTGTTGCCGTACTTGAATGAACCTACAAAAAGAACTTTATACTCACAGAGCATACTAGATCTCTAAAAGCATGTGCAGGATACAAATTCCCCAATAGGACAGTTTCTTGCTTGACTACATCTCTGCTCTTGCTTTTTCTTAATTGATCCCATTATTTTCAGGTTCTAGCAAGGAGGCTTACACAGAACAGACATACATAGACTTCTGCAGTAGCAAGGACTGAAACAAAAACCTATAATTCTAGTGTTAAGGAGACTGAAACTAAGGCTAAGAGCAAGTTTTAGTAGGTTTATTCAGATTTGTTGCTGTACTTGAATGAACCTACAAAAAGAACTTTATACTCACAGAGCATACTAGATCTCTAAAAGCATGTGCAGGATACAAATTCCCCAATAGGACAGATTGAACTCCACCCTCTCAAGCCCTTCAGAAGGAAACAAATCTATAGAAGAGCTAAGAGATTTCACTCCTTACCATATTTTCTCTATTTCCTCTACTGCCCCCAACAACCAGACATGACTGGGACTTGGCACAAATAAATCCAGCATGCTCAAGGTGGTGTCGGTCATATATGAATAGAACTCCTCTAAATATGTGCTCAACAGGACCTTGTTTCCCCTGCAAGTCACAGAGATGATTGCGGTATTACACTTGAAAAGAAAATAACAATAACAGATATACAAACTTAGCCACAGGGGTATGAGGAAAGGAATAACATGTATTACACATTCAAACCTTGCATGGGCCCTCAAGAACCCTGACAACATCTTTCACAGCTACAGTATTCTTTGATCGATCTTGAGCAAACAACTTTTTATCAATTTTGTTTTTTATCTCTCTCAACCTGACAAGCACCACCTCCGGGCGGTCTGGAACCCCTTTTAGCACCTGAAATACGTAGAGCATACTTCATAAAATGTATTTGAAGATCCTCACTTCAAACAGTGGAGTCACAAACATTCACCTGGAAAGCTTCACTTTCAACTCGTATTATAACACCAAAGGCTGTATTACTGCACAAAATAACATAAATGTAAACACACATAACTCGTACTATTACAGTTGTCAGGAATAGGTAAGAGCAACAGAGGTGGAGGAAGCAAAAATAATAGAGCTTCTTACTCTAACACTATAAGATCATGCAGCTCATAGTCCCCGATTTTCGTTACACCTGTTGTCACTTCGGAGCTCTCAACAACATGATCAGCAAACACTCGAAGCTGCCATTAACCAAAAGTGAGATTAAAATGGCACAAAAAAGATAATTTCAAGAGATTACAAGAGGACAAAAAAGGAAAGGGAACACATCAAAATTTTTTATTATGGCAAATAACACAACAAACCATAGCAAGAGACATACATGCTCTTTAGTAGTATCAGATATTATAATCAACACATGGCCGTCAACCTTCACAACCATACCAGTTGCACCTTCATGAGAGCCAGAAATAACCTTAACATGATTCCCAGGTTCGAAATATTTGCAAAGTTCTTTTTCATTTATAGCCAGAGTTTTCTGCAAATGCATGAGACCATATCAGATAAATAGAAAAAAGCAAATCTTCAAATTTATGTACCAATTTAGAAGCAAGATTCAGTACCGGAAGGCCTTTTTCATTAGGCCTTATATGGACATTTCCATCCTCAACTTTTTCAACCCATCCCCTAAGATTTTTAAGATCTCCCTTAACAACGATAACAGCATCACCTTTCATAAAATGCCCTTTTTTTCTATTTGCAAATAAAGTTGACAAACTACGAATGTCACCGTCGCCTTCGCCAGGGTGTCGGAACTTCTCCAACTCATCAAATGTGGGCTGTATGTTCTGAGTACTAATTGATTTTATTGATACAGATTTTATCAAGAATCCATCCTTAAACATCATCCCGTTAATGTTTTCATAGTAGTCCCCAGTCATAGAATCTCTTCTACGCTCAACACGAATGTGCAGATCCCTAGGATCAAAGTATAAGCCAGAGAAAGACAATGTCAACACCCAACAAAAGAAGAATCAGAGGAGAGGGGAGAGAGAGAGAGCCAAATCAATACCTGGCTTCCTCTATATTCATAAATCGAGGTGGCGGAACAAATGCTTTTTTCTTGGCGACATCTCTACCCTCCTGAGAGTGAAACAAGAAGCAACTAGCACAAAATCAATTGACAGAGCAGATAAGAAAAATACAGAAAAAATGAACAAAAGTACAGAAGACAATTAATGCAAACATCTAAAATTCATCAATTTATTTCAATATGCATGTTAAAATGAGTGATGGGAAAATGCAATGCTAATCATACTCAAACATATAATCTATAAGGATATCCTACATAAATAATACATACCAGCTTATTCGCAAGAACTTGCAGATCTATCCTTGGAATCAACTTCACTGTTACTCTTTGTCGCACATTGTCCACATCCAATACCTACAGAAAGAAGTGTTCGAGATTTCAGACATGATAACCAGAACAAAGCGACCCAAACTGCACACTATACCTTTGCAAGATCTCCTTTATAGGTCCCAGTTTTCATCCTCACCCAGGTGTCCCGGGAAAGATCTATTGCTTTAGTTTCGACAGACAGAACATCAGTCATTTCTTTGATCGGGACCAGTGTTATTTTGCTTGGATATATATTGCGCATACCCTTGATTGCCTAAAATCAGTGAAGAATCTCTGAAATGCAGTAATACAAAAGGCAAAAGATTTTAGTCTACATTCAGTTTTTTTTCTGCATACCTCTCTAACATGGGCTTCTTTATCAGCTTCGATATAAACAAAGTTCTTCAGGTGATCAAGGGCTACAGCAGAACGAATTTGCAACTCAGATCCTTTATCAATAAACTTTTGCATGAGACACACAGCTACCTCCCTTTCACGGCCAATCTGACATAAATCAAACATATGATGGCATATTTGTCTTGTGGACTAGAAAGAAAAGAATGATATAGACATGAATAGCCAAATAAAATTAAAAGGGTGTATCTTACCGCACATTTCACCATCCATAGCTTGGGATCCCTAACAGATGGCAAGAGGGCCTGCTGCTCCACATCTGTGGTCTCTTCATCATACTCTGCCTGACTTGATCGAGCATACCTTTCCTGTATTCTCCTCTCAAGATCTTCAACATCTTCTTCCTGCTCCTCTCTTGACAGCAACGGTCTCCGATGCATTCTTCTCTCATCTTCATCACCGATGTCTGCTCCATCGTGTTCAATGAAATCTGCACAGCCAAGTTATATCAAATTAGCAGTGCAGGTGATGACAGATATGGCTGTATTCACTTGAACTCTTTCTTCTGTAGAAAAATACTCACATAGTTCAACTAAAAAATTGATTTTCACTCTTTTGAAACAGATTTTTGCAAATTGAAATTTTATATTGCTTTACTCTCTCCAACCAATAACTTACACTATTTTATCTTCGGGTTAAACCATTTCTTTAGTCTCTCCATAACATAAACACTTTTTATCCCTCTATCATAATACTCTCTTATTAATTGTTCATCTCTCAAACCACTTCTAACAATATCACTAAAAATTGAACCCAAAGCAAATGTGACAATTTTTGTGGTGGATGGAATACAAAATAACTAATTATAACAGACTAAACTAAGTTTTAGCCTTAAACATAAAGAGGAGATCTGGGTAACCTTTCCACAGCAGCAGCCTCAAGATTAAGACATGGTTACTTACATGTCAATCTGATAATTCTTAATGTAAGTAAAACCCAGCACATGTTGACTGGTCACAGCATTTGCATGAACAAAATAAATTTCTATTCTCAACAATACATTTTGCAAAAGATCTATACACAACATTATCCCCAATGAAAGCTCGGTAATCTCATACTGCAATCAAATATCATAGCTAGACCCTAAAAGAACCACCAATCCCTTGGGTGACTCAAAATACCAAATGCTATGCTGGCACAAGACTTAGATTAAGCACTACAACTAAAGCAAAACTGCAAAGCAAATGAAGTCTTCTAAATGAAAAGTTGTTTGGAACAAGTGATACCATCTTCAAAAGGGTACCACAAGATAGATAGTCATAAGTAGCCCAGCTCAGAGATGAATAGTCAGAATACACAAAGAAGATATAGATGTGGGACAGGCCTCAGCAATCAAGTACTAACTAGAGGAGGCAGTGAGCAACAAAAAAGAGATCTTTGGCATAAATATTACATTATACCTTTACATGTAGTACGCGGAGGTTAGCTAGAGCATTTCAGTGTTTCAAAGATACCTGTTTAGCAGAAATAGATCTCTAGATTCCTTCAGCCTACTGCTCAAAGCACTTGGTAGCAAAATACAAAGCATTCTGATCACCTATTCTTTGAATTAGAGATACATTCTAAACCTTTTAGGATGAGAATCATTTTAATCACACTCATTGCTGCATTGATTATGCCACAGCCCACAGATATTTCAGAATCAGTCACATAAAATAGAAGAATAAGCAACTAATTTAATTTCTCCAGTAACCACTTAGTGCATCAAAGTTAACCTCATTTCCTTGCTATTTGCTCTCATACAGGGTCATCAATAGACTGAACTTTCTGCATCACATTTAACCAACATATCTTTACAATTTGCTGTGGAAAAAGGGCAGCAAGAGACTGCTGAAAAATAATTTTATACAAAGAAATCATATATGTAGGCTGTCTTCCTTCAAAAATAACAAATAAAAAATGTAGGCCATCAATGATCAGAACAAAATCATCTGTCTCAGCTAAAAACATCCTTAAACAAATTCACCAAACTAGCATAATGCTCTGTCTCCGCCAAGAACATCTTTAAACAAGGCCAATTATACCTTTGAAATCTTCAAATACGTTCTTGAAAACGATATAACTACCAAATCTAAAAAATTGATGCTGGTGCACTTATTAGAGCTAAAAGGAAAAAAGGCTGTCATTTAATCCAAACCAAGCTCATTCCGATAAACCCCTAATTTAACTCGTTATTAACTCGAAAATGACACAAAAATCACTCTCTGTTCACTCACAAGCACAGCTTCAATCATTCATATTCTCATGCTTCAATCAACCACCTCAACATTTCAACCTACCTTGAAAGCTCAATCAGCTAAAAGAGATTACTAAATCATATTCGCAGGTGCCTAACCAAAAGACTACTTAATTAAGTCATAATAAAACCATAACTACAGCCGGATATGGATACTGAAGAACCAGCTCAATTAACACTAAACCAACCCAATCTTTTTTAAAAATAAATACATAAATGATTCATGAAAATTCAAATGTTTCAAATTTCCAATCAATTAACTCGACATTTTGACAGACCTCAAAAACTCATTCAGGAATAAGCCAACTATAAAAAGATAAATTCATAACCTAAAAGCTAGTTTATCACAATCATAACCTAACCGAACAAAGAAACTGAAAATTTCGCTCAATTACCACTAAAAGCCAACTATAAAAAGATAAATTCATGAAAATTCAAATGTTTCAATCAATCATATCCTCTTGTCTCAATCAAATACCTCGACATTTTAACCGACCTTAAAAACTCCATAACCTATGATACATAACAGAAACTTTAAAATCATAGTCCTCGACGCGTAAACGAAAACACTACTTAATCAAGCGTAATACACACTAAACAAACTCTGATTCAAACAACAATAAAAGCATCAACTCAATAAAATTTAAATTCAAATTCAAAATTCACGAAGAAATTACCATCTTCTCCATCCTCCTCTTCCTCCTCATCCTCATCAACCTCCGCCGCAATATCATCAATAAAGCCACTACCACGGCTCTTCTTATGGTTACGACGCGCGCCCCGAGAATACATATCATCATCGTCCTCCTCCTCATCATCCTCCTCCGCAACATCGTCTATAAAATCCGACCTCCGCCGCTTCGGAGCGCCACCCTTACCACCACCGCCACCACCACCACCACCTCTTCCGCGACGGTCGTAGTCGTCGTCGTCGTCCTCCTCATCTTCAGGTTCTTCCTCATACAGATCTTCGACGTACTCGTCGCCATCCTCCGGCTCCAAATCGTCATCTTCGTCGTAGTCATCGCCTCTAGGCATGATCGGAATAGCGAGAATGCGGGGAAATTGGGTGGAAAATTAGGGATTTAGATTGGATTGGAATTTCTAGGGTTTTCGTAATGATGGAAAGCCCTAATAGAGGAGAGAAGGAAGGGAAAAAAAAAATTTGGTGAAGGAAGCGGGTAAATATAAATCGATATTTTGGATGACTGATTGAGTGAGCTGTGAGTGAGTGACGAGTGAGTGTGATGGGATGTACAGGGTAGAGATGGCCAATGGGCCGATTCAGCCCGACCCAGCCCTAGCCTGGCTCGAATCGGCCCACAATCAAACCGGGCTTGGCCCGGTTTGGCCCGTCTAAAAAGTGGACTGAATACGAATCCTCATTTTTCAACCCTAATTCGTTTCGATTCGGTTCGAGAAAAAATTCAATTCGGCCCGCAATTTGATTCGATTCGGCCTGGACTGGCCCGGCCCGTCAATTCACTCAATTTGACCGTTGCTTACTAGCCGTTATTCGACCGTTGCTATTGCCCTATTTAAATCGATCAATTCGGTTTCCATCACCAAAATCTCTCTCAACTCTCTCAATCTTTCAATCTCTCAATCTTTAATAATTACAATTAGCTTAATTATTAGTACTAATCTTCTTCTTAATTACTCGCTTAATCTTCATTAGTTATCTTAATTAGTTGATTTATTATTCTTAATTTAGTTGTTTATTACTACAAATCCTAAGAGAAAATAGATTCAAGAGGTAGATTTAGTGTAAGCAGTTCTTTCGATGATACTACGGAGTTTGCTCAAAACTTGGAGCAACAACTTTTCGGTACTCCGAATACTCAAATTCCTCAAATTCCTGAAACTCCAACTTCGCAGATGCGTCCTCCTTCTTCTACTCCACAAGATAACTCTTAAACTTCTAATTAATGAATGTTAGATTCTTTGATTATGTTAGATTGAGTTTTTGATGTTTAATTAGTTGATAATGTTGAAGTTGATTCGATTAGGTTAGTTAGATTACTTATTTAGTTATGCTAGATTAGTTGATAATGTTAAAGTTAAATTGATTAATTGTGTTTGATTAGTTAAATTACTTGATTATGATATATTTGGTTTATTATGTTAATTAATTAGTTAATTAACTTATGAAGGTGAAGGTGAAGGTGATGGTGATGGTGATGAAGGAGTACTGAGTCTACTCAATGTAGAAAGAAACCTTCGTTCCAAAGTATGGCCATATTTTGAGAAGGTCCTAATGACCGACGCTTCTTCCAAAGGGAAGAAATTCATGTGTTATTGCTTGTTATGCAAGCAATTAAGAAAGAAGTCAATAGTCGCTTATTCATGGAAGACCGGTTATGGGACGGGGACCTTATCCCGTCACTTGACCAGGGTACACGGAATAAACCTCGATGCAACTGAATCTGCAGGAGCAGCTGAATCTTCAACTCAGACACAACTACACGGGTATATGGGTTCCATGCCCGGAGGAGGTATGCCTTTTTATGTATAATCTTGATAAAATGATTGATGAAATGGCTAATTTTGTCATTGTTGATAAATTACCTTTTAGCTATGATGAGAGTCTAAAATTTGAGCATTTCACTAGAACTACTTTACAACCTGCTTATAGACGTGTCCCTAGGAACATGCTTAAATGTCATACCCAAACTGCTTATTATAAATATAGAAGTAGTTTAATAGAAATATTTCGCACTTTTAACGGTCGTATTAGCCTAACTAGTGATACATGGACCTCTTATTTTGGTGAACATTTTCTTTGTGTAACCGCCCATTGGATTGATGATGAGTGGTATATTCAAAAACGAATCATTTGTTTTCAAGCTATGGAGGAGAGACATACCGGGTACAACCTTAAGGTAAGGATAATAGACTGTCTTAAAACCTTTTATTTACTTGATAAAGTTTTTTTTCCTTTCATTAGATAATGCTTCAGCGAATACAAAATGTATAGATTAATTGATATTCGAACCAAGCTGCTTACAGTTGATAAACAGCGGAGAGCTATTACATGTTCGCTGTTGTGCACCCATTATGAACCTCTCGGTTCAAGAAGGTTTATCTGAGTTAACTGACTTGCTTAACCCTATTAGGAGTGTAATTAAATGAATTAGGATTACGGCCTCGGTTAGGAGGAAGTACATGGCCTTGTGTAAGGAAAGAGGCCTTAGGAAGAAGCAATGGAGTCTAGATACATCGACCCGTTGGAACTCCACATATAAATTGATAAAAGAAGCCATTAAATACCGTGAGGTTTTGACAATTATTTATAACGAAACCCGAGCGACTCCCGATGAACTTATTACTGATTTCCATTGGAATACCGCTATTTACATTCGTGACATTTTAGCAGCTTTTGACCATGCAACCAAAATTTTCTCTTATGTTTATGACCCTAACATTCATTTAGTTATATTAGAGTGTGTTACCGTAGTTAGCACTCTTACCGAGAATTTCAACATCGTTCAAATTAGTGATGTAATTACTAGTATGCTTAGTAAATGGTATAACTACTTTAGTGAATTTCCCGTCATATACGGTATAGCTTCTATTCTTGATCCCGGGGTCAAGACTGTAGGTTTAGAAAACTGTTTAGAATTTTATTATAACGCTTTAAGTTTACAATACGATGTCAATGCGTATATAGAAAAATGTAAAGATGTTTTAGCTAGTTTACATGATCATATGCTTCTGTTTATGCACCGTCCGAAAATGTATCGTCTTCTAGTGGAGGTTCCGCTAACCAATGGCAGCCAATACTTGGTAGAATTTTAAAAAAATCAAAAATATCGGTTTCTTCTTCTTCTTCTTCACTTTCTAATATTAATGAATATCTTTCTTACCAACATAAAACCGATGCTAATTTTGTCAATTATTAAGTGGTGGCGCGATCACGAACGACAATTTCCCATTTTGGCGAGAATTGCAAAGGATATCCTTGTAATTCCCACCTCCTCTATTGCTTTTGAGTCTGCTTTTAGTGCAGGTAGACGAGTTCTTGACGAGAAGAGATCTCGCTTATCTCCCGAAAGCATAGAAATATGCGTTTGTAAGAAAGATTGGGATCAGGCGGAGCATAGGACCCAAGGATTGAGGGAGGAGGACAACGACGAAGACGATCCTTGGATGATGATGGACACAAGCGAATCAAGCGACAACCAAACAGGTGAAGGAGGTTCGGGGTCTGTCCCTAATTAGGCTAAGCACAACCGCACAAGCACCCCTACATGTACCGAGGTACGTAACAGAACTACGTGGGCTTTGATTCCTTCGGGATACGTAGGCAACTTAATTTTGAAAATCAATATTTAATTATTTAATTAAATTTTGATTTTCTAAATTAAATGCAAGCCCTTTCATCTTATCCCAACCCCCAAAACATGTTTAATTAAATTTTGATTTTCTTAAAAGTGAAATATGAAATATGATTTTAGTTTACTTATTTTAGTATATGAAATATGAAATATGAAATATAAAATTTTGATTTTAGATTACTTATTTTAGTATATGAAATATGAAATATGAAATTAAATTTGAAATATAAAATATGAAATATACTTTATTTGATTTTCTAAAAAGTGAATTAGTTCATTTATTTGAAATATTTTAGATTTTCTAATACGTAAATATGAAATTAGGTAAATATACGTAATTAGTTTAATAATACTTAATTAAAAAAACAAAAAAAATCAAAATTAAAAAACGTAATTCGGTTCGATTCGTTTCGTGATTCGGTTCGATTCGGTCACGATTCGATCGATTCGTTTATTGATTCGGTTTGATTCGGTCTTGATTCGGTTCTATTCGGTTATTGATTCAGTTCGTGATTCGATTCGATTCGATTCGATTCGGTTCGTCATTCGTTCTCGATTCGGTTTGTGATTCGTTTTTGGTTCCGGTTCGATTCGGTACCGAATCACAAATCCCCAACCCCAGCCTGGTTCGGATCAGCCCGCCCCTCATACCGGTCCGAATCTGGTCCACTCCCCCCCAGCCCGGCCCGGTTCCAGGACCAGCCCCTTGGTAATCACTACTACAGGGTATGGGTTATGGGAATGGGTTCGAGTATTGGGTTGGTTTGTGTAGCGGTTTCAGGTTGGTTTCGTCAAGCATCAAATACTAGAGACTTGATTGAGTTTGGGGTCCAAATTGGACAGCTCAAATCTAGGGATGGTAATGGATCGGATCCAGATTCATTTTTAAGGATGGATCCATATTTAGTTCCAGATCCGCTGGGTATGAAAAGTAAGTATCCATATCTAGATCAGCGCCTATGATTTTATTGTTGTTTGAATCAATAAAATAGGTGTTATCTAGATTGAAGAAGAACATATTTATAGAAGCAATGGAGATAGATCAACGGCTTATATAGGTGTTATACGTGGAAGAATTAAGGGAAGAATATGTTGATTACATGACAAAGACTAACGAGTTGTTCACTATTTCAATTGTGAAAATTACATTGGTTATGTATGTGGTCCTGCATTTTGTTGTACTTAAGTAGATTAACATAAGTGATCTTTTCTAATTATTAAAAAGTTAATATAGTGATCTGTCCAAATTGGTCCAAAACGGATCCTACATATTTTGCTTATTTTTTGCGACAAAAAAGTTTTAAATTTATAAATCTACATTTTACATCAACGACAACACTCCAACGAATGATGTAAGTTCAATACTTGAATATAATTCATATAACTACTAAATATTACAAAACAACAAAGTACAAATGAACAAAATCAAATTTTTACATGTCTTTTGAATAACAATACAAACAAGTACAAATGAGTAAATGAAAAAACGGATAACGGATCTAGATCTGGGTGTTATGGTTAGACCAATACCCAGGTCTGTTTTTCAGTCATATGACCCGAATCCGTCAGGTCTAAATTTGAAGATCTATATTCTCAAAAACGGATATGGATCCATAGATCCGGGTTGGGCCCAATATTCGTTGACATCCCTACTCAAATCTGACTTAATGTCTTGAGAGCTCAACAAGGCCATTTCGAAAATGAGTTTAAATCTACTTAATTTGTTTGTAGACGTAACACTAAAGATAATTTACTTAATTAGGGTATTTAACAATATTACCAACATTAATGACAAGTTTATTATTGATCGTATCCTTGAATTTTATATGGACTAACTTATGTGATTTGTTTTGTTAATTAATAATTAAACATTAAAGGTTAGTAAGTAGGTTTATTTCTGAAATCATCTCTTCCCTCCTTATAAATAAAATGGCACCTCCTCCACTGATCTACCCCTTTCTTGTTCTTTCATTCTTTTCTTATTCTTCCTTTTTTTATTCTTCATCAATGACTTCCCTAAGAATCTAGTTCTGTCTTCAAATTTTAGGTATGATGGAAGTATGTTGTTCAAGCGCCTTAGTTGCAACCGTGTGCCCACACAAGAGCAACCGAAAATAGATGTCACTAAAATGCTAGCCAACCCTAGAAAGCTCTATTCTAAATGCAAACACTATGGGGTGCTCATCTAGATTGAAGAAGAACATATTTATAGAAGCAATGGAGATAGATGAGCGGCTTATATAGGTGTTGTACATGGAATAATTAAGGGAAGAATATGTTGATTACATGACAAAGACTAATGAGTTGTTCACTATTTCAATTGTGAAAATTACATTGGTTATGTATTTGGTCTTGCTTTTTGTTGTACTTAAGTAGATGGTAACATAAGTGATTTGTTCTAATTATTAAAAAGTTAATTTAGAGTAATACAGTGATGTAATCAGAACCTTAATGTTATAGATTAAAAGAATGCTTAATTTACCCTTAAGATAGTTAATTAAGATTACTAAAGTGATGTAATTAGAACCTTAATGGTTATGGATTTTAATAAATCTTAATTTACCCTTAGGATTTACATGTGTTTTTTAATTGTATTATGTGATTCCAACTCCTTAAGTGATGTAAAGTAGTGAATGACATATAAACAATAGAGTATATGATGTCATTGAATTGTCAAATTAGAAGTACATATGTGATCTGAATACAATGACCTACAAAAATTCTCAGAAATTCGAGAAATAATACTCAAAGTACTGCTATTGAAATTGTCAAATTCTCCTGGTTTCGACATGGTGTCCTTCAGAAAATTGGCCCCTCCCAGGGAAGTCTTAGGTACCATCCAAGTGGACAAAGCATGGAATAAAAGAATGGGTCAGGTTGGGAAGTAGAATCGACTTTAAATATTGATTAGATTGATAGTTGGAGCGTGGACTCGAGGTTTGCCTCATCAGCATCTATGGCTTAAGCAATTGCCTGTCTTAAAAGCCCTTAGTTGGTGTAAGGAAAATAGATGGTCCTTAGTTCGTCTCCTTTTTGACTCGGTTGTTCTAGTAGCGTCCCTTCGAAAGGATGCTCCGCAAGTTTTTAAAATCACTAATTCAGTAACTTGGATTAGGAAATTAGGGCTTTCTTTTGATTATTGCTTTATACATGAGGTAGTCGTGCTAGTGTAGCTAGAGCCCATGTAAGGGCTGCTTCTACACATCCTCGACTTACACCTCTATTTTACCTTTTGGTGTTTGTTTGTAATGTCAAAAAAAATTGTCAAATTCAATAACATAAATTGTCATTGTGTTGACATGAGCCACTAAATCAAAATAAAGCAAAATAGAGATCTAAACTCTAAAATACATATTATTCTAAAAAAAATCTTCATATTATTGACATAAAATAGTGAATAAAAACATGGAAATATAAAAGGTCCATAATCCTGACCATAACAATAACACTACAAAAACTCAAAGTAATTCACTAACATATGCACTACTGAGATTATGGAAGACTGGAAGTAGGTGTGACTCATTTGAGAAGTGAAGATCATTATAGTAATATGAACTCCCTTTGCTTTTTTTCCTTTTTTTTTTTGTTTCTCTTTAGAAGCTACAATAGCCTTCCCCTTCCCCTTTTAAGGTATAGTAGACTGCCCTTTCTAAGCTGCCTTGCCTGTCTCTTGTTGAGATGATGTTAATTGATCTCTGACCCTATGGTTCATGAATCATGATGAGTATAGGCTTAGTTGAATTTGGTTCCTTTCTAATTAAACTCCTTTTTCATGTTCTTGCATTGTGGCCAAAGCATCCATATTTTGAGAACTTTAATGTTTTTGACCTATTTCAATGTTGCTCTTCTTGTTCTTCCCTCCTCCTATTCTTGCTTGGCCGATAAACTCCTCTCTTCATTGTTGGAAGCAAAATAGCAGGAGTGTTCTCATACTCAAACCATTAGTCTATGATAGGTGTAGGTATTATGCTCAAGTTATACACTTATAGGTTTTTTCTAATGTAAAGGAAGCCGCAAGCAACAAAGCAATAACTGATGTAGACAAAATTTGATCCAAGGTCTTGGATATCAACCTTCAAAAATCAATTAAGCTAGTTGGCATCCACATACACTTATGGGTTCTGGTAGTGTCCCATGAATTAACAAACTTATGTGGATCTACTTTTACATCTACCATAAGCCCAATTGCATGCTAGGAATACCATATATTTTCCATGCACCACATGAAACTAAGATTTACCCTCTTGAATCTCATACTCTCTTGGCCTAGATCATACCTGTCACTAGTAGAAAATGATTAATATGTGGCGGGGTTTTTAGTACCATATGCGACGTCAAAAGGCTAGCAACAATTTAATCTATATAATTTACGGCATAAAAACTACGCCGCATTTTAATGATTAATATGAGGCGGTTCTAGGCTAAGTGACGCCGCATATTAATCATTAATATGCGGCGGTTCTAGGCTAAGGGATGTTGTATATTAATCATTAATATGCGGCGTCACTTAGCGTAGAACCGCCGCATATTTATCTTGCCAGATTGAAAAAAGGTCCTATAATAGAGGAATATGACGCGGGTCTTGGGGACACCGCCGCTTATAAATGTTTTTTTTTTGTACACTTTAATTTGATCCCTACTATGCCCAAATTTCAAATTCCAAACCTACTATATTACATTTGCAATTTCTGCCAACCAAGATACATATATACACATGATAATCCATCTCTCATTTATATATACTAATAGGTTCATAAAATCAACCATTAAGTGACATCAAAACTACGACACAATTAATGAACTTGATGTATAAAAACTACAAAATATACAAAAAGGTAATGTACATAATCTAAAAAAAGTTATCTGTCAAATACTTGGCCAGTTTGTTGCGGACGACATCGATTTCTTCGGTGGAGAAGGGCTCCTCGTTGAATCATTTGCATACCTAATATTGATTACCATATCATTAAAGTGTATATGGTCCCAATTACGAATCCGACCTACATATATTGACTCATTGATGTAATCACGTTAAATATGTCACTTTCTACCCAAAACCGATCCCATTTGACCTATATTGACTCATATCAATGTATTTGAAGTGTTGAGGTCATTTTATACTCAAAACCTCTCCTGTTTGACCGATTTTGACTCAAATCGATGTATTTCAAGTGTTTATGACATGTTCTACGGTAAATACGTCATTTGCTACCCAAAACCGATCCCATTTGACGTATATTGACTCATATCGTCCTATTCGAATTGTTTGGGCCAATTTCTAGTAGAAATACGCCAATATCGACCTGGAACCGCCCTATTTCAGATATATTGACTCATATCGATGTATTTCACGTGTTTAGGTCATTTTATACCCAAAAACTTTCCCGTTTGACTGAGTTTGACTCAAATCGATGTATTACAAGTTTTTATGACATATTCTAGGGTAAATACGTCATTTTCTACCCAAAACCGATCTCATTTGACCTATATTGACTCATATCGTCCTATTTGAAGTGTTTAGGTCATTTTATACCCAAAATCTCTCCCATTTGACCGAGTTTGACTCAAATCGATGTATTTCAAGTGTTTATGACAAGTTCTACGGTAAATACATCATTTTCTACCCAAACCGATCTCATTTGACCTATATTGACTCATATCGTCCTATTCAATGTGTTTGGGCCAATTTCTAGCGGAAATACGTCAATATCAACCCAAAATCGCCCTATTTGAGATATATTGACTCATTTCGATGTATTTGAAATGTGTAGGTCATTTTATACCCAAAATCGCCTCCTTTTGACCGATTAATGGTGTAATTCATAACGTTTCTTGTGTTTCGTTCTCCTGCTCTTCCGCCTTCATCACATTCCTCATCTTTCCTATAAAATGCTCTGTTGGGGTCTGTTCTTTTTCGACTATTATGAAGAAAAGATGGAGAATTTATCTGCTGGAAAGAGAATAAGGAGTCAAAGAGCTAAAATGGTGATGAAACAAAATAAAAGGGCGCGTCTTGCTGCGGTTAGGAAGTGGCAATCGATAAAAGAGACTGATGCGGGCGGTACTAGCCGAATGGAAGATCAAAATTTGAGGGTTTTGATGGATGACAATGAAGTTGTTGTGATTGATAAAGAAGAGTCTCCAAGAGGGGTTAAATCTCATGAATCCAATAACCCTTCTTAAAAACTCTTCTTCATCAATCATTACAGCCTCATTGTCAACCATTAAAACCCTCATATTTTTATCTTTTATTCGGCTACTACCACCCTCATCAGTCTCTTTCATCGACTGCTACTTCTTAACCGCAGCAATACGCACCCTTTTATTTCGTTCCATCACCATTTTAGCTCCTTGACTCCTTGTTCTCTTTTCCACAGATAAATTCTCCATCTTTTTCTCGTAAAAGTTCCAAAAAGAACAGAGGAAACAAGATCATTTTATAGGAAAGCAGAGGAGTACAATGAAGGCGGAAGGACAGGTAAAAGTAACAAAGGAAACCGTTATATTCAAAGTGTTTGGGGCATGTTAAAGGGAAATACGTCAATATCGACTCAAAACCGGTCCTATTTGGCCTATATTTCAAGTATGAAGGCCAATAATCTACCCAAAACCGCTCATAATCAAGTTATATTAACTCAATCAATCCTAGGTAAAGTGTTTGAGGCATGATTAAGAGAGAATACAATATTGAAGATACTCAAAACGATAAAATCATGGGCAAAAGATCTTACCTCCTCCATGGGCATCCCACTACTGCACCCGTTGAGGACGTCAAGCACGAAACGCATCACGAAATAGTCGCACTTAGTTCCACCATGTTGTTGAGTACACTATGAATTACAAAATAAAAATGTTAGCCATAAGTATTATAGTATTATTTTACAATGTTTTAATTAGTTAATGAACTTACCATCACTTCTATCCATATTGATGTCTACTTTTCGGCTCGTTCTCCTTGCAATGTAAGTCTTTTTAACACATTGGAAAATGGTATTGATTAGTTTAAAAGTTCAATTTCAATCAACCTCATCTTGCAATGTAAATCTTTGATAATACTTACTTATTAATAATCTCTCTTAGCTTAGTACTACGCATTGACTGAGCCAAGTTGAAGAAGTATATTTTCCCACTACCTACAAAAATGACTAAAAACGTCCAGTGTGCACTACATTATAAGAAATAATATGTAATTAGAATTATATTTACATAATATATGCATTACCATACTCAAAATTAAATGTATAAGTAATAAGAATTACATTCACACATCAAATTGAAATGTACCGTTCGAAAATAGGGGCAAAAATGATTTCAACTTAGCTTGTAGGGCTTTCATGAATGCAAAATAGACGTACGTCTTTACCTCCTCGATGTTGCCATCAATTCTTGCATCTGAAGTGGCCTCAGGACACAACCAACCGACTAATGAAAGTAAATCGCACGACACGCAATCATCTTGGAGTGCCCTAAGTAATCGTAAAATGCATTATATATACAAATTATTAACAGTATCACATAAGTTAACCTATATATTAATTTTGTATACCTCATGAAGCATTGAATAACAAAAATGTTCAATTGAGCTCCCTATAAGAATTGGCTGATGTCAGCTTTATCAAGCCACGTTGTTCCGTCTTCAGAGTAATGGAATAAGGCCCGATCCAACATCACGGCAATGGTATCGTCTTCCTTCATCATGGTCACACATTGAAGTAGCCATTTGCACTCGGGACTAAGAGAAGCCGCTACATCTTCATAGAGAAGAAGTCGGTTTTCTGCCACTGATTTCTTCGAGGTCAGCTTATTGCTTTCAATAACTTCATTAGCTGACACCCCCTTCATTTTCTTAGTTTCTGGAGTCACCTAATTACAAAAGCACATATCGCACCACTTCAGTCATATATAAATATAATTATAGAGGCAATTCAATTAAAACTCTCATTTTTACCTTACCTACGATCTTGATCAAATGTAGAGGTCATTGCACAAAAGTACCAATTGTGTCGTTCAATGTCTCCAAGTCGTACTGTGGAATAGGGACCGGTAGTGCTGCTCCTTTGAAGAAGTCAGGAACAGTTTCAACCTTCACCACTTTATGTCCTTCAAGTCTCATTCCTTGGTGAGTTCGTGTAAACTGTTGGCCTGACTAACCTTGTTACACGACACCACCGGCCACATCGTATATCGTTCCCGTACTTGGATCTTTAAGGAGTAGACGACAACTGATAGGACCCTGAAAATTGAAAATAATATATAAAGCCTATAGGTTATTATTAATGCAAATAATACTAATTCAACAATACATTTAAAAAGGGAATATTACATACCTCTACATGGGGAGTAAACACCCATGCACCATGGGATGTTAACTGCTCGACGCTGATACTAATGTCTTAGAGTAGGGAGAAAAACTTATCCTTCATAGTGGCATCGAACTCCTGTCTAAGTTCCTCTTGGAGTTGAGCCTTCAAAGTTTCTTAATCTTCCCTTGAAACTCTGCTTTAACTTTGTTGGCTTGATCTCCGTGGAGGAGGTCCAAATACTTGTTGGTACCCAATATTAATCCTCCAAGTCCAACACAGTGTCCGAGGTGATCTGGCTTCCCAATGGACATAGCTAATGTGTCTTGGGCCCTCGCAGGAACGAATTCTCCTCGAATCTGCTTATCTCGGAAATCCAACTGAAAATAAAAAGGAAATGATTAGAAATGAATGTCAGATCTTATAAGCAGAGGTAAGTATACCCTAATGTAAATAGAATCATTACGTATTCTTAGCCACAGCCTGCGTCTGTTCATTTGGAATGACTCTATTCCTAGTTTTGTCCTTCTTGTGCTGTGAACAAAATCAGTCATCCCCACGGCTTATCTGCATGGTACTGGATTCTATAGAAGAAGGTCTAGAGCAAGAGAGATAAAAACCCTCTGATATCCATTGTTGCCTTGCGTCATTGTAGCTTGACTGCCCAAGGTAATGGGGATGAATGTTCATCTTGGCACTCTTGCTCGCCTTCTCGCGTTTAGCCTGTCAACAACATAAAGGTATTTGACTTAACATTAAAGTACAAAAGAAAGCATTTTCCAAAACTGAATACAAAGAATTATTTAACTTACCACTGCAGCTTCAGAAATCTTGTTCTTAACAAAGGTTGCCCAGTCACCTTCCTTAATATGTTTCCATATTTCATAGGGCAACCTATTAGCTTCTTTTTTGGACACCTTTCTTGTCTTGGTAATCCAACCAGTCACTAACTTCAATTTGAAGTCCCAAAATCTATAGGCTGCTGCATATAGAAAAAGCTTCTTCAATTGAGGGTTGTCTGGAATGTAAAACAAAGCCTGAAATAAATTCAAATTGAGTTAGTTTCATTTAGTAAGGTAGTTTACACAAATATTTAAATAATTAAGATTAAGTTAGGAATACGTTCCACCCACAAGGTCTATCGAAGTCCTTCATTTACTCTCGACCACTCCCAGTTGATGTTGAACTTCCGAATAAGAAGTCCAATGTGCTGATCGTACTTGAGAAGCCACCTACCAATAGGGCGGTGCAAATGATCAAACTCCAGATACATAGGCTCGACCACTCTAAGGCTTCTAGTCGGACCTCTAAGTCGACCTACGCCCCGAGCACCACCCTTCCCCCTCCCGGTACCCGAACACGAGGGGATGAGAATGTCCATGTGTACATCATCCCTTAAAGTTGCTGCTGCTTCAGCAATCCTTTCATGTTCATCGAACATTCTATCCATTCTCTATGCTTCTAACTCAGCAGCTATATCTTTTGGATCACCTCAATCAGTTTCGAGGTGAACATCGTACTCAACGTCCTCAGAAGAGACACTGAAATCTTCGTCACTAGCCATGATGCAAGACAGTAACTACATAAAAGAACAATAGTACAATGCAAATTGAGTTAGTGAATCGTATAGTACAAGAAATAAGGCAAACATTAACATAAATACAAAATAATTAAATACCTAGACAATGAATATTACTCATCAATAGTAACTCCTTCATGGTGATCCATTCTCATATAATTTGTTTCCATTTCTGGTCCAACATCCATGGCATCGAGAATGGTGGGATATCATCAAAGTCATCATACTCTTTCTCATCAGTGACATCACCAATTCTAAAGGACAACAACAAGCCATCAAGGGTCATTTGTGTCTTTAATGTAGAATACTTGTTTCCCTTATGATGCAAGTATAAAAGCTTCATCTGTATCACGCATCCGACTCATGTCGACTAAAGTCCAATTCGATTCATCTTTCTTCACCGAACCACGTCAACTGATATCTGCCCACTTGCATTGAAAAAGGGGAACCTTAAAGCTATAGTATTCAAATTCCCATATCTCTTGAATTATCCCATAGTCCGACAAGGTCGCATCAACTAGTGTTTTATCTTTTAAGCTAGCATATTCTTGAGAAGAAGCCACTATTAAAACACCACTATTTTGAACAGACTTTGATTTCTTATCCCGACGTTCAGTGTAGAAGGTATATTCATTGATATCATACCTCTAAAAAGATCGAATAGTTGTTTGAGGGCTATAAGCTAACCACTTGATTATATCAGAAATGTTATGGCCTGTTTCAGACAATTCGTGCATAACTTTTTCATAAAACCAATCGATGAAGGTGTTATTGTGTTCTTGCATCAATGCTCGTTCACCTTTAGAAGGGTACTTCACCTTCAATTCATTCATATGCCTTTCTAAGTAAGGATAAACCTCTGTGATATGGTGCAAAGCAAATAAATGAGCTTGTCTCTCTTTCAACAATGGAATAAAGACCTCCTTAGAACCCACAATGCCGTGCCCTTCGAGCCTCCTTTCATGCCTCGATTTTGATAACCCAATTGCCTCCCCCTTGGATAAGAACTCACTAAGGAACTCACCTACCTCCTCTATGGTTATACCTTGAATTATACTACCTTCAGGGTGTGATGGGTTTCTCACCTTCTTCTTTAGAGTACCCAAGTATCTCTTGAAAGGATAAACCCATCTTAGGAACACTAGACCACACAACTTGATTTCTCATACCAAATGCACAACTAGATGTACCATAATATCAAAGAACGAAGGTGGAAAATACATCTCTAGTTGACATAAGGTCGTAACAACACTAGCTTGTAACTCATCCAAACATGATGGATCAAGCTCCTTGTTGTATATTGTATTGAAAAAAGAACAAAGTCTAGTGATAGAATCCCTAACATGCTTGGGCAAAATATGGCGGATGGCAATTGGTAGAAGCACTTGCATCATAACATGACAATCATAAGACTTCATACCCACTAATTTCAAATCTTTCATTGATATGAAGTTCTTCAAATTAGATGAATACCCACTAGGAATCTTGATCCCATATAGACACTCACAAAATATCCTCTTCTCTGCTCGGTACAAAGTGTTACAAGCCGGAGGAAGATACGTGGATTTGCCTTTTCCATTTCTAGGCGTTCTGTCTTCAGGCCACAACTTGGATGGAATCTTCATCGTCTACATATCTCTCCTGACATTAGGACCATCCTTAGTCTTACTAGGTTTATTCAATAGTGTCCCTAAGATGGCATCACAAACATTCTTTTCTATGTGCATAAGATCAAGACAATGTCCAACGGGTAAATACTTCCAATACTGAAGTTGACAAAATATTGACTATTTTTTCCATAACCCCTGAACATCTCTGTGTTTTAAAGTTTTCCCAAACACATTATCTATTCCTTTCACAATATCATAAACCTCACTACCAGTCAACGGTATAGGGGCTATACGTTGCTCAACTTTACCATCAAACGAGATCTTTCTCTTACAATAAGGATAAAACCTATGCAAGAACCTCCGATGCATGAGATACACATATTTCCCACAATGTGGCAAATAAGTTGAGTCCATATCATCCACACAAATAGGACATACTTTCTTTCCCTTCACCTTATACCCCGACAAGTTCCCATAGGCTGGAGAGTCATTAATGGTACAGAATAGCATGGCACGGAGTGTAAAAGTCTCTTCAGCATATGCATCATACACTAATATACCTTCATTCCACAACAACTGCAAATCTTCAATAAGGGGAGCTAGATAAACATCAATGAGTATGTGCAATTGGTTGGGGCCCCATTGATGATACACCGTGAATACATAGCCACAAATTAAGATATTTCTACTAGTATGTGCAATTAGTTGGGGCCCCATTGAAGGCCCTCGACCAACCCTTTTATAAATGAGTATGTAATTATGGGTTTAAATGGTTATGGCTTTTAAATGATCATTTGTTATTGGTATCAAATCGAGTCAGTACCAGGTCAGCCTACACAGTGCAAAAAATCCCAATGGCATCACTCAGCCACGTTATCAGCCTACATGATCCAACTCTCTAGCAGTGAGCAGTCTATTGTCTGAATGAATGAGTAGTTTTACTATTTTTGTTTGTTACATATTAGTTAGTGTCTTTGCCACCTAAGAAATCAATGTTTTACATCAAAATATTGCTAGAATCAACTTTGTGGTTTGTACTTGCTTAAATAGGGAACAAGTAGCTTCTGTTAGGGTTGGGAATCTTATTGTATTTTCAATCATTAGAGTTTCAAATGGATTGAGTTATCTCTTGTGCTCGTAACTTCCATAAGTGATAGATTTATCGAGTTTGCTAGTGGCTGACTAAATATAGGAAAATAGACATGATTTTGTCAGTTGATTACCATCTTCGCCTCTCGAGTTTCATCTGCCCCGACTAATGCTAACCTGCCAAAGGTTACCAAGGAGCCACCGTACCTGCTTCCATGTGCCATCATCATCATAACAGTTAATTTCATACCCTTCCCTTAAGTAATATTCAAGCTTCTATAGAACTGTGGAAGTGTCAATCTCTTTAATAAGTCAAATGGAATTCTGTTGGTAAAGGAATGTTGCATTTTCATGTTTAGTTCTCCCTATGAGCTCGCATAAGAGCATCCGTATCAAACCACAAAATTTAACGGAGTATGTAACATTTTAGAGCCCGTCATGCATATTTTAGGGCATAACTCGGTCCATCCCGTTTTGTATTTTTAGGGTCCAACCCAGCTCAGCCTGTTAGGCATGTGACCCAACCCGTTTGTTTGGTATGATATTTGGCTTGGTATAGATATCATTTCGAAGATGGAGTTTGAATCCACTAATTTGAACTTTAATGAACCAAACCCATTAATTTTGCTCACAGAGTTGGCGCAAATTATAATTGATTACTTTGCATAGCCAAGTTTCGAAAAGTAAAGATGGCTAGTAGGCCGGGATGGCCCGACCTGCTTTTCAACCTGGTTTTGGCATGGCCCAATCCGTTTCAAATGTATGTTAGTTACGAATTAAAAACCTCAAGCTCACCCTAGCCCGTACCAACTTGGGCTCGGTCCAGCTCGTTGGCCACCTCTATCGAAAAGTCAAGTAAAATCAGTGAGACTATAAAATAAATTACACCATTACTTTAACACACGATGAAGTTATTTTTTCAATTATTTTAATTTGAGAGTTTCACAAGGTTTTATTAAGATGTTCATGAAGCAACGTAGGACAGTAACAAAATATAAAATAATTTAATATATAATTTGTTTATAATAATGGATTGGCCATATAGTACATTTCTATATGGGGTATGCCCTTAGTATGAACTTGATTTGGAATCAAACCCAACACATGTAATGTGAATATATTAAAAGCCAATTAAAGACTAGTACAAGGAATTATTAGAAACAAGTCAAACCCTAATATTAAAGTAATTTGACACTTTTACACGATTGATTACGAAGTGTATATTTGACCCCAAATGAGTGAAAATGCGCCAAGTTTAAAGACATCCAAATGCAACTTGATTACTCCACGTTCCAGAAGCAGCCAGATTTGAAAATTCAACAAGTTGCACCAATTTATTCGACCCTTGAATCTTATAAATATATAGGCTTCCAAATCCCTTGAAGAAAATGCAACAAAACTAGTAAAACAGTACACCCTTTGTCAGCATTCCATAATACTCAGGTATAGAGCTCTCACTTGTCTTCAAATAATGAAACTTCCTATATTTTTCATCTTTTCTCACTTGATCTCTGCTTCATACGCTAATCTTGCATTCGTCTACTGCGTTGGAGATTTGAGCCTACCTAGAGGACCATCGGGGTACTCTTGTAAGGAACCTGCAACAGTCTCTGTAGACGATTTCGTATATACAAAAGCCCTGGGTGTCAAGGGTGACACTTCAAACATGTTTAAATTCGGTGCAAGTTCAGCAACTGTTGCTCAATTTCCCGGTCTAAACGGGATGAGCATTTCCCTTGTTCGAGCAGATTTGGAAGTAGGTGGGGCAGTACCAATTCACTCACATAGAGTGCCGGAGCTAGTCATATTAATTGAAGGAACAGTAGTTGCTGGATTTATTGATTCCAATAACACAGCATACTATAAAACTTTAAGCAAGGGTGACACCATGATATTACCATCAAGTTTACTCCATTTCATGGTCAACGTAGGTTCTACACCAGTTCTTATGTATGCAAGCTTCCCTAGTGAAAATCCTGGCGTCCAAATACTTGATATTGCTTTGTTCCAAAGCAACCTACCTTCAAAACTTATTGAGAAGGTAACTTTGATCAATCACTCGCAAGTTACGAAGCTCAAGAAGGCTTTTGGTGGCACGTACTAATTAACTCATCAAAGCATTCATCTTTGTATTAGTTTGCTCACTAGTCACTGTTTACCATGTAATTTAGGATTATTTCGTGCATGTATTAACCTCTTTTTAGGATTCTTTCCACCCTCCAAAAATTACCTCAATTTTGATCAAAAAATGGTTAAACGGGAAAAACTTTGGGGCCGGAAGGAGTATATGATAATTTGCCAATAAATATTTAAATAATTAATGTTATACTCCCTTCATTTTCACTGTTCCTTTTGATATCTAAAAACACAAAATGTTTTTATTTTGAGTAATTGTAAAACGATGGAGTATAAAGTTTAGATCGAAAGGAATCAACTAAAACGACTTATATTTTGCATTATATATAGGATCATACTAAATTTTAAGAAATATGGCTGGTTTTAAAGCAATTTGGCTAAATTTTCTAGAAAGGAAGAGATAATGTGAAGGAGTAATAAAAATCCTTAAATTACACGTGTCAGGTCAGAAACGATAGAATATAATACAACTTGGGTATTTCATCAACTTTCTATCCCCATGTCCTCAACAATCAACTGATCAGGTACACACACTTAGTAAGAAACAAAAACATATCAACTTTCAACAGATTTTTCCATCCACAGCACAATAGATTACTTTTCATCAGCAACACAAAATTTCTAGAGAATGCAAGAGGATTAGCTCCAATAAAAGGGCATTGCAAGCATCATTAACATAACCCTACAGCATTCTCCCCAGATTTCTTGCTACCCATTCCTGCAAGTCTGCAACACTACTACAGAAAAATGGCATCAACTATGTGCAGTAGCTCTGCTTGGAATATTTATCGACGAAAACATAGCCCAAATAGTAATCGACCAGTTCGAAACGAGTTTGTTCAGTCATCATTAAGCCCTGCAGAAGCATGTGATAATGACAGAGCAGAAGAGATGCTTGCTTCTGGATTAGTGAAGAGAAGATCACTAGTTATGCAGGCTGGTTTGGTTCCTCTGGTTACTCTCACAGTTCTTGGATATCCTGCACCGGGTTCGGCTGTAGTTAAACAAGGGCCTCTAGCTGGACGAGTACCAGGGTTGTCTGAGCCAGATGAAGAAGGTTAAATTGCTTTTCTGGGCATTTTAGTTTTTATTTTTTTGTTGTTCCAGCTTAACTTTCCTAATTAAAAAATCATAAGTTCATACTACTGTACAAATCATCTGACAATTAGTAAAAATTTCTCATGGGATAATGTGAAGTTGGGAATAAAACTACAGAAGCACATAACAGAAGCTGTTTTTCCTGACGATTTAGAAGATGCAATGCTTCAAGAAGAAAATCGGTGATTTGAAATAGAAAGGAAAAAGAAAAAAAATAACCTTATGATCAAGCTCATTTTTAATCCCCAAAAGTCAGGAGAAAGGTTTCAGGGTAGATGGGTAAGAATGAACATAAGATGATATCTACATTGCCTTCTATTACTTGAGCCATGTAAGCAATTAAGCGTAGTTGCGATAAAGTCTTGAATACATAATCAATTCGGCATAAACATACAGTACATATTAAGTATATAAGAAATTAAGAGGTAAAGACCTGATATGATATACCAGACAAGGCAGGCTATGCTTCTGAGTTGGCTGGTAACAAATATACATAATGTTTTCCTCCTTTACTTCAAGAGATCAGGGAAGCTTTGATAAATGTAAATGACTATGCATAGTGAAGCACTGAATAAAGGATCTCACGACCTGGATTATTAATCCACCCAGATCTTTACTGTGCACTGATTCCTCAAAAATTGAGAGATTAGTAGTGCAGAGGAATTGTCACTCATTCAGCCAAATTCAAAATTTTGAAGTCGCTGAAGAGAGGACTGAAATTGCTCAACTAAAATTGGTCAATTCTTGGCATCTTTAAATGGCTAATGACTTTAGGGATATTACATTATCCGGAAGAAAATCAAGCTCATGAACTGATCATGTAGGCACTTGAGGACTGATTATGTAACATCCCCTCTCCTGTATTAGCTTGTAAGTGGATACCTATGACCCTGGCTGCTGCAGGGAAACAAACTCTTTGCAGCAGAGAAGACAATACTTGATGTATTCTGCTCCTGGATGTAAGCATAATTGAAAAGTCAGTGTGCATATCACTTAACTAATTTATGTCTGGTAGGCAACTCTACTATAGTAATTCTAACCTTTCACAGTCAGAATTGTGACAATATTTGTTTCAATTCACATTATCCAGTGAAGCAATGAAATTTTCTGATACCTGAGCAATTTTTTCCTTTCTGTTATCCCTCCTGTTTATTGTTAGTTCATAAGACCCTAATAAGCCATATAATGCTCAGACAGGTTGGAGAATATACCAGAGACCAGATGACAAGTCTGGAGGCCATGGCGTTGGATGGAGTCCGATTATCCCTTACCTTTTCAAAGTCCCTGGAGATTGGGATGAGGTAAGGGAGATCAACCAGGATTCATGAGCATTTTAATTGCTTTCCAATAAACATGCGAAATTATTCTACTTATATTGCTTCATGATCCCGTATTGCAGGTTCCTGTCTCTATTGCAGATCTAGGTGGCACAGAAATTGATCTCAGATTTGCAAGCCCCAAGCAAGGCCGTTTGTTTGTAATTGTTGCTCCTGTCCGCAGATTTTCAGATGGTGAGTGTCCTGACACAAAGGCTTTGTTCTGTAAAAATTAGCATAACCATGGAACAGAAAATCTTACTTTGGTTTAAAACTATAACATCCACCTGGATACCAGCTAAGTAGTAAGCAATGCATTCACATATTGAAATCAACAAGAATTCGTCAGTTTTCCCTTTTATTTTTTAACATAACAGTGACATGATTCCCCATGGCTAATTTATATGAACAGAACTCGGGGACAATACCATGATTGAAGACATCGGAACACCTGAAAAGGTGATCTCTGCTTTTGGACCAGAAGTGATAGGAGAGAATGTTGAAGGGAAAGTTTTAAGCACCGAAGTGGCGGAGCATTCAGGGAGAAGATATTACCAGTTTGAATTAGAGCCACCACATGTTTTTATCACAGCTACTGCAGCTGGAAATCGGCTCTATCTTTTCTGTGTTACTGGTAGTGGTAGGCAACTTAAATCAATGCACAATTCTATCAAATGTTATAAGCAGCAGCGACACATTTTTCTCATATTTCTGTCATTCATACAGGTCTTCAGTGGAAGAGGCATTACCAGGATCTGAAACGAATCTCTCAATCTTTCCGTGTTGTTTAGATAGGCTAGTCCAAGGAGTCTCACAGTAGGAGAGCGATTTTCCCTCTTCATCACGTAATATAGCAGTCAGCTACACATGTTGCAAAATAGATAATAAAAATTTCAAGTCCCAAATTTAGACCTCATAAGGGATCTTCCAAGTGTACAATGTTTGTCAGGATTGCTGGCATCATCTGATAAGCAGCCCTTTTTTATAACAGGGAGAACAATGATCAACTATTCATTTGCCACAGCATGTATTAATTGATCAAGAGCTAACTCTGAAAGATCATTGTACACCTAGTATTATAGACAGACGACAGGATTCACAAGTTAAAGCTGCTGTTTGCACCATCAAACATAAATGAACTCAATGCAGGAGTTTTTTCGATTCCTTTGTCAATCATGGTAGTTCTTATTTTTTCTGCCTTTTCCCATCTGTCTGAATCAGCATAAATGTTAGATAGGAGAACATAATGTGAACCATTTCTAGAATCCATGTCTTCTAGTGCCTCCTCAGCCACAGTGGGCTCTGAATGCACCCGACAAGCACCTAATAGAGTTCCCCAAATTGTATCATTTGGCCTCATCGGCAGGCTTTTGACCAAATCAAATGCCTCCTTTAACCTCCCCCCTCTTCCCAACAGGTCAATAATACAACCATAGTGCTTAACACCTGCTTTTACACCGTATTTCTCCATCTTCGAGAATATGTGTAAACCTTTTTCCATAAGCCCTCCATGAGCACAAGCTGAAAGAACAGAAAGAAAAGATATCGCATCTGGCTTCACACCTGCTTCCTCCATCTGATAAAAGAATTCAACAGCCTCCTGACATTTTCCATGAACAGCAAACCCAGTGATCATAGAATTCCAACTAGTGCCATTCCTCTGATGCATCCCTTGAAATATCAACCTTGCAGTATTCAAATCTCCACACTTTGCATACATGTCCACTAAACCATTAAGAACATACTGGTTAAGCTCAATCCCCTTCTCACAGATAATCGCATGAACTTCCTTACCGACATCCAAACACCCCAACTGTGAACAAGCAGATAAAACACTAGTTACCGTCACTTCATCAGGCTCAAATCCGTCCCCTTGCATTTCTCTGTATGTTTCAATTGCTTCCTCACAAAACCCATTACGAGCAAACCCAGAAACCAATGAATTCCAAATCACCAAATTCCTAACAGGAGCTCTACTAAACACACCCTTAGCTTCCTCAACGTCGCCTATTTTACAATACCCATTGATCATCACTGACCAAACAAAAAAGTTCCTTTTCGGCATAACCTCGAAAACCTCTCTTGCAGACCTCATCATCCCATTCCTAGCATACCCATCAACCATCACAGTCCAAGTCACAACAGTCCTCATCTCTTTAGGAACCCCATCAAATAACTCCCTAGCCATGCCCACATCCCCAACATTCGCGAATCCACGAATCATCTCATTCCATGTAACCACTGTCCTCTCTTGCATACCCTCAAACAACCCCATCGCAGATAGGGTATTCCCACAAAACAAGTACCCGGCTATCATTGCATTCAAAGTAATCACATTTCTTAGAGGCATATCATCAAACACCTTACGTGCATCAACAACGTCGCCACATTTTGAGTACATACCCAACAATGAGGTCCCAACTATAACATCAATGTCAATCCCATATTTCACAGACTCAACATGTATAGATTTCCCATAATTTTTCAATGAAACAAGAGAACATGCCTTTAGAATTAATGGGGTTACTTCTAAGTTGCATGCATTTTGGCGGCGGAATTGGGTATAGAGAAGAAGAACATTTCTTGGTGAATTTTTCGTAAGAAGATCTCTTATGATATGAAGCAAATTTGTTGGTTTTGACATTTTAAGTAGAAAAATGGTTACTTATGATTGTTTGATATGGCAGTGGCACGAGTTTTTGGAAATTTTTTTAAAGCTTTTTGTTAAAAAAATAATTTAAAAAAAAAAAAAACTTTGAACTTTTTATAGCTTTGGATATAAAATAAACTTGGGAGGATCATAATAAGAAAACCACTATTTGAAGTAGATATCTTTGTTGTGTCCAACAATAAACCATAATCAATTAGCAACTTCAGCACAATTGATATACTAAATTTTCTGCACAAAAACAACCCTCATACCCAACCTCCACACCAATTTATCAACTATAAACAACACTAATCAATCAACTAACAGAAATCAACATATATAGATAAAAACCACAACATACCCTCCATTATTTCACAACTCATCCAACAAACCACCATTTACAAAGTGATTGATAAATAACGCCCTCAAATCTCCACATAACACTACAAACATAACAACGTGGATTTACTCTTCTACCCTTTACCTTCTTTTTAACCTAAATCTTTCCTTCAAAGCCTCATTCTCCTTCATCCAACTTCACTTTCCCTCTCCACCATAAAAACTCTAAAATTCATACACCATCTAATGTTGAGGCGACCCGAAAAGAAAGTGGTGGTGTCATCTAGTCATCTACTGGATTTCCAAGGCCGGTGGTTTGACGACGGCGCGTGGAGGTATATATATGGTGTGGCACGCTAGTTTGAAAATTTGTTGTCCTCACCTATGCGAAAGACGTGGGCAACACATCAAAATCCGTGATTAAAGTCAACGAACACATGGTTCCACCCTTGCAAGTATTGCAATACTAGGAATTCTATCCTGGTACGAAAAACGATTGATATAGATTCTTCATGTTCTATTATATTGGACAATGAATACAACAATAACAAATAAATAATAAAGTACAACAACATTTCAAATGGTGGCTTAAGTAAAATATTATACCGATGGAAGGGATGTTCACTAACGAGGAAAACTGACCACGATCTCCAAACAAATGACCTGGAAAAACTCTCGATGATGATGAATGACCACAACCACGACCACCATGAATATAAAAAAATGCACTTTGATAACGTCATGGTTGTCGACCTCTAGATCTAGTGTTTCCTTTGGGTTTTTCGAAATCCAAGTATTTAGGGTTGAACATGTCGTGCGGAATGTGTATGGTATCGCATATGATAGAATGGTAATTAGATGTAACTTAATCAACTAGTTGTCAAAATTTCTTCGCTTCCTGGTTGAGAGCGTTTAATAGTCTCTAGGTTCACATACTCTCCTATTTTAAGTGTTCGCCAAAAAAGATGAATTTGATCAAGATGCTATGTCGATGCCTGAATAATGCAATGAATGGTGCAAGAGCAAGGAATTCCATGGGTAAACGATATTGTACAACCGCACAGACTTTCAACATCATCACCTAACTTTTTGATCCTCCTCATCTCATCCAAAATGAAACTCAAGCAGTGCAATGAAGCACAACCATAGAGCAACTTAAATATGAAATGTCCATATCTTGTGCCATATCGACATCTGGAATCCTCGAGACAGCGTAGAATGTTGTTGAACCGAGTGTCAAGAGCCTTGTTCACATAGTCAAACAGCGTGTCCAAAGCCGAGGTGGAAGAATCAAGTCAGTCCTTCTAGGCATTTTGCACACTCTAGACTATACAAGGGTAGTGTTCCCAAAATGAATGACTTGGTTAATCCAATACATACAACAAACTTCTCCTTGTGAGGCAGTCATTGACCCTCGACATATTACACTATTGCTGAGCACCATCGGTAAGAATCCTTAGACTCATAGCTTGCTCTCGATCTTACTCCCTTTCTTTAGTGGCATGCAAGATTCACTCTATCTACCCCTTTTCAAAGTCCCTCCATTATGTTTGTTATCACGTACGGCCAAGAGCATAACATCTAAAGCTGTCAGAATCAGATCCGACCCGATAAGTTACCCGAAACCGACCCGGACCCGACCTGATTATGACCCGAAAACCAACCCAACCCGACCTAAAGTTAACCCGAAACCGATTTGACCCGATATTCAAAGACCCGAACCCGATCTGTGTCCGACCCGTAAGGGACCCGACCCGTTACAGACCCGACCCGTTATAGACCCGACTCGAAAAGAACCCGAAACTGATTGAAACCGACACATAACCGATATAACCCGATTTATAACAATTCATTACTCGAATTCACTCGATGTATTAATAATCTGAATATAAATGAATATGACCTAATCTTGACAGACCTATTTTTTACCTAATATCTAATAACTTTGAACCCAAACTTGTCATTGTCGATATCAAACTAAACATATTATAAATTCTTATGTATATATAAACTTAACATCGTATGTTATAAACTAGTTTGATAGGATAATACACATTTAATAATCATTACCTCATAAATATTTTGTTTTTAAATGACTTATTGACATCATCATTGTCCAATTTATGAATTAACCATCATCATTGGCCGATTTTATCAAAACCGACCTTGACTCGAAATAACTCGTTCAAGAATCGATCTGTTTTTACTAGAACCGACCTTGACTCGAACCCAAAATAACCTCGCTATAACCCGTTCAGGAACCGACCCAATTTTACCAGAACCGATCTCGACCCAAATCCGAAATAACCCGATATAACCCGTTTAGGAACCTACCCGATTGTACTAGAACCTACCCGATTGTACTAGAACCGACCTTGACCCGAACCGAATACAACCCGAACCGACCTTGACCCGAACCGAATACAACCCGAACCGACCTTGACCCGAACCGAATACAACCCGAACCGACATTGACCCGAACCGAATACAACCCAACCCGAACCCAAACCGAACCCGACCAAGAAAATAACCGATTTAACCCGACCCGATAATGACCCGACCCGAACCGAAACCGACCCGATAGGCAAAATTGACCCGATAAGAACCGACCCGCGATGGGTCAACCCAGAACCGACCCGCTGACCGATTTGACACCCCTAATAACATCTTAGCACAATCATGTAGCACGAATAACAAATGAGTCATTCAGAAGTCTCTACATCGATATCGTACCGGAACAGTGAGCAATTACGCTAAACATTGAGCAATTCTCAAAAACTGCACAATTACATTAAACATTGGGCAATTCTCATTATACAGCTAGGCTTATTTCATTAAAAGGGGCTCATATCAGTGTAAACAACTTGTCCAAGTCTATATAGGGTGAAATCTTACTCGAATAATGAATATATCAAACTTATTCTTCACCAACCTAGACGACGAGTAGGAGGTAGCAATTTTAGAACGAAAATTTAAAACAAAAACTTTAGAAATAAATATGGTGGGAAGATGGTCTGAATCAGAAATATGGCAGATAGTGAGATAACACTCAACCGGTGCCTGTTGCCTCGCCCATAAAAGCCATATTCTAGCTAACAAATAACATTACAATCACATAAATGAACACATTTACATTTGCTAACATGGGTTATATTTGTAGAGCTTCAAGAACAAGATTCTAAATTTGTTGATATCCTTAGGAGGTTCGTTGGCCTGAATATTACCACATTTGTTAGATGTTGGTCCACTCAATCCATCGATAGATTAGGATAGGCTTCATTTCATTGATCAATTCTCCTTTGCTTTTGTTGGCTTTAGCCTTTTTGGTATGAACCGTTAAGTTTATCCCACCACATTTATTAAAAAAAAGTATGGCAATAATGCACTAAACTATAGCAAGAATTGTTGTTTACTCCTCAATTTCATTACCAATTGCTTTCATTAACATACACTTTTGTACCAATTGATAGATGAAGTATATATGTTTTTAGGTTTTTCTATTTCATACCTGATATAAATTAAATCATGACATTGAGATCTTAGATATATTTATTATTATATCAGATATAGAAATGTAGAAGATATAAAAATACAAAAAATCAGGTATAGACATAATATATATATATATATATATATTTATATATATAACTACGAAAAATGTACCTTAATATATTTATATCAAGTATAAATTAGGAATTTCTCATATGTTTTTCGTGAACTTGATCTATATAGTCTCTCCTTAAAGCAAAGTAGTGCAATATCATGCTTAGAGTAGAAATTTTTTTATAGTCCCGAGAGCACATAGACAAAGGTGCTCTCGCACAAAAAAAAATGAACAATTTTGAAAAAAAATGAGTCATTTTAGTCAAATGAGTAACCCTAGAGAAAATGAACAATTTTGAGTCAACCTTTAGAGAAAATGAACAATTTTGAATCAATAAGTAATTTTAGAAAAAAATAAACAATTATAAATTAATTAGGAATTTGAGCATGTAAAATTGTTTTAGAAAAAGTATAAATTTAAGAATATATTTGTATAATAGTTGATTTAAATCGTCTTAGTAAGAATAACCCTTAAATGCTTGATATTATTTGAGCATATGATGTGAAAGACTTATATGGTTAAAAACATAATTTTGAATATCAATTGAGTTTCATATCAACAATGATACAATTTAATGATACAATTTACCTAAATATACTATTTGTTTGTTTTTAACACGAATTCAGAACAAAAAAAATTAGAAAGATCATTGGACCATATTTATAATTACGAACAAATGAAAAATATATGTAAATTTATGGTCCTAGACTTTTACTACAACAAGCCTAACAACTAGTGAACGATTTACATACGTGATACATATTGAATACTTATAGATCGATAAGATACAAATTTAGTTAGGGAGTTCCAATGCAGTCATCTATGTAGCAACTTATTATGATGTCACAGGCCTTACTCTTGCAGAAATCTAGTGATCCTTGAGTGCACTGTGCACATGCTAGAAAATGAGCTGAGGTCTCAAGCGTTTATCACTAAAGTATTTTCCATACGACAAAGTTTGAAGTCAATTGATTTGATCCCTTTCATTTACTTTATGAAATGGATAAGGTCAATTTTAGGTGTATAAGTTGTCACAACCGTACCGATTGTATCATATATTCTTTGAATGTATCTCAAATTATAAGTGCTTCTTCAAAAATATATTTTATAAGACTTCTAAAATATACATGTATATATGGTAATATGCTATACACAAACCTCGTATTCTTCTACTTACAAAATAAAATAAAATTTATTTTTAATAAAGAACGAAGAAGTTCATGTAACTAATTAAGTTCAATTTATTACTAGAGTAAATATAACTGAGTTTAGATTATATAGGTTCAATCTCAAAATATAATAAATCCTTGTACAAAATTTTACTTTTAACCCATAAGAATTGAAATCTTAATTGAACACAAACCAAAAAGAACATATGATATTATATATATATATATATATATATATATATATATATATATATATATATATATATATATATATTATGAAGGATCCAATGAAAAGGGTGTTTAAAATGAAAATGATACGAAGGAATCTTGGTCTTTTAAGTAATAAGATCCAAAGCATGACATTACACGTAAAAACGAGTCACTATGACAATGAAAAAAGTCACTATATACGAAAAAAATAACTTGGTTACTATGAGTTAAAAAAAAAAAGTTACTATATATACGTAAAATAACATACGTTTGATCTAATGAGAATGATGCTTAAAATATTAAAAAGAATAAGAAGAGATCATCTTAGCCATTCAAATGATAAGATCTAACGTTAGAGATTTCATGTAAAAAAAATGGTTACTATAACAATAAAAAATTGACATTATAATAATAAAAAGAGTAACTATAATAATAAAAAAGAGTCATTATAAGTGGAAAAAATTATTTGGTCACTATGAGTTAAAAAAAGTCACTATGAGTACATAAAATATCATTCGTTGGATTTAGGAGATGAAGAGCCAAGATGACTTCTTATCCTTTTCATTTTAAGTACCCTTCTTATTTTAACTTTTACTTATATATATATATATATATATATATATATATATATATATATATATAATTCAAATTGAGTATTAAATTATAAACCAAACGAACGAGAGCAATGAAGTTTTGAGGAATAGCTGATTCGCTGCCTCGTTGGTGGGAGGCCAGGCATTTCTCGAAGCATGAAATATTTATTTAGTGAAACTCGTACTCCTAGTAGCAAATCTGTACTAACAATAGAATCTTCTGCTGTCTTTCTATTTTATTGTATTTTATTTTATTTAATTTATGCTATTGGATAAATTTGATAATCAAACAATCAAAGTATGGGAACTGCAATGCCTTTGAATGCATGGGTCCTGAATGAAACCTGAGTTTTGCGGAACCTACTTGTAACTCGTGCCACATTTCCATCACCTAATCACAAGGTCGATATACTTCTCCTTCCAAAACAAATACATTTCCTTTCTCTTTCTATAGTTAATTACTTAACCATACACGTCAAATTTCTTGTTTACTTGAAAATCAAGATATGCTACCTCAATTACATGTATTTTACTTTGACTTCTTAGTGAGAAGTAAAAAAAATAAAAAAAAAATCTCACATTGTAACGTAAAAAACCCCTTAAAATACTCACTTCGCCTTTTAATTTTTGTCCAATTTCTATTCATAAAGTCAAAGTTTGAAAAATTTGACTACAAGATGTTATCATATTATAAAAAATAATATATTTAAGTGGGATCTTATTGAATGTATTTCAATATAAATTTTTAAAATATCAAATTTTTATAATTTTTTACCTTATTAGTTTGGAGATAAAAACATTTGAATTCATGTCTTGAAAATTTCGAGAAAAATTAAAGGGAGTGAAAAATTAGGGATGAATGTATTAATTTAAAATCAAGAAGTGAGAAGAATTTATATCAGAAAAGAAACTTCATTAGTGGAATACTTTAGTGTACAGTGCATCCCAGCCTTATATTTGTACCTTTATATTTGGCAAGCAGCAGAAGCAACGGTATACCGTAGTAATGAACTAATGGATATAATCAAGTTGACCATCTGTCGTCACTGTGTAACCGAATTTAATTGCCTTAGTTATTAGCTCTTTAACTGCATGGGATTGAATGTGTTGGCGTATATACATCGGTACATTAGATTTATTTTGATAAAGAAAAGTTAGACATATATACTTTTTGTATGGATAATACATATAGTGAAGTACACTTGTAAAATTACTGGGTATTCTCTAGTCCCTTGCATGCATGGCAGTACGTATACTTGACACAAACTATAAGTTCAATTGTTACCGAAAAAAATAACTACATGTTCAATGTTTCGACTTCGTACTTGGGAGATTGAGGTAAAAGCCAGGGATAAGCTCAGGGTTATTTTAGCATGGAGGTATGGGTAGGGGCGTCAATCCGGAATGGGTTTGATTCGGATCTATTTAAAATGAATTATCAGTTGTCTTTTAGTTTGGGTTGAGTTGGGTTTAATCGGTTATATGCTTATTTGGCTCTAAATCGGATCCAGTTCATATCCTATTTGGTTTGGGTCATTCTCAATTTGAATTTAAACGGGTTAAGACGACTTATTTTAAGTTTGTTTAGACTAGGAATTAAATTGAGTCAGGGAAATCTGGTTTCAATTTGGACATGTTAAGACAATTTAATTTTGCGTTAGATTGATTTTGAGTCACTTATTTATACAAGTCATCTTTGTTACGGTTGAAATTTGTGTTGGGTGTCAAGATCAAATTATGTTGTAAATCATACCATACAAGTCATCTTAACTGTGGTCGATTTAATAACTAGTAATAATTTAATTTCTTGTAAGCTTTGAGATTATTCGGAAATTTTCTCATGTCTTCTCATGTTAATTTCCTTACTCAATTGAGCGTGTCTCTGTTTTGCTAAATATTCACCTATATGTTTGTGTACCTATGTTTTTATGCATATAACACTGTTTTGTTACTTGTGTTTGTCACAAAATGTTTGTCTCAGTGTAAATACTTTCTTTGAACAAAACGCATAGGGAGAAAGACGAAAAGACAGAGGAATGTGTCAAGAACTGATACTTCAATTCTTTAAGTGGACTATATTCCATCTTCTTGGTATCATCTTCCCTTCTCCATCAACAATAGTCGCCTTGATTTGGTAAGGACAGTCCAAATGATGAGCTAATTTTCATCCTTTCTAAAGACAGACCCAATCTTCAATTTTGAAGACTTTCTCTTTAAAATGTCTGTTGTGACTAGACCTGGGACCTGTGCATTGGGCGGTTTAGGGCCGGGATGGGTCACAAGCAAAATGGGCCGGGTCGGGATGGGTCAAAAAAGATGCAAAACAGGCCGGGCCAAAGGAGACATATAACGGGTCGAGCAGTCCAAAGAGAGTATAGTTTTTATCTATAGAAGGGGATAATTTACGTGTATCAACTCCAATCTTTGGTAATGGATCATCGGCAAGTAAGTGAAAATAATTCGTTACCTTATATTATTTAAAAGATTTGAAAACTATAGGCCCATTATTGACCCAACTTGACCCATTACAAACCCAATAAAGCATGACCCTTTAAGAGACCGACCCATTAAGCTCATCATTGATTAGACCCTTTTACAAACGGGTTGGTCAAAGGGCCCTTAATGGGCCCCAACCCATTTGAACAGGTCTAGTTGTGACTCATTGTTACGATGTGATTGCAAGACTCTATTTGAAGTAATGTTTTCCCTTTTGTTGACAACTTGAACCCTATTGCATCTTAGTGTGTCAACTTGCTTATCACATAAAATTAGAAAAAAGGTTCTTAAAAGAGTTGGGTGACAACACTAATGGTTAGTCTTTTACACATAAGGATTTGCATTAGCTTGAAAACATAGATCACAAATGTAATAAATAAATCAAAGAGAGACTTAGAGTATACATTAGCGACAATTATGTCATGTTTTCAACATGAAGTATTAATGACATTAACGTGTATTAAACTGTATTTATATGTACTTTATAATCAATATGCCTAATAATGGTCATCAGATATCATTGTACTTTAAAATTTATGAATATGTACACAAATTATTAGGAAAATGTACATCACACACATATGCAGTATATGTCATGTTCATTATTAATTCAGTATGTAAGTACATTAATGACAATTTCATCATGTTTCCAATATTACTTACAACGTATATTACTCATAATTTAAATGCACATACTATTCTTATAAATGTACATATATATTCACGAAGAAAATATAACTAAATATTTTAGATGTAAATAGTCTACATAAATTATAATATAAATTCAATATACATATTACATAATTTCAAAATTCTTCATTTGTAATTGCAATGAACATCTTATACTCTTATGCACAAGATGTTTAATATACAAAATACTCAAAAAAAATGTACATTATTCATATTTTTAATGTTCATTACAATTGAATCAAATGTACATGTAAATTTTTTTTTACCAAATATCATATGCCAATAATTTTTCATTGAGCATGTGCACCAAGATGTCTAATGTACAAAATTCTCAACACTAATGTACAATATTCATATTTTTTATGTTCATTACAATCAAATTAAATGTACATGTAAAATTTTTAATCTAAATATCATATGCCAACTATATTGAAATTGTATTAGAATTAACATTAGTAAACAATTACTTTTGGTGTAAGGTAAAAAATATATGTACATTTCTAATAATGATATGTACATTTAAATTGTGAGTTTGCATACTGTAATCATAATGACAAACATGTACATCGCATATATTCGTAATGTACATGCAACTCCCTTATACGTTATGCACATATTCATATCATGTAATCTACATAATATTTCGATATATGAAGATCATTGTTGAAATATATTGATTTCACAATGTACATGTTGTGCATGTGTAATGAATAAATTGAAATGAAAAATCGATAGAAAAAATAGGATGCAAATTAAATAAAACAAATAGAAATTCCAAAGGTCTTTTTTCATATTTTCCCAACGAAAACAAAGAATACCAATGTTTCATCATTTACTTTTACAATATATTAATGCTGATTGATGGAAAACTTTAATTTTCTCGTGTACATTACACTAAAGCTTAATATATATATTACACACTTTACATATTAAATGACCTCCTCGTTTAATGATTTGTGTCTTGCGTTTTGATCCGAGTACATCATGGGCATCTTGCAGGCGCCTATATAATCTAATTTGTGGAAATATACAGTTGCCAATTCTATTAGTTTGTTTTCCTTACATTATTGTTTTTCTTTCTTAGATTCTTGAGTCGATAAATATTACTATATATATGCGTTATTTACGCTTACATGAACATATGTTTGGAAAGATGATTTGAGCAATATGTATTGCACACATGGCATGCATTAATGCTAATAATGCACACATGCGACATATCGAGTATAGTAACCCAACAATAATAAAATACTAGTTGTATATCTTTGTTTGGTACATTTCTGAAGAATCAATAGGAGACAAATATAGGATCGAATATACTCTAGAGGGAGGGGGGTGAATAGAGTATGACCATTTTTCGCAATTAAGCTCTCAAGTTGAGATAACTTTCAAGGCATGATTGATAATTTGAGAATGATTGAATATCAAAGCCTTGAAATATGTTTCAAAGGTTGTTGCTAGACTCTAACTTTTCTATAGCTTTTTGATAATTTCACAAAAATAAACAAAAACATAAGTACGAAAAAGCAAATAAGTAAAAGAGACAAGGCATGAGAATTTGTAACAAAGTTCAACATTTTGCCTACATCTCCGCCTACGGTGTCTAACCATTAGGATTTAACTCCTTTTATTTCTTCCCTTAGAGACCTAAAGTAACCTTAGAAGATCTCATACCTATATTCTACTCCGTAACTTCCCTGCTACACCTTAGCTTCACAAATCCTAGAAAAAAAAAGATTCCTCACTTTTTCAGACCTTTTGATTATTATAATTTACTCTTAAGTTTATCACTTTTTTTCTAATCACACTTTTTTTAATACTCACGATATACTTTTCCTCCTTCTCTCAATCTAAATACAATGAAAGGAATTTAATAACTAGAGAGAAGGCTTGATAGTTTTGCTATAACTTGAGAATAAATTTCACTGTGAATGCTTGGTGATTTTTTGCTCGAACTTAAGCTTGTATTTATAGTAAACCCATGCAACAAAACAGATGAACTTGGACACTAGTTGTTGCTTTAGAATTGTTGTTGGAGAATTTTTCTGCTGTAGATTTAAACTTCGGTTGGGGCTGAAAATATCTTCATATTTGAATTTGTTGAACCAACTTCAGATTATGGTCTTTCCACGCAAGTCCAATGCCACGAAATCATGAACAAAAAAAAATTGCATGCATGCCTCTAAAGTTGTTTGGTTTGTCACGAATAATAAAATGTTGCATGCTTCAAATAATATTTGTCCACGTTTGAAGGAGAAATATTTTTTTTTATGAGTCAACACTATCCTTCTAGCTTTTCAACATGTGCCAAGATAATTGAATTTTTGTTGCTTAAAAGTAAGGTGAATTTAACAAGGGGGACAACAAGATAATGATTGGAAGAGTCCTTATCCCATGTAGTTTGTTGACGTAACCAACTAGAGTTTGTTGCTTTAAGTCCATGCAACATTTGTTAGGCTCAAATAAAATATAGTAGAAGCATTATACACATATCCCGAATATTAAGCTTGCCACTTTTATAATCACTATATATAGAAATGGGATCGGGTAAGAACCCCATACTTATATAAGAACCTTTTCTGTATAGGAACCCATCTAGCATCGTTAATCACTGATGGATGGATGGCTGTGATTAAAGCAATAGTAATGGAAAAGTTGTAAATATTTAAAGTTATGATTTTAGTCGATTGGTTCCCCCAATTCACGGATTTCAAAAATTGGTAGTTTCCAAAGTGGTGGTTTATATTCCACCCTATTAGTAAGTTGATTTTTGAGTAGTTTCCATATTTTTCTCTTTTGATTTCTTTTCTCTTTCAGCGTTTATATGTGCTCATTCTTTTTTTTATAGTGCTCATTCTTTTCTACTCTTCGACTTAATTGCTAGAATGACAAATACCATGTTTTTTGTTTTTACAATGCTTATTTTTTTCCTACTCTTCATTGCTTGTTATTTTTTTAGAATTTACAAATGTTTGATTATTTGGGAATGTTCGATTATTATAGTATTAATTTTCTAGTATTATTAGGTGATATATAAATTTTAGTCTTTTTTAATCTTATAAAATTTATGTGATTGTCTTTAATAATGAAACAATAGCATTAGAATAAAATTTTAGAACAATAGAACATATCTTTAGAACAATAGAACAAAAGTTTAGAACTTAATGTTAGAACATTAGAACAAAAATTTAGAAATTAAAACGGAAGTTGAGAACAATAGAACAAATATTTAGAACATTAGTACAATATTTTAGAACAATAGAACAAAAGTTTAGAACTTTAGAACAAATCTTTAGAACAATAGAATAGAAATTTAAAATATTAAAACAAAAGTTTAGAATATTAGAAAAAAAATTTAAAGCATTTTCTTCCTGTGGTTTCCATTGTTCTAAATAGCAACTCTATTAGAACAGTAGAACAAAAGTGTAAAACATTAGAACAAAAAGTTTAGAACATTAGAGCATAAGTTTAGAATATTAGAACAATAATTTAGAACATTAAGTAACTACCATTAAATTGTAGTACAATGTATTTAGAATTAAGGTTAGTGTATTGAATAAATATAATACAATAGAATATATGTTTAGAACAATAAATTATAAAATTGGAACATTGGAACACTAGTGTTAGTATTTAAAATAAAAGAATTAAACATTACAAAAGTTTGGAATAATAAAATTAAATTTTAAAATAATAGAATACATTCTTAGAATAATAAACTTAATATTTAGAAAAATAGTGTAAAATTTTAGAACACTAGTGTTAATATTTAGAACAAAAGAATTAAACATACAAACAACAAAGTTAAACTATAGAATTGAACCTTAGAATATATAATTACTATTTAGAATAATACAATCAATATTTAGAATAATACATTTAGTATTTAGAATAACGTAACAAAAGTTTAGAACAAAAGGAATAAAGTTTAGAATAAGATATAACAATGTAGAATAATAGACTTATTATTTAAAATAATAGTGTCATTTTTTAGAAAATTAGAGTTAATATTTAGAACAAAAGAAGTAAACTCATGAACAATAGAGGTGAACTATAGAATTGAACCTTAGAGTAATATAATCACTAATTAGAACAATAGAGTTAATATTCAGAACAACATTACAAAAGTTTGGAACAATAGAATTAAATTTCAAAATAATACAAGATATTCTTAGAACAATAGTGTAAATCTTTAGAACACTAGAGTTAGTATTTAGAACAATAGAACTAAACATACAAACAACATAGTTAAACTATAGAATCGAACCTTGGAATATATAATCTCTACTTAGAACAATACAATTAATATTTATAACTACGTAGTAAAAGTTTAGAATAATAAAATAAAATTTTAAAATAAGTGATAACAACCTTAGAACAATAGCCTTATTATTTAGAATAATAGTGTCCTTTTAGAACAAGAGATAACAATTTTAGAACAATATAATAGAGTTGAATATTAAAATTTAACCTTAGAATAAGAGAATTACTAATTAGAACAATAGAGCTAATATTCAAAATAACATTGCAAAAGTTTAGAACAATAGAATTAAATTTCAAAATAATAGAATACATTTTTAGAATAATAGACTTAAGTAATATTTAGAACAATAGTCTAACTTTTTATAACACTAGTGTTAATATTCATCATTTATTGATGTTCTACTGATGTTCTAACACGTAATACTAATGTTCTAAACCTTAACACATATGTTTTAAAATTTTACTCTATCATTCTAATGTGTAATACTGATGTTTTATATTTGAATACATATGTTCTAAAGTTTAATATTGATGGGAAAATTGGAAAGTTGAAAATGGTGAAGAAAACACTAGAAAAAAGTTTGAAAACAATACAAACATAATATCAACGAGAGAATATAAACCATCACAACATTGCAAACCATTCCAAAAAAAAATTATTGGAAACTACCAAAATTTCAAACTTAGCGCAAAAAATTCAACTGTCTAATAATTAGCTAAAGCTCTCATATTTACATTTTTGTCATTGAATGTTAAAGTGTGTGAACCGTTGGATTGATTGAATCAACGATTGCATATGAGTTCTTATATAAGGAGGAGCTCTCACCTAAATTCGCTCATATATATCTATACATATGTGTGTGTGTGTGTATGTTAGCATCATAAAACCTCATTTAAATTTATTTGATCAAATTACATTATAGGTATTTTTTAAAACATATTTTCTTTAATAACTTATCTCCTTCTACATATAGAGATAAAGGCGCGACTCTAATCACGTTTATCTACGCTTAAAAAAAACTAATAAGTATTGACATTTTTTGTGGCTTGAATATAGTTATAACTTATAAGCACTCATTGGATCTGGGATGATCACAAGCGTTGAATATAGGGATACCACTTGATTTTTGTTACGAGAAGTATACTTCATATTGCTATGTGACCTTTAGAATGGATAAGCAAAAACTCTTATATATGTAAACTCTTATAAGCACTCATTGGATCTGGCATCGCTTTTTACTTGCTCAATCTGCCTTAGTTCGGCATTGTAAATGATCATGTTTATGTCTAATTTTTCACTAATTAAGATACTTAAGCTAGTTTTTATTCATCGAAACTAGACCTGTTCAAATGGATGAGGACCCGTTAAGGGTCTTTGACCGACTCGTTTGTAAACGGGCATAATCAATAATGGGCTTAATGGGTCGGCCTCTTAAAGGGTCATTTTTATTGGATTTTTGATGGGTCAAGTCGGGTCAATAATGGGTCTATAGTTTCCAAAACTTTTAAACACTATCAGGTAACGAATTATTTCCACTTATTTGCTGATGATCCACCACCAAAGATTGGATGTGATACACGTAAACTACCCCTTCTATAGATAAAAACTATACTCTCTTTGGACGACACGACCCGACTCGGCCGGTTATATATCTCTTTTGGCCCGACCAGACCAGACCCGTTTTGCATTTTATTTGACCCGACCCGTTTTACTTGTGACTCATCCCGGCCTTGACTTGATCCAATGCACAGGTCTAATCGAGACATGAGAGTCTTACCTAATTTGATTGTTTCTTGTTATTTCTTTTACAAAAAATTAAAATTAGCAAATAGTTTGTTTTAGGAACAAAAACATAATTGGTTTATCTTCTGTCTTTTGCTCAACTTCAGTCCTTTCCAATGCAATCGAAAATCAACTATCAACCAAACACAGAAAAACTCATACACTCTATACTAATACAGCCAAAGTATACATCCAATGGACAATTGCAAATTGGCGTCAAATTTCATCCGTAATCTTAAAAAGTATTGCTCCCATATAGTATAGTAGTGTATGGTCAATCATTTATTTCCATCTTATCCTTTTTCTTTTCTATATAAATGGGAAAATCAAGCCACCCATGAGGCACCATCAGAGTTCGTGACATAATCAGACTCCACTACACGTCCATGGTTACAGTTTCCTAAGCAACTATACTGACAACATATGATAAGGCCAATTTTTAACCACTGTAAAAAAATTTATATATATATATATATAGACACACCATAGAGGTTATTCAAAGTGAGTGCAGAATTTACTAAGATAATTGAGAGTGAGACTAATTTAAAGTAAAATAGGATTAATGATTTCAATTTGAATTGAAATAACATATTAAGTCGGTTCAAAATAACCCTTAAGTTGGGTAAATAATTATATAAAGAGTAAGTTTTTGGTGAGTGTAAGTGATGTATATTTGAATTCTAAATGAATAAAATACTCAAAAGAGAAATAATAATTTCAACTCACGGGAAAGTAAAATTTTCGAACAACCAGAAGATATCGAGGGAAGGGAAACAATAAAATTTTCGGACAAAAAAAAAACTGAAGGGAGGGAGATTAAAAAGTATAATTACCTCCAAAACCCCAAGTAAAAACTAAAACACACTTTATTTTTCTTGAATTCCTTCCTCCACTCACATCACATCACATCACATCACAAGATCCACCTCTCTTTCTCCTACTTCCCTTATATAAGTATATATAAACAACATTTGCGTTTCCCAACTCCCGCACTTTCAATACTACGACAATCACAAAGAAAAACCATCCTCTGTTTTCCCTTGTTTTCCGAATCTCAGTAACAGAAATCAAGAAACGAAAATGATGAATGTTGCGCACTTCATCTTCGGAGTTTTTGGTTGGTTTTTCGATTCTGATACTGTTTCTCAACCCCATTTCATTGTTCTTCTACGTGTTTCTGAAATTTGGAGAATTCAAGCTGCTCTAACCTCTGTTTCCTGAACTTTTTTGGTGGGTTTTTCTTGCAGGAAATGCTACTGCTCTGTTCCTCTTCTTAGCACCAGTGTAAGTTGCCCAATCATCAAAACAAAATCATATACTTAGTAATTTTTTTCGCATGATTTCGATTGGGTTTCAGTTTTTTTATTACAATTTTCATCCAATAATTCTCAGAATTTTTTTTTCTTTTTTTCCAATTTTTAACACTAATTTCTTTGTATTTTGTAAGTTTAATAACATTGAAGAAAATTTCAATCTTGATTATCCCTCAGTTGTGATTATTTGATTTCTGTTGAATTTTCTTGAAATTTAATGATGCGGGTCACATATAACTTAGCATATAATAATGATATTTGGTGGGAATTTAACTAAACTTTGGTATCTTTTATTATGAATTTTAGTGTGACATTTAAGAGAATAATCAAGCACAAATCAACCGAGCAATTCTCTGGAATTCCCTATGTTATGACTTTGCTCAACAATCTGCTTTCTGCTTGGTAAAAATTCTTTATTCTTTACTCTTCCAGAATTTCTTTACCTTTATTTTCATTTATGATAATTTTTGCATATAACTTTTTTCTTAGTTAATGGGATTTTAGGCGATCAACTGATTGTTGTTGATTTTATAATGAATGGTAAATCATGAGTAATGTGTATGATATTAGCATAGGCAGGGCTGGGCATAACTTGACTCGAAGAGCCTCAGAATTCAGATTCATTTATATTGATTTTGTATAATAATATAAAAGTCAAAATTCAGATTCATTTATATTGATTTTGTATAATAATATAAAAGTCTAGTTGAAATAGTGATTTGAATACTTATATGTAACTGTGTTCCGATCCGTCATATTAAGCGGCTTGCATGTCATAATATTACGGAAGCATGCAACTTCTGATTTCCAAAAATGGAACATGATGATCTGATTTTCAATACCCCTTCATAATCAAAAGTTTAATTACTACTTACTGTAGTAGCGTGAAAATTACTGTACTATATGTGATTTTTCATGATAAGGTATGGGCTGCCCTTTGTGTCACCAAACAACATCCTAGTGACAACAATTAATGGGACTGGTGCTGTGATTGAGAGTGTATATGTACTGGTTTTTCTGATTTTGGCTCCTAAGAAGGAGAAGCTTAAGATTGGTGGTCTTCTTGCTCTCGTCCTCTCGATTTTCGCAACCGTCGCGCTTGTTTCAATCCTAGCTCTTCATGGCAACAAGAGGAAGATTTTCTGTGGAGTTGCTGCTAGTGTTTTCTCCATCATTATGTATGGCTCACCTCTTTCTATTATGGTAAGTCGTCTAACCCAAGTGTCTTTCTTTTCTGCCTTCTTATTCTTCTGTTACGTTGGTTAACACGTCAACGTACGTATGTTAGTATAATAATAATTATGGACGAGCAGTTATTTTCTGAAATGGTAAATTGGTGGACCTCCCTAAATTCTGCCTTAAGTGAAATGACTGTAGTTGCTACTTGCTATTTAGGATATGAGGGTGGTACTGGTAGACCGTTATGGATAAGAAACATAAACTCAAAAATTCCACGTTAGAAACTTAGAACGCGTATGCTATTGAATATTGATATGCAATACGAATTGGGGATACAAATATCGACACGAGTTTAAGTTGGAAAAACGGTAAAATTATTTAATTATTAGTGAAATTATGCTGCACCAGTATAAATACGGATATAAATACGGGTATGAGTACGAAAAAACATGTCACATGCGAATCCGTGCAGTATCGTTCCGGAGCATATTTATGGACGCAAGTACGTAGTTCGGTAATAAATAATGGTCACTATCCTTTGTTAATAGTCATATCAAGATTATGATAAGCAGAGTTACTGATTTCACAGAGCAGAAACCTTGATAAAAAAAATTCTGAATGCAGAGGTTGGTGATCAAGACAAAGAGTGTGGAGTACATGCCATTCTTGCTATCACTCTTCTGCTTCTTGTGTGGCACATCCTGGTTCGTTTTCGGATTAATAGGCCACGATCCTTTTGTTGCTGTAAGTATTTCATAATCAGCTTAATTATCACAATAATAGGCAATGTAAATGTACTCTATGCACTCAATTTCAGAAGATGTTTCCAAATTCATGTGCATTCCTTAACATAACTGGTACCAGAATTCTTATCCCTGATGTTTTGGACAGGTACCCAATGGATTTGGGAGTGCACTGGGAGCAATGCAGCTCATTCTCTACTTCATTTACTATGACAAGAACCCTGAGCAGAAAAAGAAGACTGCAGATGAGAACGCTGCTGAATTGGGCCTTAACGGAATTGACAAGGCCCACAAGAATAACCAAGACGGAAAGCCCAACACGCAAGCTTCCTTAAATGGACACGACTGATATTCTCCTACGTGTTGCCATGTATTGGTCACAGCACATTGATTCACAACAACACGATCCTCTGCAATTATTTTCGCAGCTTTTTCCTCTACTTGATGATATTCATGTTTCGCATTTCGCCTTTTGCTTAGGGTTTTTGTTTGGTATTTCTCGATTCCAAGTGTAAACATGATGTGCTGATTTTGTGCTCAATTAAAGCCCCTTTAACAAGGAGAGTTTACAGAATTGTATCATCTTCAAATGTATGTACATAAGCTTGATTATCTATGTCGCGTGACATCAGCTACGTGCAAGAACATTTTAGATGTGGTTATTGACTAATTCATCAGTAGTATCCGGCATGTTTTTTTTATAAAAAAGGCTTTAAAATTGTGTTCATGGTCTTAGATATTGAAGTGTACAAAGTTCTTAGGCGCAATCTAACAGTAATTTTAGCAACAATTACATACGTAGCTTGTCATGCATGTTCCTCAAAAAAAAAAAAAAAAGGAAAGAAAAAACTTATCATGCATGCAAAGTACACAATTTTGCTGCATGTATAATATATTAATATATATATTAAAGCATTTTTCAAATATGAGACTAAAAAATTTCCTTACAAAATCATTTTTTTTAATTAAAGCATACCAACCAATAGTTTCTTAGTATGTAGTACTCCCTCATTTTCTTTTGTTTGTCCTATTTAGAATATTCCATTTAAATAGTTAGAAAATTAAATGTGAATTTTCATCAATATATAATATAAGCTAAAATATATTCACGTGAGATTTAGATTCATATCGACGTATAATTAGTTATTATGCAAATTTTATACATTATTATGATACATATATATAAATATTATACATATACTATATGCTTTTATACCTATACTATATGCTTTGAAAATTGTGCAAAAAATGTGACATATAAAAAAAACGGAGGGAGTATATATATATATATATATATATATATATATATATATATATATATATATTGTCTTCCTGGTCATCATCTCAACACTTAATTTATCATAATTTTTTTAAAACTGGTTTTAAATTTTTTTCATCTTTTTTATTGTTAATTAAAACTTTATTTTGCTTGATTGTGTGAATTTTTCCCTTCTTATGATCTCTTAAATTAATTGTAAAATAATCTAAAATTTTAACACTCTAATTCAATTAAATTTTACATTTACTTTTAACTATGTTTTTGTTTCAGTTTTTCATCTCTTTCCTCTTTAAAAAGGGTCATGACAACAATTGCATATTATTTATAAGGCCTATTTAATTTCTCAAAATTGGGTCATCTATTCAATAAAGACCTCTCATATAAATCATAAGAATTCAACCCACTGCTCTAAATATAATTTTATGTTAGTATACATAATAATATAAATATATTTAAATTTTAAGGCCCCTCGAGTTTGGGGCCATGTTTCCGTCGAACACCCTGCACATGCCCCAAAACGGCCTCTAATATCACATTACACGTGTAAGTCCTTGAATTTCCTTTGTTTTTTTTTTTTTTGCCTTTTGAATTTTTGTAGAGATTTGGTTTTGGTGTGTTGCTGTTAACTGAAACTGTTTCCTAAAGGGACAAAAAATAACACAATATGCTATTTTTTATAATTATGTAATAATATGAAATAGTTTTATTAGTATACTACATATTTCTAAAATTGACTAGTTCAATCAAAATTTAGACTAATAGAATAGAGACACCTCAATTTTATCCTTATAGTGATATTGTAGTCAAATTTATCAGTAAACATTTTACATTATGTAAATCACAAAGTATTGTATACACATGGGATACAATTAAGTTATTATGTCCCCAATAAAGTTATTGTATCACCAATAAAAGTGACCCATTGAAATAACAAATGCTATCCATATGTTATGTTGATGGATAATTTTTATTATATTAAAGAGTCACTTTTATTGGGGATACAAAAGTTAATGTCGTGTATATACAATACTTTTTGTATGTGTAAATTTTTATTGATATTTCACAATACAACAACTATGTTTTTATAGACTATGTGATCTTGATTTTCAATGTGCAGCGCTATTTGTTGTCACCATTTTACTTCAACAGCCCCCTAAATGATGCTTTTGCCCTTTAACTATAATTAATAAAATTTAACATATTCATAGATATAGAGTTAATCCCTTCGCACTCCCGTCAACCCCCCGCCAACCATCAACCCCAACCTCTGACCACCGTGTTTTCCAACCAACCAACTCGCCAGAATCCGGTCAACTACCACACAAACACTGACTACCGCATCAAAAGTCGTCGTTATTGACGCCGGAAACCACTAACGCTATGGAGGAGCCGTAAACGTCACCGTCGTGGGTAAATACTATTTGGCGGAGTACAACCATCTACAAAATCCGGCAACCCCTAGGGCAAGTCATCCAAAAAAAACGACCCTGACACTTTGAATTTGCTTAGTGAATAAGGATATGCTTTAAGAGATTTTTGAGTTTTGTACCTGGGCCAATGTGAGGATTTTGGGCTTGATTGTATTTGGGCTAATTTATATTTTGGGTCTTTGAGGATTTTTCGGGTTTTCAAACACTCAATCTCGAGCCAAGTTAGATTACACCTGTAAGGTTGATTCGTTATTAGATTGTGACACAAGAAGACGTGATTTTGGGTCTATAGTACCATGGTCGGTCTAAGAGTTGTATAAGTTCTTAGTTAAGGCTAGACTGACCTTTGTAATGGTCATCATACAAGAGGTTGAGCTCCTGCGAGTTGTACTTATAGCTATCAAAATCAGACCCGACCCGGTAAGTTACTCGGACCCGACATGATTATGACGCGAAAACCGATCCAAGGAACCCAACCTAAAGTCAACCTAAAATTGATTTGACCCGATATTCGAAGACCAGAATCTGATCCGTGCCTGACCCATTAGGGACCTGACCCGTTACAGAATCGACCCGTTACATACCCAACTCGAAGAGAACCCGAAACCGATTAAACTTGGCACATAACTCGATATATTAACAATTTGAATATATGTGAATGTGACATAATCTTACCCGACCTATTTTTATCAAATTTCTAATAACTTTGAAACCAAACATTTTCATTAATGACCCGATGCGAACCCGATAAAGCTTAAACCGGATTTCAACCGAAGTTGAGGCAACCCGTTATCATAATTGACTTGACTTGAAATCTACCCGAACCCAAAATAACCCGCTATAATTCGTTCATGAACCGACCTTGACTCGAACCGAATACAACCTGACCTGAACCGAACCCAAGCAAATAACCTACTTAACCCGACCTGATAATGACCTCACCCGACTCGACCCAACAGGCCAAATTGACCCGATTTAACCCAAACCGATAAGAACCAAACCGCAATGGGTCAATCCAAAACCCATCCGTAAACCCAATTTGACACCCATAGTTTTACTATGCAAGCAGGAGCAGAACTTTCATAAATAGCGACAATGACATAGTAGTAGTAGTACCCTTGTATATGTAGAACCGTCATATTTTTACCTTATATTATACAAAACTTAGTGATTAACCTCTTGATAGACATACTAATGACAGCACTCCAATAGAATTATTTTTCCCTAAAAATTTATGATATACTCTGTATTTTAAGTTATAAAATATGAGTGACTATGAGTCACGAAACAACTACTTTCAGGGAAAAGTTCTATCAACAATATATATAATACAAAAGTTAAAAATCAAAACGAAGGAATTAAAATTACAATGAAACCAAACCTGTGGCGTTTAACACTCATTCTGTATATTACGAGTACGTAGTTTGTATGAAAGTATAATAATAGCTCTTGTCACGCATGCTTGAGTTGAAGTGAACAAATTGATCCATTGACATTGCGAAAGTCCCTCAATCATAGCCATCTTAGAGCCAACAACATGGCCCACACTTCACTCTGAACCTCTGATGGGGTTATGTAAAATACATGGTGATAACTGATAAGCTAATGCTTTGTGCATGCTTTCAAGATTGTAGGGACTTCCCATCATCTCCTTTTATATCAACAACTCCACTAATCTGCATTTTACACGTGAGTGTATGTCTATAACTATCTTGATAAAAATTTAAATATATTATACTATTCTATTTTCTTAAATTCTACCTACTTAATGTAGTAACAAAGATTATAAAAATAAATGTAAAATAAATAGAATTCAGAAATCTGGAGGTGCATAACTGAAATGTAAAATTGGGCATATTTATATTAGACACCTAAGTTTTATTTATATTTGTAAATCAAACCGTACCATATATTCTATTCCATAGGTGACGGGGGCTTGTTCTATTTGAATTATTTTGTCTTATTTTATTTTATTTTATTTTATTATATTTTATTTATGTTTATTTGTTTAAGCTTATTTTGTCTGAAATAATTTAAAATTGTAAGAGGAGAATCTCAAGCTTATTTTGATTGGAGCTTATTTTTGGCTGATTATTTTTATTAAACTAATTTTATTTTTGTTGCAATGAGTCAAAAATAAGTTACATAGAACGAAATCTTGGTATCCTTGTTACCAAATACACATGATCTCTCCTCCACTTGAGAGAGACTCAAATCTATTGGAGTAATATAAACCTTCAAACATTGTTAAAAGAGCTTCCTTTGGATAAAAAAAATTTCATAACATTGATTTCATTTTTCATTGCTAATTAAACAGACTCGAGTATCTCGGTGGATTGTGTTAGTATATTTCATGTATATAAAGCCTTGTTCAATAATTAATCAATAAAAATCAGTTTTAATCTGTAAAAATCGGTAATCTCATAAAAAAAAACTTGTACATCAATAAAAAAAATATAGCTTTATTTTATTCAAATCAAATAAATAGGACAAAACCTAGCATAAAATATCTTTTGATTTTTAGAATAAGAAGTTGTTGATTAGAAAAACAATTGCAGTAGTGAAATTAAGTGCCCACAAATAAAATAAAAGACCACAAGCACATAAGTTCATACCAATATAGAGATCACTTAAGTAGGAACAAAATCATCAGAAATAATAAAAATGTGTAGAGATCACACTATCATCAAATTCAAATATAGTTCGATACAATCAAATACAGCCGGCAAGACATTTAGAGATCTAATTAAGTAATAATCGTAAACGAAGGAATGTCATACACGACCGTATTTTCAACACATGATAACGAAATTCTACAATAGCTTAGAGAAAAAATCATACCTTCTATTATTATATATTATATATTATAAGAGAAAAAATATTTTTCCTCTAAAACGCGTAGGGTGATTATTTAATTTCCTTTTTCTTATAGCATCAGCCAAATTTTAAATTTTTCATTATTTTCGGATATTCGTCGTATAATCTTAATTTTTCTATTTTGCTATTTTACTGATGATATCATCAACTTTTCTATATATTAAACTTATAAAGGCATCAAAGTGAATTTGTGGAAGGTCTGTATTAGTTTACTGATTTTGTTAAAAAAATGATTTTAATTTCTTTTCCTTGATTTTTCAATTTTATTGAAGTTCTTCTAATAAGAAGACGTGAGCCATGATTTTGGTTTTGAAAAAAATATATAATAAATAATAGTGGATATATGTCATAAAAAGAAGTATAAATGTGTGTATACTTGATTAGGGCATCTTTTAAATTGTGTCATCTAAATTTGAAAGAAGAATAAAATTATTAATTTTTGGTGAAATATTGTCAGAATTATAAAATAATATAGACGTGATTTAACCCAAAGTAAGAGTCCTACTATTATTCTTTTGTATAGATTGAAAATGAGATAAATTCGTGAGGGAGATGTAGATGTTTTCTAAATGACCTTAATCACCTTATGAGAATACTTTGTTATTTTCATAATCTATGATTTGTGGAAGTTTCATTTCTCTTTTGTCTCAAATAGTTTTTATTAGTATCTTGAAATTTAAAATATTCTATATGACCTTTAGCCGCATTTTAAAATTTTTTGGTATAAAAAGAATTTTGGTATGAAACTAACGAAATAGATACCATAAATTTTGATTATGAATTTTGCTATGAAACTGACGAAATAGATAACATAAATCACCTTATGAGATTGATATGCTTATCTTTATGTACGTTCTCACCAATTTTTCACTCTCCGTAATTTTAATGTTTCATTAATCGTAGAACAATTATATTTCAAATAAAAAGAACCCCAAGGAGATGTAATTATATATCCAAGTGTAGGACACTTCTAGGCGACTATTCATTCGAAAGTAGATGATTGGCTATATATCCTAATAATTTAAGCTGCACACAAAATAGAAATGAAGACACACAGCTTACGGGCCGAGGGTTCTTCAATTCGGATGTAAGCATGACATTTAACTATTTAAGAAGTGGTAAAGAGTTCTCGTATGTGGCAAGAGAAAGGCCATACATTAAAGGAGTCATGAAATGATGGAATTATTGTACAACATAATTCCATAAATTTACGTCTGTAAGAATCAAAGATCGATCATAATGTATGTTAAATTGATGCTATTAGATTATGAAAATAATTATGTTAACTATGTATATCTTTAGAATAGCTAGCATAAATCACTCTTGTAAATCTTTATTATATAGTTTGACTTGTATTAGTCCCGTATACATACTCCTGATTATGTTAATAAAAGAATGATTATCATAACTAGGAGTATATGTAAGAGACTCCAATACTAGTCTTATTAAATAGAGTGATTAATGAGTAGCAAAAGCTTCAAATTGAATTAGCTTGTTGTTACATCGATGATGTAACTTAGACTTACCATTTTAAGTCAACTCGAACCCTTAAGGCACATCTCTAAGGGCTGAGTTTCATCTTAAAACGCCTGAGTCGTTCAAAGAATTTTCTGAGGGCGATAGGATGTCAGCTGAGTGATCTCTGGATTTTACAATCATATATTACATCAACATATACTTTCACCTCTTTATGCATTATACCATGAAGGAGTGTCGTTGCAAATTCTTTGATATATGGTATTAATATTTTTTAAGCCAAAAGTTATGACTATATAACATTAGTTGTCCCACTAAGTCATGAAGGTGGTTTTCTCTATATCCTCTTCCGCCATTCTGTTTTGGTTATAGCCTACATATATGTCCATGAATGAAAGAAAGACGTGATTTGTTGTATTATCAACTAGAATGTCGCCATGGGTTAGCAACAACACCGTCTTTTAGACTAGCCCAATTTAGATCTCGATATATAGTTCACACATATTCGAATCATGCCGACCTTCTTTGCAATCCAATTTGGGTAGTTTATAACCTAAATGAACCCTGCCTCCTACTACTTTTCAACATCCTCTTTGATTTTTAGTGTTACTTCTTGTTTCATTCTCCACAACTTCTATTTTACCCATTTTGAATCTAGGAGGATCGAGATGGTGTGTTATGCAATATTCGGTCTATAACTGACATATCTTTGTAGGACCAAGAAAAGACGTCGATAAGCTCCTTGAGCAATTGAATAAACTCCTCGTATTCCCGAGGGTTAGCGTTTGCCCAATTTGAACGTGTTTAAGATTTTGTTCATCAATTATGTTAACCTTTTTATTTACTTTGTTTAAGTTTTCATGCTAAAACAATTTTAGCATGAACTTAATGTTTGATTTTGAAGGGATCCTCGGGAAAATCACTAAATATGCTTGGGTCTTCAATGACTCTAGTTTGAATCTCAAAGTTTGTTGAAGGAGGATGAGTTTTGATTTATTTTTGATGGAGAAAGGGAAGTTTTTTAAGATTTTGATTTAAGAGATTTTAGCTAGAATAATAATGTTTAAAATTTCATGATTTTCCCTCCTCGATTCTGAAAAAATGGAAGGTATTATAGATAAAGTTTTAGACTACATAACAGCTCACTTAGCGTGACATGGCACTGTGCACTCTATGTCAGCTTCTTCACGAGGTGCTAGGGTCCAAGTTCATGGCCAAAATTTAAAAATAGCTTGGCAAGTGAAAGAAGCTAGGCAAGACAAGGGCCAACTACCGACATTTAGGCTTAGTTTAGGTTTGCCTTAGGGCTTAATTTAGGTTTATGTTTGAACTTAAGTTTTATTTTGAGATTTAAGGGTCTTGTGAAGTTTGACTAGGGTTTCATGTCTCATTCTTGCAATATTTTGTATTTGACCTAGAGTTTGGACTAGCAAAAACCACAACTTAGTATATGTCGAGGTACATGTTCATACGAGTGCTAATTGGGGAGACATGAGTTTGGTGTTTACAAAACTATTTATCTCTCCTCTAAAAATAAAAAAGGTTTACTTGTATTAATTTAATAGTATTCATTGGTCAATGTAGCAATAGTAATTAGGAAGAACTTTATGGAATAGAGGAAGTAGCATAGGTATGAACTTTTTGGTAAGGATATAATATAAATATACAAAATCATAGGTTATAAATATTTTTAGTTGGTATAATTTTGGTGTAGCTCATGCGATACACAATACCTTTTAAAAGTGATTTTTTTAATGTTAGTTATTATTTACCTTAACAATTATGAACACAACGAAGAAATTAGTTAAATTTCTATAACATTTCAATTTCCACAGTTTATATTCAAAATTATCAAGTAAAATAATTTAAATGTCATTAAGATGTACATCTATGTTCCTATCAACTAATGCTTCTCATAGTTTGAAAAAGAGGAACAAGAAGAAATATAAAAGTTGGTGTAATTCAAATTCATTTTTAGTTTACTTAACAGTTTTACAATAATAGTAAAATATAGGATCTAGCAGTATTTATTTATTGAATTATAAACACAATAAATCTATCATATTATTCAAGGATGTATACAAAGATATTAACATTTAACATTCTTTCATTGTTCTATTTTACTTGAGTTATAAAATGTTACTGAACTTATGAAGCTAGACATATAAACAAATCATCTACTTCAAAAAATTAGGAAAGGTCACATAAGTCGATATAACTAATTGATCGACAATATCAATTAGTTATGTAGTAGGGATTTTATTGTTAATTTATAATGATGAAGATTAAAACTCTAATAAAAGGGTATTATTTTCTCTATTTCTTTTAATTTTACTATACTTTAAAAGTTTTGGATATTTTTCATGACACTTCTCTACATATAAAGCTTTTTATATTGTCCCCACTGTAGTTTTTTTCCCTTTTACTTCCAAAGCAAAGCAAATAAAAGACATTGTGTATTAGAAGGAAAAAGGAAAAAGACAAGAAGCAAAATACCCAAATTCACTCATAATTCATGTCCCCCCCTAAAAAAAATTTCACCCATATGGCCCTATCACCACATCCTCTATCATGGGTATTTTCATATCGATATGACCATTTTTAATTCATCCATTCATAATTTACAACACATCCAAACCATCGTCACTAAACTTGACACCTTTACTAATATTTCAAAGCCCACAATTGCTAATTGTTAAAATCAATATCTTATAAATCTGTAATCCCAAAACATTCACTCTAGAGAAAAAGAAAAGATTTTTTTTAAAAAAACTATCTTACTTAAAAACAAAAAAAACTTAAAAGATTACTATATTACCATCATATGTTTCTAAATCAACTATATTTATTTTTATAACTTTTAATATAACACATAATTAACTGGTCACTTAAAAGTATCATCCAATAATATAAATTAAACCAATTTACCATCAGTTTCTCGTAAATCAACTACCAAATCAAATATATGAATCCAACGATATCATTGAAACCAAATTTTTAAACAACTTGTTATTTCGGGATATGCTTCTTGGTCAATAATGGATAATTTTTAACTTGGCATCTGCCATGAGAAGGGGGATCTACTTTTTTTATCCGATTATGGTGGATGTTAAGCTTGAGTTATATTATGCCTTTGTTCTTCATTCTTTTCTCTATAATAGATGTATTTCATTTGTTAAGAGTGATTCGAACTTCTTTTGAGCAGATTTTTTTTGATTAAAGAGGAGAGATCACTCTTGCTATAAAACAACACTATCATCATCATTGTCGTCATCCTCCTTCTATGTTTTTATTGGTTCATAATAAAACAAAATAAACAACGCAAAAATCATACTTATGATATAGGTTAACACAAATTTTCTCAAACACAAAACTTATTGTAATCATTTGAATCTACATTTTAAAATCAACTAAAAATCATGGGGTTAGATTATGTCATCCATGTGTCCATCCAAAGCACATCACATCCATATCATCGTCACTCATGGTCCATCTAAACATTCATTATTCTTTCCTTACATCGTCACTCATGATACATCATTGTTTACATCTGTGCCTCCATCTCAATCTAATACACAAAGCATGTTGTCAAGAACATAACTATGTGCATCATAGGATCCCAAATATTATGAATTACACAAGAATCATGGTTGGTGTCATCACTCAAGTGTCCACCCATCATCCATCATAACCATATGATGATTGTGAAATGATATGATGCATCCATGATATGAAATACATGATACATCCATGGATGGGGTAGTAGATGACGGGGATTTGACTTGCAATTTAATTAATTTATTTCCCAATTAGAATAATTACGGAAAAATAAAAATTCAATCTGGTGAAATGCTAATTTGACATCCGCTAGGAGACATCCTTCCTTTCATTCTCTCTCCTCTTCTCTTGCTTAGATACAGCGAAGAACAGCAGACAACCAAGAGAGAAAAAAAAAATCCAAAAATAAAACCCATCAAACCCAAAAAAAAAAAAAGTAAATAAAAATACATAGATATTACCCTTTTCCTTACTCTCAAATTCCCTTCTTTCATTAGCTCAGATATTGATTTTTTAGGTGAAAGAAAAAAAAAATCCCCTAAATTTTTTTATAGCACAAACCAAACGAACCCTAATAAGAAAATCCCATTTTCTTTCACTGCTTGAAGCAAAGCAAGATATTAGCATCCACTCCGTATTTCACTATTAGTTTCAAGCTTTTGCTTCCCAATTTGTCAATTTTGATAGTTATTTTAGTTTTTCTGGTGAGTTGCAACTTTTATTCAAAGTTGGTCTTCTCAGTTCATAAAGTTCAATTCTTTAGATTTTTTGATGATTTCTGGGATTATGAAGCTGATCGGTTTAATGGGTTCTATTTTTTTTTCTTCTTCTTCTTAATTTGTCTCTATTTTTGGAATCCTCTGTTTTTTTTTAATTATTATTTTTGGATTTTTACTCTGTACTTTGTAAGGTGAAATTGCTTGGATTTATGTAATTTAAAGTTGGGGAGTTTTAATTTTGCTTGAAAAGTAGGGAAAGTTGAGTGTAAAGTTCAAGTCTTGAAGGTTTTGAACTTGGGTGTTTGTAATTTTTTGGGATTTGGGCTTCATTAGGGTTGGATTTAATTTTAATTTAGATTTGAGTTGGAATTTGAAAGGGTACTGATTAAGTTTTTGGGATTTCCCCTTTTTTGCAGAGTGAGTGGGATCCAAAGCTTTGGAGTGAGCTCGAGAAATAAGCGCAGAAGCTTCTGGATTTGGTTGAAGTCATTGACATTGTAGAATGTTAAGAAGCAAAGCTTGTTACTTGGTTTGTTTGATACCTTTACTTGGTGTTTTAATTAGTGACTCTCGAGTTTCTATGGTTAAGCATCAAGTTGTTTCAGATGCTTGTGGGGTACCATGTTTTGAATTTCGTCGTGAATTGTGCGGTAAATCGTTGGATTTCGTAGATATTTGTTAGTTTGTATGGTTATGTTGTTTTAGATAGTTAGGTTAATTTATTGAAGTAGCGATAGTTGATTTAAGATCTTGTTGATAGTAAAAAATGGTGCCTTCTGGGCCTCCCACCCCAGTTGGTGGTGCCCAATCTGTTAATCCTTCACTTTTGAGGTCGAATTCCAGCATATTGGGAGGTCAAGGTGGTCCAATGCCTTCACAAGGAGGTTTTCCCTCTCTAGTTTCACCTAGGAATCAGTATAATAATGTCAACTTGCTGGGGAATGTTGCCAATGTTTCGCTCCTTAACCAGTCTTTTGGGAATGGTGGTGCAAATCCTGGGATTGCTGGTGCCGGGAATGGCCCCAGAGTTGGGCTTGATGCAGGAGCTGAATCTGATCCCCTTTCTGGCATTGGCAATGGGATGGGGTTCAACCCACCGTCGTCTTATGGGGCTTCAACTATGATGAACCCTAGTTCATCTGGTCAAGGTCAGGGCCAGCAGTTTCCAAATTCTTCTATTAATCAAATGTTGCCAGATCAAGGACAATCCCAGCAGCTTGAACCCCAAAATTTTCAGCATCAGCAGCAACAAATGCAACAATATTCTGCTAACCAGCAACAGCAACAATATCGGGGTGGGTTTGGGGGTCCTGTGAAATTAGAGCCCCAGGCATCTGGTGATCAGCATGGTTCCCAACAGCAGCAGCAGTTGCAGTCTTTAAGAGGTCTTAATCAAGTTAAGTTGGAACCGCATCAATTGCAGAATATGCGGGGTATGGGGCCTGTAAAGATGGAGCCCCAACATTCTGAGCAGTCCATGTTCATGCATCAGCAGCAACAGCATCAGCAGCAACAACAGCAGCAGCAACAACAGCAGCTCTTGCAGCAGATGTCCATGACAAGGTCAAATCCACAAGCTGCTGCAGCCGCCCAGCTTAATCTCTTACAGCAACAAAGATACCTTCAGTTACAGCAGCAACAGCAGCAACAACAGCAGCAACATCAGCTTATGAAGGGTATTCCTCAACATAGGAATCATATGCAGCATCAATTTCCACCCCAGCACTTGCTTATTAGATCACCTGTAAAACCAGTTTATGAACCTGGCATGTGTGCTCGTCGTCTCACACATTATATGTATCAGCAGCAACACAGACCAGAGGTTAGAGCTAGGTTTATGACTGAATTAATTATAAGCATAGGCTTTTGATCTACATTGGTTTGTAAGTTTATTGTTATCTGTTTGCAGGATAACAATATTGATTTTTGGAGGAAATTTGTTGCGGAATATTTTGCTCCAAATGCCAAAAAGAAGTGGTGTGTCTCTATGTACGGAAGTGGTCGGCAGACAACTGGAGTATTTCCTCAGGTAAGCTACTTCATAATGTGTGAAACTTCTTGTTTGCAAATATAAACATTTGGCTTTCTTAAACCTTATTTGTTTCCCAATTTGCCTCCCCCTTGTTTTGACTTATTTGGAGTATCATATTATTTATTGTTCTGGTAATAAAACTCTTTGTTTGTTCCACATAATTTGGCCTGTCCATTCTTAATGCCTTGATTTTTGTGTACTTTGTGTATTTTGTAATTGTACCACTTATTTTTTTCAACTTCTTGTTTTCATTGTTTCTGTTTTAATGTGTTCCCTGTAGAAATGCTGAATTCTATTAATTCAAAATTTTCAGGATGTATGGCACTGTGAAATATGCAAGCGCAAGCCTGGCCGTGGTTTCGGTGCGTAGTTCATTGTTTTCCTCGTGATATTTTTAAGCGCTGTATGTTGCTCTGTAAACGCATGTCCTTTAATGGCCTGTGATTGATGTTCAAATGATGATTCTTTTCAGAGGCAACTGTTGAGGTTTTGCCAAGGCTTTTCAAGATCAAGTACGAAAGTGGCACACTAGAAGAACTTCTTTATGTTGACATGCCTCGTGAATATCAGAATTCCTCAGGTCAGATTGTTTTGGATTATGCAAAAGCAATTCAGGAAAGTGTTTTTGAGCAACTACGTGTTGTTCGTGATGGCCAACTCCGAATAGTTTTCTCCCCAGAACTTAAGGTTTGGATCATTCTTTTTGATTAATTTTTTCCTCATGCCAAGATGATCTGACATATACATAGATAATGTGTTACACGATCTTTGATGTTTATGGCAACTTCTAGATATGCTCGTGGGAATTTTGTGCCCGGCGACATGAAGAGCTTATTCCCCGACGACTTTTAATACCCCAGGTCGTTTATCTACCTACTTAGTCTTTATTGAATTTGTTGATTGTTAATTCATCCATTTGCTGAAAAAACAGAATATTCTCTTTTTCTAAATCTACTTTCATACTAATATTGTTTCCATTTTATGATGGTAGTTACCCTAGTACACTTTTCTTAATTAAGCTGTTCTTGCAACCAGTTGTTAATAACAGTTTTTTGGAGTGTAAACGAAAATGAATCTACCTGTCATCCTTTCCCTTCCACATCCTCTCCTTCCATCTTTCGTTATGTAGTTAAGCAAGCCCCATAAATAAGTTATAATCTTTTTTGCTGGCTACTCCGTTGGTGTGAGTTGTTATATTTGAGACCTTAATCATTAAGTTGTAGAACCAACTGAGTTTTCTGTATGTGTTCCTTTTAGTTTGGCTTAGCTGAGTTTATGTTGTCTTTGCCTGGAGTTTGCTCATAAGAGATTTTAGGAATTTAAAGATCTGATATGGAGGAACTGAAAGTTGTACACTTCATATGGTTTGACTTTATATAAACACAGAAGTGTGTCGATAGTCGGATTTCTTTCTGGATTTATGATTAGAACTTATGAGTGTTCTTTTTGTGCTACTGATGATGTGGGTTTGTTGCGTCTTGGTTATTTTTTCCCTCTAGGGATTGAGAATTTATTGGTTCTCTTTTCCATCAAATATCTAATGACATTTAATATTTTGTTGTGGTATGTGGACATCATCTATAATATGCTTGTACATACTCATTTAAGAATTTTGAACTCTTAGTTCCTCCTCAATGAATTTCCTATCCGTTGGTGTTCGTTATGCAGTTTTGGACACTTGGTTTATTCTCCATGAAGATCATACACGTTGGTGGTCCTGTTTGGTCATCTTGTTCACCCAAAATTCCTGTGAACCTAATCTTCAAGTAGCAATTATAGGAACATATTAGCTTAAGTTTCCATTCTATGGAAACTTTGTCCATAAATTTGAACATCCACCTTTTTATGAGAGCACTTTTTATTGACTTCATTGGAGTTGATAGGATATGCAAAATATTTGAAAATTCTCAGTTATGTAGCTCTCATGAAACTGCCTGATTCCCATGCCAATCCCCTCTTTCCAACCCCACACACACCCACACACATTGAGAAGACAAGTGGATATTTTGCACAACTTCCTTATATATGTGTGCACTTTGTTATTGCCTTTTTTATGTGTATTTAACATAGGGCCTTTTAAGAGACTTTCTTTTTTGTAAATCATTACCTTCTAGCTAATATTGGACTTCCTTTGATCCTCAATTGATCCCCATTTTTGCTCTAATTGACTAAGAGTTTAGTAAATGTCACCATTTTGATTATTTTCCTAAGTTCCACTGTATTTCCTTTTTCTTTCCTTACTTCTACTTCATTCTACCTATATCAACTTGAAAATTCCTTATCTGCCTCTTTTCTCCAAATGGTGAAAAAAGCCACTTGTTTGGCCCCTCTTGTTTCTCCTAGGTTTTTGTTGTGAAAGAAGCTGAATAGAACTTGGGATAATGGAGGTAGTAATTGCCTTAAACAATTAAATTATGAAATTTTATCATTTAAGATCAAAACAGATGCTGTGCGGAGCTGTGAATTTGATAAAATTTCTTCTAACTTATAGCTTTGCTAGCCTGTTCTGGTCTCCGTGGCATAATTGTTGGTATTAGTATTTTGTCTTTCTTCAGATCATCAAGGGAAAGAACCACACATACCTATTGTCTTATGTGTTTCAAGTGTTTTAACCAGTAGCCTGTTGTGTGTATGTGATATAAACAATCCACTTAACTTGATGCTGCTTTGAATTTCATGATATGCTGTTTTGTTGCTGATTAGTTGCTGATGTTATGCAGGTTAGTCAGCTTGGCACTGCTGCACAGAAGTATCAAGCTGCTACACAAAATCCGTCATCCAATTTGTCTGTTTCTGATTTGCAGAGTAATTGTAACATGTAAGTTGCTGCTATTCTCTGCTAATCTCTATTGATGTTTGTATTACTTTGCTCCAGTGCATTTTCAAATTCACTTTCTTCTGATGTTTGGATTTCTATGCTCCTGTGCATTTTCAAATTCACTTTCTTCTTTAAATAGAATGTTCTTTGATGCTTGCTTGTCAGGCCAATAAAACCTATTTGGATTCCAGATAGAAGGCCTTCTTTGGTTTTTTTATATTTATTAGATTGCCAGTCCTTTTCTTCTTCTTTTCTTTCCCTAACAGCGCATTTGGTTGATATTATAAACAATGGTATTGGTTATGGTAATAGTTTTGTATGTGATTCAGTGAAGAAAATTTCATGCCAACGCCCATGGATGCTAAAATTTGTTCTAACCCAAATATCTCATTCTCTTCGTAAATTTTTTTTTTACCATCAATAACCACTTCATGTGTTATTTGTGGTAATGGAAATTTATGAGGAAAATTTCATATTTGGGGAAAGGAGTTCCATTACCATGGTTATGTATATGAGCTTTTCTTACAAAATCACACCAATTTATTTCCTTTCCCGCAATTTATGAAATTTCACCAATTGGGTGGGCTGTAACTGTTAAAGTTTAACAAAGTTTTGAGATATTGCATTAATCATTGATGGTTCATCTCTTTGTTATATTTGTATGTCATTGTCATTTACTTTGGAGTGTTCATATTTCAGTCATCCATTGTTGGAGTTTGGATTTAGTCTTAAAAATGATCTTCTAGGTCCTGCAAATACTTTTTGCCTGTGGAAATATCAGGGTTTAGGCATTTAGAATTAGAAGCATTATTTTGCACCTTTATCTGAAAAAGCAACACTTACCCAGATCCCACTTTTTGCTCTGCATTTCTGGTATTGGGTGATTTTGGAATTTGAATGTGTGTTCTGACTAATTTCGTTTTGCTCCCAATGCTCTTGTATCAGGTTTGTTGCTTCAGCTCGACAATTGGCAAAAACTTTGGAAGTGCCATTAGTTAATGATTTAGGCTACACAAAAAGATATGTCCGCTGCCTTCAGGTATGGTGCTTAATTCTTTACCATTCATTTAGACTGGTGATCAGGTTTATGTTTACGTTGATTTAATTATAATCCCAAAATTCTAATGGAAATTCTGCCTTGTTTACTACTGTTTTAATCCTTGTAATTATGCGTTTGCTTGTAATATTTTGGTTGTCTACGATTCTGTTTGCTCTCTAAATTTTGATGTTTAGAGAGCTGTACGTATGAGTTTGCTGTTCTGCTTTTAGTCTATTTGGATTCTGTTATGTATTAATTTTTTTCTGTTTACCTTTTTCTTCCCCATCAAATTTCTTTGTTGGACTGTTGATTGTATGTTTGTAGACTTTGTACAATTTCCTCAATTAGATAATGATTCTCCCCTAAAAAATTTGGGCTTTTGTGACATGCTTTCTCTGGATTGGCAGATATCTGAAGTGGTCAACAGTATGAAAGACTTGATTGACTACAGTCGCTCAACAAGGGCTGGACCAATGGGTAAGATAAAAATAGTGGTTCTCTTCTTTTTTTTTTACTCGCCTGAATATACATGCACTTCATGAACCTTGGGTTTGGAAGAGCTTTTAGGAATCCGGCTTCATGAAGCCTAAAGCCATATTTGTGTTTCTACTCTTGTCTTCATCCTTTTTACTGTGAACAATGAAGGGACATTGTTAAGTAACATGATATGGGGGTATAATATAGTTGGACAGGTAATATGATGTTGGGGTAAGCACAGTTATGAATTTTTGACTGCATGTTTTTTGCTTAACATGTGGAATTTACGACAAATTCTTCATTAACCACATAGACAGTTTGTTTGATGATAGTTTATGTTGACTTGCACATATTTCACAACTTCTTTTTCTTGTTGCTGCATGCAGAAAGTTTGGCCAAGTTTCCTAGAAGAACAAGCGCACCATCTGGTCTCCAAGGGCAAAATCAGCAACCTGAGGAGCAGCAGCAACAGCAACAGCAACAGCAACAGCAACCAGCGCAGCAACATCATCAACAATCACAGCAGACCATGGTACCGAACTCAAATGATAACGTTCAAGGTTCTGTCCAGGCTGCTGTGATGCAGACTGCTTCAAACAACGGGGCGACCAGTGTAAATAATAACTCACTCAACGTTCCGTCAACATCTACTCCACAAAGTACTATTTCAGGGCTTCTTCACCAGAATTCAATGAACTCCAGACAGCAAAATCCTATGAGCAATGCTAACAGCCCTTATGGTGGTGGAAATTCTGTTCAGATGCCATCTCCTGGGGGTTCATCGAGCACAATGCAGCAAACTCAATCAAATCCCTCTCCCTTCCAATCTCCCACCCCTTCTAATAACCCTCTCCAAACTTCGCATGGCGCCTTGGCAGCAACTACCAATCACATGAACTCCGTCATGTCCAATATCCACCAGCCAGGTCTCTCAGGTGAAGGAGATATAAATGACACTCAGAATTCAGTTCAGAAGCTCATACAAGAAATGATGTTGAATAGCGAATTTAATGGGGGAGGAATGATGGGCATCAGTTCATTGGGAAATGAAGCGAAAAATGTGAATGGCATTATGCCAATGATGGGCAACTCAGCTCTCAATGGTCTTGTGGGAAACGGGCCCACAAATAGCAACTCCAGTATGGGTGGTGGGTCCTTAGGGAGCATGGGCCAAGCATCAATGGTAAATGGCATTCGAGCTGCCATGGGCAATAATTCTGTTATGAATGGAAGAGGGGGAATGGCCTCCTTGGCACGGGATCAAAGTTTGAACCATCAGCAACAGGATTTAGGGAACCAAATCCTAAGTGGGCTTGGAGCAGTAAATGGGTTCAACAGTCTTCAGTATGATTGGAAACCATCACCATAACAGCATATTATCTGAAATTTGTCTGGGTTCTGAAAACATAAAATGAGCTGTTTGTTCAACATGTTTATGCAAGGATGGAAAAAGTGGAGGCTCCTATCCTTGTTGCCGTGAGGAAAGGAGTTAGCACATGGGTTTAAGCTTCAGGAGAGAAGCAGGGGGGGGGGGGGGGGGGGGGGTTCGTGTGTGGGTGGGACATCTCTTTGTTCTAATTTCAGAAGAGAGAGGGAACATATAGCATAGTGTTTTTATTATATTATTGATCACATTTCTCAAAAATCAGCCGTTTTTGGCCTCTCTAACGTTGTCTTTCTGTGTTTTAATTCTGATTGCAAGTTTCATACTCTGCGAAACCAACTGAGAACGGGATTGATGTTGGGTGATCAACAACGACTAGAGGATTATTCGAAATACAGTTTATACATGGTACAACAGCCTTGTAAGTTTCTGGAGCCTTTGTACACTACTAATCTTTCAGCATTTCCTCCAACTCGTTATGGTGCTAGGTGATGTCAACATGTCGAGCACCGAGCAGGGACCTCAGGTGCTCGACGAAATGAACTTTCTTTGTGGTTGTCGAAACAACCTATATAGTATCTAAGGTTGAATGTATCAATGCATCATATACACTACCTTAGCAAAAAGTTTTGTACTGATATTTCGATGAAGTGAACATTCTGCACAGGTCTATTAGATCTTATTTTGGGATAGTTATGTACAAACTAATTTCGTGTTCATGCCAACGTATGTTTTGATTGACAATGATAACAAGACATGAGTGTAGACCGTAGCATAATCTGCCACCTTTGGGAATGAAATCTTATGGTTCTACTTTTACCACTCATTTTGAGTAGGGTTATACCAACTTAAAAAGTTTCTCGTTTTATATCGGGTTGGGTGCAGATTTACGCATCCCATTCCGGTCGCTACTTCTACCCTTACTTGAATCTGAATAAGAATTAACATTGTAACTCAATCGTCTATGCAAGGTGCCTTATTGACTTATTAACTTTAAAGGTTTAGAAATCAATTGCTTGGTATAAGCCAAATTTACATCTGCTACTTTTTAGTTGACATTGTATGATTAACCAAAAAGTAAAATATTTATAGTTTTAAGGAAAAATTGATTCTAAAATTTTCACCTCAGTCTGATTTTCTAACAGTTTTACTTTTCAATTAATTAATAAAAATTCGAGCTTTGTAACTCATCATATTTTAACATACTTAATGGAATCTCTAAAAACTGTTTTGCAAGTTAAGTGTGTTTTTCTCTTTTTTATGATGTTTTTGGCTGGACAATGTCTTTGTCTTTGGCTGGCCATCTTTCAATATAGGTCATTAAATATGTGAAAAGAAGATGGTCGTAAAGATCAGATTTTTCTTAGTTAATTGAAAGGTAAAACTCTTAAAAAGAGGATATGCAAATGTGGGATTTTTAGAATCAATTTTCCTAGTTTAAATTGGTACTTTAGATAATATAGGCAGTATATGAGTACCATTAGATCGATCTTTTTTGTTGTGATAAAATATTACCAAATATTGTAAACAATGTTATACTGTTGTGCGACTAGAATTAATAAGTTTACGCAGGGTTTGATTTAGGATTTTCACTAATTCAGGTCAGATTTGAGGCTTGGTATCCATCAATAATATTTTTTGGGGCAAATATCAAATATTTATTAAACAAGAATGCTTTTTGTTACTCTTGCTTACTCAACAGATGAAAGAGATCCTGCTTCTTTCAAGACAATAGATTCAGATTATTTTATACAAATATGCAGGCTCCTATACCTATGTTAGGCTTCCCTGCACCAACTTCGGGGTTTATGTTACAGTAATATCTGGAGACTTGTTCAACGTAATGCATTTCCCCGTCATATTATATGACAAGAGTGCTCTCTAATTGAAATCGAATGTCCCATAATTTCCTGCCCATTGGACATGGTTGGCGTCGATCAAGTATCAAACATATCCTCAAACCTCTGCTTACCTTCTTCAGACCTTCAATTCAATGCAACTTCCTTGGACCGTCTCAATCTACATATGATCCACTCCAAGTAACTGATATAAATGCTGAGCTACTAATGATGTCTTAAGAAACACAATAAAAAAGATTTAAGTTGTGGGAAAATATATAAGGTAGGGATTGAGAATTTGTACTGTCAAAGGGAGAACTCCCATGATTGTCAACTAGGAATGAAAATTTGGGGACTGAGGTGAAATCATATTTGTAGTTGATATAAACAAATATTGATTGAGCTTTTCACTAAATTTCAGTTTATTAAATCTGTATTTGGTCATACATCTATGAGTGAAACACTAAATTTCAGCTTATTGTACGACTGGAAAATGAACTATACACAAGAGTAATCAACATTCTTCTTAACATTCAAATATATCACATTATCAACAAATGATGATATACAAATACTAAAAGCAACCCTTATGAAATGGAGTTGCTTAGATTTGTTCTGAATTAAGAAAAGACTGATCTTTTTTCAAATTAGCATAAGGAATTGTTTTAAGATAAATACTTTTCAATGGTCTCAATCAAAGATTTCTTAGGCACAGCACCAATAATACTGTCTTTCTTTTCTCCATTCTTGAAGAACAACACTGTTGGAATGCTCCTTATGTTGTACTGAGTAGCAATACTTGGTGCTTCATCTGTGTTCAGCTTGTAAACTGCAAGCTTCCCTGAGTATTCTTTCGCCAACTCGTCGATCACTGGAGCGATCAGCTTGCACGGTCCACACCATGGTGCCCAAAAGTCCACCATCACTGGGCTTTGGTTCTCCAGGACCAGCTCCTTCCAACTTGAGTCATTCACATCTTGGACTAGAAAAACATAACACCAACCAACAAAAGTGGAAATAGAAACTTCAATATTGCTGATAATTATTCTGTATTAAATTATGTGAAAACATACAATAAAATTAAATTGTAATACTTGTGCCAATTTTATCTTCACCCAAAATTTCCTGTTTCATTTCACTAAATATCATGCCTTTACCCTCACTGCATCATACCCTTTACTTAATATAGGGGTAACATTCTATTTCAGTTTCTGTATGCCCACACAGCCACACAGGTGTATATAAAGGAAGGTACACTTGAGTGATTCATTAGGCGGCGCACGCAGAATAATACACGGCCTTTCGTGTGGGTTTCTAGCTGCACTGTCAAAATGTACGAAAGACGCGTTGATCAATGTATGTTGATAATTTAATATTACAAGTTACAGCAGAAGTGGAATTGTGTACTGCGTACATAATTAAGCACATACGAAGTATATATGTTTTAAGCTAAATATCCAGATATGTAAAAGTATAAGCAGAAGAAAGCTAAGCAATAGCACAAAATTTATGCAAAATCTAGTGAAGGAAGACTATAAAGTAACCTTGCTTCACAGCTTCACTAGCTTTGCAAACAACGCTTGAGTTTCGGGATCGGCGAGGAGACAAGATTAAAGACGATGAAGCTTGGGAAGATGATGCTGGAAATGATCTCTTTAGGCCTCGGAAAGTCGGCAAATTAAGCTTGGAAGGAGGAAGGAGATGAGCATGAGGTTTAACAGCAACAGTTCCTACACTTGCTGATGTGCTCAACTGTAGACAGTTCTCTAAGGCCATGTTTGGCTTGGTATTTTGGGGTCAAACTTGCTATTTCTTCTCTGTTTACAATTAGTAGTGTGTTGGAAGTGCTGGTGTTAGACTTTTGTTAATGAAATGTGGATAACTTGAGAGAATTTCTGAGGTTCTTAGAATGATCAAATTCATGTGGATCACATTTGCTTGAGGCCCCTCTCCTTATTTCATTTTGCTGCAAGGACCACATGGTCATTCCATGCATGATGCAATGAAATATTTAGATGAGTCTAGTGAATCGGCATTGCTTAAAAACTAGTCTTCTAGATTATTAGGGGCATGGAAAAAATAACAAATACTATTGTATCCCAGTAAAAGTGATTCACCAATATAACAAAAGTTATCTCTCAACACAACATATGTCAATCTTTATCAAATTTAAGAGATAACTTTTGTTATATTAAAGGATCAAGTTTATTGGAAATGCAATAAATTTATTATGTCATGTGAGTATATAATATTTGTTATTAAGTATTGTAAGGACCACATGGTCATTCCATGCAATGAAACATTTAAATGAGGCTAATGAATAGGCATTGCCACAATACCGGTCTCCTAAATTATCAGGGCATGGAATAAAACTTATAATTTGTATGAGATGGACTTACAACAATTAATTATAGAATTGATTGTTGTTTTAAGCTTACTGTTTTTTTTTGGAAAACCAAAAACTAAAAACTAAAATAAAAACCACTAAAGTAGTTTTCAGTTTTTTTGTTGTCAGTTTTAAAGATTTACAAACCTACAACAAATTAAATATGACCAATTTTATACTACCTATGATTTGAAAAACCAAAAATTTAAAAAACTGACGAGTTGGTTTTCAAATTTATTATGAGTATGATTTGTTTTAGCTTCGTTAAGTATAATTACAAACTGAATGCTGAAATCTTAACCAAAAAAAAATTGATAGAGTGGGATAAGTGTTGAACAAGCTTTGGTTTCGAGTGTTGTGATGTAGAATGTTGGTTAATTATTTAACTTCGATTACATATTTGTGATCAGAACCAATTGATAATATTTATTATCATTGGTTTGATTCCAAGTTAACCTTTTTGTTTTTTAAGCAAAACTTTTGACTTTTCTGGTATAAATAAATAAATGCAATACTTTGAACTTTTTATTTGGTAGCATATCAAGTGTCAAATCAAAATAAAGTGTATTATAATGACTTTAAGTCCAAAACATCTATAATAGAAGATAAGTAGGACAAACCCTTAAATATATCCCTCAATCTTTTTTATTCTACTTACTATATGTGGGGAAAATTAAAATTAAAATTAATCATATATTGCTAATTATATAGAAGTCACGAATTATTATGTGAAATCTTATTAAATTCATGAATATAATACATTAAAAAATCAACTATATAAAATTTTAAGTAACACTCTATACCTAATTAAAGGTATAATTGGTCAAATACGTGCATTATATTGGAGTTAACGCTAATTGGCAAGTGAATAGAATAAAGGATAATGATTTTCCCGCCATATATTTGATTTATCTTAGTAATTATTTACATTTAATTATTCTGAGAAACTCTAATTTTGAGACAAGGATAGTTTATCAAAAATTTCCAAAATCCTCGAAGTTTTTTTTTTAATAACCCTTTTAATGTCTCCAAACATTTCAAATTATTCCCTCTGTCCTATAAAAAAGCCCCATTTCTATTTTTAGAGCCAAAGTTTAAAAAGTTTAACAATAAATTCTTATCATATTATAAAAAATAATATATTCAAGTGGAATATAGTTGGATGCATCTCTATATAATATTTTAGAATATCTAATTTTCATAATTTTTTTCCTTATGAATTTGAAGATAAAAACGTTTAAAATCGTGTTTTGAAAACCAAAAGTCAAAATGTAACTTTTTTTAGGAACAGAGGGAGTAACTTATAATATGCTTTATAAAGAAAATCACAATAATAGTTTAGTATGCCTTAATTCTAACATGGAATCAAAAAATTTGTTTTATGACATTTAAAAGTTACACCCAAACGCGTAAAGAAACTAACCCATAATTTGATTTTTATTTTTGCCACAACCTATTAATTAACCTTACTTCAACTTTCTGAAAACTGAAAATGATGCCTTACTGATCGCATAGTAACTTATGTTTATGTGGCCCATGGAAACAAGCAAGGCCCAACACTCTCATAGTTATGCAGTTATGCTCCCTGTTTCAACTCCGTTCTTCAGCCCCTCTCTTCTCCTTCCTCCTCCTTCACTCCCCTTCAAATTAATTCCCAGAAATTCACTCATGAATTCCGCTGAACCCATTAACAAAACCCCAATTTCTTCCGATGATCAATCCAACAACATCACTAACAACAATCCCAAAACTTATTTCGACATTTATGGACCTCAGGTAACCAAGACCTACCTATTTCAATATTATTTGATATTGAATCATATAATACAATTTATGGGTTGAATTAATTTGGAATTTTATTTTTCTTGGATTTTTAGGCAAGAGCTGAGGTTTTGCTCAATACCCCTGAAGCTAACTCCACTTTGAGCTTGGAAGTATGATTAATTATTTGTTTTGTTTATTTAACAAAGTTTGTATTTTTCGAATTGTTTTTTTTAATGTTTTGTTGATGGGGTTTTGAATTTGATTGCAGGATGTTCAAGGATTGGTAACATGGGTGCTTGCTGATGGGTATATGCCCCCTTGGGTTTTTATCAAAGTATGTGTCCGTTTGTGTGTTTATTTTACGATGTTCTCGGTTGCAAATTCGGGTTCTTGGTTTTTGGTTATGTATGATTTAAGGATTAGATTTTACGTATTCATGTTAATTAGTTGATTGGTGGATTCGATACTTGTCTAGAAAATTAGGATGACAATGTATTGAAGATGCTTGTAAATTTATGTTAATAAAAATTAGAAATCATTTGATTGCGCTTCGTGGAATGCGATGGATGCTAGAATGAAGACTTCAATCCTTATACCAAGTAATTTTTTGCTTGGGAGAAGGGAGGAGGGTGATGAAGATATCTCACTAGTGATTAGTGAACTAAAGTTTGAACCTTTTCCTGTCAAATGTGGCTGAATTAGATTTACCTTATAGCCTCATAGGCCCGGTGAATAATTATTTTATGGCTATATGTGGATTTTTAGGGAAGCTAGTATGATGACTTCAATTTTGACCACACTTTCTACTACAGAGTACCTTATATTTTGTTAGGTTAAAAGGGGAGGAAGATGCCAAGGACATCTCACCTGTGATTAGTGAATTGAACCTTTCCCTGCCAAATGTAGGTTGAGTTTTATTATTCATACAGCCTCATAGTCTATTAGCTGATTCAAATTTTTGATATAAGTTCCAGTTTCAATATCTGGTGCAGAAATCATTGCTTATTGCATTTGTGGTCTTAGCTGTCCTCGTTCACTGGTTTCTGGTACGAAGGTGGATTACTTATGAGTTTGGGCCTGCAATTTAATTGTCATGAGCTTGTTGAAATATGATGATTGAACTTATTATTTGAATGTGAAGAGTCAATACTGCATGTCCTTACCTCCATCTTAAGTCGTATAAAGAGAATAAAAAGCTTGGCCAGATTACTTATCAGTTTGAAATAAAGACACATAGCATATAAACTTAATTGCATTTGTTATTATTGCTGATTTATCAATTATGTGCTGCAGAACAAGCCCCTTATCCCGAAAGTGGCTCTTCTATACGTTCCAGGCCTTGATGCTGCATTATATATGTCACAAACAAAAAAATTAAGCAATTTGAAAAAGTGTTGTGGCAATCCTAGGGCAGTTCAGGCTTTAAGGTTGGCTGTGGTACTGATTCTGCTTTTATTTTGTTTTGATATCTTTATTTTGTTTACCTTCTAAGTGTTTGTTTTCTGTGCTAGCTGTTTATTAGATGGTATCCAGACAATTGATGCCCTTCTGACATGCAAGTTCAAAAGAAAACGAGATGAATCTGAGTTAGCCTTCAGGAAGCTGAACGAGTCCTCTCAAGGTATCCAAATTTTAATTGTCTCATAGTAATGTTAAGTCCACCTTTCAGCCTCCTTTAGCTGTTTCCCTTCATCCCTCGTTCTTTGTTCATTGTCCTTTTGAAACCTCCTGATTCTGAATTTGTTGTCGTGTAGTTTTTCACAATACATATGCATATGCTTTGTTTGGTGTCTTTCTTTATGGTGATAAACGTCCCATAGGATGTAAAACGTAAAAGGACTGCTGATTGAGCCAGAAGATATTGAAAGTGAGAACAAGTGTTCTCCATTTGTTGAAATCTTATTTTCTGAGGTATCCTTAAGACGTGCTATTCATGGATGTTATTGCCTGAATGGCTCAATCTGTACTATGTGAAGGTGCAAAAGACTTATATAAGCTGAACTGGTTAGCCGGTTTCAAATTTGGTTTCCAGCATGCTTGTCGGTCAGTACTTTGGAATAGTGTGTTTGGTGTGCACCAAGGTGCTGAAGCCCAGGGCACTGAGAATTGCAAGCTAGGCATTACCAATAAGAGCCCCTAAGGTCCACCTCACTTCGATGAGGCCTGTGCTTTTCTCTTTGCATCTAAGCTTTAGGATCCTTATCACATTAGCATGTATTGTTTTGTTTACAAACTCTGCTGTTGGATATAGAATCATGATGGCCCCTGTAGCTGTCTGTTCCAAGCCTGCTTTTGATAAGCCCTACACCATATTTACATGAAACTAAATGTATATGCTATAAATTTTTTTTTTTACTAAGCACCAGCTGTTGAAGCTAATCTAATCAATATACGCTGATTCTGGAGATGAAGCTGATATGCCAAACACAATGTATTTTAGGGGCATTTGAGTAGTAATTGGTTATTTGACCTCAATGTCACTAACAGACAATCTAAAGTGCGCACCCACATCTTTTGAATTAGAATTTTTTCTGTAATCTATGTAAGAGTTTTTTAAATCATCTAGAAGTGTGATTATGTGCTGTTTTTTATATTGTGTGTGCTGTGTAGCATGAAAGACTAGCAAGAAAATTATTACTGTTTTTGATGCTAAGATTTGTCTACAACTTCAGAAACTAGCTCTAGTCCAAACATTTTGTCCCTGCCAGAGCTTATGAAGGATTTACCATTCCCTTTCACCTATTATACTCTCACCACAAAACAGCTGGAGGACAATGGATATTGCTTCAATCAACCTGGTGAATCTCACTTTTTTTATCCATATGTCATGCCTTGTTTAAGCATTGCATTTTGATTGATTGCATTTTGTACATGATATAGGTTTCTGTTCTACTCGTCCTGCGCCTTCTGGGTCTTCTCCTTGTGAAATGTTAGCACTTGATTGCGAGATGGTAAGATTTGGCTTAGTTGTTTACTCTGTAACTTCATATAGCTTTTCCATTTTCTGAGGATTTAAATTCTATCATGAGCTTCCAGTTTTCATCCTATTAGTTTCTTTGACTAGTTCTACTTCTAAATGGGTGAAATTTACTCTGTATGAGGTAAAGTATATATTCCAAGCTGAACTGCTGGTCATAATCTCAAAGCATTTCCTGCTCCAATGTTGTTCTGTTCTATTTATGAATTAGGATTTCAATCACTTCTCTTCATGTTGGATAGAGCTTTGGGAATGACTATTCTAATCAGGTTTCAGAAATAAAACGAATGCTAATGTCTATCATTGAGATTCTTAGTGAATACTTTATAGTTTGTAGTCACTCTGGTCTAATACAATTTAATAATTATCGGATGAAGTTTTTATGCAGTGATATATCAGTGGAGGGGAAAGTGTTAATTGATGGAACTAGTGCTAACTTTACTAATTGGTTTAAAGTTATGAGGCCAAGGGGCTTTAGGGAATTAGATGTATTATGTTTGTTTTATCTTTGTTACATGTCATGCACTTAGTCATGTACTGTTAACAAAACTGCTTTTGGTAGCTGTTGAAGAATTTTTTTTTTTCCTTTATAGATCTGATATGCTTTACTTTAAGCTTTATTCTTGCACTAAGCTTCTGAATATGTTTATTATCTAGTGTATTACATGCAATGGATTCGAGCTGACAAGGGTGACCCTTGTAGATATTAAAGGTCAGGTGCGTCCTCAAAAGTATTTTTATGACCCACACATTTTAGCTACTTTCAGATCTTCTAATTGATAACAGTTAATGTCTCTATCAATATCAAATGTTGTTTATCTGATTGTACTAAGGAGTGATGATGGTGCATTCCATTTTCTTTTCTTTTATCTTACCTTATGGAGTCCCCTATTAATGTTTTATATTTCCAGGTCGTGTTGGACAAGTTGGTCAAGCCATCAAACCCTATTATTGATTACAACACAAGGTATTACTTCAGTAAAATCTACAAATTGTTGCTGTTTCTTATTTCTGTTTTTCTTTTGTATCTATGTTTTGTGGTATTTGCATAATTTAGTTCCAGAAGTGTGAGTTTCAGGTTTTTCTTTTGAATAAGTTATATCTAATCATTATCTCAAGTCCTGTCTTTTAATTGATATAGTTGTTTTATGTTTATTTTAGTTACAAAATTGAAAAAATAAGCTACACATTCCTCTTTACGAGAAAAAAGTTAGTCTAAAATCTAACGTTGGAGCTGCTTATGTCATTGACTAGGAGTAGCAATCTAAATCCTAATAATTGGAGTACTGTTCCGGACCTTCCAGTCAAGTTATCTTTGTCCTCTTAGTCTTACCTATTTCAGACAATCATTTGTTGGAAAGTGAAGATATGACCGCTTATTACAGCTTACTGCAGTTTCAAGTGATGGATGCACAGTTTTTAATTGAGATGAGATCACTTGAAAGTTGCTTGTGGTTATTAGGTTCCCTGAACTGATTTGTGTGAATCTGGGAGGAATGAAATTCTTAGAAGCATCTCTGTATATTGCATTCCTATACTTTGATACTGTCCATACGCTGTAAAACAAGATGAACTTAACTATGGCTGGTTTAAAGTTATATACTGTTTAACTTGCCTAATGGAGCCACAAAATGTTGTTATGGAGAGAACAGAAAATGACCAAAATGGATGAGGTTCTTGAAAATTGGTTGTGAATATGATATAAGTGGATAGCCAGTATTGAACTTCTCATACCTGGATGCCTTGACAAAATACAGGTCAAACCAATGTCCTACCTGATGATTTTTCCTTTGAATTTTGGATTAAGATTTGCTTCTTGGGCTTAATACCTAAAATCAAGAAGGAATTATAATTAGATACGGACAAGTCAGTGATTAGCAAACTTTCAAATACTTCCAAGAAAATACATCCAAAGTTTCCCTCATCACTACTCTGGAGTCACTAGCCCCACAAACCTGTAAGTTCAAAATTTTCACTTACATAGTAAGCTCATCATCCTTGTCATGGGGTAGCATTAGTTGCAGATGCAAAAATTATCAATAGATCATGGTGATTCAAGAGTATCATGAAGAGTAGAAAGATGAGATTGACAAGGAATATAAATGCCATAGACTTGTTCCATAAATGACTTTAATTTGAATGCCTCCCAGTGGCAAACCCTAAACAAGTGATGGCCGTTGTTGAGTTTGGCACTTGCTAATGCAGCAATCCTGAACTAGTGAAATGGTCTGTTTTTGAGTTTGACACTTGCTAATGCAGCAATTTCTCCAACAGAATCATGATCAATTGATCAAGATCACATTTACCTTTTGGAAAGATAGATCCTTTTCTCCAACACCCATTTCAAAAACTTGTAGAATGAGGCCATGCTTGGATTTGTCAAGACCAGAAGCCAACAAAAGCATACTTGTATGATACATGATGAGTGACTTCTGTCATTAGTGTGATGCTTCTCTTTTTTTTTATATTAATTTTTTATGCTTCTGTTAGTTGCTTTCCATGATTGATTTGTTTAGGTCCTCCATTAATTGCTTCCAATAAATGGTACTTTCGACAAGAACATGACCTTGTTATTTATATTTGGTTTCATTGCTACCTTTGTCTGGTCATGTTAAGTATTATATGAGTAAATGTAAGTTTATGAAGTGGAAGCTTAATGTACTTTTTCACTTTCATGTTCTGAAATATACTTAATTTTGTGAAATAATCTCAGTCAATCTGCTGATTTTTTTCTGGGCAAAATTATTTCAGATATAGTGGAATCACACCTGAAATGTTGATTGAGGTATCAACTAGTCTTGAGGACGTTCAGGTATGTTGTTTATTCCTTTTTTTTTTGTCATACCTGATGCTTTTTGTATCATCTGTTTTGTGGCTGATGTTGAGTTAATCTAAATGGTTTCCTGACTCAGGAAGAATTTTTAATGCTTGTTCATAAAGAGACAATTCTGATTGGACATTCTATGGAGAATGATTTGCTGGCATTAAAAGTATCACATGATTTAGTTGTTGATACTGCGGTATTATACAAGCATCCTCGTGGGGGCTCATATAAAACAGCTCTTCGAGTGCTTGCCAGAAGATTTCTTTCTAAAGAGATACAAGATTCAGAATGTGGCCATGACAGCATAGAGGATGCTAGGACTGCTATGGAACTGGCTTTGCTAAAGTTTAAAAATGGCAAGTAAATCTTAATCATTTTTGCCATCTTGTATTAATATTTGCAAGAAGCTGGTGATGGTTGGTTGTGAACCTCAATTTTGGGTGGATTTTGGCCTTAGGCTTTTTAATGTTGTTCAACTGCCAAAATACTTGTTTAGTAAATGGCTTATGGGCTGGATGAAAAGCCAAAATGAAAATAAACTACTCCCTCTAGCTTTTGGAATGGATTTTGGCTTTTTTAGAACCAAATGATCCTTTTATTATATAACAAGAAATTAGAACAAATAATGTTGGAGCCTTGGAGGATAATAATCTGAAAAAGTATTTGTGTGGAATCTCTTGCTGTATTATGGAAGATTCTCAACAGTCTACGTGAGAAAGACATGGTATCTTGACTAAGACATGGAATAGTTATTTGCTCATGAGTATTTATGTGACATTTCTTGGGAAAACTGCTTACAGAATTATAGCACTTTGTCTTGGTAAAGATATGGTATCCAGACTTATAAACTGCAACAAGGCTTGTCCAAAGTCATGCTTTGAAGACATGGAATGTTGGTTCTTTGCTGTATAAGTTGTTTCATTCGCATTAACTGACCTGTCTTTTCTGTTTGTGTATTCTGCCTTTGTGCAAGCAGTGTAAAGAGTTTTCTTGTTTCTAACACATACTTCTATGTTTTCTGATTTTAGGGCCTGATTTTGGCTCACCTCGACAGTTTTTGCGGAAGAAGCTTCTGAATGTGTTAAGTGAATCTGGCAAAACATCATCATTCATTGATCATGTTTCAATTGTTAAGCGTTATGCTTCTGGGGAATGCCATGCTTTTCCTGTCTCATCCGATGATGAAGCACTATCTAAAGCTTTTAAAGAGGTATTTATTATTTGATATTAAATGTGGTGCCTTCTCTTTTATAACTCTGGCATGTAGAACTGTTATATTGAGTAATCTTATTTGTGTTTCCAGGTAAAAAATGACAAGGTGCACTTCGTGTGGACTCAGTTCTCAGAAATAAATTCCTATTTTAAAAAACAAGCAAATGATGATGAGAAATTTAATGCACGGCTTGCAGAGTGGATTGGGTTTCTTACTTGTCAAAATAAGTCTTCTGCAAGAAAGGGAATAAAGTTTAGTGTACCATCAACGCTCAAAGAGATCCTGACCCGTACAGATTCCAGAATTTACAAGCTGTATTCAAATTTACCAACAAATAGTATGCTTATTGTATTTACCGGTCAGGGAGACACAGCAGCGATCCACAGGTAAACCTTCTTGACAGCAGATAAACTATATAAGACCTCCTTCCTTGCTTCTTTCTATCATGTGTCATTTAACTTTGGCATATGACAAGTCCACATGTTCCAGCTAATAAACATATGTATGATTGTAAGTGCTTATTTTTTGGATGTTGTGTTGAAATAGGGTTTTTGAAATAATAAGAGATCAGTGTAATTTCTGGAGAACTAAAATGATTTCAGTATTAATAGGAAGTCTGGTTATACTGATCTGATGGCATTATTACCTGGTTCTTTGACAGACATTTTTCTATTAGAACTGCTTGTGATAATTTTTTGAGTTCATACCCTGGATGCTTATTCCTATTTTGAGTCTTCCTTCTACCTTTATTTTCTCTTCCTATTTTCAACTTTAGTAGTTGTACCATTAAGTCTAGTGACTCTCATGAGGCTCTCAGTACTGCTTAGTGTGAGGTTAGCCTTGCATATCCTTATCCCATTTGACTAGATTGGAGTAAGCTTCTCAGAATGTCTCTCAGTGTGTCAGCAGTTGCCTCATCCCCTCTGACATGGCTCTAGAGAGGGTGACAAAGCCCAAAAGCGTATAGAACAATTTGAGGACCTTTATAAGAAACCATAACCAAATCTTTCTCTTAATTGTTAGCTTACTTAGCAGTTAATGACTTCTTGCCTTAAAGCTGCTTTTCACTTCAGCAATCGTTTCTTCTGTTAGCTGACTCCATCTGGTTTTTGTTACTCCTTAGCTACAAATATGCTTTACTAATATACTCCTCTGATCACATCCTTCACATTGACATTCAACTGCTGATGCTGTCATGACATGCATGCCCCCCCCCAAAAAAAAAAAGTTAAAAAAATACACACACACTTAGATTAGTGTGGAGAATCTGGACAGTGCTCCACCTGTGACTTTCATGATACTTTGTAATTGTAAGATTGCTAGTTCTTTCTTTGCTGTATTGGCAAAAACCTAACCTTATAAATTTTGAGAGTAAAAGATGATGCAACACAGCCAATTGATGCGGAATTGTATAATCAGTTATGCCTTCTTCATGTTTCCTTTCTGCTCAAAGCATCCTGTGCGCTTTATCTCACAAGTCTCTCTCATTATTCAAAGCCAAGTTTCTTCCAACAATACTCCTATTCTCCTCTTTTTCCTTTGGCAGATACTTAATCCCTATATATAGGATCTAACTACCATTCCAACTAGGAGTAAGTGACTAATAAATATCTAGAATAGTCCTCTTGTAGATTGAGGATTATCTCATATTTACCTGATTACATTGCAGCAAACCTGATACAAACCCATAAATAAAAATCCAGATTGAGATGACTCACACAGCATAACTTACTTAAATTCCATTTGTTGTCCTCCATCCTCATCATGGGCTGCCTATAGTGAACTTCACCTGGATTTGCTGCTTACTCTGTAGTGCTAGTGTGCCAGAACTTGATAAATGGGCTTGGGTTCCCTTTCATTGCAATTCTTTTGCCTCTGGATATTGGCAAACTTGTGTCCATCACTGCATATATGCTATGTGATGATCTTCACTCATATCAACAACATTTGCACGTTTGCTGCTTCTGTCAACCAATAATAATCACTGAAACAAGTTAACCCCACTTTTCTTCAACAGTTTCTTCCGCGCTCTTTAAAACTCACATTTTGAGCCAGCCTATGACTGGTGAATTTTCCATGTATGACCATAAGAGGATGGTTGTTATGGAATCTTATTAAAATGGCAATTATATTGTATGATACTTAGGAATCGGTGAGAAATGCTCTTTGAAACTGCTAAACCTTACTCAAAGTCCTTTATGCTATGTTTTAGATTTACTGAGAAGTTGCCCCTCATTGCCTCATTGGATGTTCTTCTTGTGTTGCTGTTGATTTCTTTTGTTGACAAACTTCTGCATTTTGTTTTGGCAGATTACGAAAGATGCTGACTGAAGAAACCAAAACCGAAGTATGCCGTGAAAAACTGGTAAAGGTCTTGGAAGAGCTCCAAGCTCAAGCAGAAGTAGGCCTTTGTTTTGTTGGCATAAAACATTGATGTGTAATTCTTAAACTGGATGCTCCACATAATCTGTACCAATGTAGAAAGGGGAAAAAGTAGAATGTTGTGCATAGGAGAGAGTTATATTAGTTTGTACTTTGTACAATTCAATTTTAACACAAGTTACATCCCCTCAAAGATTTAGTTGACTTTCAGGCTTTTACTTTCCGAATTACCTATTTTACATAGAAGATCAATTATGCACCTCAACCTGAATCATGTGCATTACTAGAATATATTGTGTCCGCCTTTGCAAAGGGTAGAATAATGCATCGGATTATATAATGCCTTTGCCAAAAATAAAGGCAATAGAGCACAATTATCATCGGATTATATAATGGATCCATCTTCAAATCCTACAGGCAACCAAATAAATATGTGCACCTTCACCACCTTTGTAAAGGGAAATTTTTTGAGGATTTTCATAATGTATGTTTTAAATAAAGGTTGAAGAATCAATAGAAGAAGAATATAGGATCAAATATACTCTAAAAGGGGGGTTGAATAGAGTATGACTGTTTTTCGCAGTTGGGATCTCAAAGCCTTGAGATGAGGGCGAAATTGAAACTTTAAGAACAACTGAATATCAAGGTCTTGAAATATATTTCAAAGGTTGTTTTTGAACTTTGATTTCGCTGTAGCTATTTTAATTATTTAAACAAAATAGATAAAAACGTAAGTATGAAAAACAAATAAATAAGAGAGACAAGACACGAGAATTTGTTACGAAGTTCGGCAATTTGCCTACGTCTCCGCCTAAGGTGTCCAACCTGTAGGATTTAACTCCTTTTATTTCTTCCTTTAGAGACCTAAAGCAATCCTAGAAGATCTCACACCTATCTTCTACTCGGTAGCTTCCCTTGCTACACCTTAGCGTCTTAGATCCTAGAAATAAAAAGATTTCTCACTTTTTTGGATACTTTTGAGTATTATAATTTTACTCGAAGTATATCACTCTTTCTTTTTATCACACTCTTTTAAACACTTGATATACTTTTTCTTTTCTTTTCTCTCAATCTAAAATACAATGAAAATAGTAAGGAGCTAGAGAGAAAAATATTTTGCTGAGCTTGATAGAATTTTACACGAGTATGCTTGTACATTTTTCTTTCAACTTCAGCTACTATTTATAGGAGAGTTGGACACATAGCCATTGCACTTGAAATGTTGTTGGAGAACTTTCAGCTTTTGAAAAGTTATTGTTGACCCATTTAAATAACCCACAAAATATGCAACAAAAAATTCTTCAAGCTTCCAAGTCTTCACAAGCGCACATCCTTCTCCACAAAATAAGGACCAACATCTTTGCACTTTTTCAGCAAATGGGAATAGAAAAATAATGGCTTTCAATCTTTTCATGAATCAAGGAGGTTGTTGGACAAGTTAGGCACATGCTTTTATTCAACTACTTTTTTAATATTAAAATTAGACTTGGTCTTTTCAACAATAGTCAATCCCATGAATTTAGGAAAGTTATTTTCCACGCATTGTAGTCCATGTAGGAATGTATCATTATTAGAGAGAATTTGCCTTTGCCTTGCTTTGCTTTTTAGACCATGCAACCCATGCACAATATAATAAAATAATATCCTTGCTTTATTTTCATGCCCTTGATATGGACCAACCTTTTTAACTTCCATCATAAATAAAAACATTAGTAGCAATCATCAAGGTGGAGTCATCAAAGGGTATATGAAACATTTAATGTACCACATAAGTACTAGGGATATATTCCATATGTTTAAATGTGTAGGTAATTTATAAAATTTTAAACCTTCGGAAAACCCCATATAATAATATCCTAATATCGATCACAATAGTGGAAATTGGGTAGGTTTAAGTCTCCTAATCAAGTTGATTTACTAACAATAGCCCTTTAATTTCTATTATTCAAACGTTAAGTAGAGAATTACTACATGATAATTCATACATGAATTCCAGTTTTTTTTTCCAGTCCATCATCAGGAATAATTACTACGGTACAAGACTAGAAAACATATAAAGCTATAGTTGACCCTAAAAAGTAAGCTTTTGTTCCAAGTATTTTTTCATAGTATTTCGCGTCCAAAGTGTTATATATTAGGAGGCTATGCTATTGAAGACCACAAAAGACCCCTTAACCATCAAAGAGGTGGCCCAATGCATTGCAAACATGGTGGAAAGTCAACAGGAAAAACATACTTATTTTAGTATGATATTTTGAGGCATTGACTTTAGTTGACTTTTCCTGAGTTGGAAGCTTTCTACTTTGAGAAACTTTCTACTTTGGGAAAGTAGTAGTTCGGGAGAATTGAATTCTACTTAAAATAGAAGTAGGGAGTAAATAAAACGTTTTGAACCCATAAAGGTTTGAACTTTAGGAGTAGGGCTTGAATCCGGGCTTGGTCAAAGTTGTTCTAAAGTTGGTTAAAGCTTGGTCAATTTGAGAGTCAAAGCTTGGTCAATTTGAGAGTCAAAGGTTGACCAAGGAGGTTGAAGTGGCATGGGAAATTAAAGAGTTTTGATGAATCTTGATGACTTGAAGAGTTGGATATGACAAGAAGATTTGAAGATAAACACGCCTAAGAGAACAAACCTGTTTAACTTCTTCTAGGATAATGCAGATAGAGTTTAATTTGTTAGCTAGTCTTATCTTTTGAGTCTTTTCAATTATTATGTAACTACAAGTAGCCTATCATAGGAATTTTGGATTTCAAGCTTAATTATCCTAGGAAGTTTGATTATTAAATGTTTCTAGTTAAGCTTATCTTAGGGAATTTTGTATATCTTGAAACCCTAGTCAGTAACTTAGGATTCTAAGCTAGTATTTCAATTATTTATGCTTCTTATAAACCTATGACCATCCTACTATATAAAGGGGGTCATTTACATTGAATGAAATCAGATTTTGAAGTTTAAACACACGTGTCTTTGTGACATTTTGAATTCTCTAAGTTTTTGGATTAAAACTTGGTTTATTCATTCCTTTACTAGCCTAATTATTTGTTGGTGAATTAGGTGGTGTTCTTAGGAGACTTTTTGGATTCATTGGTGGTGTATCTGTATCCAATCAATCCTTAAAGATAGCCAACTCATTTATCCTTTTTATTTCATCCAAATTCACGCATAACATCAGAAAAACGAACCAAAACACTTCATTTGCTTTTCTCGTTTTATGCGGATGTTCTTGAGAGTAAGTCTTGGACTTTGAAGCTTGTATTTTTCGATTTGTATATTTAAAAATACAACACAAATAATATCAATTGGTAAGAAGTACATATGGGAATAAAAATAAACAAGAAACATATGATTGATAGAAAAGCAAAATCAGAAAATTGGACGACCAAAAAAATTTTATGTTCATTATGAACTGCTTAGAAAAAAAGGCGAAGCAAACCTTGCCTCAGTAACCACCACATATATGCAGTTCGCTACACAACTAAAGATCACAGAATAATATACAAACTCTTATTGCTAGGTCCATAAGTTACACAAACCTGTCTGTTAGGAGTGAACACTCAAACTAGAAGCATAATTAACTCATAAATCACTTCCAAGCTGATGCAACAACCAAGCTTTTATCTTCCCATCCAAAATGAAGCACATCCATTACCTCGTTCAACTTGTACCTGTTGCAATACTGTGTAACAATAAGCTCGCGGATCATATCGCTCACACTTTGCCTCAATGAGCATGATCTGAAACCTGCCATTAGCATCCTCGCCCTCCATTTTCCAGCGACCTCATAACGCTCGATCCTCTCTTCCCCTTCACAAGCAATGACATTCACAATATCCCGTGCCAAACATTGTTTCTCAACATTAATTCTTTCCTGGCTTTCTCTAGGAAGAGTGGCATCGAGAGACTCAAAAACTGCAAAGTAATAATTGTAAGCCTCAGAAAACCTGGAGAGAAAGGGGGTGGTGTTTGTGTTCACATCCTGTTCAACAATGGTTACCAGCTTTGGGTTTAAGCTTTTAACCATTCGCAGTAGTTGGTCACGAAGATTGATTGTAGACACACTTTCATCAGGCATGTGGTGAAGCAGGAAAGCAAAATTTACCACTAGGGCTTCCCCAGCTCTGCAATCTAACATTTCTGGGGTAACCAGAGGTGTTCTCGATGGCAATGCTTTAAACTCGAAGGGCAAACCTTCAAGTTCGGCCAAAACCTCAAGCCTTTGCCCTATGTTTTTTAGGCCACCAATTGGGCGCTGAACTGATTCAGGATCATCAACCCCTGTTAATCTCAAATGGATAGACTTCCCACGTAGTTTAGCAAGCGATCGTATGAGGTTTATGTATTGGTTTCCTTGATTAATGTCGAAATCAATAAGGTGTACCTTCTTTTCATACTTAATTGCCTCCAAAATTGCTTCGTTCGCAGCCATAAAACCAAACTTGAAACATGGACAAACCTCAAAGAGTACTTGCATAGCTGCAAGCTTGTCAAGAGAAGGTGGCTCTTTGCACCTAAGAGCTTTATAAAGAACTCTCCCCGATGAAGCTAACCGAGCAGCGAGGCCTTCTACCATGTATGCTGCAATCCTCTGTGATGGTTCCCCTTGAATTGAAACCATATGTCTTAACTCATTGATCAGTGATGCAGCTTGCTCGAAATTTCCCTCTGATATATTAGAAGCACAATCAAAGAGCTTCTGTTTAGTAGTATGAGAAGAAGGTAGCACTTCATCCTTGCTGCTAATACTGCTTAAGTTGGAAGATTCTGAAGAAGTGGACTCCTTAGGGGAGTCGTGGAACATCGTGTTCCTCAATGGCCCAGACCAAACGTCGTCAATCTCCATGCTAGTACCAGGACCAGTTACAACCTCATCCACTCCGTCTTCCTCATCATCGAGGAGGGCATGCTCCAGTTCTTGAAGCTTTAGCTTCACCATACCTTCATCATATTCAACTGCCTCTGGACTTTGACTTATAACGTATTCCAGTTTATAGTTTTGGTATGAGGAGTCAAACTGGATTGGAGAGGAGCTAGGAGGGTGGATAAGCTCTTCTGAGGGAGAATTAATGAAGAACTGCGGATCATAACTCGGACTGTTAAAAGGTTCTGTAATGTACTTGATCTTGAGTTTTTCAGAGCCATATAACTGAGTAGACAAACCAGAGCTCTTACTACCACCCTGCAGCGCATAGAGCCTCGGGCCTCTATATGTTGTTGACATATCTGCTGACCAAACTAAAGTTATGATCAAAGTTCTAGATTATTCTTCCAAGTACAGTTGTTTAGAGGTCAAAACAATACAAATCTCCCGGTATATATGATCAGTTTTCTGGATGCCAAATGCCGTTTTCAAGTTGACCAAGTATTGTTGCAATAATCATGTTGCTCTTCAAGGTTTCCTATTATCTAAACAAAAGAATAAAAAACAAAAAAGAAGTGAACAGCAAAAGGGTTAATACTTCTGGCAACTTGAATAAATATTTGGCAATAAGCAACTGGAAACAATTAAAAACCATTCTAAGAAGTAGAATCTAGTCCAGATTTACTGATTTGGTCTCTCCAACAACGATAGATATATTAAATAATACTCGAACAAAGGATGTAAACAGTAACAACATCAATAAATCACTGACATTAAGTTAAAGCACCTCACAGAAAATGATATAGCCACGCAAGGAATGATCAGATAAATATTTCCACCATTGGAACAATTCAAGAACAGCGAGCACCTCCATGGGCAATCTCCAAACACTAAGATTTCAATTGGAGGCTTGCAACCATATCTCTTGACAAATGACACTTCTATAGTATGGTTACCACTTATCAGTTTGATTACATGCACTATATGCTACTCAGACTCTTCGTTGTAGCACAAGTATGAAATACCCGAGTTAGAGTTGGATCCTCCACACCAGGAGAGGAACAATTTATGTACTCCAAATCACTTGAATATATCGTAGAAAACACAAATCCCACAAAAAAATGGTTGCTTAATCGAAAATGTTTTTATCTACAAATTACCAAACAATACAAGGCAATGAACAATCAGAACAAACAAGGCGTAAGAAAGACACTACCACTTGCTATTATCATTGAGAACAAGTAATTAAGCACATACCAAAAACTTGCAAGATGGATATCCTGAAACCCAACAAATCAACCAAATAATTGCTATCACAATACCCTGCAAACCCAAAAAGACTAGCATTCAAGGATTGACTTTTCATGAAACTGAAGCAGCACAAGAACTCACCAAAAATGCTGACATAACCAATACCTGGGGATTGACACAAGCAGATTTATCCAAAAACAGAGTTCTTAGCTTGAAAAAAAATGGACCAAATCATGCGAACAAAGTTTGACAGAATGAATAAAAAAGGAAATAACAGCAATAATTAGTCAAATACAGCATGAAATTATAAATGAAATGAAATTAAAATAAAGGTATACCTGGGAGTAAGTAAAGATCACAAGAACAGAGGGTACCCTGCAACACAATAGCAAAACCCCAGATACGAGATAAGCCTAAGAAAATTTAGATTGTATTGTCAACAAATTTTGGCCAAAAATTACAATTACAAGACACAAACCCCCCAACACAAATTGACCAATAAACAGTATAATTCACCTTAAATAAGTCAGAAAAGTTGAGGTTGTTAGGTATGCTAAGATAAAAATTCAAGTAACAAAAAATCAAAACTTTGATGTATTAAAACTTTTTATTATGATTAGAGTATACTCTAAAGATAAGATTTTTTTTAAAATCCAGTTCAAATAATTATTAATAGAGAATAACCCAATTGGTTAAATATGATAACGAAATGAAATCTTCTGGACTTGTAAGGTAAAGTGGGGAAGAAAGTGGGGATGAGAAATTGATTGCCCAAAACTTTTATATGTTATGCGAATAAAAACTACACATCTGTCTTATTTAATTATAGAATATTTTATATACTATTTTTACTTATTTTTTACCACATATTATTATTAAGTAAAAATAAATAAATAAATGATACTAAAAATTACAATTTAAACTCTTATCCTTTACTCCGCCGCCGTCTTCAATGGATGGTAGGGTGAATATAATTGAGAGAAAATTAGTAAATTGTAAATAAAAGTGTTAAAATTAAGTAGTTTTTTATTGGCGAATGCATCAGCAAACATTAAAAATAAGTAATAAATATTGTATATTTTATAGTAAATATATGACATATGATGATTATTTGTTTACATAATTAAATTCACGTTTCCTACTTAAAAAAAAACCGTTTTTTTGGGGGAAGGGGGGTGTTTGTGGGTTGTTGTGAAAGTCCTACTTTCCACATTGGTTAATCAAGACCTTTGAATTGTGAATGGACGGAAGATGGTTAATCCACTAATCCATTAAAGTTTATCCGATTAGTGTTATGGTAAGGTACAACTGTATTAGGGAATTATTCCCATTTGTTGAAACCTATTGGGTACGAATCTTTATTGAATAACTCATTATTAGGAATAAGATCATTTATGAAATAAAATTTATTGTAATATTAAAAAAATTAGAGAAATGGGATAAATTAGGAATGTTTTATACATTTTGAAAAATGTAGTCAAATATTAGAAATCAACTATAAGATTTTAAATCACGGAAAGATAACTCATCACGGCACCTAAGAATCTAGGAACCTTTACAAGCTTTACTTTCTAACAATATATTCTTAGCCCAATTGAAAAGCTAGACTTATGAATGGTTTATTAAAACCGGACTTGATTCGGATATACCTTTTATCGTATACACTTTAAATTTATCAATTCCTATCCTAATGACCCAACATTTAAACCACTAGTTATCTTATTTACTGTCATGTCCATTGCTATATTATTGGCATCACACGAAGATATATAACAAAGTTATGGGCTCTGGAGTATGAACTTCGTGCGTGACACAAACTCTTTGCATATTACACAAATTATTTGCATATTACGCAACTCTAAATTCACTAATTTGTTCTTGATCGATAATCGTATATTTAGAGGGGCGCAAAAGGGGTTGCATCTTATGTAATCTTACGTTGTATTTTACTTGGTTTCCACCTATTTGACTAATTTTTACTTTTTTATATATAAATATAAATATAGGTCTTTTCAACTATCCTTTTTTCATGTTTAACACCCAATAAACTCAATTTTCTTCTTAAAAACCCCGATTCTCTCTCTAAATCCCTCAAAATCGATCTAATCTCCATCAACCAACTTTCATCATTTAACCTTATAATTTTCAAGGCACTTTCCTACTCTCTAAAAGACCTAATCAATCTTAAGGCATGTTCTCTAATTTATATTAGACCCATGTAATTGCTTATTGATTTTATAGCCATGTAAATATTCTCATGGTTGTACTTAATCATAATTTATGTATTTATTGCAAGTTATGATTTATGTTTTTATTGCACATTGTGATCTATGTTTTACGCTTTAGATCATGTTAACTTCATTTTTTTTATTTTTATTATTTATTTGTCTCACCTTTATTTATTGTATTAATCATCTATATTTGAAGACTAAATTAAATAATTATTGGCAACCTGTTACTCTGTTAGGTACCTTGAACATTATTCTCTAATGAAGTGATCACCAAATTATTAGACTTTTTTATATTCTCTAAAATTTTAATACTACGTAGATTTTTAGTTTTTGTTATCTTAAGGCTTTTTTAATAATATTGCTTGTGTAAGTCTTGGAAAATAATGATTATGATTGAATTGATGTAGAATCACCTTATAGTTGAATTAAGACTCACTACCTAGTTCATATCCCATCCTCAAATCCAACTTTGGTTTAAGACCATCGATGGAATTATGTCTCTTAAGGGTTTATAACAAGGAATTAGAAAATCTATGCTATAGATATGTTTTTTATGGCTCTTTAATTTATCCCTATATGTTGAATCTTTGGTGAAGGTTTATGAGTATTTCTTTAAAGATTTATTGTGTGACTCTTAACTTAACCCTCTCTAAGAGTCAGCCATGCAACCTCCATGTATCATACATGTTCTCATGAGTGATATCGTTTGTAGGAAAAATTGATGCCTACACGTTGACTTTAAACATCCACCCATTTGGTTTTCAAAACATCTATAAATGGAATTCTAAACTCGCTTTTGGAGACGAAACATACGTTATTAATCGGTTTCAATGCTCCTCATATGACCATAATCAACATCCAATACCTTTGTTTTAATTTCAAATATTTTAGAAAATATCTAAAAAAGTGTATAACCTTTGAATTTATATCATTTCAACAATAAGCCAACAACTTGATTTTTTTTTTACCATGAGTCTTATATTTTGGCATCAAGAGAAATTACAACCATCTATTTGAATCTCAACATCAATTTCAATCGATTTCCAAAACTCATATAATTAGGTCATAAACTTGCTTTAGGGGAGGGGCTTTACGAGTTAAATATAATATATTGAATAGTTTAAACCTCTTCATATAAACATAAGTAACATATAGTTTCTTTATTTCAATTTTAAATTTTTTTATAAATATCTCAACAATAATGTACAAAACCTTTAAACAATGTACAATAACCGGTGAGAAAACACGTTAATATGGTTGTCGTGTGTAATGCAGTTATAATATATCCTAGGAGTTTTTCAAACCCTCTACTTTGCTTCTAAACCTTCAATTCAACTGATTTCCAAAACTCCTATAGCTAGATCATAAACTCGTTTTTAACGCCTTTGAAGACCGAAAATAAGACATTGATGGTTCAAATGTCTTCATATGACCCTAGGATGCATCAAATACCTTAATTTCAATTTTGAATACTTTTCGACAAATTCTCAAAAACAATGTATAAACCTTCAAGATTCAATCATTGTGCACAGTTTCAAAACTAGTGAGAGAACGCATTAACATGCTTACCATGGTTTGATATGATCATATTGATGTGATTGAAAGCATCTATGTACTACAACCTAAATTCATTTTTCGGGTATTTAGGGATCAAACATTATGTATAAAATGGTTTCAAATTACCTCATATGATCCTAAAAAAATATCTAATACCATTACTTTAACTTAAAGAAAAATTTAAAAGTATCTATAAATAATGTATAATAACCTTTAAAATTTTTGGACAGTTCAAACCTAGTGAGAAGACACTTAATATGCTTATAATTTGTCTTATAAGGTCATAACATACCTTAAGGTGAGTGAAACCATCTAAAATTATCCTAAAACTCATTTCAAACAACTTTAAAACTCCTTTAATAATCTCTTCATATGACTGATATCTAGTACATTTATTCCGATTTTGAATATTTTCAAAAATATCTCAAAAATAATTTATAATAATATTTATAATTTGATCATTAATTGGTGAGAGAATACCTTATATATGCTTACCATAATATTAATTGAAATAATCTATTTTGACTTACAAATACTCATTTCTAATGATCTCTAAAACTCCTATAATTTAGTCGAAAATTCATTCTTAAGGTCTTTGGAGGTCGAATAGAAGGCATTGAATGGTTTCAAACCTTTTCATATGACCTAAGAGATATCCTATACTTAATTTTAATTTTGAAAATATCTCAAAATTAATGAATAATAACCTGTAAAATTCAAACATATTTGAGAATTTCGGACCTAGTAAAGAACACCTCCATAAGCTTACCATGAATCTAATAGGATCATATTAGGCCTTATGAATAGTTATGATAAACAAAAAGATAATTAATAGTTTAGTTTCCTTATTAATAGTTGTAAACTTGTAATTCAACCATGTTAGTTTAGTTTAGTTCCTTTATGAGATGTTAGTTTAATTTTCTTATTAATAGTTATAATAAATAAAAATGATAATTATTTTCTTTTCCTATATAAAGCTCCTTATATACACTCGAAAAGATCCTCTTTTACATGTCTATAGTTGAACTTATAAGATACAAAAGCATTAAGTTTTTATTTATCTAAGTTATGTTTATCATTTGATGGTGTGTCATGCTACATGGAAGACAAGGTAGTTTTAGATAATAATTCGTTTGACCCCCTAACAATGTCTCATGTTGTAATGTGTCGTAATATTTGTCGAGTGAAGAAAAACTATGTACTAAGTAACTGCAAGAAGTAAAAAGAAAATTAGCTCAATCAAAAACTTAACAGAATTCCTAAAAAAAACGTAAAAGAAGATGACTTGTTAAATATGTTAAGTGTTGTGGTCTAAACAACTCCGTATTTAAGATCTCAAATAGGACTATGAACCTAGATGCACAATGCTCACTGTGCACTTGGTGCAAAACGCAATGAATTTACAAATAAAATATAGCATTATTTTCATTTGGAGAAACGTAATAAACATTTCGTTTATAGGAAATGAATATTGGAAGTTTTAATGATCAGTCCAATTCATTATTTTCTAGTAGAAGTCATCATTAATGCTTTGTAATTTGCGTTATTAATGCTTTTGAAATTCTATTATTTTTGCATTGGGAATAAGATACGTACATAAATTTGAGATTCTTTTTAAATCTAAATAATTGTTCATTTTAGGATTTTATACACTTACACAGATTTCGAAATCATCATATACATTTCTTAATATGTAAATGTACATTACTTACAAAGAAAATGTTCATTGTAAAATCATATAATATGCATTCGAGTAGATATGATTACATTATGCATACTCAAAATAGAAATCATATCACAAAAATTTGTTATTGTTAAATGAACATTATGTATTATAGTAATGAATATTATGTATTAAAAAATGGATATTATGTATTATTAAAATGAACATAGAACATTCGTGCAACAAGATTTTTTTAAAATGAACAGTATGTATTATTAAAATAAATATTATGTATTATTAAAATGAACATTGGAAGTTAAATGATCAGTTCAATTCATTATTTTCTAATACAAGTCATCATAATGCTTCGTAATTTGCATCATTAATGCTTTTGAGATTTTATTATTTTTGCATTCGGAATAAGATATGTACAGAACTTTGAAATTCTTTTTAAATCTGAATAAATTTTTATTTTAGAATTTTTATAAAAGCACACATATTTCAAAATTGTCATTTATATTTCTTAATACGTAAATGTACATTACTTACAAATGAAAATTTCATTGTAAAATCATATAATGTACGTTCGAGTAGATATAATTACATTATGCGTACTCAAAATTGAAATGTACATGTCACAAAGATTTGTTATTGCTAAATAAACATTATGTATTATAGAAATGAATATTATATATTATTAAAATGAACATTATATATTATAGAAATGAATATTATATATTATTAAAATGAACATTATATATTATAGAAATGAATATTATATATTATTAAAATGAAAATTATGTATTATTAAAATGAACATTCGTGCAACAACATTTTTATTGAAATAAACATTATGTATAATTAAAATGAACATTATGTATTATTAAAATGAATATTATGTATCACTGGAATGAACAATAAATGTATTTTTAATGATCTGTACACAACGATTGCATCATTAATAGCACAACATCATTATTGTTTCGTAATTTGTATCATTAATGCTCTCAATTTGCAATGATAAAGTCAATGAAATTCTATTATTTTTATTTAATATTGACTGATATTGGGTAGCCAATAGTAATCATTATAGTTTTATGGGGGAACTTTTAAACTTCCAATGTTCATTTCTTGTAAACGAAATGTTAATTTCGTTACCTTATGCAAAAAAAAGCAGCATTTTATGTGCAAATTCCTTGCTTTTTGCACTAGATGCACAATGAGTACTGTGTACCCGGGTGCATAGTCCAACCATTGATTTAAGATGATACCTAAAGTTGGACTTTATCATCTTTTAATTTGTTGGTATTATACAATAGTTTTTTTGTTGGATTGTTGGTTAATTTTTTACATTTAATTTTAGAGATTTTTGTGTTCGAATTCTTGTAACAATAATTTTTTTAATTAAAAAATTCACATTAAATTAGAACTTTTTTTAAAGAGAAGAGTACCATGCTACACATAAATGTTCTTAAGAACGCTTAGCATAGAGGGAAGTACTACATTACACAAAATATTTTTAGGAACACCATTAAATATATTATGTAGATAGATTTAGGGAGTCCATGATTGTAGGTTTTGAGTTTAATGGCAAATAATGCCACATGTAAAATAAAAAAATAAAAAATACTCCACAGTTATTTTGCACCATATCCAATACTATAGCCAAAACAAGCCAAAAACAATCTGTTTGACTGTTCCTAATAGTAAACAAGTGGTGTGGTGTGGTGTGATTGGACCAATTAAGACGAGTCAGAAACAGTATGCAATTAGGCTGATCTGATTCATCTTTATTGGCCTAATAAGCCCCAGCCTAGCTTAATAGTAATTAGTCACGGGATTATTAGCCATGCACACATCTAATTATATTTTCTTAAAAAAATTGTTTACAGCTTCACAAGAAAGTAATATTATTTGATAAAGATCACTATAGTTTTCCTCATATTAGCTAACCATATATACAGAGGTAGACCCAGGATTTTTTGTCTGGTGAGTCACAATCGATAATCAAATATGTTCAAAGAGTACAAAATACAACCAAATGTTCAAAGAGTACAAAATACAACCAAATGTTCAAAGAGTACAAAATACAACCAAATGTTCAAATAATACAAAATACAACCAAATGTTCAAAGAGTACAAAATACAACCAAATGTTCAAATAATACTATAAAATACAACTAAATAGTAATACAAACATATTACAATAGTTCTCGACGAGTTTTTATGTTTTGATATCGATTTATGATATCTTCCATGCTAACATTCAAAAACAAATCATTCTCTAAATAAGTAATCAAACAATCATTCAACATTTGATCTCCCATGCTAGTTCGTAGTTTGTCTTTCACATGATTCATGCCAGAAAATACCTTTCCACACTTGCCGTTGTGACGGGAAGAAGCAACACCAACTTCAAAAGTAAATAGACCCTATCATGAGTTTGATACAATCCCGTTTACACCAATTTGATTGAAAGCTCTCTAAGACCCTTCAAATTCCAAAATACTTTCATCTCCTCTAACAGCAACAATGTAATTATCAAGTGTATGATTAAAGAATATCAATTCTAAACTTGGAAATTCATTAGGATAGAATTTTGTAAGCTTAATCAATTTTCCCTTATCAAACTAAGAAAATAGATCCACAAGACTCAAAGAAGACATACACACAAGTAATTCTTTAGTTATTTTGGGAAATCGATTTTCAAGTTCTTGCAATTGAAGATCAATAACACCAAAAAAGCTTCAACTCGAAAATGATGTAAATTAGACACTTGAGGGCCTTTACCTCTAAACAACCTCCTCCCTGGAACAACATATTTATCTTCCATATCTAGAACTGCAATGTCATAGTCATCAATAAAAGAAGTGACCTTTTCCATATGAGAATCCCATCCTTCATCTCTCAGTTTTTGCAAATTAGTCTTGGTTACATTAACCATGGCCATTGCATTCACAATGTCTTGATCGTGCTTTTGTAAGGACACATTTAAGTTATTTGTTATCCCAAATATACTAAACATTAAGTGTGCCACAAACAAAAAATCAAAGGACATCAACAAATTTGTAAGTGTTTGAGCTCTATTAGAATCTATGCATCAGATACTTTTGTAATATCATCAAGAGAATCAAGGATTACGGGGTATAATCAAGCACATTCAAGATTGTCTTGAAGTAAGATCCCCAACGAGTATCACAAGGTCTACCTAATCTACGTTCTTGATTTAAACCTGAACCTGTTTCAAGCTCACCTAGAGACAAAGCTTTCACCACTCTTTGAAATTGATTTTCACGAAGAAACTCTTTCCTCTTTGGTGAACCCCTCGCAAAATTCAAGAGAGGTGCAAGATTGTCTTGAAGTAATATCCCCAACGAGTATCACAAGGTCTACAATCCACGTTCTTGATTTAAACCTGAACCCGTTTCAAGCTCACCTAGAGACAAAGCTTTCACTACTCTTTGAACTTGATTTTCATGAAGAAACTCTTTCCTCTTTGGTGAACCCCCCACAAAATTCAAGAGAGGTGCAAGTACATCAAAAAATAACCAAGTACAATCTGAATTCCTTTTAGCAAGTGTAACTTGAGTCAATTGGAGTTGGTGGGCAAAGCAGTGGACAAAATAATCTTGTTTACACTCATTATCTATAAGAGTCCTAAGGCCATTAATGGAACCTTGCATATTACTTGTCCCATCATAACCCTGACCCCGTACTTGAGAGAAAGACAAAGAATGCTCCATTAATAAGGATTCAATAGCAGTTTTGAGAGTCAAAGAAGCAGTGTTTACAACACGCACAACACCAAGTAAACGCTCACATACTTCTCCCTTTTTATTAACATATCTCAAACAAAGAGCCAATTGTTCCTTGTTAGAAACATCAGTAGACTCATTAGCTAGGATAGAAAATAAACCACCATCAATATCTTCAAGCATTGCTTTAGTTTTCTCATTTGCACATGTATTTATGATATCTTTTTGGACTTTTGGAGAAGTAAGTTGACAATTACTAGGAGCATTTTTCAAAACAACTTTAGAAAATTCAGGATTATCTCTGGAAATAAGGGCCAAAAGTGAAAGAAAGTTACCTCTTCTCAAGGAACTTTCTTTTCATCATGACCACGAAAAGGCAACCCTTGGAGTAAAAGCCATTGGATTGATTCAATTAAAGCTTCAAGTCGCTTTCTATATGTATTTGTACTCTCTGCTGATTGTTTTGTTAAGGATTGTGTATTGCTTGCCTTTTGTTTCTTGAATAAATCCATAGCTAACACTGCATTATTATGCGCACTCAAATGTTTATCCACATGATTTCTTATTAAATCCGATCAATTCCATGATTTGAATCCATCATTAACAAAAGCATCACCTCCAAATGCATTTTCATCCTTGAATAGATAACAAGGGAAACAATAGGCAGCATCTTTTTCCACACTATACTCAAGCCAAGTCCAAGAATCAAACCACTTGGCACAAAAGCGACGCTTTTTGCCAAAAATTGAAGTTTGAGGAAATACAAAGTCTTTGGGTTGACCAGGCTTTCTTTGAATGCAAATTCTTCTCATTAAATATCTATCATCTTTATGAAATTGAATCATCTTTCTCCTCTTTCCCGAATCTTGTGGAAGATTGGCAAATTCATATTCACTTAATCTTTCACCAAAGATTGGGGCAATAGGAGAACATTGGCCTTGTTCATTTTGAGGGGAATTTTGAGTTGAATAGTGAGATGGAGATGAATGTTGTTCACTTTCTTGAGCTGAAGATATGATTTGTTCATTTTGTGTTGGATGTGGAAGAGAATTTGGAGTAGGATTCTTTTTAGCAAAGAAGCTAGCAATGTTTTGCATTTTGTTTGGAGTGTGTTTTCTATTCATTCTGAAAATTGAGTAAATATTCAACTAAATCAAACAATATTTTGATACAAATAAATGTTTATAATAACTAACCATAACTAACACCATAAAACAGCTAATAGTAGTAGGGCAATGACATAAACCTAAAACACAAACTCAATAGAGATTGAGTAGTTAGATATTTTGATATAAACACTTCCATTTTGATACAAACACCTCAGACCGCTTAGAATCGAGTAACATCCTCGGTGACAGTGATCAATCTGTTCATAATTAATGATTTTGAAAAGTTCCAACCCACAACTTTCTTTCAAAAAAGGCTAGAGCCTACAAGCCACAAATTAACACATCTAACATGAAATAATTAATAATTTCTTAAGCATTTTCTATATTATTGCATAGCTCATATTTCCAGGTAATAACTCATAATTTCTTCATGAAATTATCCAAACATATTATGATAATTTCCAGGTAATTATCAAAACATATCCAATTATCCAAACATATTTCTAGGTAACAGCTCATAATCACATATTCACATATTCACATATACATATTCTGATATTCACAATTTCACATTGATAAATGATAATTAGGAAATAATTATTAATTTATTATACAAATTTACAAATAATTGAAATAATTAAATAAAACCTAATTCTCAAATTCAAATAAGAGTTATAATACCTTGTGTGTTGGGGAGTGGGGAGCACCGGAGGCCAGAGCGGCGGAGGTCGTCGGCTCGTACAAGTATAGCCTTGATGCCTGATGGTCTCGTGGACGGTAGACGGTGGACGGTGGGCAGTGGAGTTGTGGTTGTGGGGGACTGGGGAGCACAGAGCACCGATCGCTGACTCAGTGACTCACTGGAGCAGGCAAGCAGCCGAGCAAGGGAATCGGGGACTCAGGGAGGTTGACAGATCGTGTGGTGCACCGGTGTAGTGGTGAGGATTTCGGGAAGGCAGGCTGTGAGTGAAGGTCTCGGCCTCTCGGGTTGGGAAATACTGAATGGGGATGAGGAGGAATGATTTATTTTTTATTTTTTTTTTAAAAAAATTCAAATTTTTTTGGGCCCTGGTGAGTCATGTGACTCACTAGGCACAAGGTCTGGTCTGCCTCTGCCTATATATGAGTATATTATTCCAATCCTTTAGTTTCTAAAATTTTCCCCTTTAAAATCATGATCTTGAGCAATTAAAGGAACTTATTGTATCTGAAAATTACCTTTCTTATTGTTATACATCACCTCAATCGTTTCTGATAGAAAGCAAGGGTGTCTTGTTAGTGGTCATATATAGTTATCACTAATCATCTGACAAGAAAACCATAATTTTTATAAAAAGTTATGTATATATATGATTGTATCCCCAATAAAAGTGACATTTTAATATAACAAAAGTGATCCTTTAATATAATAAAAGTAATCATATAATATAATAAAAGTGACCTTTTAATGTAAAAAATTAAAAGTTACCCTTTAAAACTCAGTCTACTTTCTAGTCTTTGTTGTAAGCATAATAACAAATACAAGAGGGTAGCTAAATCGTCGTTGTCTTGCAGATGCTACAATTACTATTGCAACTCCTAGGCATTCCCAATTGGCCGACGAGTCGTTGCTCGTTTCCCCTGTATGGCTGTATTACATGATAAATTGATGTCATACCACATTTTATAATCCAAATTAATATTTTCGGACTAACTGTTGAACATTTAATCATGGGTTTATTCAAGTTTGTTCTTTGATAGACAAATATTTCCACAAACATATGCTTATGGGGCACTTCAGGTAAATATATATATATATATATATATATATATATATATATACGTCATTTACATAGAATCTAATATAAGCTGCGTATGTGAACCGTTCATTAAAGGATAACATTAGTTAGGCTTAAAAGTTGACCACCCACTAATTGTTTCGCTTGAATCAACAAAATTAATCAAGACTACAATTCTTAACTAGTTTGCTTAACTAGTGTCCAAATGGACCAATTATATGGATCCACATCATGATGGGATTAGCTTGCTTAACTAGTTTCTTGAGGACTAAAATAAAATATGGTCATTTATCATGACTACAATTCTTGGTTCAATATAGTCCTACCGAACTATTTTTCTATTTAGACTAGTGATGACCAGCCCAACCTGATCAACCTGGCCTGATATTGGCCAAATTTGAAACCAATCCAATACTGATCTGGTTTGAAATTGATCCGGTCCACTTAAAATATAGGCAGATTAAAAATTAAAAACCCTCAACCCAACCCAACTTGACCCATCTCGGGCCAGCCTACCCAAGCCAGTCCTTCTAACCCCACCTTATTACCACCTCTAGGCCTCTATTCGACAATATAACATCTTTTTATTATATTTTTATATCTAGATTATGTGTCACTTAAAATATGGATAATTTCCTATTTTATATAAAAAAGTATTTATCGTATTCTCACTTGGATATTTATTAGGTTGACGTATTAATGGTAATGTTGATAAGAATATTTTTTTCCATATCACCAATCACTAGGACTGGCAATGGATCGGAGTCGGAGCGGATCCAACAAAATCTGAATCCGATCCGACAAGTTCGCGGACTTTAATTTTGGATCCGAATCCGACTCCGAATCCGAATCCGTCGGACCTCCGAATCCTATCCGTCGGACCTCGAATTCGATCCAAAATTTAATATTTTCTTACCTATTTTTTTGGTTAATATCATTACTAATACTATAATATCTTTATAACATATAATGTAAATGAAAAAAATTTATATAACACTAGCAAATATCATGGTTTATTTATTTTTTATTTAATTTTTAAATTTTGGGTTATTATATTTGGTCTTTTTTTTAATATTAGTCTTAATACTACTCATTCGGATCGGACTATCTCGGATCACAATCAGGTCAGATGTAATACAATATCCGAATTCGATCCATCTCCTATTCGGAGTCGGAGTTTTTTAAAATGGGTTTGGGTCGGACTTTTTCCTTCGGATCGGATCGGACTCGGTTCAGATTCGGATTGAATTGCCATCCCAACCAATCACCCAACGAATTTTAAGCTCAATCCATATATTTGTGCACATGTTATGTCATATCAACAAAGTCTATTGGTGCTAAGTCCTGCTAACTCATCAAATTTAAACATGATAGTGTAACTTCAAACCCTTTTGAGTTATTGTTACCCTTAATATGATATTAGAAATTCATATTCCCGTATTAAACTTTGGAAAGTAAAATTTTATAACAAACACCATACATGGTTTCTTGAACTTAACACATAATCCCAATTTTCATTTTCTACTTCAATTTTTTATTTAAGTTCGTCAATGGAGATGTATTGCTAGTCATTCATGCAGTTAGTTGGAAAAACTAAACAGTGTTATTATTTGCATTTAATAGATGCAAAAAGAAAATCAATTGTTGTATACGTGTATACTCCCTCAATTTCATTTTGTTCTTCTCGTTTGGAATATATAAATTTTAGAGTCAAACTTTGATCATGAATTATATTATTCCTAATATATAAGAAAAAACATAATCATATGAGATTTTAAAAGATTCGTCACAATGTATATTTTTCAAATATCAACCTTTTACAATTTTTGAAAACACACGATTGGATATATTTAAATTTAAGATTGCGTTGGGATCTACGCAAAAGCAAATGGGATAAACAAAAAGAGACGGAGGAGTAGATAAGAGGTCATGTGGTCCAATAGAAAACTAATTCTTTTTGAAAAAATTGATTTCAATTGGTAAGTTGGATTGTAAAATACATATAGCATATGATAAATGAGTTGTCAATCGTCATTCTGTGCATCCCCTTGAAAATTTGCTAGGCCTCTAAATAGCTAAATAACCTTACATAGTATCGTAAAATTTAATGAAGCCAGCATCATATTCAACTACCATGTAACAAATTGCATTTAAGTTAGGGTACCCTAAACAATAGAAAAAGGTGGATTTGAAAGATGTAAGCTCCCTTGATTGCAAGAAATGGAGTTCTGCAGTAGGAGCATATTACAGGGGTTATATATGGAGTAGTTAACATGCAGGATCTGTTGAGTTGAGATCTCCTTCGGATCTTTTGATTGCTTCATATAAGATTGTGATTTAGAAAGCAAGGAAATTGACAACATGACGTCCATGTGTGTTTATGCATAGAGTCGTAAAAAGATGTCAAAGAGTTTCAATCTCAAGTATTAGATACCTTATGCAAAGTATGGAAAGGAGATCTTTTTACTTTGTTAGCATAGAAAATTTTCATCCCAGGTATCAATGTTGCTTAAAGGTTTATATTTCTGGAAGTAATGATGTATTTGTCACTAATAACATGATTCCTTACCATTCAACAAAGAACCACAAAATAGTAAAAAGTCCCACTTTACCATTCAACAAAGAACCACAAAATAGTAAAAAGTCCCAAGTGTTTCATGGTGGCAAAGTTCTTGTTTAACTTGCAAGACGCTTTTTATAGAGGCACTCACTAATAAAAATGACGATAAAAGATACATGTAGTAAATTTTAGAGAGTTTTCAAAAAGTAGCTTTTTATAGCGTCACAATATACAATTACTCGGTCATAAAATAAATTACGTGCTCTCAAATAATTTAGTATTGCCAAATCTTTTAAAACTCACGGACTCAACCCTAGCCTCCTAAAAGTTTATCTCTACTCTCTACCACATTTGATATCCCTCTCAATTTCCATGTAAGACAAGCTCAATTCAATTGATTATTTCCTACATTCTCAAAACTTTTTTTTTATGCTAATGAATAATTTCTCAATCTGTTCTTATTTTTAAATTCATGAACCGTTTAGTCGTTTTTTTAAAATTAATTCTCAGACTTCAATCCATAATTTTAGTTTCTTTCCTTTATTGGTTTAGTCGATTAGGTCAATTTCTCCCTAATCTTCCACTGTTAGTGCCATGTAGTAGTGGCCATTGGGCCGATCCAAGCTAGTCAAGCACGGACTTGGAATGGACTGGGTGGGGGGAGGATCGGTACGATTATGGGCTAGGGTTGAAGCTGGCTAGGTGGGCCAGAACTAGGCTAGGGCCGAATTGGCTTGAATTGTTAGGCCGAATCAAATCGAATTGACGACTCGAATAAGGTTGGTCTGGGGTTGGACTTGATGGTTTTCCATCTTATTCACAAACGTATATACATTTAGAAGAAATAAATTATTTAGAAAATAATTGAATGTTTATATTTACATAATGACATTCGTTATAAACTTTTATATTTACCTATTTACATTTTTTAATTATTTTATCGATATTTATATATTCGTTAATTATAAGAGATATTCTCATATTTACATTATTTACATATAATCCTCTAAAATACATAACCATATTCGATTTTTTTTTAATTTAACAAATTTTGGGGTGGGGGAAAATATAAAGGGCTTGCACTTAATATTGGAAATCAAAATTTAATTGTGTAATTGAATTTTAATTTCCAAAATTAGGTCGCCTATGTATCCCGAAGGAATCAAAGCCTGCGTAGTTTCTTTATGTATCTCGAGTGGTGCATGTCTAGCTAGCTGGCCTAGCTGTGGCAGTCCTTAAACCGCCTTCACCTCCATCGGATTCCTCACTTGTCTCCATCGGCATGCAAGGATCGCCTTCGTCATTCTTATCCTCCCTCAATCCTTGGATCCTTCTTTCCGCTTGATCCCAATCCTTCTTACAATCACATATTTCAATGCTTCGGAGGATACGCAGGATCTCTTATCATTGAGTACTCGTCTACCAGCACTGAAAGCAGACTTGGTCACTTAGAAGCAATGGAGGATGCAGGAATAACAAGGATATCCTTAGCAATTCTAACCAAAATAAAAAATTATTGTTCGTGATCATGCCACCACTTAATAATTTGGAAATTCTCATTGGTTTCATGTTGGTAGGAAAGATACTCGTTAATAATGTAAAATGAAGAAGTGATGTTTTTGGTTTTTTAAAATTCTAGTAAATGCTAGTAATAATCTCATATCGGAACTTTTGCTAGAAGACAATACATTATGTGTTGAAGCATAAATAGTAGCATAATAATTATATAAACTAGATAAAATAGTCTTACATGTCTCTATATACGCTTTAACGTCGTACGTAAGACCTAGAGTACTATAGTAAAACTCTAACAAATTATCTAAACCTCCAGCCTTAACCTCAAGATCGAGAATAGTCGCTATGCCATATATGAACAGGAATTATGTGAAGCTTACCACTTACGTAACATACATACTCGTAAGAACATCACTAATCTGAGGGACGTGAAAATGCTAGCTAATAGTGTTAAGGACGGAAACACACTCTAATATAACTAAATGAATGTTAGGGTCATAGATTTGGGAGAAAATCTTAATTGCATGGTCAAAGGATCCTAGAACATCACAAATAAAGGTAGCGGTAGTCCACTAGTCATCCGTAATAAGGTCCTCGGACCTCACCCGAGTTTTGTTATAAAGAAGGGTTAAAATTTCACGATACCTAATGACGTTCTTCAATAACCTATAGGTTGAGTTATTATGAGTTGGTGTATCAAGACACCATTGACATTTCTTAAACCTTCTCTCCTTACAGAAGGCAATGTACCTCCTTCTAACCGAGTATGTATTCGATTCATGGAAGATTTCACTTTGTTCTAAAAAAAACTATGTATTCGATTTTACTTTTTTCTAAATAAACTATGTATTCAATTTTGAGTTGCTCTAACTGTAGTTTCTAGGAATGAAATGTTTTTTTTCAAGGAATTTAAGATTTGTTGAATATGTATGGTGAAAAATCTGCTCTTGTAATGCTTTATGATATCTTGAGTTTGATTTTGAGCAACAGATAAAAAAAAACACTATGAACTTGTACTTGGCTTGTTATATAAGAATTTCATTGTATATGGTATGTCTAGTAATAATTAGAGCTGTCAAAATTTGACTCAACCCGATAGACTGCTCCAAACTGATATGGACCCGACCTGATTATGACTCAAAAAGTGAGATCCGTAAACCAACCCAATCCGATCTAAAGTCAACTCAAAACCAGTTTAACTTCATATTTGAAGACCCGAACCCGATCTGTGTCCGACCTATTACTGACTCGAACTATTACAAACCTGACTTGAAGACAACCCGAAATCAATTGAACCCGATAAATAACCGATATAACTTGAATTATAATAACTCGTGGCCCAATTTCAATCAACATGTTAACAAATTGAATAAGTGGTAATATAGATAATTGATATAGATAATACAATGATACATTGATACATCACTAAAGATACACATCCTATACTCATTTGATATAATAATACACAATTAGTAATCATTACCTCATAAATATTTTGTTTTGCAATGACTTATCGATGTCATCATTTATCCAATAGACCAAAACCCAAACTGGTAAGCACCATCATGCAATAGGCCAACCTAGAATTGATCCTTGGACCCAAATTGATACACTTAGTAATAATACATAATTAAGCATGATTGTATGACTATTGGTCATTTGTTTCTCCACCATGATTTTTGCATATTCTTAGAGTTGAATAATGAGAATACAAAGGTTAGTATGTGAGGCTTTCCTAATTCATACTTGATATAAATTATATCAGGATATTGAAAACTCATATATATGTATGTTATATTAGATATAGCTATTATTATATCAAATGTAAGTATTGTTATATCAAATATAAAAATACACTAGTAGAAATTATTTAATTTACGGCAGATTTTTTAGTACTATATGCGACGTCAAAAGGCTAGCCGCATTTAGGATGACAACAAATTAATCAATTTAATTTGTCACTTAAAAAATACGCCGCAAACCAGTATTAATATGTGGCGGGTGTAGAAAATTACGCCGAATATTTATCAATTAATTACCGGCGGTTTATGGGAAAATACGTCGCATATTTATCAATTAATTTGCGGTGTATTTTGTATTATACGCCACATATTAATACATTTTTAGTATTCAAAAAATGCTACAAACAATTAATAAGCGGCGAGTGTCTCTAAGACCCGGCGCATATAAGTTATTTTTTTTGTAAGCTTTCATTTGATCTCTACTACGCCCAAAGTATATACACAACTTCATTTCCAAATTAAAACACGCTATTACATTTGCAATTACCAACCAAAGTACATTTACATATGATGATTTGAATTCATTTATATACTAATAGGGTCGTAAATCACCCATTAAGTGACATCAAAACTATGACCCAATAAATGAAGTTAATGTATTAAAAACTACAATGTTATCAGCCTAAAAATACACAAAAAGGTAAGGTGCATATTCTATAAAAAGTTATTTGTCCAATACTTGGCCAATTTGTTGCGGACGATATCGATTTCTTTGGTGGAGAAGGGATCCTCGTTGAATATTTTACATTCCTAAGATTGATTACCATATCATTAAAGTATATATAAATTGCAATGTATCTGAAAAGTAAAGTTCAAACACGCCATTTTCCACCCAAAGTTGTATGATCAAAATTTTTTTCTAGATTTAAAGATCTTGGTAGTTTGATGCAAAATAGGAGGAGCATAGGATAGTAATTTACGACATATGGTCCCAATTACGAATCTGACCTATACTGACTCAAATCAATGTAATGATGTTTTATACATCATTTTCAACCCAAAACTGCTCTCATTTGACCTATTTTGACTTATTTCATCCTATTCAGAGTATTTGGGCCATGTTCTAGGGAAAAAATGCTAATGTCAACCCAAAACTGCTTTATTTGACCTATATTGACTCATATTGATATATTTCAAATGTTTAGGGCATTTTCTACCCAAAATTGCTCCTATTTGACCCATATTGACTCAAATCAATGTATTTCAAGTGTTTATGACCTAGGGGAAATACATTATTTTCAACCCAAAATTGCTCCCGTTTGACCTATTTTGACTCGTATCGTTCTATTCGAATTGTTCGAGTCATGTTCTAGGGGAAATACGCCAATATCGACCCAAAACCGGCCTATTTGACCTATATTGAATCATATCGGTGTATTTCAAGTCTTAGGACATTTTCTACCCAAAACCGCTTCTATTTGACCTATATTGACATAAATTGATGTATTTCAAGTGTTCATGACATGTTCTAGGGGAAATACGTCATTTTCAACCCAAAATTGCTCTCATTTGACCTATTTTGACTCATATTGTCCTATTCAAAGTGTTTGAGCTATGTTCTAGGGGAAATACACCAATATCGACCCAAAACCGACCTATTTGACCTATATTGACTTGTATCGATGTATTTCAAGTGTTTAGGGAATTTTTTACCCAAAATTGCTCATATTTGACCTATATTGACAAAAATCAAAGTATTTCAAGTGTTCATGACATGTTCTAGGGGAAATACATCATTTTCAATCCAAAACCGCTCCTATTTGACCTATTTTGACTCCTATCATCCTATTCGAAGTATTTGGGCCATGTTCTAGGGAAATATGAAAATATCGACCCTAAGTCACCCTATTTGACCTATATTGACTCAAATTGATGTATTTCAAGTGTTTAGGGCATTTCCTACCCAAAACCACTATATCAACATATTTGACCTATATCGACCCTAAACCGCCCTATTTGACCTATATCAACATATTTGGAGTGGTTTGAGCCTAAGTGGGGCAAAACATGTTCTTTCCTATCCAAATTAAGGTTATTTAGCCTAATTAGGACTCAAAACAACGTATATGGGCGATTTAGGCGTATTTTAGGCAAAACATGTTCTTTTCTTCACAAATTAAGGGTCTTTAGCCAAATTCAATTATATTTAAGCTATTTTGACTCAAATAAACATATTTGGAGTGGTTTGAGCCTAATTAGAACAAAATATATTCTTTTCTACCCAAATTAAGGTTATTTAGCCTAAATGATTTCTATTTTAGCTATTTTTACTCAAAACGATGTATATGGAGCAGTTAAGGCGTATTTTAGGCAAAACATGTTCTTTTCTTCACAAATCAAGGATCTTTAGCCATATTGAATTATATTTGAGCCATTTTGACTCAATTCAACATATTTGGAGTGGTTTGAGCCTAATTAGGGAAAAACATGTTCTTTCCTACCCAAATTAAGGTTATTTAGCCTAAATGCTTCCTATTTTAGCTATTTTGACTCAAAATATCGTATATGTAGCGGTTTAAGCGTATTTTAGGCAGAACATGTTCTTTTGAAGTGTGTAAGACATGTTTAAGAGGGAATACGATATTGAGGATTGAGAATTTACTATTTGATATGATTTTAGGGTATTCTTGAACCTAGTTTACTTGATTAACTTGTATTTTGGTTCACTTTTACTCTACTATTTTGCAATTTTTGTGTATCCTATGCTTCACAGGTTTCTAGTATTTTTGGTTGAGATCCTAGGTCTAAAGACTACCAAATGAAGCCTATAGATACTAAACTGAGTTTAGAAGCAAGAAGATGGTAGAGAGAAGTGAAGTAAAGGAGCAATATAGAAGAAAAAAATGTAAAAGGGCGTAGAAGACTCTGCACGGCCATGTCAGACCTTGCACGTCTGTGTAGGAGTGCACCAGAAAGTCAGCACATTCTGCCTACCCCTACACGATCATGCCAGACTTGGAATGACCGTGCAGAAGAGGTTGCACGCCCGTGCCGTATATGGCACATCCGTGTAGGATTTCAAGTACAGACAATAGCTACTGACTTGGTCTGCACGTCCATGCTAACACTGGCACACCCGTGCAGACCTATAGTCGAGCTTGATTCTTGTTTTCTCTGTCCTTTTTATTTGGGGGTCTTATAAATACCCCCTTTGAGCTCATTTGTACGGGACACCAAAATTTTTAGAGCTTTCTCTCTTTTTGCAATTCTAGAACATTAATTTCTCAAATCATTAGTAGATTCTAATTATTAGCTTGGAAATACTCAACTTCAATCATTGTAGAAGACAAGTTCCACCATTGTTGCTCATCTTGAAGCATCATAGTAATTAGTTCTTACTCTTATTCTCCATTTCTCTCTACTTGTTGTTGCTTACTTCTTGCATGCTTAGATTATTAATTAGCTTAATCCTTAGTTTGAACTTGTTTATGAATTGGTTGAAATCTCTATTTGCCTTAACCTCTATGGATTGTGAGTAGTCTAATTTCTAGGGTTTGAGTAGAACCCTCAATGTAGTCACAAGGAGTTTGTTGCATGTGCTAATTTGGTTATTATGGGATGTTAATTAGTTAAGCTTAAGTGGTTTAATTGTTTAGTTCTTGTATATGGCCATTGCCAGAACTATTTATCCAAGCTTTCTTAGTTCCCTTATGCTTGATTGAGTTGAAATGCCATGAGAATAGGAATTTTTGGTCAAGAGAATGTTATGTCATCTTGATCATGCTTTAACACTTGTTTTATGCTATGTAACCACGAGAGTGGGCTATATTCATGAATTCAAGTAACCCCTATAGCTTGAGAGAGTAGTTGGGTGCCTAGATGACCTCCTCTAATTTATCCCATTAACTTACCCTGAATTTGTTGCATGCTAATTGTGATTTGTGATGAAGTTGAGTGGTATAACTCGAACCCTAGATTCCTCTAAATATTGTTAATCTCCTCTTAGTTTTAGTTGAATTGAACTAGTAGAAGTTACTCAAGACCAACCCAATTTCAACTTCATTTAGCTTATTGAAACGGTAGTACTCGATGGTTGATTCAATGCCTCTCTTGGGTTCGACCCTTTCTTACCCTTACTATTAGTTAGTGAGACCAAGATAGGAACCTTATAATTTAGTGGGTTCGACGACGGCATATCTAGGATACTCAAAACGATGAATTATGGGCAAAAACTCTTACCTCTGCCATGGGCATCCCACTACTGCACCCGTTGAGGACGTCAAGCATAAAACGCATCTCAAAGTAGCCGCACTCAATTCCCCCACGTTGTTGAGCACACTATGAATCACAAAATAAAAATGTTAGTCATATGATAGTATTATTTTATAATGTTTAATTTGATTAATCAATTTACTGTCACTTCTATCCATATCGATGTCTACTTTCCAGCTCGTTCACCTTGCAATGTAAGACATTAATTAGTTTAAAATTTAAATTTCAACCAATCTTAGTTTGCAATGTAAATCTATCGATAACACTTAGTAATTAATAATCGCTTTCAGCTAATTAATACATGCATTCTTAAACCAAAGAAGTTAGATTTCATTCAATTTTCCTTAGCATATGATAGGCTCAAATCACATTTCTTTTTCAACTAGCAAACCAAATAATGCAAATATTTTTGAACTTCACAACAACTAACCCTAGACATCTATCCCCATTAAGTAATTTGAATTTTTCACAGCAAACTACCCATTCCTAAAAAGGGCACTAACCTCGGATTTAATGGCAAATGTAGGGAAGGACATGGCGGCACGTTACGGGGTTGGTGGCACAGTAATGTGGTGGCTTATAGGTTGTTTTTGCTGGTGGCATATGGGGTTTATATAGGGTGCATATGGGGTGCTTAGTGCGAAGGTTGCGCTAGGTTTTTGCTGGAGTATGGAGTCGTGACTCATAAATGAAGATGAGATCTTATGATGATATCGTGTTTATTTTGTTTAGGTTAAACAATATGCGGTGGGGGTGAGTAACAAACGCTGCATATTAATAGAGTTAAGATTAAAATGCGGCGGGGGCTAGGTGTTGACGTCGCATATTATTAGGGATCCAATTAAAATGTAGCGGGTCTAAGTCAATGACGCCGCATATTGTCTATACCTGTAATTAATTTGCGGCTTTTATATTATTACGCCATAAATCCTTAGCTATAAATCTTTGTTATTTTACTAGTGATATAGAAAAATTCATATCAGATATAGACATTATGATATCAGATATAGAAATAAAAATTATAAAATTTCCCCTAATATATTTGTATAAGGTATAAATTAGGAATTTCTTGTTAGTATATGATTGTAAGGGGTTAGATTCTCACCTAATAGTTCCGTTGGAGCATAAAATAGGCTGAAAAGGTACAAAGAATGACTTGCATAGTTTGTTAAACATGTCCCTTTGTTGAATTGCTTAGTATTTTGATCTTAGTTTTAAAAAGCATGCCTTAGTCGCTAGGCGTGGGTGCTCGGAAGGCTAAACGCTTTAACATGCCTGGTAAAGACAATTCCTTTCAGCAAGCACCTTAAAGCGTCTTAGTTGAAGGCGAAGGTGCTGGGAAGTGGGCGCTTTATGGTAAATAACATTAGAAGAAGAATTATAAATTTCTAATTTATATATGATATAAATATATTAGGGGTATTTTTGTAATTTAATTTCTATATCTAAAATCATAATGTCTATCTGATATGACTTTTTCTGTATTTTTATATCTTTTGTATTTCTATATCTGATATAACATTATCTATATTTAATATAACAATACATATATCTAAAATTTTAATATTTTAATATAATTTATTTTAGGTATAAATTAGAAAATCCTCCCAAAAGAATAAGGTATTGCAAGCAAGTAATAAAGGGGTTGTAAACACATCATAACCAACCCATGTGATGTGGGATCATAGGTTTGCCTTTTGTTCTACCTTTCATCTTCACTTGGAATTATGATCACTCTCCTCCACTAAGCAACTACCGGACTGCAAGCAAGCCACAACGGCCAACTCTCCATCCAATCCACCGCCTCTGCCGCCTTCCTATCTTCCTAGTCGCCGGCAACTACTCACCTAGGAACGTTTTATTTATTGTTTCAATTATTTTGTCGTCTCTTCTCTTCTTCTATACTTGATGTATTTTTTCTAAACTTCTCCACTAGTCGTCTTCTTCTTCTCTCTTTCGGGGCCTTCTTATTTTCTTCTCTTATTCGGGGGGTTTTCTTAGGGGTTCTTTTTCGAGGTCTTCTTGAATTTTGTGGGTTTTTTTTTTTTTTTTTGTGGGTTTTCTTCTTCTTATCGCAATTGATATTTTTTTTAACTTAATATTATTTATTGCTCTTTTTTTATATGCAAATTACACTTTAAAACCACCATGGATGCACTAAAATGGAGAAGGTGGACTTTAGATGATATTTGGAGATGTGCTCTATTTTTATATAGAGTATATGTTAATTACTTTACAAATTTCATAATTAAACATTAGACTATTCAATATATAAGCACTTTGGATCGTTAAGAATGTTTTAGATGGTCATTAAAACATTATTTGACTATTTTAATCTTGGAATTCTTTTATCATAGTTATTTGATTATATTATTAAAAATTTATTTTTAAATTCATTATTCTTGTTAACAACTTATAGTTCTTGATAACTTATTTTGAAAATATGTATAATATTCGGCTACTAGTAGGATGCATTTGTATGACATTAAATAGCACTTAAAACTCTTACAACGGTATTAAAATGTCTCTTTAGGCACTCAAATTGTCCAATTGTATTAGATATGAGAGGCGCATTGAAAACACCTCTATCAAGACTACGACACTTTTGATGTATTATACTGATGCTTTTCAAAAGCATCATAAGAGAGGTTAGAGGCAAGAGGAAAACCAGTGGTTTAGAAGTATTGGTTAAGGAGATAGCATTGCTTTTAAGCATCACAATAGGTCAATAATTAGCACTATAGAAGGCTATTTCAGTATTAATGTGTGCCTTTATGCCCAAGAGTGTTTAGATCACTACTCCATGGAAATTACAACGTCCTATGGAAAATTATTTCATCCTACTTATACAATATGCCTAAAAGTATATCACTAACTAAGCTAAGACTACAAAAGTATGCTAGGGTTATTGGAAACCTTGAGCCTTAATATAGGTTAATTGCACACGGTTTCATATTTGTGACGCAAATACACAGAAATGTCTAATTGTTGTACAGAATCAAGCCATGTATCCTGCATAGTCGTGTCTCTTCCTACAATAGTAATAACGTGCATCTTATGTTGAAAAATATTCTAGAATTAAAAAATTGCATGATTGAAAGTAGCCTAGAAATCTAGAATCTTGAATAAGCCACTTTACCCTTCGGTACCATGTTAAGTTACGTTGGTAAAGATTGAAATTGACCATGTGGGCCATTTTCATGAAGAAGCTAGTTCACCAAAAATGCACCTCAATTTGCACGACAGTTTAAAAATCTTAAACACTTCATAGTACCCATTACATAAAATTTGGGATCAAATTCAATGCTGTATTATTGTTTTTTCTATGGATAAATTATAAACATATTACATTAGATAAACCACATGTCTAAGTTAATCACGAATGTATTGCATACACACAGATACGGTGGAGTACTTAACATGTAAAGCGAAGAAGGTGCACACAAGCGAGAAATACAGTATATTTGAGCATACAGTCTGATCAAATCGCTTGATAAAGTGATTAAGCCACATGACCTTGATGGTTTTAGGTGGAATCAAATCGTTTCAGATGATGATTTTATAACCACCTTAACTTGTTGATGTTCAGCCCTCTCATCGTGTAATAATCATGATGTTAAGCATAAACTATTTGGGATAATTCATGTTTAGTTGACGAGGTAAGTGTTTAATTTCGTGGGTTATGAAATCTCAATCAATTAAGGAACCAATTATGAAAAGTATCATTCCACATTCATTTTTGGGATAAAGGGTCGTTTCCACAGTTGCCGAAAGCTTTGAGTAAATGTTTCTACTGACTTGCCATCTGCATGAAACAGTGATAATAGCATAAATTCTTAATTTATATCTGATATAAATATATTGAATGAGGGCCATTTTTGTAATTTAATTTCTATACTTAATATAATAATGTCTATACCTAATATACATTTTTATATATTTTTATATTTTCTGTATTTATATTTCTGATATAACGATACATATATATGATATAACAATATAATACATATATCTGAGATCCTAATATTCTAATATAATTTATATCAGATATGAATTAAGAAAGACTTTGATAATAGAACTTTATCAGCTAATTTAGGAGTAGATTTGAGTAGATTTTCCTAGCTTATAACTTTAAGATAGTTCTCAAAGCATGTTAGAAGTAGAAGTTTTTATGTGATATACCACATTGAGTAACCTTAAAAAAATTGTTGAATTCTATGGATCGTTATAATTTTTTTTTTTGATGGGATAGGGATATTCTATTTGACAGAAAATTTAGTTTCTAAAAGTTAATTGAACCACGCTACCTTATCTAATGTTTTTTGAAGGTATATAATCATTTCTTTTTATCTTTTTTTTTTGAGGAAAATATATAATCATTTCTTGATGAAAGTAAACAATGAATTTGTCCCAATTGACTACATTCTTTTTCAGTCAATAAAAAAAAAAGAATTTAAACTCTGATATCGGACATATAATTGCTGATATGCATGAGCAATTAAATAGGATAATCCCAACTCTTAGAAACATAATTAATAGTATTCCAACATGTGACACTCTTTAACCTTAAGGTGAAGTCTCAACCTACTTGGTGTTGCTAAAGTCTTTCTAAATAGGTAGATGTACCTATATTGGGGATTCATTATTTTAAGCATACTTCTTTAATTCATCCAATGGAAAACTATTAATGGCTACCAATCTACCACCATATGATATATTAATCACGTAGACTAATTATTACATGCGGATATAAATGCAGTACCAAATAATAATTATTAGTATGTACATTATGTTTATAATCTAAATTCATTTAGTTGTTCTTTATTTTTTATTTCTAAAGTGTTGTATGTTGTGTATATCTTTCATTACTCGTACAATCATTATCAGATGCAAGATTGTAAGTGAATGTGAATTAATAAGCAATAAAGTGGCTTAAATCAATGGGTAAGTTAGTTCTTCGGTAAATTGAAGGTTATGAGTTCAAGACTTGTTTGAAATATTTTTTAACATATGGCAAATGATGAACATGTCGCTTATATGGCACCTTATCAATTTGAAATAATCTGCCAAAAAAAAAAATCAATTTGAAATAATGGTGACATGTCGCATGCTATATGTTGTGGCTTGATGTTTTAATGATAGTATAGATTTGCAACCAACTATTAGGAGAGGAGTGAATGCATGCATGACTAGCAATTATTTGTTATAGATGTTGACTGTATCTTCACTAACTTGAGCACATTATACGCACAAATAATAGAACGTTCATCAATGCAAGTTCATTTTATCTGTCTAATATCCTAGCTAGAGTAATATATATATATATATATATATATATATATATATATATATATATATATATATATATATATATATATATATATATATATATATATATATATATATTATCAAGCACTAGTTCTCATCCTAATGTTTTACAACTTCGTGATAGATCAATCCAGTTTTGGTTATTGCTTTTAATTTTGGGGAAAATTGACAAGAGTAATTCAACTTTAGACTAATTCACTTTTTATAATCTAAACTTTTTATTATTTTTGAATAATCCAACATTTGACCCCTATTCCTTTTTACTGAATATGACCCAAACATGGCTCAAAAATGTCGGTAAAATACCGGGTAGTAATTTTTTTTTACTTTAATTTTTTATCTTTTAAAAAAGTAAGGTTGGTATAGGTTGATAGTGATGAATAGTAATCAAAGAATTTGATGATATTATGTGATTACTGATTAGATAGCGATTAAAGAAAAAAAATAAAAATTAAGTTACCACATTAGCATAGAAACAATTATTTAAGCAAGTAACCGATAAATTGTATATTGAATGGGGGTCAAAGGTTGGATTATTCAAAAATAATCAAAAGTTTGGATTATTAAAAGTGAATCGGCTGAATACTGGATTATTCCCATTGATTTTTTCTTAATTTTATAGTGGGATGTGTAATTGAACATTCAATGGTAGAGGAAATGCACGCTAAATGCAGTAAACAGAAAATGTTGGTACCTTCTAATGTTGCATTCATTATTTTCAATACAGATATTGCTCAATATCAGATTTATATTTGAATTATGTAGTCATTCAAACAATTGGAAAAACCTCAAAGTAATAGATGTTTAAATGAAAAAAATGCCCTTTATTAATCTCTAAATTTTCCAAAGTTATGAAATAAAAAATATAAAAAATCTTTAGTGTTCCCTTTATACTTGTTTCAGGTGTTCAATTGAGGGTTGGACAATCCGAATCCGATGCTCCTGATGAAGTTCGGTCCGATCCTGAAATACAAACATTAACTGCTCTTGGAGTGGATGCAAGGAACCCCCTTCGAAGGTTAAGTTAGAATAGGCCGGATGCTCTGACCGGAATTATGATTCTGACACATAAAATATTGACAAAAAAAGTTGAATTTAGTGTAATAATAAATACTTGTAATGAATGAGGTCCTTTGAGTCTAGACATACCTGTATTTATACCCGATTTATGTACTACTATTGTCGACGTATGATTCTTGTGTCTAGCCTTCCGGTCCAGACCAAAGTAGTTTTGGACGTTAACATATCCGGACGTTTAGATTTGGCTTCACTATTTGACTCATTGGGACCCGTAATATCAGCTATGGAGACCCTATAGCGTGATGTGTTCTTATACCATAGACAGACAATCAAGATATAATCTAAAATCAAATTGCGTAGCAAACTTATTATTTGGATGAAGCTCGATCAATTTAGTTAGGTCAATTTTGCTTGGATTGCAGTTGAATGTAAGGTCATCCATATAGGTTTAGTACTTCAGTTCATGTCTTATCAAAATTGAATTAAGTCACCCGTAGCAAGGAAAAAATGATTAATTAGTTCTTTGTCATATAGTATATTTTTCGACTAGTTAGTTTTGGTCTGGATTAACAGTAGGTTATTTAGTTCAATGACAATTTAGATATGGATCGAGTCGCTTTGGGAAAGATACTATTTGAGTGAAGATAATTAGTTTTGCCTGATATTTGCAAATGGGGGCTTTCCTAATTCATACATGATATAAGTTATATCATGATATTGAGATCTCATATATAAGTATTGTCATATCAAATATAGATATTATTAGATCAGATATATGTATTGTTATTTCAGATATAGAAATACATAAGATAAAAAAGTATAGAAAAACTCATATTAGATATAGACATTATTATGATCTCAAATATATAAATGAAATTAAGAAAATGCTTCTGATATATTTATATCAGGTATAAATTAGGAATTTCTCTTTGCGAATGTTGTATGCTAAGCTTCTAGCATTTTATTGTATATCAATCTATACTATATACCTGCATTCATGGTAAAATAAATTTACAAACGATATTAATTAGGTATTTGAATCAGCATATTCCTAAATATAGCAATGATCTGTCAGCATATGAATAAATAGAACATCAAAGACAAACATGCATACTAGTTTCCATCTCTGTCATGAAGTTAATACAGCTATTAAGCTACTTTCATCGACTATTACTTAAATATGTAAATTGCAAGGGGATTCTATTACATCTGTATATTCATCAAGTCGAGGTAGTGATTTGAAAATGACAGCCTCTCTAATTACTAGTTTTCTCTTACACCAATGTCGTTGATCCAATTTTTAGGAATGTTGATCCACTGACCTAATTATAAACTGTCACCTATATGAATAACTTTAATATGCATTTTGAATAAGTTGGATTTTGTCTATTAAAAAGAATGAATACATTGGATTTTGATGTACATATGTACTTACCTAACTGTATAATTTTATTGATAGTTTGGTGTACAATGTCACTGCAAGCAAAAGAAAATTCTATACTAACCAAACATAAAATATATGCACATGCAATATCTGTGATGTTATCAGAACTCTTTTAGAAGTTGATAATAAATGATTTTGGATTTCACATAAGTGGATTATTTATTTATAACCAATGTGTTCCTATGAATTCCATTTGGGCTTATAGTTAGATCTTTGTAGGCTTATATCCGATTATCCGATCGATCCGAATTTCACACTTATACCCGAATCATATATGGAACTCTTTTGATCCACACTTGATAATGACCTGACCTGAACCAAAAAGTACCTTTGGCTGATATTGGCTTGATTGTGAACGAATAAGCCTGAATTGAATTAAACGAGTTACTCATCATCCCAATAAGACCATATCTAAGTGACTCAATTTCCATGTTTCTATTCAGAAATGTAACTTCTTTTTAAAAGGATAAAACTAAAGTACTAATAGAAGTATAAACACAATGTAAAGACTTCAGAGTCCATATATGAAACTATGTCAACATATATGAAATGTTGTTAAAACTTGACCAAGACAAATTTCATTACTTTTTAACCTGTAAAAATACAGGTCAATTAAATAAGAATAAACTTTGACGATAGTATGTACCATTTAAAGTCATGAAATCTCAAGAATAAGGTTTGAATGTAATTTGTCAATATTAATCAAGAATGTAAAAATCAAACATATATATATATATATATATATATATATATATATATATATATATATATATATATATATATATATATATATATATATATATATATACGTTACTTGAAACTGTTACCTAGAAGACTTATTATAATTGTACTCCTTTGTTCAGATTATCATTAAAATATACATATAGATAATCCAACTTTACTATATTTTCAACCTTATTGGAGAATAGAGTGCACAAAAGAAAGGGTGTTTGATTTTGAAATCAAACATTGATCTTAAGGGTTAATTAACATAAGATTAAAATGTCATATTAACCCATAGACATGGATTAGTTGAAAATTTTGACAAAAAAAGAACACCTAACTAAAATGACTGGGGTAAACTGTAAAAAAAGCTGTTGTTGACGTGATAAATGTAGGAGTAAATAAATCATCCACATACAGATCATATACAAGAAGGAAGAAAATTTGAACCATATCTAAAGATAGCAAGAATAAGGATGGTCCAAAATAAATATTTTGTAGAGATAAAAAAAAAAAAAAAAAAAATGTGTCGTGAGAAGCCAACAAAAGTGACTGCCCATCCACAACCCTAAAAACACACAACCTACTCACTTTCTTATTCTGTTAACCCGACTTATTTTTTTTCTTTTCATTCCCCATTGTTTTTATACCTTACCCTATACTTCTCTTAATTTGGTGCACTTAGATTAATTCTCTATTTTGCCAAACAACAACTTCTTATATTCTCTTGTTTAAAAGTCAAAAGAAACAATCATAACGAGCATATATAGAACATACATATATACACATACATACATAATAGTTATTTTGATCACAACAAAAACCATTACATCAATTCATCTCTAACATAATTTTCAAAGAAATGGAGGATTCAGTAGGAAATTCTAGTGAGAATGAGATGAGATCGTCTAGTAGCTGCCCAAGAGGTCACTGGAGGCCAGCTGAAGACGAGAAGCTTCGAAAACTCGTAGAGCAATACGGCCCTCAGAATTGGAACTCCATAGCTGAGAAGCTCCAAGGGAGATCAGGTAGCATCTAGACAATCAACTTAATTAATTCTACTTTTTAAAGGTTTCATTCCCTCTATATTATTATTATTATTATTATTATTATTATTATTATTATTATTATTATTATTATTATTATTATTATTATTATTATTATCCCATGTTTTGAGTCAATTAATTATGAATTTGAGTTTGGTTTTGATTAAGTAATTTCATAAACATATTTTAAAAGATAGGATATGGACCCAACATCAAATTATTTGGGGTTTAATATATGTCGTTTTATCTAGTTATATAATCTTATACATGCATGGGGTTGATGTAAAGTTAAAGCATCCTAGCTAGGTTTAAATAAATTAAAAGAAATAATAATTCTAAAGATTAATTGATTTTTGTTGTGATTAATTAAGTGAAAGGGATGAATAGAGATAGTACTTGGATTATAATTATATTAAAAAAAAAAAAAAACAGCTAGGCCTTCTAATTAATAATCCATCCTATAATCCAGGTAAGAGTTGTAGGTTGAGATGGTTCAATCAATTGGACCCAAGAATCAACAGAAAGCCTTTCACAGAAGAGGAGGAAGAGAGGCTTTTGACTGCCCACCGTATCCATGGAAACAAGTGGGCCCTAATTTCGCGACTATTCCCTGGAAGGACTGACAATGCCGTCAAGAACCACTGGCACGTAATCATGGCTAGGATGCAAAGGGAGCGGTCCAAGCTACAGTCAACCAAGAGATCAGGCTTCATTACTTCTAGTGTTTCGTCTACCACCTCATCAACAATAACCCATGATTTTTTCTCCAAATCTCATAGCATTAATCATAGTCATGGATTCTACAAGTTTCATCAACGCTCAAATAAGGAGAGGAAAGCTAGTACATTGGGTTATACGGATACCTTCGCTCCTCCTATTATAAGTATGGAAAAATATAGGGCGTCATCTTCATCAGCTTCGATGACACAACAACTACAACCACAGTTTTTACTAGGAAATTGCAGGCTCGGGAATAGCACTGGCAGCTCATTATTTGAGCACTCAAATGGATATAATACAAGGTTTTCATGTGGACCGTCTAGCTTTTTATTAGATGGCAGTCAGTGTGGAGTAGGGTTTGGCTCATGTGGAGTAAGTTATTACTCTGACCATAGTATCAAGGCGGCTCCTTCTAATTGTGCTCCTATATTCAGCCAAAACAAGGCGGCGAAAACCACGATGACAGCTGATATAAGACGATCATCACTAGTGGAAAGACAAGAGGAAGACGAGCAAGAAGATGTACGAGAGGGTAGAGGAGGCCACACAATGATGAGTAACACCAAGGAGATTCACTTCATTGATTTTCTTGGGGTGGGCATCTCTTCTTGATCAACAAATTCTCATGTTTCTAGTTCAACTTAAATTATAACCTATGATCTACGAATTATTATTGCAACTAATTAAACCGGCTTTTATGTAATTGGCGTTTAATTTGCGCTCGCATTATATTTTTACTTTTGTGCATCTACAAATGCATTTTGCTCGAGAGGGCCCAAATTATTAGTGATTTATGAGCTACCTATGGCTAATTTAGATTATAGAATTGGTTTACTTGTTAATTACAACATTTTATAACTATAATATATGATGAGTTGGTTGATGATTACTCTTTCAATATACTTGTTTGGATAGCTAATCAAATGTATTGTACTTGTTTCTTGTGAAAGTCAGATTAAAATAGTATAAAATTTTATTACACTGCATCAAGGCGTAATTAAGTATGATCAATATTACGTATTATAGGATAGTCCGATAGATTACTGTACCTTTCTTATGAGCTACGTATACAGCTGGTAGTTATAATATAAATATAATTTAGGTTGTTGATTATACTAGAAAAGTAAAACATTACCTCCTTTCGTGTTGGTGAATTGGTTATTGATGTCTAATTAATATATATAACTCAGTGCATTCTGTAAATTCCATCATAAATAATGGAGTGCTTATCTTTTCTATATTTTGTGCGGAGTAATTAATTGCCTTGAATCACTGAACTGGCCTATGAAAAGAATTGCAATTTTTTTTAGAAAAATTGGCCTTAATAGAGCAAATTATTACTCTCTCTGTTATTTTTTCTTCTTATTTTTTTTATTTGAAAATTTTTAAGTGTTGTTCTTCTTTGGAATTCTTCTATTTTTGTCTAATATTGTGATTGGATGAAAAATTTTAGCTAGGATCACTACCAATGTGATATTTAGCACATTGGTTGATTTTTTAATTGTTAAATGTCATGAATTTAGAAATTTCACTACTTATTTAATGCTTAACCCACTTGCATCATTATTTTAATAAAGTCTAATCTTACTTTCAACTTAATTTAAATTATTTTATAGAATCATGATGGTATTTAATATTAACTTGGTTTCTTTTCTGATTCTAAATAGAAAGAAAAAAAAAAGAATGGAGGGAGTACTCGAGTATAGAGAGTAAGACCATAGGGTGCAGGAAGTAGCACCTATAATAATTTTGGGTGCACCTAATGACATATAATCCTTTTATTAGCTAGATTTTGGAGACTTTTTAAGGCAAAAGTGTGTCTTGGGATTGGGAAAGGAACGTTATCAAAAGTGACAAATAGACAGATAACAAACAAAATCTATAGGACTATGGCATTATATACACCCTTAAGTTCATGTTACCTTATACACCAACACTAAAGTTCATGTTATCGCACGCACCCGTTAAAGTTGGCGCAGCTCCTTACATAAGAGTAATAGTTGGAATAAAAGAAGCCCATTCATCCAAATTTTTTCATTTTATACAATTCTTGTAACCCCTAGAGTAATACCAGGGGTTGTAAGACTGTTGTACAAACAGTTAGCAAGAACATTCATTCACCTGTTGCACTTGCATATAGGGTCGTCAATGATGTAAAATAAGTTTTAACTCCGATCTGTACGTAGTTATTTATATACTAGCAATGCATTAAAGTGTTTAGGCTTTACATATGTTAATGAGTTGGTTGATGATGAGGTCACTTTCAGTGTATAAAACTTGTTCAAATTGGTAATTTGAGTTGCAGTGTGTTTGTTTTCACTTGAAATTGGGTTGCTTAGTATAACTGAAGATGGTTTGAACCCCATAATTGGAAAAGGCAAAGCAGGACCATTTCCACAAGTGTGCATGTCTCTGAGCACAAAGCAAAGACAAAAGAGATATATGCTTAGCTGTCTTGAAGAAGAAGAATTCAATGGGTTCCTATTTAAGGCTTTGTTTTCCAATGTTTGAATGAGTGCATGCTTTGAATTCTCCTTAAAACATACATCACCTTACTTTAAGGGGGGTCGGTAGAACCATTTTCAAGTTTTTGGCTTTCAATTGAGTTCAAGATGATTCACAACATTAGGGACTAAACTAGTTAAGATTGCCATGTGAGATTAACAAAAGGGCGTTTCTAATTCTAGCAATTTACTTGAAAAGAAATTACTTCAACAATCAATCTACCTTATTCCAAGAGATATGATGAGCTTATAGTACTCCCAATATATGCGATTTAATTAGGCATTTTTATGATAAAACTTGGGAGTACTAAACATCGCCCACAAATTACCATACATCATCCGTATTTTACATGTCAAATTTCCATTTTACCCATAACCTTAATAATAATTTCTTTCCCATTTCAAATATTATTTGGGTCAATAATCGTAACTCTCATGATAGTAAGTTATGGAGAGTAATGTTTAGCAAATTCAGTAAACACTTGGCCAGTATATATATATATTTATATATATATATATATATATATATATTTATATATATAAATATATTTATATATATATATATATATTATTTAGGAAGTAAGTTTGGATACAAAAACCGTAATTTTTTGTCAGGTACGCAAAAAAGTTAAATTATTCATTCAGGGGTACTTGCATTGCAAAGAGTTTAATATTACAACCGAAAGTCGAGAAATAATGAGCAAGCCTTACAGAAAGGATCCTTTAATTTCTAATTAATAAAAAGCCTAATCAAAGGTGTTACGTAGACATAAGATTCAGAAAGAACTGAGCCAAGTGTTATCATAGTAAATTAATGAATTAAATGTTTCATAAACAGGATATGAATAATCATAATGAGCTTGTTCGATTTTATATTTAATATAACAGTGTATATATAGGATGGTACAATGGAATTTTTTTTTTGAAATTGCACTTTTGATAATTAAAGTAGTACTATTTACAAATGAAAATATACTTATATAATATTATGTTGTATTATTAAAAAATAAAATTATATATAGTTTCATTATTTTTGCGTGAGCCCATTAGTTTATCTTAATTTTCTTTTTTGAAGTTGCACTTTTTGAGAATTATTGTACTATTTGTAAATAAAAATGTACTTATACATTATGAAGTTGTATTGTAGTGAATAAAAATGTACTTACTTATTAACAATATAATTTTAAGGTCAATAATATATGGATTATATCTCTTGAGAATCTAATGATCTTAGTATGTAACACATTAATAAGTAGCAAGTTTCGGACTGTTGGTCATCTTGTGGATGTATTACGTACGTCTTCCATATAGATAGCTATCAGTATAGCTGTTAATTCGGGTGCTTCTGTCGAGTTCGGATCAAGTCATGTCGGGTTTCGGGTCATATTAGTCGGGTTATATTAAGTCAAGTCTTTATCGGGTCAAGTTTGGACTTAGTTCGGGTCAAATCATATGAGATTATTTACCCTTTCGAATACAAGTTGGGTTCAGTTAAGCCAATTTGGGTTCGATTCAATTTCGAGTTTGGGTTGTACTAAGTCGGGTTTTAGCCGAGTTTGTGGTGGGTAATTTCGAGTGTAGGTCATAGTTAGGTCAGATAATTATTAAGTCGGATACTGAGATCGACTCAATATTTGGGACGTTTAATAAACTATTTCAAGTTCAAGTCTAATTTTTGTCATATAACTTATAATACAATATTACATTGATTTTTAGAAGAAATTATATCCCTTACAAAAGTAACAAAGCATTACAAAATATACAATCAAAGTTAGGTCAAATAGTTATTAATGGGATGCATGTTATATTATGCAAGTCAAATTTGGATACTTCATAGAAAGTAGGTTAATCTTTCTAGGAAAAAGATAATCAGAGAAAGCATGCACTTCTAATAATTCGAATCATACTTGAGATTCGTAACCAAAAAAACTTATTTTGACATGGCCTCCCCAAATTATGTTAGTTGGTCGAAAGTCATTAAGATGTATTATTTGATCCATCATACACCTTTATATATATATTTTTGAAAGTAAAATTCAACAAATATATTGCAATTTCTCCAAAATCAGGTTATAAGTTATTACGACTTTAGCCAAAACAGGTCGGATTAACAACTAATCAAAATAAAACGGGTCATGGGTCATAAAAGACTGGGTTTATAACAGGTTATCTCAAATTATAATCCATTTCGGTTATAATCAGTCGGGTATCATTTCGGGTTCGCTTTATTGTCAAGCCGATTCTAGTCAGTTATTGGTTTATGTCGGGTTGGGTGTATGTTTAGGTTCGGGTCAAATAATATAAGATAAAATCGGTTGTCGGTTAATATCAAGTTTGGTTCAGGTCGGGTTACATGTTACTAATTTCACATTTAAAGCGGGTATAAATCGGGTTCAAATCGTTATATGTTCGCGTCGGTAATTCGAGTCGGGTCAATTTTTTACCAGTAACATTCTCGTGTTTTTGAGTCTATCTCTTCTCATATTAGTTTGATAACTTATTCTTTTGTAACCATACTAAACATTTTAATATGAATTTTATGCAATAACTGTTATTGTGATACACACTAGAAATTTATTTTCCGCTTCATCAGATGTTTTGGTGTGTAATGTCAAACTGTAGTTATTGTCAATTTCTGATAAATAATACATATCACATTGTAGTATAAGTACTATTTATGTATTCTATATATATATATATATATAGGGGAGAGATCCAATGAAAATGGTGCTTAAAATAAGAAGAATAAGAAGAGAGCTTAGCCATTAAAATGGTAAGATTCAACGCTAGAGATTTCATGTAAAAAAATAGTTACTATAACAATAAAAAATGGTCACTATAATAATAAAAATAGTAACTATAATAATAAAAAGAATCATTATAAGTGAAAAAAAAAATATTTGGTCACTATGAGTTAAAAAAAGATCACTATGAGTACATAAAATATCTTCCTTTGAATTTAGGAGATGAAGAGTCAATATGTCTTCTCATCCTTCTCATTTTAAGTACCCTTCTTATTTTTAACTTTTATATATATATATATATATATATATATATATATATATATATATATATATATATATATATATATATATATATATATATATATATATATATATATATATATATATAATGTTTAATGTTTCATGCTTACTAAAATAAAAGGAAGGATTTGCTCTCCGTGAACATCCCAAATCCTTTATCTTGGCCGGTGCATGATGAAGATCACTGGAGGCAGAGACTTAATTGGTTGTATGAATGACTTTTCATCTTTTTTTACTCTTGATGACTTTTATGTTTCAAAGCTTTATGGGTGATTCTCCTTGGGTTCTTTGAAAGTAGATTGTTTGGTATAGTCTTGCTACTGCTAGCAGCTTGTTTATTTGTTAGGGAAAATTCCAAAAATATATTGGATATATATTTATAATAAACATATCTCACAATTTTTTTTATTTTCCTAATAGTACAACTTTATATTTTATAAGTACATTTTCATTTGTAAATAGTATAACTTTAATTCTTAAAAGTACAACTTCAAATAAGAAAATAAAGGTAAAATAATGGTCCACAAAAAATTGGTGAAACTATGAACATCTTTATTTTCCAATAATACAACTTTATATTCTATAAGTATATTTTTATTTGTAAATAGTATAATTTAAATTCTCAAAAGCATAACTTCAAAAAGAAAATGGTGAAACTATATACAACATCATTTCCTAATAGTAAAAATTTTATCTCTATAAGTACATTTTCAGTTGTAAATAGTACAATTTCAATTCTCAAAAGACAGTAACTTTTTTAAAAAAAATATTTACTCTCAAATATAAGCACTATTGTATATGTTGGATATATAGATCTAGACACCCGCATAATATATCTATCCACTTGAAAATCATAAGGGTTGTAGCTATATTAGGAATCGATGAGTGATCCGGAATGTAACGACGACCAATCGATGGATGACTCATATTATTCATAAAACTGGCTTAGCTAACTCCAACTATATAATATATAAAATATTGAAGAAGCTGCGAACCATCAAAATATAATTTAACAAGAGGATAAGACAAAAAATTTCTGGACTATTTATAAATAAATAAATTTCTGGACTTCAAAAAATATTCACTATACAGACTGACCTTGAAATTACTACTTATTTGAGTAAATACTCTTTCAGTACAGTACAAGTTCTTGAAATACGACCTTTCTAAAGCCAATGAGAAAGATGTGCTCTTGATTTATTAGAACCAACATGTATTTTGAAATGTGATTAATTATAGAGAAATAGGACAATTGCGGAAATGGTGGTCATTTATTACACCAAATAAACTGCTATTACCAGAAAGATTTGTTTGAAAAGAATTCCATTGTGAGTAAACCATTTAAATTAAGAGTGATTCCCCCTTATAAGGATACTACATTAAGTAGATTTAGATGGAATTATATTCATTTAGGTTTATGTAAAGTATTATGGCTATTGTTTGTTAATAAATATATCACAATTAGAGATATTCCAAATATGTAGGCACGACAACTGAGTTTATATTTTTGATGATGCAAATATTTTTTTTTTGTTAAGTACTACTATCTCCGTTTTTATTAGTTTAATTTGGTTAGGTACTAACATAAATAAAGAAAATTGAAAAGGGGATGTGAGTTCTTTTACTCTTTGGAGGTGAGAGATTGAGAATAAGTAAATTATAAGGTTGTCATAGGAGAAATAAAGTAAAAGTCGAAAGAATTCAAAAAAGGAATAAAAATAAAAAGTGGGTGGAATTTAGAAAAATAAAGGTACCATGATGGTCAATAGCTAAAAATCACGGCATATAATGATAAAAAAATATTTTTTTAAATTTTAAAAAATATATATACTGCTGTTTTTTTGGAAAAACCGCAATATTTATTTGATATATATGCTGCTGTTTTTTGAAAAAAACTGCAACATTTATTGTTTTTATTATTGCATCTAAAAAACCATAGCATTTTTTGTTTTTTCATGTGCTTAATATGTGCTTCGTATCAATAACCGCAATATTTAAAACTAGAAAACCGCAGCATATAGACCTTTCTCTACTAGTGTCAATAGTAGGCCACATTTAATTTTAGGGTCAAAGTTCTTGCATTTAAATAACAAAACTTTAGATAAATATATTTATGCAAAAATGATAAGTAGAGTATAAGACAAAAATTCATTTAAAAATATGAAATCTTATTGAAATAATTATCATTATTTATCACTTTCACGTTATACTATTTATTTTTGTAAGACAATAGAAATCAAAATTCGTGAGAAGTGATAATTCTCGACTTTCACATGCATCCCATCATTGTTATATTTCTTGGAAATTTAGGGTTAGTCGCCCTCTCTAGGATGATAAAGAAGTATTTTAATAATTCATGATAATATCCCGATTTTATAAGGTTTGCTCTGTTTGTGCACCTAAACACGAGTTTAAAAAACCAATTAGAACCAACCCTAGAAATTGATAGATTAAATATAGTTTGGATTTATATATAACATACCCACCTAGAAAACATGCATGGATGTCTTTCGATTTCTTGTAAAAACATTCGCTGATGTTAGTTGATAAACTATTTGTAAATAACATGTTTAGATGCAACGTTAGTGTGTGTGATTTCGTGGGGGTGAGGAATCTCGATCAGTTAAGAAACCAACTTCTATATATTATTATTTAACTGCTCACTTGCACATTTTATACAGTAAACTCACTTGCACGCAAACGCATACACAGACTCAAGCTTTTGGCTAAGCATTTATCAGTATATTTTATCTTGTTTGCCCATCTCCATGGATATGTAGATGGCAGCTTATTTTGACGTTAACTCTTGCCCACATACTTCGTGATCTCTCCCTTATAAAAAACATGTTTTTATTTTTTTTATAGTCTTTAAGATATAAATTTGACCAATGATATCTACAATTATATTTTATAAATATCTATAAAATTTGTAATTTTTGAACAAAAAGAAATTCATAAGTAATCTTACATTATCTCAAATAATAGTATTTTATAAGAAACACTACACAAATATATAAAAAGTTTTCTAATTTTTATATATAAAAAGTATATACCATGAATTTGGAATTTTTTATAACCTTTTTTTTAATATTTGCAAAAATAAGCCGGTTGCAAAACTATTTTAAAAAATAAGCTACTTTTGGTCTAGAGTAAAATCGTTGCCTGAGTCAACGATTTGCATGGAGTTGGGATTATGGGCTGGAGAAAGTGGGGCAGAGGAAGGCAACAATTCAGTCAGATCAAGTTAGCCCAATTTTAGTCAACCTAAAATCGTTGCCCTGGGCAACGTTTTTGACTTGACTGAAATCGTTGCCTAGAGCAATGATTTCCTAATTAATTTTTTTTCTTTCTTTTTTGTCCCTACAATGCCATAACACAAACACCAACTTTCCAATAACAATTTCAAACATAAACTCTTCAACTTCAACACAAAATCAACACCAAAATCTTCATATTCAACACCAACATCCATCAACACCACCGATATCCATGGACTTCAACACAAACTCCCATAACAACAAAAAAGTAAACACGAACACAAATCGAAACACAACCATAACTCGAAATTACATATTAAATTAATAATGTTTAAATTACATTAATAAATTTTGAATTGAATATAAAGCATAATATTTATATACATATATTAATGTAATAAAATAGTAAATAAAACCCTAGGAGTCTAGACCTGGAGTTTCCTCCTCGAAAATGATGTCCAAATGACGATATGAACTCTGAATCTGACTCTGAGTATGTTGGATCCACTGTAAATGATGTGCAATTGGGGCTTATGGAAATGTATAAACCGATGAAGAAGACTAACCCTAAGTGTAATTGTGCCCGTGCATGTCGAGAGTAAGAGTCTCCTGTATTGTGTAAGGTGTGGAGGGGGTGGACGCGCCGCAGGTCGTATGAGATGTGTATGGGCGAAGTCGGTAAGGCTATCGTATCCTCTCCATACTCCCTTGGACGAGGACTTACACGTTATCTTCCATGGGAGGACACATGGCTCGAGAATCGTGAACATAGTCACAAATATATAGCAGCTTTTCATTCTGCATGATAAAAAAGGAATACGAATAAAGTTAGTTGCATACTTATATAAATGAACAAGTAATATGGCTAGAATTCTTATCATGATGTGTAGCGGCACTACTGCAGGCGTGAAGTGTGCTGGAGGCAGCTAGAAAAAGGGGCTAATGAAGCGCCTAGTGATACGCCTGTACCATCGAAATATTCCATAGCTCCCTCGAAAGGATTAACCTCTACAATGAAATTAGACGCCTATCCCACGCGTTAATGTACTGTTGATGTTGGTTCGTCCAATGAACTCCAACCTTCCCACGTCGGTCCACTTTGTGTAAGTCCTTGCTCGTATCAGGTGGAGGTTGTATGCCTAAACGCGACCCATATTGCCGCATCACTTGCATCTGCAAATGGAATTCGACGCACTCAAAACATACGAGCGACGCAATGATATACCACTCGTCCTCCTCACCTTCGTCCTGAGGATACGAATGAAAGATCATCTATTAAAAAATGACATAAAAATGTTAGATATTGAAAACCAAGGTACGTAGAACACATATATGAATGAGAAAAGAGTTGGAATGTTACCTTCTCATCCGTCATCCTGTCTAATAAATCTCGCAAAGAGTTCACCCCAGTCGCGAGGTGAACACTAGTAATACAATCGACTAGCCATCTCGTACCATAAGCCTTTCCATCTATAGCGTGCCCCAACTATACGAATATGTGGACATCCTGTCCCTCCTCAACTCGTTTGCGGCGTGTAGGTATCGTTGGAAGGCAGACGATCATCGTGCAATGGATGGAATTGGGGCTTGTATGTGCGCAAGTATGTCATGGTATGTGCAAAGCCAACACATGCGAACATGGGAAATAATAGACTTGAACCTTGTTGCAAGTGCATGTACCGTCAGCGAAACATACCATGTAATGTTTACCCCTCTTACATGACACTCTATCTCCTCGGCCACTTGACACTTTGTATACGCCGCTCCCAATGTCGAACGGCTTCACAATATGGAACTAGGCCTTACTTCTGTTAAGTTTAATCTTCTGTTCCACATAAGGAGTGTATGGTTGTTTTGCTGCAATTCATTCTGTAACCATCTTTTGTTTGTGAACAAACCATTTGTTCACTCTGTAGAATGTTAGCTCCACTATTGTTGAAACTAGCAGAAATCTAGCGCCCTTGATGACTCATTTGAACACTTATGCCATGTTCGTCATTGCATATCCATATCTATGACCTCCATTGTAAACAAGTGACCACTTATCGATTGCCATGTTGTGGACGTATTCAACAACATCAGCAGACACCTGAGCGATGCGTCTAATGGCTTTGTTGACCTTTGATGTTTTTCGTTGGAACGCAACTCTAATGAATGCTTTCTTCACCAAGGTATTCTTCACGTGAGAGTTCAAATTTGAAGTAACATAACGAATGCAAAACCGATGAAATGCGTCTGGAGGAGTCCAACCACTATATACTCATTCATGGCTTGAATAATACCTGGGTCATCATTAGTTAGCACACAATTCATACCTAGTAAATTCAAAAATATGTATGCCATAACCAATACTTTCATAACTAGTTAATTCATATCTGGGTGACGATCAGATAGAATGCATAGCCCTCTTTTGTACGTGACACGATGTTTGATGCATGCCATGAACCAGCTCAAACTCTCCCTATTCTCATCCTCCACGAGAGAAAATGTAAGAGGGAATAATTGATTATTCCCATCAACACCTATTGTTATGAGTATTTTTCCCATGTACTTTTCATACAAATGCGTGCCATCAATGACAATGAGAGAAAGTGTGTATTTGAACCCGTCTATGCATGGTTTGAACACCCAAAATACCCACTGGAACACCCTATACCTAAGAGTCTATGATTTGTAACACTACTCCATGCCCATCCCAGGGTGAGTATCCCTCATTGCCTGCATAATCTGAGGAAACCATTCATAAGAAGATTCCCAGCTGCCATATACGACTGTTATCCCGACTTGCTTACCATACCAAACTTTCAAATATGGTACGTTGTGGTGGAATCTCCCATGCAACATCTCTATAATAACGACCACTTTTAATATGGGATCAACTTTGACACAATCCTTGATGAAGTTTCCTATCAGTGACGCACTTAAGTGTCAAACTCCTTAATTCTGACTGCCACTAACACAGGAAGAAGCATGAGGAAATTTATAAGTTGATATGGCCCAAAATGAAAGTGGCCTGCTCTTCTGCCTAGCACATAGTCTCCACCTACACTTATTAGAACAAACAAGCTCCAACACACTTGTGTTTGATGTTCGACACCTGTACGATGTATTTGACCTAAGGCTATACATCTTCACAACTTCAATGAGATCTCTCTAAGTAGGGAACTACATCCCCTTCATGAATTATCCCTCAACAATGCATTTTGGGCCACTCATCATCCAACCGTCACCCTCTTCATATCGTAACATTTCATTGTAATAGGGAATGGTTGATTCTACTTCAAGTGGGTAGGCTGAACTATTTCCAACTTCTATCTCTAAGTTCAAGGGCTCATTATTATCTTTCTCTTCATCTTCTTCCTCGCCTTGCTCCACCTCTTCTTCCTCTTTCGCCTCCTGGTCCACTTCCTCTTCCTCTACCCCTTCTTCACCTTGTCCAGTTCTTTGTCTATATAAATAATTACCAAACCGCTCTCTGAGAAGTGTAGTATTAAATGGAGTCACATTAGGATTTGGGACTGGGTTCTCATTAGGATGCATTTGACTTTTGAATGGAATGATTGGATATGACTAATGTTGAGATAATATGTCCATTAATCCAGTATATGAGGAAGGTAAGGACACTTGCTCCACATATATTTCAATACCATATTCTAGATAATTTTGAATGCATACCCACAAAAATTTAACAGAGTAGTCATCCATGAGTGGCAATGTTATATATGTCGACAGACTAGTGAGGTATTTCATTCTCAATTTCAATTCCACCAATCATCTATCAAACCCACACAAATTGAATATCATATCAACAATATTAGAAAAGTTGTTTTCAACACTAACCACAATGGGTCTATATTGTCCACCATTATATCCAACTATATTATCTCGTTCTATCAATAATGTACTCCTTCGACATAACAAGGGAGATAAAATGGTATTCATGATGCCTACAACACAAAAAACTTTTCAATGATATTCAATAATATGTTTATTATTTGCTTTTAGTTTTGAATATAACTTATCACAATTATATCTCTTTTATAACGTAATATTCATTATTTACCTTAATTATCAAAAACTAACCTAAAATTCATAATTTACCTAAAATAACCTAAACTAATATAATATTCATAACTAAATTAGGGTAATTAACCTAAACTAATCTAATGTTCATAATTTACCTACATTAAATATTAACCTAATTCAAACTAAATTTCATAATTTACCTAAATGAACATAAACTAACATAATTTTCATAATTTATTTAAACATTAACCCAAACTAAAAATTAACCTAAACTAACTTCATATCCATAATTTACCTAAACTAAAAATTAATCTAAACTAACTTAATTTACATAATTTACCTAAACTAAATATTAACCTAATATAACTTACTTTTCATAATTTACCTAAACTAAAAATTAACCTAAAATAACTTCATATCCATAATTTACCTAAACTTAAAATTAACCTAACCTAACCTATTTTTCATATTATACCTATACTAAAAATTAACCTAAACAACCCATAATTAATAACTTAATTTAATTTTCATAATTAATCTAAATTAAACATTATCCTAAACTAACCTAAATTAACCTAAATTTAATATTAACCTAAACTAACTTCATTTTCATAATTTACCTAAACAAAAAATTAACCTAAACTAACTTTATTTCCATAGTTACCTAAACTAAAAGTTAACCTAAACTAATTTCAAATCCATAATTTACCTAAACTAAAAATTAATCTAAACTAACTTAATTTCCATAATTTATCTAAACTAAATATTAACCTAAAATAACTTCATATCCATAATTTACCTAAATTAAAAATTAATCTAATCTAACCTATTTTTCATATTATACCTATACTAAAAATTAACCTAAACAATCCATAATTAACTAACTTAATATAATTGTCATAATTAATCTAAATTAAACATTATCCTAAAATAACCTAAATTTAACATTAACCTAAACTAACCTATTTTCATAATTTACCTAAATTAAACATTAACATCAGCTAACCTAATTGTCATAATTAATCTAAATTAAATATTATCCTAAACTAACCTAAATTTAACATTAACCTAAACTAACCTAAATTAATCTAAAGTAACCTATATTAAAAATTAAACTAAATTAACCTAAACTAACCTAAATTAACATAAACTAACCTAAATTACCATAAACTAACCTAAATTAATATAAATTAACCTAAACTAACCTTAATTTAACAATGCTCCTAAACTAACAAAACATTAACAATCACCCCACAATAACACATAAGAACCCTAAATAACATCATAACCATAATTTATAAATACTTAACAAAAATTAAAAAAAAAATGATAAATCACGAAAATAAGTAAAAAAAATATTTATAATTCACCATTCATAATATACCCATAATTCAACCCATTATTTCCCATAATTATGAAATTTAAACAAAAAAAAAAAATTTAACAAGAAAATGAAAAAAATAAACAAAACTTATAATGTATAGCATATCTGATTTAGGAAAGAAAGCGGAAGAAATTGAGATGAAAATTGAGGAAAATTATTGCTGGAAATGTTGGATTTGATTTAGAGAAGTGCAGGTGATTTTCACGAAGAAAATGGGGAAGAAGAAGGAAAGGGAAGGGAGAAAATGAAGAAAAGGAAGAAAAGAGAAGAAAAAGAAAAAAAATCGAGTCAAGGTAAAATGTTGCCTTTCTAAGACAACGCAACGATTTCACCATGACCAGATTCCCTTCCTTAATCCCAGATTCCCTACAATATTCTCATGCAAATCGTTGCTTTGGGCAACGATTTACCTTTAGATAAATCGTTGTCTCAGGCAACAATTTTACTTCGGATCAAAACTAGCTTATTTTTTAAAATAGTTTTAGAACCGGCTTATTTTTACAAATATTTTTTTTAAAAAAAGCTTATAAAAAATTCATGAATTTACCCAAGATAGGTGTCTTGTGTGTAGCCTATACAGAAATGAAACAATGGATAAGTACAAAATATACTACTTTTATTATATTCGTTCAAATTAGTACTTATTATGGTGTAATCTCGAAGATATACTATTTATCTAAGATTAAATTTTCTTTTTTAATATTATGATAGTAGTGCATGGTTTATAATAGGTTTCTATGTATGATATCCTTAATGAGATTGGATTACGAAGAGAGCATGATATTGGTGCATGATTTTGAAAGGGTTTTGGAATCAAATTCGTGGTATGTACTTATTCTTATGAGTTGCAACATGACTTAACATAATACTAATTAATTACGGAATGGAGAGGTTTTAAAATGGTTTTGAAGTTGTAATTAAATTATGCATGTGGTCGAGTTGATTGCGGGATGCTTTTTCCTTTCTTGTATTAACCCGTTAATTGTAGCTACTTAAAACACATTTATTAAATAAAGTACAGAAGCATAATAGAATTAACTAGTTGCTACCTCAATACTATATTGGGATGTTAAATCGGGTACACGGGTATTGGGTCGGGTTGGGCCAGGTCACTATCGAGTCGGATCAAATCGGTTATTTGCTTGCTCTGGTTCGATTTGGGTTCGGGTCAGGTTGTATTCGGTTCGAGTCAAGGTCGTTTTAGGTAAAATCGGTTCGGTTCTTAAACGGGTTATAGCATGTTATTTCGAGTTTGGATAGATTTTGGATCAATTCAATTATGGTAATGGGTCGCCTCAATTTTGGTTGAAATTTGGTTTGGGCTTTATCGAGTTCGCATCGGGTCATTAATAAAAAAAATGTTTGGTTTCAAGGTTATAAGAAATTGGATAAAAACATGTTGGGCAAGTTAGGTCATATTCACATATATTCAGACTGTTAATATATTGAGTGAATTCGAGTCACGAGTTGTTATAAATTGGGTCATATCGGTTATGTGTCGAGTTCAATCGATTTTGGGTTCTCTTTGGGCCGAGTATGTAACGGGTCGGATCCTTAATGGGTCGGACACATATTGGGTTTGGTTTTCGAATATTGGGTCAAATCAGTTTCGAGTTGACTTCAAGTCGAGTTGGGTCAGTTTTCGGGTCTTACTTTTCGGGTCATAATCAGTTCGGGTCCGGGTCAGTTTCGGATAACTTATCGGATCGAGTCTGATTTTGATATACACAAATACTATAACTTAGACTAATAATCTTAACTCACATTATTGAAAAACAAGACAATTTAAAAATTATAAAAAAAAGTTATACAAAACATGGTTAAGTACGTTATTTAGAAAACTACTTCTTTGATTCAAGTTTGATTTAACTTCATAAATTGAGTTGTCTTTTGGGTTCATAATGAAGAGGAATTTCAACGGATATGACCCTATTTATAGAATCTTTGACAAAGGTATATAAATTTTTCTTTAAATATTCATTGGCGACTCCTACTTTATCTATTCAATCATCCTTTTCAATAGTCAATCACAAAACCTCTGTATATAAAACACGTTTACACTTGCATATATCAAATATAGGCAAATCGACGCCTACATTAAGCCCAAATTAAATGAATCAAAGTCAGTATTATTTGAAGCAAATGTAGACGTTTTATTATTTAGTACTAACCAACAGGTATTATCTAAAGCCAAATTTTACGTTCATATACATCCATATTTTATAGGGGCGTCAAAAACTTATTGATTCACTAATTCTGCCAAGGTATGTTATTTTATTTCATGTAAGGCTATAAATTCCCCTAAAGATGTAGGCTTTGAATTTGGTCCTATTTTCATCCTCAAGCCCAAAGCCCAAGTAGCCTAAAGCCACTCCACTTTGGACTTTTGGATGAACGATGGAATTGTAGATATTGGGCCTACATTAGTTCATTCCAAACCTCCATATATATATATATATATATATATATATATATATATATATATATATATATATATATATATATATATAATAACAAGGTCCACGAATACTACGTATAGTCCATAACTCCATATGCCAGCAGTCTGCACCGCACATCTCGTTATTCCCATTTACCCAAACGATAGCTTTTATACAATTACAATAACAACAATTTGTTGCTCCTTCTATTCCTTATTTATATTTATAGTACGAATATTAGTAAAAAAAATTAAATAAAAGTAGAATTTAAAGAGAATATATTTATATTTAATAATTAATAATAAGTAATAGAACAATATTTTAATGTAATGAATAAGTAATAAAAAAAATACTTAAATGCATTTTTTTCTTTCCTAAGTAAAATTGAGAACAAATTTAGAAATACAATTTCCAATCACGGCATCATACATTATAATCAAACAATTGGTATTTCTTTTTATGTAAAAAAGAACTACTTGGTATTTTTATTTATAATTATTTTTTTCCCGTAAGATCTTGTTTCTTAGAACTTGTAGTGCTATATTACGTAAATCATTGACATTTTAATCATATTTTTTAAAAATAAATTTCCAATAAAATTTATTCTCGGTGTCTTTTTTTAAAAAATTATTCTCGGTGTCTTTTTCACAAAAATTATTCTCGGAGTAATTCGCAAAATGGCTAAACAATAATTAAATAAAAGTGATGAATATTTGGGCTGTAAATTCAACTGCATGATTAGAAATCAAAAACCATGCAACCCTATCTGACCTAAAAACTATTATGAACCATGTATCAATTATTTTATCTAAGTTGAGCGTATATAGTTATAAGATTATATCGAGTCGCTGATCCAAATTTTTGCATTCTTTTTTTTTTTTTTAATCACTAGCTCTTCATAGAAAGTGTAACAAAGTAATTGATTTTTGACAAATCTCTATCTTCATATTTAATGTTTCATTGTGCAACAGATAGAGAAGGAAATAAAATAAACTGTTCGCAATCTATCACTTTCAAATTGAAAGCTTAGGGTACGTGAAATAACCTTTTAAAGATAAATTTTGGTTAAGGGAGCAATCAAAGTATCAACATTGCTACAGCGAGCCTTATAGTTAGGTATGGAATGAATTTATGATTCAAGGATAAGCTAGGATCCACACTTACGTACACTCACAACCTTGGTTCTTTATGATCCATATATATATGTAGGGTAATAGAAGAGTGCTTAAAATAAGAAGAATGAAAAGATATCTTAGTCATTCAAATGGTAAGATTCAACACTAGAGACTTCACGTAAAAAAAGTTGTTACTATAAGAATAAAAAAAAATGATTATTATAATAATAAAAAGAATCATTATAATTGAAAAAAATTATTTGGTCACTATGAGTTAAAAAAGGTCACTATATATACGTAAAATATTATCCATTGGATTTAGGAGATAAAGAGCCAAGATGTCTTCTCATCTTTCTCATTTTAAATAGGTCATCTTATCGTTTTCTAATCTCTATACACTTGTTGAAGCAATCAAATTAAAAAAAAAAAGTAAAAAAGGATCAGACATATGAGTAGTTTAATGTTAATGATAAGAGAGATAGAGAGTAGGAGGTTTATTAAATATAATAGGTGGCCATAAAAAGGGGATAAGATATTATTGAATAAATGTTACAAATTCATATATTATAAAAGGAATAAAGTACTTAAAGTGGGTAGAACTTAGAAATACATATAAAAACAAAAAAGTAGGTTGAACTCAGAAAATCTACGAGTTTATAAATCCTTCTATATATAAAAATAAAGTACAACGGGTTTGGTCCTTATAATTTGGCATTATAACTTAATTATACCCTCGGAGTGGAACCAATTACTATCATACATAAATCAAAGTTGTATAATGGATATGTAGGAATTTGCATTATGGAATTTTCCACACATAATGGAAAAATAGGTCAAAATTCCACTTATATGTCATTTCTAAGAAAAATTCCCAATGTATTATCCACGTTTATTATATAAATCAAATAGTTGTTTATAAGTCAATGCAAAATAGCTAGTTCAAATATCGGGTTTTAAGTGAATATTAGTACACACAACAATAGTAGTTCATAAAGTGAAATGCTAATTTAATGAGCGGTTTATTGCCAAATTAGAAAAAAAAATTGATGAACAAAAAATTATTTACTGTTTCTACAATATTTATGGAAATTGTTCACAATTATAAAATGACAAGGGGTATAGTTGAGAAAAACCTAAAATAATTAATGAATTGATTTAATCCAACTCCATTATTAGTAAGTATAAAATAAAGTACAACTCTATTGTAAGTAACATTGCAAGCGCTAAAATATGAAATAGCTAGTAGAACACTGAGCGTTAGCTAACAACTAGTTGTATAGCTCATAGCTACTACGATATCTACAACTACAACTATAGCTACATTTTTCGAATGCACCCAAAGTATATTATGTCAATGCGACTTTGTTTTTGGCTAAGATCGTCCAATAATTTTAAATTTTGACAATAATGAGGGATGGCTCAATCTCCCATCACCGGATATAAGTCAAGATCAGAGATCAGAGGTCAGAGATCATAAATTGAGGGTGAACCCATGTGATGATAAGTGCTCCAACCACGAATTATGTATTTTGGATGTGTGACTAAATGCCAATGTGCTCTACTATAACATGAGCTACATAATGAACAGAATAATGCAACGAATTAAAGTTGGGCCGTTGAATCTTAAACTGAAGTAATATGATAGATGAACCATGTGGCTAGAATCTTGATCTCCTATGTCTCATATCAAATAATATGAACAAAGCATCTAATTTGATTACATGTACATTTAATGATTTGTCGGATTTATGTGTGAGGACAAAAGAATGTATCATTGATTTGTGTGGTTGACTATATTCATCTTTACAGCCACATAAGAGAAGTGAGTCACTGATGTGCATAGTACCGTTTAGGTCCAAAAAACCGACTAGTTTTTTTTTTTAATTGATGATTTTGGTATTTATTATGGAGTATTATATACTTTCTCTATTTTTTTTTTGTGTAGATTATAAAATAAATTTAAATTTAAATATTTAATTGTATATTTGTAAATATTGTAAAAAGTTGATATTTGAAAAATTATATATTAAGATAAATCTCGTAAGATTTTATATAATTATATTTTTACTTATAGATTAGAAAAAAATTCATAATTAAAGTTTTATTCTAAAATATATAAAGAGATACAAAGAGAAACAGAGGTCGTAGCATTTAAGAGTACATGAAATTTAATTCCAAATTTTTGAGTATATATCCCCAACACTTCAATAAAAGCTAACTACTTATTTTCCAAAAGAAAAAAAAAATAAACTTGTTGATTTCTTTTATATTTCTTTGTAATTGAATCGGTTATTTATTAAAGACTCACATATTTTCAATCACTTACTTTAATTTTGAAAGTAGTTGACCCTTTTCATATGGGCGCACACGGCATACCGGCGTGAATCATGAGAGTTACATCAATTTTTGTGATATGTTTTGTTTGGTCGAGGTCTTATACTATAATCGTTCTTTTTTGTTCTTCCGTATTTTTTTTTTCACAAATTTCAAAACAAACTTAAATTTTAAATATTTTTCAGTTGATATTTAAAACATATATATTGAGATAATCTTTTAAAATCCCATATGATTATGTTTTTTCTTATATATCAGGAAGAATTCAAGGTTAAAGTTTGGCTCTAAAATATATAAATTCCAAATGAGAAGAAAAAAAGGTAAAAATTTAGACAGTCAAACCTTATAAGAAAAGTCTTTGAGCACTATAAATCTTAACCAAAACTTGAGAAATCGATCTAGAAGCAATAATGAATCCATTTTATTCATTTCTCAAAAGGAAAGAACGCGTGAGATTTATATATATTAAAATTCAATTCTTAAAATAAAAAAAAATATTGCAACATATGTGAATCTTAATCTCGTACTAACATTCAAACTAACAAACATTACTTATGCATCATTACTACTTCAAAGTCACTATATAATATGAATTCAAAGTGCCATAATTTGGCATGCTGAATAAGATAGCCACATCGATCTTAGGATTCCAAAGATTTGGGGGTGAAGTTCTTGAATTTGGATTCAAGCTCATACCAAGACTCCAAGCTGATCATGTCATTGAACTCGGAGAATGTGACGATCTGGTCCAAGTCATCCCTAGTGGTGCCCTTCTCCTTAAGGACCTTCATGATACCAACCAAAGCTTTGGTTGTAGCATAGATTGTTGAGAGTGAGTGTGCAATCAAGTGGAATCCCATCTCCTTAAACTCTGCCGGTGTGTGCAGTGGTGTCTTTCCGCCTTCAATCATGTTAGCAATCCTCAAACCCTTCACATCCCTAACAACCTCTTTCAGCTCCTCGATGTTAGCTGGTGCCTCCACAAAGGTGGCATCAGCTCCAGCCTGTACACCATTTGAGTTTATACGATCAACATTTAGTGTTACGTTGTAATTTGTAACCCTTCTATCTTGTGATGTAACACTTAGAATGTCAAAACTAGAAATGTATACACTACTGTGATATACGTCCGATTGGAGTGTGTCCTATGATAATCATTATCAACTCATCTTGGGATGACTATGGATCAAACCAATACCAGATCCATTTGGAAGATCTTGATCCGATTAATCAAATTCAATCTTGACCCCTCCGTATGTTTTACTAAAGTTTTAGATTTAAATTCAAATACTCATAATTTAATTAACAAGTCTAGTCAGTGTACCAATCTAATTAGAACTAAGTAGAGAAATGTATATGCTATTATAAAAAAATAATACATTTAAGTACGATTTTAATATAAATTTTTGTCTTACATATTTAGATATCATAAAAAGTCAAATGGATTTAAAAAGTTGTGGATAAAAAGACTCAACTGGAGAATATTTTTAACTAGAGAAGCAACTAGCTAGCAAGCAACTTTGTTAGACATGATACCTCTCTGTAAAGGTTAGCACGTCTAATAGCTTCTTGAAGACCATGAGGAGCCCTTGCATCAGACCTTGCTACCAAGAAAAAGTCTGAATCACCAATGGCTTCTCTTGCTGCTGCAATTTTAAGGGCATGCTCCTCTGCAGGTACTACAGCCTTACCACGCATGTGACCTACGAAATAGGACAAGCAAGGGCTCATAAGAATACAAGAGTACCAAAATATATTTGCAAATATATTGAAAACATAGATACTACTTACCACACTTCTTGGGCCATACTTGATCCTGTGGATAATAAAATGTAATTCATGTGATTAGTACATGTTAAAATTGCATATTGAACGTACGTATCAATCTCTCTATCCCTTAATGTTTGCTCTATTTGACCATTTTTTATGAGAGGCTTTTCGTTAAAATTGGACAAACATTAAAGAATAGAAGGAATATTGGTTAATCGAAGAAGATTACTAGTCAATTTTTATATATGAAATTGTCCATATACTAGGTTACAATTGTGATGCATAAAAATTTTGTTACCTCCAGGAAGACACCCTTGGCACCAGCAGCAATCAACTCTTTGATAAACCTTTGGACGTTGAGTGGGCCACCACCTCCGGTGTCTGTCTCAAGTCAATGCATATCAATATTAGCCCCTTCTTTATGAAGTCATATGCTACTCTAAAACTTTGGTTATATAGATAAAATTTAACAAACTACGCCGTATATGTATAATTTGTTACCTCCGTCAACAACGACGCACAAACTTGGAGCAGCAGCGGTAATTCTTCGGACAGTCTCTACAACTTCGGTTGTTCTGTATCACATAAAAACCTTAGCATTATTAGTATAGTAAGATAGTAATTAATCTTAATCACATAAAAAAAATGTTATTTTTTTAAAAACAAAAACTTCTTTAGGAAAAAAGGAAAACTTATTACTCCTATTTTACTATGAACTATTTTGTTTTTCATGAAGAAATACTACTACATATTTTCATTTTTTTTTTTTGTAATAGTTAAAAAAAAAATTGAAAATGGTTTATAATTTACAAGAAGTATATTTTCACAAAGCTAGTAATCGCCAATTATTTGTAATTTTGGTGCGACGAGCAATTTAATTTGGCAAACGACAAAAAGAAAATAAAATTCAGAGAAACTTCTGTCCATGTCTAAACTCTAAAATCATGAGAGAAAAACAGTTTTCTACGGTTTCCAAATGTTTGAAAATTATAAGTCAAACCGCACTAAAACATTCCCACTTTGGGGCTACTATTACCAAAAAGCTACGCAAGATTAAGTTCCTTGGACAGATTTTAGGTGGCTGCCCATTATGTGGACTATACAAGCACATGGTCCTTGATATATAGCATTTATGATATTTGGGTAGTAACAAAATATGTCTAATTTCATATCATTTGCCAATCTAATATAAGCGCCAACGCAGTGCTATACACCGGATTTGAAAAACTTGTGTAACTAATACTCTTTGTATCTTTTAATTTTTTTTATTTTTTTAATTTATTGAGTCAAAATTTTAAAAGTTTGACTATAATTCTCGTTACGTTATAAAAAAATAATATATTTAAGCGAAATTATATTGGATGTATTAATGTAAATTTTTAAAATATACGTTTTTATAAGTTTTTGTCTTATAAATTTAAAAATAAAAATATTTTAACTTGTATTTTGAAAACCGTAAAAAGTGAAATGGAGAAAAAAAAAACTTAGAATAGTGAGATTACTATAAGCATTATTATATAGTTATACGAGATCCTAGTAGATTCACATTAAAAGCATATAGTCCCCCATCTACAAACAGAAATAATAATGTAAAAAGATGAGAGAAAGAAGGAAGAAATGTACGTGAGCAAGCCAAAGTCGGGCAAGCCAAGGAGGGCAGCAGAGACACCAAAGCCAGAGACAAAGCAAGCTTTGAAGCCAGTTTTGGCACAAATGGCGGCGGAGAAGGCGTCTTGAATACCCGGCATCAACACCGATCCTTCCTCGGCGATCAATCGGTGCACAGTTGTCCTACCTACAGGAGCTGCAGCCTCAAGAGAACCCATTTTCAGTAAGATCGAAGAGATGGAGCTAAAAGAGGGAGGAATATGACTGAAGGAAGGAGGAGATTATCACTTGAAAGAAGTTGTGCTTGTGCTTGGGTTTTCCATGCTTGTAACTCTATTTATAGTACTAGACTACCGAGTAGCGTACGCAGTCAATATATTAAATGAAAGTTGCACCGTATATAATAAGTTAATGATATAAGTATATACTAAAATGGTGCGAAATTTCGTGCTTTTATCTTTATATTTTTTGAACTGAAGGAAATTTCGTGTTTTGTTTTCTTGGTTAAATATGCTTAGAGGAAAATATTGGAGAGTGCCAAATGCATGTGGACGCTATAAATGGGTCCACCCTAGTGAGTGATTACTTGACATTGTTATCAAATATGCTACTGCATGTGCATAATAATTTTGGATGGTTATTAGGGATACGTAGGTACTTTAAAAGTTTAAATATCATTCCCTTCTCTCTGAAAAAATGTCTCGTATTTTATTTTGAGTCGTTTCTAAAAGATTGTTCAATTTTTTTAGGGTAAAGTTTGTACTACTAACTAACCAACTTTACTCTCACAATAATAATATATGGTTCCACTAAATTTCTCTCTCATCATTTCTCCTAACTAAAAGTTAATAAAGTAAGGTATATGAAAATAATTGTACCATGCAAAATATTTTTTAAACACCTATCTCTTAGTAATCTTTATTTTTTTAAAAGTTTCACAAAGTAATCATATATTCTTATATGACAAAGTGAATGGCTAAGAGGACATAAGTCTATCCCCCATATTTACTTCTTGGAGTTTAAGATAGTGAAAAACAATTATGCTTACAAGTAAAGCAATAAAAAAAAAATTGTAAATTATTCTATTAAATTTAATGTCTTTGAATGCCAAATTATATTTAAGAGCTAACACATTCAAATAATAAACCTTGATTTCTTTCCTCAAACTCTTTGAAATGCTTTTTCAAAAATAAATTCTAAATTTATGGGAGTTTTATAGTGTTAACTTTTTGTTATTATTAGGCATATATGGAGGAGTAGGGGAATGGCTTGAAGAAAAGATGGACCTTTTTGATGGAGCCAATATTTGGTAAAGACTTGAGATTCCCTCTTGGCTTTTCTGAATCTTGATCGAGGTATGATTCCTCGTATGTACTTAAGATGGAACCATTCAAAGGCATACTTCAATTCACTTCCCCACCAATATTAATGGTCCATATTTATGTGATCATATTTTGAAAGATTGAGTGACGATTTGCCAAAAGTACATTAAAAGCATATTTTAAAGCCTAGAGTGTCATAATTTTTACTTGGTCTTCAAAACTATCAATAATTGTTGGGGGGCAAAATGACTCTATTTAAGATCCATTCAACCGACACCTATTGTTAGTTAATTTGATACAATTTTACAAGTATAACTCATTAGGCCAATTTCCTACAAAGAGCTCTTTGTGGAGTTTCATCTCTTTACTCAAATAATGAAGTCACACTTTACTACTAGCTAGGCCAAATTAATTAATATCACTATAGTGGGTGATCCGTTATATACACAACATATAGGTATAATGTATACGTTAGGCTTAATGAATAACTTCAAATTAAATCATTATTAATTCCACAATTGTGTAATAGAGCATTATATGATTTAAGTTAATTTAATTGACTTATTATGGTATACATCATGCTATTAGAAACTACAATGGATCTAATTTGTGTTTGAAATCATAGAGTTCGAGTTCGACTCAACTTTTAAACCTTCGATTATGATTAGATCCGTCAGACCTCCATTATATTCATAAATTTGTTTATTTTGTACTTTTCTTACCCTTTTTCCAGCTTTATTATTAGTATTTTATTTCCCTTATAGAATTAACAATTATACACTTCTTCGACCTTAACCAAGCTAGCATTTGGTCTCCCTAGAAGTATGTTCTCTTTTATAGTGGTTGAAAACAAAGAAGGCTCTTGGCTCACCAACCCGATTTGCTGCCTCAGCCATCGTAGCTTCATTTTTTTTATTTCATGCCCATCTAGGAATACTTATCCTACACAATTTTTTTTACAAATATTACCAAACATAGCATACTACCAACATTTCCACAAAAAAATGCATTAAAACTACTAAAAATATGAATAAAACATCATTCACTAGATCATAAAATATCTCAATGAAAGAGATAACAATGCTCTTTCCGGATCATACGTGCTCCTAACTAGAGCTATGGTTTTCCCCACGGGAAGAAATTTTTAAGTTGTTTAGAAAATATATACTTGCTGCCATGGTTGTAGCCGTATAGGTTTCGATGGTGAGATTCATTGGATGCATGAGGCATCAGTGATCGTGGTTGGTGCAGTGTGGGCTATGAGACTAGAGAATAGAGATGGTCATTAGACCGAGATGGCCCGACCTAGCCCTGACTCGGTTTTTGCCTAGTCCGGAATCGGCCCAACTCATTTAATAATGGAGGTCGATTACGAATTAAAAACCCACAATCCAGCCCCAGCTCAGGCCCAGCCCAGCCCCCCACCCATCCCTCCAGGCCAACTAACCCGTGCCTAGGCTCGACATGTTGGCCACCTCTACTTGAGAGTTGAGAATGAGGGTGGGCGGTTGTTGGAGAAGTGGAGAGTGAGGAGTCTAATTTTTAATTTTTTAGACCCATTAGATCTTCTTACATGAGTCTAAATATCTTTGGGTCAGGTATGGTTATGGGTCCAAATAATTTAGACCTAGATTTGACCCAAATTTGTCCCAATGACTCGTATATTTTTTTTAAATAAAGTAAGCATAAAAATAAATGGAGGGCGAGCAAATAAAAGCTTTATTGTACTTTGTCTTCATTGTGTGTGTGACTTTTGATATAAATTCTAATATTTTGAAAGTAAAACTAGAATATGAAGGATAATTTGTTGAGTTATGATTTTTAATGTTTTTTCCTTCTATTAGTAAATGTTAACTTGTTAGATTCATTTGACTAAATTTTTCTTTATTGTGAAAAAACACCTAATTACAAAACAAGAGAATAGATATATAGGGGAGGGATCATGTGAGAACCTTCCCCTTATGTGAGAACTGTGTACAAGCAAGAACTCATCTAGCATCATTGGTTGTTGGTAGATCTACGACTGTTATTTAAGCAAATATAATGACCAATTTGTAAATATCTGAAGTTGGGTTTTATGTACAATATTTTCAACTATCACATGTACCAATGATCGTTGTTGTAGATTTGTCCGCTGCTTTTCCACTCTAGTAAGTTAGGGTACTTTCTCTATCATTCTCTTTTGCTTTCTTTTATATTTTCATTGTTTTCTTCATTATTGCACATTAATTTTAGAGTTGTCTTCTTCCCGTTAAGAGCTCTTATCCTCTTCTAGGTAATTTTTTTTATGTATTGGTAGAGTTTTGATTGTTTTCTTCCTCTTACTTTTTGTTGCTTATTACTTATTTTTATTTGGGAAAGTTCAAAAATTTAGTTGTATTAGAATTGAGGGGGAAATTTTGTAGTTTGAAATTTAGTTGTTAAAAATTTGGCAATGTTTGAAATTTTTTGATTTCGGAATGTTTGAAATTTTGAAATTTATGAAACAATAGCTTAGTACATTTGAAAAAGAATATAGAACATTAAAAGAAGACATTAAAAATAATAGGAGATTAGTTTAGAATAATGAGAATAATAGTTTAGAATAATAACACAAAAATTTAGAATAATAAGGCATACTTAAAACATTTGAACAGAAGTTATACTTGACATTCTAAATAATAATTGTACTGTCCTAAATATGAATTAAATTGTTCCAAAATGATATATATTATTTTAATTTTTTTAAAATGTTGTTAAGTTTAGGTCTATGGGGTGTTGTTAATTAGTTCGAAGTTTTAGTTTTTCTTTAATATTCAAATTTATGTGAATGTGTTTAGTTATGAAACATTATAGCAGAGCCTTAGAATATTTAGACATAAGGTTAGAACACAGGAACAAAATTTAGAACACTAGAAGAAGACTTTACAACAATTGAAGATTAGTTTAGAACAATAAGAACAATAACACAATAGTTTAGAACAAAAGGCATACTTAAAATATTCGAACAGAAGTTATACTTGACGTTCTAAATAATAATTATATTGTCCTAATTATGGCTTAGATTGTTCAAAAAATTATATCTATTGTTTTAAATATCTTTTGATACTATTGTTAAGTTTAGTTCTTTGGGTTGTTTTTTAAGTTTAGAAATTTTAGTCTTTGTTTAATATTCGAATGTTATGTAGTAGTGTAGTTGTGTTTAGTTATGAATAAATAGTTTTAATAGTTTAAATCATTAGAAGATCCTTAGAAAAATTATAAAAGGTTAGAACAATGGAATAAAATTTAGAACATTACAACAAGATGTTAGAACAATGGAACAATAGTTTAGAATATTGCGTAAAATTATTTAGAACAATAGAAGAAAAGTTTAGAACAATGAAACATAGTTAAAACAATCAAACGGAAATTATACTAGAGGTGGATAAATAATTATAATGTTGTCCTAAATATGACATTTATTGTTCTAAGGAGTAGCTATTATGGTTTTGTAGGCAATGGGCAATGAAGAGAATTGTAGTGTTTATAGTGAAAACAGGGGTAATATATCGGAAGTGATACCTGTCTGTACGCCTGGAGGGTCAAAAGTGTGGATCCCAATTTTCTCTAGCGAGGTAAAACCTTGTGTGGGCATGAAATGCTCAAGTATTTGTGAAGGTTTTTCATTTTATAAGGTATATGCAATTTCCGTTGGTTTTAACGTTACAAAATCTACTATAAAAAGAAGGAAGAATGACGTTGTTAGTTTCCAAAATTCTGTGTGTAATAAAGTTGGATATAAGTCTAAGAAAAATAGTAATATGCAAGATATGGGAATCGAAAATAAAGGCAAAGATAAAAGTGCAGCTGTTAGGAGAAGTTTGGTCACTCGTGTTGGATGCAATGCACGAATGGTGTTCAAGGTTTGCAATGATGGGGTTATGTTGTATTCAATATTGAAGAAAGACATAACCATTCTCATTATTCATCTAATTTTGTACATTATCAAAAAGTGAGGAGAAATTTGAACATTTTACACAAGAAAATGATTGTTGATAATTCAAAGGTAGTTTTAACTAATTTTGATGTTAACTGTATAGTCATATGGTATATATGCAAACGCTCTTAAGTTTGTATCCTATTGTTCCTAAGTATTCAATGAATTATTCTAAAATTCTATTTTATTGTTCTATAGGTTTATTTTAGTGTTCTAAAACTACAGTATATTATTTAAAGTAAATTATTGTAAATTTATATTCTATTGTGTAAACAGGTTAACGTTGGACCCGTGAAAACATTTAGAATGATGAAAGAATACGTTGGTGGTTATGAGAATGTAGTTGGCTCTAAGAGTGATTTTTTATGGCTTCTTTGTATTGGTCAGAGAGGTCAATTAAGACATCTGTTATGAATTGCTTGGGTGGAATTCTTTGGGTAAGGACATCCCTTTTCTGGGGTTTTTGAAAGTTTTGGGGATTTCTTTTTTCTTTTTCTGTTGCTTGTTCAAAGCAACATCAGTGACTTTTGTTTTTTGTCTAGTAACAATTGATTCTCTCTCAACACTCCTACGTGAAGGTTAGAACATTGCACAGGAGTTTAGTACATTGGAATCAAAGATTAAAACATTTAAAACAATAGATAAGTATTTTAGAACATTAGTATAATAATTTAGAATAATAGAAAAGAATTTTAGAACATTAGTATAATAATTCAGAACAATACAACAACACCTTTTCATTTTAAGACATTTCATCATAAGTCTATAACATTAGACATTAAGTTAGAAATAATAGCACAAATATTAGAGTAACTTTTAGAACAATAGAACAACATTTTAGAACATTAGTTTACTAATTTAGGACAATGGGTTATAGAACCAATTCAATAGAACTATTTTATAGAACATTAGTTTACATATGGTCTAGTATTTAGAACAAATGAAGTATTTCACATCCTTAAATCTAAGTAGTGAACTTAGTACAATAAGTCATTACTTAGTATAACATAAGCATAATTTAGAACATCAAATTAACGAAAGAACCAAACCATCTACTTAGAACAACAGAAGCATTATTTAGAACAATGAAACTATATTTTACAACAATTCTTGCTGAACATAGAACAACAAAAGCCTTATTTAGAACATTGGAAGTATAATTTAGAACAATTGTTGCTGAATTTTGATCATGGGTTAAAAATTCTTTAGAACATGTTATTTCAAATCCTATAACCTAAATATAGTTTAATACAGAACTTAGAACATTAAGACATTGCTTAGAACAACACAATCATTTTTAGAACAACAGAACTATAATTTAGAACAACTGTTGATGAATTTAGTACATCCTTAAACCTAAATTGCAAACTAAATAATATTTAGTATATTAAGCCACTACTTAGAACAATAGAATCATTATTTATAACAATGAAACTACAATCTATAACATGCGTTGCTAAATTTAGAACAAGAGTCATAAATCATTTACCATTCTGTTGAGTTCGTGGGTGTGGGTGAACAAGATTCTATATCTTCAACAATCCTTTTCTTTTTGAGATTTTGGTAACCATTAGTATTAGATTATGTAAATTAACAGAAAAATAAGAGAGAAAAAAAATTCAAATGCTTACAAAAGTCCCGCAATACTCTTCTTCAACGGTTGTTTATCTTTGCTTGATGATTCCATGGTGTAGAAGAAGTTTGAAGAAAGGTATAACGGTGCACGAGAATGACTATTGGTAAAGTTTGAAGAAAGGTTGAAGAAGGGTGAAGATGATATGGTGCAGAATAATACGAAAAGTTTTTGGAGAAAGTGAAGAAATGATTTGACATGGAAAAGTACAATGTTATAGGTATATCCGTGTGTTAGTTATTTTTTTTTCAAAGAAAATTCTTTTTGTCAGTTATAGTTATAATTACATATTTTCCATTATTTTCATCTCAAACCCCATCCGTTAGATATGAAATGTGGATGGTGTAAGATGGGTTCTTACATACTATGGGGTTCTCATATTAGGAGAGGGTATTTCTTACATGAATTCAACCATATATATATATATATATATATATATATATATATATATATATATATATATATATATATATATATATATATATATATATATATATAGGGGAGGGTTCCAATGAAAAGAGTGCTTAAAATAAGAAGAATAAGAAGAGATTTTGATCCTTCAAATGGTAAGATCCAACGCTAGAGATTTTACGTAAAAAAAATGGTTACTATAACAATAATAAATTGTCACTATAATAATAAAAAGAGTCACTATAACAATTAAAAGAGTCATTAAAAGTGAAAAAATTATTTGGTCACTATGTATAAGTAAAATATCATCCGTCGGATTTAAGATATGAAGAGCCAAGACATCTTTTCATCCTTCTCATTCTAAGTACTCTTCTTATTTTAATTACATATATATATATATATATCATAATATATATATATATATTATGACTGTTATCCTTGGAATTTAAAGGATTAAAATTATTCTCCATTTAAAGAGCATTGTTATTTATTAATTTAGTGAGTCTTACATTGGCTACATTAATTATACAAATTTACATATTGCAAATTGTCCGGAAAAGTAAGCCTTGTACAAATTTATAGAGGCTTCAATTAATATTCAATAAGTCAGTGTTGAATTTATAGAGCAAGGTCTAACATGATCTCTTTAGCTAGTTTTCAAATTTCCATGTTTCAAAATTAATATTGAAGCTTTAGGGAACTAGATAATCTTTATACTCATTATTTCCCTTAATTTTTAAATATCATGTTTTTATAATTTTTTGTCTAATGAATTTATAGATAAAAACATTTTAAGTTATGTCTTGAAAACAGTAAAAAATCAAATTGGACAAAAAAATTAGAGACAGAGGTAGTACCTTAATAAAAGTTCTTAATAGTACTGTATTTCTGTTTTTTATTTCCCATTATTCAAACAAACCTACATATATAAAATAGTTGATAATCACTCAAAGTAAGTTTATTTTTTACACTGACAATCTAATAAAGACAAATCTTATATATGTCCTTATCAAGTGTACTGCGTAGATCTCAATATATTGAGAAACCTGCAAAATTATATGTTTTGTGATCTCCCAAGTATGTTTTTCGTCCCTTAGTATATGGATGATAACTGCTACTTGCTATAATAATAGAATAAGACATGCGATGCAATCATGCAAACGCCACCAAAGTTTGATTCAAATGTGTACGTTCATTTATTCTACGATACAACTCTTTCTTATTTATATTTTTGTTGGCTAATATTGGGCCGCCCATGTGATTTTTCGGGTGAAAGTATTCACAATTCACAAAGGTTGTTTAAATATATATTTACATGTTAATCATATTAAATTAATTTATGCCAATTAGTTTTATATATATGAACGTGGCTAATTTTTGCCATATATCAGTTATAGTTTGCTATGTCGGAATCGATCACCGATTCAAATCAAGTTGATTAAGATCTTAAACTTGATTAGGAGTTGAGTTATTGATGATTTGATCTAACACTAATAAACTTGAACGTACGTTTAAAGGTCATCATATCGCTGACTCGTCATGAAAAAAGATAGCTAGTTAGTGTTTAAACTATTAGAGCTTGCTATTTATGAATTCCTCAAACAGTCATTAGAAAAGTCTTAATTGTCCTTTTGTAATATACAATTTTACATCGCCCTACCTCCCAATCTCAAATTCAACCACCACGCACCATTGACAGCCACGCGCCACCTCTACTCTACATTTCGGCGACAATGGTGGCTGGACCATGACACATGAATAGTCCCGGGGTTGGGCGTCCAATTCATGCTACTAAACCAAGGGCTAGGTGCATGAATTGGAAATTTAGCTAGCCCTTGGGTTGGATCCAAGATTTAAACAATTCGCTAATTTATGTTTTGCATATTACTTTTTTATTGTTAAATTATTATTATTTATTGTTATTGTTATTATTTTGTTGTCGATCTGGGAGGTGAAAGAAATAGAGGAGAAAGGGATGAGGGGTAGAGTATATAATGATAAAAGCTTATAATTTATGGGTTGTTTGAGGAATTTGGGGTAGGCGAATAGCTAGCAGTCCATAATATAAATGAGTTGTAATATGTGCCCTCCAACCCTTAAAGATTGCCCTTCATTTGTTTGGCTTGTCACTAAGAAAAAGGTTTTAAAAAAAGTCCAAATTTGATCTTTTTAAGCTAATAACCCATCAAAAGAATGATCGTCTATGCTTGCACAATAGTACACCTCAACTTACCAAAGATCCAAATCAAATTACATTCGAAAATTGACAAAATCTTGTCCAAATTAATATGAAATTCTTGATGTATCACACCGAAAGTCCAATCATGTGCATAATAAATCTAAAATTCCAAGTGGGTTGTGTTGCTCATTTCCGCCCTTTCCATGCAACCTTTCCGTATTCTTGCGGCTGCTCGTTCATATTGAGTGGCAGCCTCCAGCCTGGCAGTTAGAACTCATAGATCCAAATAATTAATTTGTACAGGATTAAACCCCATTAAATCTCTTGGATCTCGCAAAAATAAATTAATCTTGATTGATCATATAATAGAAAAATGTAATAATGTTAGTTATATCATTTCAAATATTCTCCTACTAATGCAGAGTTGTATAGCTTTCTAGGATTGGCTGGCCGTGACTACTCCATGACCTTTTTGATCTACTGTCAACTCCTAATTATATTAATCCCACGTTAAAACTGAGTCGTGATGCAAGCAGCTCATCAGATCCCATCTCAACAATTACTATATGCCTAATAATTTGGTTAACTAATCTTGTTTTTTCTTCTTAATTTCTCACCTAATACTTCATAGTACTTCCTTTTTCAGTACAGGTTGGTTGGACCTATAATTTTGAGTCGAATGGATTATCATAATAGTACTCCATCCGTTCTTTTTTGTTTTTCCCATTTTCCCCATTTGGAAATTTCAAAACGTTGTTTCAAAATGTTGTTCTCATTTGAAATCCTTCTATCTTAGTTTAATACCGTGATTGGTTAAAAATGTTTGGTTATGATCACTATCCATGTGATATGTAACTCATTAGTTGATTTTTTAATTGTTTAATGTCATAAACTTTAAAAATTCTACTATTTATTTAATGCTCAACCCACTTGTATAATTTTTAATAGAATCTATTCTTATTTTTAAATTAATTTATAGAATCTTAATGATATTTAATATTGTTTTAATTTTTTTCCTGATTGCAAATGAAAAGGAAAAAAAAAAAAGAGTAGTACTTAAGAAATTTGTCAAATTATTTATGTTATTAATCACGGTGACAGGCTTTTCTTCCATATGTTTGTCATGTACCCTGCAAGTGTGAAACCCTCTCATGCAATGCCCTGATTGGTTCATTAAATTATGCATGCCCTGATTGGTTCGGAATTGGTTGATCGTACCATCTTAGTAACACAAAATGCGACAGAATATTTGGTGATTTTGAGGTAATACGGTCACTTACTCGCTTTCTATATTTATCAATAGTCTGTTCGAGTTACGTATGCTATGTGAAGAAGGTGATCAAGATGTGAGGAAATTTTTATATGTTCCACACTTCCACTGTAAAAACTATAAAACTAAAGCCCCTTTTTTTGGTAATTAGATATAGTGAAACAATAAAACATGTTTATTTATTATATAGTGGAAATCAAGAATAATATGATAATTCATACTCCCTTCATCGCCCGAAAATTACCCCAAGTACGGAAATCAACTTTTTAAAGATATGATGAGAAATTTTGGAGGGAACAATCCAAATAAGAAAATTTTTAAGAAAATGGGGCAATTTTTAGGAGATAACGCAAAATAAAAAATGATAAATATTTTAGAGACGGATAGAGTATTTGGTATCATCGCACCCACAATATGAAAACAACAATGATTTTATCTAGAACAAAGTAAGAAATTGATTTTTGTAGTTGAACGTGAATTGTTATTGAATTTCTGATGATTTGATTCTCTGTACATTGCATGATATTTATTCAAGTTCAATACTAGGAGTTATACCAAGACTAGACTTGTAAGTATGTTCTAACTCTACCTAAACTTTACCTTTCATAATTCTATCTTGTCATCTAACACAATTTTATCTTATTCTTCACTCCCCCTCAAGTTGGATGTGGGATTTTCAACACCCAAGTTGCACAAGACTCTTTCAAATGCATTAGTTCCAACCGCCTTAGTTAAAACATCTGTCATTTGATCTTTTGAGCACACAAACGAAAGACTAATAACTCTTGCTTCTAGATTGTCTTTGATGAAGTGTTTATCAACTTCAACATGCTTAATTCTATCATGCTGAACATGATTTTCTGAAATACTGATCGCAGCTTTATTATCGCAAAAGATCTCATAACTCATTTCTAGAGGAAAACCAAGTTAAGTCAGAAGCTTCCTAAGCCGCAATACCTCTGTAACTCCTTTTTGCAATTCCTCTAAACTCTGCTTCAACACTAGACATTGCAACCACCTTCTACTTCTTACTTTTCCAAGTCATCAAGTTTCCTCCAACAAGAGTAAAGAACCCTGAAGTAGATTTCCTGCTATCTTTGTCACCTGCCCAATCTGCATTAGTGTATGCTGAAAGACGAAGATGACCATTTCTTCTGAACACCACTCCTCTCCCTGGTGTCCCTACAAGATACTTTAGTATTTTGTAGACTGCCTCTATATATTGAGACTGAGGTTCATGCATAAACTTGCTCACAACTCCAACTAAATAAGAAATATCAGGTCGAGTATGAGCTAGGTAGATGAGTTTTCCCACCAATCTCTGATACTGAGTCTGATCTACTATTTCTGCATCTTCATTAATCTGCAGTCCATGATTGACTATTATAGGCGTTTCAGCTGGTTTACAATCAATCATGCCGGTTTCAGCTAAAAGATCTAAAATGTACTTTCTTTGTGAAATAAAGATACCTAAATTTTATCTCAGGACTTCAATTCTAAGAAAGTACTTGAGCCTTCCTAAATCTTTCATCCCAAATCAAGCTCTAGGAGATTGTTTCAACCCATACAATGTCTTTTTTAGTCTGCATCCGGCTCCTGAAGAGAATTCTTGCGAGAATCCCGGAGAAGCTTCCATACACACTTCTTTAGTGATTGCACCATGCAGAAATGCATTTTTTTTTACATCAAACTGATGTAAAGGTCAGTCTTTATTTGCAGCTACTAAGAACAATACTCTGATCATATCAATTTTTGCCACAGGTGAGAATATTTCTGAGTAATCAATTCTATATACCTATGTATATCCTTTAGCTACCAATTTGGCCTTATAGCGCTTAACACTTCCATCTGCTCTATAATTGACAGTGAACACCCATTTGCAACCCACTGCCTTCTTTTCTTATGGAATGATGCATTTTTCTCAAGTTTTATTTTTCATAAGAGCATCTATTTCATCTTCCATTCCCTTCTTCCACTCCTGACTTTTGAGAGCTTCTTACACTGAAGATGGAGTCTCTTCAGAGTATAATGAAGCATAAAAAGCTCTTGTAGTGTTTGACAAGTCTTCATGTACATTTCTTAAAGGATAATTTGATCTTCTTGGTTCATATGAAGGATCATACCTATTTGGAGGTACTCCTCTAGTGCTTCTTGGTGGCAATTGATATCTCTCCACTACTAAATTTTCATCCATTTCCTCCACATCTTCTAGATTTTCTAGCACTACATCAATATTCTACACATGATTATCTAAATTCATATTTATAGGTATTGGTGATGAAGTAGTGGACTGGACTATGTTATTAGGTGTTGCCTAGGCCTAAGTATTACTGTCTAAAGATATTGACAAACAACTTACATCATCCTTTAGATTCTCCCCCTAACATCGTAGTTGGGAGAAAAATAGGAATTCTCCACAAAGTCACAGTCAAAAGGGGTAAAAAGATGATTTGAAGTGGGATCAAAACATCTATATCCTTTTGGCGAATTCCCAAACCCCACAAAGACACACTTGACAACTCTTGGTTCTCAGCTGTTTCGATCTTTCTTAGGAAGGTGAACATAGATAATGAACCCAAAGACTCGGGGTGGTAATGAGTGAAAGGCAGGAATGTGCATATGTGTGCTTAGGGTATCGAGGGGAGTCTTATGGTTTAATTTCTTTGTAGGAAGGCGATTGCATAGGTAGTTTGCAATCACAACTGCTTTAGGCCAAAAAGAAGTAGGAACACGAGACTCAATCAACATGGCTCGGGCCATCTCAAGTAGGGATTGGTTTTCCGTTCTGCTACATCAATTTGTTGAGATGTATCGGGATAGGTTTTTTGGTGGAAGAGTCCATGGGTTTGAAAAAAAGACTTCAGTTTGTAATTCACATATTCAACTCCATTATCTGATCTAAGGATGTAAATTTTTGTTTTAAATTGGGTATAAGTCATATGATAAAAGTCACAAATATATAATAAACCTCTGATTTATGCTTCAAAAAGTAAATCCAACTCATTCTAGTGCAATCATTTATAAAAAGTACATAATAAGAAAAATCATGTTTACCAAGCATTAAGGCTAGGCCCCATACATTTGAATGAACTAGATAAAAAGGTGTTTTAGAATGACTAGAACTATTAGGATAACAATGTTAGTGACTTTTGGACAGATAACATGCTTTATATTCTAGAATTATATTTGAACCCTCGATAGATGGAAAAAGACGCTGTAAATACCCTAAAGATGGGTGGCCTAACCGTCGGTGCCAAAGACGAAGTTGGGGTTCCATAGAGTCTCAAGCAATAGTAGCACCTCACAGCTTAGCTACCTCATCAACATAGTATAATCCATTTCGTTTAGTACCATGCCCAATGACTCCCTGTCTGAGCATCCTGTACAACACAACAATTAGGTTTCATTAGCATAGTACAATTTAAATTCTTTGTAAGCTGGCTGATAGAAAGCAGTTTATAAGAAAGATTTGGTATGTAAAGGCAGTTAGGTAAAGAAGTTTTAGGTCCAATAGTAATTGTCCAAGCTCCTTTTACATCCATATAATCTTCGTTAGCTGTTTGGATAAGTTTTTTGTCATGTTTATTAAATTTTACAAAATCACCCTTGTAATATATCCTCGTATCGATTGCCCCCACAGTGAAAAAATCCATCGATTTTCCGAGTACGTATGACACATTGTACCTATTTGGGTTTTATATTGTGTTTGGTTTTTATGTGGGTTTATTTTAAGGTTTGGGCCTGGGTCCGTGTGGTGGGTTGAAGGCCAAAGGAGTTGTGAAGGGGTAAATCTGGTTAGTTGGATTTAGGTCTTTTGTGGAGGCCGTTGATTCGGAGAGTAGGCTTAGGGTTTTTTTTTGCCTTAGGTGTAGGTCGTTAGATCTAGAGATTAAATATGAACTCTTGATTTAAGGGTTAATTTTATGAGGGGACAAGGTATTGTGGCACCACTGTTTAATATCTTCCCTTTTACCTTCCTCCTTAGCCTCCTTATCCTCTGAAGCCTCCATCTCCACTTCTCCCTTCGAGCTTTGTCCTATGGAAGCCCTTCCCTTGCTTCTACTTTCATTGGTTTTTTCTCCTCTCTTCTTCACATCAGGCCACCACTCTGGATATCCCACAAACTTGAAGCACCCTTCTCTTGTGTGGCGTGTTCCACCACAAAATGTGCATTTAAGGTTGGATTTCTCATCCACGTGCCAAGATGATGGTTTCTTCTGATCGGTCTTTGCGGTGAGGCCACTTTCGATGCCACTTATTGCTCCACGATAGGTAAGCTAGGTAAGCCCCTCCCCATTATCTCTCGCCTTGCTATTTCTCTTCTAATGGTATTATACGCCATCTTGATGGAGGGGAGTGGTTCTTGATTAACCAACTCCTTCCGATCTTTGTCTAAATCATCTTCTAGGCCTCCAAGAAACTAATATAACCTTATTTGTTAAGTTAATTCGTTGTGTATTGTAATGTCATCGGTGCATTTCATGGGATTTGGCATCCTGCTGTCTATTTCTTTCCAAATTGCTGTTAGTTTTCCATAATAATGCTCGATTAGATCTCGTCCCTGTTTGATGTTGTTGGCCCGTAATGTGAGATCGAATATTTGGAGCCCATCCTTATGGATCCCGTAAATCGTTTCAATTCCTTTCCATAGCGCTTTGGCCATAGAAAAATCAAGGAATTGATTTACGATATCGGGGTCTATGCTCTCAGCAATCCAGGACTTAACGCATGAATCTTTTTGGACCCACTGTGCATAATCCAGGCTATCTATAGAGGGGGTTCGGCTATGATGGGGCTGAGTCGTCCCCTTCCATCGAGTGTCCAATACATTAGTCGGGAGCATTTAGTATAATTCCAGCTATTAAGCTTCTCGGATATGTTGATTGAAGCATTCCCTTGATCGTGAGCTCCTTTGTTGCTATTTAGTTGTTGTAGCAACCTCAGCATTTGCTCCATGACCTCCGAATTCTCACCCATGTTTATAAGTAAGTTATAATTGGTAAATGATGAAATTATCAGGCGAAAAACACAGTTTTTCGACCTTGCTCTGATACCAAGAACAAAAAAAGAAACTGATTTTTGTAGTTGAACATGAATTGTTATTGATATTATGATGATTTGATTCTCTTTACATTGCATGATATTTATACAAGTTCAATACTAGGAATTATACCAACATTAAACTTGTAGGTATGTTCTAACTCTACCTAAACTTTACCTTTCATAATTTTATCTTATTTTTCATTTATCACATGTATCCATACACATCACAACAATTGGGATTCTAACATATAAATGTTTTGAGGTAATTATTGTCCAACCATTGATTTTGGACTCTCCTTTATACTCTAGAACAAAAGGCCACCACGAAAAGGTATACGTTAGTCCTACCAGCTTTTCTGTAACAACCAAAAAAGCTTTTTACATTTTCAAACTTAATAAAAAAAGTCGTAATTTTTGTGAGTCAATTATGAGAATTTCAAATTACCACTAACTCTTGTAGTAATCATATGCAAATTGCTTGCCATTATGCTAGTAAATCTTAAACTTGATGCTAAAACTTCATATATAAATAATATTGTATCCGAACACACTCTCAACACTTACACATGAGGCTATGACTGGTGTGAATCTCACTATACTTGTCAATGAAAAGTTGAACAAGCAACATGACTAATTCATGAGTAATTATTCTTTTTATAATATATACTCCGTTGAATTACATACAAAATAAAGGTAGTGTCCAAAAAAGCTTACGCCTATATGATAGCTGCATATCATTTAGAAATTAAAACCCGTACTTTCCATTGACAATCATGGTTCACGCCGGCTAAATTCCAGAAAAAGCAAAAAAAATATTCATGCATATACTCCTTGTGTCAAAAAAAAAAAAAAAAAATCTAGTCAAGCGCGTAAATTACAATGGGATAAATTATTATATATGGATTATGGTAAAATTTCGACAAATTGTAGGTATTACAAGGAGCGGAATTTACTCATCGATATATATTATAAAAGTTATACCTTAACATAACATATCTCATTCTTTATTAATTTTAAGGAGTAATTTTTATTATATCCCGTATACATATAAGATATTGTGATGTTAGATAGTCTGGCCAAATGTTTTGGATTAACCACTCAGCCGTACATATTTACCTTCTTTATGGAATTATTTGTTTAACTAATGCTTAACTTGGTGAATAAGAACCTGTATGTCATGTCTTCCTTAAAAAGAGCTCTAATTAGTATAAAAGCCATGTAAAATTGAAAGAAATGGTTGAAATTTGATGACAATAATAGCAGTCTAAAAGGGAGACAAATTCATGTAATAATGATTTAATAACGCAGGGGACAAAGTAAATTAATCTTCATGTGAAGGTGTTTAGGTCCAACCTATAAAGTCCATGTATGTTTCTGTAATGACGAAGCTGTGAATGATTGGTTTAGATCCACAAGTAATCCATTGTGTTTTTAAGTACAGAAACCAATCTAGTTACATTATATTATGCATTCCACTGTACAGCAGGTCTGTATTAGAGGATACTTTAAATTACTAGCTAGTCAGTCACCTATCACAACAGTTGGCATTAATGCATTATGCATGTTGAGGACATAATGTATAGTATGAGAGGAAGTAATCATCGAAACCAACTCAAGAACCTACATATATCAATCATGACACGTAGTATAACCTTAATTAGGGGATGCGCAAGAACTTTCTCAGGGCCAAAAAATGTCTAGGAAATGGAAGAGATTCCGTGGTCATTGGCTGATACTCTGATAGGAATGTTGCTATATTTTTTTGCGCCATTGTTGAATCAATTATTAGATGATTCCATCATTATATTATGCTTTAAAGTATGAGTTGTTTTATGTTGTTGACCGTCTGTACCATGAAAAAGAGAAAGATTAAAACTTGGACAAATTTAGCCCCGAGTAAACTTGATAAACGAACAGGATGGAATAAGATAAATTAAGTTTTTTTTTTTGGTGGATGAATGACGAGAAAACAAAGAATTAAAGGCCTTTTCCTAGCCTTAGTGGCCTGATTTCTCAAACTCTGACCTAGCTTAATTCAAACCACGAAAAATTCAATTCGGTCCGACCCACTAAACCAGTTTGGTTCGCACAAACCCTATTCGGCTTACTTAAAAGTTCTAATTTTGTAAAATTTAATTTAGTTGAATATTAATTAATTTATACGAATGTTAGTTGATTTGCATTAGTTTGTTTTATATGAATGTAAGTTTATTTGAATATAAACTAACTTATACGAATATTAGTTGATTTGCATATAGTTTGGTTTATGTAAATGTTATTTTGTTGAATATACTTTAGTTTAATTTATATAAATCAATGAATGTTAGCTAGTTTAGTTGAGTATAGTTTAGTTGAATGTAGTTTCGTTTATATGAAGCAATAAATGTTAGTTTAATTAAATATAGTTTAGTTTATATGAATCAATTATTGTTAGTTTAATTGAATATACTTTAGTTTATATGAATCGAATATGATTATATCTTTTTTGTGATTATATGTAACTAATGTAATTAATGTACATATGTAATAAATATGAGAATATCTCTCAATATTATTAAAGAATATATAAATATCAACAAAATAAATGAAAAATAAATGTGATTAGGTGAATATAAAAGTTTAAAATGAATATAATTACGTGAATATAAACGTTAAATTATTTTCGAAATTATTGATTTATTCTAATTTCTAAATGTCATGTATGTGAATTTGATTGATTCGGGTCGGTTCAATTCAGCTTGTATAGTACACAACTGTGACGAAGAAAGATAAGCAAAAGAGCATTAATTTGATTGTTGAGGACCTACATCAAAAATGATACGTAGTATATAACCTTAATTAGAGGATACGCAAGAACTTTCCCAGGGGCAAAATGTCTAGGATATGGAAGAGATTCCGTGGTCATTGGCTGATACTCTGATAGGAATGTTGCTATATTTGTTGCACCATTGTTGAATCAATTATTAGATGATTCCGCCATTATATTATGATTTAAATTATGAGTTGTTTTCCTTCGAAAAAAAAAACTATGAGTTGTTTTATGTTGTTGACCGTCAGTACCATGAAAAATAGAAAGATTAAAACTTGACAAATTTTAGCCCCGAGTTAACTTGATAAACGAACTTATATAGAATGGAATAAGAGAAATTGAGTTGAAGAGATCAGTATCTAAATTTAAATTAGATACTCCAATAATACAAAAGTTATTGAAATTCTCCTTCTAATTATTATAAGGAAAATTTAAAATGAAAAATACAATATTTATCTTGTATTGTCCATAAAGACCAATTTTCACTTTATTTTTAAAAAATACAATCTTTGTATGTGTTTGTATTTTAAAGGTATTAGTGAAAAAACGATTGTCTACGCAACAATGCCTACCATTTTATTATATTATACTTTGGTTTGTTCTTCAGCCTACCATTTTATTGCTTTACGTTCTTAAATATTTTTATTTTATATTTCAAGAAAGCAATTATTCAATAGCCATCAATCACTTCAAATAAAATAACTTAATAAGGGAATAAACTATAGCCAATGAAATTATTGACCCACCAACCTAAGATAACTTCTTTGTTAATAATAGGTGGATTCATCGATTCTATGACGTGGAGCAGATCATTTTTGGCTCACAAAATAGAAATATTCCCTGTTGTTCAAAAATTTGTTTAACTCATTAGAATTATATGAAATTTAATATAAGAGACTCAATTATTGTGGTGTGATGCATAGAAAATAATTTTGGAACAATATGTTGACAATAATTGAGCCAAGATGGTTTGAATGTTTCATAAAGGTTAAAGCGAAGATGGCATAACAAAAGTTAAAAATTGGATGGTGTTTACTTATAACTTAGAATGAGGGGTTATCCCTACGAGTTCCCCATTATGCTTCATTAATTAATCTAGATAGGGTTAATAGAGTGGACTTATTAATTAGATGTACAACAAGATTGTATCCACTCCATCTGCCTAAGGAAATTAATGTTGAGAATATAATGTATGTATTAGCTTTATTCATCCTACTTTTCTTCCTTTCTTACTTGGAGAAAATAAATCACTATATTATTTAGTTTGAAGTATCCTTGCTTGATCAAATCTTCCAGATTGTTCTAAAGGCTGATACATTTTTTGGTAAAATAATGGCCCTGAAAATTATTGCAAAAGTCCTTGCTTCTGCCTAATTGCTTGGCAAGCGGTGGTTTTCCATAAGCGTGGAAAGAGCATTATCACACGTTCAATTAATTAGCAGCTACAACAAAATCACGAACTTATAGTAATTATATTACAAGTGAGGACAAGTGGACCATGAATGACCTTCAGAGCTCACTGATTATTGACTTATTGTAGGCCGTGTTTTATAGCGGAGACAAAGTTGTACCCTACGTTCTACATCCAACTTATTTATCACGTGGAGGGTCCCTTAAATAATTTCCTGAAATTGACACCCAAATGATACAATCCACGAAAATTCTCTTAGTTTTTGGAAACCCTAAATACAGAAGCTAAGCCTCATGAAATTTTGTCATACACAAACATAGGTTGGAGCTCGACAGAACATGACCCCTAAATTTAAAGGGCCTTAAAATTCAAATATATTTATATTAATTTTGTATAATAACATAAAAGTATAGTTGGAGTAGTGATTTAAAAAGTTAAACAGGCGCACGTAAATAATGTGCAATTGTTCTCCCAACCATGTACCCAAAATATACATAAACAAATTATCTACGAAGTTTCTCACCTACTCTAATTAACTTACACTTACTTCTATTGCCGAGTAATACCAATTCTTATGACTACTACTACATTAGTCAACTACTGCAACTATAAATAGAGGAACAAGGAAAGGCATCATCATTCAGTTTAACCACACTTTTTAAAACTTGCAGCTTCCTCCTTACACTATCTTGTTTTCACTTCCCTACGTACGCACCATCTCTTAGAAAACATGGGTTCTCTACCTGAGACCAATGGTGTTGCCGTGGGGAGGACAACCGTACATCGTTTGATAGCGGAGGAGGGATCGGTGTTGATGCCCGGTATCCAGGACGCCTTCTCTGCCGCCATTTGTGCCAAGACCGGCTTCAAAGCTTGCTTTGTCTCCGGTTTTGGTGTCTCCGCTGCCCTCCTTGGCTTGCCTGATTTTGGCTTGCTAACGTATTATTTCTTTCCCTTGTCTTTCTATTTTAATTTGTTACCTTTTCTTAGTTTACCATGCTAAGTTAATTAAGTGATGAGGATATATATATGCCCATGTACATTTTCATTGTATAACAGTTGGTATTGGTAAGACGAGTTAGGTTTGAAACTCAATTGTATGTACGGAGTAGTTAAGAACATAAACATTTTTATGCACTATGTTACATATATTACATAAAAACAAGTTAAAATAAGTTAAGTTTAATCTAAAATGAAAATAATAAGATTATAAGTATATGCTATTATACATATTCCATTTGATGAATGTCCCACCAAAATAAACGACAGTTGGATGATTTCTTAAATGTAGAACCTAAAGTGGTGGGAATGTTCAGAGACATTTAGACTTGCAAAAAATTTTTTAAAACATATATTTTGTTATCTTGTAAGAAATAGAAACTTATCTCATGTAACCACATGCATGCATGATGGGGTTCATCCATGTTACAAGTCTAAAATAAATTGATACAGTTTGACTTGGGAAAGATCTAAGACCAGTACTAAAGTTCATGGATCTTAATGGGTATTATTTGAATGAATATGCAAAAATTCTCATGTGTTAGGTGTATGTATGTATGTTAAATGTTAATGTAGTGGGTGGTTTAGTAGACTTAAAAATCTATAAAAAAAAATTTATGGCATCTCTAATTCAAAATATTCGCTTTTAATTGTCGTTTAAGAAATATAAGTATTTGCCCCCACCAAGAAAAAAAAAATGGTTATCAAGTGGTTAAATTTGTAATTGGTACAAATTAAATCATTGATACAGTGAAAAATGGTCTATTGTTTCAATAAAAAAAAAAAAAAAAGAGACTTGTGACGTGTTCAAAGTAATTGGGTTGGAAGTTGGAACAATAATTGATGAACTATATATTCAATAAATTTATGTTTTGTATGAACTGTTACTCTGAAGAAAATATAGATTTATTGATCAAGTCACAATCTATAATCATCATCATTAGAACCTCATGTAGAGCATTATAATAAATAAATGGTTTTGTGATACAGAACCGCAGAAGTGGTAGGGGTTGTTCGTAGAATTACCGCTGCTGCTCCAAGTTTGTGTGTTGTAGTTGATGGAGGTAAAAATACTTAATTGAATAAAAAAGTTACTGTTACTGAATTAATAGTATTTTTTACCCATAAAAGGGGCTAATTTCTTGGTTGATGAATGATTACAGACACCGGAGGAGGTGGTCCACTCAATGTCCAAAGATTCATCAAGGACTTGATTGCAGCTGGCGCTAAGGGTGTCTTTCTTGAGGTACTAGATCTTGGTCGTTTCTTAATATTTGCTCCATTTTAATTAAAATCTCTTATAAAAATAGTTTAATGGAGCCAAATATTAAGGGAAAGAGGGAGAATCACGATTGCCTTTATTAATATAGAATATGATTTGACTAGTATACTTTCTATTCAAAATATTTAATCAAAGATAAGGTTGTTGTATGAACATTTTTCTTATTTGGCATTTTGCTAATCACGTGATTTTTTTTTTTTTTTTCCGTTACGTAGGATCAAGTGTGGCCAAAGAAGTGTGGTAAGTAGTCTCTAGCTAGTCTCTACACAATTGGTTTACAAACATGGTAAAAACACAAGGTTGATCACTTGAACATGTAATTCTGTAGGTCACATGCGTGGTAAGGCTGTTGTACCGGCAGAGGAGCATGCACTTAAAATCGCGGCAGCAAGAGAAGCCATCGGTGATTCCGATTTCTTTTTGGTAGCCAGGACTGATGCTAGGGCACCCCACGGTCTACAAGAAGCTATTAGACGCGCTAACCTTTACAGAGAGGTATATTCTCCAACAAAGTCCGTATTTAAAAGTTCTCCCTCCGTCTCATATTAATCTTATACTTGACCAATTTCATTATTATGTTTGTAGTCCGGAGCTGATGCTACCTTTGTTGAGGCACCAGCTAACATCGATGAGCTCAACGAGGTTGTCAAGGGTGTGAAGGGCTTGAGGATCGCTAACATGATTGAAGGTGGAAAGACACCACTACACACACCTACTGAGTTTAAGGAGATGGGATTCCACTTGATTGCTCACTCACTCTCAACAATCTATGCTACAACCAAAGCCTTGGTTGAAATCTTGAGGGTTCTTAAGGACAAGGGTACCACTAGAGATGACTTGGACAAGATTGTTACTTTCTCTGAATTCAATGACATGATCAGCTTGGAATCTTGGTATGAGCTTGAGTCGAAGTTCAAGAACTTTACCCCCAAATCTGTGGAATCCTAAGATACGATCGATGTGCTTACATCTTGGTTTGAGCTTCAATAATCAAAATTCACGAGTTTAACCCCAAAAGCATGATTTCTCAGCACAAGCATTAGAATCAATACGCATGAATATGTGATATAGTTTGCCAATTTGTGGCATTAGGTATTGTGAGTTTGAATTCATATCATTGTTACTTGTTTGATATTTGTTTGAAATAAAATGAAGAAAAAAAGCATCTGAGTTAAGTTGTTTGATTAATTACCTAGAATGAGAGCCAGATTCTGCAATGAAATCTTTTTGTTTTATTAGTTCTGAATACAATCTTTGGTTGTTATTTTTCCAAATACCAAATGCACACCATAAAATTTTGTCAAAAATATACAGTAAGCCTAATGTATTAATGTAATACATATAAAGTTTTTTTTTACGTAAACAGAGCTGTAAGTGACAAGACAATAACTGATGTAGACGGTACCATCCAAAACTTTAACCAATTAAGCTAGTTAACATTCACCATAAAATTGTTTAGTTAAGACTTAGCTTGGAGTAATTGTTTTCTAGTTAATTTTTTTTTTGGCAAGGCTAGCTAATTAATTGAGTACATATATACTTTTTTTAGGGGAGATTCCCAATGTATCTTGCATCAAACTAACAACTTGCTTGAAATCCAATAATTAAAATTTTGGAATCCGTGTACTTTATACTAAGGTCTTTTCTTCTGATTCCCATTTTCACATTTGAAGATCTGAATCAACAAGAAATATAAGTTTTGTTTTTTCATTTTTTTGTACATAACATTCACATCCGATCGACCTAAGAGTTGGACCGATTCCTATGTGTCGTCTTCAACTTTTGGGGGACCAAAATATAAATTTGCTCTAAGCCTCAAATCATGACATTGCACCCCCGTGAAGTATGCTAATGTACTGTAATAATGTTACAGCAATCATAGTCTACTTTTGTAAAAATCATGCTTCACGTTTTTTCTAATGACACATATTAGAACAGTAGGATGATAAAACATTCACTTTTCTACTTCTCCTAGAAAAGGTAAAGTTCACTTTATATATGCAAGCACACCATCAAATAACATCTAACATGTATTTTCAAAGATGATTAAGCAATAGTATAAAACAATTTACAATTTGATGGTCAAAGGTGATCACTTTATAAGTATAAAATATCATGGATGATTTAATATAGCCACTTTACAAATTACAAGTATGAAAGATGGTCAACGTACGGTGATCATGAGAATCTCATCCAATTAAGCCAATATGGTGGCACATCTATTAGAAATTTAAGGACAAGGTACGCATGGACTGGATGAACTAGCAAGATTTCCAATTTTCAATGGAGTGTATATTACCTATTAAACTCATATTATAAATTATTACTCATACGATCGTACTTAAATTATAGATTTTGTAAATTACTACCTAGTGAACAAACTTTCAAAAGCTATTATTATTATTATTATTATTATTATTATTATTATTATTATTATTATTATTATTATTATTATTATTATTATATAATACTACTTTCCGACAACTTTGACCGCTAATTGAATTACATTAATCGCACTCGATAATCTAAACGATCTTAAAGAAATATATCAAAATCCGATATTAATTGTTGAAAATATAGGTTGTTTACTAAATATTTGTTTTACAAAAATACACTTCTACGCTCCATGGCAAAAGTCCTCTGAACAAAAATTCAAATGATGTGAAACTAATTAGAAATTTAGAATGAGAATAATTCCTACTTCTTTTTAGATAGAATTCAGAGGTCTCATCGGAATACAATGAATAGAATTTTTTTAAGTTCTTTATTATTGTATTTTTTGAGTAAAAATGTGATATTAAGAATTATTCATTATAAAAAACTTATAGTTTTTTTTTATAAAAAAGTTTGCATCAATATCTTGTAGCATACTTTTGAAAAATTGAACACAATTCAAGAAATTAGGAAAATAAGAGGCGAGTTTTGGACATGTATGGTAAGAAATATCACAAGAAACTAGGTGTAAAAGGCTCATGATATAGCCAACATGAGTAGAAAATCTTTTATTGAGTTATTTTAGTTTTATTTACGTCGTGATTTTTATTAATCATTGTGATGTTAAAAAAACTTTTAAATTGGTGGGAATTCTATTTAAGGGAGCGTATTTTTTTTAACATAAGCTAAGTTTGCGTCAGTGGCAAACTATTAACTACATTAATAGGAAAAAACATAAATCAGTATTTCAAGAACGACATTAAACACTAAAACATAGCGGGTAGGGGCGTAGAATTTTCTCTGATGAGGACAGCAAAAATTTTCAGTAATGTAAGTTGGAAGCCAACACCAACCCCTTTAGAACAAAGATTTGTTAGTAATATATGGACTTCTACTCTTCAATATTGCAACTTGGTGGCTTCTAAACGTGAAGTGAAGGCGTGGTGAGGTTGTTATCAATTTATCATCTTTTGATTGGAGGAAGTGGTTGGCCAAATAAGAGACTTCAATGAGGAAGCATCGACCTCGAATAATCAAATAGGGGGAGAATCATATGTCATAGCATAGTAAACAAAAAACTTCAACACTCGGTTGTTTTTTATTGAATTTGTGTATATTGCATTGCATTATCATCTGTACATAACTGATATATTTATACATGTCTTGAATGATCATATTCTAGCTCCCTACTGATCTTGGACTTCTAATTTAAATTTATCTCTTATAATTCTATCTTGACTCAATCTAATCTTATCTAATTTATCTACTTATCTTTTACACTCCCCCTCAAGTTGGGTGGTCGGATCTTCAACACCTAACTTGTCTAATACCTTTTCGAACTCACATGCTCCAACTGCCTTTGTTAATATATATGTCAGTTGATCACTCGATCTCACGAAAGGAAGGCTGACAACTTTAGATTCCAAGACATCTTTAATGAAGTGGCTATCCACTGCCACATGCTTCGTTCAATCATGCTAAACCAGATTCTCAAAAATACTGATCGCTGCTCTGTTATCGCACATGAGATCACAACTTTTTCTGAGCGGAAAACCTAACTCAGTTAGTAACTTTCTAAGCCACAAAACTTCTGTAATTCCTTTAGCAACCCCTCAAAACTTAGCTTCACTTGATAACGCAACCACAATTTTCTTCTTGCTTTTCCACGTCACCAAATTCCCTCCAACCTGCATGGTATTGAAGATATGGAAGATGTTACATTTTCAGAGATTTATTTGTTGTTGCCTTTGTTGTTTTTCCAATTGCTTCTAACATAGTACTACTATACAACCAACTTAGGTCGTCATTTGGTTTCTCCCCAAGACATCGAAGTTAGGTATAAAAGAATGTTTTTTTTCTATAAAATCACAATCAAGGGTGGTGTAAAGATGCCGAGAAACAGGGTCAAAGCACCTAAAACCCTTCTACATTACCCCCACACCCAACAAATACACATTTGACTACCCGAGGTTCAAGCTTTTGGCGATCACGTTTTTTAAGATGAGCATATACAATGCATCCAAAAACTTGAGATAAAGGGAATGAGAGAAGGGGACAGGGCCATAAGTACCTAAAACATCAAGGGGAGTTTTGACCTGGAGTTTTTGGATGGAGGTACGATTTTTCCTTTTTGAAACCCCATTCTGTTGTGGGGTATCATGGCATATGGTTTAGTGTAGAAGACCATGTTTTAAGGAAAACACCTTCATATTATTATTTACATACTCTCTACCATTATCAGACTTAAGAATACTAATCTTTGTTTGAAATTGAGTGAGAATCATTCGAGAAAACGTCACAAAGATTTCAAACACCTATAATTTTTGTTTCTTAAAATAAACTCGACTCATTCGAGTACAATCATCAATAAATAGAACATAATGGTAAATTTGGAGTTGTTTTACGCCTATCAAGCCCTTTCATAGGAGGAGGGTTGACTATTCTCTATTCTCTATTTGTTTCTTGATTTTGCTCCACATCCATCTTCTGTGATGGGCCTAAAACTAATATGCTGATCATTTTCTTCTTAGAAGATTAATAAAAATTCTATGTTTTCCTTGTTAATATCATCCCATACATGGAGGATTTTCGATTCGAAAACCGAAAGTGGTTCTTTTAGGGTAACCTTTAATGTTGTTTATCTAATCTTGGGTGACAGAGTTGCCTATACCCTGCAAATTCCGTCGATTGTCAAATATACTTTCTTTCACAATTGCTGAAATTGAGTGATCTTTCTGCTCTGTAGGATGGATCACCAGTAATGATAAAAAGGTGAAGCTGACTCGCCAGCAACCGAAGTTAGGTACGTGACGGTCACCAGAGAGCCGCTACGTCGTACATCTTGTCCGTAAGGGTTCTGCTTGCGTGGGATAGACAAGGTTTTGCACTCTTTAGTTGAGTAAGTATCATATATGGCTTAGCTAGATTAATTTGATGTAAGATCTATACTTACACAAACCAACTCTACCAAAATGACTTGATAACAATGAACTGACTGTACTCAAATTTAGATAGTTCAAAATAGTTATACGTGATAAACTAATGAATTGAAAATAACAAATATGAATTGACATTGTAATTGGACTCTCTCTCTTTTGGTGACAGATGCAGCCTAGACCCGTATTTAACAATGATAAACTAATTAATTGACATTAACAAATGTGAAATGACGATTCCCAACAACTTAATTTTCACCTCTTAATCACGTTAGATATGAGATATAATTGTTAATAGAGCAGAGTAATCCCATGATAACATAAAGTAGGGTTGTCTATAGTTCAAAGCGCTTATAATTAATATTTGTAAAAGGCAGTGTTTTTTGTTCCGACCAGAAACATCCATGCATGCCTAAAAGTTTTCAGTTGAATATTTGTCAACTCTATGCTAAAACAAGGGAAGAATCCCATAGATTTACATCAATGATTTTTTTTTTCTCTTTTTAAATTCTTACAATATGAATCGTCCATTAAAACAGCATGTGACTCCACCCTTTGATCATGTGACATAGATGTAGTTGATTGGCGTTGTGTTCCCTTCAGACTTAGTTGTGACCAAATAGTACAGCCAAGCAAAATCTCACGTGGAGGGACCCCAAATTATTTATAAAATTGGCACAAAAATGATGCAAACCACGAAATTTCCCCCACAATATAACAAAATTTAAAAAAAAAAAAAAAAAAAAAAAAAAAACACAGCCAAGAAAAATACTGCCCGAAATTTCTCCTTCGCTTAAAATACGTTAAAATCACATGACGAAATTTCCCAACTACAATTGGTAGTACAACCCATTACTACCTAGTCTTACTACTATAAATAAAGACAACTATCAAAGACATCGATCATTCCACGCAAAATAAACCTCACAAAGTCATCATCTTAGCTCCTTACTAGCTTCCTCCTCCCTTTCCAACGCTATCTCCTGAAAAATGGGCTCTCTTCCAGAGACAAATGGTGTTGCCTTGGGAAGGACAACCGTGCATCGGCTGATTGCGGAGGAAGGATCGGTGTTGATGCCCGGTATCCAAGACGCCTTCTCCGCTGCCATATGTGCCAAAACCGGCTTCAAGGCTTGCTTTGTCTCTGGCTTTGGTGTTTCTGCCGCCCTCCTCGGCTTGCCCGATTTTGGCTTGCTCACGTATATTTCTCGATCTCCATCTCTCTTTGTTCTATTTATTGTCCTATACTTTGTTCATGTTCGTTCTATAGTGTCGTACAAAAATGGTGAATGCCATCCTTAAAGCTTTGAAAAAGAACGTAAAAATTGAAATACAAATTGAAATTACTTGAAGAAAGTGACACACTTTAAGTTTTAGATGATTTTGGGCAATAAACGCCACCTTGTTAGTAGAAATTACACATCTAAAAGTGCGTGCATGCATGCATGCATGATCCACATAATGCGGCTACTAGCAATCTTATTGTATTGGCATTAAACGTTAGCTGTATGCATGTTCTAGAATCTAGAGCGCTTTGACTTGGAAATGGTCTGAAATTGTACTAAAAAATGTAATATGTTATTTGTTCAAGTCTTAGCGATGTAGACATGTAGTTCATGCTCGGACATGAACTGTTAAGGTATACCGAATTATTGGGCTGACTAAATGAAAGTTAAATATTTTATTTATTATGCTATTGTGTACTATGTGGAAATATTATTTCTGTTTTGTCATTTTCAAAAGAATTTTACGAAGTTTAAGTTAAAATAAATTTTATAATATTGATAATTAAATAATCAATCTTAAATGATTGATAATTAAATTAGAAAATAGTTTTCTCTGAGTTTGGGGGGAAAAAAGTAAACCTTAAATGATTCTCTCTAAAAATCGAAAAGGAAATATTAGGCATCAAAATTAGAGGCTTGGTCCACATTTTTTGTAAGCTGGTTCAACCCAAAGAAAATCTCATACTCACCACATATCTTTTGGCCAAACAAAATGTACATGCTAATAAGCTCTGATACTATCCACCCACTCGAAACATATAGTTTTGTTTTTTAGGGGAGGGGGTTTTGAAAATAAGGGAGGCCGAGAAAAATAACTGTACTATCATTAAAGGATGAATGACAATTAGCTTAATTGGTTAAAGTCTTGAAAAATGATATCTAAAATAAGAGATCAAATCCCGACTAAATCAGTTGTTGCTTTGTCATTTGTAGCACTCTTTACATCAAAAAAAGTAAGGGTGTTATTATGAGCCTAATAGTAAGCAAAATTCTCAATACAAAGCAGTCCTTACTAAAATGTAAAAATTAATAAAGTGGTTTTGTGATGCAGGACCGCAGAAGTTGTTGGCGTTGTTCGCAGAATTACCGCTGCTGCTCCAAATTTGTGTGTCGTTGTTGATGGAGGTAAAATAAAATCAATTTACTTAGTTCAATTTCTTTCATATACAAAGATTTTAGTGTAATTTAGTCACAGAAGGGTGATTTTATATTTGTATATTTATAACAGACACCGGCGGAGGTGGCCCTCTCAATGTGCAAAGGTTCATCAAAGACTTGATCGCAGCTGGTGCCAAGGGTGTATTCCTAGAGGTATAAGACGTTTCAAGCGTCCATGTTGCATTGTTAGTGTATGATAATATTAAAAATGTGGCATGAAACTCAACCTTGCAAGAAAAATGAAGTATGTGAAATTTATGAATTTTCCAGATTTGGCATTCATTGCTCACATGTGTTAATTTTCACTTTCACAGGACCAAGTATGGCCAAAGAAGTGTGGTAAGTATTTCGATCATTTATTAGCAATATTTTGCAGCAATGCAACCATACTAGTGTATATATTGCTAACATGGCACTCCATATCGATTGACAATAGTTATATCCTTGTCTATTTTACCTTATTGCTTAGGTCATATGCGTGGAAAGGCTGTAGTACCTGCAGAGGAGCATGCCCTTAAAATCGCAGCAGCAAGAGAAGCCATTGGTGATTCTGATTTCTTCTTGGTCGCAAGGACTGATGCCAGAGCCCCACATGGTCTTCAAGAAGCTATTAGACGTGCTAACCTTTACAGAGAGGTATCATTTCTGTAACGACGTGCTTGTGACACCAAGATTACGGATTACGCGAAGTCCTTACATAATATAAATCAGGATATAACCCCAATCACAAAATTAAATTTATATCATAAATCCAATCATGAACTTCTGCCATGCTGAAGTATGTGAATGCGTCATTCAGGATTGGCTATTACACTAGTAATAATGTTGTGTATGTATATGAGTAGTATATGACGCTGATTTTTTCATTAATGTACTTGCAGTCCGGAGCTGATGCCACCTTCGTCGAGGCACCAGCTAACATTGATGAGCTCAACGAGGTTGTAAAAGGAGTGAAAGGTTTGAGGATTGCTAACATGATTGAAGGTGGAAAGACACCACTACACACACCGGCTGAGTTTAAGGAAATGGGATTCCACTTGATTGCACACTCACTCTCAACAATCTATGCTACAACCAAAGCTTTGGTTGAAATCATGAAGGTTCTTAAGGACAAGGGTACGACTAGGGATGACTTGGACAAGATTGTTACTTTCTCTGAGTTCAATGACATGATCAGCTTGGAGTCTTGGTATGAGCTTGAATCCAAATTCAAGAACTTCACCCCCAAATCTTTGGAATCCTAAGATCTGGCAATGTATTGGCATGATTAGCTCGCAAGAGTTGGAGTCTACATACTTGCTTGGCTATGTGGTTGGATTTTGCCCGATTATGAAGTTAGTTAAATTTTTTCACTTGAAAATAATGCAAATTGAGTAATGTTGTGAGTTTGATTTCTTGTATGGGAGGGAGGGTTTAGATGCATTGTAATATCTTCAATTATAGCTATTCAAATATAATCTTAAGCTATTTTTTCTACCTCAAGTGATTACATATATCATTGGTATTCCGTATAAGATTTCTTCGAGTAATTTATTGAGTATGAGGCTAGATATTCGATCAAGCGATTTTTAGTAAACAACATTTCTAGGTAACACCCGTCTCTAACTAGGCCAGTTAAGTTGTTAAAAAAAGGGGGACAAATTTCGTACGAAAATTGCAATCGTACTTGTAATTAGTACAAACAGCAATTAAGTACAGGCAAACATCATGCAACTATGGCTAAAGCGTATTAAGTGCACTGCACATCCAAATTGCATTGTTGCACAACTTGGTTGACCACAAATCTTGCATCCAATCCATAATCAATGGGAAATAACATACCCATCTAAATAAACTATCCAATATCATATGTAATCACTTGCAAATTAGCTAATATTGTTTTACCTTTCAGATCACTAGATCAGCTCGTTAATAACTATATCGAGCAGTTGACAGTACATGTAGACAAAATTAAGTTGCGAGTTGACTTCGTACGCAACACACTAAGATCATCTTTCAAGTATTGATTAAACTTTATTAGTATTATATCCCCTTATTCTTATTAGTCCATGCCTTAACTCTTTTATGTCCACTAGGGGGGTGTTGTAGGCCTTGTAGCACGTTTGTGTTTAGAAGTAAAATGACTAATGTAGCTAGGCATAGCTTTTAATGGGCCGGGTCTAAGATTCGACCCAAATTCATTTAGACCCAACTCATTTTTTGGGGTCTGAATTTTATTTTGTGAGACCCATATATTAAATCCGAGTAGAATATGAGTCTAAATATTATTGGATCGAATTTGGTTATGGGTCCAAAAAATTTAAACTCGGATTCAACCCATGGACTCACATATTTGATATTTATATAAAAAAATAAAAACAAAACTAAAACTTAATCTTTGATTTAGAAGTTGAATACTTAGAAGTTCACTTAGCTAGACTAGCTAGTAGCAAAGGGCTTTAATAAAAAATTATGGCATAGACTACAAAGAGACCTTATCTCCCGTTGTAAAAATGCCCACATTAAGATGTCTACTTGCACTAGCAGCTGGTAAAAGATGGCCCCTATTTCAACTTGATGTTAATAATTCTTTTTTTGCATGGAGCATTGCATGAACAAGTATGTATAAAACCTCCTCAAGGCTACAATGCACCTCCTGGACATGTGTGCAAGACTGCAAGCTCAAGAAATCTCTCTATGGTCTCAAACTAGCATCTAGGCAATGGTTTGCTAGGCTAGTTGCTGAACTAAACTCTCAAGGCTTCAAGCAATCTAAGAATTAGTACTCTCTATTCCTCAAGCATGAAGAAGCTCACATCACAATTACTGTTGATTATGTTGACGACATTATCCTCACTAATAATTTTCAAGCCATTGAATCCTTAAAGCTACACCTTCACAAAACGTTCAGCATTAAGGATATTGGTGATCATTCCTTTTTCTTGGCTTCGAAATCAGTAGATCATCAGAAGGGTTATCATGTCTCAACACAAGTTTACAAAGGAATTACTTCATGATTGTGATCTTGATCTGTCAAAATATGCTTCCTCTCCCATCCACACTAAGACTCCATAGGGATGATTTTGAGCTCTACAACCCTGCTCAATATAGGTGCTTGGTTGGGAAAATTAAACTTCTTGACTCATACAAGGCCAGACCTTGCATTTGTTGTACAAACATTGAGTCAATTCATGCAATCACCTACCAAGTCTCATGTAAAGGTTTTAACTCACACATTGAGGTATGCAAAGCACACTGTTGGCCAAGGCATTGTTCTAAGGGCCACATAAAGTCTCACACTCCAAGCTTTTAGTGACTTTGACTAGGCTTCATGCCCTTCCAATAGAAAGTCTATTACTGGTTATGTATTGCTTCTTGGAAATTCACCCATCAGTTGAAAATCAAAGAAGCAAAGCACCATCTCTAGATTCTATTCAGAAGCAGAATATATAGCAATGGCTCATGCTGCTAGTGAAGTGACTTGGACTATTAGATTCCTCAAAGAAATGGGAGTTTCTAACTTAAAATCGGTCACTCTTAACTGTGACAAGCAATCTGCCCTACACATTGCAAGAAACCTTGTGTTCCATGAAAGAACTGAACACATCGAGCTTGATTGTCACTTTACCAGAAATAAAGTCCTTGAAGGAGTGGTGTAGCTTAGCTATCTCCCCAACTCAACATCAAATTACCGATGTCCTCACAAAGATTATTCCAACTCCCCATCATGAGCTATTACTACACAAACTTGGAATGGTTCCCACTTCGCCAATCCCAAGTTTAAGGGGGTATTGGTATATATCAACTCAGCAAATCAGATTCAAGAAACCAGCTCAAGCAAAGGAATAAAATTAGTTCAGTTGAAGCGTGAAGATTACTTGAGCTAGTTAGTTAAAGTTAGTTATGCTTCCGTGAATTAAGGTAGTTAGTTACAGACTCATTGCTATGATGTACTCACTTGTTATAAATACACATATGTTAGTGAGCTAATCTCTTGTAAAAATATACAATCATTTCTTCTCTTCTCCTCTGTCTTATTTGTTCTGTTTTTCACGTAGTGCTCTTGCATCTTCTAACATTGTTGAGTTCGATTCATCAAGAATCATTAGTTGTGATCTTCAACATTCGTCAACATCGCCAATTCCAATAACCTCTCCAATTATATCTACATTGTAATTTATCAAATGAACAACTATTAAAAAAATGCAAAAAACATATATATCGCCATCTTCATTTTAAAGGATTCCGGGAGAAATTTTAATCCTCGTACAGGGAGTTTGCCATCTTCTCATTTCCCAGGTTTTGTAAAAAAAAAAATTGATGTTGTGAGCATTCGTTGTTGTTCTATGTTTAACCACATTATTTCCCACTCCAAAATTTGCAATATCGATTTTACTTTTTTAGTTATCAAAACCATATCTATACAGCCATTAATGTTCAAATTGGGTGCTTCCCAAAGTATCACAATTCTCTTTCGTATTTTCCAATTTTCTTTGAGAGGGGTGATGTCTCTAATCATTGCCACTGATTGAGCATAAAGAATAGAATGCTAAATTTTATACCAGTGTCCTAATTTATGGCATTTTTTGTAATTTTATTTCTATATCTAATATCATAATGTATATGCCTAATATGCATTTATCTGTATTTTTATATTTGATATAATAATAGTTATATCTAGTATGATAATAGTTGTATCTGCTTTAATTATACATATATCTGAAATCTAAATATCATGACATACATAATTTATATCAGGTATAAATTAGGAAAGTTTTGTGTTTAATTGCTTAAATTCTAGAGAATTTATATAATTAAAAATATTGGTAAAAATATATATGACTTCTGTTTATTATTTAGGATTCATATAAAGAATGTCAAATAATACTTATGATGTTTGGTATATGAAAGATTATGCAAAGATTATATATCAAAGATCACGAGTGTCAAATAATTCTTATGATTTTTAGTATATATGATCTTTTAGTAACTTATAACATGCACGTCAAAGAACATGTCAGGAGTAGTTCACATTTTGGCAACGTAATAGCAAATACATTATCAAATCTTGTAACTTAATAGTAAATACATTATCATATGACATGCCAGCACCATATATATTAATCGTAGTTTCACTCCATCAATGTAAATTAATAACAAAAACAATATTCATGCACAAGATGAAAAATTGATGATAATACCAAGTAAAATGTAAATTATTCACGTGAAGATCGAGACCCTCGAATGGTTTCTTTATTTTGTCACTCTCTTATGTTTATCTTAATAAAACAAAAATACAAAGCACGAAATTTCCACTTGGTTCAAATTTACACGAAACCCACCCACGAAATTTCCCACCTAATTATATATATCTTTCTTTTATGTTAATACTAGTTTACTACACATATTACCAAGTGTTAATCCTCTTATACGTACTAGTAGTATAAATAAGAGAACAGAAAAATAATTTATATCATGCATACAACTCCAAACACTACGAAAAAAATAAAATAAAAGCTAAGCTAAGCTACTATTCTCAAGTTAAGTGATCATCTTCCTTAGTTTTCCTTGATTACAGTCTCATCTCACTGTCCTTAACATGGGCTCAATTGAGTGTAACAATGTGGCTGAGGGCAAGACAACCATGCACCACCTAATCATGGAGGAAGGCGCGGTGTTAATGCCGGGTGTCCAAGATGCTTTCTCAGCGGCTATTGCTGCCAAAACTGGTTTTAAGGCTTGTTTTGTCTCTGGCTTTGGTGTATCCGCTGCTCTTCTTGGCTTGCCTGACTTTGGCTTACTCACGTATGATTCTCTACTCTTTCTACTTTCGTTGATTAAATGATATGTTTTTATGCCTTGTTAAACATGTTTTAGTAAGAGTCGTTGACTTAGCTTGATTAAATGATATCAGGTATAAATTAGAAACTTCTCCAATTTCTCTTATTATTCAAATATGATGTATCTCTTAGTGTATTAAAAAGATTTACATAATGATCAAGTTCGATCGTTGCACATAATGGGCGTACGTAAAGGGATCCTAATGGTTTGTGGCATTGGGCAGGACTTCAACTTAATATACTAGTACTACTTTTCAAAATTAACATGACGGTTTTGTGATACAGAACCACGGAAGTCACACAGGTTACTCGTAGAATAACTGCTGCTGCCCCAAACTTGTGTGTCATTGTTGACGGAGGTAATAAACTACATAGTGTTTGTCATGTGCTCTCGCTATTAAAATGTTTTCCGACGTAGCACTTACATAAGGTTGTTTTGTTGTTGTGCGCCAAGACACTGGTGGTGGTGGCCCTCTCAACGTACAAAGGTTTATTAAAGAGTTGATCGGAGCTGGTGCTAAGGGTGTATTTCTAGAGGTAAATGGATCTGTTCTTGTGGAGTATTAGCGTAGGACAATCATATAGAGTTACTTCAAAGATTTACAGATACAAAAAGATTAAAGTAAGACAAGTTGTCATGAAGTCCTGTGTAAACTGACTAATTCTAAGTGGATTGAAGAATTATGTTTGCTATAATATGTTGTCTGAAAGAATCATTGTAGTCTGATTGTCTGAAAGTCCTGTGTAAACTGACTAATTCTTGTAGTCTGATTCTAAACTAACTTAATATATATATATATATTGTAGTCAGACTAATCCTAATTGTGTAGTCTGATTGTCTGAAAGTATCATGAATACCTTGACACATTACTCAAGCTTTATATTTCGCCATGTATTTTTCTGTTGAACTCTCCAAAAGGGCATATTTTTTACTCCTAGGTACATCAACATGTTAGATCATACATGGAGTATAGCCTGATTATACGGAGTACATGAACATATTATAACAAGCTATGGCAGTCTTAGTTGAATACCTTAATGTGTATGCGTAAATCTATGAGCATCGTATGCTTAATATATCTTAAGATTCAAAGGTGGTAAAATAACTTTGAACTTTATTATTGCATGCAGGATCAAGTCTGGCCAAAGAAGTGTGGTAAACATTGACAGTTTCTGATCATTTTCTCTGTTTTATAGAACTTCATGAGTAGAAGGGGTACCAATGATGACATATTGCCTACTATGGTACTCTAGTGCATGAATTAATACTAATTCACTTTCTTTTGTCTTTTATCGTAGGTCATATGCGTGGGAAGATGGTAACACAAACTTTTCTTAAATAATCACTGCATCTCCAACAATATAAAAAAACATCCTAGGCCTGCAAATTAATTTAAAACTACGTTATGAATCAGGTTGTACCTGCAGAGGAGCATGCGCTCAAGATAGCAGCGGCCAGAGAAGCCATTGGAGATGCTGATTTTTTCCTGGTAGCAAGGACTGATGCTAGAGCACCCCACGGTCTTCAAGAAGCTATAAGACGCGCAAACCTTTACAGAGAGGTAGCATCTCCTCCGATATGAACGTCAAACTTCCTTTACAGAAACATAACAATCTTGTAAATATCCCTTCTTGCAAGATCCATAAACATCTTTATTATTGACCTTCATCAAACTTGATATGCTATATATGATAGTGTTAGGCATACCATACCATGGAGTTTAGTAGATCTCACCATATTTTGGCTCGAGTACAGACCTGTTTGAAGTGAAAAATGTATTCTTCAGACAGAGTTCAACAAAACATGATCATGTTATCTTCTATGTTCTACAGGCTGGAGCTGATGCCACCTTTGTCGAGGCACCGGCTAACATCGAGGAGCTCAAAGAAGTTGTAAGGGACGTGAAAGGTTTGAGGATAGCTAACATGATTGAAGGTGGAAAAACTCCCTTACACACACCAGAAGAATTCCAGGAATTGGGATTCCACTTGATTGCTCATTCACTGTCAACAATCTATGCTACAACCAAAGCTTTGGTTGATATCATGAAGATTCTTAAGGAAAAGGGTACTACTAGGGATGACATGGACAAGATCGTTACTTTCTCCGAGTTCAACGATATGATCAGCTTGGAGTCCTGGTATGAGATGGAATCAAAGTTCAAGAACTTCATCCCTAAAGCTTGATTATGTTATTGTGAATGCCGAAACATAAGAAATCCAAATAAATGCGCTATGCGTCATATACCATATACTATCAAATACTACGTATTTTTTTTCCTTGTTTACAGTTCTTGGTAATTAAGCATTTTGAGTATTGTTGTATGTTTGATTTTTTTTATAATTTACAACATGTGATCATGAAGTTGTAATGTAATTTTCTTCCTATTACTAACAAATACTTCCTCTGTTTCATTTGTTCATGTTGATGAGAAATGGTTTTTTATGTCTAAAACAATCCAAACATATTACTTTTCTAAATCTGAATTAGAGCTATACATATATACAAAGTCTAAGAGATTTAACACCAAAGTCATGTTTCTCACATCAATTGCATGGCCTACGTTTTCAAAGGATGGGAGTTGTCTATCTGATGGCAAAATTGGTTGTTGGCATTTTACTCAAGAAATGTCAGTACAGAGAACAAGTATACACAAGAAACCAGGGTCCATGGAAGTGAAGCCAATCAAGAACATCACAAAAGAAGTGATCAAAGAAATGTTCATCAACAAATTAATTCCAGCTATTAAGTGCAAATTGCCATTAGGTGAAAGTGGTGAAATCAAGATTCAACAAGATAATGTCACGCCACACATACTACAATATGATATTCATTTCCAGGATGCACCAAACACAGATGGATTTAACATACAATTGGTGTCACAAGCACCTAGGACAATTCAAGAACTCATTCAAGCTATCAACCATGCATATGAAGTGTTTGAACCAAGACTCATAAACCGTATGTTCTTAAATCTACAACATATCATGGTAGAGATTATGAAACAACATGGATGCAACAACTACAAAATACTACATGTAGGGAAGAAAGAATAGAAAGAAAGGGGAGCTTCCAATTTCAGTTCAAGTATCAACACCATTGATAAAGGAGTGTGTAACATCATCAATTCATCAATAATTGAGCATCAAGGGACTGTCCATAGTTACTGAAAATGGAATGAATGAAGTAGGCAGCAATGACAATACAAGCAAAGGGAATACAATATGATATGACATATCTCAACAAAGACTACTAATTCATGCATGAATCTTTTGCAAATAAGTTCTTAGCAAATGATATTGTCAAATGTTCAAATGGTTTTAGGGTTTAGAAACTTTTTGGAAACTATTTGAAGTTTTGACACTTTTGTAATGAATGCAATGAATGACATATTTTGGAAATGCAATGAATGACATATTTTGGAATCATGTGATTCTCTTAGGTGAATGCTTTTCCTTTCATATAACATTAACATGTTCATTTGGACGGATATGCAAATACAACTATATATGCAATGTACTCTTGGTGGAATATGACTTCAATAACAAGGTCATTGAACACATATGAATATTCTCATAGATAGCTCATTCATCATTGAGACTAAGACGCTGAGGTTAAAATCGCATTTCACATATCATAGTGTGTTGTCCTATGTTATTTCCACCCTATATGCCTCATCAAGCAGACATACAATGATATATCAAAATGGCCTACTATCCAACTAAATATGTTCAATGCTACCCAAGTTACACTCCTTCATCATAGATGATAAAACATAGCAATACCACATGAATCCCCAAAACCAACACTCATAGATTACCAAAAAAACATCAGGATCATATGCAAACCCGGAAAACCATAAAAAATCAGGATCATAAGTTCCAATAGAGGATCATATGCATGAATTAGGATCATAAGTTCCAACAGCAGCACATGCGAACCCATAAAAATCAGACAAATGATCATCATATGAAATAGAAGAATCAAATATTCCAATGTACAACCCAACACCTAAACACAACAATCACCAGAAAATCTCAATACCACATGCAGACTCCTAAACCAAGCAACAAGTATAACTAATAAACATCAGGACCACATGCTGATAAGGGATGCACCAGTACACAAGGGATACAACATCACACAAGGTTCACCAGCACACAAGAATCACATAATACAATGTACAACCAAAAATTAGAACACAACAATCACCAGAAAATCTCAATACCACATGCAGGCTCCTAAACCAAGCAACATGTATAACCAACAAACATCAAGACCACATGCAGACAAGGGATAGACCAACACATAAGGGATACATCAGCACACAAGGGATACAACAACACACAGGAGACTAGAAGCACATATAGTCCCCTAAACCAGGCCACAAGGATACTAGAAGCACATGCAGTCCCCTAAACCAGGCCACGAGGATACTACAAGCACACTAGCTTACCAGATAGTAACACAATAAGCTAACATATTAACATCAGCAACACACTATTTCTCATAGGATACTAACATATGAACATCTAACACATATAACCTCATAGAAACAAATCCAAACAAAAACAACAAGTACCAACACCATGAATAACACGCATAGCAACAAATAGCAACAAGTATCACATCAGCAACCCAAATCAAAATAAATAATGAGAGAAGAGGTTAGAGAAAACTTTACCCGGGCTTCTTGAAGTAGTAAGGAACTTCCAACTTCAACATCTCATGACTAGGTCCAGGAGTGTAGCAAGGAGGCAGTCATTCATCTTCCTCCACATTTGCTCAAGCCTTGGTGGCCTTATCTATGATTTCATCGGCCACCAAAGGATCAAAGTTAAGGCCCTTGATCCACTCCACGCACACCCACTCAAGCCTCCTCTTAACCCTCCTTCTTTGCCTATGTCTGTACTCAAGGGTGGACCACACCTCTTTGGGTATCTCCAGCACAACCAAGTGAGGTGGTGGTCCAAATAGAGGAGGATTTAGGTGCATTGATAAGGGTAAAAGGAGTGGAAGAGTAGGTCAAAGAGAATGAGGAGGACAGTGGGGAGTGGATGTATGAGAGGAACAAATAGGAGACACAAACCTAACTGTGTTTGAAGTAGATTCAATACCAGTTGAGGAAGGGGGGAGTCTCCAACACAAATTCAAACCATTTCTCACAGGAATCGGTTTAGATCTTGTCACACATGATAGCCTTAACAGGAATGGACAGCCAACAAGGGGTGACCAAGTGTATGGAACGAAAAACTCACCGAAAACAACCCCAAAATTGGACAGTAGTGGAGTGAATTGGGTGCGCCTACACCCTAAACACACCTCAAATTGAAGAGCAAGAGGAAAGATGAATTTTGGTTTAGCTATTTCTAACAACGGATGAGAAATGAAGTCAAGATCTAGGATTTACTCATGCGAGAAGCTTGAAGTCGGTGGAGAGTTCAAGAGAGAGGATGACAGAGATTAGATTAGGGTTAAAAAAAGGGAGGGAAGGGTTAGTAGGGGAAAAGAAGTAGAGTCATCCAAATCAGTACACAAAGCAACCCACATTAGGAGTATTTAGCTGGGCATAATAATGGCCCAACGTTACCATATGAGGAAATGGAGCAAATAAATATGGACAATCCAAATAAGAAAATGGAGCAAATAAAGGTGGACAAAGGGAGTATTGTATAGGAATATTGTATATGTTTAATATATGAAGTTAATATAAAGGAGTGTGTACTATTGGCAGCAACTTAACTTTACCCAAAAAGCTAAAATAATCATGATCGCTGTGCCAACTCAACTTTCAATATTTGAGTGACTTAGAAAATAATACAAATGTATAGTTTCCTGAAAATAAGGAGTTTAAAAAAAAATATCCAGCCAATCAAACTTTTAGGTTTGGAGATACGCCATTTTGAGTTTATTATAACCTTCATGATTCTCTTAATATCAAAGGATAACTAATGTCGTCCTTTTTTTAATGTACCAGTTCATAGTTCATAGATCCCTTTTTTAACTACGTACCAGTTCATAGTTCATAGATCGTACTACTCTACCCAATGCTAAGAGTGATATAACAAACCTAGTAATTGTATTAGTTCTAGTGGCTTAGGATTTACTGTGGATAGTTAATCATCTTATAATTATGTAATTTTGGAAACGATTATCAAGTTTGTGAAAAACGATCGAGTTTATGGATCCTAATGAAATCTTTTTATACCTCAAGGATGCATCATGGACTTCAATGTTGGATAGGGTAATTAAAATCATCAAATTCGTACTAAATAAAATACCAAATCAAACTCATTATCTTCTTCAACAAATATTAAACAATTCAAATCATTCAATACATTACCACAATTCAAAAAAAAAAACCCATAATCCCTCACCTTTAGGTCGTCAGAAAGGAGCAAGTCGGGGGAATGAGCATCGGAAGTCGTTGCCAAACGCGAAGGAGGAGGAAGGAGGAAAAACGCGAGAGAAGAGAAAGGAGAAAGTGGGGGAATAAGGACGTCAAATCTGGTTTTTAACCCAGATCAAAGTCGTTGTCAAAGGCAGCAACTTCACTTTAAATAAAGTCGCTGCCTTGACCTTGGCAGGAAACCAGATGGGCCTCCTTCTTGTTACCCAATTCCAGTTTCATTTAAAGTTGCTTTCAAAGGCAGTGTCTTCTATTTGAGTGAAGTCATTATCTTTAGCAGCGACTTCTACCCGAACCTACAAGAGTTCATTTTTCGAAATAGTTTGATGGAGAGGTTAGTTTTCGAATTATTTTTTTTTTTAAAAAAAAAAGGTCAAAAAAAAGTTCAATATTGGTAGCTAATCAACAATCATGTTTCCGTTGGTGGTTATCAAATAACATCCATGTTCATGAGGTATATCAGCATCATACAGACTATTCTAAATTATACAGACTTGCTACAAATATTTGGATTTCCCTTCTATTTTAGTACCCAAAAAAAAAATAGGTTTCGATGGGCCAAAATAACCATCATGATACACCCATTATTGTGTAAAAACCATAATAGTTAATACATGCATTAAAGTATAATCACAACCTAAATATATACTCTCTCTATTCTTTTTTATTCTTTCCGATCTATACTTCCTATCCGAAAATTTTAAAATGATCTTCTTATATAGAATCATTCTAATTTGGTCTAATATATTCTTACTAAAATAATCTCAATTAAATTAATAACTTGACGACAATACCCTCAGTTTACATATGAATTACTCAAAATACCTCCACTAATCCTAAAAGTTTCAACTCTAATTTATTCCTAGTAGATTTTTATATTTTTTAATGTAATAAACTTTACAATTTCCGATAGTTATTAAATGCATGCACTATTTGTAGCTTGTTTTTAATAGAATCTTATTTTCTTTTCAGATTATTTTAAATTGATTTTAAAGAATCTTAATGATATTCAATCATGTATTGGTTTCTTCCTTGATTTCAAATGAAAAGATTAAAAAAAACATAAGAAGTATTGTTTACGGGTCCGTAATTAAGAATTTTTATCTAGAAAAAGTTAACTAGAACAATTATTGTCAGAGGGACTAGAGAGATTTTTTTATAAATGAAAAAAAATCCTTTCACACTAGACGGTGGATGTCCAATTTAACTTTGTGGACCAAGAAAATGGAGCTGTTGGGAGCTATCAGCTATGTATGTTTTATTTCAAAAGAGAAGTAAGTCGGCAAGCAATTTTACCATCTCAAATCCACAATCCCAAAATTTCAAAGAAATCCACTAAACTGGGACCCAACGATTCCTCTTTCAAGGAAAAATATACCATCAAAGTTAATATATACGTAGTATATATATAGGAGGCTTCACTACTCTCATTTTCTCACTCACACCCTTGAATTCATTGAACTTTCCGCCTCTCATTCATCCTAGTTAATATATACGTAGTATATATATAGGAGGCTTCACTACTCTCATTTTCTCACTCACACCCTTGAATTCATTGAACTTTCCGCCTCTCATTCATCCTCTCATTCATCCTCTCATTCAGTCATTTTGTATAAAAATTCTCTGATCTTTGTAAGATTCAAGAATGGGTCAGGGAAGAGGCAGTGCAAGATCAGCTTTGGCTATTGGAGTAGCAATGCTCTGCTTGTTTGCCATTATTCAGCCTATTTTTGCTGCCACTTACATTGTTGGAGATCGTGGTGGGTGGACCTTTAATGTCAACAATTGGCCTAAGGGCAAGACATTCAAAGCTGGTGATACTCTTGGTATGATTTTCAGATCCTGCCTTACTTCATGGCATTTTATTAACTTACCCTTAAATATTTGGCTAGAGCTTAATTAGCATAAAAAATTACTTCATGGCAATTTCCTAACTTTACCCTTATATATTTGGCCTTGTAGCTCATCCTATAGACTATTATTATTCAACATAAAAATGTAAAGAGAGTTAAAAACATCATTACAACAATTGATATTGATGAGATTTAATCGCATATTTTGAATATCACCCTTAAAGATTTTAATCGTGATTCATGTTTATTCAAATAAATACACTATTTAAGTAGTTGCACCATATTCTCGAACAAGTGATTACGTACTAATATTTATTACATCAGTACGTGGGTAGACAAAGTAGTTTTTTCACGTTCTCAAACATATACAAGTGATAGTATCAATGTTATGACAATTATATTACATGTAAATGCAGTATTCAACTATGCAAAAACCGCACACAATGTGGTGCCAGTGACCGGCAGACAGTACGCCAGCTGCAGTGCTCCAAGAGGGGCAAGGGTCTTCCAGAATGGAAGAGACAGCATCAGATTGAACAAGGGCGCAAATTATTTCATCTGCAGTTTTCCCGGCCATTGCCAGGGGGGAATGAAGATTGCAGTTATTGCTGCTTAAACTTAATTACTCTACTACATTACTTCTCTTTACATCATTAATTAGCACTATACTATTGTACTAGGTCATGCTAATTAATGGCTATCTGAGTTCTGATCTCTAGGTTTTATTAGTACTCAATTAGAATGTGAGCAACTCTTGCGTGTGTTTCTACTTTGGTACTTGGTTCAACGCACCAAGGAAAATAAAAAGAAAGGCCAGGAAGTATGCTAATTAACCTTTATGTGTATGATTTAATGAAATGCATGTGGTTTTTCTAGGCATGTTCTTAACTAATTAGCTTATGTTAAGGAAGAGTTATTGTGAGATTATGTAACCCGAATTAGGTGCGCAAATTACGGAATATGTACTACTTTTACTATGATGAGTGTTACTTTTTCCGTACACTTTCTTTGTCCTAAAATACGTTATTTCAACACCGAAATATATCCATGTTTGTGTCCCTATCAAGAATGAAGAATGTGTTAGTTATCATCATATGATATTATCTCAAATCGTGAACCAACTAGCAACAACAGGTCTAATAGGATATAATTATTCTTATGATATAAAATTATTTTGAATGATATTTATCTTTTATACTTGAATTTTATCCTATCTTTGTATATATAAATATATTGGGAGTTTTTCCTTTAATGAAATCACATACATATTTTCTCCTAATTCTTTCTAGTTTATCATGGTATAAGAGCCTTTTAGATCCTTTGCGTGCCTTTTTTTTCTCTTCTTCCTCTTTTATATTAGTGTTTGTGTGTTCAGTGCGTGGTTATTCAGTGTTGTGCTCCACAAGTTACTGTGTTCGTGTGTCTTGGTGCTCTACATATTGTAAGTTTTTGTTGTAGAGGTTCTCTTGTAGCGCTCGCGTGTGTGTACTTATATTACTCTCTTGTTGTTGGAGATTATTTCTTGTTGTCGGTTCTCGTGCTCGTGTGTTTGTTCTATGGCTGCCCCCATTTATGCTCCCTTCACCCCGTATTACTTGCATCCTTCTGAGGGTAAATGTACTTTTATTAGTCCTATTTCATTAACATGCAATAATTAAGATGAATGGGTGCGCTCTATTCGTAATAATCTCCGAGCTTAGAATAAATTAGGATTTATTGATGGTTCTATCATCAAACCCGATGAGAAATCTCTAGACTTGCCTCAATGGGAGATTATGAATTCAATGCTTGTTGCATGGGTTTTTTATACTTCCATTCATAGGACAATTACTTTGCTGGATAATGTGAAAACCTAGTGGGATGATCTACGTGATAGATTCTCCCTTCATAATGGTCCTCGTATTCATGAATTGAAAAGTTTGATTGTTTCCTGTCAACAACATGGTCGTTCGGTCTCGGAATATTATGGTGAATTGCATACCTTGTGGGAAGAATCGGAGAGTGCTATTAAGTTGCTTGTATATTCATGTTCCGCTGCTAAAGAATATGCTACGTTGCTATGAAATGAAAAATTGCATAAGTTTCTAATGGGCTTAGACTTGAAGAAGTATTTTGATGTGGCCTTGGCTTTGTTGTTCCTCGATCCCTTGCCTACTCTAGCTTATGCATTGGGAAAATGTCTTGATAATGAAAGACATCAATATATTGTTGATGGACAAGAGTCTCGAGGTGAGGTAGTTGGATTTTCTATTAATGGTATATCCCAAGGGTGTGACAATCAAACTGAGATTCGGGTGTGTTCACACTATGGCAAGAAAGGTCACATCAAGGACAAGTGCTTCAATCTCCATAGGGTGCCTGATTGGGCTCAATCGTCGGCCCGTGGAGGCAGCCATGGTGGACGTAGTGGCGGTCGTGGTAGGCATGGTGTTATTGCGGCAACTGTGGATAGTTCACGCTCGACTTCCACAAGTGATAACACATCGACTACAAATGATATCGATTGTAGTACGCTTCCTACTCTTATGGATGCATAAGTTCAACAATTAATTACTGCAATTAAGGCTCCTTCTACTTCCACTCCAAAATTGCATGGTAAGAATTACTTTGACCAATGGATTATTGATACTGGTGCCTCTAATCATATGTCCGGTAATATTACTTTATTTGATGACATTCGAGATATCGGTTTTGAACCCGTAGGACTCCCTAATGGAAAAGGCACTACAACTACTAAGGAGGGTCGTACTATATTGAAGTCTAATTTAATTCTTGATAATGTGTTATATGTTCCTGTGCTCACTTGCAATTTGTTGTCGCTTTCTCAGTTGCTTGATAAACAAAATTTAATTGTTTTAGTTACTAACAAGCTATGTACTATTTAGGACCAAAGTTTGAGGAACCTGATTGGCGCAGGGAAGCAGTGTAATGGGGTATATCTTTATCGGCTGGTATGTTGAGCTTAGGCAAACACCACAGTTGCGAAGTCGGCTCGATTATAGCATTTGCGTTTGGGTCATCCTTCTATGAATGTGGTTCGTTCTTTTCTAGGTGCAGGTCATAGTGGAACAAATAAAGATTGTGATGTTTGTTTCAAGGCTAAATAACCATGTAACTCTTTTCCTTTAAGTACTAATAAAGCAACTGGTTTGTTTGGTTTAATTCATTGTGATATTTAGGGTCCTTGTCGTATTGCTTCTAGTAGTGGTGTACATTATTTTCTAACCATTGTTGATGATTATTCTCGTGCTACATGAACATATTTAATGGTTGGAAAAGATGAGGTTGGTGAGTTGATTAGAAATTTTTTCTCTATGGTCTACTCACAATTTAATAAACGTGTGAGTTTTTCGTAGTGATAATGGACAAGAGTTGTTATGTTTGAAATTTTTTTGACACTAATGGTTTTTTGCTACAAACCTCTTGCGTTGATACTCCACAACAAAATGGTAGGGTGGAACACAAACACAAACATCTTCTCAATGTGCTAGCTCGTGCTTTACCGTTTCAGACAAATTTGCCTATTGATTTTTGGGGGGAATGAGTTTTGACTGCATGTCATCTGATTAATAGAACACCCACGCCTCTGCTAATTAATAAAACTCCGTATGAATTGTTTTTCGGAAGTCCTCCTAATCCTTCCTCCTTTAAGGTATTTGGGTGCTTATGTTATGCTACTAATCGGCCTCGTGTTAAAGATAAATTTGGGCCTCGGTCGTAGCGTTGTCTCTTTGTTGGGTATCCTTTTGGTTAAAAAGAATGGTGGTTATATGATTTGGATTCTCATCAATGTTTTGTGAGTCGGGATGTGAATTTTTTTGAAAATTTGTTCCCCTTCTCTAGTTAAGTCATGTCTACACATTCACCTTTAGTGAACCTTGACATATTTTTATCCCAACATCCTTCTAGTTGGATGGATGACGATGACTTTGATGTTTTTTCGAGTGCTTACCCACATGCTCTAGTTTAATCCACTGATGTACCACTGCCTGCTCATCATCACCATGGAGAAGTTGTGGTCTTCCCTGCTACTATTGTATCCCGTGAGGCAGAAGACACCGAAACTGTGCCGCGGTCTGTCTAGCCCCACCGCGAAGGGGTTGTGGACCTTGCTGTCGGTGGTGCGTTGCATTCGTCTAATGAGGTTTTTCATAGTGATGACTTAAGGGGGAGTTCCGGTGAAGACCTTGGTCGAGGTGATCATGTTAAAGTTCCATCCTCTCGTCTTCATGGTTTTGTCACTAATACGGTTATGATAGAACCCCCGATACCAAATGCTTTGCTTGCTCCATCTTTTTCCTCAAGTAAACCTTTTGAATGTACCTTCTTATGTGAATTATGATAATTTCTCTATACAACACACACTTTTTGGCAGCTATTTCATCTCAAAAAGAGTCGACCTCCTTCAAGGAGGTCGTGTAAGGTTCAGGTTGGTGCAAAGCTATGAAGGAAGAGATTAATGCTCTTAAACATAAGTCGATTGGTGGTTCATGGCAATTGAAAAATTAAAGGAATTGATTACAATGAAATGTTTTCTCCTGTTGCTAAAATGGGTACCATACGTGTTTTTCTCATTGTGTCTATAACTCGATAATGGGAGTTACATCAGATGGATGTGTGCAATGCTTTTCTTCATGGTGATTTGGAAGAAGAATTTTATATGAGACCACTGCCCGATTACAATAGTCCTATTCTCGGGAAGGTTTGTCAGTTGCGTAAGTTCTTATACGGGTTGCGACAGGCCCCGCACCAATGGTTTGCTAAGTTATCTGTCGCTTTACGAAGGTTTGGTTTTAAACAATCTTATGCAGACTATTCTTTATTTAGCTATGCACAAGTCATACAGTAGTTCATGTGCTCGTCTACATTGTTGATTTAATCATTACGGGTTCTTCACATGCTATGATTTTGTGATTTAAGAATTATTTGGGCTCATGTTTTCATATGAAAGATTTTAGTGTTTTGAAATATTTCCTTGGTATTGAGGTTGCACGTGGCAATGGCAGTTTATTCCTGTCTCAGAGGAAATATGCTTTGGATATTTTGTCATAAATCGACATATTGGGATGTAAGCCAATTGAAACACCCACGGAGCAAAATCACAAGTTGGCTTCTGTGGATAATGACCCATACGATAAATTGGATCAATATAGGCGTTTGGTGGGACGTTTGGTTTATCTTTATGTAACTCGACCAGAACTCAGCTATTTCGTTCATATATTTTCACATTTTTTTTAGTAAACCATAGATTGTATATTGGGATGCGGCCATTCGTGTCTTACACTTTATTAAGGGTTGTCTAGGACAAGATGTACCAGTTTGCCCTAGTCCATTGCAATTGACAGCATTTTATGACAATGATTGGGCAGCATGTCCCTTGACTAGGCGATCCTTAACGAGTTATTTTGTGCTTCTTGGTCGGTCACCAGTTTCTTGGAAGACTAAGAAGCAACCAACGGTGTCTCGTTCTTCTATGGAGGCGTAATACCGAGCTATAGCGGTTGCAACATGTGAGCTTAAGTGGTTAATTAAAATCTCTATTATATTCTCTCGGTGTGTTACACTCTACGCCTATGATACTTCATTGTGATAATCAGTCTGCATTGCATATTGCAAAGAATCATGTTTTCCATGAACGTACCAAGCAAATTGAAGTTGACTGTCACTTTGTTCGTGATGAGTTGCAAAGTGGGAATATTATAGCTTCTTATGTACCCATAGGTCAACAATTGACAAATATCTTGACCAAAGCTCTTGGTCGTCAATAGTTGCAAGGGCGCCTTAGGAAGGCCTAAAAGGAGCGATCTACCTTTGTATCCAAAGCTAATTGTAGAATAATTTTGAGCTTAACACAAGGACGTGGAAAATTTTATGAGAAATGAACAACTTGATCTATAATGCACAAGTGGACTTGATTAACAAGATTGAGTCTTTTAGGTAGACGAACTCGTAGGAAGATATGGCGAATTGAGGCATTGCATCATTGCACGAATTAGTTATAATTAATATAAGAAGTTTTAATTTAACAAAGAAAAATCAATTAATCAATAAAAATCAGTAATCACATACATATGATAGGAGACTTTCATAATTCATATCTTATATAAATTATATCAGGATATTATAATCTCATATATAAGTATTATTATTTTAGATATAATTATTATGATATTAGATATAGGTATTGTTATATTAGATATGAAATACAAAAGATATAAAATTAGAGAAAAATATATATCAGGTATATACATTATGATCCCAGGTATGAAAATAAAATTACAAAAATATCCCTCGATATATTTATATAAAGTATAAATTATGAATTTCTCCATATAACAGTTAGTCAATAAAAATAAGTTTTGATTAGTAAAAATAATTTTTAGCTAAATAACTTAATTTTAATCAGTAAAAAGTGGGTTTAATTAATAAAAAAAATTTATTATAGGTAAAATCACGCAAAGTAAATAGTGTCTTATTATTACTAAACTTATGAATTTTATGAAGTTTTCTCCTATAGGCAGGGGTGGATCTAGTATGGGTTCAGTGGGTTTAGCTGAACCCATATTAGGAAAAAAACCCTTATATATCATTTGCAACAGAAATAATAATATATGTAACTTTAGCTCACTGGTAAGCCTCTCTTCTTTTTACACACACCACCCAAGTTCGAAAACTCCCCACCCACTCTTTTTTTTCCCTTTCCCCTTCTGATTTTCAAATTCACATCCTTCATAATCTAATTTTCCGATTCTACAATTCACCTTCCACGATTTGAATATCTACTAGTACCCTACCCTACACGCCACTGTTCATGCCTCCCCCTCAACTCCAGCAGTCTAGCTCCACAAGTCACGACGGCACGAGCAGCCAACCACTAGTGACCAGTCCAACTCCACACAGTCACGCTAGTCACCGCCGCATGCTACGTGCTACTAGATCTGCTCGGATGATTGACACCTCCACCGCAAACCGCTCTAACCTCCAGTCCTCCACCTTCGGCGCTTGCAGCCTAGCAGCCGACAGCCCCCTTCCCTTCGTAAGTACTTCTTGGCACTTCTCAAGTCTCAATCTTTTATTCCTCAAATTTGATTAATTGTCTAGTTGATTTAATTTGTTATTTGTGAATTGTGAATTGTGAATTGTGAGATGTGAATTGAATATTTGAATGAATGATTTGAGAATTAGTTATTTGTCAATTGTCAATTGTGATTTGTTCATTGAATGAATGATTTTGGAATTGGTTTTTTGTCAATTGTCATTTGTGATTTGTGAATTGAATGATTTACTTTAAAATTTGAATTTGGTTATTGTGAAATGTGAATTTGGTTATTGTGAAATGTTGAATTATTGTAATTGCTTCATTTCGTAGATTTTAAACCCATAATACAAAATTCCTAGCACCGCCACTACCTATAGGCACCTCAATATAGTCATTAACTTTGAACTTCCAACATATTGATTGAGTACAAACTCATGAAATGACCAATTTATTTTCCAAATCTAACTAAGTATGCACATTTCAAACTAACTTTTTTATATAATCTATAATTGAAAAAAAATTAAGCCATATAAAGTCCATACTTTCGTAGAGTTACAAAATAAACTCCAATATGTTTGATTTAAGTATCTAACCAATAATTAATTTTTGAACCATATGAGCAACTAAAAAATAAGTCCAAGGAAGTCCCAAAGCAGTAGCAAACCATTTTATAGTCTCATAATTTTTTGGATTTTATGATATATAATTATATAATTAAATTTCCATTTTTTCATTAATCAATACTTGCCAAAACATTTCAATTTAATTATAAAAGCTAAATGATTCTTACCAGCATTTGAATAAGTCTAATAGATTTCTAATAACATTCTTTAATCATAAAGAAACCATTCAATATATCATTCACTTATTATTTCACATTAAAACTGTAATTATGATAAAAATAGTTAAAAATAATTATTTAATCACCAAATAAAATTTCAAAAATCACAAAAATATTTTCGTACATTCTTACCAAACAAAAAAATACTTAAAATCCAAACTATAAAATTCCTTCCATAATTCTAAAAAGGATAAATTGAAATGAAAAATACAACATTTGATCCATCTTGTTTATAAAGGCCAATTTCATTTTATTTCTGAAAAATCTCACCTTTACACTTTTTGTATTTTAAAGGGTTAAATGAAAAAATTATTGGTTGGCTTAAAGGTAATAGCGATGATGTGGCGATTGATGTTGAGATAAATCATGGTTAGCACAAATTTAATTGAAGTTGTTTTATTAATTTTCATTGTTCTTGGCAAGCCCCAAATTCGAATTAATCAAGCATAAAATTATGGTTTTTTCCATGATTAAAGTTCAAATTCTTGTTCATTGGTATTTGAATAGCATGTATTGAGAATTTGATTATTGTTGTGCTACGATAATTAAACGTATTGATGCAATTAAGTTCACTCATTTATAAACCTTGGAGTTTTTCCCCAATTTGATTGGAATGCTTGGAAATTGGAAAATTTCTCAATTAACCCATCCTAGAATGTACTTACATGATAATCATAAGCTTTTCCCTTGATTTAGACCATCAATGCAAACAACGGTTGTTCGAATTTCACCCAAATCAAGCAAAAGTTGCACGGCTTTTGGAGGTCTTTGTGGCGGTCTTGCGTAGGCCATGGTAGGCGGCCGTCATTGGGGATGAATGGGTTTGATTCGCCACTGGTGAGCAATTAGGTAGTGGCCGTGAGATGTGGGGTTGCATGGAGTTGCCGGCGTGAGTAGGGGTTGCGTGCGTGCGTTTGTGTGGCTAGAGTTCAGCGTGAAGGCCAGGGCCACGACAAACCAGATTCGGGATTAGAGCCTATATTTTTCAATTTTGGCCGGTTATAAAGTTGATTGACCAGTTCAATAGGTAACCGGTCAAGAGTGTCTTTAAAATACAACACATGCAAAGGTGAGATTTTTCAGAAATAAAATGAAGGTTGGCCTTTATGGACAAGATGGGTAAAAGATTGTATTTTTTTAAATTTTTCCTTCTAAAAATCAGCATATTAACGTATGAAATATCATTATAATAGTAAACACATGGCACCTTAAGCGTGGCCTAGAGATGGTGGTGATGGCTAGGAAGGTTGTTATGACAATTAGGGTTTATGAGATATTTAGAAGAAAAAAAAATTTAATATGTTATGACCATTAAGATTATTTCAAATTTAGAGTACTTGTGACAATTGGACACATCAAAGTTACAAAGTGGATGCAAGAGAGAGGGAGGCAAATAGGAAATAAAGCAAGGAGGAGATAGGAAAACCAGGAGAAGGAGGAGGTGAGAGAGGTGGTCACGGTTATGAGTTTAGTACACGTAGTTAGAGGTTACATTGCATCGATATGAATGTGAATACGGATATCAGTACTTGTACCAGTACGGAAAACGATAAAATTATTTAGTGGCTAATGAAATGTTGTACCGATACGATTTCGGATACGGATATGGATACGAAAAATGACACGTCATATGTGAATCCATACAACATAGGTTAGAGGTGGCGGCAGGAGACTATGAATTGGGGCCGCTGTGGAGCTTGGTGTAAGAAATTGAAAGAAAAAGTTGAGTTTTTAACTAATTTGCTTAGCTTTATTATCAGGTTTTATCGTTTAATCGATTGAGTTTATGAACGAGTTTTGGCGCTTCATAATGGCAGCCACGATGGAGATTTTTGCTTGGGAATTTCCATTATTTTATTGTATCCATAATAAATTATCAGTTATTTTTTGTCATTTTTGATAATTTCCTTTGTTTGGGTCTTTTGGATGGAAATTTAATGGACATCCATTCTTAGTATACCTTAAAAATAACATTTAATAGTTTAATACTGTATTGCATACTTTTTGGAAAGTTCAATACCTTATTATTTACTTTTAATTTTTTTTACATCTAAAAAACGAGTAAGAAATAAATTATAATAAAAAAGGAAAATTAGTAGCTAATCTAGCTTGGATATGAACATTCCTAACTCTTATTCTATCTACCCAGAAAACATAACAAATCTTGAAGTTATATGCAAACATCTTTATCCGAGATATTGTATTAACTACTTGCAAAACTTAGCGGGAGTTGATACGGAGGAGAGAAACTAAAGTCATAGAATCTGTCAAAAGTAAACCAAAGAAAATCCCTTCGAGACGCACCAAGAAAGCGCTTCAAGACATGTCAGAGCCTCCGCTGCATGAAGAGCAAAGGAAGCGTAGCTCTTGCTCTGGGTGGAGCTCCCCAATCCAACCCTTCCCGTTGAAGAGGTTGTGTCAACTTCCCAACCTAAGTCAACTTTGTCTGATGATTTTCTACAAGCTCCATCAATTTGCATCACCACCTACACTGGGCCCCAAACTGATTTACCCAAAAAAAGCATGTCAAAACCCGAAGAGGTCCTATATCATCCTCTAACGATTGCAGGAATCCCAACCTATTACCATGTTCTCTACAAAATTTTCTCTTCATTTTACACTTGTATGGACTCTCGTATAATATGTAAATATGCAATAAAATAAGTCTTGGCATATGGTACACCCAAGTATACTTGCAAATATGATATATGGAGTATAATTAAATTAACCATCACTAGTTTCCCTCTAATCATAGTATTGTAAACTCTTTCCCACCCCTCACTAAAGTATATTTTTGTAAACAATAATCATATAGAATAATCAAATGTCTACTTAGGTTGGTTGTCAATTTGTCATAAAGATAAACCCTACTTTGGATTGGTTTTCCTTCCATTAAAACCGAGTTTTGACAGGAATCCTAACACAAAATTTTAGGTGATAAATAATTATTTGATTATGAATTATAATTCTATTGGAAAAATAGATGTGATATAGAGAGTGAAATATTTTCTAATAAAATCTTAGAGAGGTAAGATATTTACTTTTTGGTAGTATAAAGAGAGATGCATTAAAATATTTTTGGATTTTTTTGAAAATAAAAGCGTAGAAACTAATTTGAGACATATGAAAACAAAAGGTATAAAAACTAATATAGGATAGAAGGAGTATTAATTTGAGACAGACAGAAAAAGTGTAAAAATCAATTTTTGGAGATGTGCTTGTATTAATGCTCTCTTGTCTAACATATAAGCATGAGAACAATACGTTTCCGTTGGTTTAATTAACATATAAACATCTCCATACTTGTCTAAGTGTATTATACTACAATGTTTAAACACTAGCTAGTACTGCACACCATATATTTTTCTAGATAAAATATGACGTTTGAATGAAAAATTTATGTTCATGTTGAAAATTTAATGTCCGTAATTATGATGATGAACTTTTTTTTGGAAGACACATTCGTACTTAAGATTAATACTTAATTACTTATGTAAAAATTATTTTCTGCGAACTTGCCATCAGAGAATATTATTTGCATTTCCCACTATGTCTACAGAAATCCTGTAGGCAATGTCGAAATCGAATACAAGACATTACATGTCAACACTGGGGTGTGTGCGTCCAATTCTTTCTAAAACATCAATATGATTACTCTATACTCCCTCCATTCCTTAATATTTGCTCAATTTTTATTAATATAGTCAAAGTAAAAAAATTAATGGTAAATTCTCATCATGTTATAAGAAATTATATATTAAAGTGAGATTTTGTTAAATGTATTTCAATGTAAAATTTTAAAATATCGAATTTTTACAATTTTTTGTCTTACGGATTTAAAAAAAAAAACGTTTCAGTTGTATTTTAAAAATCGTAAAAAATCAATTGAAACAAAAAATTAGGGTCAGAGATATTATGACACTGACATATCTCCAACAAACAACGATATATGACTCGAGCTGTTTTGCTACTTTTGAAAAGTTTGGTGGTTGTGTAGATGCAACTATGTAAGGCAGTGGTGGCGCCGCTGGTAGGTAAGAATAAGCTCTAGTGAGAAGGAAGAAATTAAGCTTGGAAATTCACAGGCAGTCCATATTCCACATGAATATATTGATCTTGTAACAACCCAATACAAATAGTCAAATATACAATACACATTATTAAACTATTATAAGTCAAACAAAATCACTACGGTATCCCTTTTAGTCATATGCTTCATTTAGGTAGGCTATAGAGGACATATGTTTGTTTCTTTTTTTTTGACATATGGTGAAAGAGAGCTAAACAAAAATTAACACAGTTTTACACTTATTAGTTATATTGAGAGCCAAAGTTACCTAATTTATTTGGACTTTAAGGAGTGTGCAATTAAGAAAATGTTGTCCCTCCACCCAAATTGCCTTGATAGTATGAAGCACATCGATGAGAGGGTTCCAACCCTTCTTTAAAAAATCCACCAGTTGGTTTGAATTTGAAATGATACAAACTTGAGTAATCTGCTTGGCGAAAGCCCACCTAATGGCTTGTAGGCAAGCCATGATTTCAGCATGGAGGGCTGATGTGGCTTTAATGGGATTGCCTCCCCCTATCTACTTTCTATCATCATTTATTTCCATAGCCCAATCAATACCTCCATTTTTATGAACCTTGGTCCATGAGCCATCCACCTGAATCTTATTTTGGTGACAGGGAGTTTCTTGTTGGCCTATCATAACCATATAGAACCCTGGAGGTTGTTCCAAGGTAGGGTCTGATAAATTTGAAATAGTGCAGTAGGTTAGATTTGTATTCGTATGAAGTTGGTGTTCCTTCATTGCCTCTTCGTTATTTCCTTCTTGAAACACCCTTTTATTTCTTGCTTTCCATATGCTCCATATTCTTCCAATGAATTCTGGAATTCTCTAGCTACCTTTGTTGCCCATTTTTTTAAAATACCGAATGTGAAAAAGAATTCAGACTGTCATTGAGGTTTTACTCAAGTTAGTCGAGTTTATAGCTAATCCTGAGGTAGCTCATAGTGCAACGATATGCGAGCACAACCGAAAAAAGTGGGATGTATCCTCTTCCTCTCTTCCACTAAATGTGCACATCAGATCTGTGGTTATTCCTCTCTTTGCTAGATTGCCTTTTGTGGCTATTCCATCATGCCAAATTTTTCACATAAGGTTTTTCCATTTAGGAAGGACATCCAAATGCCAGATTGTCTTGAAATATTTACTATCCTCTTGATTTATCTGATTTCCTGTTTTATGCTTTGTAGAAAGGCATAACTCGTCTTCACCATATGATTCCCAGTCTTGTGATGGTGTAAGTAACAAAAATCCTCCCCTATCTCTCCCGGCAGTTACATGGCTAAGATATCTTCTGCATCCTTATGTTTAAAGCTCTCCCTATCCTTGTGTGCATCCCACCTTATTAGGTTTTGGAGAAGGAAATCCTTGACTTTCCAAGATCGGGCATTTTGTAAAGTAACATATGAATTGACCTCTGGCACTTTCCCATCCACCCATTTGTCACTTTCCATTCGTATATCATTTCCTGATCCTATCTTCTAAGCTCCTCCACTCACACACCACTTCTTTACTTGGTGGAAACCCTTGCTCGCAATGGAGATCCCTATTTTTCTTCTAATTCTTGTGATCCCTTTTGCAAGTAGTCGTCTATCCGCATTGATGATCTTTGATAAAAGAAGTTGTGGATGCACATGGATCCTCCATAGTTGTCTCATAAGTAACGCCTCATTCAGGGTTCCAAAGTCCCGAATTCTTAGTCCTCCCATTCCTTTTGAGAGACACCTTTTGGGAGACATATGGTGTCTCGTTTAACACAATGAATTCCTTGGTCTTTCCCCATTGTCAAATTTGCCCAAAAGAACCGCGTGATAATGGAGTTGAGCTTTGAAACTATCGACATTGGTAAGGGTAGACGTTTCAACATGAGAAGCCATATCCACGAGAACAGTGTTTATCAAAACCAATTTCATGGACTGAGACATGGGAATAGCATTCCATGTCACCATCTTTTCTGTTATACTCTCAACTAAAGGTTGGAAGAATCTCCCCTTTTTCCTTCAATATCTATTGGAACTCTAAGATGATTTTTGAAATTATCGGCTGAGTCCATGCTTATGTTGTCCATAATATTCCTTTTGTCCATATCCTCAATATTAGGGCTAAACATGACAAATGATTTCCCAAGATTCAATTGTTGACCTGAAAACTTGCAGAATCTTTTAACAACTTTGTGTAATTGATTGCACTCGTGTTTCTTTGCTCTTGTAAAAAGAATGACATCATCTGGAAAAAATAAATGACTCACTAGGGGGGGGCTTTAATTTCCTAGATACTTGTATACCTTTAAATAGCTTAAGGTCTTGACCCAAATGAAGCATCCTAGAAAAGACGTTCATACATAGAAGGAAGAGGTATGACAACAGTGGATCACCTTATCTAAGGCCTGCTTTAGGATAAAAGGTCTCAAATGTTTTCCCATTAAAAAGGATGGAGAAGGAAATAGTTGATACACTTTGGTAAATAAGATTAACCCATCTTTCTAGAAAGCCAAAAGCCCGTAAAGTCTATATGAGAAAAATCCAGTTGACTTTGTTATAGGCCTTGCTCATATCAACCTTGATTGCCTTCAGAGGAGGGCCCTTGTTTCTCGTATTGATCTTGTGTATTAGCTCATGGCTGATTAAAATATTATCCTCCATGTAGCGACCTGGGACAAAGGCATGTTGGTTATATGAAACTAGAATTCCCATAATTCCTTTCATTCAATTCACTAAACATTTTGAGAGGTACTTATAAATTGTGTTGCAGAGGCTAATCGGACGCAGATGCTCAATATTTTATGGGGTTTCAACCATTGGGATCATGACCAAAATGGTTTTGTTCAAATCTTTAGGTATATGTCCATTCTTAAAAATGCTTTGAACTCCCTTAATGACCAAGTTACCCACAATTGCCCAATGTTTCTTAAAAAATTCCATGGTATAACCATCCGACCCCGGGGATTTGTTGCTTCCCATGCTGAACATGGCATCTTTAATCTATTTTGGTGATATCGCTCTATCCATTTATTCTCTATCTCTATCTTCTATCTGGGGAATGTGTAATTCTCATATAGCATAGTCCACCTCCTGTATATATTTGACACTGGTCTCCCCTACATAGGTCTTTTGATGGTAGGAAACAAGCATTCCCCTTATCTGTTTCTGATCTGACATCCATAATCCATCCCCATTTCTTAGTGAGTGAATCATATTTTTCCTTTGGCGATGTTTTACACGCGAGAATAGAAGTTTAGTAGGGTAGTCTCCAGCCTTTATCCAATTCTCCTTAAAATGTTGCTTTCAATATATAATTTGCATTTTGCACACTGCCATCTGGTCAAAGACTTTGTCAACATACTGATTTCCTTGAGCTAGGTTTGAAATTTCTCGACCATTCTTATCAAGGGTGTCACATATAGATTTCTAATCAACCCCATAAGTCTTCTTACTTTTCAGGCACCATGCTTTAATTCTTGGCCTCGCATCTTCCATCTTTTGCTGGATATTATACTCTTCCCTTCCATTGTTGAAATTTGACTAAGAATTAGTAATGATATTTCGAATATGGGGAAAGCTTAGACACCAGTTTTCCAACTAGTATGGTCGTCCCTTTCCAAAACTTGGTTTAGCACTTTCATAGATTATTGTTGCATGGTCAGAACACATGATTGGTTGGTGTATTATCCTGCTATCTGGATAGCTTTCTTCCTAAGAAAGCGTCATGTAAACCCTATCTAACCGTTCAAGGATTAGATTGTTTCCTTTTTGGTTATTGGACCAAGTGTATCTCGAACCAATGAAAGGAATTTCAATTAAGCATGATATTAGTGGCCAATTAACGAAATCCAACCATCCCCTTATTGTTTTAGATCCTTCCAGTTTATCTCTTGCGTGTTCAATCTGGTTGAAATTCCCAATATGGAGGCATTTTTCGTGACTTATGTTATATCAGTTTAAAGGCCATTTGCTCTAGACAATTTTTTGCTTGATTAAATAACAAAAAGTCAACCATTTTTATAGCATGCAACAATATAATGATAGTCTACATGCCCCCACAAGAAGCTGTACATGGCCCATTTTTCAAACTAAAATTATCATGCCTAGAATAAAGCCTCTCCATAGAGCGACCATCACTACGAAAAAGTATAGAATCACAGTCAATTGTGATTCACACACCTTTATTTCAAACTTATATTTGCAAAATATTCCATGGGGGAGATTGTCAAAGAAAACTTTACACCATAGGCCATCTTATAAAATGACTCCACTTTATGGTAAGGTGGCCTCTTAGATTATCAAACTTATTACTTTAATTATTTTTTTGAAAAAAATTGTAAAATAATAAATGGATCAATTAAATATCTAATATGGAGTACTATTTTTAGTATATCATGGCTGAAACACACCCTAGATTTTCAAACTTTTGAACAAAATAATTGGTTTAGAGCTCATTTAATTCTCCTCAAAAAAACAGTAATGCAAACTATAGGAACTTTTTTGTTTAAAAATCGTGTGTAATATTGTCTTTTAAGATAGAAGACAAATTACCTTTTTCCCCAAGAAGTAAGCATGTATGTGATGCAGGACCTACTTTGAATGTTTGAATTATATACTCTGCATTTTTTCTAGATAGCACTAGAACTAGTAAATAACTATAGGATATATATTCTCACACATGCATGAAATTAATGAGGTCTTATATGGTTGGAGACAAATATAATTTCTAAATTTGGAGACCATACACATTTGCCAAAGGGATGCCTATAAATAATATATACTTCGTATTAATCTGCAACATAAGAATAAAACATGTTATCTTAAATTTCTCAAAGTATTTATTGTTTTTTTACATTGGAAAACCTTACAAAAAAAAAAAAAAAAAAAACACTTAAAACAAGTTACGAAAAGAAATTAAATTATGCCTACTAGAAAAGCCAAGTTCTGAACATAGTGAATCGGACTTTTGGGGACTTTGGTGATTGGGCACATCTCAAAAAGACTTTTCTTCTTTTATTGTATGAAGCACTTGTATCGATGGTGTCGCCTTCAGGATATTGACTAAAAGGTGCGAGTTAGTAAGCAGCTGCACCTTTTTGAGATCCCTACATATATAGGAGTCACCTCATAGATTGAAGACACTTCATCGCCTTTGGCTGAAAGAGCCGATAATCCCCTTATTGGTTCACATCCCCATGGGAATGTAGGATGGGTTTCCATTGGAAGAGTATAGAGCCCAGCCCGTTCCTCGAGTTGCCATTGTTATTAGCCATATCATTTTGACTAAATATTTATAATCAAAGTATCTTTACTGAAGCTCATTTTGGTTTCACCCTTAAAAAGTAATAGTGGATGAAAATTAGTTACTGTGTTGGTTAACTAACTAGTTAGTTTGGACAAGATGATGATGTTATTTTGATTTTCCGCTTTCAATTATGATAAGACTATACACAATGTGGTAGTAGTTAGCAAGAGGGGATATGATGGCTGTAGACCTGCTGCATCCAGTACACCAAGCAGTGAAAAAGTTTATCAAACTGGAAAGGATAGAATTATCAAGTTAAGCAATGGTCAAAACTACTTCATCTGCAATATCCCTGGGCATTGTCAGACCGGAATGAAGCTTTCTATTAACGCTGCTTTGTAATTAACTTACTCTCTGAATTTATGTTCGGAATCAGCTGCTACATACTACGTCGAGAGTCTACTAATTATGCTTATATCTAGTAATCATATGGCTTACTATGCTGCTATGTGCTTCCTATCTTATTCTTACTTCCTAGCGTCTACAATGTATTAGATCCATATATATATCCATCCTTACACGAAATATGGAACTGAAATATTTGTCAACGTCCAATACTATTAATGAAAAATTAAACTTACTAGTCATTAGTTATATATGAGTAGTGTCTGACTGCATGGCCAGTTGTTGCATTTCATTTATGTACAAAGATGCATACCTCTACTAAATTTTTGACTAGTTATTGTTTTTTATAGTAACTAGTTATTGTTTGTAGACATTGTTGGAACTTACGCTTATAATGTTGAAATTTATAAAAACAAAGCTTATAAAAACTAAAGAGTCCCACATTAGTGAAATAGAAGAAGTTAAACCTGTTTATAAAGAGGTATGTTGACTCACTTAAGAATTACCCAAGGGATATCCACTTTTGTGGAAGAAGGAAAGGCTTAGGAATCCAACCAACATATACCCACACTGTGCTGAGCCAGGCTAGGTTGGGTCTTTAATGAGTGATCACAAGCTTCTACCTTTTTGACCGTTTTTTAAACAGTTTAAACATGGTTAATTATATATTTGATTTGTAAACTGTTACTTATTTAAATTCCTTAACTTCTACTTAACGTTGTAATGGACAGTTACTGGTTTATGGTGAATTAATACTAATCATTTTCTATAACTGGCTCTTAATTACGGTTTTAATTTTATGTTGGTTACTATTGGTGTCGTTGCCCATATATACGGCCTTCATAAGCAGTTTTTGAGCACAACACAACATCTAGTTCTTACTCTCTTTTCTCTCCTCAAACATAATTTGAGCAGTAGCTTTATAGCATTGGGTGATTAGTTAGACCAGTGGTTCTGTGCAACACCATCGGTACAATACTTTAAGAGGTTGTTTTATCCTAGGGAGCCGGTGATTTACAAACTGCTTGCACAATACTACGATAGTACCGTAAATGTTATAAAAAAAAGCGACATAATCCGTAACTCAGTCTATTCCCTTTCTTGTCATTTTGCATTGTTGTTTACAACAGACGTGGTGTATGATGGCATGGCATAATGTATTGTGTGACAGACAGTGTTGTGTGACAGTGTCCAGTGTAACACATTACACAAATCAAATGATGTGACAGCGTATACAACGGTCTAACCCACAATCCCCTTTTTATCTTCACGAATTTCTCATTTCCTCAATTTTCTCACCCCATTTTTGACCTCCTTCATCGAATTTATTGCCTCTAATCGTCAATTTTTTTGGTGGTGCAATCCAAATAATTTTTTTTGGTTTTGATGCTCGAATTTGAATTTAGTAGCTACACTTGAATTTCAAAGCACGAATATGAACTTCAAATCTCAGTTTTAATTAAGGAATTTTGATTTTGAATTTGGTATGAGATGAAGAAGTAATTGCATTCATTAGTTAGAAAGGTTGATTGTTAGATGCAGAGTTAGTAAATTCCGAAAGGGTGTTATGGCAACGGCATTAGCATCTTGTGTATATCGTATTAATTGGGACCGTAAGAGAAATGATTTTGTTGGGGGAACAAAGGGTTGTCAAAAGCCAAAAACTATCCAAAGGAACAACTTTGAGCTTAGGACTATGACTAGTTCTGCCTCAAAGAGTAAGCCATGGCGACCTTGAATGGTTTAAAGTTCTCCATTAAGGGGTTTGTTTCAGGTGTTGTAATGGCTTTGCTTGTTTGGTTACTTCTTCCCTTATTAGCTTATCAATTGCATGAACTTTGGTAGTATGTTGCTTGGTTTAAATATAATATTACTTACCAAGAATTAAAAAATATTAAACCTTTTTAGGTTTTAGGCCATCTAATATTTACGTGGGCTATACCAATATCCTTTAGGTCTTTACTAACTTTGTACAATCATCTAGCCACGCACTGAAATTAGGTAACCAAGTGCCCTACCTTACTTGAAATAGAGAATATAGAATATGATTTCAAGCTATGTTCTAAAACCTTTTGCTCACAAGGTGTACTGGTTTGGACATATATTGAGTAACATGCTAGCTAGTTCACTAAATGACCTAGCATTTCGAGAAAGGATGAGAGGTTTGGTTACCCTTAGAGATTACTTCCTATTCTTAGCTTGGTCAACAAGGTAACTTGGTTTCTTGCATTAATCCTAGTTACTCATGTCATGCATGTATACAAAGAAAAATTGAACGAAAAATACATTTTTTTTTTTACCCATGGTTTTTTGGTAATGAAAAAAGAAAGAAAATACTACCTATCCATTCTGGTTGTAATAGCAAGTTTATAGGTAGTATTAACAAGAGATATGGATACTTTAAAGCAAGCAAATAAATGGAGTTTGGTAGCTTCCATTCTAATTTCTTCCACTAAGGATCTGAGTTGTTTCATAGTCTTGGAAGGATCTATGAGAACTCCTACGGCTTAAGCACTGTCCGAGCGAATGAAGCACGCATCCCTTAGCTTCCTAGCCTCCTTCATGCCTTTCTAAATCACTAGAAGTTTTGAATACTGAAGTGCTAAAGAGGTCTATATTCTTTCCCCACCTACCTCATTTCTCCCATCACTTCTACGGATATACCAACTAATTTCTTTCTGAATGAACAAACCTTGAGTTTTCACTCTTGATTTCTTCCATGATCCATCAACTTTTGCTATAAGTAAGTTTCTCCCTTGGAGCTTACCCTGGAACCAATAGTGAATTGCTAGGGGTGATTTACAAAGATCTTTGCTATTACCTTCCTAAATCTCCCAAGCTTAGCATGTTCTCAAGGACCATTCATTGACCAGTGAGAAGACAACATTAGGGTTTGGATGAGAATTTTTGAAGCATACCTCATTCCTATAAAGCCAAATACACCAATATAAGAGGAGAAATGAATATGCAAGATTATGCTCTTCCTTGATTTTTCCTTCTCCACTCTCACGAGGCTAGTATGTTAACCAATTCCTGACCCAGTCTTCAATATTTGGCTCTAAAACCCCGAGATCTAGGCAAGCCTGAATTTCAAGGCGTTGTCGCCGAGCCAGAGTGGAAACTGATGATTGAAATCACTTTGGAAAGTGTGATACATCATGACTTTGATGGAAGAGTTGTGCTCATAGTTGGAAGCAATTCAGAAACCCTAACTGACCAAAATCACCAGTTCCCAGGACAGGAGGTAGGATGAAATTATGGAGTCGACCCTCAAATCCACATCCACTATGGCATTCGCTTTCAAGGAAGAAGCTGAGTACTTTCTTAGAGTTCTACCATCCCCATTGAGCGGGGAAGAACGCAAGGTAGGGGACACGTGTACCTTCTTCACCAAAGTAATTTAATTAGGTGAATAATTCATTCATGTAAATTTGTAGGCACTATAAATCTACACGCATATTTGTCTTTGTTTTCCTGGCCCCTCTTGCAGTCACTCTGTAAGCACACATACACAAGTTAGGATTTTTTGCCAAATTCCACTGAAATTTGATATGGATTTACTCACCCTACATATCATTCTTAAGCTATGTTCTCTTTAGCTTATTTAAATGAATTTTGGCAAAAATAAGTTAATTAGGATAAATGAGATTAATTAGCCAAATTTATTTAAGTAAGTTTGCCAAATGATAAGTCAAGAAAGGATAATTTCAACAAAATAAGTTAAGGTTAATAAAATTAAGATAACATTAATAAATTAAGTTTAACAAAAATAAGTCGATGATAATTGAGTCTCTTTGTCCAATTCAAAAGTAAGCTTCTCTTTCCTTCAGCTTAATTTTTTGCTATACATACCTCATTTTTGTAATTAAAAAAAAAAACTATTTTTTCTCTAAATCTAACCCTAGAGTTTGGCTTGTCTTTGAGAACAAGAGTAAGGATATTAGTACTTGTAAAACCTTAGTGAAGGGGCCAAAAGAGTGATTTTCAAACCAACAACTACTAATGGCTTTTTATTAATCCGTAATTAGGTTACTTGATTAAACACAATTACTTTGCTAAATAGATATACTTATGCAAGAACGATATAATTTATTTAAGCAGTAATTATTTGATACTTATTACTAAATTTTAATACTAATTGTTATCTCTAATCTACTACTTGTAACATAAATAAATTATTATACTATGTATATTCTTGTAATTATATATATTATTAAATATTTATAAGTATTATTTATGAGGAACTTTAGAAAAATAAAAGTATTTAATTTAATAATCTGATTAAAGAAGGAGAAAAGTTTTTAGAAGTATATCAGATAAATTACTTTTAAGTTACAAATCACTGAAAGTAAAGGAGATTAAACAACAAAAACTCTTAATTGAATTCACATCGAGTCGTGAATAATGTTGGCAAATTGAATGTAACTGAAGGTCCGAATTGGATGACATGACGACATTACATTTTAATTCTAATAGCACTAGAATCTCGTCATTTGCATAATAGTTGTATAGTAATAATAATATTAGATTCGGACTTTTGCATTATTTCTTATTAGTCTCCTGTAAACTAAGGAATAAATATGTTCATTGCTAAATCATTAATAATATTACTATAAGAAGTCTAGAATTTCATTTATAGTTCTTGTGGATTTTAGCACCCTTATTTAGTATGTTGAAAGTATAAATTGTATTTACTAATTAAGTACTTTTTTTAAACTTGTATGTGACCAATTGAATGTTTTGAAGAGGTGTGTCAAGTTCATAACATGTATGTAGTAAGAGCTTATTGTGTGTACTTTTTGTTAGTCATGACATATTCTTTTAGTTAATCTCTAAACATCACCTATAAATCTCAACCTATCACATGTATAAATACGTATTTTGCATATTGTTTGACCATATTAATTGTATGGGTTAAAAAAATTATACACTCACGTGGAAAAAAACGTCCAAAGGCTGGGGACGGTTCTTCCATGATAAAGTCGTCCAAAGTGGAACCATTCAATATAGGTGAATCTTCCATGGAAAAACCATCCATTTTAGGTGGTTTCTCCATGAATTTTCAAAATTAAATTATTTTTATATTTCAAAAATAATTAGTGATTATTAAAATAATAATTAATTATAATTAGTATTTGAGAAATAATTATAATTAGTGATTATTAAAATAATAATTAATATATAATAATTATAATTGGAATATTTTTTATAAAATTCAAATTTTTTTACAAAATTAAGATATTAAATAATTAGTATAAATAAATAAAAATAATTAATTTTTGTTTAACAAAAAAATAACTAAATCATGTCAATGTATATAGTATTAATTAGTAAGTATGAACTAGTTCGTTAGCATGATTTAGCTATTTTTAAAATTAGTAGTATGTAAAATTGGAAAACTTTCTCAATTTTCCTTTTAGAGACCTTTTTGGAAAAATTAGTAGGGCAAATTTCTTATGAAAATTTGGGAGCGTCGTAAATTTTGAAAATACACTAGTTGTTTAAAGAAATCGTGTCGTTCGGAGTCCCGTAACTAAATTTATGTCCCTTTGAAGTTCATGTGGATTATTTTGCGAATTGGACGACTTAGTCGCTTTACTTGTGCATACATGAACTTAAATAAATAGTTTTTTTAAAAAAAAAGCACGTGACTCTAACGATAGTGAAAGTGAATAAATGTGAGTAAAAGTAAGGGAAACGAGTGAAAGTAAGATAAATAAAGTGTATGGAATAAGGACTAATTTGGTAAAAGATATATAAAATACGGGCGATAGATAGAGATTCAAGGGTGATGTTTTACAATGCCCTTCTTTTAATGGACCATGTGACTACCAGATTTCACATTTTGTGTTCTTGATGAGTAATTGTCATCTAGGTTAAAGGCTGATAGCATTTTTAGGTTTAGAAGTATCATTTTCACAAGGGAATTTGAGTGGAGTATTTCATTATTAGTTATGACTAGTTTTCAATAATTTTGTTAGACCTCTTGTTTGAATTATTGTTGTTGTTTTTAGATTTTGGTATTGTTGAGTTTAAATGATTATATTTTAAGGACTTTTGTTTATTTTTGTGGACTTTTAAAGACTTTATTTTAAAGGTAATTTATATTAGTAGTAGTTAGTGTTTAGTTGCAAAACTTAAAGAGTCAATTTGTCGTTTATCAACGAGCAATAACATTCTTATTCTCTTTATCTTGTTTTATTTTTTAAGAAAATAATTTATAAAAATAGAGAATTATGAGGGCATTATATAAAATGCCTTATAATGCGTATAAGTCCACCATGCTCTAATAAACAAATTTAATTACAAAGGTTTAACTCATACCAAAATGTGGTTAGTTTTAGACTTTTTTAATTAGCAATTAATCTCAACTTTCGACTTTACAAAAGTAGCTAACCCCAATCTAGTCCCTTCCTTAAATCAAGCACAACACCTATTTGTTTCGTGTCCTACCTCATATCATAATCTCTAAGTAAATTGCTACTATTTTATGATGCTATTCAAGCAAGAAAATAATTAATTTAAGATGTAATGTTCGAAAGGATAACATTTCTTAAAAGAAATATTTTTATTAAATAGAAAGGTAAACTCTCATATCCTAACACACACACTCTTTAGGGTTTTCTAGTGAACTTTACCCCTTCAGAGGAGGGTTATACACTTGAGATTACTTTTAGCAACAAGAATTCATGTCATCCTACTCAACTAATCCTACCAAAAGGCACCAATAAGCAAATAAATAACTCAATAAAACTATATACACTATTCATATACAAGTTGATAAAGAAAAAGTTAATACAATATATATCGACTTAAATCTGTTTGTCTGAATATGACAATGTGGGGTCTAGTCTATCATAATGTTTGTCGTGCTTTCATCTCCATTATTTATTTTCCAACTATTCATCATGGAGCTTTAAGTGATTTTGTTTTCTATGTAAAACTCTTGGACACAGTTTCTAACATAGGATTTATTCCTAGCTATGAATGCTATAAATAGGTGCTCTTCCTTCTAAACATAAGAATTTTCCTTTTATTTTGGTCTCCCAAGATATCCCTCTAGCCAACTGTCAGATGACTAATCCCTTATCCTACTGCCATCACACTAAGCCGTCAAGTACCAGCCAAATAGTTTGCGCCATTCACATCGCACATAAGAGTTTTCCTTCCTCTGCGCTTTTCGAATACTCATGGATTGATTCGCTATGAGTCACTCCTTCAACGTAACTTTTTAATATCTTTGGACCTGTTAGTGCTGTATTTTTTTTATTGTTAGAGACTAGGGATGTCAAATCGGGTCCACGGATCAGTTTTGGGGTGACCCATCGCAGGTCAGTTCTCATCGAGTCAAGTTGAAACGTGTAAACTTGTTCTTTCGGGTCGAGTCAGGTCAGGTCGGATTATTATCGGGTCGGGTCAAATCGGTTATTTACTTTGTTGGGTTCAGGTCAGGTTATTTTCGGTTCAAGTCATGTTCGATTTGGGTCAATTCGGATTGGTTCCGGATGGTTTATAGCGGGTTTTTTTTGGGTTCGAATCATGTTCGTCTTGGGTCAATTCGGATTGGTTCTAGACGGGTTATAACGGATTGTTCCGGGTTCGGATCATGTTTAGTTCCAGTTAATTCGAATCGGTCCTTAGACAGGTTAAAGCGGATTGTTTTTAGTTCAGGTAAATTTTCAAGTTCGGGTCGATCCCAGTTCCTAAACGAGTTGTTTTGTATTACGGAGATTTGATAATATAATCAATTTCATAATTGAATCATTTTATTAAATATTGAACAAGCATCAAATATCATATAAATAGTATAAATTGATTGAGATATAAAGTGATAGACTCATGAACATATTATAATTAAAATAAACTGAAAATTGAATAAGTTGTTGAGTCGTCTAAGTAAGATACATTTTATCAAATCAATAGTGAAATTCTAAAAGTGTGAAATACTAAGTAGTATTGATATATTTGTAAATGCATAATTGCTAATATATACTTATAAGTTATAACATAAGGTATTAAGCTGTTAAGTACTTAAGTTCACGTAAATATATAAGTTAAGAAATTGAAATGTATATAGTTTGAATGGATAAGGACAAGTTCATATACGTAAAGTTTAACCATATAGGTGAAGTTTAGTAATACATTTGAATATATGATTGAAGTTTAACCATATATGTGAAGTCTATTGAAAAATTTGAGTTTATATTTTATGAAACTAATAAGAAAGTGTAGTTTTAAGAATATCTCAAATCGGGTAAAAAGCTAGTCAGTAAAATTAGGTTATTCATAATTAGGTTGTTAACAGGTTGGTAAAATCAGGTAACCGGGCTGTTATCAGTTATTCATCGGATTTAATCGGTTTCGGATTGTCATCGGGTTATATCAGGTTGGGTCATTAACAGGTCAGGTTGTCTTTGGGTCGGGTTGTTAACGGGTCAGGTTTTCTTCGGGTCGGGTTGTTAACGGGTCAAGTTACATTCGGGTTGGATGCAAATCGGGTTCACGTCTTGAAATATCGAGTCTAATCGGTTACAAGTTGACTTCAGGTCGAATTGGGTCAGGTTACGGGTCTCACTTTTCGGGTCATAACCAAATCGAGTGCAAGTCGATTTCAAGCAATTTTGCGGATTATGTCAGATTTTGACATCCCTATTGGAGACATTATATTCACACTCGATTATTAAGGTATTAAGCAATCTAGAAAATCCAAATATCCTTACTTCTATCAACTCTTCACAAATGGAATATGTATTATGAACATAGTACAAATCATATAAATACAAAAAGAAACTTTTTTTTTTTAAATCAAAACCTAATATTAGGGGCAAATAATCGTACCCATAGCCCATCATATATTTATTTTTTGAGGCACATAATATTATAATACCCCATTATATCCCTCAATCTCAGGTAAGATCTTCGTCCTTTTACATCCCTGGATCCCAGAATTATAAAATTTAATACTTCAAAAAACATTGAATAATTCCAGTAAAATGCAGAAAAATTCAAAAAAATTGACCTGAACAAATAAAATAATCATTCAATTACCAAAAAAATAAAGATTGCGGCAAAAGCAATGAACTCAGATTCTCTCTCCTCTTCTCCGTCGTCGGTTGGAAATCCGACGTCGTTGGATCTCACTTTTCCTTCTGGGGATGCTGTAATTGCCTCTCAACCACCGTCTCCCCCACCGCAATCTCAGCCGCGAGTTCCATCGCCACTTCCCACCATGACCTCTCGGGATCCAGATGCCGTTTTCAGTGGTGGAGGCATCAGGTTTTTTTTTCTTTCATCATTTTTCTTTCCCATTTTATTTAATGAATTTTTAAATGGTGAGTCATTTATTTCTGATGAATTTGAATGTTTTGTGTTGAATTTTTGTTGGGTTTTTCAATTTTTGATGATTTGAGTTGAATTTTTGGGGGGTTTTGATTTGGAGGTGTGTTGAGTTGAATGTTTGGTGGGTTATTGAATTTGAGATGTTTTGATTTTAATTTGTTGGGGTTTTTTTTAATTTTATTTTGAGTTGAATTTTTGGTGGGTTTTTGAATTTGAGTGATTTTGAGTTGATGGTTTGTTGTCTAAAGATCTTGTATCCACACCAAAAGTTTTTTTTTGTTATATTAAGGAATAACTTTTGTTGTAGATACATATTTCCTATGCATACAAGATTTTGTAGTTTGTTGTGGAATGATGCAAAATGTGAGTTCTTTAGATAATATGTGGGATTTTATGTAATCTTATGATTTGCAATTGTTATTTTTAAATTGAGATTTTTGTAGTTTGCATTGTTTATATTGCTTTTCATTTGTGAAAAATGTGAATTTTATTTACTTTTGTTGGCTCTTTTACATAATTGTATGCTCTTTATTAAATTGACATATGAATAAAGGAATGCAATATGAGGCCTTTGGTGGTATGGGTGTACCTGTGCTGGCTTAGAATCTGTCTGGATTCATGGAGTAGCTACTTTTAAGAAACCGGGCATGAAAACTTGTGTAAGGAGGGACTGTAAATTTGTGACAGTGTTTGGAGTACTTTAAGTGTTGAGGGATCTAACAAGAGGAGGAAAAGGAAGAGAGAGAGGGGGTGGGGGGTTGTCAGCAGACTTCATTTATTTGTTGACTCTTAGAAGGTTTAAAAAGTGCAGTAACGGAGAGGCTTTTGAGGATGCATGTCAAAATGAATTTCAATTCTAGCCTTCTGTGAGCATAGTCATGAATTTCAATTGTAGCCTTCTTTGAGCATAGTCTGGCGTGATGCTTTGTGGAAGTGAAAGCATCTAAAGTGTATTAATTGTAAGAAGGAAAGCTGCATATTATGGCTGGTTGGTGCCCTTGCTGGTATTATGAGAGCGTAGAATTTTTTGTGCTGCTGAGAATCATGAATTGTTTTTACAATTCAATCCACTACACCTGCTTATATTGAGCTTGAACTTTGAATCTATAGGATTCTGAGCTGATTCTAGTACCTTTTGATGAACAAAGTCGATAGCTTAAGCTACTCTGTAGTTAATGACTTCTGGGTGCATCCCAAATTGAAATATTTCTGATAAACTTATGCCCAAGCTGTTCAAAGCATAATTTGTCCAGTGCAGCAGCTTGTTACTGGCAGTTGTTAGTTTCTACTTCTCTGTTCCGTAGTTGAATATAAATGACATGCAGGGTACATTGCTTATAACTGCATTTATGGGTTCAAACTTTGAGTGATGATGATTAAAGACTGAGACTGAATTTCTGTAAATATATGATAGATTGCACACTTCAATCAGATTTTCTTATCTCCTTCCCCCATCCCCACCTTTACAGTTGAAGATAGATGCATATATGTGATCAGTAAATGAAGATGGTCCTTGCTGTTGGTTTACGTTGTTGTATTTACGCTACCTTTCTTTTTTGCTTACGTTACTATTTTTTAGGTGGCTGTATAACTGACAGAATTTCATTTTCTTGATAGTTTTCTCACCGGGAAATTTAACGTAAGGTTCAGCTATGGATATTCTACTTTCAAGGGAAAACGAGGCTCAATGGAAGATTATTTTGAGACAAAGATATCTGAAGTTGATGGTCAGATGGTAGCTTTTTTTGGTGTATTTGATGGTATGTTTAGACTTATTTTGGTTCTTTGGATAGTAAGTAATATTAACGTTTCTGCTTCTAAGATACACATTTACTATTTTTCTGTATTTGCTTATGCAAACATCAACTATATGTTTTAATGTCTACCTTATGAGAAGAATAATTTCCTTGCTGGTTGCCTTAACAAGTTACTCTCAAATGTCTAGGCTCTGCAAAGTTTTGAAATCTTGTATATATTGTGCTATATGTTGCTTCATTTTTCTTCTTCTCCATATTTAGGTCATGGAGGTCCAAGAACCGCTGAATATCTTAAGAACAATCTTTTCAATAATTTATGCAATCATCCCGATTTTCTCAAAGATACAAAGTCAGCTATTGGTATGAATCTGTTCAACGTATTCGTTGATGTCTTTCTCAGTGATCTATTGTTACTTATTTCCATTGTGGATTGCTTGTAATAATGGATCTTGTCTTCTCCTTCATATTGTAGTTGGAGCATTTAAGCAGACAGATGCTAATTTCCTCAGTGAAGAGACAGGACAGCAAAAGGACGCAGGATCAACTGCATCAACTGCTTTGTTGGTTGGTGACCGCTTGCTGGTTGCTAATGTGGGTGATTCCAGAGTTGTTGCCTGCAGAGATGGATCCGGTGAGTTTAAGCGCATGTGGTTCTTCTGCAAGAAATAAAATGAATTTATCAAATAGGTGGTCAAAGGTATTTTGAGATTTTTGAGTTTAGAAAGAAAGAGGTAAGTTACTGTCTTACTGAGTATCTTCGTATTATTGTGTTTGAGTGCAGCTATTCCATTATCGATAGACCACAAGCCTGATAGATCTGATGAAAGGCAAAGAATTGAAGATGCTGGAGGCTTTGTAATTTGGGCAGGTGATTGTATTTTCTGATTTCCAAATGTACTAGTAGTTCTCTTTTAAATTACGGAATGTGTTCTTTTCATCTATATACAAAGCTTTTTACAAATTGATACTCTCCTGGGTTCTTCTACTCGGGATGATTCATCTATAGCCATATGGTCCTTCCCTATGGAACATGTTTGTGATTCCTAGCATCACCTTCAATCAACCATTATTTTTTTTCTAAAGATGTAGCAGAGTTTTTGCCAGCAGTATCGTGTCCAAGATGTTTTAAGATTAGGGTTAGTATCTCCAGTACGTGTTATGTACATATATTGTGAAGATATTCATATCTTTCTCTTTGAATTTGGATTATTGGAGGGAAGCTTTCCTCAATGAGCACTTAGGATTTTATAGACTTTATGAAGCCTTTGTTTAAAGTAGCTGATCTTATGATGAGATATTGAACCCTCCTCGTAACTTGTTTTTCCAATTTGTATTCTGTAGAACTGGATTTGCTTACTTAAACTGCAAATTTCTGATTTATTGCTGAGTAACTTGATGTTTACATCATTAAGGATCAAGTCCTGCTTTAATCGTTACTTCCATTAAAACTTTACTAGGGACATGGAGAGTTGGAGGAGTTCTGGCAGTTTCACGAGCATTTGGGGACAAACTACTCAAACAGTTTGTGATAGCTGAACCCGAAATTAAGGTAATCATTCATACTGGAGAGTTGAGACAATCTTTCAGCCTCATTCTTGTCAATGATCTCAGGACCATCTGAATCTGCAATTTCCTTATGAGGATCTCAACCTACCACTGAATTGCACTTTGACATGCCTACTTTCCTTGTTAGTAATGTTAGTATAGCTATAGGGGAAATAGGATATAGTCTAGTTGACTATTCTGATGATTGCTGTATATGATCTTGACTCTTGCGTTCTCTTCATAAGATGGTTTATATATGGCCTTTTTTGAATAATTGTTACTAAAGTTTATTTTGTTATTTGGTCAGTGTTCCTTTACAAACCGATAGGTCTATTGGCACATCTTTTTTCCTTGTTTGTGTACCTCATTCGTAATTCATTTGCTTAAAATCTTCAGGAACAAGAGATTGATGGTGTAGAATTCATCATTATCGCAAGTGATGGATTGTGGAATGTCATCTCAAATAAGGCAAGTCATAGCTAATTACATTATTATCATTTTACACTTCAAGAGAGTTTTTTGGGATGTGATTTTTCCTTTCTGGGCAAACATGCACAGCCCAAATAGGGCCAGGTGCTACGCGGTTATTTCGTCTAACCTCCATATTTCATTCTGTCCATCTGGGCACTAAATACTCAATCTCTGTCATTCCCTCTGAGAGGAATTTGTCCAGGGCCACCCAAGCTCTTGGATAACATTTTTGAAACTGTGGGTAACTCCAATCTTTCATTATTCTCACTTGTATGTGACTAATTATTTGGATGCAATCTATTGTTTGATATGAAGTTTTTCAATACTCAAGTTATTGTTGAGGCACTTCCACTCTATAATCTGAAGAAATGAAAGCATTGTGAAAGTAGGAACTGAAAGGTTTATTTACAATGTCAAACTGGTATCTACGTTGTGGGGGCTTAATGATAAAAGAAATAGTATTGATATTAAAAGGTTCATTGCTATTGAAGCAGGCAAAGGAAGTGTGAGTGTCTGTGGTCTGGCTTGGACAATAGCCTTTCACAAACATGATGGAGAAGATATAGCTATGCATCACCAGCAAACAGACCAAGGCAGTTGATAACTTGGCATGCTCTTTATTATGAATCAAGCCTAAGGGTATTATAAGAAAGGGGAAGACATTTCATCTTTGTATGTCATATGGTGTTTGGGGCTGAAGCTGTTAGTGCCCATATTCGAAATGATGATTAATGTGGTAGGGACAAAGAGATTATAGTTTTGAGATACTTTCTAAGAAAGCCGTTTTGTGTGGGAGTGGGAAGGAGTAGCAGGCATTTTTGTTTCTAGAAAACTGTCCACTGCCAGTTCAAGGAAACTCTTGATAAACACATATTGCCATTTATCAGGACCCCTTTTCTTTTTTTTTTTTGAAAATATTTGAATCGATATTAATTTGTTGCTTAAACTCAGTCGACATGTTACAAGTTCAGAAGTAGTGCCCTCAATTATCTCTGTTGTTTTCAGTGGCTGATAATGAGCTAGATCCAGGACCGTCTCCCGGCATTTGGCAATTAAAAGTGAACATTTTGGCATCTTATACTGGTCCGTTGTCTCCTAACTTCTTATTGAGTAACTGATTTTATATGCACTATTTTCTCCTTCAGGATGCTGTTTCACTTGTGCAAGACATAAAAGACTCAGAAGTCGCTTCGAGAAGACTTACTGAGGAAGCCTTTTCAAGAGGGAGCTCTGACAACATCACCTGCCTTGTTGTTAGGTTTGAGAATGAACAACAAAACGAAGATTCTCAGTAGAATCTAGAATCTATTTCTCTTCTATGCTTGCCAGGTTCTTTATTCAAGTGCTTGGTACATCATACTGCAAGATCTGTAGGGTGGAAAAGACGAACCTGAAGCCTGAGGAAGCTGTTCTTTAGCTCTTCACCATTCTTTCAACATTAGAATTGTTAGAGCACTAGTGAGTAGAGTAGCAAAACAGGGTTCTATCATGCCGGGTATTATCTGCGTCTCTTTTTTCTTGGTTAATCCATTGTTCCTTGTAATTTTATTTCATTTAGGGCCAAATTTAGGCCAGGATCTATTACTTGGTTTCTTGATTGTAAACGAGGGCCTGTAATAAGAGTTGCCCTCTGTAGTCTATTCCAGAAAATAGATTTAGAATCATTTCAATGTTCCTGAAGACTGACAAGACGACGATTTAAACTTTCTCCTCTTTATGCTTTACATCTCTAGCTCACCTCTTATGAAAAATCTAATCACCATTGTCCTTTGTGATAGTTTACCCTGGTATTGCTCATTTATTTGTTCATTTTTTAGCCCTGAGAAATTCAAGTGTAAAAGATAGTAGGGCTTGTTGTACAAGTCTCATTGAATTAGTGAGCAATTCTAGTTTCTTAACCTTCTAAACTCCAATAGTAAATTCTAAATAGTTTGGATCGAGTAATTGGACTCTGCACTTGGGTGCACAGTGAGCATTGTGCACGCATGGTCATTACACATAGAACGCAGACAAATTGACACGTTAGCATAGGCAATGAACATTCGGGTGTAAAGCAATAAACATTGGCAGTTTTAAAAATTTCCCCCCACTAAGTGTAATGATTACGGTTGGATTTATCACGCAACATTATTATTTTGATTTCCCATGCAACACGTTCTCCAATACTCAATAAAAAAAAATTTGTCTTTGAAGTTTATGTTCAGTGTCTTTGAATGTAATGTTCAGTGCCTTTGAATTAATTGCATGTGAACATAAATTCCATGGCCTTTAAATGTGATGTTCATTGCCTTTGAACGTAATGTTAATTGTTTTTTAACGTAATGTTCATTGCCCTTGAACATAATGTTTGATGTTCATTTTAATAAATATATTTGCAGTGCGTGTACATTCTCAATGCAAAAGTTCAGATATACATTTTGTGTTTGCTGAAACATTATCTAAGGAAAGGGATCGGAATAACTTTTATCAAGTAGGTGAAAGGTCTAAAGGCATTCTATTATCCTTACCTTAAGATTGTAACTAGTATGTCTCTCCTCCATAGCTTCACAAAAAATGATATGTTTTTTAATGTACCACTCATCATCTATCCAATGGGCGGTTACACAAAGAAAAGGTTCACCGAAACAAGAGGTTCATGTATCACTAATAAGGCTAATACGACCGTTAAAAGTGCGAAACATTTCTATTAAACTACTTTTATATTTGTAATAAGCAGTTTGGATATGGCGTTTAAGCGTGTTCCTAGGGACATGTCTATAAGTGAGTTGTAAAGAGGTTCTAGCGAAATGTTCAAAGTTCGGACTCTCACCATAGCTAAACGGTAATTCATCTGCAATCACGAAGTTAGCCATTTCATCAATCATCATATCTCTATTATACATAAAAGGCATACCTCCTCCGGGCTTGGAACCCATATACTCGTGTAGATTCTGCTGGACCTGCGGATTCAGCTGCTTCCAGGTTCATTCCTTGTACTCCGGTTAAGTGACGGGATAATGTTCCCGTCCCATAACCGGTCTTCCATGAATAAGAAGCTATTGGCTTCTTCCCTTGTTGCTTGCATATCAAGCAATAACACATGAATTTCTTCCATTTGGAAGTAGCGTCGGTCATTGGGACCTTCTCAAAATATAGCCACACAAGTGAAGATTTATTTCTACAGTGAGTAGACTCGGGTACTTTACCTTCATCATCTTCACCTTCACCTTCACCTTCGCCTTCACCTTCACCTTCGCCTTCATTTCATATCAAGTTAAGCCAAAAACTAACATTATTAACTAACTAATTATTTAATTAACATAATCAACCAAATATAACATAATCAAGTAATTTAACTAATCTAACACAACTAATCAATTTAACTTTAACATTATCAACTAATCTAGCATAACTAATCTTAACATAACATAATCAACTAATCTAACTAAGTAAACTAACCTAATCAATTTAACTTCAACATTATCAATTAATTAAATATCAACAACTTAATCTAACATAATCAAATAATCTAACATAACTAATAAAATAATCTAATTAAACTGAATAGTTTTCATATCAACATTAATTAATTAGAAGTTTAAGAGTTACCTTGAGGAATAGAAGGGGGCGGACGCATCTACGAAATTGGAGTTTGAGGAACTTGGATAGCAGGAGTATCGAAAAGTTATTGTTCCAAGTTTTAAGCAAACTCGGGGGTATCATCGAAGGAGCTGCTCACGCTGAGTCTACCTTTTGAAGCCATTTCTTTTATGAAATGTAGTAGTGAACACGTAACTTAAGAATAATAAATCAAGTAATTAAGATAACTAATGAAGATTAAGAAAGTAATTAAGAAGAAGATTAGTACTAATAAGTAAGCTAATTGTATTTAGTAGTAATTGAAATATTGAGAGATTGTGAGGAATTGAAACCGAATTGAGGGCATTATATAGAGTTTACTCCTACAGTCAATGACTATTTCGATCGAATCACCAAACTGGGAAGGACCGGTCCGAATCTTCGCAAACCGAACTAAATAGGATCAGTGTCGGAAATTTAGGATTCGTATTTAGCCCACTAAAGAAATGGGCCTAGCCTGGTCCTCCAGCAGGCCGACCATTTCCGGGCTTCTAACAAGCCAGGTTGGGGCTGGGCCGGGCTGAACCGACCCACTGGCCACCTGTAGTCGACTATGATGTGCCGTGGCATATTTGAAGCCTTGACCCGGCCCGATATCACTACACTACCTATAAAAATAGCTAACAAACCTGAAACCACCCTTAAACCCTCCAATCTCCTAACTCCAATGGCGCAAGAAAAGAGCAAGCGCAGCTCAGGTTTCCTGGTAAGCTCCCAATCGGAGCTAGCGCACAAGGAGAAGCAAATCAAGAAGGCCAAATCAGGCGGGTTCGAATCCCTCAAACTGAGCCCGAATGTGTTCAACGGAATCAAGAGGAAAGGCTACAAAGTCCCGACTCCTATCCAGCGCAAGACCATGCCGCTCATCCTCGCTGGGGCCGACGTCGTTGCGATGGCGCGTACCGGTTCTGGTAAAACGGCGGCGTTTCTTATCCCTATGTTGGAGAAGCTGAAGCAGCATGTCCCTCAGCATGGTATTAGGGCTTTGATTTTGTCGCCGACGCGGGATTTGGCTCTTCAGACTATGAAGTTTTGCAAGGAGTTGGGCCGTTTCACAGGTCTATTACTTTCACTTTGATGTTGAATTTGTGAACTACTTTTTGTGAGGTTGAACTTTTTCTTATTGTACTCTTCTCAAGGTTCATCTTTGGTTATTAAGCTCTCAATTCCATGTTTTATATGAGGCTAATGGTGTACTTCTTATGACTATGTGGGTTACCTTTCAATGTGATATGGTGTTTTTTTTTTTTTTTTTTTTTGTGTAATTTCATTATTATGTGCAACGGTGAGACCGTCGATTGGACAGGCATAGTTTGTGATGGATCTTCTGTAAGTTATAGGTTGCTAGACAGATGAAGTATTTACATCCTAAGTTTGTGTTCATTCCCATGTATTCAATTAAAAGATAGACAACAAGATTGCATTTTTGTTATAGTATGAAAATTTAGAAATAAAATCTGGATAATGTAGAGACAGATTGTAGCATTTCGGATTCCGAGCGTAACTCTAAGAAACAAATTTTTGTATGCAGATCTCCGTATGAGTCTTTTAGTCGGTGGGGATTCAATGGAATATCAATTTGAAGAACTGGCTCAAAATCCTGATGTCATTATTGCCACACCGGGTAGGCTGATGCATCACTTGTCTGAGATAGATGACATGACGCTTCGAACAGTTGAATACGTGGTCTTTGATGAGGCTGATTCTTTGTTTGGCATGGGTTTTGCGGAGCAGTTGCGTGCAATTCTGACACAGTTGAGTGAGAATAGGCAGACGTTGCTTTTTAGTGCAACTCTGCCAAGTGCTTTGGCTGAGTTTGTGAGGGCTGGTCTGCGAGATCCTCAGGTTATACGGCTGGATGTGGAGAAGAAAATTAGTGCAGACTGTAAGCTCACCTTTTTCACCTTGAGACCAGAAGAGAAGCAAGCAGCATTAGTATATTTGATTAGGGATGTAATCAGTCCTAATGAGCAAATGCTAATCTTTGTTTCCACCAGACACCATACAGAGTTCTTGAGATTGTTGCTCGCACTTGAGGGTATTGAGTCCAGTATATGCTACGGTGATATGGATCAAGAAGCTCGCAAAATCAGCGTTTCAAAGTTCCGTTCAGGAAAAACTAAGATGCTAATTGTTACAGATGTTGCAGCCAGAGGCATAGATATTCCTTTGCTTGATAATGTAATTAATTGGGACTTTCCTTCAAATCCAAAAATGTTTGTGCACCGTGTTGGAAGAGTTGCTAGGAACGGTCGAACTGGTATAGCATACTCTTTTGTGACCCCTGAAGACATGCCTTATGTTTTGGATCTTCATCTCTTTCTGTCAAAGCCCATCAGGCCTGCTCCAACAGAAGAGGAGGTTCTCAAGGACAAAGATGGTATTATGGAAAAAATTGAGCAAGCTATGGCCAGTGGTGTGACTGTATATGGGCGGTTTCCTCAGACTGTTTTAGATCTTGTTCAAGATAAGGTCCGAGATGACATTGACTCATCTGCTGATTTGTATGCTTTGCAAAAGTCTAGTATAAACGCATTCCGTGAGTATACGAGGTCAAAACCAGCCCCATCAAAGGAATCAATCCGGAGGGCAAAAGATTTACCTCGTGAGGGTTTGCATCCTATGTTCAAAGGTGTATTGCAAGGCAATGAGCTGAGTGCTTTAGCGTTCACTGAACGCTTGAAATCTTTCAGGTAGAATAGATTGTAGGTGTATGCGTCCTTTATGCACTTTTGTCTCCTCCCCAGGGACTGAAAGGCCCAGGCCCTTGTCAAGTTTGTTAACTTTTTAAAGTTCTAGCCCAAAGATAATGTTCGAATATCAGCATATAAAACTAATAAGAAAAAGCTTGTTGCCATGGCTGAGTTTAGTTATGTATTTTTTTCAAGGTTTGAGGTTCAACTCTGCTTGGTACCTCTTCCTTAAATTTTTTTATATAGTTTCTTCTCTCATTGGAAGGGCAGCCCTCCTTAAAACAAACATCCAGTACTAGCTAGTAGCTATTGTCATTGGAAAGAACATTTATAATATTGATTAAAGGAATATGGTTAATAAAATTTCCACAAAAATATGGCTTTGTCGATATATACATTATGTTTGTTAGTGTGTAATGATTTGACCATATTTATGAAACTTTTCATTGTCTGTTTTTGTGATGAAATAAATCGTCAAATTCATGTAAACAGATGTTTTGTGCATTTCTGAAATTGTGTAACAGGTTTGTTGCTTCTAGTTTCTTAAAGCTAAGCTAATATTCATAGTTTATATTATTCTGGAGATAATTAAAATTGTAATGTGTAGTAGATAAAACTTGAAAATACAATGAACACTTAGCACCCGGATGGAGTCCTAGCTTTGTCTCTGCTTCTTCCCACCCTTCCCCTCTATCTTGCATTCATCTCATCCTGATGTTTTTTGCAATCATCTGACTCTTATCTTGTCAATATGAACCAGACCGAAGCAGACAATTTTGGAAGCTGAAGGTCATAATGCTATGTCAAAGAGTCAAAAGGTTAGTTTAAAGTTTATAATTATTTTGCCTCTTCTTCTTACTGCATTATTTCTTTTTCATTTCAAATTGATCATCTTTTGTTTGTTCCTATTAAAAAATGTCATCTTCAAATTTTGTTGAAGAAATTGTAGGTATTTTTGGTTCAGAAATTCTCAGCTAGCCTAAGTTCTGAATTTCTGATGGTTGCCATGGAGTCACTTATCTTACTGAAGTTAGGTTAATGATTGTGATTTGTTATGCTCACGAAGCAGGGATACTCCTAAGTAGAAGCTTTTGACAAGGTCTTGTAACATTATCAATCGTTGCTCCTGCATTCCTTGCATACATTTGTCCTTCAAAACCGCTTGTAAATAGTAATGCTAGGGAAAATTTTGATTAACCAGCGAAGTTATCCTCCTGTAATATCATTGATGTGTCATGCTTTCTACGATTGTTTATATCATATCTTGCTCCTTCGGACTTTTCCTATTTAAGGAACCCCCTGCCTCCTGAAAATAAGGGACTGGGAAAAAGGGAGGGGTCAACAAGGTTGTCACCTTTTGCAGGTGTGATCTCATGTGAATTCTAATTGAATGTTTCCTTGGACAGCAGGGTTCTTCTAATCATTGGGTTGATGTGATGAAGAAGAAGAAGGCCATCCATGAGCCAATTATTAACCAGGTGCATCAGCAAAGCTCCATTGTTAAGGCAGCCAAGGTATTCTTTTTTAGATGCAATGCTTAAGTCTAGGCTGATGAAAAATGTGACAGCTGTTGATGCCTTTTTGTACTCCAGTTTCGGGAGTTTCATCTATCTTGTTATGGGCTTCATAGGGATTCTTTATTAGGTTTCCTGTTTCTACAAATGTCATCCAGTAAACTAGGGTTGATGAAAGTAAAAATAATACTGTCTCTTTTTCTCTCTTTTTTCTTTTATTATTGCACCATTTGAATATTAACGTTATTTAGTATTCACCTTATTGACCATTTTTTGTCATTTATACATTTGAAAAAATAAAATCAAGTGGGATCTTGTTAAATTTGTCTTGATTTACACTTTCACAATATCAAATTTTCATGATTTTTAATTATGTAGGCTCATAGCTATTTATGGTTGAAGTTGTGTATTGGAGAGTATGAAACTCCAAATGGTGCAATTAATAATAATAAAAAAAAAACAGAGGAAGTATGATCTTTTATCCATTTTGAATCACTGGAATCTGAAGTTCATTGTTTTCTGGGTTGGATGTAAAAGCTTGTTAAGCTACCTGTGATTCGTATTCTTTGTGACGTATTAGATGGTCACAGTTAGGTCAATTGGTAAGTTCTTTGTTGTTTTAGGGTGATGTTGTATCTTACCCACTACCCCTCAAAGAGAGAGAGAGAGAGAGCATCTTTAGAGTCTTTCGAGTTATTGACATTATTCATGTCTATTGTTGCTGTAATAGTATTTTTGTTTTGATGGTGATATTCCCTTATGCAGGAAGAGGGAGTTGAACCTGAGTTCTTTTCAGTTGAAACAAAGGAGAAAAAAGGTTATTTCCTTCACTTGTCTTATTTTTATGATGCGATTAACATTTAGTTTTGAAAACTCATGTTGAGGAGATGTTATGTGATGTGAATTTTATGATGTATTTATAAGTGAATATATTATACTATGATGTCTGGGATATTGGTTGGAATTTAGGCAGAAATCCGTCTGTTTTTGTTAAAAGACGGCATGGTAAGATTAAAGCATATGAAGTACTTTTCTATAAATTTTTGAAGAATGTCATTGCCTACATGTAAATGTGCTTCTAGATGAATTGAATTGGACAATTCTGTTCCTTGCCTCCTCGGCTTCTAGGCTTGTCTTCTGTGTAATCCTTTGACAATGCTGCATGACTTCAGAAGAAATTCAGTTAGTATGGCCCCTTTCTATATCTGTGTTAATTTTGAGAATCGCTTATATGAGTCCTATAATGAATGCTAAACTGACAAAAAGTTAAAGGAGTTTGATACCCTAAGGATTGCTTTCTGGTTTTCCCTTGCTGGCAGTTCTATTCATAGTATCATTGTTTTGTTCAACTTCTCATTTGTTTATGATAATAACCTACAATTTCACAATGCTCATATGATACTGAATGCTAAACTGATAAAAAGTTGTAGGAGCTCGATACACCAAAGTTTGTTTTGAGGTTGTCCGTTGCTGTTAGTTCTGTTCATAGTATTATTGTTTTGTTCAAGTTGTCATTTGTCTATGATGATAACCTACAGTCTCACAGTGCTCATATGATTGTATCAGAAACTGTTGGGTCAAAAAGGAAAGCAAAGAACTTCAAGGATGATGAGTATTTTATCAATCCAGTGCCAACAAACCAGGTATCTTTTTCTTTATTTATTTCTTAGATCTAGTGGTGAAAACTAATCACTTGTGTACTTACTCATGATATTGGTGTGACATTCCTGTGTTTTAACTATTTTGCACATCTTCTATGGCTTACTGTAACTGAAGTAATAACCTTTTTGTGTAATTTTGAGTAATTTGTTTTTCATTTTTTGGTTTGAATTTCAGCATTCAGAGGCTGGACTCTCAGTGAGAGGTGACCAAGGATTTGGATCAAATAGGTGAGGCTAGTAAACAATATTTTTGGGAGCTAATTTTATTCAGCTTCTATTTTGGTGCTGCTAATTCTTTACAAGATCATTGATCTATTAGATTTAGAAACTTCTTGAGTTTCTGACAATAGGTTCCTGGAATAATTCTTTTCTCCCCAATAGGATGATGCATGGACCAGCATTAAAGTTCCATGTCTTATTTATTTGTTGGCAGTGACCCTATGAAGTTAATGCTTGTGCAAAAGGTTTATATGTATGCCTTTTATTTTTAATGTCAACTCTTTGTAGGTTGGACTCAGCTGTTATGGATCTAGTTGCAGACGATAAGGTGGGCATGCAGAAACAAAAAAGTGTCTACCACTGGGATAAGGTACTTCTGTGTGTGAAAGATCTTCTTTGGTTGCTTCATATTAGTTGATATTGTTCTTTTAACATGTATATACCTTTATCCAACAGAAAAATAAAAAGTATATCAACCTTACACAGTACTTCTGCGTACTTCTTTGGTTCTTCCATATTAGTTGAAACTGTTCTTTTAACATATATATACCTTTATCCAACAGAAAAGTAAAAAGTATATCAAGCTTAACAACGGTGATCGTGTGACTGCGACTGGAAAGGTAATCCATTATGTCCTTTGTGTTGATTTGAGAATCTTGAATTAATAGAAAGTAGCAGCTTATATATTCATTCTTTTTACCTGGATTAATTGATTGTTAATGACATGCTTAAAAAATCAGTAGATTCAGTACAGCTGGTCATCCCATATGGTGGTAGATTCTTCTATTTCCTCCGGAGCTGCCCCAGAGCTCCTAGCTATGCATCTAATAAATCCTTAGCATGCATATGCCAATTTTTTTTTTTTTTTTTGAACTTTTTTCCAAGTTTTGTGGTTAAGTCGATCATCAAAATTTCCTTGGAGTTTTGCCGTCTTCTTGGAACAATGACTGGCAAATTTGTGGTTCCTCCATTGAATCTTATTGGCAAAGAGATGAAAATTATGTATTTGAGTTTAAAAAGACCCAAACTTGTGTGCAACTGCCTTTCAAGCTAGAATAGTGTGATGCCTGTTAGAGGGGTCCTCTCTCTTAATACTTTTTTCATCCCTTTTGCTTTCATAATCAGAGACATTGTGGATTTGGCTGCTTGCTAAACAAGTGGTTTCATAGTCCATCCTCTCACTCTCCACCCTCACTGTCCTCATTATATGGTTTCTGCCTTTATTACTTCCATAGGAATTTGATCGAATGTGCTAAATTGACAATTGATTAAATAACTGCCTGTTGTCTCACTTCTCACAAAATCTCTCCTGCTTTGCATCATATCACCTTTTAAGCATTCTTTGAAGGATCTCAATCAGAACTGCCAGTGATATTGGAAGGTCACTGTTATGTGCTTGTGGTAGTCTTCCAGGCTTAAGCTTTTGGTCATATTTTCCTCAGTGCACTTGGTTTTTTATAGAATGACTGATCGAGTCATTCCTTCTCTGTGGAATTCCCTTTCCTTTTTTGTGGGACAGGGGGGGAGAAGGAAAGTTCTGTCAAAAAGGAAGGAGAGCACTTTGATCTTGCTACTTCATGATGCAAATTTAATCCCCCGGGGATGATTTGGGCAATTTGACTCAATGCTACCTGGTCCCCTTCTTTTTCCTTTTGTAGGCTATAGGGAATGTTAATCAGAAAAGAAACCCCAGTGACCAAGATATTGTTTTTGCATCTTCACAATGACATATAACCTCTGGATTCTCTGATTAGAGCTGACTTTTTCTGTGCCTAGTCCAGAAAGTTCATTTGATTAAGTTGAGTGGGGTATAGAAGATGCTTAGATCTTTATCTATCAACATGTGAGAAGAATTGGTGGGTTTTGGGGATATTGTTTGCTGTTAGTCTATGTATTGGTTTTTTCTAAAACGTATTTGAAAGTACTTTCTGTTGAATGAACTCTTTTTAAGGGTGTTCTGGTTGAATGAATAGTATTATGCTCTTCTTTGTTTTATGAAGTAGAAATTTGTAGTCTTGTCTTCTTTAAATGAAAACATTCAATTTATCAGAGATGAATCACATTCTTTCTTTACCTGTTTTGTTGGTTCCTCTGGTCTGGTTTGATGACATTCTTCAGCGAGTCTGTCCAGGTTTTTTTCAAAAGTTTGTCCCAGGCTTGTTAATAGAGCTTCCCCCTAGGTTAATTGTTTGATCATGTACGTATGTTTCTTATTGCACAGGTTAAGACTGAAGGAGGGAAAAAAGTGAAGGCTCAGAAAACTGGGATTTATCAAAAGTGGAAAGCAAATTCGCACAAAAATATTGGTTTTAAAGGAACTGATAATGGTGGCCATGATGGAGCAACCTCTGGCTTTACAGGTATTGTTCCGAAGCCTATAGGGTAGTTTTCTATATCCATTTTCTGGAGGTTCACCCATCACATCTTGCTCTTGTCTCATCCGTCCATAATTTGGGCCATCTCCTTCGTCTTTAACACTTTAAGCATGTATGTTGTTAAGCCTTGTGTTTCCTTAACTCTGCGTTGCAACCTTTGTGAGATAACTAGCAAACAGGTGGGGTTAGTATAATGCCAGAACTTGATTCGGTAAGACCTAAGGATTCTTGAGATTTAATACTGCATAGTATTTATGAAGACCTTGGTAGTCTAATAACTTACCTGTATACCCAATAGCCAAATGCTTATTAGAGGAGATATTTAAGTCCTAGTTATTTTGGACCCTTTGCGCTTGTTTTGCTTCCTATATGGCTTTGCGTTATGTGCCTATCCCTCACGCTCTTTAACCTTTCTCAACACCAGTACTAGCAATAGTTGATTTTCACTTGAACTTTATGTCCAAATTTAGACATGATATGAAACCTTTTTTCAGTGCTGTGAGAGGATGTCTAGTAAGTCTAGGAGTATATAATCTATATTGTTTGATCATCTTTGTGGACATCAAGAAAATCATTCTAGCATTTAGTACTGATTTTTTAACTTGCTTGCAGGTGGTCGGTTTAATAGAAGGTTCAATGGACGAAACCAACAACGATCAATACCAAATGCACATGTTCCTTCAGAAATCAAAGATCTTGAACAGGTTCGTAAAGAGAGACAAAAGAAGGCAACTCAGCAATCCCTTATGAAGCAAAATTCAAAGAAGGGGAAAAAATTCGGTAAAAATGGCAAGAAACGGAAAGGAGGAAAATCTAAGTAGAAGAGAGTTTGATCATTTATGATGGAGTTAGCACAGGCTATTGAAGTTACTGAGCAGCTAAAGTATGGTCTTTTGATCGAAGGGGGGACCAGCTGAGAATTTTGACCCATAAATCAATTTTGCCAATGTAATGTTGCTATGCTGTTTTATTATACGTCGTTCCCTTTCCCTAATCTCCAATTCTTTTTGAACTCTCTGATTCTTTGTCAAGGGACAAAAAAAGGTAATATTGTGCATTGTCTAATACATCTCTGCTTTTTTCACTTGTAACTTCTCAAAACACACTTTTTAAACCTTTAATATTTCTAAAACATATGTAAAAATCATAAAAATTTAATATATTGAAACTATATATTGATCAAAACTCAACTTGTAAATAATGTAAAAATTAGTAATGACCCTTTAACAAGAGGATCAAGTTCTATTTGCCACCTCAATCCCATCAAGGAATTATTATGGGCATACTTCATATTTGTCTTTGGGTAGAGAATAGAAAATTGAGCTCTTACAAAGGGAAAAGAGTGTCAAAATCACTTTCCCACACCCGAGTCTGCAACACATAAAACATCTAGCTGAATAGTTGATTTAACAAGTCAATGATGTTTGAGATGGCTATTGCTCAACTGCCCTTTTCTGTGAAAGGGAGGATGCTTCGTTCTTCATAATAACAATGTCCTTAGCACTTAGGTGTTTAAATGGGCCAATATGTTCATCACAAAAACTGGTTGAGACGCAAATGAGCAAGCATGAAAATGAATTTTATGCTCATCAAAATCTAGTGTACGAGTCAACAACGAACTATACTCGGGATTACATCACAGAATACTGTTCAAACAAAGAAACATACCCAAAGCTTTGGTTTTTATTCATTGAATGGGCTTCAGAAAAACACAGCTTGATGTATGTATATACAAGCAATTTCACGAAATTGGATGATGTATATACAAGCAGCCTCCCCTGCATGCACAGAAGTTGCAAAAGGTTCCAACTCCCTTGATAGTCTATCACCATTTTAGTCACTTTGTAAAAAAAAAAAAAAAAAAAAAAAAACCAGTATCTTTGTCCCAAACCTGCAAAGTATAATGACTTCATTTTCATTTTCTGCAATATAACACTAATACTCTTTCTATATTTACTAAGACAACAAAATGATCCAGTGTAATGAAATCATGCCTCAATCTTTTCTCAGCATATTAAGTAAGTGCATAAAACATAAGATGTCTGTTTTCCTATGATAGCATTCTAACCAGTTTTGCGCAGTTTGTGCAGGGTGCAAGATTACAAGGTGACGATGAATATTAATTTACTTATTGGCCAGTTACAATCACACAATTCAGAGGAATGCACTTCTAAGGTAAAAGTCCATCAGTTTTCAATCAATTTTCAATCTCCTGGGATTGTACAAAATTCTGGGTTTGATACATATGTTGAGCCAACCAACCAACTACAATATTCTTAAATTTACCTGATTATTAGTACGGAGTATCTGTATATGGTTTCATTTCCTCGTTTTCTGGGTTTGTGAAACTTGCCAAATAATCAGATTCATAGAATCATCAAGTTCCTCTATTTACATTGGCCTTGATCTTTTTACAAATCTCAGGACCACAGGCAAGTTCTATCTTCTTGGAGTTAGGTTGCCATACAGATTAATATAACTTAATAACCACAGAATACAAGTCACTAGATTACCTTAATCAGCAGAGATCCCAACATTGGAAACATTTTTCTTTCCTGTTTTTTTTCTTCTAGTTTAGGAACAAACAGGATGCTAAAAAGCCTCCTCTGGATGAACAGAAGTTGCAAGAAGTTCCAGGAATCCAGCCTGCCCTGCAAGTCTCTCACCAAGCTATCACATTGTCGAAATAAACTGGGATCCACTTCAGAAACCTGCACAATAGTACAGTGAGTTCATACTCAGTTACACTAACAATATCTTTTGGGAACCAATAATGTAACATAAAGCTCAGGAAATTGTGCTTATATCTTCCAGTACAAATTTTGAGATGCAGAGATGTTTTTCAAAGCATGGTAAGAAACAATGCACAAAAATATAAGCGAGTGTCTGTTATCCTCTCCTATCTATTCAACTTTTCTCCTCTTTTCTGGGTACAAATTGAGGATGAAATGGCAATAGACGGGTAGGCCAAAATCACACAATTTGGAGATTGGTAAGAACTAATTTTCTAATTTAGAGCAGCCCGATAAAAGAACACCACTGTACATTTCGCAGACGTTTGAATATTGTTCTTCAGTTATCATCATACAATCTACCAACTCGAGGCAGGACCACAGGAGATTACTTCAAAATGCAAACACAAAATATGTAGTGTACTCCAGGGGAGACAGGTTAACATCTCTATAAGCAACTAAATATAAATAAGTTATCTTCCACGCTAGATGCTAAAAAAGATGATCAAGAAACTGTTTTTTTTTTTTTTTTTTTTTTTTTTTTTTTTTTTGAGTAAACCGTTTAAACACGGCCGGTATTTATACATGTCCACTAGAGTTATAATCCTATACAAACTCTAAGCAATATGATTAATTCTATCTGTGTAGATCTTTATCCTAATACAAACTTATCTATTATGATATTATCTTTGCTTAGTTTGATGTTATCTCGGACTCTCCCTTTGGTTTATCTTGTAATTCCTACACTCCCCTTCAAGTTAGGTTCTCAAGACCCAACTTGCTCAATAACTTATCAAATACCCTACTACTAACCCCTTTTGTCAAAATATCTGCCAACTAATCTTCTGAATGAACAAACGAGAGACTAACAACTTTAGTATCTAAATTATATTTTACAAAATGTCGATCAACTTCAACATGCTTCGTTCGATTGTGTTGTACTGGATTTTCTGAAATGTTGATCCCTACTTTGTTATCACAAAAAAGTTCACATCCCCTTTTTGGAGTCATACCAAGTTCTGACAAAAGTTTCTTCAACCAGAGGGCTTCTACAATTCCTTTTGCAATTCCTCGAAACTTAGCCTCAACACTGGATATTACAACAACCTTCTGTTTCTTACTTCTTCATGTCACTACATTTTCTCCTACAAGAGCGAAGTAGCCGGAAGTAGATTTCCTGCTATCTTCATCTCCTGCCCAATCAGTATCCGTATAAACCTAAAGCTCTAGATGACCATTTCTTCTAAACATAACTCATTTTCTTGAAGATCCCTTAAAATACCTTAAGATTCTGAACACACGTTCCATGTGATTAACTTGAGGTTTATGCATAAACCAGCTGACCACTCCAACTGCATACACAATATCAGGACAGTATAGGACAAATAGATTAATTTCCCTACAAGTCTTTGATACTGAGTTTGATACATAAGCTGAGCAGTCTCATCGCGGCAAAGACCATGATTCACCACTATAAGTGTTTCTGCATGTTTACAATCAACCATCCCAGATTCTATTAAAAGATCTAAGATGTACTTTTGTTGAGAAATAAAGATCCTAGTGTTATTTCTGGATACTTCAATTCCCAAAAAATACTTAATATGTTCTAGATCTTTCATCTATCTCAAATTCTTGGAACAACTTTGCTCTCAGCGAGTCTATCTCTTCTTCATCATTTCCTGCGATAATCATATCATCGACATAAATGATCAAATAGGTTATCAAAGATCCTCTTTGTTTCAAGAACAAGGTATGATCATCATTACTCTGCTTGCACCCAAAATTCTTCATTGCTAGTGTAAATCTCCCAAACCATGCTCTCGGAGATTGTTCAAGTCCATACAGTGCCTTTTTTAGTTTGCACCCCTCATCTGCTTAGAAACCCTGTGAGAAACCTGGTGCAGCTTCCATGTACACTTCTTTGAGTATCTTGCCATGTATAAAGACATTCTTAACATCAAACTGGTATAAAGGTCATTCTTTATTCGCTGCAATTGAGAAAAGTACCCTGATTATATCAATTTTAGCTACTGGGGAGAAAGTCTCGGAGTAGTCTATTCCATAAATTTGAGTGTACCCTTTCACTACCAGTCTTGCCTTGTATCTCTCAATGCTTCCATCTTCCTTATATTTGACAGTGAAGACCCATCTGCAGCCTACTGCTTTCATCCCTTCTAGAATAACACACTGCTCCCAAGTTTCATTTTTAATAAGGGCATCAATCTCTTCCTTCATCACTCTTCTCCAATTTTTGCTCTGTAATGCTTCATCAACAGATGAGGGAACCTTTTCAAAGTATATAACTGTATTAGATACTCCGTTGATTAGATATCTCGATTTTTTAGCTTCATAATCTAGATCACATTGTTTGGAAGGAACACCTCTTGTGGCTCTAGGAGGCAACGGGTAGCTTCTAACACCAGTTTATCTTGTATTATCATCTTGTACATCATTTTGTACCACTTCATTTTCCTATGGAACTTTGTTAACCGTTATATTGTCAGAATTTGATAAGTGCTCAATAGGGAATTGAGATCTTACCTCATTCTCATGATGTTCAGAGGAGGAATGTGTCACCAGGGGTGGTGTTGATATTATAGAATGTACAGGAGGAGGTGTGGGCCATGTTATCCAACTTAGATCGTCTATTAGTTTCTCCCCTTGACATCGAAGATGGGGATAAAACGTATCTTCAACAAGTTCACAGCCCATAGTAGTGTGTACTTGATTAGTCAATGGGTTAAAGCATCTATACCCCTTTTGTGATACTATGTATCCAATAAAAACGCATTTAACAAATTCCTTTTTTTGCAATGAACATAAACAACACAACCAAATACCCAAGGAGGTAATGAATGGGCAAAGGTATTTGAGAACATAGAACATCTAAAGGGGTTTTATAATTGAGTTTTTTTGTGGGTAGTTGGTTTTCCAGATAATTTGCACTGGCTATGGTTTCAGGCCAAACAAAGGTAGGGGTACATAATTCAATCATCATGACTCGAGTCATATCAAGCAGGGTACGATTTTTTCGTTCTGCAACCCCATTCTGTTGCGGAGTATTTGTGCAAGAAGTTTGATGGATAAGGCCATGGGTCTGGAAAAATATTTTCATATTTTGATTAACATATTCCCCACTATTATCTGATCTAAGGACACTAATCTTGGTCTAAAATTGCGTAAATATCATTTGATTAAATGACACAAAGATATTATAAACCTCATATTTATGTTTCATGAAATAAATCCAATTCATTCCAGTACAATCATCAATAAACAAAACATAATGCGATAAATTATGTTTACCTAGTTTCGGAGCAGGGTCCCATACATCAGAGTGAATCAAATAGAAATGTTTAGTTGCATGACTAATATTATTAGAATAACTATATTTATGACTTTTTACAAGATGCATGACTCACAATTTAAACCTTGTCCTAGCAAGTGAAGGAAAAGATGTTTTAAGTATCCCAGAGAAGGCTGACCTAACAGATGATGCCAACGTTGGAGTTGAGGCTCTATTGATTCACCCACCAGTGATGTATTCCCCGAACGGTCCACCTCATCCACATAGTACAATCCATATTTCTCAATACCACGCCAAATGATCTTCCCGCTCTGAGCATCCTGTACAGTACAACAATCAGATTTTAGTAAAACTGTACAGTTCAACTCTTTCATAATTTGACAAACAAATAGCAATTTATACAAAAGGGTTGGTATGTAAAGACAGTTGTTAATTGATAATTTATTTCCAATTTTAGCAGTTCTAATTCCACAAACATCCATATATTCTCTACTGGCAGTCGAAATAAATTTTTTTTTGGGGTTTAATGGATGTCAGAAATCTCCCTTGTCGTTGGTCATGGTATGCGTTGCACCACAATTGAAAATCCACTGGATTTTTTTTCCTTCACCATACGAGGCTCTTTCATTATTGCATTGGGCTGCACATGAACTTGGGCCCGGATTTTTTGATGAAGGAGTCACGCCATTGGGCTTCTTTTGTACACGTTGCTCCGTTTTGGGGAAGGCCACAAAACACAACATAGGGTTAGGGTTTTTATTCATTTTCCACAATTTACCTTCTTGTGCTGGTGTGGGTTCCTCCTTCAAGTTCTCCTCCTTCTATGTCTTCTCTCTCGCAACTTCCACCATGCCTCTCTTGTCTCCGGCTTTTCCACTCTTTTACTTCAATTCGTACCACCACTCTGGGTACCCAATTAAATGGAAGCATCCGTCTTTGATGTGGCATGACCCACCATAGTGAGAGCACTTCAAATCCTTCTTATCGCCGTCTCGCTGGAATGATGTGATGCCTGACCGACTCCGTGTGGTGAGTCCTCGTCCAATTCCACCCTCTACATCACGACCTTCAGGTAAGTTAGGTAAGTTGGGTACATTACCTTTCATAATATTCCTCCTTGTGACTTCCCTTCTAATGGTATTGTATGCTCTCTCCACAGTTGGTAGTGGGTCTTGAATAACAAGATCCCTTCGATCTTCGTTTAAATTGTCATTTAATCCGGCTAAGAACTAGTATAGTCGGTTTTGTTGAGTGATTTTGTTGAATGTATTCTTGTCTTCTGAACACTCCATAGGGTTTGATGTTCGACAATCTATCTCCTTCCATATTACATTTAATTTATAGTAGTAAGTCTCGATGGGATCCATACCTTGTTTAATGGAGTTTGCCTTGACTATTAAGTCAAAGATATGCAGCCCATCTTGACCACCACTGTAAATCGCCTCGATTCCTTTCCATAGTTCCTTTGCGGTGGGAAAATCCAGAAATTGATTGACAAGGTCGGTTTCAATATTCTCAATGATCCATGAGATTACTGTCGAATCCTTTTGGACCCAAAGGCTACACTCTTGGGAAGTCAGGGAAGGAGGATCAGTTGTGATATGATTGAGTCGTCCCCTTCCTTCGATTGCCAGATGCATCAGTCGGGTCCATTTGGAATAGTTATGGTCATTGAGTTTTTCACTGATTTGCACCGAAGATATGCTGGGTTCTTGGCCTTGTTTGCTCGTGTGCAATTATTGCAACACTTAAAGCAATTGGTCCATAGTCACCGGTGGCTCCATGGTTTAGGGTACAGGTAAATGATACTTGGTAGATGATGAAAAAAATTGTAATCTCTACCCAAGATTACGATTGCTCTGATACCAAGCTAAAAAAGATGATTAAGAAACTGTTTTTGTTGTTTTTTTATTGAGTGAACCGTTTATACACGACCGGTATTTATACAAGTCCACCAGAGGTATAATCCTATACAAACTCTAAGCAATATGATTAATTCTATCTGTGTACATCTTTATCCTAATACAAACTTATCTATTTTGATATTCTCTTTGCTTAGTTTGATGTTATCTCGGACTCTCCCTTTGGTTTATCTTGTAATTCCTACACTAGCAAGTTAGCATGATTGTTTAAATTAAAAGCCTAAAATCTGTTGGTTAATCCCAATATTGAATAAACACTTTATGATAATTTAGGACTCTATCTTTAGAGTAAGATATGATTGTTATGGAGAGTTTTAGTTAGAGTCTAATACTAGGAGATATCTAAATCCTAAAATATAGGATCATGGTGAGCTATACCAACCCTATAAATACACTTTGATGAGATGTATCAAAGGTATCACAAAGAGGTGTTTAGTTTTTTTGAGAAGATTTTCTAAACATCAATAAGAGAGCAATTCTTATACTTTATCTGATCTTTTTCTTTGATTCGTATTTTGCAATTTTTGTTTGTGTTCTTATCAAACTTTAAAATCCAATAAAACTGTTAAAAAAAAGGGTACACTAGGTACTAAGTGAGATCTGGGGAAAGGAAAGCAGATTAAGTATTAGATTTTGTAACCTCTCATCAGTGGTGTCAAAACAGGACAATTAAGTCACAACATCTTAGATTTACCGACAATTCAGTAATCATTGCAAAACTTGTGTACCATGTACCATTGGTGCATTTGTTTACAACAGAATTTATTAACCAAAATAACACAAGTCACCAATCATCGATAAGATAATTTCATCTATGGGTGATTTGAGGTAACGTTTATGGAAATTTGGGTTATTAAATACACTCGTAGTACATAGGACCCGATGAAGAAACGCTGCCAAGGCCTACAGGACATGTATAAACATAGAAAACACTTTGCTAAAGAATGCTAAGCATTTGAATTCTTAATACAATAATCACAGCAGAAATCGAGAAGCAGACAGGGATATCAACAAACTTACAACTTTAACTTGGGTTCCAGATTCATCCTTAATCACAACCTCACCGTTCCAACTGCCTAGCTTTTCCAATGCATAGTGGGCGGATCCAGAATTTTCCGTCTGGTGAGTCACAGTCGATAATCAAACATATAATAATTTTTTTTAACCAAATAATAATACTAAAGAATACATCTAATTTTTTTGGGCCGACTAATGAGTCATTTGACCCACTAAAACATAAGCCAGATTCATCACTGCCAATGCCATAGGACAATTCTGCTAAGAAACAGCGAGTCGAAGTTTCAATGGAGATCGTGTAATAGGATACTTCTCTTCAAGCCGATTAATAACATCTAGTGCCTATAGTTTCCGACAAAATGGAATCTACTCAGCAACTCAACTATACAGATCACAGAATACCTCAACTAATATACTGAAATCTACACAAGTCCCACATATCCTTATAAAGGGAAAGAAGTTAGTAACATAAGTATAATTTTGCTACGTATGTTATACATAATATAAAGAGAAAAGTCCTGCTGTTATACAAAGTCCTATAGGTCCTAATATAGGGAATGGACATTATTGTAAGATAAGCAGCACTGCATTATGCTATGCTACGTACAGCTATAACAAGAGATAAAAGCTGAGGAAAAATAGCGCTACCTGCTTCTTGGAGCTGCTATTAGGATCAACAGTACAGCAAAAGTGAATATCATGCATCAAACGTTCAATCATAGTAATAGAGTTAGGCCGTTTATTATCACAACAAATGGTGTTTTCTATGACAATGGTGGCAATATCTCAAAACTGGACAGACTATTGAGCCTCCCTTTCCTTCCCTGCAACTTGTAACTCGCCCTTCTCCAAAATCGAACACAGCGTTAACCAGCCAAACCATCACTCGTTCAAAACCGAAAATCCATATACTTTTAGTAATGTTAACAAACAACAGTCTCCAAACAGATTCTTGTATGATCATCTGTTAGAAAAGCAGCCTTTAGTTCCTTAGACTTTGCCAGAACTCCCTTTGAAACATTTGAGTACACGGTATGTGACATTGTGACTGTAATACTTTGTTTATATCTCTGTCTGTTTCAACATTCACACAAACAAACTTAGCATCATCAACAAACTAACTCGAATTCTAACCAAAATATACATGATTTATGCAGAAATATCAACCGATTTCCAACAATTATATCCTTATCTTTGCAGAAAAATGTTCAATTTTTTTTCGACCCATAAAATTAAATAATAAAAAAGTTTCTACTTTTCTTTGCATCAAAATCAGTCAATATTCAACAAAACACTTTGCGGAAATAAATTTTATTTTCAATCTACGAAATACATTTTCTTCGCAGAATCAGTCGATTTCTAAAAATAGATATAATATACAAGTGCATTATTCTTTGAGAAAACAACAAGTCTAAGAAAAAAAAATCCAAACTTTATCATGAATGTTCAACAGCATCCGCATAATATATTATGCAACATTGAAAGAAAGGATAAAAAAGTGTTACATTCAAGAGTGGCAGGAGAGGACTTTGTTCTTGAAGCGAGCCATTATCTACCATTGGGAGTACAGTCCTCCTTAAGTCGAACCACTGAGAAGTTTGTTAGCCTCTTTTGACCTATCGGTTGCACCAGCGACCTCGACATCTCTCTTGTGGAGTTCTGCTGTGTTTTTTTTGTTTTTGTTTTTGCTTTTGCGTGACAACTTACTGGACCTTGATAATGGGGTGTGGACGTGTGGTATTTGTTTTATATAGATTGGGAGCGATTCCTTTGAGTAACGTCCAAGTAATTGTTTCCTAAATCCTAACAGATGTGGTTTTGGAACATACTCCCTCTATGGAAAATGGACCTCTGTGGACTGTAGTAACGACCAAGTTTTTTTAACCTTTTTTAAAAAAATATTCAAAAAGTAAATTACATCCGAAAATATTTCGAAAATGACTTTCTGGCTAGTTTCGGGTGTAAATTGTTAACAGCGGTCATAAGTGATTTTATGAATTGTTAAAAATAAAATTTTATGTCGAGATAAAACAGTGGTTGTCAAGGACTACGGTTTCACTCAACTTAAAACCGTTGTTCTTGATAGTGGTTTTATCCTAAGATAAAATTCTGCTTTTAACTTCGCGTTTTCATATTTGAAGCCCATTTTTAGGTTTTGGGCAATGTTAAAACCTTTGTCAAGGACAACAGTTTTAAGTTAGGATAAAACCATTGTCTTTGATAACATGAACCAGAAAGTAGAAATATCTTAATACATTGACTTAAAACCACTGTCACTACAGCGGTTTACACCCGCAAGGTCATTTTTCGAAATACTTTCGAATAAAAGTTACTTTTTGAATTTTTAATTAAAAAAAGGGTTAAAAAAATTGGTCCTTTAGTAACAATAGGACTTCGTGTTTATGAAATTATTTTATTTTTGGGGTGGAGAAAGGAAGGCAATGATGTCGATGAGGAGTGATTTGAATTTATCTTATTAAGGTAGGTGGCATATATGCAATTTGTTTTTGGAGTTGTTATGATTAGGGATATCAAAATCTGATCCGATCTGCAAAATTGCATGAAACTGATCTGCACTGGTTATGACCCAGACCCGTAACCTGACTTGAAACCAACCCAAAATCGGTGAGATACGTTATCCTAAGACTCAAACCCGATTTGCGACCTGACCCGTCAATAACCTGAACCGAAGACAATCTGACCCGTTAATGACCCAACCAGAATTTGATCTACGTCCGATTAGAATTCGAACTGATCCGTTAATGATCCGACCCGAAGGCAACTTGATTCGTTAATGACCCAAGCAATTAATAGCCCATAAAACTAACTTTCCTCAAACTTATCATAAGCCTAATGTTATTTGAAGAAAAAGAAATATAAGAAAAAAAAAGTTACGAGCAGTTTAACACACGCGTAGTTGTGCTATGATGATTTATATAGTTCATTTCACATTTAATAATCAATACCTCATAAATATCTTGTTTTCAGATGACTTATCGTCATAATTATTATCTAATTAATGAATTGACCATCATAGAAAAATAAGTTATGGAGTGAGTTAGCCTGAGGTTACCTTATATGACTCGACATGTATACAATAAGGAGTACAAAGCTAAATTATAAACCAATAGCACATTATCATCAATGAACAATTCAGACCTGATAAGGCCCGATCTGAATTTCAACTAAATGGAGATGACCATTACCATAAGCAACTTTTGTCGAAATCTAACTAAAACGAAATAACCCATTTAGGAACTTATTCGAATTTACCTGAATTGAATATGACCCAGCCCGAACCCAAAATCTACTTGAACCATAAACAACTCGTTATAACTCGTGCAAGACCCGATTTGGATTAACCCAAACTGAACATAATTTGAACCCGAAATCTACCTTAACCCGAAACAACCCACTATGACCCGTCATAGAACTGATTCGAATTGACCTAAACCAAACATGAACTGAACTGAATACGACTAGACCTAAACCCGGACTGAACCCAACAAAGCAAACAACCGATTTGACCTGACCTGATAACAACCCGAACTAACCTGACCCACCCAACCCAAAAGGCAAAATTTATCTATATCAACCCGATCCAAGAAGAACTGACCCGCGATGGGTCAACTCAAAACCAATCCGTAGACCCGATTTGACATCTCTAGTTATGATACTTAAAAAAAATTACTTTGATTAACCTCACTAATATAATCTAATCTGATTTTGAAAATTGGGAAGTTTCATAGTTTGTCTATTCTACTATCTTCATTTAAAGAACTTATTTTTTAACTTTAGAGCGTGCCATCTATAATTCAAGTTGGATTAATAAACAATTCTCTTTACAAGAAAGTATGCAATTTAACTTAGTTTAGAAAATAAATAGGTGTAATTCAAATTAAGAAATAATTTGGGTACTAATAAAATGAAAATATTTTGCATACATCAAAAAATCTTTATTTTACAGAAAATTTAATTCAAATTTATTTCCCATTTTGTTAAATTTATTTTAAAAAGTACTTTAAAACAAGATTTGATATAATCAATAAAAGGAAAATAAACATTACTGTAACAAGAGTAATGTAACAAGAGTAACCGTATATTTTAAATTTAGATAAGATCACACTAAATTCTAAAAGTTCTAGCTAAGTTGTTGTAGGATATTCAGGCTGTGACTGAGCCTAATATTTATGCTCAACATGTAGACCCTATTTAACAAAGATGTATATATATATATATATATATATATATATATATATATATATATATATATATATATTGATATTAAAATTACTATATTGTCTTAATTAGTCCAAGCTCATAATTCAACTTAAATTAGAAAACAAACAAGTCAATCACGTCCTAAGCATATTATAATTTCCACATCATACTATTACGAATTTTTTTTAATACTCATATTTTACATCCAATTCTACCGCAATAAATCAAATCTTCATGGACATTTTAAGATCCCAAAATATAAAATCTATTTTATTGATTGTCAAGATTTTAGTTTTGTTTATTGTATTTGAGTGGTTTTCGAGGCTACCAACTCTAATGGAAAAAGTTTCAAGGTATTTGGCTAATTTAAGTGTATTTTTAAGAAACCACTCTCTCCCAAAAGAAATAAATAAAAAGAAATTTTGTCCAAATACTCCCTCCATGCCTGCTGATGTTTATATGGAAATTAGTTGCACCTATGATTAGGATGCATTTGTTAAGGTAAAAAGGGACTAGGACCAAGTAAAATAAAGATCACATTGTCCGAATTACAGCTGTCAGAATCAAACCCGATCCAATAAATTACCCTGAACCGACCCAGACCCGACCTGATTAAGACCCAAAAGGTGAGACCCGAAAACCGACCCAACCCAAACTGCAGTTAACCCGAAACCGATTTGACCCGATATTCAAAGACCCGAACCTGAACCCGATCCGTGACCGACCCGTTAAGGACCCGACCTGTTACAGACCCGACCCACTAAGGACCCGACCCGAAAAAAACCCAAAACCGATTGAAACCGACACATAACCGATATAACCTGATTGAAACCGCCAAAGACCCGACCCGTTATGGACCTGACCAGAAAAGAACCCGAAACCGATTGAAACCGACACATGACCGATATAATCCGATTTATATCAATTCGTTACCTGAATTCACTAGATGTGTTAATAATCTGAATATACGTGAATATGACATAATCTTGACAAACCTATATTTTTACCTAATATCTAATAACTTTGAAACCAAACATTTTTATTAATTTAATTATTTAATAAGTACATTTATGAAAATAAATTTTTTTAAAAGATTTACTAAATATTCAAATAAAGAAAAATTATCATGTCTATGCCTATGAAAAGTGAGATTATAACCTTCCAATTTGGGGTTTCATTGTTTCATAAATCTCATTGACGTCCTTTTTTTCCCAAAATGACAATCATTTTCTTACAACCTACTCTTTAAATAACATTAAATAAAAAAACTAAAATATAGTTTTCATATAATTCCTCTATTTATACCAATGTGAATATATGATCGTTTATATGTTAAGTTGCTAAATATTTACTTATCTCTACATTTGAAGGTTAACCTCTTATTCTTTTAATGTATCGAATTCTTACCTATCATCTATATTCGACAACTAAATAGTGAGCATATAGACTTATAATATACACTATTTTAGTCAATGTATGGAGGTAAATTTTTGTGGGGGTATTTCAACTTTCAAAGTAATTAAAAAAAAAGGTAAAAAAAGATATTACAAAAGCTTACTCCCTAGTGACATTTCATATATGAAACTCAATACCAATTACAAAAGGGGAGCAACAAAAAACAATAAACTCACATTACAAGAGAAGACACCACCTCTTGTGTATAAATGTCATATTCTTAAATGGTTGTACGTTTTCAAACCAAAAAAAAAGCAACATAACGGTTGAACCAATAGTCCTTTTAATGGTTTGACTGTTTGAGCAACATAACGGTTGAAAAAACAAAAAATCAGTTGTTTTAAAATTTAAATGAGCGGTTTTCAGAATTCAAAATGCTTTCGAATATTTTGATATATTAAGTATTTTTGAAAATTTTGATTCCATGTCTAAACGTATTAACTCTAATTTTTTTTTTGAAAAATATTAACTCTAATTTAATAGCAAACATATTTTAAAAATGTAATCTTTGAGTTATTTTAATTACGGGTTGTAAAGTTGTAACTATGTTATGTGTCTATATTGCGACTTACGTAATGACTTCACAGCTTCTGTTATAAAATTATAAGTATTTATTAACAAATGATTATGTTAACTTGATGAATTCTACAAGAGGGGGGGTGAATTGTAGATGGGAACAACTTCGGGAACTTATAGCAAATATTACGGAATTTAAAACGCTATAAGGAACAAGAGTGTAAAGAGATTTTTACATGGAAAACTCCTTGTGCCCAACAAGGAGAAAACCACAACCCACTCAGGATTTTAACACACTTTCACTAATAGGGCAACAACTCAGTTACAACCTACGGAACTCTTCTCAACTTAAGTTCCTCTACAAACTTAAGTTCCTCACTACAATTCCTCAACTGTAGTGCTCTCTCTTTCTCTAGTTTCTACTCTGAAACTCACACTCTAGACTCACTCAAGTCTCACTACAAGGTTCACTCAAACCCTTCTCCCAATTACAACTCTGTAAAATTTACTCTATGTGCAAGAGGAACTTGGAAGTAATTAGGAACTTGGGAACTCTACTCAAGGATAAACGTTTGAAAGCTCTTGAGAAAATATATTGTAGATCTGCGTCTTTTTTCATTGAAAAATCAAGTCTGGATTTATAGAAAAACATAATCTCTAAACTGACTCTCCACTTCTCCCACAACTGCCAAGTTCCCTTGGTTTTAGGACATGTTCCCATGTCCAAGCAGTTGCGAGAAACGTGGGGTGAGTGCTCTCCAAGTTTCCAGAAAACTTTGAATGTTTTCCTAAAATCTAGTCAACACTATGCACGTTCAACATCATCAGTTAAGATAATTTAGGATATATTTTTCAAACTGATAAAAAATCTTTTTGTAAAATATTATCTTAAAACTTATTTTCCAATAATAATAAAATCTTTTTACTAAAGCAGATTTTATCAAATCCCATGTTTTAAGTAGAACAGAATAAATAAATTTTCTTAAGCTTTTTAATAAACTGACGTTTTAGTTCATGTCAAGATGAGTTCCTTAATCAAGTTCCCATTACCTAAGTTCCTTCACACTTACATAAATCCTAAACTCGATTTAGTCTTTATGTCTTCACTTCTATGAAGTTTCAGCTCAGCAACTTCAAGTGGTTCTCCTCTTATTCCTACTCAGGAACAATGTGATGCTTGGCTTGAATAGCTTCTTGTTCCGTTAAGGCTGCTGCATCTTCTCTTCACTGCTCAGTTGTGTTCCTACTCAGGAACTCAGTGTGTTCCTACTCAGGAACTTAGTAATGCACAGGAACTTAACAAAGACATTAGTCAAGTTTGCTTTGGGTCATCATCAAAACATCATAAGGATCAACAATATTCCCCCTTTTTGATGATGACAAACCTAGGCAAACTTAAGGAGAAAAAATTCAAGCAAGCAAGCAATTATGCAAAAATAAAAATACAGAAAAATAAACTTAAGCAGAAACCAAATGTTATTTTCCAGAGAGATTGCAGCTAGGAACAAGGAACTTTAGCCTTCAAGTTTGTCGGATCTTTTCCCCCTTTTGGCATCAGCAAAAAGTACAAAGAGAGACAAATGACTAAACACACCACTACTCTTAAAAGGGCAGTTAGTTAGAATCAGAAACAATGGGAAAGAGTCCTGCATATGCATAATAATCAGGCAGTCATAGCAAGCACAAATAGTCATAAAGTTCCAAGATGTCATAAGCCAGTTCCTAATTAATACAAGCCAAAAGAAAATGTTCACCCAAACACAAAATAACAGAAAACAAAGGAAATTGTTTCAAATTAACACAAACATCAGTAAAAGAGGATTAGGAGGTAGGGAAGGCTAAGGTTCAGCTGGGATTTCGGCTTCGTCTGCTGACACTTCCTCAAAGGCAACTGACTGGATTGTGTCGAGGATCAGTTGGTGGTTCTTTGTCAGTTGGTCTTTGTGTTCCTCTAGTTTGGTAGCCAAAGAAGCAACAATTTCCTCTAGATCAGTTACCTTGCTTACTAAGAGAGCATTAGAAGACACCACTTCAGCAAGGGAGTTCCTTAGTTCCACCACCAAATTGTCCATCTCCGAATTGGTGGAACTAGGACCCCCAAAGGCAACAAAACCATAACATGTTGAAAAGGGTGTAGGAACGGCAGGAGTAGTAGATGAGGTTCCTTGAGGAAGAGGAACTGGGGATTCAGGAATCCTTAAATCCTCTGCCTCAGCGTTAGGAGGAACAGGCTCTTCCTCATCTTCATCAAGAGTCACCATGAATGGTGACCTGGGAATTTTAACTCCTTGGGAAGCTATTCGCATGCTCTTCCTCGTCCCTTTCACAGGAACTTCCTGTTTGTCCTCCAAAACAACCTTCTTCTTCTTCCTTACAATCTTCTCTGTGGCAACGGCATCATCAATTTCTATGGCAGGTTCCCCCTCAACATGTACTTCCGGGTGTGCCTCGGATGCAAAGCAGATGATCCCTTCAACAACTTTGAGATTTATTCCCAATAGGGTACTTTCTTGTATAAAATTTTCTGGTTTTAGATCAGTGTACTCATCCTCATTATCAAAAGAGATACCAAAACTTTGAAAAACAAAGGTTAGGAGCGACCCATAAGGGATAGAGAGATGAGGAACACAGTGATCTAGGTGACGGATCATCAAGGCAGGAAAGTTAATGGGAATTTTTTGAGCTAGGTAGTAGATGATGGTAGTGTCTAGAAGGTTGACAAGGCTGCATTTTTGTGGTCTAGGAAGAAGTCCTCTTCGTACTAAATTGAAAAGCAGTTTGTGTAGAGGGGAGAGCACATTGTGATCAGTGGAGGAGACATTTGGAGTTCCTCCAATGTATTCTATCATTTCAGTGTCGGGAACACCATTGATTGACAAGCTTATCCGATCCTTAAAATATGAGCAATGTCCTGTATTTGGGACTTTAAACAACTCGGCCAGATAGGCACCATCAAAGGAAATTTGGGTTCCTTTGACCATCCCTGTACATACTCCCTTTATACACTTAAAAGATGAACAAAACTCGTCCATCACAGCAGGGAACACAACATTCTTAGCACACACATCCAACAAATATATCCAATTTTGAAACTTCAATAGATCAAGGAGATCATTAAACTTACAAGACATGCACCAGTCCAAATTGAGAGCAAACCCTAGCATGTATTTATCCCTTTTTATGCGTTGAGGCTTTTGGTGTTCCTCTGGTTCTGGTTCCTCGGTCTCGGGAATGTCACTGGTGCTGGCTGTGGCGGCGACCTTTCTCTTTTTTGCACGGCGAGGGTTCGGTGGAGAGTTTGGATTTGTTAGGGAATTTGGAGGAGGTACCATCTGGAGTGGAGGGTGTTCCATCAGGGTTGGGTTTTCTTGTGTTTCCGTTGTTGAGTTTGCCATGAGTGGTTCGTTGGTAGGGTCGTTGAGCGGCGGTTGTTGTGGTGGAGGTGATGGGATGATGGTGAGTTCCATGGGTGCTTTTGATTTTGCGGTTTGGGGTTGTGATTTTTGTGGCTTTTTTCGTGTGGGAACAGGTGAGTTGAGGCTTGTTTTCATGGTTTGAGGTAAGATAGGAGGAGGAAGGGGAGGAGTCGGTGAGGAGGGAGAGATTTATGGTGGAGTTTATTGTGGGGGAGGTAAAAAGATTTATCTTTTCCGTTTTGACTTCAATTTTGGTAGATATTTGTGATTAATTCAAAACAATAAATTTTTGGATAAAAAAAATAAAAAAATAAATGAAAGTGTGATAGGGACGGTTTGTGTGGGTGAGAAAAAATAGGGAAGTTGGAATAGCAAGTCTAGAGATATTTTTCAAGAATTGTTATCCAAGGAAGAAACAGAAAAAAATTATATAAGGAAAAAGGTAAACAGAAGAATAAAGAACAAAAAAAAACAAAAAAAATTAAAGAAACAATGCTTGTACCTACAACATTAGGAACACGGAACAAATCAACATGGCTTATGACTCTTTTTCCTTTTTAACTAATTTGTACAAGTAGTCATGCACTGATCATACTTATAATTAGGAGTTCCATCACAAAGTACAATTCTAAACTATGTTTCCACACCAATGTTGTGTATAATCATTTGTACTAAAAGATTATTGCGTACCTTGGAGGAACTTCAAGGACAATCAATTAAGCTTTATCATTCCGAGTTCCAGTCGCATTTTCTCATGCTTGTCTCTACTCAAAGGCTTAGTTAAAATGTCAGCTATTTGATGATCGGTTTGACAAAAGGTCAATCTTATTAAGCCTTTTTCCACATTATCCTTCAAAAAGTGATGCCTAATATGAATGTGTTTGACTCTAGAGTGATGAACTGGATCCTTTGAAATACATATAGCACTTGTATTATCATAGTAGATGGGAACACAATCAAGAATAATGCCAAAGTCACGCAACTGTTGTTTTATCCACAAGAGTTGGGAACAGCATGCGACAGCAGCCACATATTCTGCTTCGGCTGTGGATGGAGCAACAATATTTTGTTTCTTGGAACTCCAAGAAACCATGCAAGGACCAAGAAATTGAACCATACCTGAGGTACTCTTGCGATTGACTAAATCTCCAGCATAATCGGCATTAGCATAACCTTTTAGATCAAATGTGTCACTTGTTGGATAAAACAGACATAGATCATTTGTTCCTTTCAAGTATCTCAAGATCCTTTTTACAGCAGTTAAATGAGATTCTTTGGGATTTGATTGGAACCTTGCACATAAACCAACACTGAATGCAATGTCAGGTCTACTAGCAGTTAGATATAACAGTGAGCCAATCATTCCTCTATATTTTGTTTGATCCACACTTTTCCCTTTGGGATCTTCGTCTAGTCTTGTGGCTGTTCCCATTGGAGTGTGGTTAATCTTTGCATTGTCAAGTTCATATTTCTTAAGGAGTTCCTTGACATATTTTTGCTGGTGAATCATAGTTCCTTTCTCAGTTTGTTTTATTTGTAAACCGAGAAAGAAGTTGAGTTCCCCCATCATGCTCATTTCAAACTCACTGCTCATTAGATCAGCAAAATACTTGCACAAAGATTCGTTAGTTGCACCAAAAATTATATCATCTACATATATTTGTACAACTAAGAGATCAGTTCCTTTGGATTTCAAAAACAAAGTTTTGTCTATTCTTCCTCGTTTGAAATCATTTTGCAAAAGGAACTTGGAAAGTCTTTCATACCATGCCCTTGGAGCTTGTTTTAACCCATATAGAGCCTTATCAAGCTTAAAGATATGGTTAGGAAAGTTTGGATTTTCAAATCCAGGAGGCTGTTCCACATAAACATTTTCCTCTAAAAATCCGTTTAAGAAGGCACACTTAACATCCATTTGATATAATTTAAATCCCATGAAAGCAGCAAAAGCAATTAATATTCTAATAGCTTCTAGTCTAGTAACTGGAGCAAAGGTTTCTTCGAAATCAATACCTTCCTGTTGGTTATATCCTTTAACAACCAACCTTGCCTTGTTCCTGATAATTGTGCCATGTTCATCCAGCTTGTTCCTGAATACCCACTTGAGACCAATCACCTTCTGATGTTCCGGCTTGGGCTCAAGGTGCCAGACTTTGTTCCTTTCGAACTCATTTAACTCATCTTGCATGGCATTTATCCAGTCAGCATCTTCTAAGGCTTCTTTATGATTTCGAGGCTCAATGATGGATAGATAGGCATGAAAAGCACTGAAGTTCCTCAGTTGAGATCTGGTTTGTGTTCCTTTGCTAATGTCACTGATGATGAGTTCTACTGGATGTGACTTTTGATGTTTCCATGGTTTGGGTTGGAAACTTGAAACAGGAATTCGACCAGAATTTTCTTCAGCATCAGGTTCTTCATTTTCATTCAAATCTTGAGCTTGTTCCTCTGCAGGCTCTTCATCTTGAGGATCAGGTACAGGAACTTCATTATTTACAGGTTGTTCCTGCTCCTGATTTTGATTTGCTATTATGTGTTGCTTAGGTGGTTGAGAAGTGTCCTCATCTTGGTCTGTGGGACGAATCAGACCAATTTCAAAGTTGTGATCTTCATGTTCCTGCATACTAGAGCGTGTGTTAGTTTCATCAAAAATTATGTGTATGCTTTCTTCGACACACAGTGTTTCCTTGTTGAAGACTCTATAGGCTTTGCTACTTGTTGCATATCCAAGAAAGATAGCTTCATCACTTCTTTCTTCAAATTTCCCTATGTTCCTCTTGCCATTGTTGTGTACAAAACATTTGCATCCAAATGCTCTCAAGTGTGAGATATTTGGTTTTCTTCCTTTTAGTAGCTCATAGGGAGTCTTGTCTATCAGTGGTCTGAGCATGACTCTGTTGATGATGTAACAAGCTGTGTTAATAGCTTCTGCCCAGAAGTTCCTTGGAAGACTACTAGAGATAAGCATTGTTCTAGCCATGTCCTCCAACGTTCTGTTCTTTCTTTCCACAACCCCATTCTGTTGAGGTGTTCTAGGGGCAGAAAAATTATGATTTATTCCATGTTCCCTGCGAAAATCATCAAACTTGGAGTTTTCGAACTCTGTTCCATGGTCAGATCTTAGATGTATTAGTTGATAACCAGTTGACTTTTGAATCTTCTTAGCAAATGCTACAAATTCATCAAAAGTCTCATCTTTGCTAGATAAAAATATAACCCAAGTAAATCTAGAAAAATCATCAACTAAAACCAAGACATATCTCTTTCCACTTCTACTTTGAATTCTCATGGGACCACACAAATCCATATGGACGAGTTCCAGTGGCTTTGTGGAGGTCACCATCATTTTAAATTTAAAAGAAGATCGAACCTGCTTTCCTCTCACACATGCATCACAAACTTTGTCATTAAGGAACTTAATTGAAGGAAGGCCAACTATCAAGTTCCTTGATCTTAGTTTGTCAATTAATGAGAAGCTAGCATGTCCAAAACGTTTATGCCACAGAAGTGGATCATCCTCAATAACACTCAAACAAGTTAGATTGTTCCTTGGAACAGTATTGAGGTCCACTGTATAAGTGTTTCCTTTTCGTGTTCCTTCCAAAATAACTTTTCCAGTGTTATTGTTGATGATTTTGCATTTTTCAGAAGTAAAGCTTACAAAGTTTCCTTTGTCACAAAATTGTGATATACTTAGTAGACTGTGCATCAATCCTTCGACTAGGAACACATTGTCTATTGAATGGGAACTTGACCTTCCGACTTTTCCTATGGCAATAATTTCACCCTTTTTGTCATCTCCAAAGGTCACAGTTCCTCCATTGTAGGCCGCTAGTGAGAGAAATCTTGATTTGTCTCCAGTCATGTGCTTGGAACAACCACTGTCGAGGTACCACGAGTTGTTCCCCCTCACTAGGACCTGCAAAAGAATTAGTTGTTAGGATTAGGAACCCAGTCCTCCTTGGGTTCCTCTGTTGTTACAATATAATCACATTTCTTTTGCCATATTTGTTTAGCATGATTTTCATTTTTAGCAGTACTATTTTCTTTCTTTTTACAAGTTCCATTTAGGTGATTACAATGACCACAAAAGGAACAAATTTTACTGCTTGGGAGTTCCACATACTTTTTCTTTTTGCCATTTTTTTTTTGTAACCAAGACCTTCCGTCCTTTTGGTTTGGGCATCAAGAATCCATTTAGGAACACCCAACTGTTCGATCCTCTTATCTTTTCTTGCACACTCAAGTTCCTTCTCAAGTTTCTCCTTTTGTTCCTTAGCTAATTTCAAATCGTTTTTTAAATTTTCTAAATCAGCATTAAGGATGACTAGAGGAACTTCAATAGAGTTGCAAGAATTGATATTAGAATACAACAGCTTGTATTGAGTCAATTCGACATTTAATATAATATTATCATTTTTGACTCGTTCAATTGTTTCTTTGAGCAAAATATTTTTGTCTAGTATCTCAAAGAATCTTTGTTGAACATCAGACCTGATATTATTCAAGTAATTAATATGATCTTTGTAAACATTTAATGCTTTATCACTTTGAGCTTTCTTATTACATATTTATTTATAATCGTCTAGAGTTTCTAAGAGTAAAGAAATAAGTTTTTCTTTGGACAAGGACTTAATATAGTCTGAGTTAATAGTTACCTCATCATTGATTGTGTTTGAATCATCATGTTTGGCCATTAAACATAAGTTGGTTGTTTCTTCCTGAGGCTGTTCCTCTTCTTGATCCGAGTCAGATTCTCCCCATGCAGCAATCATAGCCTTTCTGTAGTCAGTCTTTGAAAAGGAGGGTTTGTTGAATCTATCCTTGGCTTGTTCCTTCCCTTTACCCTTTCCTTTTTCTGACTCCCATAAAGGACACTTGTTGATGAAATGATCCAGGCTTCCACACTTGTGACAAGCCCCTTCTCCTTTGGAACTTTGATTTCTTTTAAAATTCATTCCCTTGTTGTCACCAGTCTTGAAATTTCGATACATCTTTTTGAGTCTTCTTACCAGTATAGCAGCTTCTTCCTCATCAGTCTCGGAATCATCAAGTTCCTCAGCTTTGAGTGCTAGCCCACGATACTTGGAACTTTCAGTGTTGCTAGCTCCTAAGTGCAGCTCGTGAGTCATAAGGGAACCAGCTAGCTGCTCAATGTTGAACTTGGTGAAGTCCTTTATTTCTTGAAGAGCAGTCACCTTGGCTCTCCAACGTTCATCTTGGGGAAGACTTCTCAATATCTTTCTTACCTGTTCATCAATAGGGATATTTCTTCCAAGGGAAACTAACTCATTTGTTATGTTAGTAAAACGTGTAAACATTTCTTGAATAGTTTTTTTTGGATTCATTTTGAATCTTTCATATTTAGACATTAGCAGATCAATTTTGGAACGTTTAACCTCATTTGTTCCTTCATGTGTTACTTGGAGTAAATCCCAGATTTGTTTCGCATTCTTGCATCCCATTACACGATTGTGTTCATTGGGTCCAAGACTACAGTGAAGCAACTTTACAGCCCTTGCATTAATTTCCATTTTTTCAAAATCTTCTTTATCAAATTCAGAAATAGGTTTAGGAACTACCTCATTGTTTTCGTTGGTAGAAGTAACTTCAAAGTCTCCAACTTCTATGACACGCCAAACTTGGTAGTTCTCAGCCTTGATAAAGATTTCCATCCTGTTCTTCCAGTATGAATAGAATTTGCCATTTAACATAGGAGGTCTTTGCGTAGAGTAACCTTCTTCAAGTTTCTCGTGGGAATTCATCTTTCACAGGAACTTAACTCGACAGGGTAGCCTGCTTACTCCAAGAACCTTGCTCTGATACCAATTGTTAACTTGATGAATTCTACAAGAAAGGGGGTGAATTGTAGATGGGAACAACTTCGGGAACTTATAGCAAATATTACGGAATTTAAAACGCTATAAGGAACAAGAGTGTAAAGAGAGATTTTTACATGGAAAACTCCTTGTGTCCAACAAGGAGAAAAACCACAACCCACTCAGGATTTTAACACACTTTCACTAATAGGGCAACAACTCAGTTACAACCTACGGAACTCTTCTCAACTTAAGTTCCTCTACAAACTTAAGTTCCTCACTACAATCCCTCAACTGTAGTGCTCTCTCTTTCTCTTCTACTCTGAAACTCACACTCTAGACTCACTCAAGTCTCACTACAAGGTTCACTCAAACCCTTCTCCCAATTACAACTCTGTAAAATTTACTCTATGTGCAAGAGGAACTTGGAAGTAATTAGGAACTTGGGAACTCTACTCAAGGATAAACGTTTGAAAGCTCTTGAGAAAATATATTGTAGGTCTGCGTCTTTTTTCATTGAAAAATCAAGTCTGGATTTATAGAAAAACATAATCTCTAAACTGACTCTCCACTTCTCCCACAACTGCCAAGTTCCCTTGGTTTTAGGACATGTTCCCATGTCCAAGCAGTTGCGAGAAACGTGGGGTGAGTGCTCTCCAAGTTTCCAGAAAACTTTGAATGTTTTCCTAAAATCTAGTCAACACTATGCACGTTCAATATCATCAGTTAAGATAATTTAGGATATATTTTTCAAACTGATAAAAAATCTTTTTGTAAAATATTATCTTAAAACTTATTTTCCAATAATAATAAAATCTTTTTACTAAAGCAGATTTTATCAAATCCCATGTTTCAAGTAGAACAGAATAAATAAATTTTCTTAAGCTTTTTAATAAACTGACGTTTTAGTTCATGTCAAGATGAGTTCCTTAATCAAGTTCCCATTACCTAAGTTCCTTCACACTTACATAAATCCTAAACTCGATTTAGTCTTTATGTCTTCACTTCTATGAAGTTTCAGCTCAGCAACTTCAAGTGGTTCTCCTCTTGTTCCTACTCAGGAACAATGTGATGCTTGGCTTGAATAGCTTCTTGTTCCGTTAAGGCTGCTGCATCTTCTCTTCACTGCTCAGTTGTGTTCCTACTCAGGAACTCAGTGTGTTCCTACTCAGGAACTCAGTAATGCACAGGAACTTAACAAAGACATTAGTCAAGTTTGCTTTGGGTCATCATCAAAACATCATAAGGATCAACAGATTACGCATTTCGGCATTTGTAACTCTACCAACATTTTTCAGCTTTTCATAAGTCACTAACTAAAATCAGTCATGAAATAGTAAGATACAAAACTCATTAAGTCATTGTCATCATAATTTATATCATTCAAGGACTAGTAATCAATAAGATTATATTTGATTCGAACCCATACAATTTATTTTAACTAGTCTATATTAATATGATTTAACTTAATTCACTTATACAAACTTGTCATTGTCGATTTAAACTAAACATATTACAAGTTCTTATGTATATATAAAATTAACATAGTATGTTATAGACTAGTTTAATAGGATAATACACATTTAATAATAATTACCTCATAAATATTTTGTTTTTAAATGACTTATCGACATCATCATTGTCCAATTTATGAATTAACCATTATCATTGTCCGATTTTATCAAAACTGATCTTGACCCAAAATAACTCGTTATAACCCGTTTAGAAATCAATATGATTTTACCAGAACCGACCTTGACCCGAACCCGAAATCACCCGTTCAGGAATCGACCCAATTTTACCAGAACCGACCTTGACCCGAATCCGAAATAACCAGTTATAACCCGTTCGAGAACCGACCCGATTGTACTAGAACCTACTTTGACCCGAACCAAATACAACCCGAACCGACCTTGACCTGAACCGAATACGACCCGAACCGACATTGACCCGAACCGAATACAACCCGACCCGAACCCGACCCGAACCCGACCAAGCAAATAACCGATTTAACCCAACCCGATAATGACCCGAACCAATCCGATAGGAAGGATTGACCCGATAAGAACCGACCCGCAATGGGTCAACCCAGAACCGACCCGTTGACCCGATTTGACACCCCTAGTCCGAATATTGGGTGCTGTAAGTCTACATTGAACTAAGGCATGGGCGTTTGCCGCTGAAACTTGTTGTCCAATGTTGAGTTCCGTACCGAGCACTGGACTTCAATGTTGAACACTCAAGCTAGTTTACAGTTTTGTGAGGCTTGGCTATAAATACCCTTTTGGACGAGAGTTGCTTCCACCTTTTGCCTCTCAAACCCATTTGCTTTAAACACAAACAATGGCCTCAGGCTATGGAGGTTTGTACTCCATAGTCCATAACTTATGCTATTGAGTATTGACCTTTCCACGGAGCTTATTATATATCAATGGAAACAAAAACCAATGAGCTAATCGATGCATTGTTTTGGATCAATTGGATAAGAATTGAAAAACTAATGGCTCGTAAATAAAAAGTACGCGAGTCAAGTCTGATCTTTAGTAAAGTTTTCATTTCGTTCGTTTTTAATCCGAATTAGGTTTATAATGTATCATTGGAAAGCTTGTAAGAAGAGTTATATAGCTAAATAAGGTTCATGGATGTATGTATGATTTTATGAATGTTTTAAGCTCAATTATGATTATTTTGGACATGTTTTGCAATTAAAGGATCGTTACTAGGCCATTAATATTGTCATTTATGAAATATTTTATAGGTTATGGACCATATGAGTCTATTATGCTTGCGGTATATCAAATTTGACTAAAGTATAGAAACGATGTAGATGATCAGTATCCGACGTTATGTAGGGAGAAGGGGTTCAGATATTTTAAAGAGTCTACAAAGCTCTCAAGTAGCAGATGGTATTCATCAGTCATGCCAACCAAGATAGACTACAAAATTGAAAATTCCTCATTTGTAGGGGTGTCAAATCGGGTCAATGGGTCAGTTTTGGGTTAACCCATTGCGGGTCGGTTCTTATCGGGTCAATTTTGCCTATTGGATCGAGTCGGGTTCGGGTCTGGTCATTATCGGGTCGGGTTAAATCGGTTATTTGCTTGGTCGGGTTTGAGTCGGGTTCGGGTCGGGTCAATGTCGGTTCGGGTTGTAATCGGTTTAGGTCAAGGTCTGTTCTAGTACAATCGGGTCGGTTCCTGAAAGGATTATAACAGGTTATTTCGGATTCGGGTAAAATCGGGTCGGTTCATGAACGGGTTATAGCGGGTTATTTCGGGTTCGGATAAAGGTCGGTTCTAGTAAAGTCAGATCGATTCCTGAACGGGTTATAGCGGGTTATTTCGGGTCAAGGCCGGTTTTGATAAAATCGGACAATGATGATGGTTAATTCATAAATTGGACAATGATGATGTCGATAAGTCATTTAAAAACAAAATATTTATGAGGTAATGATCATTAAATGTGTATTATCCTATCAAATTAATTAGTCTATAACATACGATGTTAAGTTTATATATACATAAGAACTTATAGTAGAATTCTTCTATTTATACCAATGTGTATTACTATTTAGTTGTTGAATATAGATGATAGATGATTAGGAAAGAATTTGATACCTTAAAAGAATAAGAGATTAACTCTCAAATGTAGAGGTAAGTAAATATTTAGCAACTTAGCATATAAACGATCATATATTCACATTGGTATAAATAGAGGAATTATATGAAAACTATATTTTAGTTTTTATTTATTTATTGTTATTTAAAGAGTAGGAAAATGATTGTTATTTTGGAAAAAGAAGGACATCAATGAGATTTATGAAACAATGAAACCCCAAATTTGAAGGCTATAATCTCACTTTTTATAGACATAGACACGATGATTTGCTTTTATTTGAACATTTAGTAAATAATTAAATTAATAAAAATATTTGGTTTTAAAGTTATTAGATATTAGGTAAAAAATAGGTCTGTCAAGATTAGGTTATATTTACGTATATACAGATTATTAACACATCCAGTGAATTCGGGTAACGAATTGTTATAAATCGGGTTATATCGATTATGTGTCGGTTTCAATCGGTTTCAGGTTCTTTTCGGGTCGGGTTCTTAACGGGTCGGGTCCCTAACGGGTCGGACACGGATTTGGTTCGGGTCTTTGAATATCGGGTCAAATCGATTTCGGGTTAACTTCAGGTCGGGTTGAGTCAGTTTTCGGGTCTTACTTTTTCGGTCATAATCAGGTAGGGTCCGGGTCGATTTCGGGTAACTTATCGGATCGGATCTGATTCTGACAACTCTACTCACTTGTGTAGTAGTTAAAGATGGACTAACACAAGACAACCAAAGCTATAGGTTGGCACAGTCTGTCATCACCGATGAACTGTGTTATGACTAGACCTCCTAGACTTAAAAGCATGGCCTAATAGAACAAAAGAAAATATTGTCATTGTTGTGCAGATCAGCCGGTTTAGAAACCCTATTAACATGATGACTTAATACTCAACTCAACTCAACTCAACCCGACTCGTCCCTTCGAATATAATCCTAAGTAAACAGACCACCGAGATCGGTATATCAAATTAACCAAATCCAAATCTTAAGTACATCGCACATCCACAACAAACACCCAACAAAAACAACACTACTTAATTCACAAGGAGGGGACCTCACTCATGATAAGTGCCACACCACATTAATCAAAGAAAGCTTTTTTCGGCATTTTTAAAATACTGTTTATCACCCGGGAAAAAGTGTTAGGACACCCTTTTCTTTATTCTGCCTTCACTTCTGGAAAGTTGAGTGTTGCTCGTGAGAGATCAACTCTCCACTCACTACACTAACTTCTCTATTCTCTTCTCTCATTTACACCAACTTTCTTATGCTCCGCTCATTTTCTTAGGTTCTTCATCTGATCCTTCTGTTTTGAGCATAGACAACTCCAAGAAGATTAGCAAATGGTTAAGGAAACCGAGTTCTATGATGTTCTTGGTGTTAGCCCTTCTGCGTCCGAGGACGAAATTCGTAAAGCTTATTATCTTAAGGTTGTATTCTTGATTATTAATGCCAACCCTTAACAAATTTTTTTATGCTTGATTTAAATAAATATTATATGCTTACAGTCATATGTATGTGTTGTTGATACTTGACCCTATTCTGTTATATGGGGGGATGATTTTTCATCTTTTTGATTTTCAGCAAACTTAAATCTAGAATCTCTGACTTGATTTTTCAATTTGGTTGAGTTTTTATTTTGTTGCAGGCCAGAAAAGTTCACCCTGATAAAAATCCTAATGATCCTCAAGCAGCTGAAAGGTTTCAGGTAACCTTTTTCTTGTTTATAGCTTGCTATCATTATATTAATGGCAAAACAATTGATGTAATGGTTGTATGATTTTCAGATATTAGGAGAAGCTTATCAAGCTTTAAGTGATCCGGTGCAACGAGATGCATATGATCGAAATGGGAAGCATAGTGTATCTAAGTAAGTATAAGAACTCAAGGGCACTTGATCACTAACCTGTATAGGTTTTTATAACACTTCTAACTTGATTCATATATTAGATCATTAAAATTAAATAAGTTGCTGTGATGTGATTGCATACTTTTTAGTGACTCAACTCATTGTGGAATTGGATCATGTCAACACTTGTATGTCGAACCTAGCATTTCTTGGTGCCTAGTATCTATGCTATTATCATGAAGTATAACTAGATAAATAAATTTGTAGGTGTACTGATCAGCGGCACCAGCTGATAATGAGTAATTGTGTTAAGATGTCAATTCATCAGTGCATTGTTATGTGATCCAACATAGTTGAACTGTAGTTAATTGGCATACTTCAATTCTGTTTTCAGAGATTCGATGCTTGATCCAACAGCAGTATTTGCCCTGCTATTTGGAAGTGAGCTTTTCGAGGACTACATAGGACATCTAGCAGTTGCATCGATGGCTTCATTTGAATTAATCTCTGAACATGATAGTCCCGAGAGGATTAATGAAAAGTTGAAGGCAAGTATACTTGTATAGAGCTACTTTTGAGCAACTAATATTGCATAAAAGGCAAAAGGAGGGAAAGAATATGCAATAGGAAACATTGAAATGTATTCTGCTAAACCAGGAATCGCTTGTAGTGCAGGCTGTACAGAAAGAAAGGGAAGAAAAACTGGCAGTAAAGCTGAAGGATTTTCTTGGCCAATATTCACGAGGGGATAAGAAAGGATTCATACAGAGAGCTGAAAGCGAGGTCAAGCGTCTTACAAGTTCAGGTTATCTCTTGTTTTTCATTATTGATGGATGTTCATGATGCGAAAGAATGACTGCTTTTCAAAGTATGTGTACAACATATATATTTTGTTCTCAGATTGGATAGAAATTTTATTAGCATAACTCTACTTGTTGTTTAAACATTGTTCACCACAACCACTCAATTTGAATCTGATTCTGACACGTAGTTGCAAGAACAATCAAACCCATTGTTAGTTATCATTTTTGTAGTTGTGCTCTCCAAAATTTCTTCAGATGTTCAGATGCAGTGATGTTTGAAAAGTTATTGATATCACAGAAATCTATACCTTTCAGAAGAAAATTTTCAAACATCTTAATCAGTTGCGCTGTATGGATGCAGCTTTTGGATCAGAAATCTTAAACACCATAGGCTATGTATACACAAGACAGGCTGCACTGGAGCTTGGGAAGAAGACCATGTACCTTGGAGTGCCCTTTGTGGCAGAGTGGGTACGCAATAAAGGGCATGTTTGGAAATCTCAGATAACTGCAGCTAAAGGTAAGCATATAACCATACACGTTGGCTCCTTATGAAAAGTTGGACCTGTATAGCTCAGAATCTCATTACGTATATGCAGGAGCTTTTCAGTTGCTTCAACTACAAGACGATGTACGCCGGCAGTTTAAGATGGATGGTAGTGGCCCTGCCAATGACTTTGAATCCCACATTCGACTAAACAAGGAAATTCTTATGAGCTCATTATGGAAGTTGAATGTTGTTGACATTGAAATGACTCTCTTACATGTTTGCCAAATGGTTAGTTCGTGTCCTGGAAACAGTATGCTGTTACTGGGCTAGTTTGTTTGACAGTTCTGATTCCAGATTTTCTTATACAAACTACAGTTATATTTTCGATGATTATCGATACTATTTGATCGTTGAATTTACTTTCAGGTCCTACAGGAAAAGAATGTCAAGAAAGAAGAGTTGAAAGTTCGTGCTTTAGCACTGAAAATACTTGGGAAGATATTTCAGGTTCACCTTTATCATAAGAGTTTCATGAGAAAAGTTCAAAATCATGGACTGTTCCAAAGTTGTCATAGTTAGCATGTGTAGTTCAGTACATGTAACTGTTCAATTATTTAAGCAATCAGATTAACTCCCTTGATCTAAAGCCGCACAAAGGACTATATTTTCGCACCATTTTCTCAGTCTTCTTGATGAACATTCCCAAAATCAGAGTATGAGATTAGTTGATATGAGTCAGAAAGAGTCTAATGAACACCTAAATTACATGAAATTTAAATTTTGTTCCCTCATCCTGTTCAATTAATAGTATTTTTTTTCTCCAGAGGGAAAAACTTACCCAAGAATGTGAAACATCAAAGAAGAAAACAGTAGCAGAGATAAATGAAGATGACAGTGATTCTGATTGCAGTTCTGACGAGGATTCAACCCGGATGCTAAGTTATCGTACCCCTATGCTAAGTCAGGCAAGTTTCAGAATCTTCATTATTTGGATACCATACCCACAAATGTTGACTGCACACACAGGCAATGAAGATTGATCCATGCATACATCCATTATATTACACATATGCCTGAATAACTACACGGCTACACTTCATACACATATATATACAAAATAAGTACTGTACATATCAAATAATTGATAATCTGATTAGAAGTGTTATGCATGGAAGAAAGAAATTATATATAAAAAAAAACATCTAGCAGAAGCTCAGTTGGATTTAAGTTTCATTTCTTCCATTTCAGGGAATTGGGAGGCTTTTCAGATGTCTCTGTAACCCCGCTTTCGATGTGGACGATGATGAGATTGTCTACAGAGGAAAATGAACCTACAAACACATTCAACAAAGTATTGCATCATTTCAAAACTATAGCAAAACATGAAAAGAAGTTGCTTCCATATAGTTGTCCAATAACTCATCATGCTCGAGTTGTGAAGGAAATTCATTCAATCTGTTTTATCAGCAACCTGGTCAGAAGGTGATTTGCTAATCAGAAGACCAGTAGAAATGGACATAAGTTAATACTTAAATGTTTTAATGATATTTTAAACAAATTATCATCTGCATCTGTTGCAAACTTGCAACCCCCCACCCAATCTGTTAATTAACTGTCAAAAGTACTTTGGTCGTCATACAGTTGAAATCAGTTTCTACAATCGTCTTCGGCATGATTTCATCTAGCGCCATACATGTTTACAAGAACTTCCTCTGGAGAAAAGTAATTGGATCAATATATGTTTCTTTTAGCAGAAGAATATGAAAAAGTTTGCAAATTTAAGTATTTGAACGAGGTTCTATCATGATTCATATCTTACTATACAAATTTAAGCCATGTTTAGATAACAAGAAAACAATATAACAAAATATAGCAGGCTGACCTTCAATTGCTAAGTGGTATACCCTCTATATTAGATGGTAAGATCCCTAAGATGAGTACATTAGATCAGAATATGAAACCCATCTCATCATCTGTTTTAAGTTGCTACCTATGAACCACAAAGAAAGATGAACCAACTCCAATTCAAAAAATCTCTTTAGATTATCATGATCGCGTACAATTCAGGTCATATTTAGGTGACGAGTCTTTCTATATAGTTTCAAGCCGAACACAAGCCTGTAATTCGTAGCTAACAGTCACTGTTTGCATGCTTAATAGAAAGAAACATCCCACAAAAAATTCATACATAACTCCCCCAACACTGTGATATTTCTTTAGATGAGAATAATTTTTATGTGAGAAAGGCACCCCAACAACTATGAATATACTACGAGGAAATTTGTTTGTTTCCTTATTAAAACTCATTATTAATAATGATAATTTATCGAAACACATAAATGAAAAAACTATATATAGAAATAATAATTATCAATGATATTTATTTGTTATAATATTTACTCACCAAAATCTCAAAAAAAAAAAAAAAAAAAAAAAAAAAAAAAAAAAAAACATGATGGGGATGAGAAGATGTAGACAGAGATTGATTTTTTTTCTAAAATGAAGAGAATGATGAAAAGCTTCATGCCTTGATGGTGGAAGCAGTTGTCAGTCACCGCACAAAATGATGAGAAAGAGAGATTTGCTACTTTCAAGTCAGCCTCAATCTCACAACCAATTTCCAACACTAGTGGATATCACGTTATCAACAAGTCAAACTAAAGTTGATAAGCTGAAAATCCTCTAATCTTCTGTCTGAAACCAATGTTTGAAAATTAGTACCAAACGATAGAGAGCTTTAGAATATACTCTCCAGCTCTACTTCAGGCCACAGGAACTTTGGAAACCAGTCTCAAGTTAGTATGTAGCACCCACTTTATCTTAAATTAACGAGACAACCACAGACATCATATTATTATCTATATCAAAAATAGACAAATAGTATATACAATTTCATTTCCAATCCACCTTAAAGTAACATACCACATTTTTTTGGTAGACGGTAATTACTTCTTCGTTTCTATTTGTTTACTTCTTTTTCATTTTTACAATCAAAGTTTTAAAATTTTGACCAAAAAATTATAGTCATATTATAACAAATGATATATTTATTTATAATTTTGTTAAATACATCTTAATATAAATTATTAGATATCAAGTTTTTATAATTTTTTATCTTATACATTTGGAGATAAAAGCTTTAAAATCATATTTTAAAAACTGTAAAAAATCAAATGAGGTAAAAAATTAAAAACGAAAAATTACTATAATAAAAAGTAGAGGTGGCCACTGGGCGGTTCAGCCCGGCCCTACCCCAACCCGGCCCGGTTAAAGCCCGGCCACCCAACGAACGAGGCCAAGCTCGGTTCGACCTGCTAAAAAAGTGGGCCGAATCCCAATCCCGTTTTTCCAACCCTGACCTATTCGATTCAGTTCGAGAAAAAATTTAATTCGGCCCGTCTAAATCTTCTAGTTTTGAAAAATTTAGTTTATTTAAATGTATTTTAGCTTATATAAATGTTAGTTTAGTTGAACATAAATTAATTTATACGAATATTAGTTGATTAAAATATAATTTAATTTATATGAATATTAGTTTATTTGAATATACTTTAGTTTAATTCCTATGAATCAATGAATATTAGTTTAGTTGAATATAGTTTAGTTTATAAGAATGTTAGTTTAGTTTATATGAATCAATGAATGTTAGTATAGGTAAATTTAGTTTAGTTTATATATATGACTCATTAAATATTAGCTTAGTTATATGAATGTTAGTTTAATTGAGTATAGTTTAGTTTATATAAATGTTAGTTTAGTTGAATACAGTTTAGTTATGAATCAATGAATGTCAGTTTAGTTGAATTATATATAGTTTAGTTTAATTTATATGAATTAATTAATGTTAGTTTAGTTGAATATAGTTTAATTTATATGAATTAATAAATGTTAATTTAGTTAAATATAGTTTAGTTTACATAAATGTTAATTTAGTTGAATATAATTTAGTTTATATAAATCAATAAATGTTAGTTTAGTTAAATTGTATATAGTTTAGTTTATATGAATCAATGAATGTTAGTTTTGTTGAATATAGTTTAGTTTATATGAATCAGTGAATGTTATTTAGTTTAATATAGTTAGTTGAACATAGTTTAGTGTATATGAATGTTACTTTAATTGAATATAGCTTAATTTAGATGAATTAATAAATTTTAGTTTAGTTGAAACTTAGTTTAATTGAATCTTAGTTTAGTTTATGTGAATGTTAGTTTAGTTGAACATAATTTGGTTTATAAAAATCAATGAATGTTAGTTTAGTTGAACATAATTTGGTTTATAAAAATCAATGAATGTTAGTTTAGTTGAATATAATTTAGTTTATTGATTTTATAAATCAATAAATGTTAATTTAGTTTACTATAGTTTAGTTTATATGAATAATGTAAGTTTAGTTTAATATAGTTTAGTTTACATAAATCAATGAATGTTAGTTTAGCTGAATATAATTTAGTTTAAATGAATCAAATATAATTATGTCTTTTGTGATTATATGTAATATATGTGATTAGTCAAATATAAAAGTTTACAATGAATGTCATTATGTGATTAATGAATATAAACATTTAATTACTTTCGAAACAATTTATTTCTTCTAATTTCTAATGTCATTATGTGAAATTCGGTTTGATTTAGTTCATGAATTCGATTTGATTCAGTTCGTGAATTTGGTTCGATTCGACTCGATTCGTGAATTTGATTCAATTCGATTCGTTAATTCAGTTCGTGATTAAGTTCGATTCGGTACGATTTGGTTAGTTATTCGATTACGAATCGCAAAACCCCAACCTCAACCCTAGCCCGGACTGGTCTATCGATTCAAGTTTTCCCCGCCCCGCCCAGCCCGATCGGCCCGGTAATATGGCTACCTCTAATAGAAAGTAAATTATTTGTATTGGGATAAACTCGAGAGTAATTCTAACATGTGAGTAAAAAAAACTGCTCATAGGTCATTTATTATTGCAAGTTTACTATCACCTACTTCAACCAAACAAGCCGAACACTATAACAATCATGATATGTGCCCCATCAGCCGCCAACACTCTGGAAACACTCACGCCTAACTGTTTTAAGGGCCCATGCAACCGCAATTGCAATGATGTGATCATGCAACTAGTCTTAGGACTGTCAAACAACAGTAATGAGTCCAGAAATGGATCCCACTGTGACAAACTCCCCAGTAGTGCTCTCAGAAAACAACAATTTTACAAAATTCTTGGTCCACATTCAGGAGTCAAAGTCCATATTTTCAACTTCTTTATAATTTTAACTTCTAAGCTTCTATTATAACAAAGTACAACAGATTAGAGTTAGTTTTTTTCCTCACTTTCTAGCTTTTCATAGTTTCTGAGCTTAAAAACCTAGTACAAAGCACACTTCCTAAAGGACATTGAGAGCCACCTTATTTACATGATGATGACACATTGATCATTGAGGTTTGAACAGTCTCTCTCAATGAGCGGTTGTGCTCGCAGCACGATGAGCTTGGACTGCGCAGGCACAGTGTACAGACGTCAAATTAAGACACCCACTTTTGATGAGAGAATGTCGTCCAGGACATGTGTGAAGGGCTGGGGAGGAATCACATACGGCCTGAACAGCATGAGGCGTGAGAGCTGTGCACTGACTGATATTGAGGTTCACAAGACCGTTGTCTTCATATATGCTTTTAATGGACTGCCAAACGCCGTGCTTGTTTCTGACACGGCTCTGGGCTAGAGAATACATTGCTCGGTCTGTGATGTTCTGGCAATAGTATAGGCCGAGGGAACGAAGGTGAGGGCATCCGTTTGCCAGGGCAATCACACTCTCATCTGAAAACATATTTGTAATAGGATCAAAGGACACATCTGAGTCATGCCAAGTAAATTTGACTTAGATTCAAGAAACTACAAGTACAATTGTTGTATCTCATTGCTCTTTCCACGACACAAATATACAATGGCGACAAAGATTTAAATTATAGCATTGTAACTAAGCTGAGTCCAATCAGTTAGTCCTCATGCTTGGGGGCGGGTAGAGCTGCTGAAGCTTGAGTCAGCTCTCCTCATAATTTACTTCAATAATAACAATTTTGATTCCAAAATCCAACCACTTAAAAAAGAGGGGTGCAAATGGAAGCAGCCAAGCAGGATGCCGACCCACTCAGCCTTGGCAAAAGTAGGGCGGACTGATCTTAGTTTAAAATGGTCATCCCAAGCTCTTAGATATACAAGTTTTTTGGAAAATGGAAGATGCCTTGAAAGTAGCTGGAGATCACAGTTCACATTGTAAGCAAAAGTAGACCAAGTGGAACAGATAAAATAGTAAGCGGAGGCACGTAAGTAAATTTACAGGACATAACTAGTACCTGTTATAAGTACACAGCCACACATGTCGAGTGCTCTGAGATTGGGGCAACCATATGCAAGACTTGTCACTCCTAAATCCCCAACATTTTCACACCATCCTAGGTTGAGAGTCTGCAGCTCCTTGCAGTTATATGCAATGGACTACATGCAAAATTTTACAGTTAAACCACGGAATATGATTTCAGATACAGGTACAGGTGAATGTAAGGCCTACACATACCTGCAACGCCTTATCAGTTGCAGCCCTCACACATCCACAAAGATTAATGGACTTCAACTTTTTGCAAAAGCTAGTCAGATATGCAAGTGCATTATCACTAAAAGCTGAACACCCACTGATATTCAGCTTTGTAAGATTTGGGCAACCATGAGCCAAAGCATAGAGAGAATGATCAGTTAATTTGAAGCTTTTACTCAGGTCGAGCTCCTGTAGGTCATGGCAGAAGTTTGCTATAGCCTCAACTGCTTTATCCTCAAGCTGTGGTTTATCTTGGCGAAGTATCAAAGTCCGCAAATTTGTAAATTTGGGGCCAAGTGAAAGGACCAAGTTATTCATGTTATTCTTGCACCTACACAAACATTTGAAGCAAATATTAGCAACATGAACAAATCAGTGCACGACTTAATCTGCACTGTGTCCTAGTTCATCATATCCCTCCTGTTTCAAGATACTGAAACAGTTTTTATGAAAACAAAGCATTATTACATATTTGCTTGATGATCAAAACTCATCCTTAAGAGATTTGAGTGCCTCAAATGTTGAAACAGAGGGAATTCTTGTATACACAATCCCCATTCACAAAAATCCAAACCTTGAAGTATAACATTCTAACTTCTTGATAAAAGAATAATAAATTAAACCATTGAAATGCAACAAAAGGTTCATATTTAATTTCTCGCTGTTTGTATTATACAATTATTCTTAATCAAGACCAGACAGACTTACCATGAAGCTGAATACACAATTGAAACAAACACATAATTGCCACAATGAATGAAGTCAAAACAGAAAATTCTACTTTTATCAGGATGCAACTAAATGAGTTGAATGATTCAATAAGATCAATGTGCAATATAAGAGAAATCTAACAGTCAAACACAAACAAGCAAATAAAGGAGAGCAAATGACACATTTTTTGGCTAGAAGATATACCATGAGAGACAGAGACGAGTTAGCCCAAAGCAAATAGCTTCCCTCCATCCGCTACACACCCCGGAAGCCCTGATGATCGTCTGATCATTAACTAGCGTAACGATTCGAAGAAGCAACTCCATAGGGATATCTTTCCACTGAGCGGACATCTCACTGCCCAACTCAACACCTCCACTAACACCACCATCAAGACCAGCACTGAACACCATCAGCTTCTTGAAGGACTCCAAATCTTCACTCCTCAATCCTCCTTGAATTGCCATCTATATTTTTTCAAAACTTATAAAGCTCCAACGATGTTCCTGCTTTAACCAATGGACAAAGGTAAAAAAATCTTCCCAAATAAATTAAATAATTATGCTGTAACAAAGGACATATACAAAGTTACACAAGACCTCTAACTCTCTAAGACACCCCATTTGTCAGCACTTCAGTAACTACTCAGATATCCAAGACTGACTCATCACAACCACCTCTTCCTAAGATTCCCACTTCTGATATTCTATCGATAAACAAAGATCACAACCGTCTTTACATTATGGATAAGAAAAACAATTATAAAACCCGTTTCCACAACTATAGGTCTTGTATATACGAATGTGGCATACAAAAGGCTTAGGGTCTATCCAATGAATATAAATCGCCCCTTTACGAAGCTGACTTTTCATATAATTTGGGCTGACTAAGCCTACTGTATAAATATCATACACACTTCGTATACAAGTTTTTCCATATTGAACACAATACACCAGTTGTGCTGAAAATAATGTATTCATACCCAACAAAGTAAGCATGGAATGTTCTAGAGTTTTCATACAATTATGAACAAAAAAAGCACTCAATTCTCTGTTTCTATGATTCATCACTCAGTTCAGACATGCATACGAAATTTAATAGTGACAAAATTCATTCAAACAAACCAAGTTCATAACATCTCCTCGCCCTATAATCCCCCAAATTACCCAGAAAAATAAACCCATTTCCACAAACAATTAATTCATAACTATATAATTTACATAATTCGTAACTTTATATTACACACACACACACAAATTGAACTTATGATCATAACAACTAAAATTAGGTCAACCCAACAAAATAAAGAGAAGATTTAGTCAAAAGAAGGATAAAGGATCAAACCTTAGCAAAAAAGATGAGTTTTTTAGCTGATTTTGTTATGTGGGTAGTTCGAACTATCAGAGGAAAAATAAATTGAGAAAGGCACAAATTATTGTTTTAATTTGTGCCTGCTTTGCTAAGTGTGCAGAAATGGAAAATATAAAGAAAGCTGGGAGGAGGGAGAAATTGTGGACTACGAAATCTTAACGGTGAATTTTTATGCCACGTGTATGGATTGTGAAAGCGGAGTAGGTCCCGCTTTTGAGACCTCTCTCTCGAGTCTCGATTGTTTGATTGATCGAATTTAGGAGAATGGATTGCTATGAAAAAAAATTAAATTACAGGGAAACGAGGAGAGAGATAAAGATTAAAATAAGAAGAATAATTAAAATAAAAAGAATATGAAGATATTTTGACTTTTAATTGTTTAAATCTAACGGATAATATTTTACATATTTATAGTAATTTTTTTTAACTTATAGTGATCAAATAATTTTTTTAAATTATAATGACTATTTTAATTATTATAGTGACCATTTTTTATTGTTATAGTAACCATTTTTTTATATGAAATCTCTAGCGTTAAATCTTACCATTTGAATAGTTAAGATCTCTTCTTAGTCTTCTTATTTTAAGCACCCTTCTCATTAGATCCCTCCCCTATATATATATATATATATATATATATATATATATATATATATATATATATATATATATATATATATATATATATATATATATATATATATATATATAATATATATATATATATATATATATATATATAAATGGTTACTATAATAATAAAAAATAATCACTATAATAATAAAAATAGTAACTACAATAATAAAAAGAATCATTATAAGTGAAAAAAATATTTGGTCACTATGAGTTAAAAAAAGGTCACTATGAGTACATAAAATAGCATACATTTGATTTAGGAGATGAAGAGCCAAGATGCCTTATCATCCTTCTCATTTTAAGTACCCTTATATATATATATATATATATATATATATATATATATATATATATATATATATATATATAGAAATGGGATCATGTGAGAACCCCTTACTTATATAAGAACTTTTGTTATATAAGAACTCATCTAATACCATTGATTTAGTTGAGATTGATGGTTATGATTCAATCAACATTAATGGCAAATTAGTAAATAGAATAAAGTCGGATTTGTTAGTTAAGGAAGTTTCCGTGATTAATGGGCAGTTTTCACCAAAATTCGCATAATTGAAAAATCAGTTTTATTCCATAATCAGTTTCCTATTTTTATCCATTTAAAAATATCAATATAGGTTTTAAAATCAGTAGTGTCTCTATATATCATATTCAAAGTATAAGTTTGCTGTTTTTGCATTGGAAAATATGGTAAATGAATCATTTTTTTTTTCGTAATTGATTCATTATTTATATAGTGCATGATTAAGTGTACTGTGATGGTTGTAATTATAACACTAGAATTGTAATTATAGAACACTAGAATATTTTTAGAACACTAGAATTAGAATATAGAACAATGACAATTTTAGAATTGTAATTATAGAACAATAGTATGCATAGAACATTAGTATAGTTTTTTAGAACATGAGAATTAGAATATAGAACAATAGGTATTATATGAGCAAAATTATAGAATTTTTAGAACATTAATATAAATATTTAGAATAATATTTTTCATTTTAAGAACACTAGAATTACAATGTAGAACAATAGTTATTTTAGAACAATAGTATACATTTTAAGAACACTAGAATTACAATATAAAAATAATTATTTTAGAATTATAAGTATATTATAATTATATTTAGAACATTAGTATAGATTATTTGAACATTAGATTTAGGCTATAAGACAATAAAGTACAATACGAGCAATATTATGTATTTTAGAATATTAGTATAGTTTTGTAGAATATTAGTATAGTTTTTTAGAACATTAGAATTAAAATATAGAACAATAGGTATTATACGAGCAAAATTATATAATTGTAGAACATTCATATAAATCTTTAGAACAATATTTTTCATGTTAAGAACACTAGAATTACAATGTAGAATAATAGTTATTTTAGAACATTAGTATATATTTTAAGAACACTAGAATTACAATATAAAAAATAGTTATTTTAGAATTATAAGTATACTATAATTATATTTAAAACATTAGTATAGATTGTTTGAACATTAGATTCAGCCTATAAGACAATAAAGTACAATACGAGCAATAGTATGTATTTCAGAACATTAGTATAGATTTGTAGAACACTAGTATACATTTTTTGAACATTAGAATTACAATATAGAACAATGAGTATATAGAACCATACAATTAATATTTAGAACAACGTAACAAAAGTTTAAAACAAAAGAAATAAAGTTAGAACAATAGATAATAACGTAGAATAATGCAATTAATATTTAGAACAATACAATTAATATTTAGGACTACGTAGCAAAAGTTTAGAATAATTAAATAAAAGTTTAGAACAAGTGATAACAACCTTCGAGCAATAGCCCTACTATTTAGAACTATAGTGTCATTTTAGAACAATAGATAATGGAATAATATAGTTAAACATTAAAATTTAACCTTAGAATAAGAGAGTTATTAATTAGAACAATAAAGTTAATATTCAGAACATATCAAAAGTTTAGAACAATAAAATTAAATTTCAGAACAGTAGAATTAAATTTCAAAACAATATAAAACAATGACAATTTTAGAATATAGAACACTAGAATTACAATATAGAACAATAGGTATTAGAACACTAGAATTAGAACAATAGTCTAACTTTTTAGAACACTAGTGTTAATATTCATTTCATTGTTTATTGATGTTCTAAAACGCAATACTAATGGTCTAAAACTTAAGACTTATGTTTTAAAATTTTATTCTATTGTTCTAATGTGGAATACTAATGTTCTAAATTTGAGTATTGATGTTTTAAAGTTTAATACATATGTTTTAAATGTTTATTCTATTATTCTAAAGTCTGATATTGATGTTCTAAAGTTAGTACTAGTGCTCTAATGTGTAATACTGATGTTCTAAATTTGAGTACTTGTGTTCTAAAGCTTAACACATATATTTTAAATGTTTATTCTATTATTCTAAGGCCTGATATTGATGTTCTAAAGTTGAGTACTGTTTTTTTAAATCTTAACACATACGTTCTAAAGGTTTATTCTATTGTTCTAAGGTCTAATATTAATATACTATAATTTAATATTAATGTTCTAAAGGTTACACATATGTTTAAAAATTTCATCTATTGTTGTAATATGTAATAATGTGTAATACTGATGTTCTAAATTTGAGTACTTGTGTTCAAAAGTTTAACACATATGTTTTAAATGTTTATTCTATTATTCTAAGGTTTAATATTGATGTTCTAAAATTGAGTACTGATGTTCTAAATCTGAACACATATGTTCTAAATGTTTATTTTATTATTCTATGGTCTAATACTAATGCACTATAATTTAATATTGATGTTATAAAGGTTAACACATATGTTTAAAATTTTCATCTATTATTGTAAAATGTAATACTGATGTTCTAAAATTGAGTAGCGATGTTCTAAATCTTAACACATATGTTTTAAATGTTTATGCTATTATTTTAAGGTCTAATTTTGATATTCCTAATTTAAATATTGATGTTCAAATTACTACTAAAAAAATAGTGAAAATCAAATATAAAGTAATAGAAATAATTTGGAAACTATTAAAAAATTGTGCAAGTTGACATTGAAAGCCTGATTCATTAATAGTATAAAAATAAGTTTTTGGAAACTACCCACAATTTTTATAGGGGAGAGATTCAATGAGAAGGGTGTTTAAAATAAGAAGAATAAGAAGAGATATTAGCCATTCAAATGATAAAATCTAACGCTAGAGATTTTATGTAAAAAAAATGGTTACGATAACAATAAAAAATAGTCATTATAATAATAAAAAGAGTAACTATAATAATAAAAAGAGTCATTATAAGTGAAAATATTTATTTAATCACTATGAGTTAAAAAAGAGTCACTATAAATACATAAAATATCATTCGCAGGATTTAAGATATAAAGAGTCAAGATGTCTTCTCATTATTCTCATTTTAAATACCCTTCTTATTTTAACTTTTACCTATATATATATATATATATATATATATATATATATATATATATATATATATATATATATATATATATATAGAAATGGGATCATGTGAGAACCCCTTAATTATATAAGAACCTTTGTTATATAAGAACTCATCTAATACCATTAATCTAGTATATTTAAATGGTTGTGATTTAATCTACATTATGGCAAAGATGTAATTTATTAAAGTCAAATTTGGGAGTTAAGGAACTTTCTTTTTTCCATGATTATTGGGTAGTTTCCTATATGTCCGTTTATATTCCTAAAAATCATTAATTTTCCTACTCTTCATTTTTACTCTATATTCAAATACGAAAATTTAAATTCTTCTTTTGCTATATTTCATTTTCAATCGATATTTTTGCTGTGTTGGGGTTAAAAAATAAGGTAATGATTCAATAATATTTTTTTTGTCGTAATTCATTTAATGTTATAATACATATAGAATATCGTATGGATTGTGTTGAATTTGAAGTAAAATGCATGATTATGAGATTTTCGATTGTTTTAATGGTAGCAAGTTACGATTTCGTATTTAGAACATTAATTTTAGAGTGCATATACAACGGGTACTACATGAGCATATATATATTCTTAAGACATTAATGTATATAACATTTGAACAATAGTTTATATGTTTAGAGCATTAATATAGCTCACTAAGAACAATAGTATACATTTTTAGAGCATTAGAATTATAATTTGAGACAATAAGGAACATATAGATCAAAACGAAAAACGCATTAGAACAATAGAATTCTAAATCCGAATAATAGATTTATGATTTAGAACATTAGTATATATAGCTTAATTTTTTAGAGCATTAATATATATTCTTAGAACATTAATGTATATCGCATTAGAACAATAGAATTCTAAATTAGAACAATAGAGTTCTGATTTAGAACATTAGTATAGATAGCTTAGTATAATAGTTTTTATGTTTAGAGCATTAATATATATTCTTAGAACATTAATGTATATCGCATTAGAATAATAGAATTCTAAATTAGAACAATAGAGTTCTGATTTAGAACATTAGTATAGATAGCTTAGTACAATAGTTTTTATGTTTAGAGCATTAATATATATTCTTAGAACATTAATGTATATCGCAATAGAGTAATAGAATTCTAAATTAGAACAATAGAGTTCTGATTTAGAACATTAGTATAGATAGCTTAGTACAATAGTTTTTATGTTTAGAGCATTAATATAACTCACTAAGAACAATAGAATTATAAATCAGAACAATAAATTTATGATTTAGAACATTAGAATAGATAGCTTAATATTTTTAGAGCATTAATATATATTCTTTGAACATTAATGTATATAGCATTAGAACAATAGATATCTTTATCAGAACAATAGAGTTCTGATTCAGAACAATAGCTAAAACTGACTCATTGTAAAAGTCATCTTCAGCGTATAAAGTTCTGAATCGCATTAGAACAATAGAATTCTAAGTTATAACAATAGAGTTTTGATTTAGAACATTAGTATATAGCTGAGCACAATAGTTTAATATATATTCTTAGAATATTAATGTATATCGCATTAGAACAATAGAATGCTAAATTAGAACAATAGAGTTCTGATTTAGAACATTAGTATAGATAGCTTAGTACAATAGTTTTTATATTTAAAGCATTAATATAGCTCACTAAGAACAATAGACTTATAAATCAGAACAATAGATTTATGATTTAGAACATTAGAATAGATAGCTTAATATTTTTATAGCATTAATATATATATATTCTTTAAACATTAATGTATATAGCATTAGAATAATAGATTTCTTAATCAGAACAATATAGTTCTAATTCAGAACAATAGCTAAAACTGACTCATCGTAAAAGTCATCTTCGGCGTATAAACATCTGAATCGCATTAGAACAATAGAATTCTAAATTATAACAATAGAGTTCTGATTTAGAACATTAGTATAGATAGCTGAGTATAATAGTTTATATGTTAGAGCATTATATAGCTCACTAAAAACAATAGAATTCTAAATCAGAACAATATATTTATAATTTAGAACATTAGAATAGATAGCATAGTACAAAGTTTATATGTTTAGAGCATTATATAGCTCACTTAGAACAATAGTATACAATACAATTGGTCACTCGAACATATTTGTATATTTTTAGAACATCAATATAGTGTATATAGAACATCAATAAAGAATTAGAACACTTTTGATATTGTGTAGAATATGATTTATATGAGGGGTTATATTTGAAAGACTCAATGTTCTAAATAATACACTTATTGTTCTAAATTCTTATTTGACAACGATGGATCTATTTTTCAAGCATTAATGTTCCAAATATTAGTATTAATGTTCTTAGTTTATTTATGTGGCCTAATAATATAACCAATGTTCTAAATATTATTACTACTGTCATATGATGAGTAAACCAAAAAATAATTCACATGTTCTGAATATTATTTTATATTCAATGTTCTTAATATTCATTTATATTCACACATATTCTGAATATTCGTTTATATTCAATGGTCTGAACAATAATCTGAGTATTTAGAACAATGACGTAAATAAAATAGAACAATATAATAAAAATTTAGTACATTAATATAGAATCATACAATAACATATTGTTGAACAATAAGACACAAAATACGAACAACTGCATACACATCTAGAACATTAGATTTGTTAATAAGAATAACTGAAGATAATAATAACTATGGATATTTGAAACAGCATATTTAAACCAACATATCGAACAACTTCATACGTATTTCAAACTGTAGACTAGTATATTAGGCTTGTAACAACATTCAGATGAACGAATTATAATTTTATAACAAATAAATAAATATTTTGAACAATAGTACATCAACAAGTAAATAAATATGTTGTACAATAGTATACCGAATAATTGGTTTATTAAGTAGAACAACTACATATGAATTTAGAACATTAGATCTGTTAATAAGCATATTACATTTATAACATGTATAATATCAAAAGTTTAGAACAAGTAGTTATGATATTTAAACAATAGGATACGAAAAACGAACAATTGCACATAAATATAAAACAATAACCAAATTAAATATAATAAATTTAAATAATATTATCCACCAAAGAAAGGGCTTTATATTTAGAACAAGGGGTTTATATTTAGAACAATTACTTATAACTTGTTTACTGTATTACCTATATTAAGAATATGGCAGTTTTTAGAAAAAAAATACAAAAATATAAATTCCAAAATTCGATTTGACCAGAATAGCGGAAATGAAGGGAAGTTTAAAAAAATAGATTGAAGTTTGTAGTTATTAATAATGCATCTAAGCCGTTAGATTTATTATTTTAAAGGCCGAAGATGAGTTCTTATATATTAAGGGATTCTCACCAGAACCCGCCCCTATATATATATATCCTTCTTATATAAGAACTCATCTAATACCATTAAATTTAGTGTATTTAGATGGTTGTGATTCAATTTACATTAATGACAAAGTTGTAATTATAATAAAGTCAGATTTGGTAGTTAAGGAATTTTTTTTTCCATGATTATTGGGTAGTTTCCTAGATGTCCGTTTATATTCCCTAAAAATCAGTAGTTTTTATATTCTTCATTTTACTCTATATTCAAATAACAATATTTGAATGCTTCTTTTGCTATATTTCATATTCGAAGGATATCTTTACTGTTTTGAGATTAAAAAATAAGGTAATGATTCAATAATTTTTTTCTGTAATTGATTCAATGTTCTAATACATCTAGAATATCGTATAGAGTGTGTTGAATTTGATTATTAGTAAAATGCATGATTATGTGTTTTTGGATTGTTTTAATGCGCAAATTATGAGTGCATGGGTTAAATTTGTTGAATCCGTATATTTTGATTGATCTAATACAGCAAATTACGAGTGTTTGCTTTAAATTTGTTCGTATTATCGCCATCTAAATAGTATGCACATATTATAACCGAAAAAAAGAACAGAAACTTCATCTTCAAAATTCGATTTGACCAAAATTGATACTAGTTGCGAAAATCAAGGTAAATTTAAAAAAACTATAGAGGAAAGTTACATTTAATATGCTTGTTGGTTATTAATAATTAACTAGTAATTATATTTTTGTCATTTGATGATTAATGCATCTAAACCAATAGGTTTAATTATTTAAAGGCTAAAAATGAGTTCTTATATATTAGGAGATTTTTATTGAAACTTGCCTATATATATATATATATATATATATATATATATATATATATGGAACAAATTAAAGAGTGATAGTGATTTTGGCCTAGTAATTTCGATGATGCTTTCCAACTACCAAAATTGCCCTTCCCTCTCCAAAATTCCAGTGTCCCCCTTCTCAGCAAAACTAAAGGCAAGTTTTTTTTTAAGTTTCTTTAATTTGTTTATCTAAATTTTATGTTTATTAATTAGGTTTTTATCTAATTTATGTTTATTAGCTGATTAATTTGGCATTGTGCAATAGTTGGACTTTGATTGATGGGTATAGATTGAGGATATTTACACTACAAATAATTCATTTGGTTTGATGTATATGGTTAATGTGATGGTGTTGAATGCTTGATTTGGATGTTGCTAATGGTTGAATTTAGATGAAATGCATATGTCACTAAATATTACTCCCACTTATTTGGGATGTGTTCTAGTTGAAGACATTGACACTATTTACGACTAATTTTGGAGTAAGTTTTGATTGAGGACATTGACACTATATAGTTTAATTTTGTTGTTGACTTTAGTTTTTCCTTGTTTAATTTATTTGATTTAGATGAAACTATTCCAAAATTCAAATAAGATAAAACGCTGCGACTATTTCGTATGTGTATGGAATGATCAGTGGCGAATCCAGGAATTTCCGACTGGCGAGTCATAAGGGGTAGCAAAAATTGACCCGACACGAAAGCCCGACTTAAAACTGACTCAATAATAGCGGTTAGGGTTGAGATTTTCGACACGAAAACTTAAATGGGTTGACACAAACCTGACCCGAAATTAAACGGGTTAGGTTAAGGTTGAAAATTCCAACCCGAAAATGACTCACATAACTCGAAATTATTTTTGGGTCAAAATTTGGTCGGGTCAACCCAAACCCAACCTTATAATCAAACTATATTAAGTAGATTAAAAAAAATTACTTGGCCTATCACCCACTCAGCCTAAACTCCAAGCCCAAATTAAAACCCTAAATGACAATTAAAGTAATATTGTCAACTTGTTAGTCGTTTCATCTCAACCCTAAAAGTCTTCTTTTTCTTCAGTCACTCTATTGAATAGCCACATCTCAGAGTGGCAAAAATTAACCCAACTCAAAAACTTGACCTAAACTCGACCCGAAAATAGCACAGCGAGTTAGGGTTGAAATTTTCGACACAAAAACTTAAATGGGTTAACATGAACATGACACGAAATTAAATGGGTTAGATTGAGGTTGAGGTTTTCAACTCGAAAACTTAATGGATCAGGTTCAGATAGCTAACCCAAAAGTAGGTGACCCGAACATGAACACGACCCTGACCCGACCTGATCCGTTTGCTACCCCTAGTCATAATCAATAATCAAACATATAATAATTTTTTTTACCAAACAACAAAATAATAATACTAAAACATACATCCAATTTTTATTATTTTTGGATTGACTAGTGAGTCATTTGACTCACCAGTATATATGCTAGGTCCGCCAATGGGTATGATATGTTTTATTACATGTTAGTTGAATGAATTGCTACAAATGATCAAGAAATAAGGATTTAATTTGTTTAAGTATATTATGTTTTGTTTCTTAAACTACAAGTTTTTTTTTTTTTGCAATGATGTAGGCATTATCGATAGTTCATTAGACCCTTTGTTATGTCGTTAAGGTGGAGTTCTTGGTAAAGGGAGTAATATGGTTGAATATGAAGGGAAAATGTGACATCTATATTGCCAAGTAGTTATACTAGTTATTGTCAATTAATTGATATGAAACACACAATTTGTTTTACATAGGTTGTTGGAACTTATTGTTGAAAGTTGAAGTTTATAAAAACTAAGAGTCCCACATTGGTGGGATATAATGAGTATAATCTCTTTGTTTAGAGGCTTGTTCACTTACTTGGGTGTGACCCAAGGGTTATCCACTTTTATGGAAGGAGGAAGGGCTTAGGAATCCAACCAACACACACGCACACGCCAGGTTGGGTTGGGTTGGGTTGGGTCTTAACTGAGTGAGCATGAGCATGGAATACTTATTATCTTTTTGAACAGTTTTTATGAGGTTTAATTAATGTCTGATTTAATGCTTAAAACGATAACCTTCTCTTAACAGTCAGTCGGTCATTTCAAAATACACAGAAACACATTCTTCTTTCCTCTCATTTTCTATTCTCTTCTCTAGTATTTTTTGGGCCGTATAAGTATTTCAGGTGGGTGTTTGTTACCCCAGTGGTTCTGGGCAAATCCACCGGTACCTTATTTGAGAGATTTTTTTATCCTAGGGAGCATCCGGTGTTTGTGACTGCTTGCACATCTCTGTTAGACAGTGTCGTGAATGTTCTAAAGAAAGCGACATAGTTTGCGACTCAGTTTACATTCGGTAACATTGTTCTTGTTCTCCTACAATTTCGTTTATAACATAGGTATTAGGTGTATATTTTATATTTAATCATCTCTAATTCGTCTATACTTGCTATGGTGTTTAATAGGTGAAGTACACCCCAATTTCGAAGACCCGAAGCACCTAAACCGACCCCGGGGGCTACACATATTCAAGGTACACAAAAACCACCAAATATTGAATTTTTTTTTTTAACCTTGTTTTCATGGCTGATTTTCACTATTTTATGTGATGAGTCTTGGCTCGAAATTTTGATGTGCTGTTGCATGTTGGTTGATCGTGTTTTGGGAAGTTTTGGTATATTCTCGGGACTTTGAGCCAGCCGTACGTGGTGTTGTTTTTGTGCATGTGTTTACGTGGATTGTTGTGGACTTTTGGTGGCTGTTTTGGGTCCGGGGCTTGGCTGGGTTGTTGTGGGCCTTGGTGGGCTACTACGGGCTGAACACGTGTGTGTTGGATGGCATGCCAAGCAGCCTATGCATGGCTGCCATTAGAGGTGTTCAAGATGACCAAGTAGCCAAATATCCAGTGGGTAATTACCGGATATTTGTTCCTTAGTACTTTCTTCCTTTTATTTGTTGATGAATTGTTGCTGACTTGCTGGTGTAAGGAATTAAAATTTTCTTGAGGAATCCAAACTTATACTACTATTTTGTATTATACTGCAATCATGCTAAGTTAAGATAGAGATTATACCATTCTGAGATGAAGACAAAGCCCAACCTCATAATAAACTTGTTTCATATCGAAACACATTTGGTAAGTGCTAATACTAATTGCGGAAATATTAAGAGCATGATTAGGTTTATACCTCTAGCCCCTCACTAGTATAGTGGTGAAAGTGGTGAATGTTAGTCTAGTGAAGTTTAATTTTGTTGGTAAGAATAAAACCCCAAGCTGCCATACATGCCTAGCTTGTTCTTTGTGTCCATTGACTTTAACTTTGTATATGTGTATATATACGTGTATAGTATAAGGCATTTGTATTTTACAGTACAATTTTTATATGTATTTGAATGAGTATTGTATACTTATGGTATATGTTTTTATATTTATTTCAAGAGCATGTATAAGATCGAGTATAGCATATGAGTGTAATTAGTTAATTACATGACGTTTAAGTGGAGTAAGCATCTTTAAGTGTTAAATTTTCCTAAACTTAATAAGGTTAATAAGGAAAGCTAATAGTTTTTAGAGTACTTAAAAGGTTAAAGTGAACTTGTATAATTGAAAGGCTAAAGTCGTCTCACCTAATCAAAAGTAATTTCTAAAACCACTAACTAAAATTGATAGGAAATTAGGGTTGAATCCAAAGGAAAACAAGTCTTTCTATTCCTAATCAATTAATATAGTCTAATTATCAAGTAGCCAAATTAATTTTATAGAAAGAATTAAACTAAGGAAAATAAATAAACTAAAGCAGATTAACTAAGGAGAAAATCAAGGAATCGAAGCCTAGGGTATAGGTTCACCAATAAATAATATTGCAGCGTAAAACACAATAATCAACCATCAATGCGTCAATCAATCAAATCATAAACGGCTTTCGCTATGTATTACAATCACAGAATTAACCTACCGGTAGTAAATCACATCTCTAGAATCTTGGCTTAACCATTTATAAATTAATCTTCCTATTGAAACTAAGTCTAAACATCAATTCTCATCTCTCGAATCTCGAATCAATATTGCTTGACTCATACAACTAAATCTCGCCAAATCTAATTGCATAGCATTACATCAATCAATAGGAAATCAATCAAGCATTGACAATCAACAATTATAAGCTACCTCTTCATATTATTTATGGATCCCCAAAATCCTAGAAATAAAACTACTCACACATAATTAAATTTATACTAAGCAAAGCAAATAAACACGACATGATGTGCGATTAATCAAAGCAATTAATTACAGAAGATAAAAGGAGAAGAAATCGTTACCAAACTAAATGGAAATAATGAATTGCATAAAACTCCAAAAGAAACTCCAAAAGTGTAGAGTGATAGGCAAGAATATTAACCAAAAGCTTAAAACCTAAGAAAACTAGAAATTAACCTAATGAGAGAGACGTACCCCCCTTTTCTTAACAAGTTCTCTTATACTTAAACTCCTAAATCCCAAATTAAAACACATAAAAAAAATCGCACAAAACCCTCCTCAAAAGCACGCGCCGGGTTGGGGGGATCTTTGCCCGATCGGGCGCGTCTTTGTTTGAAGTGCTTTCCTTCTCATAATGTGCCTCTCTCGACCGGGCGCGCCTCAGGGCGAGGTCTACCCGTTCGGGCGAGCTTCCGAGCAAATTGACGTCTCCATTGGGCTCCAAACTGGCCAATCCGAGTTTCCTCTTGAATCTTTACTAATCAATCCAATGCCCCGAACTCTTCTTCTTTACCGAGGCCTTAATCACCAATTTGATGACTCTAACCGGTCTTGGGCTACGAACTATTGTCACAATAATGCGATCCTACTCCAATGCTCATAGTGGCTCATAAATATGGGAAAATGCTCCAAATCCGCGATTTCCTATGAAACAATACCAAATCTACGAAAACACTAGAAAACGCATATTAGCAATAAAAGTGGCTCCATAGAGCCAATTCTTACTCCTAAATATAATCAAGGGATGGGGGTAAAATACTATATAAAATAAAAATATCAATAATACTTAAGATTCTTAAAGCCGAATTGAAACCTACTTGAGAACCTTTGACTTATTTGATGTTTTAAGTTGTTTAACCAAATCAAGTGACTAAATAACTAGAATACAGTATAAGTGGTTAAACATAGGAAACTAGAAACCACCTAAGATCTAATTTACTTCCTCTTCCTATAAGTTGAGAGTGAAGAGGGCGTAACGGTACTAAGTCGAGTGCTCTTATTCTCAAAATAAGAGTACAAAGAAGCTATCAAGCAATGGATTTCGCAAAAGAAAAAAGAGCAACCAAAACAGCTGTGCTACCTGTATATATTCTACTAACATAATATTATTGGCACGAGCTTTCCCATGTCGGGTCGGATCATCCCGATTGACCGGGCGATACTTGATCAAGGTTATGAGGATCGAGTTGGTAGAGTCTTGCAAGCAAATTGAATGAGATAATGGTCTCAATTTCCATAAATGAGTAGAGGCTTATGAAAAATCCTTAAAATCTATTAAAAGACTTTTAACATCGTTTGAGAGATCTTAGCCTATGTTTCATGTTTAGTGCTCGATCACCGTCTCTTAAATTACGTTTTATCTTGTGTAATCAGCTCTAGCTGACTTAGATATTTTTTTTGTGAACCTCTATCCTGATGGGGTAGACTCAGTGATGATGCTGATGATTGTCTTGATAACAATGGTTGGACAGTGCACCCGGGTGCACAATGCTCACAGTGCACCCGGTGCAAAACGCAATGAACATTCTGAACAAAAGCAATGAACATTAGAAGTTTTGAAGTTTCCCCCCCATAAACCATAATGATTACGCAAATTAAAGTTCTATACATATCTTATTCCCAATGCAAAAATAATAGAATCCCAACAACATTAATGACGCAAATTACGAAGCATTAACGATGACTTATGCTGAAAAATAATGAATAGAACTGAAATCAATATTCATTGCCTTTGTATAGAATATTCATTCAAGTGATATATAATGTTTATTTTATGAATACATAATGTTCATTGTAAAAATCTTTCTAATAAAACTGAAACCAATGTTCATTGCCTTTGTACTGAATGTTCATTCAAGTAATATATAATGTTCATTTTCGTAATATATAATGTTCATTTTATGAATACATAATGTTCATTATAAAAATCTTTCTAATAGAACTAAAACCAAAGTTCATTGTTTTTGTACTGAATGTTCATTCAAGTGATATATAATGTTCATTTTTGTAATACATAATGATCATTTTATAAATACATAATGTTCATTGTAAAAATCTTTCTTCACAAATGTTCTATGTTCATTTTAACAATAACTAATGTTCATTTTCATAATACGTAATATTTATTTTCATAATATATAATGTTCATTTATATAATATAGAATGTTCATTTTAATAAATAATGTACATCCAATTAACATATATGTGTACGGTATGCGTACTATTCTCAATGCAAAAGTTTAAATTTAAAAAGAGCGTTGTAAAGTTTTGTATGTGTCTTATTCCCAATGCACAAATTACGAAGTATTAATGATGATTTCTTCTGGTAATAATGAATATTATGTAAACCAATGTTTATTACCTTTGTAAAGAATACTCATTTCGTGTATAATCTCTTTCGTTTAATTTTTACTTTCCTACGTTCATTTTGTGTAAGATCTCTTGCCTAGATAACGTGTATGTTGTTGCGCTGCTATGTAATTTATTGAACAAGCCTAGTTACTATTGATAGCTTGTGATATCGATCTGTCGAATTCTTATTTAATATTTTGTTATTTTCTATAAAAATATTAATTGGCTAAGGTTGTAAGACTAGCTGTATTACACTTATATTATTTAAATATTATTTTGGTTTGTAATAATGTAACTTGAACTAGCAGCCTAGGTTATATTATTGGGATAATAGCTGGATAATTTAGTTATGTTTCTGCACTTTAATTAAGAAAACTATTTTAAGTAGCTATAATTATTAGACTATTATAGTCACAAGTATGGAATAATATGAATAGTTATAATTAATTGGTGAGTACTTATTTTATTTTAAATTCAACAAAATAAACTTGAATTATTGATTTAACCTAACAAATCCCATGAATCTTTATGAATAGCACCTTGTTAAATTTATCCAACCACAAACCCGGCCATAAGAATTACCCATATATTTGCCACCAAATTTTATCTAAACTCAAATTTTATTGTAGTTAGTTGTAATGAATTTATGAATAGTTCCTCAAAATGAATTTAAAAATATCAATATATTGTTTCTTCAAATAATATCAATGAAGATATAGTTCATTATTTTCTATGTTCATAATGGCTTCTGTTGATTAGGAAATAAAATGTAGGCTAGTTGCATGAAATAGCACCAACAAAAGTGGGTACATAGAGCAATACCAACTATAGTGTAGGGATGCATAGAGCATCACTAACCTTTAATTTGGGTGCAACGAGACGTGGCCAATTTGGCTGAGATGGGTCGATATCAACCCCAAGATATGCGGGTCGGGTTGGGTTGGAACTATGTTGCCACGATTCGGGCCCGAAACGAGTTGGCTGATCGGGCCAAAAAAACAAGTTCGACTGGTCCACTAGCCAACTCTAGATGCAACCAATGACACATCACCATAATTAATTAGATTCTTACATGTATTGTCACATCCATAAACCTCTATATTTCATTTCACTCCCCTCCTTTGCCTTTGCATGGCTAACAAATATACAAAATCACCAAAATTTGACAGAATTTATGTCTCTGTGTTACTGATCAAGTATAATCTACACTATAATTGGTTGGTGTTGTTTCATGTACCTACTTTAATTGGTATTGTTTCATACACCCAACTTATAGTTGAGGTTTGCAACCCAAAAAAAGACTTATAGTTGAGTTCATTTAGGACAATTTTACTAATACATCAGTGTCAAGCTTAATTGAAAGAAATACAAATGGGCAAAAAGAATAAGCTCACACGCAACTCTCTATTCCTTTTTTTAGAAAGTTTTTTCTTTTTTCTTGTGCTCTTTTTATGTAAATTTGGCAAATTTTACACAATCACAGCTTATCTATTACGTCAGTTTTTGTTGTTTCTGCCAACACATAAGATTAAAAGGATATGACCAATGATTTGGTTTACCTTTATGTCCATTAATGAACCCACACTTGATTCACGTCTTCGTGTACTTACATATCATATACTACTCTATGGGCATATGTTCTATGTCATCATATTCAATTATATTATATTAATCCCGAATATTTTCAGCCGCTAAACCAAGAGATCCGTAATTTTATGGACAGTTGTCAGTGTGATCGATTGATTGATGTTCGTGGAATTGATCATGGGTATGATGAAATTAGTTATAAAGAAACCCTAGCATCTAGCCTTGATTCCAATGACCTCATGCTTTTTTTTTGTGAAATTGTTCCTTAATATTATGAAATAGAGGTCAATAGACTTGTTTTGAAAGGGTTATTTCTTTTCTTTGGTTAATTATTGATGGAATATAAGCAAATAATTAAGAATGTACCTTCCTTTGCGTGTACTAATTATTGTGTTACATATATCCAAACCATATATCAAGTGGTTGTAATACATATATGCATTCTGTTTTAGAATATTACTGTGTATTTGAAGAAAAAGTTACTACCTCCGTCCTTCAAAGATTGCTCTATATGACTATTTTTTGTGAGAGTTTTTTTTGGTAAAAATGGGATAATTTTTAAGGGACAAATTAATATTAGTTTTTCCATATATGTAGGTAGTATGACACAGAAAAGTTTTAGCTTTTCATATTCCTAGTGCAAAATGGTACTCTATGTAATATTATTTGGTGATAAGTTGTACTCACAACTAAAAGCTAGATTTTTTTTATGCAAGGGACCTATATGCTGGATTTGTTGTAACAAGTTTGAGGAAGTAAGAGAGTTCATTTGAGGTAAATATTTATGAGATGAATGGTTTTATGATGGAAAGAACATTATCATGATGTACCAAACATGCAAAAGTACAAGACCAGTGGTTGGTATACAACATTACATGTAGAGTTTGTCACTTCTAAATACAGAGAACTCAACTTATTTCTTGTTCCAAGTTACTAAGCTAATTTTATTTGTATTCATTGAGAAACCTTTTTTAGGTGTCTTTTGTAAGTGGAGCAAGTTATTAAATACGTTTCTTATACAAGCAAATATTAACCTTGTGTTTGTGCTTTCAACTATCAATATAGCATGAACTAAACGGTTAAAATCCGTTCAAGTTAGTTTTTAGACGAGTGAAGTGTTTTTGAATTATTGAATTTAATTAGATTCTAATAGATATTATATTTTCTGATAATATCATCATATATTTAAGATATTATTGTATGTAAATTATTCACTTATCTCATTCAAAACCTTACACAATTAGGACTATCAATATAATAACCCATGGAAATTACTCCAAATCACGAATTTCTCACAACCTAACATGATATCATAACTTAGGCTTTTCTAGGGTTCACATAACAACATTTCTTGGGATTAGTGCACCACCACTCTTTTCTTTCTTCTTCCATAAGACCACTCTCATCAATGGGCAAAAATTTTCCTCATCCCTCTCTCTAACCACTTTCTCTCTCTTCCACATCACTTTTCCCCATGGATAAGAATTTTTTCCAATATTTAACCCACCAACGAGTAAAAAAAAATTCATCATCACTCTCTCTCTACCCACTTATTCTCTCTTTTACTTTCTACCATATCTCATTATATTTTTTATCTCCTACTTAACTATATCAATTATATTGATTATTATATTAACCATATATTAATAAATATTAATGACGTCAATTAACTTAATTAAGATTTTTACATTGATAATTAACATTAATTAATTTAAAATAATTAATTAATCGAATGTGATAATTATAGATTTTAACTTAAATTAATATTAAGTCAATGGTACAACAATTGAAATTCCATATTTAGAAAAATCATAACAATTATGTTATATAAAAATAGTAAAAGGAGGACTACAACAATGGATTCAAATCTGGACTACCATTTTACTAATTGTTTTGGCCATATTTTTGCCAAATGTTTTCCATTAAATCATGCTTAAGAGATTCATGTGTTTGTCTATCACGTATAGCAGTTCTTTTCTCCAAGTAGTTGTTTATGTCAATTGGTCGTCCGGTATTGAATACGAAAGGTTCTTCATCAGTTACTGTTGCACTTGTACTAGCTTCTGTTCTTGGTCTTGCAAGAGGTTGAGGACGATCTTCATATGATTTGCGTAATTCTTCATAATGCATATAATTATGCCGTCTTCATAATCGGCTCCAATGGGTATTGTGGTGTATTCGGAACATTTTTTTTCACCGTCTTCATCTTCATTTTCGTCATATTGATTGTTGTTTCCCTCGTACATGGGTGTAGAGGTTGGATTATTATTTCCAGAAGCTTGAATATAACTTTGGTAATTTTGTGGAGGGATTTTTTGTGGAATATTTTGAGATAAATTAGATGAATTCCCTTCCATTCTTTGCATAAAAAGATTAAAATTAGGATGATTTATGAAATCATTATCAAAATCATAAACATTTTTAGAAAAATTAGGATCCATATTTTTTTTCTTTTTTTTTGAAGAATTTTCACTTACCAAACTTGCAGTAATAATAATACTTATAATAGTAGTAGTAATAATAATAATAATAATAACAATAATAATAATAAGAACAACAACAAAAACAAAAACAACAAGAATAAGAATAATAATGTTGATCTTAAGTAAATATTGCAAAGAAATATGAAATTAATAATAATAATAATAATAATAATAATCGAAGTTAAGCAATTTAGAGGTATGAAGGAGAAAACAAACGTTGTGCAAAACTATATCAATATGGATGTCAATTTATAGATCACAAAAATTCATGATTGTTGGTACAAAATTTTTTTATTGTTATAAAGTATATTTCAAGAAAATAGCCGTTGAAAATATAATCGTTGTGATTAAACAGATTATTCTGATTGGTCAGTTATTGACACTTGGCGGCTTATGATTGGACAGCTTTACACATCAGCAATTTTTTTTACTGGTGGGACCCACCTGATGAGGAAAATAAATTTTCCTCACTTGATGAGGAAAATCAGATTTCCTCATTGCATGAGGAAAACTTTCTCATTGATGGAGCTACCTATTTTTTCTCATGCTTGAGAAAAAATTTGACCATTGGTGGGAATGGGGAATGGTCTGAGCATAATCCACGCACCAGCTCACATGTTCATATTCACCACTAGTAGCATGAGCTCCACCCTTCATATTCCCTACTTTACGCCATCAACGATGAGGACAAAGGAAGATTAGCCATCTTCTTCCTCCATAACCACAAAGTTGGATACTTATCATCCGTCAAACTCTGTGAGCAACACAAGAACGAGATTCCCTTAATCGAGAAACCCATCAATATTCAGATTCGGTTGAACTATTTGAACTCATTGTCTCTCAAAGAAAGTGATTGATCACATATATCACATAAGTATGTGACCTAAAGCTATTTTGAGGTTGAAAATTGAAGGCTATTTTTCAAGATAGCAAGGAAATAAGGGCATCATATGTTGAAAATAAATATAATATTTTACATCTAAGTAATTTTCCCAAAATCGAAAATTTATTTTTTAGAATTAATTAAAAAGTTTGTCAATACAACTTGCTAATGTTGATCAAGAGGTAGACGAAAAGTATTGAGATATGTTAGGAAAATATTTAGGGATATATTTTTGGGTAGCTCGCATAATATTTTATGATATTTTCGATTTACCAAGAGATAGAATTCTTCTATGTTTAGTTGTTTAGGGCTTTCGTAATTCTTTTAATATATTTTTCATCATACATGAATGGGAACTCAAGATTTATGCTTCTTTACATGATATCAGAGCACATCATGGATGGCAATTATGTACCATCACCGTGGTAGGGTCAAATTGGTTTTGTATGTGACTGTAGGTTTGTTTAATACGGATTATGATACAGTTGCTACCATCATTCAACAAACCTCACCACTTTCGAATTTTGATGTTGTATGTTCACGTTTACTTCTCAAAGAAAGTCAATGAGCCAATGATAATTCCTCTTTCCAATAACTTTCTTTTTACAATTTGACCCCACCACCATTTTGCCCCCTTTATAACAGCCACCATGCGGCAATGACAGCAGCTAGCAACAACCGCTAGCAGCAGCAAGAAGATGGATTACAAAAGCAAGGTCGTGGACTTGGCAAGAGTAGCCACCAACTAAGCTCACACAACACTACTCACCAAAATTAGGCCCAATTCAGTAGCAGTTGATGCAATAGTAAGTCTATTCTACACCCGGGAGTATTTAGAGGAAGAAGGTCCCAAGGCTAAAATGAGCAATTTTAAGAGAAAATGAGCAATTTTGGAGAAAATAAACAATGATTCAAATGCACATTTATGGATTCAAATAAACAATTATGAGTGATAGTTTTAAATTTTTTAAAATAAAGTGCAAATAGTTAAGGTGCTCATTTAATAGATAGCAATAATTTCTATATTTATTTGTTAAAAGAGAAAATATTAATGTTCACTGTGAAATGAGAAATTTAACTAGTATATATGTATTATAAATGAGTCAGACACATATATTCAGGTAAATTGTTTCATTGGTGATATGACACTCAATTGATATCCAAATTATTTTCTTCACCACATAAGTTTTAACATTAGATGCTCAAATAATCTTAAGATTATATGGATTATTACTAAATTTAGACGATTTAAATTAAAAAGTATACAAATATCTCGTAAATTCATACTTTTTTCTAAAAATAATTTTAAATGCTCAAATACCTAATTAATTTATAATTTTTTTATTTTCTCTAAAATTACTTATGTGTCTCAAAATTATTCGTTTTCTCTAAAGTTACTCATTTGAAAAAAAATTATTTATTATCTCTCAAAATTGCTTATTTTTACCAGAGAGCGTCTTTCTCTATGTACTCCCGGGACTATAATAAAATTTCTATTTATGCGCCTGGGCCTAGCGGCAACGAAGAATACCCTTTTCCATACCCTATGCAGCAGGAATCCACTTCAGCCCAACCGTGACAAGCTTAGTCGACTCTATAATCTTATGGATCTCTTACAACTCTTGCTGAGCTTGGAAATGTGTTTTCTATCATGATGTTAGCAGTCTTAGCACATCTGGAGTAACTTCTCACTTGACAAATAATTCTATAATCTCATGCCCCTTTTAAACCTGACCACTCATAATCGTAATTTAGTAACGGTCATCACGTTCCAATCACCGTTACGGTCATGCTCCCCTCCCAAATAAACAACTAGTCCTTCGTGATTGTCTCCTAACCACCCCCCCCCCCCCCCCCAACATTATCCAAAACCATGTTTATGTTCGTTAATATACAAAATTATGATTTGACTTAGAAATCGATCCTATGGTGTTAGTGTAAAGGATATTCTCACTGGGGAAAGATAACCCATGCGGTGCAACCGTGCAATAGCTTAAGAGACTTACATCCAGTCACCACAAACACCACACCATCTATATACCTGCTATATCAGTCATTGATGTCTCCCCTACCACTTCGCACGACTGTTTAGATCACCATAGAGTGTCTTCTTTAATATCTTAGAAAATAATAAATTGATTGATAATGAACTTTTGTACTCGTATTTTTAATTTGTCGGTCAAATAAGGTCTTGGTAAATTGACCGATTTGCTTAACTTCATTAGAAGTGTTATTAAAGAGTTAGGTATGGGTCGGGCCGACACGTGGGTCGAATAGGCACATCACGCTTTTGTTAGGTCACAGACAACAACAACAACAAAATTTTAGTTTAGAGAATTTGTTAAAATTTTACTATACTACTCCTGATATTCATTACAATATTGATGCATACATTGATAGCTGTAAAACTATTTTGGTAAGCTTATATGATCATTATGCGTCAATTTATGTCCCTGGACAAATATATCATATTCTAGTGAAACTTCCAGTACAAGAATCATGCTAACACTTAATAGAGAATTCATAAAAAAAATCTAAAACAAATGCATCGTCATCATCTTCTTCTTTAGTGATTACTATTAATGATTATCTGTCATATGAAATCGACAAAAATTTCTGTTTTGGCGAGAATTACTAAGGATATCTTTACGATTATAGTCTCATCCATTGCTTTTGAGTCTTCTTTTAGTGCCTGCATAAGAGTGTTGGACGAGAAGATATCTAGCTTATCTCCCGAAAGCATTCAATGACATGTTTTCAAAAAGGATTGGGATCAAGCTGAAAGAAGAACCCAAGGATTAAGGGAAGACGAGTGAGAATGATGAAGATGATCCTTTGATGTTGATGAAAACGAGTGAAGAATCTGAAGGAGGTGAAGGCGGTTCAGGGAAGGTAGGTGGCTAGGCATCACTTCAAGTATGTAGAAGAAGTACATTGGTTTTGATTCCTTTGGGATGTGTAGGCAACTTATTCATGAAAATGAAAATTTAATTGAAAAATTAATTTTAATTTCCAACATAAGTTCAAGCTCCTTTTTTCGCCCTCCCACAAAATTTTTTAAAAAAAGTACAAGGCTCTTATTAATGAATATCGATAATCTATATGAAAAATGAATTTAGAAATATTGATAATATATGTGAATAATGAATATATGAATATCGATAATATATATGGAAAAAAAATATGAATATCAATAATATATATAAATAATAAATAATATTTTTTTGGACTTTAAAATTAACTTGCCAACTTCCTATATTAATGTTATTATTTCTAGTAGTAGTTTCACTAGATTATCAATTTTAATAGACTATAATGAATGTGATAATTGTGTAGAATACATGTTATTAACACAATACAATCGAAAAAGTTTTTGCAAGTTTGGCTATGCGATTGCAATGAAAATTTATAACTGCAAATTTAGGCTTGCAAAAAGTTATCTGGTTGTTTAATCATTTTTGTAACATGCATAATTGAGTCGTTTATGATTACAACTCGACCCATGTCCACCTCTACTACGACTTAATGGCATATTTGATGGTTAGTGAGTTTTTAATGAAGTAAGAATCAAAATATGAATGACTATAATGGAATAGTAAAATGACTTTATGATTCCATATTTGAACAAATTTTTTAGAATTTTTTCTATGTTTTTCTAAAAAGTGCTTGCTATAGTGGGTCAATTTGGGTTGGGTTATTTCTTACCCTTTGTTGTTGTTGTATTGTTCAGGTTTGAGTACAAATGTGTTTAGGATCTTGAGTTCTTGTTCAAGACTCGCTTTTTTGGGATGCTTTTGGCTCGGACTTTATAGAGAGTCAAATTTTGACAGGTGTAGGGTTCATTATTTGTGTTTGTAGCGTGAGCTCTTTGCACTGGCAATTTGCGCAATTAATTTTATTTATGATATAATTAATAAAAAAAACAAAGGGCTTTATTGAATATTTGCTGATGTGATTTATCCTAAGATAGTAAGACTCACTTCCATACAGCCCACTTCTCGAACCTCCTACAATCCTCCGATTACTCCCTATGTACATCGTTTTCGTGGAGGGGAAGAAGAAAAAAAAAAGGCTAAAGGGGTAGAGTTTGGCTCTTGATAACATGTCAAGTTTAAGGTAAAATATATTTGTGTATGCTGATTAATGTACAAACAAGGGTATATATACACCAAGAGTCCCATGGGCTTAAAAAAATAATAATACAAATATGCATAATATTAACCTAACCCTAGCCTTATTAATAAATTTGATGGAAGGAATATTTTTCATTTGAACCGTGATTTGTCCATGTTTACATTATTTCTTTAAATCATTGTAGATTTATTCTTAGTTGTCTTTCACAAACTACTCCGCACTTGACGAATTCACATTGCGACATCCTCATAAATTTTTTTAATGACGTGGGCATATGTAGAAGTCTAACGTTACATTTATTGTCTTATTTAATTTTTTTGGCAAGGTTTATTGTCTTATTATTGGTAGATAGATCATCAGTTACGTGAACCATAAACATGGTACAACCGTACAAGCTACAAGGTATATTGGTACTTTGATAATGGACTAATTGCCACCTTTTTTAGACATTTGACGTAATGCCACTAGCCCATTGTTTGGTGTTGCCTCTTAGACAAGACGCGCATTCGGGTTCTATCGTTGATGTCCTTCTGGCCCGACCCATCTCAATTGTTATAACTAGTTCCTACTTCGTTCAATGTTGAGACAGTTAGTGCTCGTTTGGTTCACATAGAAATTGAGACGCTCTTGCTGTCTATAATGTGGTTTGAAATGCTCACCAAATGGTGATATTTGAGCAAAGACCTGTTATGGTTAAGGCAATTGAAATCTCATTCCTAGATTATTACGAGCAATTCCTAATTTATACCTAATATAAACATATTAGGGGTATATTTGTAATTTTATTTCTATATATAAGATTACAATGTCTATATTTGATATGAACTTTTTTTGTACTTTTGTATCTTCTGTAATTCTATGTCAGATAAAACAATACATATTGCTAATATAACAATATTTATATCTGAGATATCAATACCCTGATATAATTTATATCATGTATGAATTGGGAAAGCCTCGATTAGTAGTTGTGTACAAGTGTGATAATATTTTGGTTGAGGTAGATAATCACATTAATCTCACAACTCTCCTGAGTTACATTCCCCTTAAGAATGATTTTTGATCAAATGAAAGCTATCATCAATCTAGGACCGAAGGAGGGGTATTACATTTTAGATGTTTATCAAAAGACTAAATTTTTATGAGAATTGTCAGGCTCTAAACATATCGAGTAGGACACCACTCAACTACCGACGATTCCACCGAGTTAGGCCAGCTGATGAAATCCTACACTGGAAAATAGTGAGGAATCCTGTCACGAAGTTTAGGTCATGGATAGAGAGAAAATGGCTAGTGGAATGAATAAAGAGATGAGCTGAGAGTTGCTTTGGCTAAGAAAGTTTCAAGCTGTCTTCTTAGAGTTGATTAGATATTCATATTCTATATGCTTATTTCTACGTGTCATTTGATTCAAAAAATGCAGATTCTTCAAGCAATCCAAGCAGCAGAAAATTGGAAAAACTACCAGTTTCGGAAATGTGTACAGATGTGTATGATCAAACATCAAAGGATTTGGTTGAGCAATATATACTGCATAGGGAAACCGCTAAGAGCCACCCTAATGATTATCCTTCTTATTTTGCACAGTAAAATTTGTAGTATACCATATTCTTGTTACGGTGTACTTGTCTTAGCTTTGAAAAGCTTTCGATGAGACTTAATTGGTTACTCTTTTTAGTGTATATTAAATAATTACACCTAATAGTTTATCATGATTCTTAATGAACTACGGGAAACTTCAAATATCATTGATATATGTTTGTAAACATATTTCACAGTATATAATAGTGCAATTTTTATGTTTTTTTAGTACAACTTTATTTGTAATAGTGTAATTTCACATCTAAATAATACAATTTATAAAAAAAAATAAAAATAAAACAACAAAAATCGTAAAACTAAGTTTAACTTTAATTTTTAATAGTGAAATTTTATATTTTATAAGTATAATTTCATTTGTAAATAATATAAATTTTCTAATAGTGCAACTTTATAATTTATAGTTAGAACTTTACACTCCGAAATATGCATTGTTGCGTATCTCAAATAAATTAATAATCTTGCAATATCGCTATAATTTTAACAATAAAGGTTATGTATGATATACATAAAATTAGATAGATAATGTTAAGTGGGCAAATAACGGCACATATTTGATACCGGAAACACATAGAAAAGACGAAAATGCAATCCAACTCGTCTACATGAAATGTACAATAACATTTATTATAAATTACTTGAGTGTATATATGTGGACAATGCTTAGATGGTGCACTTTCTACGGACTACCACATTTGTTGCATGGTGTAAGAATTCTGGACTCTACTAAAATAGTTGCTAGTCAGTAGTTTTTGACAAAGGATTGGTAGATGGTAGCTTATATCTTTTGAAGTAATTTTCAGAGGTTAATAATATTAGATTTTGGAGTAACATTTTCAAAAACTACCAAATTTTGCTTTCAAGTACCATATTTTATTATTAATTTTACCATTTCACCAAACTAGTTTGCACTGCATAATACCTATATCAAAGTAATGCCACTAATAACTCTTTCATCTTACATCACCTGCACAATTAATATAGCTTCCAAGGATTAAATGGACTATATTTATCGATCACGCTTTAAAATTCAATTTTTTTGTCACAAAATAAGGTTGATATTTGATAGATAATTAGATATTAAGTTAAAGAACTTTAATTTTTTGAAATTTGATACTAAGATATTGGTGGTATCATATATGAGTAGGGTATCCAAATCAAAAAAAATATGTAATTTAGAGTTGATCCTATCCGTAATCTCATGATAATACCAGTAATCGGGCTAGATATTGGATTTTTTATTTTTGGCTAATCCCGAGTTTTAACTTATGATACGAAATACATAGTAACAAATAATAAAAATTCGATTTCATTTCTATACCCAAGCACAAAAAAAAAAACATTATCCTAGGTATCTCTTTTCTGTAATTGACAACCTGATGTAATTTGGGAACTTAAGTCGCTGTGAGAAATTTTTAATTTATATATGATATAAATATATCAGAAGACATTTTTCGTAATTTTATTTCGATACCTGATATTATAATATATATATATACCTGATATGCGTTTTTTTGTATTTTTATATCTTTTGTATTTCTTTATCTAATATAACAATAGCATGTTATATCTGATATCTCAATATACTGATATGATTTATATCAGATATGAAATAAAAAATCATCAAACAAGTCCCTCTCATAAAAGATTACGTACACAAATTTTTCTATACAAAATAAATTAATAAATTGTTACTCCTAAATCTGGAAACTTAACAACTGGTAAATTCTGGAATCACATACATACCACAGATAACGAATAGTAGAAAACGTACCTTAGCAGCACACATTACATATAACATAATAAATTAATCGTAATATAAATGTGACGAATACATCGTTTTGTCATTACATAGTCTTTTGAAAACAACAAATAAACATTTTCTCCATTATAATTAAAATAGTGAAATACAGAAGCAGAAGTACGTAGCAGTGAACCTTTGAGCTCACAACCAAGTGATGAAAGTCAAAGAGGTTGCGGCCGCACGTGCTAATATCATGTTGTTCGTACTGGTTATTGTAGTCTTGTTGAACTTTGCTCCCTGTGAGGGGAGACATATAGGAGGTTCAAAGGGCATTATCAAAACCATTACGGTATATATTACATCTATATATTTTTTCTTCTACTCCTATATATTATAGTGCATGTGTTATGTTTACGTTAGATTCATGTGTTATGTCCAAACTTTTCTCGGGATACATTGATAAAATTATCATAAAGATAGAACCAATGAAAGTCACCTATATATTATATCATGAAGTATTGAAATACAGATCTAAAATTATATGGACAGTTTTTTTCTTTTTCTTTTTTGAATGTTGTTTTATATTTCCGAAATGAGAATGACTCGTCTTTAAAAAACGGAGAGAGTATTATTTAGTTGTACGGGATACTTCTTAAACAATTAAGGATGGGGTAACTGTTAATTTAAAGGATATTAATTAGTATATAATTTTGTTTTGGAACTGATTAGTGTCATTGCTATTGCCCTACTTGCAGATTGGTGACGGCGAGGTTATAGATTGTATTGATATACTCAAGCAACCTGCTTTCTCTCATCCGCGCTTAGTGAATCACACAATACAGGTTTGCTTAATTGCTTCAACTTTGTCCGATACGTCCCTATTTTTAAACGTTAATATTCAACCAAAAAATCTGATTTGATCCCTAAATTTATATTTATTAACAGAAATCAATAAGTTTACATAAATAATCTGAACAGGTTTCGACGTTTAATTAATAAAAATTCAGTTGCATCAAGTAAACATGGGACTTATAGTCATAATAATCAGTTAAAATACAGAATAGAAAACAACTAGCAACCATAAAAATTCCAACGAAATGCTCCTTTCTAAAAAATGCTCCTTCCTTTAAATGGAGATATTATTTACATAATCCATATATTTTAACAAGTTGACACATGAATAAATTGACACATATATTGTACGAACCAAATTAATAAATTAATAATAAATTAAACTAATTTTAATTAACATGTTAGTATTTATACTGTTACTAATATTTGTATGAAAACAGTTCACTATTATACAAAGTAGTCGAATAGAGAAACTTCTAATTTATACCTAATATAAATATATATAGGAATATTTTTGTAATTTCATTTTTATATCTGAAACTATAATGTTTATAGATAATATACGTTTTTATGAAATTTTATAAATTTTATATTTTTATATATAATGTAATAATTATATTTAATATAACAATACCTATGACATAGGTATATCTAGTAATGCAGTCGAATATAATCATCCTATGAAGATGGAGGCATTAGGACAATTTAACTATTACTGGTAGAAAATTACGCGTTGATCGTGACTTGTTGCCGTATTGGCAGATGGAACCAAGTAAGAAGGGTACAAGTGGGATGAGATCACACCGTCGCAAGCATAAGCTTACACAGCCTTGGAGTTGCCCGCAAGGTTCTATCCCCATTAGCAGGAAACAGACACCTTCTCAAACTGGGAGAAAACAGACACCTTCTCAAATTGAAATGACGAATTACCATCAGGTTAATTATTCTCTCTCTAAATTTTCATCATACTTAGTTTACTGGGTAAATGATAGGCTGCATATAATCATTTGTAAATTTTCTAAAATCAGTATTAATTTACAATTACAAGATAAAATCACACGTCAATCAATCGTAGTAATAAATGTTTAATATTGTCTTTTATGAGTTCTTTTACCACTTGCAATGTATTAGTTTTCATTTTATGGTGTTCCTAGGTTTACTCTTTATTTATTTTAAGTATTTAAATCAACTATATATTAGATTTTTTTTCTCGAATTAATCTTAATAGAATCTATAAGAATTTATTTTAGTAAACAATGGACTTGGTAGCCCTTTATTTTAATATTATTTCTTAACCGAACATGTTTTATGTTATGTTTCTCGAAATAAGTGAAAAGAAGGCGAATAGAATAATACCTAATATATTACTCTTATATATGAGACATTGTTAGCCCTTATATTGGTTCATTTTTGGCATATGTTAATTAGTGTGCAATGTTAATTATTGTATTGTTAGAAAAATCTGGAAGCAATATAATTGTTAATTATGCGAATAATCCTCAGCATGCTGTAATCATTTTGACGGAAACCAGTCAAACAGTAGGAGCGATCCATGGAGCTCATGCAACTTTGAATCTATGGAAACCAACAGTCAGCAACCCTCTAGATTTTAGCCTGTCACAAATATGGCTTATTGCTGGTGATGGGGATGCTATGAACACCATGGAGGCTGGTTGGCAGGTAAATATAATTACACTCCATAGCATGCAATTAATCGAGATAAGGTCGTGTTGTCTTGCATGTAACGTATGTATGTGCAGAATACATACATAACATAACATGTTAAATTAAGACATTAGCCACTCCATAATTAAATCACCCGGCCCCCAATAACGTAATATTCAGTCACCATACAAAAATTGACTATTATGTAATTTTGGTAAATATTTAATTATGTAAATGGGGGATTCAAATATGATGATTTTTTAATTCATATTTGATATAAATTATATTAGAATATTGAGATTTCATATATAGATATTGTTATATTATATATAAGTATTGTTATATCATATAAAACAATACAAAAAAAATATTTTCACGTTTAGACATTATAATATCAGGTATAGAAATTAAATTATAAAAGTACCCTCTAATATATATAAATTAGAAAATTCTCCTTAAACCTTTTTGTATACAAGTTTTTCCTATCCACGTTTTTTTACTATCTAATATAATGATTTTAGGTATATCCTGAAGTAAGTGGAAACGAGCCAAGGCTTTTCATATATTGGACCGTAAGTTTTTGGTTTGTACTTGTACCATTTCAAAATTTATCCATTAAATAGAATCAATTACGGAGTATTTGTTTGTTCAAATGGGTAATTAATTTTGGTGCTAATTAATTTTTCTTTTTGTGTAATTATATTGTATTAGAGTGATGACTACCGCAGTAAAGGTTGCTATAACCTAGATTGTCCAGGTTTTGTGCAAGTAAGCAAGGATGTCCTCATAGGTACCCATTTGGAGAACTTTTCTGTATACGGTGGCCTACAAACTGAGTTTAGTTTAAGCATAGAAAAGGTAATACTCCATACTCTGTATATATTAGCCCATTATGTTACCTCATTTATGCAGAATAGTGATAATCTAGCACATTTCTTCATACAAATTAAAGTTGTGGCCTCTTAGTATTGTAGTATTGAGAGAACACATTGTTCGATGAAATTTTCATAATTCATACTTGATATAAATTATATCATGATATTGAGATATAATATATAGGTATTGTTATATCATATATGACTATTATTATATCAGATATATGTATTGTTATATTAAATATAGAAATAAAAAAGTTATAAAGATAATGATAACGTATATTATTTATAAACATTATGATCTCAGATATAGAAATAAAATTACAAAATATCTCGATATATTTATATCGTATATAAATTAGAAATTTCTCTGGACTATATTTGCAAATTATGGTCGTGGCCTGTGGAAGCTTTCTTATGGCTCTTCAAACAACACAAATTTTTTGTTCACGATCACACGTAACTTAGATTTTACTCGTTTGTCTTGCTCACAAAAAAAAAAAAAAGAAAGATTTTATTCGTGCGTGATATAGATTTTGTAGACTATTTCGTTAATATTTGGTATTTTCGCACTTTATATATATAATTTAACTTTTAAAGAGTAAGTTTGATTAATGACTTTTTAACTTAACCGACTTAATAGGCTCCTCCCAATTGCTTTTATTTTTTCCATTGATTAATGTAGGGGTTATAAACTAGACGCAAAACTTTTTGGTATATAACCTAACGGTCCATTTGGAAAATTGTTACGTACTAATAAATTTTGGTTACAGTAATGTACTCACTTTTTTTTTATAGAGTACGTAAAATCTCACGCTGTTGTCTTCTAAATCATGTGACTCCATGCACAATCTCGTGTTCTTTTCATAAATTTCCATTATTACTCAATAACATATCAACTGTACTAATGGTAATGGAAATTATGAAGAACTAATTGTATGGATGGATAATATAACAGAGAGCATTGACACGAGTTAGTTCTTCAAATACAAAATATAAATGATGCTTTCCTAATTCACAGCAGGTATAAATCACTATACATATATATATCAAGAGTCATTTTCGTAATTTTATTTATATATCTAATTATTTCTAAACCTGATCGAGATCGTTATTTATGTATCTGATAGAGTCATTTTCGTAATTTTATTTCTTTACCTATAATAATACCACCTATATATGATATAATAACCCCTATATTTGAAATAATACCATATATATCTAATATCTCAACAAAATAGTTTTCTTTTGATTTTCTTACTTAAGATTATACAACCTATATCTAACATAATAACACTTATACATGAGATAATATTACTTATACCTGAGATTTCAGTAAAATATTTTTTCTTTTGCCTTTTTTTTTACCGTGATATAAGTTGTCAAATTTATACCCGGTATACATTAGAAATTTCTCGATATAAAATTATCACTAGTCGTCACTGCCTACCAAATTTGCCATTATGGTGTGTAACTACAAAAATACATGAACTTTATCGATCAGATTGTTATGTTCGAAAGGTTTTAATGCATGCGTTGATTTATGTGTATAGGACGAACAATCTGGAAATTGGTGGCTATATCTTGACGGAAGAGGCATAGGATATTGGCCATCGTCTATTTTTACAACCCTAGCTAACGCTGCTGATGCTGTGGAATGGGGTGGAGAGGTGTTTAATGCAGCAGACATCGGTCACAATAGCATTCCTTCACAAATGGGAAGTGGACATTTCTCTGATGAAGGTTATACAAAATCGAGTTACATTCGAGACATCAAGTACACTGATGCTTCTGGCTCTGAAATTTATCCATCTCAAGAGAATTTCACACCCTTTGTCACTAACTCATCTTGCTATAATTTAAGGATGGAAAAGATAATAGAGGATAGTGAGCCTGAACTTTTTCTCTTTTTTGGAGGCCCTGGATGTGCATGAACAATTAAGAAATTTATTCAAAGGTGAAGCTGTACATGATGCCTAGCTTGAAGAAATTTCATCTACCATCCATAGAGGAAAAATAATAATACTTCACAAAGAAGTCTCTTTATCTTTTACTTCTAATACTTTAAGCCTTTGGATTCCGTTGGCACTCTTCATGTCATTAACTTTCGCTCCTAAGTTGATCAAAATAAAAATCTATTTTTGAAGACATTTTGTTGACAGGCATTGTTTTCTAACAGAAAAATAAAAAAAAAATTAACATTTTATGTGTAACAGGGTCCACTATTTTCGCTATTTGAAGTAAGTCTACTTTAGGAGTGCTTAATCAACGAGCTTGTTAAGCAAAACTAGTTTTAGCTAAGTTTACTCTAGGGGTGCTCGATATAAAGGAAGACTAAGTCTACTCATTCATTATATAATATGAAAATTTTAACTTCGCTAAGACAAAGCCTGATATTGCTTAGTATGCATGTGTTTTTTAACTCAACAAATAAGTTGCAGCAAAATATATTAAAGGTCAGCAAAAGTATGGTCAACAAATGTAGGTTTTGATCAGTTAAAATTGAATTCTGTAAAAGTCAGTTAACTTAAGCAAAAGCAAGTTTAACAAACACAATAATTGCAACGCCTGTCAGAATGAAAGATTGGCTGATACATTATCCTCGGCAAAAAGAAGCATGACTATATTCTTCCCAGAGTTATGGCTTCAATAGTAAAAAAAAAAAAAAAAAAAACCCAAAAATGCAACTGTTGTGTAAGTTACAGAAATCTTGTTATTCTAGGTGAATACATACAAGAGGGAGGTAAATTGGAAGCGTAGAATAGTTAAAACTTTTTGCAGAATTATAAAAGAAACTTGGGAAGTAGAAAGGAACTTGAAAAGGGATACAAGAGATTTTTAGCGTGGAAAGCCTTTATACTCAACTCTAGGGATTTCTCTACTCTTTTCACTAATAGGACAATCCATGATTATATACTATTAGCTCTCTCAACTTGAGTTCCACTCATAAGTTCCTTTTTCTATCTCTCTTGCTCTCTTCTCTTACTCAACTCCTTTCTCTCTCAAGACTCACCTCTAAGTCTTTTACAAGATCGCTCAATCTTGTCACCCTAATACAACTGAGTACTACTCTCAAAGATTACAATAAAAACCAATTTCATGACTATGGAACTAGGCTGAAAGGAACTTATGATTTTAAGCATTTGATTAAATGACAAATAATTTTCTCTCAAGAAAACGTTGAAGTTGAAGTGTGTGTCAGTAGTGTTATGTTATGTGAGTGATCAAAGTCCTTATACAGAGTTATACATATGTTCCGTTACTTCCATACTTTCCTTAATATTAGGAAGTACATGTTCGCTAATTTTAGTCGTGGCTTATCTTAAAGTGGGAAGTGGGGTTGAACATGTCTGCCTATTTTTAGCTAAGATCATGACAATTTAAATAATGTAGTTTTGACAAAGTCAATTGATCAAAGCCATGACAACAAAACGTGCATGCAGATTTAGTTTGAGGTGGTTCAAAATAATATCTCACTAAAGGTGAAGAGAATTAAGGATTCAAAGCTTATCCCACGTTTCCAATCTTTAAGAAAATTCAATTATAAATAATCTTAACAAAAGTAGTTATAGTGAATTTAAGAAGATTGATTTTATAAAATTAATTTGCTAAAATTCTCCAATATGTTCAAAACTCAAAAGAACTTTAAATCAACTTCTTAGGCTTAATATATCGCTTGTTCTAATTAGCAAAGTTCCTATTCACTTACGCAAATCCTAAATACTACTACTTTAAATTACTTTTGTCAAATATTTAAAGTTTAGTATAGTGAACTTAAAATTACTTTTGTTCCAATTTGCAAATCTTAACATCACCAAAATCAAACAACAAATATTATATATTCCCACAAGTTTAGTATTAGCATTATACTAGGTAAGTCCCATGTGATGCACAGTTTGATAATAAATTACTTTTGTTAAATATTTTAATTATAAGAATATTTTCATTATTTATTGGTGAAAACTTATAGGTTTTTTAGAATTACCATAGAAAATTTAATTAGGATAATATTTTTTATCATATTAGATGAAAATATTATTATAAAAAAAAAGTAGAGATGAAACATGAAATAAAATAAAGAAATAAAGGTAGTTTTATAGTCACACAATTTTCTATGTATAAAATTTTTCAATCTAATATTAATGTAAAGTAGAAAAAAAAGTAGATGACATCATCTTAAAAAAAGACAGGAAATTTTTTAATAATAGCACGACACGTGTTAAATATGACATCAGTAGGGGTTTTGCTTTAGTACGTAACAGCTATGGATATGGTTATAGCTAATATATGTTTTTTTTGGCATTTTTATACCTTCTATTTTTTTTATATCTGATATAGTAATAGTTATATTTGATATAACAATAGCTATATCTAATATCTCAATATTTTAATTTAATTTATATCAAGTTTGAACTAGGAAAAGCTCTTTTACAAACTATTATCTCTGAAATGATTCCTGCAGATAGCAATCAGTCATTCACACATTACACCTTTAGTGACTCAAACTTTTAACTTAAAGGCAAATATGTACAAGCATTTGCAGTTTATATCTACTACAATTCTTAATGTACATCGAATGTGGTAAACTCAAAGCAATAGTATCAGTGATTTTCGAATGATATGTACCTTGATGCTAGCTGAATTTTATTAATAATGAGTAGCCTTGAGCTTTTTGACAAAGAATTTTGCATTTCCATCATGCCATGTTACCACTTATAGCTCAGCATGATCTCAAAAGTTTAGAGAGGAAACTGATAAGAAACTTTCAAAGTACGCATAAAGTAGTCACTCCTGCCACTTCTTCTGCGTATGCAGAAACAACATTGGTTAATAATCAATAATAATCGCAGCAGGGAACATAGAGAAAAAGTAAGAACTATCCAAGTTTCATTTCTAAGACTCATAAATCAGTAATGACTCTACATCTTTATATGTGTCTAAGTGCATACATAGAATGCAAATATGATAAGCAGTTGCAGTGTTAAAAGGTAAATCGAAACCAGGAAGCTCGTTTGCATACAAGAGTATGGTAGCTACTGCAACGAGATTTCAGGGTGGTCTGGAAATGAGATTAGGGGATGGAAAAAAAAATATAAGACTCAAAGAAGACCTTTGGATGCCCTCGGGACGAGCTCACATCAAGGAGAGTTTTCAAAAATATGGGCAGGTGAGCTGATGAAATCGGGTGGAAGTTGGGACTTAACAAAAATATGGAACCTCTTTGAACCAAAATCAGCAAGGCTAATCCTCTCCACACATCTCTCAAATAAGGGCCTTAAAGGTACAATAATCTGGCATCATTCCAAATCAGGAGTCTTCTCAATAAACGAGAAGAGCAAAGGCTTGAACACAGAGGAGAAAAATGAATCATCTCTCCTCCAATCTCCTTTGATAATTCACTCTTAGGTAATAGGGAAGCTTCAAGGCCGAATTTTGAATTTCGTTGAAGTTGATGGAGCATGGAAGAGGATTAAGAAGAATAATCAAGGATGGTTGCTTGAAGCATGGATAGGTTGGTATATCCATAGAAGTGGTGGTAGGTGTGAAGGAGGTCACCGAAGAGTCTAGGCGCATTCGCCGCTACATTCAAAACTCCTAGCTTTTTGGAAGGGCATGAAAGAAACGAAAAAAATTAGGCGAGGTCTGTTTTCTCTATACAGATAGTACTTCAGCAATGGAAATCCTCTTAGATCAGTCCAAGTCCCCAAAAGAGCTTAGAAACCTAGAGGGAGATATCAGATCGAATGCATGTAAATTTTTTTTTCTTGTGTTTTAAAGTTTCTAGAATGCTTGTGAGTTCCACCCATAAACTAGCTACAACGGCTAGAATGAGCCTTTTAGGTTTTTTTAAGTTAATTTTCTTCTTTGCCAAAAAAGAAAAAATTCCCATGCTTGTCTCTCTTTCCAAGCTTTGAAAATAAGATTGCACCATCTGACATAACCTGAAATGGTTTTAGCCTTCCCCCTTACTTCATGACAATATTTGGATCTCAAGAGATAGAGGTCCATCTCTCCAAGTCACTTTTCAAAGTACGTAATCTCTTTATGATAATGCATTAACTTTGTCTCCATATTGCTCCATCTAGAGGACCACTCCTAGATTAGAATCATGATTCTCCTGGGGTTTGGAATCTTCCCTCAAAATATGACTTTATCTCTATGGAGCCAAATACAGCACATGTTAAGGAAAAATTCTCTCATCTTGTAGTCTCCCACTCCCTGTCTTTGGTGAAGTACATAACCATACTGCCTATCCTTGTAGCTAGATCTTCTTCTACTTAGGCCAATTGATGAGTTATGTCACTCATCTGTATCTTTCTAGCTAAGTTTTGTACTCTTTTGGCTCAAGTTCGTCCTGTTTTGTTCCATTTTGCATCACTTTGTGCATGGTCTAGGCTTAGAAGCATTCTTCGTATTTTTGTCCTGTTTTTCTTGATTTCCGGTATCTTTTCTACTTTTATGCGTGTTTTCGTGGCTTGATGAAAGTATCTTGTAAGCATGAACACAAGAACCGAGGAATAGAGATGCATAGTAGAAAAGTCGAGAAGAGAAGCCAAGAGATCGCTCAAGAATTGAACCAAGAGGTCTCTAAAGAGAAAAAGGCCTGAGCGGCAGAAGAATCCCAAGCGGCCGCTTAGTTTAATGGAATTGAGAGACAGAACTTGACGAGTGGGCAGTAAGAGGATTCCAAGAGGGCGCTTTGAGGCTTGAGCGGTCGCTCATGGTTGAACTAAGCGATCATTCAGTTCACTAAAAATCTGGAATCTCCCTTATGAGCGGGCGCTTGCCCTTAAACTAAGTGCCCGCTCAGTTCTGTTTTGGCGACTTCCGTATTCTGTTCAAACTCTTCTATTGGAAAAAAAAAGAGGCAGAGAAGAGGCACGATGGATTCATTCATTAGGAAGCATTATTTTTTTAGACTAGTTTAAGAGTATAGATGTAGCATTAGGGTTTAAGTTTTCTCCTTCAAAAACTTTTAGATTTAGCTTGGTGATTTAATTTCTCTATTGGATGTAAGCAACATACGAATTCACATAACGTTTTTCAGACATCAATTCTGCATCATATATATTAGTATTTTTATTACTTTTTCTTGCTTTATATTTCATAATTTGCATTTATTTTCTGTTTTGTTTGGCTTTATGCTATTGATCTTAGGTTTATTCCATAGTTTTGTTAATCTCTATTCGTAAATTTGGTAGTATGTCTTGTTTATTTAATTGCGATGTTTGTTAGCACTAGACATGAGTAGTTAGATTAGGTAGGAGATAGGGTAAAAACCTGATCCCGAGCATGGATGTGTTTAAGGCTTGGAGTTGGTTTCTTGATGAATAACATGTGATTTGGTGTCGGGTTTTGGTTGGAGCCTAGATTTGCCATATAGGGTTCTTCCATTCGCGTTCCTTGGTCAAAGACATTGAGAAATGTTGATTTAGGTAGTAGCCTGATATTAAATATTGTTGACTTGCAAGCTATTGGTTGTTGGTTTGAATCTATTGTGTTGCTTGGATGCTTTAGAATACGATTAGGCAAGAAATCCCAATTGTAATGCTTCCTTACTTGAAGATGACCGAGAGGTTGTTTCCTGGATGAATCCCCTTCCCTAGAGCATGTTTTAGGTTCGTTGCATAGATCGGTAGTGAGTTTGTGAGCCTTGTGTTATCTCATTTTAAATCCAATCTCCAGCTTTAGCTCATTTGTGTTAGGAATTAGTGTTGAATCCCGAACCCCTAGCGCTTTAATCTCATAGAACAAACCCTTTAAAACCTTGCTATTTGCATTTTAGTTAGATTTGATCCTTTCCTTACCTTAGTTAGAGCTAGCTTGTAGCCGAATTGCTAGAGTTCGGTAACTATTAAGAGTCTTTCCTTGTGGATTCGACTCTTACTTGCCCATTATTCGTAATAGGTTAAGTCGTGGTTTTGTTGATAGTAGGTGTCGTGGCGAGCGATTTCTATCCTATTACCAACCTTTGATAAAATAGTTGAACAAATTATCTTCCAGATTTACAATTTGCATTAATTATTTAACTTCCATAAGGTCAGTATTTAATAACATGCATTCACATAACATGACTCATACCAAACTAACTCGCAAATTTATAGTCAAAATTTTTAAACTTTAACTCTATAAATAAAAATAAAGAAACGAAGGGAGTATAATATATGTTTACAATATAACTAGCTCAATCCAAGAGAAAACTAATTAATAGTTCGAAACAAACTACAATTCATGAATCTCACCCCCTATTGAAAAGGAAACAACACCCGTGAGTCGAATAGAATCCGATGAGTTCATGAAGATGGATCCCTTTATTTAGATTTTTGTGAGTTCCTGATTTTGTTTGAGTCGGTTACCTTCCGTGTACTATTAAAAAACTAAGTATCATTTCCTATTCTTATACTCCTAAGTTAATGGTTATATGACTATTATAAACACTTAGACATTCACACGTCTGTCCATTATGGCCGTCACGCATGTCATATTATTATCTATATCAAGAAACAAAGATGTATTAGATAGAATCCTTCTTGTATAAATAAAATGTAATCATGGCAAACATTATGATTGAAATTACGGCTACCTCTTATGCGCGTTCCCATGTTAGTGGTGTGCCACATTCTTTTCTTTACACCTCAAAGATGCTTCTAATAGTAGTTCATTTTTTTCCCTACTTTTCATACAAAATCTCTGTTATTATTATCTTTATTGATTTTAGGAAAAAATTTAAATATTTTTAATTGTCTATTTATATAAATTATAAAAGTTGATATTTAGAAATTTGACTCAAAAATTTATAATATTTAAACGAGAAAAATAAATAATAATAATAATAAAAGGGTATATATTAGGAAAATATGTTTAAAATAATACCAACTATCACTTATTAATGGTAAATAGCATGAATTTAGGAATTTGTTTTGAACATCACAATCTTTTAATTAGTGCAAAATCATATGGTGCTTGTTCAAAACAAAATGTTTTAAAATAATCTATTTAAAAATCTTATTAAAATAATAATAATAATAATATGGTGCTTGTTGGGGTTTCTTCGGGAGGTGAGACGATTCTTCATGCTGTGAATCGGTTGATTGAGGATCAAGGTTCCGATGTTGGTCTTTTTATGTTATTGGTAAATTTTAAAAATGCCTTCAATCTAATTGATCATGCGGTCATGTTACATGACGTTCGTTGTCATTGTCCAGGCCTTTCGCGATGGCTTGAATTTTGCTACTCTAATCCAGCTAGATTGTATTACGGAGACCACACCTTATGGTCGTTTCGGGGGTGCAGCAGGGTGATCCCCTTGGATCTTTGCTTTTTGCTTTGGTTTTACAACCCCTGGTGTGTAAAATCTGAGACACTTTTGATGTATGTCTTCAGACTTGATATTTGGATGACGGCACTGTTATTGGCGACATGTTGGTAGTGGGAAAGGTTTTGCAATTGATTACGGAGGAAGGGCCTCATTTTGGGTTACATCTCAACGTGGAAAAAACTGAAGTTTTCTGGTCTTCAGAAGACCCTCAGGCTTGTGGGTGTCTTTCCACATAATATTGCTTGACCCTTGCGTGGTGTTAAGTTGCTTGGTGGTCCCGCTAGTTTCGATTCCGGTTTTGGAGGTGAGCTTGTGATGTAGAGGGTGACCAAGTCCATTGCGCTTATGGATAGGGTTGTTAAGCTTGATGATCCTTAGTACGAGTTGTTGTTGCTTAGGGCTTGTACTGGAGTTTTTAAACTCTACTTTGCTTTGCATATTTCTCCCCTTAGTACTTTTGAGGTGGCTAAGCGCACATTCGACGAGGCACTTCAATAATCCTTGGAGCGTATCATTGCTGCTTCAGGGCCTGGGTTTGGCGATTGGCAGTGGCGGCTTGCCACCTTGCCTTTTGTATGTGGCGAGCTTGGTGTTTATTCCACAAGTGATGTTCGTCATTATGCTTTTCTTGTTTCGCAATTACAATCTGTTGGGTTGCAGATAGGGCTTCTACGGCATGCTGACGTTGTTGGCCTTGGTCAAGCCTTTGAGGATGCGTTGAGCTTGTTCAATAGAACGAAGGAGTTTGACATTTTGAGTAATCCTAGTGAGGTCGCTGCCCCTAAACTCATGAAGAAATTGACAGATATATATTTCACAAAGGTTACCGATTTTGCAGAATCCACCTTCTCTTTATCTCCTCGTCAATCAGCATTATGGAATTCGCAGTAGGGAAAACACACCTTTGCTTGGCTTCAGGCGGTTCCTATTTTGGGGTTGGGTTAGAGGATGAACGCAAAGACTTACCGATGTGTGTTGTGCTACCGCTTGGGTGTTCCATTGTTCTTTGTCTCAACGCCGTGCTCTACTTGTTCAAGGGTTTTTACTGGGGATTTTTTCGGTGATCATGCGGTGTCGGGTGCTAGTGTAGTGGGTACTAAACATCGGCATAATGTTGTGCGGGATACCCTTGTTGATGTATGTTATCGATCTAGGATTTCAGCTAGAAAGGAGGTTGACATTGGGTTGTTTGGAGGGAACGATGGGCTCTCAGACTTGCAAATGTGTTATTTTATTCTTGGGATCATGGTCACGATGTCTATGTTGACTTGACAGGGTCTTCTCCTTTGACATGGTCTGGGTTATCTGACTTTGTTCCTAGGCGGGTTGTAGTTGATGCAGCTCAACGGAAACGGGTCAAGTACGAATCCAGTTGTCGGGCAATTGGATATGGTTTCCTTCCTTTCTCTTTCTCTACATTTGGGGAATTAGAGAAGGAATTGGTTGCATTGCTGAAGCGGATCTAGAAGTTCTCGAAAACTCAAGACATTGAGGCACATGCTACTGCTTATATCTTCACTAGAATAAGATTTGCTATAACTAGAAGAGTGGGGGCCCAGATTGTATATTGGCTTCCCACTAATTTTATTTAGGTTGTCTGACTTTGTCTTTTTTGAGATAATAATAATAATAATAATAATAATAATAATAATGATAATAATAATAATAATAATATAAAAAATCCATCAAAAGCTCCTAATTATTGGGTTTCGTCCTCCTCCTCGCAAAAACCTTTTGCAGCGAAATATTTTTTTAAAAAAATCATCTCTATTATCATTTTGCACAAAAAAAAAAAGGTTTAAACGTTGTGATGCCTAGAGGCGTCAGAACAAAATTAAAAATTCTTATTATTTAGCAAACACCACCAATAATTGTTATAATTCATAGCCAAATTTGTATTAGTATGAGTAATTATACACCTAAGTAGATGTTATAATAAAGTGGATTTCATAAAAAGAGGAAGATCTGGCTTTTGGCTATTGGTTATCAATGTGCTAATGAGAATCTGAATCGGACAATTAAATTATTATCAGAAATAAAACTCCCCTTTGCCCTAAAATGTACTCCGTACTAATCATGATTGACTTATTTTTTTCAATACTTCATCTACTCATCTTTTTTTTTTTTTTTTTTTTATTGATGATTGCCTTCTAAAGTGTAAGAGAATAGGCTCCAATGATGTACTTTCTTACCTAATAGCGAAGAGAATATTAACGTAATAAATTATCCCAACCAAACTTAAAATGTGCTTACAAATTATATGAAGAAGTTCGGATAAAGAATGTTCATCCTATTATTCCTACACATAGATGTAATGAATCCCCAATACGAACCGACAATAGTGATATGATTGGCTCACTCTTACATGAGAAATTGTGTTTCTAATAGAATTAAGTAGCATATTAGTAACTATAATTTTCCCTTCATATAGTGATATGATATAAATTATATATTAAAATATCAATTATAGATATTATTATATCAGATATATTTATTGTTATATTAAATATAGAAATATAGAAGAAATAAAAATATATAAAACTCATATTAGTATAGATATTATAATCTCATATAAAGAAATAAAATTATAATAATACCCCTTAACATATTTATATTAGATATAAATTAAGAATTTCTCTATAGTGATTGTTGTTCAATATGGACTTAAATGTACTGTCAAATGAATGTAATGAGAAAGAAAGAGTAAACGTATTATTATTAAGAAGACTAACTATTATATGGCATATTTGGAAATTTCTTTATGTCCCTTATTCATTTGTATAAATCAACTTTATTTTTAAAACAAAGAAGAGTTAAAGATAGGGGACATTCACGTATTTATTTGGGTTGATTAAGAACTTCGAATATAAAATATTGATATGGATATATATATATTGACTAACAATCAACAACGTAACTTGTGTACATAGATCTTAAAGTTTAGAAAAGGAGAGGGTATTTATCTTCTAAATAAATTTTTTGGTATCTTGTTGGTAGTCAGGGAGGAAACGAAGAGCATGATATGACCAAACAGATGAACCATGTTCTTTTGTTGCTATTGTCAATTACCGACCAAGTGTTGTTATCGTCCTTGTTCTTATTTGTATGCTATATATTTCAAACATATGAATAGTTATTTATAAATATTTACTTTATTATTTAGTAAAAATATTGGCTGAAATCGTCATATTAACCTAATGATATGACATTGGTAAAGCATAAAAGGTCTCAGATATTGATTTTATTATCTCAAATATACAAGTAAATGTCTCAGATATTCAAGTTATTATCTCATATATACAAATAAACATACAAATAGATGTCTCAGGTATTGAATTTATTATCTCATATATACAAATAAAGATCTCAAGTATTAAATTATGTTTTGATCCTTCGTATACAAGTTATGATTTCAGTCATAGAATTAAATGTCTCATGTATTGAATTTATTATCTCAGTTAAATTCATAAAGGTCTCAAGTATACAAATAAAATATCTTATGTATTGTAGTTATTATCTCAGTTATACAAATAAATGTCTCATGTATTGAATTTATTGTCTTAAATATACAAAAAAAGATCTCGGGTATTGTAGTTATTATCTCAGTTATACAAATAAATGTCTCATGTATTGAATTTATTGTCTTAAATATACAAATAAAGATCTCGGGTATTAAATTTATTATCTCAGTTATACAAATAAAGGTCTCATGTATTGAATTTATTATCTCAGGTATACAAATAGAGATCTCATGTATTAAATTTATTATCTCAATTATACAAATAAAAATGTCTTAGGTATACAAATAAAAGATGTCAGGTATACAAATAAAGGTATCGGGTGAAATCTCTCCATGCCAATTCAAACTTTTCAAAGTGGTAGTATTACAGAATTATTTTTGGAGCAGTGATTTTACTTGAGTGAAATCGCTATTCTAGACATAGATTTTTATTCAAACATGCAAAAAACTTATTTTTGAAAATATTTTGATATAAAACCTAGTTTTTAAATTACTTTTTAAAAAAAAAGCCTTTAAAAAAGTCAACAAGTACCAATGTATGTAGTTATGTACTAGGGTGAGGCCTGAATGCGTCTAGATCGACCAAGCTTTAAGACTTTTACAAAAATTCCTTAACCGCCCTCTTTTAAATTCCTGAACATATCGATCATTTGTATTTATTAGCACTTTAAGTTTAATGATAAGATCCTAACAATACAAAGGGCACGTTCAATTCTATTCCATAAAAAGCTTATCTTATTGTTTCTAAGTGAGGTCATTCTTCTTTTCAACAATTTCAAATCTCTTAGATTTAATGATTCAATTTCATACGTAGTAATTTAGATTGGAAGTCGGAAAGCGCAAATGAAAGTACATTAAGGAAATTTCAGATTGCATTTACATATCCAACCTACCCTAGTACTATTAGTCTAGTATGTACCCTCTTTGGTAAAAGTTGACATAGATCTAAATGGATAATTGTCAAGAGGAAACTTATTAGCCAACTACTAAATGAATATTACGGAGTATTTTCTCGGTCTCGTAAAAAAATTTCTGATTATCGTAGCTATACAAACTAAAAATTAATATTATGTTATAGTAAATGGATCTTGTTTTTTAATGTTAGAGGAGGGAGGAATAGTTGTAAAGACACTTTTTAGTTTTGACACTATTTATATACTAGTTATGACCAAATTTTTAAACTCAAATATGAAAAACTATTGTTATCATATAACTGTTTATAAATTAATTTCAGTGTAAACTTTCAGAAGAATTTTTTTTCATTAATTTTTATTTGTGGATAGACTGTGATATTAATAGTCAAATTAGAACATTGACAAACGTAAAAATTAAAGTGTGGTAAATCTTTATAAAACCCATGTGAGATGTAACAATGTTATAGCTCTCTTTTTGGAAAAAAATTGCCAATTGACCAATTCATTGTGTTTCATGATATCAAAATTTGGAAGTTTATAGGGTGGGGAATAGGAGAGAATACATACTTTTATAATTATAAAAATGAGGCAATTAATGATTATCTTACATCAAACACTGTCAATAAAATATTCAGCAATTTAAAATGACAAAAAGAAGGTATATCTTTATACTTTACAGAATTTTCGAAACAAGTACAATATTTTAAAATTTTCTGCAATGTCAATCAAATAAGTTTAAAAAAATGATACTATCATGAATCATTGATTAAATACAGTGACACCTTTGTTGGAAAGATGGAGGAAGGGCTATATCTCAGAAACTAGAGGCCTGAAAAAATCTGTCAATTTTATGTGATTGTGATATGTGTGGAAAATTATGCAGTACCAAAATCATAGTGGCATACCATTATTACTAGAGGATGACCTATTAATCAGCAAGCTATTGCCACCTACATCATCCAATAGAAATGGCCTACTAATCTACCTTACATTATTAAGCAAAAACATGGAAGCAAGACTTTTGGGCCAAGAAGATTAACAAATTATTAAGAGCTAAAACAATGATAAATCTTATCTTTTATACTTGCAATTTGAAAATAAATGTGGAATGCTACATTTTCTTAAGAAAGTAAATAAGCTAAGGAGAGGACCCCACTTCCAAGTTCCAACCCACCTTAGCTCAAATCAATTAAGATTTTGTTTTATATAATTTTTGATCTTTTTTTTGGTCATGATATTACCCATCAACATTATTCTCTTGACACAAACCAACCACCTAACTCTAAACATCCTTCTGTTTCCTCTGTTTTTGCACTCCAAGTTCAACATCGCCATGCTCGATTCAGGCACCAAACATCCGGAAAATCGTATCCATCTATACGATCCAGTCGGTCTAATAATCGATAGTTATGGAGGTTTCAGGCCGTCGAGTTATGCTGTCCGGTCTAGAAGGCAAACTGTGTCCTGTGACAACTTTGTGGAGACTAGCAGTGATGGGTTGAGATCTTATGATAGCCTCAATGATGCCAGTAGTACGGGGGCCTTACGATCTTATGATGAAAGCTTTGAGTTAGAAGCCAATGGTGGCAGAATAAGCTCCTATGACAGTACTGCCTCCACCTCCTCCACTACTGCGAGTACTGCTTCTACTGCGGCTGATCAGGACAGAAATGACGGAGGTCTAAGGTTTATAGTAGTTAACAAAGGTGTTGCGGATGATCAATCTGATGATTCCACACCGCGCTTGTGGAAGCCAAAGTCTCCAGCAAGTCCTAAGCATGATCGTTCTCCTCTGCATCGTTCCACAACTACTGACTCAACTTTTCATCCTACAAGTCCTAATCCGTCTGTTGTTAGCTCTACTCCTCAGAACCCCACCAGTCCAAAGTCTCTGAATTTTTCTCCTTTGAATCTTGTAACTGTCAAGTCTGTTGTTAACTCTCCTCTGAGTCCAACAAGTGTGAACCAACAAAATTATCAGGCTATGTCGCCTAGTTCAAGGACTCAGGCAATAGCCAAAGGTCGTAAAGAGCTAATGGACATGGTTCGGGACTTGCCTGAGACATTCTACGAGCTGTCTTTGAGAGACATCGTCGAGCAGAAGCCTGAGTTCGAGATGCAGAAGGAGAAGGAAAAGGAGATTGATGTTCCTGAAGAAAAGATGCCAGTGAAGGAAACTGTCAAGCCTAAGGAGGCAAAGAAGCAGAAGAAGAGTAGTATCAAGAAAGTTAAAAAGAGTGACAGTAAAAAGAAGATGGTGAGGAGTAGGAGTGTTGATAATGGGAAGTTTTTATTGAAGACATCTGTGTTCCCTATTTTGGGATCAAGGAAAAGCAAAAAAAGTTTGACTGCTGCTAGTAGCTTCAAGGTCGCCCCTATGCCAAAATCAGATTCAACATCAGCTATGAAGGTCGGTGAGAAAGACTGGTGGAGGAGAAAATCATGCATCTCAAGTGAGAGCGATCATAGCAACGGTCTGAGTAGCAACCGCACAAGCAGTAGCTGCAGCAGTAGCAGCAGTCGAAGCTATAGTAGTAATGGAAGGTATGCGCATTTGCTTTGATGTCATTGATATTTTTTATATATATGTTCTTTTGATGCTTTTTCTTTGGATTCTAAATACATTCTATTTAGTCTGGACATATTGACAATATGCATATGAAGAATTAGATTGATCTAGCACATGTTTTCAAACTCACCAAAATATAAATGAAGACGAAAAAATCAGAACAAATACAACAGAAATTTCAATCTGTTAAGACTCACCAAATGTATATGTAAATTTGATAACTGATCCCCAATGACTTGAGATTCTAGTCCTTGTCTCTGCACTTCTGCAGGGGAGAATAGATACATCACAAGTTTTAAAACAGTAAAGCTCTGTTCGATTAAAGGTAAAATATTTTTTTGGAAAACACTTTCCTATGTTTTGATTGTTTTCAGTTGCTTGGTATTGAAGACAGATGAGAAAATGAACAATATAGAAGTGTTTTTCTCAAGAAAAGTTTTCCATGTGAATTCAATATTTTCCTTAGAACCAAACGGAGCCTAAATTTAGTTAATGAGATATATTTGATTCTTATCATGGTAGTCACAGAACAATCAATTCTTTACAGCGTGTTTGGATGAGGAAAATGAGAGGGGATAGGAGCTTGGGAGGTGAGGAGGCCCCTTCTGCTGTTGGATAAACCAAATCTTTCCATTGTTAGAAAATTCAGGGCCCTCCTTCCCTCCCCTCCGGCCACTTCCTTTTGCCTATGTTTCCCTCCTACTCCATTTCTTGTACGGTTGCTCATCAAACTTATTGAGGACTCTTTACATGGAAAAGTAAAATTATACTTAGTTTTGCCTCACTGATTGATGCCCAATCTTGTGCAGGCGTGGCAATAAATTTCTACCTATCTGTTGCTTATTCAACGGAAGAAGAATCGGAGGCAGTAAGTAGACTTGAAGAATCTGCCTCCCTGAAACCGGAAGGCGATAGCTTTACTATTTTTGCAAGTATATTACATCAATGAGAGCTCATAGTAGAAAATACTGGTTTTGGCAGCAGAATTTACTGCAAAGGATGTGTACATTTTACGGAGTATATGTTTTTCTGTATTCAATATGCTATACATAGACAAAATCATAAATTCAAGTCTGTGTATCACATTTTAGAAAACATCAGAAGTTTTGAACATATTTTGTTCCATTCCAGGAGGAAAAACAGAAATTAGCAGACAAATTAGCAGAAGTTAAACTGCAGAAAATACTTCCAGGGTAAATAAGGGTTGTAAAGTTTGTTATTCAGATTTCAGAACTAGCATGGTATCGGAAAAGAAAAGTACAGAGACGAATGAAAACAGCAGAAATTGATGGTGGGAGTTACAGCAACCTCACATCCATATCAAAGATACCATTCGTACTCACTTGTGCAGAATGAATTAAGACCGTGGATGACTTTTTCGATGAAGGAGGTTCTGTGATATGAAAGCACTGCTTGCAGTCGCTACCTGAAGCATATCAAATAACATTTCTTCTTAGTTTCTACCAGCTTGATAATTACAGCACAATCATAATTATATCAGATGCAAGCACATCTCATGTACAGGTACTCAGAAGGCCAACTATGTGTACTGAACGCGACATTGTATAAACCATTGATCTTATGTTTCTTAATATCGAGTGTAAACAGTTGCAGTTAGTAGATACTAGATAGTTACATTGAAAAACTTAGTGCGTTATCATTCTATTTGGAATACATTGTGCATCCTCGGACTACTTGGGAATTGCTACCTATAAAAATATCACTCTGAAGTTCGGCTACCATTATGTAAAAGTTGAAAGGGGTAAGTTGCATGACTGACTTAAGTATCAGCCTATCAGGGATGATTGATCACTACAAATTATATGGTGCATTCAGTGTACCATTACAAGGTACATCTATAAACGTACACTATTATTGTGAAAACTGTATCAAAACTCAATATTCCACTAACTCTGAATTGGAATATTATTAACGTTCACCAAGATGAAATTCAATATTACTACGACTGTAAGTGAAACATAATTTGCCGAAAGATATGATGTATGTTGTATTGTTGTGGAGTAATATATGATCATGTATACGAGTGGTGGAATTTGGCACAAACAATATAGTTGTAATTCATGAAGCTTACTTGGACATCACAAACACCTTGTGAGAGTTGTGAGTCAGTTTTGACGACTTTTTCTGGCCCAAGGAAAGGTGTGGAAATGTGGAATTGCTTGAGCATATCATTGGTTGAATTGCAGGCTGATATGGAAACTTGTATTCTGCTCTTGACTTCTCTCCCAAAGTTCGGAAGTTTTTGCTACTTGTAATTGCTAATTTGGTGGACGTAATTTCTACTCTCTCTGTCCCACTAAATTTGCTACATATCACAAAATTTTCTTTTTAAGGGTAAGGAAAATTTTGGAAAAATGGTTGGTTACTTGGGCTTAATAAGAGAGTGTTGAGGACCATAAAAGAAAATGTAGCAAACTTAGTGGAACAACCCAAAAGGAAAAATGTAGCCAATTTAATGGGACAGAGGGAGTATTTGTTTATAAACAATGTAGAAGTCATTGTAGTTGATTTATCTTTTTGCTAAATAAAGGGAGTAATGTGGTTGCTCATAACTCCATTAGCTAGACAAACTTAGTTCACTGATGTTTCTATCTTTTTACTAAATCACTGGTTAGGAGGGGAGGCCTCAAATTTCTTATCTGTCTCGGTTATCAAAACTTGATAGTTGGGGAATCCATAGTCTGATTCGTGATGCGGAATTGGATCTTGTCATAGTTGATGAGTTATCCTTCAACCACACCTTTAAAAAAGTAAATCAAGCAGCAAGTTATATGACGACCAAGAGAGGATGGTGCTTCACTTTGTCTCTTTGTGTTTTCACTCAACGATCATCCCTTTCCTTTTATCATTCACAAGGATGTTATAATTCAATCCTCGTTTAGAAAAAATCTATATTTACTTTCCTTAAAATAAACTACGATTAAGTTGTGGATTGAAAATCGTCTTATTAGAATGATTTACAAGACATTACGGCTTATTTGTTATCATAACTAATTTTCAGTGGTTGAAATCTAGATTTATTTCTCATAATCCAGATTTGAATCTAATTTATGCCAAGTTGTGAGGTTGAGCAACTACACTCATAGTAACCTCCTCCTTTATATGTCTAATGATCACAATCTACAATCCATTATCTTACAAGGATATCACAAAATATCATAAAAGACTCCCACCCAACCTGTAAATTTAATAATTATTGTTATTGATATTAAGGAATTGATATTTAAAATTAGCAGAGCTAATATAATACCCTATTACAACCTTAGTTTCCATGTCATATATCATGTCTCACAAAGAATTAACACTATCATCCCAACTACTTATAAAAATATGTTACACGCACCAACAATATAAATTTATATTTATTCTTGAGAGAAGCGCCACCTAATCTCCTCTTTATATTGTTTTGAGATATAAATTTCTAACATGATCCATCTTTAAAAATAGCATGCAAGATGAATTTTGATGAATTTGAATACAAAGATGTAGACCGTTCAAAGGAGCCCTATTAAGGGTCTTTGATCGGCTAATTTGTAAAAGGGTCTAATTAATTATGGCTTTAATGAGGTCGGACTTTTAAAGGGTAATGTTTTATTGGGTCTTTAATGGGTCAAGTCGGGTCAATAATGGACTAATAGTTTCCAAAGATTTTAACACTCTCAGGTAATGAATTTTTTTCACATACTAGCTAATGATTCACTGCTAAAGATTGGAGGTGATATAAACAGACAATCACCCTCCGTAGATAGAATTATACTTTCTTTGAACCGACCCAACTCAGCTCGTTTTATATCTTCTTTGACCTAATCCGACTTGGTCTATTTCACATCTTCTTTAATGTAACTCGTTTTATATATGACACATTGCAATGCTAACCCAACCCAATACACAACTCTAACTCTAAAGCATTGGACTCGAATTATATATGATCCGTTGGCGTGGAAAGTCAAAAGTCAAAATCGGAGTGCGAACGTTGACTCGGACGAACCTCCCCAGAGTTTATTGTTTAACAAAACGAGCACCGTTCTACAACAAAACCCCAACAAAAAAGCTGACGCAACTCGGTTTAACTATTTCTCTCCTGTTTTCTACGCAACGTACCTTTGTTTAGTTGCTCCAGAAGCTACCCATACTAATCCCATCTCATTTTCTCTCTCCGATATTTCTGACCTGTAAGTCCTCCAATTCTTCTTCAATTGATCGTTTAATTTGTGATTCGATCATGATCGTGTGGTCGGTATCAGCGCTACTCTGATTCTGATTCTTGTTATACTTTGATCTTAATTTGTAAGCAAAATTTCTAGGTTTTCATTAGTATTTTATGTCACTCTTTTTTTCTAATCATTATGTTACTAATGATCACTAAATATCATTCTATCTTATGTTATCTCCGATTATTAATTTATATATATGCCATGGATGCTAGTATAATCACAAAATTAAGGCGATTTAATTGTAGAATCGTGATTTAAGTGTATACGACCGCGATTTAAGTTTATCCCGAAAAGGCGCGAGGTTGGAGAGTATGTGTATGTGCAGATCAATGAACATATGAGTGTTTTATGGATGGGTAGGGTTTGATTGAATGTGATTTTGTAGGTTGATAGTAAAGGAAAGAACACTAGAAGGTTGAAGGTTGATGGCGAATAATGCGGCTGCTGTTGCGGAGAGGGCAACGAGTGACTTGTTGATTGGTCCAGATTGGGCTGTAAATATGGAGCTTTGTGACATTATTAATGTGGATCCAAGGTGAATCATTGTTTGCTTTTTGAAGTTTAATACGGAGTAATTTTATGCTTGGCTAGGACCTATGCTATGTTATTCCTTTTGTGTTTGTTGTTGATCTGTTACATCTATATGCTACGTGGCGGTTTGCAAATGCTAGTTTCAAACTCCTATAGTATGGCAACATTTGGGAGAAAATTTTTACGAGTGATTGCTTTCATTTGCTTGATTATGTATCTTATGTTGCTCTGGAGGTTATGACAATGATGAATCTTGAATTTTAGTGATAATTTAAACCCAATAATAGTTTGAGCTCTGTTATTAATCAAGTGAATGGAGATATTTGTGTTGGTACTTTATGGTTTGGATTCTATGCAGCAGTATTTTGTTTTGTTTAGTTTTTTCAAGCGGGCTGTTAATGTCTTCGGGTTTAGGGTTTGGTGAAAATTAGGTTCAGTTCACTATTGCACATCACTGTGTCCCTTTCTTTCTGGGACTTCAGTGACAACTGTATTTATCACCAAATACAATAAAACGATGTTATATAATCTCCCCTGTTTTTTTTACTATAAATTATAATCATTGCAGTCAAGCAAAGGATGCCCTGAAGATAATTAAGAAGCGTCTTGGAAATAAAAGCTCAAAAGTTCAACTTCTTGCTCTTTCTGTTAGTATCTTTGATCTCTCTCTTTTCTCACAGCCTGATTCGGTACTTCATTTGAAGTTGATGTATTTGTCATGTGTATGTTGTCTGATTGATTTGCAGATGTAGAATTGATGTTTCCTTACATTTTAAGGTTAACAATAGAAAAGTTTCTTATACTTGTGTGGCGTAATTTCTTCCTAATGTGTAGACTTGACAATTATCTGTTACAATAAACTTAGGAAAGGTGGAACTTTTGTCCTGGTTTAGTATCACTCGTATTGGTTTAGTTCCTATTTGATTTTCTTTGGCAAAGTGATTTGTTTGAGCTTGTACTGGAGCTTTGATGATGTATGGACTGCAAAGTATCAGCTTTCGTGCATCTTTCTATTGTGTTTGGCTCTAGTGCTAACTAATAAGCCATCAAGTATGCATTGCCAAAGAAGCAATTACTTATTCTGGTTTTTGCGCTTATTTGTTCGGCATATAAACGGGAAGTGGAAGTGACTGCTTATAATGAGGAAATTGAATTTCATCAATATGTACTCTTTAGCTTGTTGGGCTGGGTAACCTTTTTTCCTAGCTACCTTTTCTGATTGGACCTTAAAATTCAGAGTATATTGGATACGTTGCTTAGTTTAGAAGATGTGAGGTCCTAGGATGTGGATTTTCAATTAAAGTGAAAAGGTGTAACCTATAGCATGTCCTTGTTATTTCCACTGAATTTGGGATATTGGGTTAATTTATACTAAGTGCGGATTTTTTTCTCTGGGAAATCTAGGTTTGTTTCACCTGATTTGTTACTTATCTTTGTGACCTTAATGCTACTTTCAGTTTGAGAAGGCTAAACTTTATTTCTGTATCTGATAGTATTCTGAAGTATACGTAGTTATAGAGAAGACTGAGAAGCTAAGCTTTATTTCTGTATTTAGTAGTATTCTGAAGTTTATGTAGTTATTGACGAGACTGCCCGTAATCTTAGAAAGTTTCTATAAACAGGCTACCTGCCTATTTTGAGACTAGAGGAGGACAACGTTGCGTGCAGCTTGCTTCCTCCAACAATGCCCTGCTTTTTGAAGTACTATTGTTTGCTTGTCTGCAAGTATATGATGCAAACAATTCTTTTGAAGGTTTTTTTTAATAAATTTATTGATTTGGAAAGTTGGAATACTTAATTGTCTATATATATAAAATGATTTGCAACTTCTTCCTTTTATGGATCTATAATGTCCCAGTATCATTATTTAAAACATCATACTAAATAGAAAATATGGAGAGTCATTTTAGCATTGGAAGGAGGTCAAGCGAAGATGTTGTGATTTTGGATGGTAAGAAGTTAACTATAAGCGAATGCTTTAAATACTTATGGTTAGATTTACAAAGAAATGATGATATTGATCAAGATGTCACTCCTAGTTTAAAATTTTGGTGGCGTTGAGTTTTGAAGAAAGAGCATAATTAAGAAGATGAGTGTAACAAAAATGTGTATATTGAAGTGAATGTGTGAGAATACTTTGAGGGATATAATTTGGAATGTGGATATTTGAAAGATAGTGGGAGTGGCGGATCCTAAGGATAAGATAAGGGAGAACTAGTTACGATGGTTTAGGCATGTGAAACGTTCATTTGTAGATACACCGATAAAGAAGATGGAGGTTTGGGTCAAAAACGACATGGAGAGAATGGATTTGTAGGATGATGTGGTTGAAAATAGGAATGAATGGAGGAGGAAGATTTTTGTTGATGATCACATCAGATGAACTCTTAGTTCATGCAACCGACCCTATCTTTTTTGGGATTAAGGCTTTGTTGTTGTAGGTGTAGTAGTAGTAGTATCATTTAATAAACTTATCCAAATCCAAATATATTTTTTTTTTTCTTTAACAAGAAACAAGGAATCTCATATTGCTAAGCAAAATAGTTAATTAATTGAATTTTGTTTATTTTTCGAAAGTTTTTAAATATTGTGTTTGGCGTTCCACTTTCCTACTTATGTGCAATAAAGATGAAATCTCTTTCTCCAGGAGGTTAATGAGCTGTTGGTTAGAGTCCTATTATGATTAGGATCCTCTTTCTTAATTCATCCCTTCTATTCAATTTCTGCTTAACCCCAAGGAAACTCTAAGCGTAGGCCTATATTTTTTTGTACTGTCAGACACTTTGTGTGCCTTTGATATGTATTTGTCTGAGTTGAAAGGTTTATTCTAGAGGAATTTCTGAGGGCTAGTTAATTAGTCATAGGTTAGGGGCCATTGGAGCTGGATTTTTGGTTGGATGAGATGGTGAGGGAAAAGCCAAATGAAGAGCTTACTTGAGTAGTAATAAGGTTTTCAAATATTTAGCTGGTCATATTTGGAGCCCTATACACGGACAATGGTAAGGTTTCCATGTATGAATGAATTGAATAAATTTTATAGGAATTTGGGGGGAAAGAGAAAGGTGGTTTGATTATTTCTATAACTAGCTCCCTTCTTTTTTTCTTATTTCACCCCTCTGCAGAACGCTTTCTTCACTTGTTGGATTGGAGGTTTACGGTTTTTTTTTCAATTCAGGATTCTGCAAAGACGTTATTTCAGAATATTACTTATCAGGTGACAGTGCTTACTGAATAATGTGTACGCAGATATTTTTTACTTTCAGTTGTTTGTATAGAAAGAATATGAGTATTTGGTTTGGCTTTGGGATATCAAGGTAGGATCTGATATTATATCCAATACTCTTGTGGTAACGTAGCAGTAATATTTTACGAAAGATGATTGTTTAGTGATATTGGAAAGTTATTTGATGAATAACTGGATGAACTATAGATTAAGAGGGGTCCATGAGAGAGTATCACTTTCAGTTGCTCTTTGAGCAGTGTGATTAGGAGTAACTAAGACTTGAGGGTGCTTGGGTGCAGTTGAGTCCCCAGAATGTGGTCTGTCTTGGGAGTTGTCAACCAACAACTCAAATTAGGGACAGAAACAGTTTGCTTCTGTGAGAGTAGGTGGATATAGAGCCACATGAGCATAGTCTTGGGTACAGTTAAGCCTCCAGATTGTGATATGTCATTTCTCATGGGGGTTTTCAATCAGAAAGAGTAACACTTTGTTGCTTTTGCAGGGGTAGGTGGTGCTATATATGAAGGCACTCAATTAGAGACTTGTGAGTTGTGAATGTCTTCCGGAACTAATATATCTGTGTTGATGCATGTAGTAATACATGTTGAAATCTTGTTCTATACTGGTGATCAGCTGTGAAAGGTGGTCGGACGCATCTCATAAATGTTTTTAACTTGGTACAAATTGTATCTTCTTTTATGTTTGATTCAAAAGTCACTATTACCATTATTGGCTTTTGAAATCCTTGTTTCCGCCGATAAATTTCTTCTTTTGCATCTGTTTTGTACTTATTGCCATGTACCATCCATGTAGGTTTGGGAGTGATGAGTTTTTTACTAGTATTATTACCAAGCAGCAACTCAGTTTGCAGTATGTCAAATTAAACTTCTAGCAGAAGAAATGGTTTATGGTCTTACTAAATTATCCAGCTTTCTCTTACCCCCCCTAATTCCCCATTCAAGCCTAGGTAGCAGTTACACCAGACCGTAAATTCTTTTGTACTTGTGAGCCTACACGGATGTGTTGTGGTAATTAATTTAAAACCGATGCAAATTCAAGTTCTTTTGAGTGTTGGAAAATTTCTACATGCACATTTCTCCCTGAAGCCAATATGGAGTACAAGTGATTTTGTCAACAACAAAGCATGTTATAAAATTAGGTCCCGCAAGCTCTAATTTTGGGTAGAAGTGGATGTTGATCCCACAGAATCAGCACGACCTGGCAATCAAATTCTTGGTGGAACCGATCAAATGATTATTTGTTTTTTATATTGGCTTGTGGTCTAGGAGCTCTGTTTTCAATCAAACTAATTTGTTGTATTTTCTAAATTGGTGAATACTGAACTCATTTTCATCAGGTTTTCTTTGTCGATGAAGGAATTGTAATTTATGAATTTTATGCTGAGGATGATAATACATGATTTTACTAGATTTCTCTTTATTAGATCTGCTGCAGAAGAACTTGACAGAATTACCACTGAAAAACTTAGGCAATAGAACAATTTCCATTGAGGATTTGAATACAAGTCAAAAGGCAGGGTAAGAAAGGGTTTAGCTAATGTGAATATTAACTCTTCCAGGAGCTGAGTTTAGAAGCTATTACTCATACAAGTTGCTTGAATTCTGGTTTGAATTTCTCCCAAGAAAAACTACTAGAGAAAGTTCTCTTCCTCAAAAGTATTAGGTATAAGTTATGACAAGAATGGCCATAATAACATTTTTTTACTATATATATGTATATAAATAGATAATTACACACACTTGATATTCTAAAAATTTACATTGAAATGAATCCAACAAGATCCCACTTGAATATATTATTTCTTGTAATATAATTAGAATTTGTGGTTAAGATTTATAAACTTTGATTCCAAAAATAGAAACGTAGCAAACAATTAGGGATAAAGGGAGTATTAAGCTTTTGATGGACTTTTATATTATCAGAGATTTAGGGGCAAAAAATTTATATATTGACGGTTGAAGTATATGACCATATTTATCAAAGAATAGCATATTAAACTACCCAACATTAGCCATTAACATACTGTCAACTTTAGGTGAGGTTTTACAAATGGAAAGTTATCAATAATGAGGTGTACAACTAGGTTAACTAAAAATAACACCAAAAATACTGGTGCATATGCCATGAAATCTCGTTTGTCATGATTTTTTTTCTTTATATATTGGGAGTCTGACCATCTAGATTGCTGTTAGGAAATGTGTTAAAGGGATAAGGTTTAGAAGATGATATCACTACAGTTTGTGATGAATTTGCTTTACGAAAATTTGTTATAATCTGTAGATAGTGCCTTGTTTATATGCCATGGAAATGTTGCAATCTTGACTATGTGGTACTCACTAGCATGTGTCTTATTTATGAAATATCTGTACTACGTTTTACATAGTAAAATTATGAACTTCAGACTCATGTGATAAGTCAAGGTTTTAAAAAAGTCACTGGATGAGCCATACTTTATTTTGACCTGCTTTTCTCACTTGGCCCTTTTTCTCGAGAAGTCCCATGTAAGCTTTGTGTTAGATAATTTTGGAAGTAAAAACAGCTTTGTTTTCAATTAATGCTTCTGTTTCTGTTCATTCCTTCTTTTGGTGTGAATTATTCATTCTTGGCATTCCATAGCTTGAAGTTAATGTTGTTGAGTTCCGTTATTTGGACTTGGAAATTGGGATTCTTTACCTTGCATTTAATTTTTTTTGCTGGTAATAAGGTTTTGTAGTTGTTATTTTAGGTTTAATGAGATACTTCAATCTTTCAGACTTGTGTTTTCTTCTGTTCAACTTTTATTTGTTTGTTTAGGTATTGGACACTCTTGGGAAAAATTGTGGAGAAAGGGTATTTCAGCAAATTATTGAGCGTGATATTCTGCATGATATGGTCAAGATTGTAAAGAAAAAGGTGTTTACTTTTCTCATATAGTGGCTTTGTCCCTTTTTGATGCATTATTGTCAAGGTGCTTATTAGTGTTATCTGAACAATATTCTTGCACAGCCAGATTTAGGTGTGAGGGAAAGGATATTGGTTTTGATAGACACCTGGCAGGAGGCTTTGGGAGGACAAAGGGGAAGGTATCCCCAGTTTCATGCAGCATACAATGAATTGAAGGTGATCCACAGTTTAAAATTTTGCAGTCAATCCTGTACATTCGTTTGTATTTCTTCTACCTCATCTGAATGACGTCTCTTTGGCAGTATATGCTGTATAATTTTGCTCACAGTCAATTGAATTGCTTTCTATTTCTTTCCCTAGGCATTGCATAACCAATGTAATGCTATCATGGGACAAGCCATATCACTGAGCATGCTAAAAAGAATTCATCAAAAGATTAAGAACTTTTATTTGTAATCCTAGAATTAATGTTGATGAAATGAGTCATTGGAGACAGCAATAGAAATGTGGTCTGATATGCAATTCTATCCATTCTGTTCCTGTATTTTCTTCTCTTTAGTTTTCCCATCTCTTATTCTCTTGGATGCTTTTTGTAGACCCCTTTTAACTTCAAATTAGCCTTTGCCTCCTAATTATGCTGCTGGAATATTCAAATTTTTCTTTCACCTTGTTAATCACCAATTAACAAAATTGATAATTTCATGCTTATTTGGAAATTAATATATTTCAAATAAGCATTAATAAGCACCTAATGCTGAGCGCCCCCTCTACCCCCCCCCCCCCCCCAATATATGTGTGTGTGGGGTTTTGTGGTTGCAGAATGAGTTGGAATTTAATTTCCTTTTTACCTGTTTGCATGAATTTCAATGATTGCCTTCATCATTCTCTATATCCACTTTTAGGTTCCTATCTGCTTATTATGTAGGGAATATGTGGTGATTCTCAGCTGTATGCCTGTATCATATTGCCTCTCCTAGTCATGATGAGAAGTAATAAGGTGATTGCCTTCTCAAATTTCCAAGAATCACCACAGAGACTAGAAATGGGGGTTTGTTGATATTATTGTATAAATGAAAATAACTGCTCCAATAGCTGCTCTTCAAGTAACAATTTCTTTGTTTGAATGATGTGGTAACTATGCTTTATTGTATGAATTTTTCAAGTCCTTGTGGTCTGCTATGAGAAATATAACTTGTGTTTGTATTATGACAATATGTTTTCTTTGCTGGGGTGCATAATTATCTTTGTGCTCATTGTGATTCACCTGTTCCTTGCATGACACTCTAGTGTATTAGGTGGGTATCGTGCACAAGCTGAGATAGATTTTTTGTCGCCTACTGCCAGATGACCATAGATTGTCTCCCCTATCATTCTTTTGGACCATCTGATGGCAAGGTTTGTTGGTCTTAGGTAGTTGATAGATCATGAACTCCTTTGGTGATGTAACACATCGTAATTAGTTTGGTGCTGTGGCTGAAAACAATTACCTCATTTGTGTAAATGGAGCATTATTCTGTGATCAGCTATCATATCATTCTATTAGTACTTCAAAGATAGCTAGGTTTCAAAACACTTGCGCTGGCAATTTTTGTAAGTTGCCTCCCATCACCTGGTTTCCTGAGAGGGAGATGTGGGGAAGGGGTGCTAGAGGAACAGTAACCAAAGGAACAGTATCTCTAAAGTAGAAATGAAATGATTACAGAGACAGGGAATGTCTTTTTTTTAATCAACAAATTGATTGTCATTTTGTATAAGATATGTGTCAAGTTGACACTGTGAAGAGCAATATGTTCTTCTGCAACAGGGAACGAGAGGGGTTCATTGTGGGGAGGGGAGTTAAATAGTTTTACGCCTCATTAGTTCGCTAAATTTTCACCCAGGGGTTTGGATCATGTGGTCTCATCTCGCATTAGGTCCCTTTGCTCTCAGTTTTCACTTCCTCAAAATGATTTTCTGCATTCATGTATTTGTCTGGAAGCCTGGAAGGTTGGTGTTGTTATGACCTTCCATAAGCAACTTATCTATTAAATCATCTCTTAATTTGATGCTTTTAATTGATTTTGACAGTCGGCTGGTATTACGTTCCCACCTCGAGAGGAAAATGTTGTACCATTGTTTACTCCTCCACAAACTCAGCCAGTTTCTCACCCGGCTCTAGTATATGATGATGTAACTATTCCAGCTTCTCTGGAGTCTGATCCTTCTGGTTTAAGGTACTTTTATTATGTCTCTAAATTTAGTTCCTACTAAAATCAAAAGAATGTGGTGGACGGAGATACTGAGTAATATATAACATTCAGTTTATTGCTCCTTTCAGATGTTGTAACTTCATGATTTGTGCACCTCTCTGCTATGAAACAGCTTATTTTAGTAGCTAAAACAAAGTAATTAAGGACAGAAAAGAAAGATTAAGTGTGGAAGAAAAGAGATAAATAAAGAACTGCAGATGATATATCTATTAATCATAATATGAGTGATTATCACTAATACAATCTATCTAATTTTCAAGAGGTTGGATCTCTCCCAATTACTACTTCTACTCCAATTACTCTCAATGTCGAGAAACATACATTTCCTTCCTTATTAGCTCTATTTATATTACACCCCTTTTAACAATTATCTTCTTATTCAAGCCAACTCTAAGTCTCTTACAGAATAGTAAGCTACTTCCTAAAACACCCTCCCCCCATTATTGATTTCTTGCACTCTCATGGTAGTTTGAGCACATAATGATCTTACTTTATTTCATGCATGATGAAACTTTTGTTTTATTAAAATTCTTTTTATTGATTTTCACAGAAAAGAAAAAGTAAATGCTTCTCTATCCTTATTAGATATTAACTGTAAATAGGAAGATGTGATAATAATTGAGATATATTATTATTATTATTATTATTATTATTATTATTATTATTATTATTATTATTATCATCATTATTATCATTATTATCATTATTATTTCAGAATTATAATTGAGATGCTTTTCTACGTAGTTTTTGTGCTAATAGGCCTTTTAGAGTTCTTGTACTGTGAAGCTGGGATGCTTATTCCTCCATAATTAGTAGCAAACTGTAACATAAGTAAATGGTTGAGTCCAAATCTGCTTCTTTTGTAGTCTTGTTGAGGAACTGGACTAGGTAATGGTAAGATTTGATGGTCAAAGGCTTCTTGTACGCAAGTGTTGATGATTTGATTGTAAAAATATGGAGCCGACTTTGGTTGGTTCAGTCTTTTGATCAGGAGCTTGTTTACATTTCTTTAATGCATTTTTTTATATTTATATTTGCAACACCTTTTCACCACTTTCTGGTAAAGTTTATATTTAGTTCGTAATTGTAAATGAATCCTTAGTTTTATGTAGGAATGTGTCATTACTTCCTGTCTTATTTTATTGCCTGTTTGAATTTGTGAAGTTGTGCCTTCCAAATGGTCACCTGGAATGAATAGAACTGCTTCCTTTAACCTTAAGTCTTTTAACTATTTTACATGGTTTTTGATATTATAATAGATGTATCAAGTTCTAAATTTTTGCTTTAATCAGCTTGGCAGAAATCCAAACTGCTAAAGGGCTAGCTGATGTTTTGTCAGACATGCTTGGCGCTCTGGATCCCAAAAACCGAGAGGTATGTTTTTCATTTCGGACTTGTGACCTCACACAACTGACATTTTGATGAAAACTTCCTTTCTGCCTAGACGATTCTTCCTGAAGTTGATGGCCCAAAGTATATTCACAAACTTGCAAAGTGTATTCCATGTTGCAAACATTGAAACGAATTAGATGCCTTTATCTTCTGTTCGTATGCGCTTGGGTAGAGTTTATGAACAGAAAGATTTGTTCAGTGATTTACAATTCAACATGCTTATTTTTTTTTCCTATCAGTGTTGAATTAAGGATCTAGGAGGATTTACAATGAATTTCAGGTTTCCTCCCCTATCATTCTACTAAGAAGCAGTAAGACTTGCTGTTGAGACCCCCATGACACAGACTAATGATTTTTAAATACATTTTAGGGGGTAAAAGAAGAAGTGATCGTGGAGCTTGTTGAACAATGCAGTAATTACAAAAAGCGCGTTATGATTCTTGTGAATAATGCCACGTAAGTATTCTAAGCATGTGCTATATCGAACTCCTGGAATCTTTAAATATTGTGGTTCTGAGATCCAGGTTTCCTTTCTTTAAGGGATGAGGAACTTCTCTGTCAGGGTTTGGCACTGAATGATGACTTGCAGCGTGTACTTGGCCGGCATGATGACATTGCTAAAGGAGTTACAACAGCTAGCTCGGAATCAATTAGAGCTCCAGCTGCACCATTTGTGAATGTGAACCATGACCATGATGAGGAGGAATCAGAAGATGAATTTTCCCAGCTGGCACACAGGTAAGCATTGTGACTTTCATATAGACTTGTTTTTCTCCTTTATGTTCTTAATCAGCCTGATCCATGCATGTTGTCTATTTAACTTGAACTTCCTACTCATGATGTAATCTGATTCCCTGTATCTTATTGATAAGTTCAACACTATTGTCTTCAATTGTCCAATTTAGGAGCCTTATATACATATTTGATACATATACCTGTTTATAACTAATTAATAACCATTGAATTACTATTAGTTATTTTATGTTGTTGCAACGAATGTAGCCCTGCTCTCTTTCTTTTTTAGTATGGAACCATATTCTGAGTCCTTTAAGCTTTTGCTGTGGGCAAAATGTACTTGAACCTAAGTAGTGAACCATGATATACAAAGTGGATACAAACCACGATATTGTCTGATTGCTTAAATCAAACCATGATATTGTAGGTCAAGGGATTTGCAGCGACAAGGAAGAAATCAGGCTATTACTAGAGCTGAACCAGCACAAGTGAATCCTCTTCTTCCTCCACCACCTTCTTCAAAGAGACCAGTCAGTGGTGATGCGGGATCAGTTGATTACCTGAGTGGTGATTTATACAGCTCTGAAAGATCCTCCAGTTATCCTAGTAGTGGTTTATATGACGTTGAAAGATCATCTGGAGCAGCAGAACCAGTGCCTTTTTCTGTTAGAAGTCCAACCAACTATGCAAATCCTTCCTCATCGCTTAGTCCTTTATCTCCTTCACCTCCTAATCAATCCAAGAACAACATATCTTCACCCTTGTTTGATGAAAGCCCCATATACAATGAACCTACTGGTTTAAACAAATCTGACAGTCTTCCTACAGCTCCTTGGGAATCTCCCTCCCCCCCTGGACCCTTGCCTCCTCCCCCTTCCAAGCATAACCAAAGGCAACAGTTCTTTGAGCAACAGCCTTTTCCTGGTGGGCCATCACATTCCAGTAGTGGATCTAGTTCCTCCTATGATGGTTTGGTGGGACAGACACAGAATCTCTCTCTTAACTTGTCGAGCCCTCCAAAGCCAGAAAAGGCAGAGGATGCCTTATTCAAGGACCTTCTTGATTTTGCAAAATCCAAGTCTTCGGCATCTAGATCCAACAGTAGACCACTTTGATTTTTTGTGTATAGACGTGAGTTACTGTAGTACAGATTTGAAGAATTTAGATTCTTAGGTGATTGTAACATTTATGTTTACATACACATTGAGTTATGGTGTGTCGGTTCTTGAATTATCTCACTCTAGGAGCGTACCCTTTTTTTTGGTTTTCAGAACCCCAGTTTGTTTGCTGCTCATTGGAGCATACAGGCATTACTTGTACTGGGTATGCAATAAATGGTTGCGATGTATAGTTCTATTTGGTGATTTCTAAAGTAATTGATTACCGATATTGTTCTTTGGGTGCCAAGTTTTGACCTGAAGTCGTTAGAACACCTTTCGTGATTCCGGAGTGACCATGCCAATGGGATGTCTAGTCTAAGAGTATGTTTTAACTATATGCCCATAGGTTACAAAATCAGACATATGACTCTGTATGAATAATAACCAAAGATATTAGGGACGAGAGGTAGTAAATTCTTACGTATTATCGTTTATAATTTTAAGTCAGTTTTAACTTAAAATCTCCAGGACCTTTGTTTCCGTTGAGTGAAATGAGCTCGAAACAGCAGTAACAAAGAGGAGTAAGACTATTAGATGAACCTGGCTAGAGAAGAAGATCGATATTTAATGAGAAACTCAAAGTTTGACGAGGCTGGAAGAATACTACACTCGTACTTTTTTCACTCAATGCTTTATACTAATGAACATATTGAATGGTGTAATACGTATATCACTGATCTTCGACTTCCATGCTTCAAAACTTTGTAAAGTTTCGCAAATATCCGTCGTTTAACACTTCCTCGTACTGGTGGAATACGGCGTAGTTTCTTTCTATTTTCAACTACTCCTTGGTGGATTCTCACCCTTTTAGCTCGACTGCTTTCGACGGTGCCCATACAAGAAAGTTGATGAAGCAGAATTTCCAAGGCAAGGCTTGTACAAGCTGAAATTGAAAGAGAAGAATATTTGCATTGGAATATTTAGTAGGGCAGCTACGGATGGAGATCGTATACATGCATGCAATATGCAATGTTAGAGAGGGGAGTAGAAGTGTTGAGTTCGTTGAGGATTTGGAGATGAAGAAAATAAATAAGTAGTTGTAAGAAAGGATAGGGACTGGTAAGTTTATCTGTCTTGGTATGTATAGTATGTGGTGATGCTACGAAACTTCCCATGTATATCTGCTACGTGGATAGGAACTTTCCTATTATGTATGTTTCTTCATAGTGTCAATTAATTAAGGTTAGAGTATCACATATCATGATTTGTATGCTTCTTGTAACATACTCCCTCTTTCCCTATATTTTTGCCCTATTAAAAATTTTACAATATCTAAAATACGATTAAACGCTTATCTTTAAATTTATAAGACAAAATATTATAAAAATTTATTATTCTACAAATTTACATTTAAATGCATCTAATAAGATTCCCCTTGAATATATTATTTTTTAACATAATAAAAATTTATCGTTAAATTTTTTAAACTTTAACTTTTTAAATAAAAATAGAACAAAAATAAAGGAATGGAGGGAATATCAGTTAAGCTTAAAGTTTCAAGAAAGCTTCTTCCAAATGAATTTGTTAAGTAGGTATAATTAGTGATGGCCACGGGGCCGGGCCAGGCAGGCCGGGCTGGGAGGGGAAGGACCGACCGGACTGGTCTAGGGGGCGGGTCGGTCCGGGTTGGGGTTGGGGTCGGGAAATGAAATTCGTACCGAATCGAAAATCGAATCACGAATTCGATTCGAATCACGAACCGAATTCACGAACCAAATCGAACCGAATTTCACATAATGACATTTAGAAATTAGAAGAAATGAATTGTTTCTAAAGTAATTAAACGTTTATATTCACGAATCACATAATGACATTCGTTGTAAACTTTATATTCGACCAATCACATTCATTTTTCATTTCTTTTGTCCATATTTTTCATTTTTCACTACATATTTACATAAATTACATATATTACATATAAACACAAAAAAAAAACATAATCATATTCGATTCATATTAACTAAATTATATTTAACTAAACTAATATTCATATAACTAAACTTACATTATTCATATAAACTAAATTATATTCAACCAAACTAATATTTATTGATTTATATAATGAATAAACTAAATATATTCAACTAAACTAACATTCATTGATTTTTATAAACCAAACTATGTTCAACTAAATTTAGTTTAAATTAAAATTAATATAAACTAAACTAAGATTCAATTAAACTAAGATTCAACCAAACTAAAATTCATTGATTCATCTAAATAAAACTATATTCAACTAAATTAACATTTATATAAACTAAATTATGTTCAACTAACAATATTAGACTAAACTAACACTCACTAATTCATATAAACTAACACTATATTCAACGAAACTAACATTCATTGATTCATATAAGCTAAACTATATACAATTCAACTAAACTAACATTTATTGATTCATATAAACTAAATTATATTCAACTAAATTAACATTCATGTAAACTAAACTATATTTAACTAAATTAATATTCATTAATTCATATAAACTAAATTATATTCAACTAAACTAACATTCATTGATTCACATAAACTAAACTATATATTAATCTGACATTCATTGATTCATATAAACTATATTCAACTAAACTAATATTTATATAAACTAAACTATACTCAATTAAACTAACATTCGTATAACTAAATTAATATTCATTGAGTCATATAAACTAAACTAAATTTAATTCATTGATTCATATAAACTAAACTAACATTCTTATAAACTAAACTATATTCAACTACACTAACATTCATTGATTCATAGGAATTAAACTAAAGTATATTCAAATAAACTAACATTCATATAAATTAAACTATATGCAAATCAACTAACATTCATATAAATTAATTTATGTTCAACTAAACTAATATTTTTTAGACTAAAATGCATTTAAATAAACTAAATTTTACAAAACTAGAAGATTTAGGCAAGCTGAATAAGGTCGGGCCGGGCCGGTTCGAATCATGGGCCGAGTCGAATTTTTTCTCGAACCGAATTGAATAGGGTCAGAGTTGGGGAATTTGGAGTTGGATTCGGCCCATATTTTTTACGGGCCAAACTGGGCTTGGCTCGATTCATATGTTGGGCCGGGCTTTGGTTGGGTCGGGTTGGGGCTAGGCTGGGCTGGGCTGAACCGGCCTAGTGGCCACCTCTAGGTATAATCTATTTTCATAATAGTGCTAATCAAAATTGGATACATATCAAAAGTCATTTAGAATTATCCCCCTAGTTATTCCCCCCGAATTAATTTCATAAAAAAGTTTGTACTTTCTAATTTTCAATTTAGTTACATTTTCTCCATAAGATGAATAGTAAAATGTCTATTCACATGGAGAACACATAAACACGCGCTCATTTAAAATTTTGTCAAATTTGAGTAGGGGTCAAAGAGTCCTCGATATATATGAACACAAGTTACACAACCTAAAGTTAATGAAATGAAAATTACAAATGTGAAAAGTTGAACCCAATAACCAAAAAGCATATGGAGAATCAATTATTCTAACTAGGGATAATCTGCCTTTTTAAGAGTAAACTTAGAGGTGACTAAAACATAGATTATACATTATGATCGGGAATGCTATGAATTACTTGTAATGATACTGGTAAGAAAATGGGCCCTCCTAAATGAAAGAGACATGAAGAGACCTCTCCAATCAATTATAATTTTGTGAGTTTTATCAAACAAATAATTTGTGTACATAATGGATACAATATGGTTATTATGTATCCAAAAAAATATAATATTTTCGGAAAAAAAATGTCAAATACTGTAAAAGCATACACGCGAAGCTGGCAACAACTATAAAAGAATGATGATGTTAAACATCAATGAAGTAAGAAGTAAAGACTTGAGGCTTATAATAGTTAAATGTATTAAGGTAGTTAAAAGTTAGTTAGAATAAGATTCGCTCCTAGAGATTTTGTAATTCTATTACAAAGACATGTATATAAATATGAGACAAAGTGTACAATATTGTAACACAGAGAAATAATATAACTCTGTTCAAAACTCTCTTCTTTTCAGTTCTCTTCCACCACATCTCTTACCCTCTTTCTTTCCTTCAATGATGGCATCCAAACGACTCTGAAGGCACATTTTTCAACATGGTATCAGAGCTTTCAAGATTGTTTCAAACAAATCCGCAAAGCATGGCTACAAATACAATTTCAATAGATGACACGCAAGACCCATCACATGTATTTTTCTTGAGTTTTTCTAATATCAACACTGCTAAGCTTGTATCAGAAGTTTTCGACTGCAATGGCTTTAATTACTGGAAAAGAAGTATAACACTTGCTCTTTCCACAAGAAACAAGCTAGCCTTTATAGATGGAATGTTACAAGAGCCAACAACAAATACATAGCAACATTAAAGGACAAGAAGAGGATAAGATATGTGGTAGAAGAGAAGTGAAAAGAAGAAAGTTTTAAACAAAGTTTTATTATTTTTGTGTGTTACAATATTGTACACTTTCTCTCATATTTATACATATGGCTTTGTAACAGAATTACAGAATCTCTAAAAAGAATCTTATTGTAATTAACTTTTAACTACCTTAATACATTTAGCTATTACAAGTCTCAAGTCTTTACTTCTTACTTCATTTTGTTTTACTGCTGTCAGCTTCGTGTGTATGCTTCTGTATGCTTCTACATATACAAAAGTTTCCCTCAATAAAACAAAAGTTATCCCCTTATACAACAAAATTCATTGTTCAATTTAACATAAGCGACTTTATAAGGACCCATCATTCAAAATTGATTTGTGTCCCCACTTTGCTAAAGTTTTTAAATTTATCAAATGTCATGGAATTTTCCTGACGCTTGAATATCAAAACTCCATAATTGGAATTATCTCACTGGAAGTATGGCTCATAGTTAACATAATCTAAGATAAGGCGTTCTGGAAAATGTATACCATGATATACAAAATATACGACAAAAACAATTAGCCATTGATCAATTAAATGAATCAATGAACAAAATAGTCCAAGTAGTACCAAGAATCATGTGTTTGACAAATTCCATGAAAAATCAGAAACATCCAAACCTCTTACTATTCCATCAATGAAGTTCTCTCCAGCAACAAAAGCAGAGTTTTGAACCACAGGCCTTTCCCATAAACTGAAAGCAACTAGCTAGAAGAATTTTAGTTGTGGGTAAGAAGAATCGTGTTTCTGGCCAATGAAGATTATGTGATTTGCTGTACAAAAGCAACTCATAGAAGAAAAGTAAAAAGAGCTTGTAAAAAGGACTTGGGACTCTGTAGTTTCTGTTGTTCCTGCAGGGTAGCTGTGTCATTTGTGGTTAACAAGTTGCGGACTTGGCCCCCCTTCTGTAAAGCGAAAAAATGAATCAGCTGTGCGCAAACTCCCATATTTTTAAACAAGCTAAAACTAACAAATAATGCACCCTAATTTCATGAATAAACTATATGTCAAAAAAAAAATTCATGAATAATGCCAAACTAATGTCAGTCGTTTGGATTCTTAGTTATGGTTCTAATTAAGGTTGTTTAAATAATGACCAATTATTTTGGTAACAATAAAAGAATTGTGGATTTGATGGTAATTCAGGGAACTGAATAACTGTTAGAAATCATAGAAATAATCAAACAATAGATCATTTACTTGTGCAGCATCCTTGAGAGGTCCCCAACATTCAATGCTATTGTATCTGGCCGAACTCGAATGGAAATAAACCCAAACAACAGATTCCATAAGCTCTGGATGCGCCCTAAAAAGGGCTGAATCTCCATACAGAACAGCTTGAAGCACCTAGTCATGGCCAAAAAACAAAGTAAGACGAATTCATTATCATAGCAGATATTCAGGTTCTTAAGAAAGGAAGATAAACTCACCAAAGGGAGATCTTTGGAGAAAATGTGATAACGTAGCTCAGCAACCAGATCGCGTAAGACGTTGTTGGGGCCGCTGACATAGCAATGAACAACCAAGTGCATTTTCCCTTTAATATCTTTCCACTCAGCAACTACGTCATCCTTGCTATACCACCCTTGCAACTGCAAGTTCAGAACACAAGTGTACGAATTATTAATTAAAAGCATAGCAGTACATTAGGTGCCTTAAATTAGCTTTCATACAGTAGGGATGTCATTTCAGGAACCACCTCAATTATACCTAGAGCCAGTGCCAAACATACTTTTAAAAGTAAGTTTCTCTCATTCCTAAGGGAATCATAAATGTTGGTTTTGCTTAAGGCATTACAATATTTTGTGAAATGCTTCAAGACCAATCAGATCAAGGGACAGAAGGAAAATATATACAAATTCCTAAGAAACCAAACATACACCAAAACTAGGAAGGCAAGGCCATAATTGCTTTAGACTATACCTAGGAAACGATGAAATGGTCAATATGCATACCTTAAGGTGCATACCTGATCAACATTGATGATGTTCGAGATGGTTAAGGTCAAATTTGCAGTGAAATCACAATGTGAAAGAATGTAGATTCTCGGCACAACTCTGGTGTACTCGTCAACTTCTTGTCCCATGAAATCCACTGTCAGCTTTGATGCGTCAAACCTTGCTTGAGGTCCTAAGACTCTAACAGCCTGCAAACATCATTGATGCCAAATGAAAAATTGGGTTCAACAAATTGCAAATATGCGACTTCAAGAAGAGAGGATTACACGTGTAATGAACAACACTGACAAAGTGTCTCATAATCAACTCTAGAAGTTTGGCAAACTTGTCTACAAGACTAGGGTGCTATGTCAAGTAACCAAACATTTCAAAAGTTTATTCCAAGAGACAAGCACAATACTCCATATATGTTAGATGATTGTAAACCTTAAGAAAATTTGGGTTCATAGCATCTAAATCCAAAATACAACCCCTAGGCATTTTACTAGTAGTATAAACTGACATAAACTTCATCAATCAATGACCTTCAAGAAATACTATATTATAGAGTTTTCAGGAATTGTATTCCGACTATAAATCGAGTAGATTCCCACATAACTCATAGCGTTACCAATAAGATTACATATGTACCCTCATAAAACTAATCTAAATCAACATTCAAACTCCATTTTTCACAATTTGGTTTCTAGCCACATAAAGAGTAGGAGTTCCATAGGAGAGACCTATTCGGGGGCAAAAACCTCGAACATAACCACTACCCAATTCTCAGCCCTGCCATCACCCCTCTACCTTACATGACCTCTTCCTGAAGTTATAATGGTATGTACCCTCTAAGCCAATTTTCTATCATGAATAAACAAGATACCACCAAATACACCTTAAATTTCATCCATTCCTCTCGTTTTCTAAGACCATCTACTTGAAGTACAAAATTAACATCATCCCATCAAAATACTGCAATCTTTCAGAACCCCAATTAATTCTACCCACAATTCTAAATCTACCCACCCATTCAGTTACAATCTCCAAATTCAACATCAATAGCAGAAAAACAATCCCACATCCCAATTCCAACCAATCAGGGCAATCAACACAAAAATGAACTGTGCCCAAAACTACAACTATATGCCAAAAAATTACAATCTTTATAAATAAATGAAAGCAAGAACATAAATTTATACCTCAGAAATAAGGGCATTTTTGTAGGGGGTTCCACCTTTAGTAACAGAAGAAAGAACAGGACTAAAATCAGGTCTCCTAGCAGGAGAACAGAAGAAGATGGTTCGAGCTTTGGTGCTGAAAATTCTGTGGGGTGAAAGTGAAAATGCACAGCTCCAGTTACAGGCCATGGACGCACATCAATGGTTGCTGTACTATATTGCTCTTCATGTTACAGTGTAGCAACCATTGCCATCAAAGAGAGATGGGGCGAAGAAGAAGGGTGGAAAGAGGGGGGATTGTATTGTATGTGGATGTATTGGATTGAAAATTTTGGAGAAATTGGGAATGAAGGGGGATATGGATGTGGATGTGGGATATAATGTCCCCACCTTCGGCTGAAATGAATCCATGGAACTTTGCTCTGCCACTCGTTTTTCAACGTACGGTTTCAATATGTGGTAATTCGTTCGCCTTCAGGTTGGGCTCGGACTTATTTGGATTTGGATTTTATTATCAAAACTCAAACAAGGAAAATATTCACATTTGGTAAATGAATATTGACTCAAGTTGAATTATCCTACACTTTACTATGTAGTTGGATTATCTAAAATTATCATAGTTTTAGGAGAGGTTTATCCTCTTCCTTAAGTCGGTGTATTCGACTCTATCTTAACTTATTTGAATTTATTATTTTCTTAAATAAGTAGAAATAAATTAAACAAAACAATTATTAACTTGCATCTAGGGATGGCAATGGATCGGATCCTTATGGATCCAGATTCAGATCAGTTTTTCAAGGATGGATCCATATCAAAATCCACTGGGTTTGGAAAGTAAGGATCCATATCCACATCCAACGGATCTGGGTCCAAAAAAGATCCTACATATTTTGTTTATTTTTTTGCGACAAAAATAAGTTTCAAATTTATAAATCTACATTTAACATCAACGACAACAGTCCAATGAATGATGTAAGTTCAATACTTGAATATAATTCATATAACTACTCAAATATTACAAAACAATAAAGTACAAATAAACAAAATCAAATTTTAACACTTCTTTTGAATAGCAATACAAACAAATATAAATGAGTAAATGAAACGAATCTGGATCCAGGTATTATGGTTAGACCCGTACCCGAATCCGTTTTTCAGTCACAGGATCTGGAATCGACCAGGATCCATCGGGTCTAAATTTTGAAGACCCATATCCGCAAAAACGGATATGGATTCACAGATTCGAGTCGGGTCTAATATCCGTTGACATTCCTACTTGCATCTAAAGCACCACTAATTTTTGCAACTTGCCCCCAAAAAAGAATTGTGTCTATTCTTCTTCTTTTATACCTAATTCAAGGTGATATACATTTTTATTAGAACTAAAATAGGTCAACCTAACATTTTTGAAATTACCCTAAAGATTAATGGGTCAAGGAAGTTATTTTTTGATAGAAATTTTAATCCAATCCAACTCAACTTAATCTAACCTATTTATATTAACAAGGTTGATTTATTTAGTCAAACAAGTTCAATAATCCCAAATCCTAATCCAACATGTTAAATTTAGATTTAGTCGGATTACACATTTCATAGCCCACTTATTTATTTTTTGACAAACCATGGCCAACGTATAAAATATACACCTAGGGATCACCATGGACAGAATTTCCTTTTTTTTAAAAAAAATTGAGGAACTATCTTGCAAAGTTATTTACTTTTATTTTGAAAAACTACTTTTTGCCCTATAAAGCTAATTTTAGCTATAAAACGGTTCCTTTTGTTGGATTTTGATTAATCTCTTTTTTCGACATAAACCTTTCATGTACTCTCTCAGTTCGCTTTTTATTTGTCACATTTGTTTTTTGTATAATTTTCAATACACATATTATAACTATACTATCTGTAAATATGTATCATAAAAGTTAATAAAAATTTACATATTAAAAAAATATACTTTGAAACGAATATAGCAAGATCCCACGTGAATGTGTTCTAACTTATATACATCAACAAAAAAATCATATTAAAGTTTCTCATTTTTCAAATGAAATATCCTAAATATGACAAAAAAAAAAAAAGAGACGGATAAAGTATATTTTTACTTATTATTCTCTTCATTTTTATCAAAAATTTTTGCCCTCTCTTTTTCTCCATTCTTTCCTCTTATTTTAGTGGCTGTATTTTTTTTTTCTCTCCTAAGGTATAAGCCAATCATAGTTGAGGTTATCGTATAAGCCATTAACCATTTCTAAGGAAGCTGAGGAAGCCAAGCTAAAAAATACTTGTGGTTTTAGATTTACGCATTTAGATTATAACTGTCCTAGTTTTATCCTAATGTTGATGCCTCTGCTAGATGAGGTTAGGACTCTTGCCGTGAACTCCCAGGAGCAAACTAATGATCTATGGCCTCAAGGCCCTGAATATAAGTTATTTTGAGTTTTTTTTTTAAAAAAAACGAAGTATCATATATGTTTTGATTAAATAGTCTAAGATATTAGATTAATTATTTTTAGTTTTTAGTTTTTAGGTCTCAAATTATAGACCAATAAGGCTATAAGTATAAGATATTTGACATTATATCTCATATAAAGACCAATAAGTTTCATACATTGGACATTATATCTCATATATAAGCAAATGAGGTATCAGATATTAGACATCGTGTCTCGATATAGGCTAATGAGTCTCAAATATTGAACATTATATCTCAAATATAAGTCAATGAGTCTTGAACGTAAAACATTATATCTTGGGTATAGGCTAATTAGTCTCAGCAAATTAGGATATTTTATCTCAAATATAGACTATTAAATCTCATATATTGGATATTATATCTTAAAAATACGACAATAAGTCTCAGGTATTTAGCATCATATACTTGATTTTAATTCCGTCACACCCAATAGTTTCCGTTAAAGTAAAGACGCTCTTGCAATATAATCATCCTCCTAAATCTCCCTTTTGTTTGCCCTATTTATAATATTTCACTTGAAATGTGAGAAACTTAAGCATGAATTTTCTCTAATATATATAAGTTAAAATATATTCATTGAGATCTTGTTAGATTCGTCTCGAAGTATACTTTTTTAATACGTAAATTTTATATTTTTATAATACATATTTATAGGTATTTTATAGTTATATTATGTGCTTTGAAAAATGTGCAAAAAGTTAATGTGATAAATAAAAAAGAACAAAAATATTATTAAGAATAAAATCCAACTTCTTTCCATTGCAATTCTATGCACCGACCTTAGAATGAATAAAGTTGTTGCACCAAGCAAACTTGGAGCCTTTTTTAATTGGTAATGAAAGTTGGAGCCTTTCTGAAGTCCCTTTGCCTTTGGTGGTAACAAAAATTAATCAAAAAAATTTAGATAAACATGCTTATTAATTTTTATATTATAATCATGTTAAAATTGAATCATATTTTTGATATATTTATTATATTATTAACTATTTTTATGTGAAAAACTAGGTAGCAAAATCGGTGAAGAAATACTTCAAACTAGTTTTTAATGCCCATATATTGTATGATTCATTTGAAAGTTTTTCAACTATATATGCGTAATTTTAATCCATTAAATATATACGGACCATATGCCATTTTTACAGAATATTTATAATAAAATTATTTTATGCATGTATAATGTATTAAACGGCTACGTGGACATCATTTTATAGCCTTAAAAACTCTTAAACTAAAGTTACGAAGAAAAAAAGTTCTTCTATGATGTATCAATTGCTTTGTGGCTTAGAATTTTCCTTTGTTTTGGACAAATCATCCATTATAAATTTGGTATATTATGGCAATGGTGTATTTATTATAGGCTCACACATTAGTCTTAAATCCAACCAGTCTAAATTCAAGGCGGGTCCAACCCATTTGGGATGAAATGCTCTCCCACCAATAATAATGCATCCTTGTGGCTCCAACTCGAGATCTGTCATTAAATTAAAATAACTTTATTAGCAATTTAATACTTTCAATCAATTATTATTCTCTTGATGTACCAGTAATAATAAATAATAAAAAAAAACATATAGCAATCAATTCTCATCAGATCTCCCTCTATTATGTATTCAATCTAGGAGATTTGCAAACAAGATACCACATGTGTATTCAATCTAGGAAATTGTACTAAACATTAAATTAACTAAAACTTTGATACTCTATTTGGGTTCATAAATGATACTAATTTGGTTTTTATTTATTTGCTTATTCTCCATTTTTTTTTTCTTTTCATTTGAAACTTATATATTTTATAGCTAACTTTTTACCGTGATTTTTTCTTAATCTATAAGAAAAAAAATAACTATATGGGGTCTTAAAAGATTTTGTCTCGGTATATATTTTTTATAAATACACAATTAAAAATATTTAAAATTTAAGTTTGTTTTGAAATCTGTGCAAATTTCAAAACAAATTAAAAGAAACAGATGAAAATGTTTTTGAAGTAAAAACTTTTTATACAAATTTGTATTATATTACAACAAATAATATATTTAAGTGAAATCTTAAATACATCTTAATATAAAATTTTAAAATATCTAATTTTTATTTTATAAATGGAAACGAGAAAAAAATAAAATGAGATTTCAATCAAATTTGTGTTTAGGAATGAGATCATTCCAACACCAGCTATTAAAGTATTAAGGCACTCAGTAGATCAGATAGTCGGCAGTGTAGGCACTGAACATCCCTCCACTCACTTTCACACCATTAAAACAATAAAACCCCACTTCACTCGCACAAAATTTTCATCTGCTCAACCCCCCAACTCTTCAGCTTCGTTTTCAAGGTATGTTCTCAATCTCCCTCCTCGCTATTTCCACCCATTTTTATTTCTTGGATCTTGATTTTTGTTTTTCCCAGTTTTTTGAGTTCTTCGTTTCGCTTTGTTTTTGACGATTAAAAGTTCAATTCTTGGTGTCTCGATGTCGAGATTTGCGGTTTTTATGTGATTTTATTGTAATCTTTTTTGATGCATTATTGAATAATAAATGAAATTTTTGGGGGTATCTTTTAATTTTGAATTTCTTGCTCAAAGTCTTGATGGGTTTTTGTGATTTGTGTGATTATCTCAAATGGGTCTTGATTAGTTTTGCAAATCCTTATTGAATTTGAGGAAATGCATGATTGATCTTTATGTGATTGTAGTGTGATATTTCTTTCATGAATTATGAATAATTATTTAGATCTTTGTTGAGTAATTTTTTTCTGCCCAAATCTGTGATGTATTTTGTATTCGTGTGATTATCTCAAATGTGTCTTGATTGAATTTGCAAATCTTTATTGAAACTCGTGTGATTGCTAAGAAATAGGTATTTTAAGGCTGATTGAGATCTGTTGTGATTTGTCCTGTCAGTGTCACGTAGAAGTATATTGAGAGGGTGCATGCGGTTTCGGTAAGAGGATGGCGTCGGGAAGGTATACACGGATCGATGGAAGGGGGAAGTCATCGAGTTATTGTTCGACCTTTGTTATTGTTGTGATTGTGGCTGCATGCTTGGTAGGGGCATGGATCACAATGTCGTCTTCAGTAGACCCAATAGGCAATGTTGGGTTGTCTGTAGGATCGACAAAGGATGTCAGGAAGCAGAAAGTGAGTGGAAAAAGTTTTAGGGAGTTTGAGGATAATTCAGGGGGCTTGACTGAGGATGGTCTGAAGGAAAATCTCGAACAGAGGGATGAGAATGAATCGAAGGGAAACGAAAATATAGTTCAGGAAACCGAGAGTTCGGGTGAATCTGGTCAAGAAGAAAAGTCAGAGAAGTCAAGTTTTGATGAGGACGAGAAGATTTCTGTTAATAAGGAAAAAGAAGTTGAGTCTGGAAAGGATGAAGATATGAAAAATGTGGAAGAAGACTTGTCAAATACGGGAGGAGATGAGACAACTCCAAAAAATCAACAAGAATCTGAGGAAAATGTTGATGATAATAAACCCAAAACAGATGAAGGTGACGAGAAATCTGGGTCTGAGGAGAGTTTTGATGGCACAAAGGAGAAAATTGAAGAAATGAAGGATGAATCTGATGGTCAAAACCACGAGCAAGTTGGTCCAGAAAGTGGGTCCAAGGATCAAGCAGAGTTACTTAAAGAAACTTCCGCTCAGACTGGTGCTTGGTCCACTCAAGCTGCAGAGTCGGAGAAACAGAAAGATTCTGAAAAGTCCTCATCGTCCAAGGAACAAAAGGGCTACAAATGGAAAGTCTGTAATGTCACTGCTGGGCCAGATTATATTCCTTGCCTTGACAACATTGCAGCTATCAGAAAGCTTCATAGTAGAAATCATTATGAACACCGAGAGAGGCATTGCCCTGACGAAGCTCCCACCTGCCTCGTTCCTCTTCCTGAGGGGTATAAAACTTCCGTGAAGTGGCCTAGAAGCAGGGAGAAGGTAAACAAAGTGCTTTGAAGAAAATGCGAAAAATGGACCACAAATAATGGATCATTCTTAGGTTCATGCTCCTAATAACAGGCTGTTTTGTATTTTATTTTGTGCAGATATGGTATGCCAATGTTCCCCATCTCAAGCTTGCAGAAGTCAAGGGACATCAGAATTGGGTACAGGCTTCTGGGGAGTACATCACATTTCCTGGAGGTGGGACTCAATTTGTACATGGTGCTACACGATACATTGATTTCATCGAAAAGGTCATTCTTTACTGCTTAGTCTTCTATTTTTGACAGGACTGCATAATTTTTTGGCCTAATCTAATTTCATCATTATTGTTGATGCATATTCCTAATTTCTCTATACTTGTTATGTCTCAAATGGTTGAAACAACAAATTTGGAAAAAAATACTTCTACATTGACAAGTGTGTGAATCTACTAGTAATTTTGTTTGAAAAAAGGAATAACTAAAATTACTGACCTGTATAGCTGGAGGCAAGCTCTTCATTTGGAGCTTCACTATACTTATTAATTGTTGGCTTTGTTGATAAGATCATGAGTGATATTTAGCTTGAAGGCACTTTTACTTTTTACGTGGTTATCCCAAATTCTTAGCTCCTTTTGAGGCTGAAGGTTTTTTTATATGCCCTTGCTATGTTTTTAATTAATTTCTGTGCTTCTTGTCTGTCAAAATTTTTTTTTTAAATACTGAATATGTCTTGTTTTTATCACAGTTTATATTTGAATTTAAATTTTTTTTTGTTGGGGCTTCTATAGTGGTAGGAATGTTTGCAAGTGATAAAGAGTTTCAACCTGTTCCTTGATTATTCTCAACTGTTGGCCTAAATTGGTTCCTTTTTTCACATCTGATTTAAGTATTCAACCATTCCCCATGTCCCCTATATCTTATTATTGAATTTCTTAGATTTGGCAAACTAGGTGTCCTTTGTCGTGATAGCTTTCAAGGGTCAAAGTAATGATTCCAAGTTCTTTCATAAAACCTCATTTGTCGTGATAGCTTTCAAGAGTTTCAACATCATTATTAATGAATATTTTTTTTTTCTTGAGAGTAAGTGTTTTAACCATTACCATAATCACTTTTTCCTTGGGGTGTATTGGCTGCCATGCTATTCTTCAATAGTCATCTCTATTAATTTAAATGTGATAGTGACATTGTTTGTCCAGTACTTGGTCTTCTTGTGCCTTCTTTTATTGGAACTCATGGGGACTCTCTTTTTGCCTTTTTATTTCCAGACTCTTCCTGATATTGCTTGGGGGAAGCAAAGTAGAGTTGTCTTGGATGTTGGATGTGGTGTAGCTAGTTTTGGAGGATTTCTTTTTGACAAGGATGTACACACTTTGTCACTGGCTCCCAAAGATGAGCACGAAGCTCAAGTGCAATTTGCACTTGAAAGAGGAATACCAGCTATATCTGCTGTCATGGGCACAAAAAGATTACCCTTCCCCAGCAAAGCCTTCGATGTTGTTCATTGTGCACGCTGCAGGGTTCCTTGGCATATTGAAGGTTTTTATGCTTAATCTTGCAGTATGAATTTGGAATTTATAATGAAGTTTTCATCTAACATTGAAATACACGATAGGTGGTAAGCTGCTTTTGGAACTGAATCGTGTCCTGCGACCAGGAGGTTATTTTGTATGGTCTGCCACTCCAGTTTACCGTAAAGATGAGGAGAATGTGGAGATTTGGAAAGGTGCATTATGTAACATTTTTTCACTTCATCATTCTAGTAGTCCTGTTGCAATTGGCAAGTAACTGACCTAAACTCTGTGTACTATGCACACAGCTATGTCCAAGCTAACAAAGTCAATGTGCTGGGAGCTACTAAAAATTGGAAAAGATACTGTGAATGGAGTATCTGCCGCAGTGTACCGAAAACCTATGTCTAATGATTGCTATGAGGGTAGAACAAAAAACCATCCTCCACTTTGTGAAGATTCTGATAACCCAGATGCAGCCTGGTAAGTGGTATCTTTGCCTAGTCTTTGATCATTTGTTATCATCTGCATTATAATAACTAATAAGATGTGTGGTAAGAAGCAGGGACGGAAATATTGTATCTCAAATAGAAATATGAAAAGAAAACATACAGTATATCGCTAAATTAAGGAGTTCTTATCCTTGGCTTCAAAGTTATGACTGAAGGATCCACCCCTTTTTCCTAACTTATGTCAACACAATACTCTTTTGAAATATTGATGCATTCTTCTGAGTAATAATAGTATTGATAGATCAATGAACATATATTGAACTGGATTATATTGTTTTACGTACACAATTATTTAGTTGAATGTTCCTTTGCCTACTTTACAAATAGTCAAATGTATTCTGTGGTTTTGTTCCGTCTGCCCCATAATTTTCATAGGTTCAAAACGTATCAATGGGAAAATTATGTTTTACAATCAGGCATTTGAAAATAATGACTTGGACATGCTATGAAGAACTCAAATCCTATATAGTTCTTTAAAATCTAGCTCATGTCTAATATCTAGTGAAACAAAATGTCTGAGTATTGCATGGTTAATCTGCCAATTTTCTCAAATCAACTTGCATCTAGTAAATCTGAATATATCTTATGATCTGCATCCTGTAACCAATTAAACTGGTAGAGTAACCTTGGCAAGTCCATGTGAAAATATATTCGACTAGGAAAGTATAAAAGGAAAGGGATAATATGTAAAAGTAAAAGGCAAAAAAAATATTTTTTTCAGCAAACAGTTACAATGAAGTAAAACACAGAGATAGAAACTAAGTTCTCTCATAACTACCATTGATCTAGTTCTTGATACATCAATCAGTCTACGTGCAAAGATTGCTAGCATAGGAGTACTTTTTTTTCAAATATTGATGAATTTTTCTGTTCTGAATAAAATATGACCACCGGAAGTTGCATTCTGATTCACTGTAATACCGCAATGGTTGTCTCACATTTACAGTGAACTAAGTCTTGGTATAGTTAGTCTATGCTCACTTCTCTCTAGCTCAGGCATGCATGTGCTTCATTCCTGATACTGGAGAGTGGACATTGGGAGAGGGGGTATGCTCACTTCTCTCAAGCTAGGGTATACTTATGCTTCATTCCTGGTACAGGAGAGTGGACGTTGGGAGGGGAGGTGGGGGAGTAAGGGTGAATACAATGATAGATGCTTTGTGTGTGTGGTGTTTCCTTCCTTTTTCTCTGCAGCCCTTAGAAGTTGATTTTCTTTATTGAACATCTTTTCAGGGATGTTCAATTGGAGGCATGCATACACAGAGTACCATCAGATCCATCTGAACGCGGGTCTCAATTGCCACCTAAGTGGCCATCAAGGTTGGATAAAACTCCTTACTGGTTAAAGAGCTCTGAGGCTGGGGTTTATGGAAAACCAGCTCCTAAGGATTTCAGTGATGACTATAAGCACTGGAAACGTGTTGTTGCTGACTCATATATGGATGGTATTGGCATTGACTGGTCTTCAGTGAGAAATGTAATGGACATGAGAGCCATATATGGAGGGTAAGCTCCTATTTCTTTGCTTTAAACTTCATTAGGTCAGTGGTTATAAACTCTTATCTGGTAGTTTGAAAATGATGAATACTATGTGAAGTTGTAAAATTCAATCGAAGCCGGGTGTTTAATTAAATGGAGATCATAAGTCAAACGAAATTGGAAAAGGGATAAACAAATAGTTGTTAATATATTATACTTTGAGATGTTTAGTGCCTTAGTGGACCAGGTGGACAAACAAAACCTTTTAAGTACACATTTTGTTTGATGGTATTAGTCTCTGGAAGTTAGATGTATGGCCTGTACGCTGTAGCATTATCACGATGTTATGCAAGGTGCAGTTTCTGAGCGTTTTCCGAATTGCATTTTTCTTTACAGTTTTGCTGCAGCCCTGAAGGACCTTAAACTGTGGGTCATGAATGTAGTTCCTGTTACCTCATCAGACACCCTGCCGATTATATTTGAACGTGGTTTATTTGGAATTTATCACAATTGGTGCGAGTCATTCAACACTTACCCAAGAACTTATGATCTTCTTCATGCTGATCATCTTTTCTCTGATCTCAAGAAAAGGTTTGGCAATTTTCTTATACTTGAGATTTGTTAAATTGATGCCTTTGTCTTTATCATCAGTAACTTTGAAAATCTTTGCACAGGTGTAATCTTGTTGCAGTAATGGCAGAAGTAGACAGAATTCTAAGGCCTGAAGGAAGTCTGATAGTGAGAGACAACGTTGAAACCATTGGTGAGATAGAGGCCATGGCCAAATCCTTACACTGGAAGATCAGATTCACTTTTTCTAAAGACCATGAAGGATTGCTTTCCATTCAGAAGACGAGATGGCGTCCCTCTGAGGTAGAAACAATTGAATATGCCATAGGCTTAGTTTAGCTTCCGATGCACCGGTCAACATGGCTTGGGAATATACGCTGTTCCGGTATAGATATTCAATATTCTTTTATTGATTAGCAGCACTGGTTCTCAAGAATGCAGAGGCTATATGTTTATAAATTTTTATACATCAGTCAAAGATAGCTCAATTATCCTAGCTAGCCATTTCATGGTTGATGTACTTTGCAATTTCTATTCCACTAATCCACTTAACCCTTTAGATTGAGGGGAGTGGGCTTAGTAATCGTTATGTTTTAGATCTAAGACAAATGAAGATTAATATAGTAAAGATTCCTACTCTTATGTTCCCCAAGGTCTGTATTTATTATTCAAAACTCATCGGTTAGCACCTCATCATTGGTAGTTGGTCCTGCTGAGCAACAATTTTCATTGATTGTTGAAAAGCTTTTTGTGAAGTTGCAAGGTTGAGAAGTTTTTTTTTGACGTATTGCTTGAAGTTGAGGTTGAAGTATTGGTTTGGAAATGCCACTCGCTTTTATAGACGAAAAATAATTCATGTTTTGATTATTGCTAATCTAACCACTAGCTGTACTGAACACTGATTGATTCAAGAACTTTTTTAAAAGAAAATCTTTTACATCAAACAATAGCAACAGTTAGTGCTACATTTAAAACATCCTAAAGCACTCAATATCTTTGAAAGATGGATAACTCTTACACCAAGGGATGTAATCCTGTTAGAAAGTTGTGGCTGAGATTCACTCGGGTTACCTAAATCAGCGGATTGTTTGCTCATAGAAATACTCAGAGTAAATTTATCTTTGTTACTATGACAGAATACACTTTCAGTCTTGAATGCTGGGAATCCTGGGATGATGACTTTTAAAGGGTTTGAAAGAGCATTTTCAGATTTCCAGGAGACTCATTTAGGGTTCATGATATTATGATAAAAATAAGGCGATGATTAATGAAGTAACATGAAATTGCCCTGCTTACTTTTTCTAGAACATAGGTACATGCATAGACGGCGGTGTCAGAAATTTCACAGGAATGTCTCAAAAGACGAGCCTAAGCTATGCTGTTCCTGTTTATTGCTACATGTTGGCCCCCCTCTAGTTTTATTTAACTATGCAGGATTCCATATACAGTAAATTGGTTAAAATTTTCTTCTCTCCCCTGTATATTTTCTAAATTATGCGTATGATATATGATATATTGATAGGACTATATTCTTTTTCTAGAGATAATCATGATTGAAGTGGTTGGTTAACTTATATTTGCTGAACAGGTATACCTTATTGAAGAAGTTGCCTTTCACAGTTTCCCTTAAGAATAGATCTTCTATCACTCTACATTAGTTAAAGGGTGATATGGGAATGTTTTGAATCTGGTGCTACTGATCAGTAATCACCCTATAAAGAAGCATTGGTTCTCTCTGGTCTATATTCTTGAATAGCAGGTAAAATTTTAGTTGTTCTTTATTTTGTATTTGGACTCTTCAAACCTAATAAGATTGTGTTTCCTACTGCTTGTGGGTAGAGCCGTCAGAATCAGACCCGACCCGACCCGATAAGTTATCCGAAACCGACCCGGACCCGACCTGATTATGACCCGAAAAGTGAGACCCGAAAACCGACCCAACCCGACCTGAAGTTAACCCGAAACCTATTTGACCCGATATTCAAAGACCCGAACCCGATTCGTGTCCGACCCGTTAGGGACCCGACCCGAAAAGAACCTGAAACCGACACATAACCGATATAACCCAATTTATAACAATTCGTTACTCGAATTCACAGGGTGTGTTAATAATTTGAATGAATATGACCTAATCTTGACAGACCTATTTTTAACCTAATATCTAATAACTTTGAAACCAAACTTGTCATTGTCGATATCAAACTAAACATATTACAAGTTCTTATGTATATATAAACTTAACATCGTATGTTATAGACTAGTTTGATAGGATAATACATATTTACCTCATAAATATTTTGTTTTTAAATGACTTATCAACATCATCATTGTCCAATTTATGAATTAACCATCATCATTGTCCGATTTTATCAAAACCGACCTTAACCCGAAATAACCCGTTTAGGAATCGATCTGATTTTACCAGAACCGAGCTTGACCCAAACCCAAAATAACCTCGCTATAACCCGTTCAGGAACTGTCACGATTTTACCAGAACCGATCTTGACCCAAATCCGAAATAACCCGTTTAGGATCCAACCCGATTGTACTAGAACCGACCTTGACCCAAACCGAATACAACCTGAACCGACCTTGACCCGAACCAAATACAACCCGAACCGACATTGACCCGAACCGAATACAACTCGACTCGAACCCAACCCGAACCCGACCAAGCAAAGAACCGATTTAACCCAACCCGAATCGGAACCGACCCGATAGGCAAAATTGACCAGACAAGAACCGACTCGCGATGGGTCAACCCAGAATCGACCCGGTGACCCGATTTGACACCCCTACTTGTGGGAATAGCTAAAGAATTATCAGTGAACTTATACATACGTGTGGTGTGCTAATGCTCATTAGTGGTGAACGGATATTTTATGTTTGTACATCATATGTGCATGTGCTAGAGTTTTGATTTTCGAACAAAAAATGATTTCTTAGATGATAGTCAAAATTGAAAGGGGTAAAAGTCCCCACAAAAATAATCTAATGACTTGTCTTTTGTAGGACTTTCCGTTGGCCTCCTCACATAAGAACATCTTTAGTTTATGCAAATCGCTAAGTTCACTTTCCGTACATCGTTTAGCTTCCATTAAAGCTTCGTAGTACCTCATTACACACACAAAAGGCCACAGAATTTGATTTAATAGTCCCTTTTTCATATTAGTAAGGTCTGATCAGGGTGCTAAGAGCATTCCTCTGCCTGAATAATTCACTTTATGCTGCGAAGGTATGACCACTTTCAGAGAGAAAAGGGAGGAATTCCCACCAAGATAAGGGTTGTCATGTGTATCTTTCCTAGATCTCTTACGTCTTTTGCCCGACATTCTTTCAGCTTTGACAATAGTTTTATTTCCTGGAAATATATGGAGTAAAGGGGAGGGGGACCAATGTTATAGAAGAAGAGCGCCTTGTTGTTGGATGGAAAGAAGGTTAAATGCTTGGCTTAATTATCTCTAGTATAACGTGCCAGCCCTCGTCGATGTAACAAGTCACCCTAAAACAGCTGATCACACTAAAGATATAGGTGTGAATATGTGATCGGTGGAACCAGAAGTTCACGGTTAACTGCTATGATTTGAATATCTTCAGTGTGACTTTACGTTTGCGCATTGCTGGGTGTAGAAGGGGCAGTTCATATTTTTGCTACTTATTCTTAGGTGTTCCCTATTCTACCAAATGTAGACTCGGTTGTTTTCTGTTAACACTGTCTTTCGAGTAAAATAATACACATGTTTCACTGCCTCTATAGGCCTACTGATAGTCATTGTTCATTATCTTCAGCTGTAAGCATGAATAAACATTGTAATGGTGCTGGAGAAACGGAAAACAAAAGTGAAGCTTGTCTATTTTTTTCCCATTTCATGAATATGTAAATGATGAAACAATGAATCTTCTCGTGTTAGAATGATTAATTGTTGCTTATAATATCAATGATGCACGAGTGTAGGTGGGGCTCTTCTAACCGTGAGGCTGATGAAGATTTTATCAGTGGCCTTTGCTTTAAACATGATTCCGTATTTTCTGCCATTCTTAATGCTTCTTGCTATCATTCTCATCAGCATACTTGAATTTGAAAAGAAAAGAAGCATGACACTAATCATTATAAGCAGCCCGAAGGTCTTTCCGGCCTAGAGATACTGGCTAGATGTCTAGAATCAGTGTAGGTAAGACCGGGATGACTTTTTATGAATCTTATTGTGAGTTTAATTAGTATCCTTAAGGTAAAGGGGTGACTTTTATTTGATTCGGGATAACTTTGTGAAATGTGGAGTGACTTTTACAGAATTACAACTGTTGTATACAGATCTAACACCTGACTTAACTGGAAATAGTTCTTTTTTAAGTAACCTTTACGACACCAAAACCGAAACCGATCCCAACGATTACGACCTCTTCTTGTAAGCAAGTTTTGGAAAATCATCAGTTTAATGTTCGATATAAGTTAAAAGAATTATTGGGGACATCATGACTCGAGATTAGAGAAAAATACATAGGAACCAACCATTTTTTAGAAAACCATTTTTAGATACCTGTACTAATGTCGCTAATTAGGCTCCGATACGAACAGTAATTTCAAATGTCATGGGTTTGAAGTGTCCTCATTGAAGCAAGTGGTGATTAGATTGGTTTTACTAATGTGACAGCAAACATTATCTTAGATTAGTGTTAAGGCTCGTTCAAGGGTCCAGTTCGATTATTTTAATATCGCGTTATATCCTTCCCTTTTCAAGCAAACACCATTAATCTACTATAACCATGAGCATGAGCTGGTTCAGTTAGTTGATTAATTTAGTGGTGTTTGTCTGCCACTGTCATATCTTTTCTTGAACAGACAAGTTGGCAGCATCCATACAATGCTCACTTCTGTCTGCTATCACATACTATCTGAACCTACAATAAAACTGCAGTCCGCAGGAAGTTTTTTAAGGGAGCTGAGGATTTTCTTTGGACTTCAACAACATGTCAGGCTCTTTGTTGCGTAGCTGCTTTGTCATCAGCTTACTTCTTTCACTCACTCTCATCTCCGAGTCGTCCAGATTACCGAAGGCAATCTTTGAACAGATGCTGCCCAAAAGGTTTCCTCCTCATTCTTCGGCTCCCTCAAAAGGAACAAATTCTGTAATTACTTCATCTTCCTCGATGGTACATACTCAGAAAACATTGCCTTCTTCAGATGGGAAGGTTTAGTCAAGGAAAAAGGAGAGATTATGTTTCGCCTTCTGTTTTCTCCAACTTGGAGTATACAAATCAGCTGGAAACTAACACAAGGTTGTAGATTCATGTAGATTTTATTTTTTATTTTTTATCAATTTGATCGCAGAATCAGTCTCTTAACTGTGAAGGGTGTCTTTACTGATAGAGTAGTTAGTCATTGATTACATTATAGATTGTTTGCTCTTCTAGATGGATGATCTAGTTTAACAGAGAATTTTTTTACCAGGAGAACCATTAACATCTCATTTATACCTTATCAAATTGTATATTGCTGTAACTTTTTTTTATACACTTGGCAAATAAAAAGTCTGCCCATTCAATTCTATGAATTTTTGATAGCTTTGAAGTCGTACTTTATCTTCATGGAGTGATTGGGATGTCTTTGTTCTTCCTATTCTCTCTTACAAAAGTTCATTGTCGCTTAGTATATTTGTCTTAAAATGATCAATCCCACTTCTTTTTAGTTCTTTACACTGCGTAGTTATCATTTTCTTCCTTCCTCTTCAGTTTTTTCAGGTGTAAATCATCATTACTTCAGTTTGTGATGTTCTTTTGTACACTAGAGAAAGCTGCGGGGCGATTAATCAAATCAAAAGACACCAAAACATCAATATAATATTACTCATAAGCTGATGGGTGTGGAAGGTCAGAAGTTTGTGGTGTCAACTTATAAGAAAAATAGTGTTTCTGTTTTCTGTTTGCAGGATGTTTCGCACAGAACCATATTATTCAACCTGTTTTCATTTTTAGGATTCAGCTCTAAATGACAGAAATCCATGGCTGTGGACTAGGCTGTGGACTAGTTATTAGTTACCATCCAGAAGAACATTTACGGGCAGGGAATGTTGCTGCTGTGGATATTGGCCGGCCTGAAATGTGTCTTGGATGTATACATGCCAACATTCTAGTTGTTTCAGCTGCCCTTTGGCCTGTACGTCAGTAGCGTCACTACTTCCTTGAGCTGCTGCTCTCTGAAAACATGGATGGTCTGTTAATGAAACTTGTTAATACTCTGTCTTGCAGTATTACGGCCTCGCCTCAAATAAAATCCTTATTCTTGTTCTTGATCTGCATTCTTTTCCTTTCTATCTCGGCTGAACTCGCAAAAGAAAGCTCGTTGCAATCACCACTTGCTTGCTAGTTGAAAATTTTCCAGCACTTTGCTTGTTCACTAAATTTTAGTGACAAGTTGCTGTAACTTTTTCTAGTTTAAAAACAGATTTTGGCCACACCCGTTTATAAGATAATCCATTCCAGAAAATTAAGAGAGTTCTATATTAAAACCATATAATAATGAGACGAGTAGTATCTTAACCTTGTATAATAAACATCTTATTATTCAATCTGGTTCATCTCTTAGTCTTCTTGTGAAAAATTTGTGCAAAGCCCAAAATCGATTGAACCACTTATGTGATCAAAGTCTTATACAGAGAACTTCAACTCAGAGTTTCCTCAGAATTAAAGCAATCGACCCAGAAATCCAGCATACAGATGTCATACCTGTGGGTTGAGAAACACTAATCTCAGCACGTATGATCTGATGATCTCGAAAAAAAATAATGTTCCATAACATTTGGATTAGTAGTTATACCTTTCTTGTAGTGAGATGAACTCGCTTGAAACTAAACAGTTGAACTTAAGAATTTAGCTGTCAGTCCCCTTGTTTCATTCATGTACTGGTATTCAAATTGAAGGATGTGAAGGAAAATGTCCTTTGATCAAGTTTAACAATTAAGTGTAACATGGACAAATTTATGGAGATATATATAATCGGTTATTTTAGGTGATCATAGTGTTTTGCTAGAAACCGACTATGATTTGTGAACTAATTTGATTAGTGCACGGCTAATAATAAACCGGTCCTATGAGGTCACACATATAAGTATATGATTGAATTAAAATACAAAAGAGGTTAAGAAGCTAAATGGTCATGCTTATGTGAAGTATGGACTAAAGAGGTTATTTGTAACATATAGATGTTACTTATAAATATGTATAAGTATGAGACATGCATGTACTACTTCTTCATACTTAACCATATACTCCAAAAGCTCTCTTCCCTTCTCTTTGCCATCACCAACAAAAGCAATAAGGAATTGTTCCTTATTCCGTACTAGCATACGTGGTGTTTCAATCGTTGCTTGTGGACCAACATTAGAGGAGCAACATTTGGTGTTCTAAGGATCTCCATATAGAAGTGTGAATTGTTCTTCGCTTTGTGGAAAACACGCTTCAAGGGTATGGAATTCTAATCCTATAATTCGTATTGAAATGTGCATCAGATCCTGTTGTAGATGCAAGAAAATGTTTATTAAAATTCCGCTTTACGTATCTACGTTTATAAGTTTATAAGATGTGCATACACCATTCTGCATTGTGTTCTTCAATATGAGAAAGTAAAATGCACACACGCACAAGTATCAAGAAGTCTAGAATTGTAATACACACTGACACACGTCACAGTCATGCACTCTCATTTGTAACTCATGCATCCACGTCCCTCTCCATTCCTAAACACATCCACACCTACATGTATAGGATACATATATTATTAAAGATTATGTATGCTCACAATCAAATGCGGACAGCATAAAATGTTGGGATCAATAAACCTTAAAGTTTGAATTATGCATCAAAGTAAAGTTGGAAATAAATATATATTCTTACCAATAAAAAATGACAATTTTTTTCAACCTTTTTTTGAAATAAATTAAAATATAACGCTTGGATTAAAGTGTTTTGAAAATAACCCTCAATTCAAATTTGGTATACGGTCGTTCTATGACAATGACTTCCATATTTGAAAAGTGATTGTCCTTTTTATTAATTTTTACCTGAAAAATAACTCTTTAAAAAAATCCGTAATTTTTATGTTTATTTTTGTAAAATAAAAAATAACCACAATGTGGCATCTCAAAAGTTATGGGCAACTGTGGCGGAGTTCCCTAGGTGTAGTAGGATGGAGCACCGTCGTGCAGCAAAGATGTCTACATCATAGTATGAATGTTCGGTTCTCTTGATGAAATATCAAACTTTAGATGAAATAACTTTGTTTTTATTGATCATTTGGCATAAAAAAAACATCATGGATCAATTGGAGCAGCATTTGATGTGATGTGGTACGAGCCAGAAACCAATACACTCGTTCCTGGTATTTTTAAAAGCCCTAGGCTAATAATATTCATGAATCGCTTATGGTATACGTGTTAAATTTTTCCTTATTAATTTTGGGTAGTAAATGCATGATTATATATAATATATTTATATTATTTTATATTATTAATTTCATCTGTAAAATAATTTAACCATTGTAAAAATAATTTTAAAAATTATTAAAAAAAGGTACCCACAAGGTATACTAATGAAATAATATTTTTTTAGAAGCAAACTAATCAAATAGAGTAGAATATTGATGATATCTTCAAATAAGTGTTAATAGAATACTTATAATAACCTCTAAAAGTTTGGTGTCTCGTTGAATACAAAAGTATATTTAGCAAATCATAAAATTGCAAAACTCGGAAACTCGACTTTAATATTAGAGTATACATGTAGTACACAATATATATTTTAAAACCCAAGATGCTACTATATACAAACCTACCATTATCGTTATACCTAAAATCCACCAAGATAAAATTTTAATTGTATTTTATCAAAAAAACTAAAATAAAAATCTTAAATTTAAGATATTGTATAGTTATATGACACAAATAGGTTGACAAGAGAGTAAATTTATTCATTGCAAGTTCCATAAACTTAATAATTTAATAATTTATAGAGTATAATTTTAGAAATTAAAAAATAGAGAATAATAACTAGAATTAGAGATAAAGTTATAAATTTTTATCAAAAAGTAAAACATTCAATTTATAAATGTTTTAAATTAATTATCATTAAAAATTTAATTAAGAATTTTTTAAAAAATTTATTTAAACAATAGTTTTAAAATTATTTTTGGAGTCTTTCGAGCCCTAGGCCCTAGGTGATCGCACTTTTTGTCTAGGCCCAAGGACGGCTTTGAATACACTAACGTAGAAAGGAAAAATATGTTGCAAAAAAAAAAAAAAACTAACTTTAAATAAATTTCATTTTTAAAAAAAAATTATTTTAGGATAAAAATAATAAAAAAGAAATATGTGACTTAAATTTAGGGTTATTTTTCGAAATAATTAGATTTGAATTTTTTTTTGAATTTTTTTTCAAAAAGAAGGTTAAAAGAAAAATAGGTACATAAGAAATCTGTTTTCTATGGTTGTATAGGAATCTTCAAAATAATAGGTGTTTTAAATATGTGTGATGGTCAAAACTATCCATCAACATATTCATTTGTCCATTAAACGTAAAATATTTACATGACTCTAAATTAAATATTTTGAAGTTGACTTGGCAATATATGTTAATTTTGTAGTACTTATAGCTTTGGAAGAAATTAAATATGGAGTAACCAAAAACTTACAAAGTTATGAGTAAATTCAATGTGCCTTCTACAAAATAACGATTATTGGAAAATGTTAATCATAATCATACTGTTAAATAACGAAAACCGATAAACAGTTAACCGATATTTAACGGTATGATTAATGGTTAACCGCTAACCGTTTCATTTAATTTTTATACACTTGTACATCTAATATTGTGAAATTACTTGTATGATTCCTAATCTCATTTGGGGTATTTGATAAGTTCCTATTATGAATATGCTCTTCGATAATACTAGTTTACTAAAAGTTTGTGCTTTTGATGTTCTCTTTTAAAATTGACTAAATTATACTAATGACAACTGACTGAATTTAACAGTAAATATTCAACTGCCTCTATTAAAAGTAAAAATAAAAAAATTCAATTGCCTCGTATGAATATTAACCCCATCATATTTGCCCAAATTATTTGACGTGAGAACCTGCGAAGCCCAATCAACTCAATCAAAAATCCCCGTTCATATCTTTGACTTTTTAAGCTTTTTTTATAAATAATTTTAAAATAGCTTTTATACCAAAATATTTTTAAAATTGAGTTTTTCCAGATTATGAGAAATATTGTTGTATGAGACAAAGATTTCACTTAACTAATATTATTGTGTAGGGCAACGATTTTAGATCACTTAATTTGGGTTGGCCCAAAATGTTTTGTAAATTTTATTTTTTAAAATTAAATTTTATTTTAAAGTTTTATTTTATTTTATAAATCAAATTTTATTTTTTTAAAATTAAATTTCAAAAATTAGCGTTTTTAGTTGTGGCTAGGGATTTGGATTAGAGGTGACACTAGGTTGAAAGTTAAAGCTCTTGGATTTTATGAAAAAAAGCATTATTCCAAATAGTGATTTTACTTCATTAAATTTAATTTATTTTTGGTTTTAATTTTTTAAAAATACTACAAATTATATTTGCGCAAACCCAATTAAATATAATCTAAAATCACTGTCTTTAACCGTGTTTTTCATCCGAACATAAAAAAGTTTATTTTTTAAAAAAAATTTGTCCAAAATTTATATTTAAAAATATTTTAAAAAAAAGTCCATATCTTCCAAACTCCATGCCTTGCTCCCCAAGCATCCAAGCACAATAAACAATTTATTTTAATTTTCTACAAATAGGAGAGTGACAGGAAACTTCCTAATCTTTACACATTTTCCATTCCAAATAAAAAATAAAAATAAACAAACCGACTTCAACTCCTACAAAAGTACCTCCTTTCCACCCTTCACAGTATGCACTACACATACGCCATAGTGCCATACCAACACATTCCTCTCCATTTCGTAGACTCTCATCAGTCATCAAACACGATGGCACCCTTCCTCTTGGGCCCACCTCAACTCCCTACCCCACCACCATCCACAACCGCCACAACCCTCTCCTCCGGCGACCCATTCGTCGACCTCATGGTCGCCAACTTCAACAACCCTGTCCCACCACCTATTTGCTACACTGAGAATCTCTCCGCCACTTACCACACCTCCGGAAACCCTTGCCTCGACCTCTTCTTCCATGTCGTCCCTGGGACCCCCTCCGAATCTCTCATTCAACGACTCACCCTCTCATGGGCCCACAACCCTTTGACCACCCTCAAACTCATTTGCAACCTACGCGGAATCCGTGGGACCGGCAAATCCGACAAATCTGGGTTTTACACCGCCGCCACGTGGCTCCAAAAACACCACCCGAAAACCCTAGCGTGTAACCTCGCCTCCTTCGCCGAGTTCGGATACTTCAAGGACTTCCCGGAGCTCCTCTTCCGGATCCTGGGTCTGACCCACACCCCAAAGATGGTCAAACATCCCAAATTAAACAGCGCCGGTTGCGGCTGGCCTGGTCGTCGCAGGTTCAAGAAGAAGTCGTCGAAAAAGTCAGCAAGTCGGATCCACGCTGAAGCATCAAGGCGGGAGAGAGACTCAGAGATCGCAACCGAACTCCGCCACAAGAAGAAGGCTGAAATGGCGAACACAGCCGTCGAACGTTACAATCGCGATCGGGATTACCGGTTCCTGCACGATCGGATCTCGGATATTTTCTCGGACTATCTGAAATCCGACTTAGACTCCTTCAACTCGGGGAACCTCAATAAGATCAGCCTCGCCGCCAAGTGGTGCCCTTCTTTAGACTCCTCCTTCGACAGAGCAACGCTTCTATGCGAAGCCATTGCTAGGAAGGTCTTCCCTAAGGAAGCCTTTAACGAGTATGAAGGACTAGAGGAGCGGCATTACGCGTACCGGGTTCGGGACCGATTGCGTAAGGACGTCTTAGTCCCACTCCGCAAAGCACTGGAGCTTCCCGAGGTGTGGATGAGCGCAAACAATTGGGGCGAGCTCAACTACAATAGAGTAGCCTCGGTCGCGATGAAGTCGTACAAGGAGCACTTCTTAAAGCACGACGAGGTCAGATTCAAAGAGTTTCTCGAGAAGGTAAAAGCCGGGAAGGCAAAGATTGCCGCGGGTGCACTCCTCCCTCACGAGATTCTAGTGAGTCTGTCCGACGGAGACGACGGCGATGTGGCTGAATTACAATGGAAGAGAATGCTCGATGACTTGAAGAATGAAGGGAAGCTGAGTAACTGTATTGCTGTGTGTGATGTATCGGGCTCGATGGCCGGGACACCCATGGAGGTTTGTGTGGCATTAGGAATGTTGCTGTCCGACTTATCCGAGGATCCGTGGAAGGGGATGGTAATCACATTTAGCAAGAACCCTCAGCTTTATGTTATACAAGGGGGTGATTTGAAGGAGAAGATGGAGTTTGTGAAGCAGATGGAGTGGGGGATGAACACCGATTTTCAGAAGGTGTTTGACTTGATACTCCGTGTTGCCGTGCAAGGAAAGCTACCCAAGGAGAAGATGGTGAAGAGGGTGTTTGTGTTTAGTGACATGGAGTTTGATCAGGCGTCGACGACGCCATGGGAGACAGATTACATGGTGATTAGAAGGAAGTATGAGGAGAATGGGTATGGTAGTGCTGTGCCGGAGATAGTGTTTTGGAATTTGAGGGATTCCAGGGCCACTCCGGTGGCTAAGGATGAGAATGGGGTGGCACTTGTCAGTGGCTTCTCCAAGAACATGGTAAAGTTGTTTCTTGATGGCAAGGAGGATCAGCTTACTCCCGAGGCTGTTATGGAAGCTGCTATTGCTGGTGATGAGTATAAGAAGCTTGTTGTGTTGGACTGATTAGGAACACTCTTGATTACTCTTTTACTTGTCTCGAGAGTTTAACATAGAAAAGGATAAAAATGGGGTTAACTATACTAATGTGTTTGAATAATAATTTGGTCGACATACTTTTTTGTGTTCCTTAATTGAGAAGTTTGAGCAAGTCGCAATTATTTGTTTACTTGAAGTAATTATACACATTAGGTTACTTGGAAGCTATCTGCGTCTAGACCTGTTTATAGTTAACTCTCTTGGGGGAATTGAGCACCTATGACTAACTCCAGTCTCCAGTCTCCAGGTACAAGATTTGTACATACATTAGTAGTGGTTTGTTTTCCAGTAACAGCTTGGTGTAATTGTTGCTTTCATCTGCTCCTCGTACAGATTTATGAATGTTTGATGTCCTTTCTCAATCCAAGGAACGTACGGCTATTATAACTTGTTCACTTCTCTACAGTTGTGTTTTCCACTGCATTCTCTTAATGAATTTTCTTTATTAAAACGATTGATTGTAACACCCTGACTGGACTTGTAATCAATTATTAATACATCTTTTTAGTCGGTCCCCATAAAAACACTCTAAAGTAGCTTATATGACCACATTGAATATTTGAACCTCAGTAGAATAACTAATGAAATCCTTGCCACTGTGCATTCCTTTTCTTTTAATAATAAAAATGACTTTTTGTGGAAATTTGGTTAAGAATCGCCGTCAACTTCAGAGGAGAGGAATGTTGGGGTTAGTTTGAAGTGTTGTTAGTGTGGTTTAGATGTGGGTCACGTTTTTCTTGACCATGTCACCATGTGTACAATAACCAGGTTGTGCTTTGAATGGCATGCAGATGGGAACATGTTTTATCCTTAAGGTAGGTAGGGACTAAGTGGACACCACTCCCCGACAATTGTTGCTTATAAAAGGTAATTGTCGACACTGAATAATATAGCAATATTCTTTGCTTTAAAATTCTTCCTATTTACATTTTTTGCTTGTCTTTAATGCACTAGCTTTTTAAACCATTTACATTTTCAATTCTTTATTAATTAAAATTATGAAATTGTAAAAATTCACATTATAACAAATTTAACAAAATTCCACGTAATAATATTTTTGTAAGATTTAGATAATTAATAATGATTGAATTTTTTCAAATTTAACTTTATAAATAGAAAATAGGAAAAATTTTGTTAAATATAGAGAGAGTATATTTATTTCACAATATGAATCTATAAGCCAGTTGAATAATTACATACTATATATAATCTAAGGAATAAAAAGCAATAGAAGCTTTTTTTTTTCTATTTCTCTCTGTTATCGATCTCTCCCATATTATTTCACTCACCTTTTTACTTTTGTTCCCATTAAATTGCTAGCCTAAAACACCTTAGTAGAAGTTGACTCATCATCATTCAATAAACATAGCACATCCACATAATAATACACTCTGAAACACTCTCATCGAGCTTTAAATAATTCACACAAAACCAAAAGAATTTACACTCAAACAAGTACATAATACAAATACAATGATCCCTAAATACAATCCCCAACCAAAATTCAATGTATCAAAAGAATACAAGTTATCCATTTTTACAGAAAAATGAAACAATCCAAAGCAATGTGCGGATTTTCAGCATCTTCAATGGGCATCATTTCCACATCTTGGCTTTTAACTAAGCCTCCCATTGCCAATTCCTTAATTTTTGAATTAACCCCATTCATCATATCTTCATTTTCTTTCTTAACCAACAACTTGTTGGACCGACCATTTCGCCTGGAATTACCACTGTACCCTTTACTTGGACTCGAAGGCCTAACATAATTATTCTCTCTTCTCATAGAGGATGTAAAATTTCTCCCTTTATTATTTACTTCCACATTATTGAACCTTCTACTTGGGGAAGGGGATATGGGCCTCAAATCCCTACCGCTTCTTGAAATGGGCCGATTCGGTTCAACATCGGGCTCTCGACGAAAACTCTTTTGACGAATTAAATTACTTGGCGAGTTACAACGAGGCCTCTTTTGGGGTGCCGATCTTGCTACAACCCTTTGTGGGCTTGGTCCTGGCCCATAAAACTCCTTGGGCCTATTGGGCTTTTTACTGTTAGTTTGACTTCTTATTGGTAGAGAGTTTCTTCTAGGATTAGCAACCTTAAGTGGAAGATAATCACCGTTAAGTATTTGAGGGTTTTCCTTTACACAAGACCAAAGATAGTCATTTGTGAAAGAATGATCTAGCTTTGAGCTTAGGACCGACGATGTGGTTGAAGCAAGGGAGGAAGCCGAGGAGAGCAAAGAACAAGAGCTCGAGCTCGAGCTTGAGCTAGTATTAGGGTAGTAGTTTGAATTGGCACAAGACGACTTAGCCGATGATGTAGAGGTTAAAGGGGATGAAGGAGATACTAGGGAAGTTTTGAGATGTAAAGAAGAAGAATTAGGCGCTTGTGAGATTACAAGCTTGTCTTGCGCTAAAGGAGAAGTACTAGTACTAGTAATAGTAGCAGTAATACTAGTTTTGTTACATTTCTCTATGCATTGGCATTTGCATTTGCATTCTTCTTGTTGTGACTCTTTTTTCTTGGAATTCTTCTTGGTTTTGCATTTGCTAATGCAAGAACCCATTTTAGAATGGAGTTTGAAATTGAGAGGATTACCAAATGGTAGGTGACATTACAACTAAATGTATATAAAGGCAAAAGAGGAAAAGGTGATACCTTTTTTTTTTCAGTGTTCTTTATCTTTTTGAGATATATTTGAAATGGAATTGCCGGGTAGAAATCCGTTAGAGTAACGGTTATGTGGGTGCTGGGTTTACTGTGGAGGATTCTGTAATTATTTTCATTCACCTTTTGAGAGACATTAATGGTGTTATTAGGTGAAACGTGGGGTCTCATTCTTCCATTAACAAGTATAAGTTATTGTAATATATGCCTGAGGATTATCCTATGCAAAAATGCTTTTAATATGCGTCAAATGTCAACTGTATTACAGACGACGTACTATTTTGTGGCATCTTCGGCCAAAAATCTTCAAGTGTTCATTTATTATTATTATTATTATTATTATTATTATTATTATTATTATTATTATTATTATTATTATTATTATTATTATTAGTTTTCCATTTTAAATTCTTCTTGGGACAATGGTAACTTTCACGATAATTACTCACTACTAACGTTTAAAATCCAATGCCAATGTTCAACCACTAAGGCCAATCTAAAGCCGTTAGTTGATTCATTTCCTATTAATTTTGTTGATATATTATAGGCCCGTATAAAATCTATAGACAAAGTTATCAACAAAATAATATAAAGTGGGACTTAGTAAATCTAGAGACATTTAGCAATTCTGAAAAATTAAAGGAGGCCAACATTAGATTTTCAGTTTACTTACCATTATACCACAACCTTTTATGTAAATTAAGGAAAATATGTTCATTTTATTTAATAGCCAGTGTCGTCTTTGGGCCTATGCAAGGAGTGCAATCGCCTAGGACTTGGAAGGGCCCACAAAATAATTTTAAAACTAGTGTTTAAATAAATTTTTAAAAATTCTTAACTAAATTTTTAATGATAATTAATTTAAAATATTTATAACCATTGAATATTTTAGTTTTTGATGAAAATTTATGCTTTTTTCTAATTCTAATTATTATTCTCTATTTTTTTAATTCCTAAAATTATGCTTTATAAATTATTAAATTATTAAATTTATAGTCTTATAATGAATAAATGAATAAGTTTTCTCTCTTGTCAACCTAATTGTCTCATATAACTATATAATATTATATTTAGTTTTTTGATAAAACGCAATCAAATAAAATTTATCTTGGTGGATATTAGGTACAATGATACTAGTAGATTTGTATGTAATAGCATCTTATGTATTAAAAATATATACCATGTACTATACGTATACTTTGGTATTAAAGTTGGGTTTTCGAGTTTTGCAATTTTATAATTTGCTAAATATACCTTGAGTATTCAATGAAACACCCAACTATTGGAGGTTATTAACACTTATTTAAAAAAATCATCAATATTCTACTCTATTTGATTAGTTTGCTTTTAAAAAAATATTATTTCATTAGTAGATCTTGTGTGTCCCTTTTTAAATTATTTTATTTAATTATTTTTACAATGGTTGAATTATTTTACGGATGAAATTGGTAATAAATATATTCTATATAACTATGCGTTTACTACCTCGAAATGGATGAGGAAAATTTTTACACGTAGAACATAAGGGGCCCTTGAATATTATTATGTTTAGAGCCTCTAAAATGTCAGGAACGATGTTGTTAATAGCCAAAAAAATTCAAAGGGTTAGACCTCCACCGGCCTAAACTATTGTACTAAATTGGTAATATAAAATATTTTAAGTTATCTTACATGATTACACCCCATATAAAATTAGTATTAAAAAGAATGTCATATTGTAATATCGTACCAAAAAGGACAATAGAGGAACAATTAGAGGTGACAATGGGTCTAAGACCCGATCCAGATCTGGTTAGATCCGACTATTTTTTAGGGTTTGGGTTTAATTTTTTTAGACTCATTGGATCCGGGTCGGATATGGGTCTAAATGTCCTTGGGTCGGATCTGGGTCTAAAAATTAAAATCTGGACCTGGACCCATATCTGACTCATGGACCCACACATTTTAAAAAAATTAAATTAAAATCTAATCTCCATTTAGAACTAAAACTAAATATTCATCCACATTGCTTCGCCGCGTTCAACTCTTTCTCATTGTCACTCGCCAGGTAACATATTCATAGAATTTTGATATATACTTTGTGATTACTAGCTTCTCGTTGTCACGCCCCTGCAAACATATTCAACTGGGTTTGATGTTACTAGCTTCTGTGCGATTTTAAAACTTGCGAGTAGCGATGCATTTGATCTTAAAAACATTGTAACAGAGTACTGTTGAGTTTAGGACTTTTGATTCAATGTTGGATTTTAACTCTAGTTATTTATTTTCCACTCACTGAACTAAAGTTTGTTTTGCAAGTATTTCAACGATACCAATTGTGAGCTTAAGAAAGGATTTATTAATTATCTCATTTGACATAATAATGCAATTTATATTCCTTTATAACACTTAATCTGTAAACAATTCTAAGGTTTGAAATGCTAAACTACATCCAATTATAAAACATGTGAATAATAAGCACATAAAAATATAAATATGTTAAGGATGCATTTTGGACCTGAGATCCATCAGATCCAGTGGATCTATGTAAGGAACTGAAATTTTAGGACCCAATGGGTCCAGGGCTGATATGGGTCTAATTTGAAAATAATGGGTATGGATTCGGATCTAATAAGACCCGATACAAACTCTACCCATTGTCATCCCCGAGTACAATATGAACACGTAGTGTCGTGAACTTGTGATGTGCGAAAACCAGTACCTTTAATTGAATGAAATAACCCAAATTTGGTGTAATAAGTGCAACAAACTCCCAAGATAATGAGCATAACACAAAATCTATCCAAAGAGTGCATTCAAATAATAGTAAAGTTGGAATCATATATGGTTAGGACTAAGGGGCCAACAATTTTCATAAAGAAGGCATGAAAAAAAGGCCTAGAAAAACATTTTAATTATAATGGAGAAGGGAGAAGAGAAGTAGGAAAAATAATGGCTATGGAGGTGAGTAGGTGAGTCTTGTAGGCAGTAATGATGCTTTAATTTAGATATTCAGAGGATTGCATGGTGGGAGTTAACTATTGAAAGTACATGTAGGCATGTCAAAGGTGACAAGTCTTAGCCTCTTAGGAACTTTCAACTTACACTTCATTGTGTAGCTACTATCTTAACTTTTTAAATGAATCAGGCTACTATCAAATTAATACAATGTCCAATCATACCAGTCTTGTGTAGCTAAAATAAGAATATTAGATAAGGCCGAGTTCTCAATATCTTAGGCATCAGTTACAATAGGCTAGTGTAGTGGGTTAGCCAACCGAACCTTTGACGAGCTCTTTTGACTTGGGTGTACCAGTAGCCCAGTAGGCAGCAGAGCCTAAGAATTGGACTGGATTTGGTTTAGCAGTGAAAGTGGATCAAATGTGATACCCGCCCATGTAAAATAAATTGACACTTGGGTGGAATTGTGGAAATACTCCAAACTTCCCTCAAAAAAAAAAAATACTCCAATTAATTGTTTAACTTAAAATACTTATAAATCATATTAAATGATAAACCCTTATAAAATTACTTGTAAACTGAGGATGACTATTTGTTGTATTTCTATTTTATTGATAGGTAACTTTTGCATTATATGACCAACATTTCTCTTTTTAAATTATGTCAGTGTTTATTAACTTAAATTATGGTGGACAATTTTTTACTGTAAATGGTTAACTTTTGTTGGCCGTACAATACAATAACTTTATTGTATTTCTCGCATACACAAAAAAAATTTATTTGTTTAAAAGAAGTGCAAACTAACTTGAGAACATCTCTTACTAGTTCACATCAATTTTAGGGTAGATGCTACTCCTTTATTAAAGTAATATAAAAAGGGATACAATTAAGATATAAGTTAAAAATTTTATTAATGAATTTCAACTCGAAGGAGATAATGTGTTCATTATCATCCCACAAGGTTCTTAATAATTCCTTTTCAGTAGCTATTGTTAAAATAGATATAATTGAACATTGCGCACCCCACTTGTAAAATTTCACCGCATCCTCTATACTTGAACTTATAATAAAAAGTTTATTACACTTTCACATCAAGTACCGCTAAAGATGGGCCGAGCTAGCTCTCATGATCTAACACTAGTACGTTGTTGGCATGTCGTGGCCTGACCCACTAGATTAGAGCACGAGGCTTGCTTGCCCCAGCATGTGGCCCTGTAAGGCCCGACCCATGGCAACCCTAACGATTGTACTTGACTACTTGTTGCAAACAAGCAAAGTACTCAATTTCCATTGGACCAATTCTGGTCAGCAAGTTTAGTCAAGTGTAAATGTGTAATATTGTAGTTACCTTTAAATCCAAACTTGACATTAAATTTAAATGCAAACAGAATCCTCCCATTGTTATCAATATATTTCGCATTTCAGCACAACTTTCTTGCTCTTGTAGTAAATAATTTACAGCAATTGCATAACTGATGATGATGTTTGATTTCATTACTCCGTTATAATATAGCTTCATTATACCTTTATTTTATGGTCTTTGAGCTGATAGCGTCAAGTTGAATAGTTGATCAGCTGTATAGTTCATTGACCAAATCCAATAGTTTGACTTATAACTTAAGGATGTTGAAAATAAAATTCAATAAGAAAATGCCTGAATAAAAGTGGACTTGTAAAGATGTCAGAAACATGACAAGAAATGGTCAACATAATTACATAAACCAATTATTTCAGTAATAATATATTACATGAAACTGGAAAAAATGGGTATCAAATAGTACTTCACAATTCAACTATTTTGATTCAATTTTCAGAGATTAATCACACCAATTTGAAGCAAATCTTTCAGATCAAAATTTCCTCTGCTTCGCTGCTCAGCTGGCTTATTCTATCTCAATCTTCAAACCTTCAAAAGTGAATGGTAAAAGTTCCACAATCCGAAACCCAATTGGATTTCCCATTTTGTTCAACAAAAACAGCAATAAAAAAATTGCAAATCCAATGATAAATTCATCAATAGATGAATTTCAAAATAGCAGCCTTACACGTCAAACTGCTCAAAAAAATTGCAATTAATTCCTCAAAAAAAATTTAAAAAATTCAACAAAATTAGGCCAAGTCATATAAAATATAAAAAAAAAACAGAAATTTGGGAATGAAAATTTAAAACGGGGTGAAAATTGGGTGAAATTTGATGCTAATAATTAGAAGGAAAGACTTGATTTGTATTCTTCTTATGGTTTAAGGAAGAAGAAGAGATGAAGAAATGGATGAGTTTTTCAAAAATCATACGCATTACAAGTTTCCTTCTAGCGGGAAACACACTGCCATATTTGGGTATGGAGGAGTAGCAAGATGAGCTCGACTGAGTTTCCCCAATTTGTTTGGTAATTTGCTCCATATTTTGGGTGCTCTGTTTTTCCTCTGCTTGAGAAAGCCACAAAATGTTGTATTTTGGGAGGTTGAAATATGTGGGACTTGTAAATGAGGAAGGCCGAGACTTTTGAATATAAGACTGGAATTCAGGGCTTGGGGTTGTAGTGATGAGATTTTGGGGTAGGAGGTGGGGTGTATATATAGGACTGTTTAATGAGTTGAAGACCCACAAAAGGAGGAAAAAACAAAAAAAGAAAGAGAGACCACGAACTTGGAGACCAAGAAATAATATTTGCCAGGGGTAGAAATGATATGTACCACTGTGCCAAGGGTAGAAATGATATTTTCAAAAAAAAAAACTTTTATCATACTTCGTAGTTAATATTACTCTCTTTTGTAGAAGAAATTATTTGGAGATGAATATTCTAAAATCCAATAGATAAAATAAAATAAAAAAACTTAAAGCTTGTCACAGTCCAAAATAATCCAAATGTTCAACCTTCATACTCTAATATTCGAATTGATCTCAACTTAGATGTAGATAGGGATATTCAGAAAAACCCGACCCAAATTACCCGATGGATTATTACTGGGTAATTTTATAATTTTTTATACTTTTTTGGATCGGATACCCGACATTAATCTTGGAATTTGTGGCATCATATGATCTTTGGATTTGACATGCTTCCTTTAGGGCATTAGGTAGTCATAATGATATTTAATGGTATTTTGTGATTTGGAGAAGGGATATGATAAGGTACTAAGAGAAGTACTTTGATAGGCAATAATTAAGAAAGACATAACATGTAAGTACATTGACCTAATTAAGGATATGTATCAAGAGGTTACAACAAATGTTAGAAGTCATGGTGGAGTAATACATGACTTTCTTATTATTATTGGATCAAACGAAGGGTCTTCCCTAAGTCCCTTTCTTTTTGTAACTGACCTAGATGAAGTGACTATTTCGATACAAGATAAGATACTATGGTGTTAGCTTTTGCAAATGATATTGCTTTGGTGGACGAGACTAGCGAGGGGATGAATATTAAGTTAGAACAATGGAAACAAAGGTTGGAATATAGAGGATTCAGGGTTAGTAGAAGTTAAACAAAGTATATAAAGTGTCTCTTTGGCATAAGGGTGGAGGCCAAGTGAAGATAATGTGAATTTGGATGGCAAAGGAGTTTCCTATAAGAGAATGCTTTAGTTACCTAGTATCGTTTCCCCAAAGGAATGGAAACATTGATCAAGATATCACTCATACAATAAAAATCGAGGTAATTCAAATGGAAAATTTATAAGATGACAATCAGACTACCACTATTGTATGTGTTGGCAAAAATAAATTGTTAATCGTAGGAAAAAATAATATGCGTTAATAGATGTATTATTGTAAATTTAAAATTGTTGTTCTCTAGCTAATCATGCTTGTTATGTTTCAAAAAATTAGAATATGTATTATTGCTTCTTTGAATTTTATTATCCTAATGAAATTTAGTAAAGTTATAAATTATTGTTTGTTTCTTAATTAACAACTAATTCACTTCCAAATTACATAATGTTTAATTATAATTTATTATATCAAAATGTTAATGAACAATTATTAGTGTAAATCGATTATTATTGCATTATCCATATATGATTGAATTTAAGAGAGATTGTGTGGTAGGGTAAAAGTAGGATAGACAACATATTAATAGACAATTAATAGGATGCATCGATTATAAAATAATTGGTATAAGAGTGTACATTGGTGAGGTGGTAGGTAGAGAAATGAATAACAAAAATTGATGACCACGATGGATACACTCGAAGTGTTGAGGAGAACAACGGAATGTAATGATCACATGTAAGATTTCATAGTTTATTAGTGTTTTATTACATACTTTTATAATGCCTTATGTGTAAGGTTTTACATATTTATAAGAAATTGCACTTTTTTTCGTTTTCTAATCGTTGAACTTTCTCCTTTCATTTACTAATTCATAATTTGACGTTAAGTATTTCTAATAGTAAAACGCAATATAAGAGACAACAACACTACCACTATCATCCAAAAAATATCATTCAAACACGATAATTTTCTATATCAAAGATTAGAAGCTCATGATTTTATCTTCAACATTCTTATCATTTTCACATTTTTCACCGCTTTCCCCTTAAATAATGTTTATCATTTTCTTAGTATTTACTAATTTCCTCACCAATTTAATACAAAGTATCATAATCTCTCTCTGGATCCTTTCAACTTGAATATGATGACTAGAGCTGTAAAAAAATTGACCCAATCCGAATTACCGACCCAAACCTGTAAATATATGAAATCGTCATGCATCTACTTTATATGTGAAATTGGTGACACGTTATACGACTTGAATCCGATTTGATATTAACCGACTTAACCTAGTATTATATGATCTGGCAAACACTGACAAACTATAAACCTATAACTTATTTGAACCGACTTCACAATGATGCAAACCCGAAATGACAACTGACCTTATTATAATACGAAATTGATTATAATTCGATCCAACCAGTTATGGCCCGACTTGTAGTGACCCATGATCTGTTTATTTTGATCCTTTGTTGACCCGACTCGTTATTGACCTAGGTTGTACTAGCATATAATTTGGTATTATCTAACGCATTGTTGTTGATCATCTAGTCATTGACAAGATCATCACTTACTTGAAATCATAAGTCAACTTACCTCATTTTTACCCAAGCCAAATTTGGTTGAAACATGTTTAACTAATTACAATTATAATTAGACTTAAGACTTAGTTTATTTATATTACTGAATATATGAAGAATTAATCAATATTATTAGTTTAGTAGATAAGTGCCAATATGATATATTTCAAATTGATATCATGTTGATAGCCATCCAACCCTAAATTAGATCTAAATCCAAAAGTAGTTGTTTGAACTTCCCAAATTTAATTTGAATTCGAAACTAACCGACTTGATGATTACCTGACCTGATAATATTCTATCTCAATATGACTTGAACTCAAAAGTACCCACCATAGCCCAGACCCAAACCCAAACCCAATCAAGTACAATTTGGACCTGAAATTGAACAGGACCCGAATTGAATAGACCGAACTTTACCTATACCCAAAGGTAAACGAATCGACATTGACTTCAACTTAGCTAAAGTAGAGCTAAACCTAAACTTGACTTGATGAAGACTTGAGTTGACAAGATCCGATTTAAATATGACTTGAAATCTAATATAACATGATCTAAAACAAACCTGACTCGAATATCTGAATTTCATAATGCTATTGAATCAATGGCTGCCTATTATCACACGTTGGCCTTTAGTCCACTTCTCCTACAAGAGCCCTATCGTTTTTCACCATAATCGATGAAGCATGATACCGTACGTCCATAATTGCATTTAAAACTTTATTTAATTATTAAATTAAGTTTGAGACTGAGCAGTTTAGACTTTAGAATATTTGTAAAGTATAATTTTTTTTGGATTGAAATGTTCAGCAGTTCAACCTTAGTCATTTAATTTAATTTATGACTCTATCTCGAAGAGCAAATTCGAAGGTTACACCCGCTCCAATAAAATGTATATTACGTACATGAAAATTTTTACGTACATGAAAAATATACATAGTATACATGTGAGTTATGTGAAATGTACACTTTACATTCCACATAACTGACATATATACTATGTACATTTTCTATATACGTAATGTATATTTTTTTAAAGCGGGTGGACCATGTTCTGCATTGTCCACCTATCTATATCAGCTTCCAACAGTGTCAATCATTTTCTCGTTAAAAAGTGCAGCAAATACCCACATTAAATTTCTGCTTTTTCTATGATGCTTGGCGAGAGATTTAAAGAAACGGTCCAAGAGATCCAATGATTCAACACTCCAACTCACTAGTCTCCCGTCACCATTTTTATGTCAGATTGTGGCTATGACAGAGTCAAAAGATAAATATGTACGGCACGAAGAAATGGTCAAACAAATGCTTTCCCTCTACAAACTTATGAACCATTATGATTAAAAAAAATTCATATAGAACTATAAAAGTATATCTCTTTTTATTTACTTGTTATATTTTTTTTAATTAAAATTTAAAAATTTTGACCATAAGTTTTAATTATATTTTAACAAATAATATATTTAAATGTGATATTATTAAATGTATCTCAATGTAAAATTGAATAATATAAAATTTTTATAATATTTTGTCTTATGAATTTAAAGATAAAAAACATTTTAAGTTATATTTTGAAAATTGAAAAAAGTCAAATGTAGCAACTAAATGAGGATGGAAGGAGTATAACACTAATAAGCTAAACAAAAACCAAATATAATTTGATTACATTGAAATACACCTACTCAACCAATGTAAAAAGAAACACTAATTTCGAAGTAGTAACTAGTATCGAGCTCGTATAATTCACAAATCATATTTTGTTATTAAGGTTTTTTCGTTAATCCCTTTATTTGGTTTGAAGTTAAGACTTTGTAGGTGAGTACTTGGTGCTTAATAATAATTTTAACTTTTGGTGGAGGGAAATAATAAGGTCAATATGATATATTTTTCGAAAAATTTTGTACTGTGTCCCCCCTATTTGAATCACTATACTTAATATATGGGTATTTCATATTTATTGCTATAATTCTTTTTTTAACAATATAATGACCTACAAATATTAAATTATAATTATCCTACCTGACATGTCATATTAACTATTGGCATATTCATACATTTCCTTCATCTTATAAAAATTGAAACACTTAAAGTTTCACATTTGCCCACACACTAAGTTAATCATTAATATATTTAATTATCCACGAATAAAATTTATGAAAAAAAATTCTATATAATGAAAGTAGATTTTGAGTAATTTATGAACACACACACAGATATATATATATATATATATATATATATATATATATATATATATATATATATATATATATATATATATATATATATATATATATATATATATATATATATATATATATATATATATATATATATGAGATCCAATGAGAAGGGTGCTTAAAATAATAAGAATAAGAAGAGATTTTAGCTATTCATATGGTAAGATTCAACGCTAGAGATTTCATGTAAAAAATAGTTATTATAACAATAAAAAATGGTTACTATAATAATAAAAATAGTAAATATAATAATAATAAAAAGAATTATTATAAGTGAAAAATAATATTTGGTCACTATGAGTTAAAAAAGGGTCACTATGAGTACGTAAAATGTCATGCGTTGGATTTAGGAGATGAAGGGCCAAGATTTTTTCTCATTCTTCTTATTTAATATATATATATATAGGTAAAAGTTAAAATAAGAAGGATTCTTAAAATGAGAAGGATGGGAAGTCATATTGGCCCTTCATCTCATAAATCCAAAGACCAAGATATTTTTTTCACTTATAGTGACCATATTCATTGTTATAGTGACTATTTTCATCGTTACAGTGACTATTTTCATCGTTATAGTGACCAATTTTTTTTACGTGAAATTTCATGCGTTGGATCTTATCACTTAAAGGGTTAAGATCCCTTCTCATCCTTCTTATTTTAAGCACCCTTCTCATTGGATTCCTCCCCTATATATATATATAGAGAGAGAGAGATTAAAATAAGAAGGGTATTTAAAATAAGAAAAATGAGAAAATATTTTGACTCTTTATCTAATAAATCTAACGGATGATATTTTATCTATACATAGTGACCCTTTTTTGATTTATAGTGACCAAATAATTTTTTTTGACTTATAGTGCCAGTTAATCCATATATTTATCCATAAATGGAGTATTTGCCAGCTACTTCGTATATTTATCCACAGAAATAAAGCTTCAAACCATCTTACTCACATCAAACACCTATATTCCTGTAACATGGGTTATCAATCAATCCTAATTCCATCATAGGATAGTGGTATGTTCCTAGAACCTATCAATGACTCGAGGCCTACTTAATTTTAGAGGTAACCATAAATCAGTTCGGGTCAAGATTTATCCAAAGAAATATGCCCATTTTAAGACCTGAACAATTGGTCGGCCTGGGTCAGCCTAAGATTTGACCAATTTTGATTTATTCAAACATGCATTTTTGTGTTGGGCCTAAGTTTTTAGTTTTGGGTTTTCCTAAACCTAATTTAAAAATAATAATTGAAGAATTAATAGGAGATAATATAGTATCAATATACTCTAGGGGGGTTGAATAGAGTATGACTATTTTTCGCAATTAGGTACTCAAAGCTTTGAGATAACTTTCAAGAGAGGAATTAATAAATAAGATTAATCTAATAGCAATGGCTTTGAAACCGGTTTCAAAAAATGCATCGATGCTTTGACTTAGATGAACTTTTATTAGATTAACAAAGTAGGTAAAGCAATTAAATATAAAAGTGCAAATGTAAAATGGACGAGTATTTGTTACGAAGTTTGACAATGTGCCTACATCTCTGCTTAGTGTATCTAACCCGTAGAATTTAACCTTTTTGTTCTTCCCTTAGATATCTAAAACAACCTTAAAAGATCTAATTCTATCGTCAATATCATAGTTTTCCTAGCTACACATTAGCATGTTTATTCCTAGAAATAAAATACATCTCACTTTTTCTGAACTTTTGAGTATTATAATTATTACTCAAAGTATATCACTCTTTTTGTTTTTATCACTCTTTTAAACACTCAAAGATATACTTGATTTTTCTTATTCTCTCAATCTAAAAATACTATGTAAGAAGGAAGAATTAGAGAGAACAAATAAGTTGTTGTAGTTTGATAATGATCTCACGTAGAAGGCTTGAATATCTTCACTTCAAACTTCAGTTCTTATATATCACGTCTTGTACCAACGACTTTAATAACACATAAGTGAACTTGGGCGAATGAATGAGTAGCCGTTACAAAATGAAAACTTCAAATATTGGTTGAGAAAAACTTGCAGACCACTTCAACACTTTGCAACAGAAAATATCTTCTCATTTTGAATTAATGTTGTTTGATGGATAATTCAAATGCTTCTTCAACTGTATCCTTGAATAATGGGATAAGTTAGACATTGAATTTTCTGATTTATGCTCATAGATATCCCAACCATGAAAATAGGAATTTGTTGAAGCTTCAAATTTTCCAAACAATACAATAGCCATGAAATCAGGAATCAACCCCAAAAGTTGTTATCGTGCATGTGCATGTGAAAACTGTTCCTTTGACTTCCATCATTGAAACAAATGTTAGAGAGTATAGATCTCATCAAGGTGGAGACTTCAATCTCTTTCAAAGGCTTGATATCAAGTCATTCTCAAAGTATCAATTCCGCACTTAAAAGTCATATCAAGGCTTTGAGAGCCTAATTGCGAAAAATGGTCATACTTTATTCACCTCCTCTAGAGTATATTCGATCCTATTTTTGTTTTCCATTGATTTTTCAATTGGTATCATAATAATAATTCAATTGGACCCCAAAATTGAGCCTAAAGTTTTTTCCCAAACTCGCCCATTTGCCACTTTGATCAACTCTCCTTAGTCCTAAACATCATTAGAAAACAAGGTTTTGGATGTGCCCAAACTTAATCCATAATAAAACGATTAGTGGTTAGTGTTGGTTTGGTTTGACATACACTGATACTTTCTTAAGACTCGAAATCAATCTTAATCACTAATCTTTGTTGCCCACTTGTATTAAATTAACAAAAATAATATAATAAAGAACCTGCTACTCAAATGATGTGGGCATATATATGTACTTAAATATACATACCCAATTATTTGATGCCAACTGATTTTTAATAAAGTATCATCGAGTTGTGAAATGCTTGTAACCAGTTTATCAACTTAGACTTAACAAGTATTTTACTTCGTAGTTTAAATCACCTTTATTTTACAAAAAAATACTTGCTTCCCGTTGCAATCTTAAAACACTTGCACATCACCTCAAAATTCCGTAATCTCAAATAGTGTAATTACCTGTATGTATACCCAATCGAGTAGGAACATCTTTAATTATGACATGAAAATATTTCTCTTCCTTATACATTCACCTCATGTTATATTTGTTATGGCATGAATTTTTTACTCTCGACTTCGTCTCACTCAATGACTCATGACATAAGAGCATCCTTAACCATGAAAAAATGGTTTGTGAAGGAGAAACCTTTTTCTTCCTGTCTTAACAATGAAAAATAAATGGTTCATGGATGAATGTTTGTGATTTCACTCGTACATGAATTTTCAGTAAAAAGGTGTGGTGAAGGAACCAAAAGTGTGGTGAGGTGGATGTGGGGTCCATGAATTTTTTGGCTGAAAACAGATCAAAATATAGTGTTTTGATAAAAAAAACAGATAAAAATAATGCGTCTTGATATATTTTCAGTAAAAAAAAATTCAAATTTCGACGGCTGGGAGCGCGACACTTGGCCTAGCCGCCGAGTGACACATGTACTGACCGTTGGGAGTTTAACATTACAATTTTGTAACGGCTATAACTTTAAAAATACAATTCAAAAAAAAAAATTATACCAACAGTCTTAATTTTTTTTTCTCTATAAATAGAGATCCACTTTGATATATTTTATCATCTTCAAATAAAACCATCATTTTTTTCCTCCTAAATTCTTAATCCTCCCTTCCAAATTACTATATTATTTTTTCCAATCCCAAATTAGAATAAAATTTTTTAGCTGGTATGGATACTAATACTAGTCGCAACTCCAAACAAAAAAAAAATCGGCTCATAATATTATCCCGAATCCAACTAATTTTCCCCCAAACCCAGTGAGTTTGGCACAAAACCCCTCAAATTTTTCTCAAAATTTCCAGCCGAATTATCCATATAATCCCTATAATTTTCCACCCAACTTAAATCTTAGTCAAAGTAGCTCAAATTTTCCTCATTCTTCCATGCCATAAATGGGTTTTGGTGAATCTGGTTCCGGAATTAGTTTCAATGCGTTCCAACAATCAAATCCCGATGCTTGGGAGATGAACAATATCTTTTTTGAAGAAGACGATGAGGATAACGAAGACGAAAATGCCGAGGGTTTTGGGACTCCTCCCCCCATCGGAACTTCACCGAATTGTTGACGCAGCAAACACTCCCACCAATGCACGAACCTCGTAGTAGTGGTTCTGAGAAGAGGATTTGGTCGAGACTAGAGACCATCACTCTAATCTCATCCTTTATGAACACGAGCACCGATACAATTGTTGGAACAAATCAGAAGAAGGGCATTTTCTGGAAGAGAGTCGTGGAGTCATACAATGCTGCTAGGGAAGCAAATCCAAATGAAATATCCTTCAGAACTCCTAGTAGTTTGAAAGGACGTTGGTTGCGAATTTCTGAGGCCGTGTTGAAATGGTGTGGAAGCATAGATAAGGCGAAGGCCAGGAAGAGAAGTGGCCATAACGACGATGATGTCGTCCGTGAGGCACACCAAATCCATGAGAACTCGTTCGGACGATTTCGTTTCTACGAGAAGTGAGTCCTAATAAAGAAATTGGACAAATATCGCTCCATCTTGGACCAACAAGTGTTCAGGCCAACGCATGGACGTCCGTCGACAAATCCTACGGCAGTTGAGTCCTTAGGGAGCAGGAGCAGCGGGAAGAGGACACGGGATGAGGGTGACAGTTCCTCACCAAACACCCCGACCAGTGGAGGTAGTGGTGATGATTTTGTACCTCGTCCAAAAGGAGTGAAAAAAGCAAAGTCAAGATTGAAGGGCAAAGGTTCAACAAGTGATGTATCTGAAGCTTTTAAGACATCCAACAAGCGATTGAAGCTTTATGGCGAGGTGAGGAAGGAGTTCGGCTAGAGAGAAATTCAGAGGCTTGAAATCGAGAGGCTTAAGGAGGCAAGGAAGCAGAAGCAAATTGAGTTGGAGGAGAAGAACATTGAATTGCAACAATACAAGATCAATTGGGAGCTTCTCGAAAAACTAGAAGCAAAAGAAAATCGAACATCCTTTATGTCCGTTTATGCACCGATACTTTCTAGTGCCACTGTGATGTTTATATATTTCAAATTCCATCACTACATTCCTTTCCAGTTCCACCTAACAAACCTCCATTTGTAATCTCTCACATCGAAGATGAGCTCATACAAAATCAACATAAGTTCAACTGATAGCTCTTCTTCTAACTCGGATGAAGAGCGAAGGCAAATAAGAGCTCAACAAGAAAACAATGTTGAAGATATGATAGAGAACATATCCTTTGAGTACCTTCCACACCTTGTCCGTGGGTCCACTCAGCAACCACAGCGCCGTTCCGGTCCTCGAGTCGACAGAGGATGAGAAGAAGGTCATGCACCGTTGTACAATGGCTATTTTGCGGAAGTGTCAGTTTACCCAAATTCCTTGTTCCGGCGCCGATTTCGAATGCATAAGCCTGTCTTGGGTCAGCGCAGTGATGCAACATGACCCTTGGTTTCAAATAAAACGGGATGCAATGGGTCGTCTTGGGTTGTCTCCACTACAAAAGTGCACTGCGATAATTAGACAATTAGCTTATGGGTTAGCTATAGATGCATGTGATGAGTACGTCCATATTAGTGAAAGTACTGCACGATTGGCACTGCAAAAGTTTATGGAAGGTGTCATCAATCAATTTGGTGAGCAGTACTTGAGACGTCCAAATACTACGGACATGGAAAGGTTGATGCAAATCGGGAAGAACGTGGATTTCCTGGCATGACTAGCAGCATTGATTGTATGCACTAGGAGTGGAAGAATTGTCCACACGCGTGGAAGGGGCAGTATCAAGGAAGAGATGGAGTTGCAACTCTCGTACTAGAGGCAGTTGTCGACAGAGATTTATGAATATGACATTCGTTCTTTGGGATGACAGGGAGCTGCAACGATATCAATGTGCTTCATCGATCTCCTGTGTTTGAGGACGTCTTAGAGGGTCGAGCTCCCACTGTGAACTTCGCTGTCAATGGTCATCAATATGACAATGGGTATTATCTTACTGATGGTATCTACCCCAAGTGGGTTACTTTTGTGAAATCCATTACGAGTCCACAAACACGTAAGGATAGTTTATTTGCACAACATCAAGAAGCAGCAAGGAAAGACGTTAAACGCGCTTTTGGGGTTCTGCAAGCTCGTTTTGCCATTATTAGGAAGCCGTCTTTGGCGTGGGATGTCAACATACTTCACAAGATCATGTTAGCATGCATCATAATGCATAATATGATCGTTGAAGATGAACGAGAAACGTATCAGAATTATGATAATATCATTGAGTTTATAGACGACCAACGCAATGCTAATGAGGATAATCTTGAGTATCGTAATGATCGTATTGTGGACATTGGCATATACTTGTGGCGTAAAACGGAGATTGAAGATAAACAAACTCATTTGCAGTTGAAAAGTGATTTGGTCGAGCATATTTGGAATAAATTTAGACGTAACGAGAGCTAAAATAATTACGTTCACATCAGTTGGTTTTGCTTAAATGAAGTTAACGATATGATGTCTAATTGGTTTCATTTATATTTTGGTAATCACAGTTTGTAATTGGTTTCGATCAAATAAAAAAATAAAAATTTAGGTCGTTTTTAATTTAATGCGGCCAATGTAATTAATTATGTTATTTATATTCAATAATTAAATCTTGTATCCAGTAGTTAATTACGATAATTAAAATAAAATAATTAATCACAGTAATTAAAATTAATTACGTTAATCGTAATTAATTAGGTGTTATATGGTTTAATACTTTCTAATTATGAATTAATTTAATTATATTGAAAAAGATAAAATAAGGTGGGGTGGGGTATTGATGATGAACCTTTTTTATTTGGTTCATTGTTAAGAGTGACATTGGTAAATAGTTTGTTGTGGTGATGTGGATGAGAGAAATGAGTTATAGTGACCCATGAACCATTTTTTTTGTTCATGAATAATGATGCTCTAAGGAATCATATCATTAGAGTGCCATGTGTAACGTGTCTAGTGGTTGGAAATTTCTTTTAATTTTTTTTTAAATAATTAGTGCTCTACTATAATGTGGCCCAAAAAAATATGGAAAAAAAATTCTGTGTAGATCCCACTTGCATACAAACTAATGCATAAATTTTTCCAAAATATTAGCACATGCTTTAATTCTTATAAAATATTCTAAAACCTTTTCAACTGCTCTTGCTTGATAGCCGACTACCCGTAGCTTTCGACCTTCCGTTGTTAAATTTGTATATAATTTTTTAGAGAGAATATAGTTGGATTATTAACAGTTTGCCTTGAAAAAAGACCTGATTATCTGAACCTAGTAATCAGGTTTGGTTGCTCAATATGCTGGAAGCCTTGAATCTAAAGATGATACGTAACTGGCAAGAAAATGCTAAAGAATGTCTAAAATAATCATATTGTTCAAACATCATTAATCAATCAATAGCATGAACAAATCCAATCACAATAAAATAATAATTCAACTTTTGTAACTCAATCTTGTACTTGACGGAATCATCCAACATTTGACCTTCTCAACTATACGCGTACCTAATTATAGACTCGGGAGATAAAAGAGAAATTGTGCAAGAACCAGATTTCTACCAAGCCGTATAACGAAAAAAGTATCCAATACTAGAACTTTATACAAAATTCCACAAATCAAGGGGGATCCTCCAAAAAAACAGCACCAAACAAAAATTACAAGTCATTTTATTAGCATTATCACCCCCCTACTAATCGGGGGACTTTAGATAAAGAAAAAAAAAACTACAATCGACTTGTACAGCTCGAGCCTGAAAAAACAGGGGGAAATGGGTTAACAAACTTGAGTGTTCTTCCTTGATTGGTTTAAAGAAGAAGAGGAGGACGAGGACGAGGACGAGGACGAGGACGAGGACGAGGCCAAGAAACGAAGAAACTCGTCAAAAATCATACGCTTGACAAGTTTCCTTTTGGCAGGAATTACACTTTGTATTTTGTAGCAGGTTGAAGGACTTGTTTGTGTTTCATTTCCCCTTGTCTCTTGTTTTTCTTTCATTATTTTTTCTCGAAACTTGAGTGGGAAGATTAGTTTGGGGAAGGTTGATCAGACTTCTGAAGAAAGACTTGAATTTTACTTTTGAGTGATATGGGTTTGAAAAGGCGTGGGGTTTATATAGATGTTAGAGTGGGAGTGTGATGCAACAATGTACTTGAAATACAATAAAATAAAATTGGGGTGTAAAGCGAAAAACTTGGAGTGGAAGCCAAGGAAGTTACAGGACATATGCTAAATGAGTAAATGGAGGGTGCAATTAGTATTATAAAATTACCAAGGGCCTAGCCATATTCTAGAAAGGGATTAAACTCTCAGTTCTCTCAACAAGTGGTGCTGACTGATGGAATTTGGGGAACTAAGAGCAATTAATTAATGTTTAAATGCAAGTAAGAACTTCCCAATTAACTAATATAAAATTAAATTGGGTTTAAGTGATAAGCGACTTAAAACTGTTATACCAAGGATCTCGAGTTTGACCTTACTATGTGTGTAAACCCCTGTTAAAAGACTCACCCACCACAAAATACAGTCAAATGTTCAAAAACTACTACAAAATACAACTAAATAGTACTAAAAACTTATTACAATAGTTCTCGACGAGTTTTCATGTTTTGCTATCGATTTATGATATATTTCATTCTAACATTCAAAAACAAATCATTCTTCAAATAAGTAATTGAACAATCATTCAACATTTGATCTCATCAAACAAACAAACAATCCACAAATTAACTCGAAATTGTGCACCTAATAATGTTTTCTCCATTCATAACATAAGGCATTAAACACCATATCATAAACAGTCTATTTTTAGTTGCCAGTCTCCAAAACACCATAACATGTTATAAGAAATAATATATATAAGTGAGATCTTATTAGATGAATTTCAATATAAATTTTCAAATATCAAGTTTTCATATTTTTTTGTCTTACAGATTTAGAGTTAAAAAAGTTTAAAGTTGTATCTTAAAAACCCCAAAAAGTCAAATTTAGCAAATTTAATGGGACGAATAGAGTAATAAATTCCAATTAAGGGAGTGGCATCTCATTACAATAAGTTTGGACTCCAAGGTGTGTCTTGAAATGAATGCATATACTAGTTCAACTTTCCCGACAACAGAAGCAAAATTACGCAGAAAGAAAAGCAGAGGAAAAAGAGCCTTTTTAGATCTGAGCAACAAAAATACGACGGATGTACAGGAAAAACGCAGCATAATTAGTACTCCTACCACACGCCGTAGACGTGCTGCTACTACGTATAAATTAATTCATGCATGCGAACTCCCTTCACCTTCACGCACTATCACACCCATGAGGACATTGGATGCTACCTAAAACGTTTCAAAACACTCACAACCCAGTTGATGGTAAGTTAGCCTTCGTCGAGGACCCTACCATGTGGACAAGATGGTAGGGGAAGGAGCTTATCGTCTAAGCACATTAGCCAGAAAACGCATCCCTAGAAGCTAGAAGGCCACTCATCTGAAATCACCTCTTCTAAAACAACTTGTGATAAGTTTTCTTGCTACTTTTAAGTTATTATTTTCTTTTGTGTCATAAAACCGTAAACTAACTTAAGCATCAAAGGGCCTTTGGAAAATTTGCGGCCACCTCTTAGTCAACCCTAGTTAAAAAAATTTCATTAACAACTAGACAGCCCAAATGACTAATGTTCTCGACCAACATTAGATTATCGCTCATACGCTAACATGTCACCAACACATTATCTCCTAGTCAAGGATACGACTAATGAATAGAACATCAAACGAATGGCATGTACACTTAGGCGTGCTAAACATACAGGGGCCCACTGAATAGTGCTCGCATTACAGGATACAACCAACAGAAGAAATATGAATGCATAACATAACCATAAGAGTCGTGCACCAAGCACACAAGTGGATCTAGCTAAAGCAAAAGTAATCAACAAACAAGTAGATTAGATTAAAAGCAAATGTTCCATGAAACTAAGTATTCAAGAGGAATGAATAAAACACCACCAGTTAGTTGTCTGTCTAAGCGATGTAGATTGTCAATATATAAAAAAAAAAAAATACAAGGGATCCTAAACGTAAAATAGACTGTTTATGATATGGTGTTTTGGACACAACACAGGATTTTGGTGAGAAACAGGAAACACTTATTATTCCTTTAATTTTATGATATGAAAATGAAAAGGAGGAGATCAAAGATTCAAAGTCTGAAAAATAAGTAGAAGCAGCAGCAGCTGCCTGCTGGAACACTGAATAGTAATCACACTTTGACCAATCACTCTATGCTATGCCTCCCCCTTCTCTCGCTTTTCCCCTTGATTTTTGCTGTTCTCTCTCTCTCTCTCTCTTTTTTTTTTTTTTTTTTTTTGGGCAAGTGGATTTTAATGAAAGAGAAAAGTCTGAAGGGGTTCTTTCCCGTGATTAAATTATAGACAGAAGGGTCATACTTGGGTACAGTTGCGTTGAATCTACCTCTACCTCTACCTCTACCTCTAGCTACTCTCTGTCATCAACCTACTATTGCTGCTGCTATGCGCTACATATAAATACTACTCTTTTTGGTGTTTTTGAATATTCTCATTTTTCTTTGTGTTTTTTTTTTCTTTTTAAGTTAACCACCCTCTCTAAGCCCCTCCCGACTCTTTCACTCCCTCTTCAACTTCATCGTGCACCCTTTAATTCTTAATGCCATAGCTCACGCAGTTTAAATGCCTTATGACTCCATTCATATATTTGACTTTGTACGGTCTCCAAAACACAAGTTTAAATGATTTTTTTTCTAAATTTATAAGATAAAAGTTATGAAAACTTGATATTATAAAAATAATTTACATTGACATGTATCCAATAAGATCTCACTTGATTATATTATTTATTATAACACGAGTAAAATTTGATTCTCAACATGAAAATATATGAAATAAAACAAAGAGTATTTATATCGCTCTCCAATAAGATCTCGCTGCCTCGCTGGTGTCCATTTCATTTTCTCCCATCTTTACACAATTACACCTACAGAGTATTTATATCTCTCTCGGATATGATGGAAATTGGACTACATCATCACCGTACACCCAGTATCAATCAATAATCAATGGCAAAAAGAGAATTCAAGAAAAAAACAATGTTTCAAGGAGCACGTGACACTTTAACAAGATAAACCACCCATCACTTGACACCTGTCCCACATCCTCAAAATCTCCAAAATATCATATTCAACAGATAGATTTCGGGGTTCCGGCAATGTCTATGACTGAGGAAGCCGTTGAAGAAGGCTTGAAGCTCTTTGAGCGGCTATACTTCGGCAAAGACAGGTGTCACAGGTCAGTAGCCCCGCCGAAACCTCCGCCGCCAATGTTTTCTCCCTTTTTTTTTATTTATACATTAGACTCACCAGACAATGCCTAGATCCGCCTCTAATCAGAGGTACGGTGGTTGTTTGATTTGTTTCTACTAAAAAAATATGAAAAGAAACCAAAATTACTAATCATTAAGCTACAGAAAAAAGGACAAAAGAGTTCAGAAGTAAAATCTATCACGTTATTGCGACTCTGAAAGAGTACTGCTGCTGAAGAACAATAAACTAGAAAAATCTATTAAAAAAAAAAAAAGTTAATGCGTAAGGATCGAACATCTGAACATGTGCCGTTCCTTCATTGGTCTACAACCCTAAATTCGCACTGGCAACAGCATTTTTAGTGCAATGACAACAGTACTGATTTACCTTCCCCGCAGTTCACGCATTAACAGTGTTTCAGAATACTGTTCGTTATTCCTACATCTTTACTTCTTTAGTACATATATATGTTAAATGTTACAACGCTCAAATTATTATAATTTGATGTAATTATATGTTTTGTACTACTCTGTATTAATTACTCCATAATCCATAATTCCGTACTACCTGTTAAAGAACTGAATAACTGATGATGGTTTTTGTCAACAGAATTGGAAGTTTTCGATTGCATCAAATTTAAAAAGAAATTAGAAACTTGGAGTTTCTACGAAACGATCAAAATGAAGTATTGAGCTGATCAATTGAAATGAAAAGATAATCGGCATTACAATTCATCAAGTTTTGTAAATCAAAGAAATCAATAACAAGTATAAATGAGAGAATTATAAATAAATAAATAAATAAATAAATAAAAGTAGGGGACTCTTTATGCCGGTTTCTTTTTAATATTTTTATGACAATTATATATGTGCGTAAACTAATTTCTCGACAAGAAATATTGTTAATTTTGAATATTAAGATGAGTATAAGGATAAAAACAAGTATGAAAGTATCTCGTAATCTATATTAAGTTAAATAAGGACAAATATTGTATTAAAGTGAGTCAATCTAAAGATTGTTCTTAACTTTTGTTGTGGTTGATGATGAAGAAATTGGCAGTAAAAGATGGAGGAAATGAAGAAAGCACGAAGTTCATCGAAAACGATGCGTTTAGCAAGCTTCGTCTTAACTGAGAGTCTGGGATTACAGTCCTTATCTTGTCATTTCCATTGCCGTTAAAAAAAAAATTGTATGGATTGAACTTAGTGTTGGTGTGAGATGAGGGAGTGTACTCAATCGAATATCTGTTTCTAATTTTTCATCTTACTTAAATTTTTATGATTTTTTAGATACAATTTAAAATACTTATATCTTTAAATTCATAAAACAAAATTTTATGAAACTTTATATATTAAAAATTTACATAAAAATATATTCAATAAAATTTCAATTAAATATATTATTTTTTATAATATAATGGGAATTTATAAGTAAACTTTTAAAAATTTATTTTAGAAATAAAAAGAATATAATCTACTTGATATTTGGACTACCCTTTTAGCATATTAAAGAATAGGGAAAAAAACCCTTAATGAGCAAGGAAAACAAGTGGCACGTCTAATACAGAAGTACGTCAGGATGAGGCAAGCCTTGATGTCGTAATCAATTTGCGTAGGCTATAATCAGTTTATTACTCCAGATTCCTAGCAGTAGTATAATCCATAATTATTGAATAGGATTGCTGGTGTACAAGTAATAATATATTATTGGAATCATAAAAATATGTAGGGTGAATGAGCAATGAGCCAATTCTGAAGATGGTGATGGCTGCGTAGTGACACGTATTTCTCAAACAGAGCCCATGTGCCATCAGATCAGTTACACATTTATATGTTGTGTGGCTAAATTTAGGACCTTTAAGAATCCTCAGTGTCTTCTGTTTCGTGTTGTGCAGCTGGTGCTATATGCTCGTTAATTGTGGTTATTATCAATGGTTCTTACATGAGTAAAAATATGAGACGTTTTAACTATTCTCTTACTCGTGTCGTGTTTTTTCCCGTGTGCGGTCTAGTGATGGTGTCCTACCATATTAATTTAGTCCTCACTTCCTTTCTTTGGGAACTGATGCAAGGGTGTCAAATCGGGTCTATAAGTCGGTTCTGGATTGATCCATTACGGGTTGATTCTTATCAGTTCGGGTTAAATCGGATCAATTTTACCAATCAAGTCGGGTCATTATCGGTTAATTGCGTGCTCGAGTTCGGTTCGGGTTCGTATCAGGTTGTATTCGGTTTAAATCAAATTCGGTTCAGGTAAAATCGGGTCGGTTTCTGAACGGGTTATAACAGGTTTTTTCGAAATTAGGTAGATATCAGGTCAAGTTAATTATAGTAATGGGTCGCCTCGATTTCGGAAATCCGGTTTAAACATTATCGGATTCACATCGGGTAATTAATGAAAAATATTTGGTTTTAAGGTTATTAGAAATTGGGTAAAAATAGGTCGGGCAAGATAAGGTCACATTCACATATATTCAAATTGTTAATATATGGAGTTAATTTGGATCATGGATTGTTATAAATCGGATCCTATCGGTTATGTGTCAGATTTAATCAGTTTCAAATTCTCTTTGGGTCAGGTCTGTAACAGGTTGGGTTTATAACGAGTCGAGTCCCTAACGGGTCGGACACAGATCGGGTTCGGGTCTATGAATATCGGGTCAAATCGATTTCTAATTCATTTCAAGTCTCACTTTCCGAGTCATAATCAAGTCGAGTCCAGGTCGGTTTAAGGTAACTTATCGGATCGGATCTGATTTTAACAGCTCTACAAACAAGGATGTTGCGTCATGTTACTGCTAACATAACAACTTAATTTATCAACAAATGTAACAAACTAATAGAAAACGAGTATTAGATCACAATTCCGAGTTAAAATTATTTCAACATCATTAAGCAATTATGAATACCAACTCAAATTAAGTATTCAATGGCACATAAATTCAAAGTTACAACACAACAACACACATACAATTTTGCAGAAACAAATAGATATCACTATCACTAGTGAAACATGACACTTTTTTTTTTTTTGTATGATAACAAAAAACAGTCAAAAATTGATCATGTAAAAAGGTATAGTTTGTAGTTTCTAATTGTTGGGAAAAAAAAATTGTTATTGCTGCTGCTGCTGCTGCTGCTGAGGCTAAGAATGAAGGAATTACGGTTGCACGAAGCACGAAGCACGACAGAAAAAACAAGAGACGAGTTGATCGAGAATGATGCGCTTGATAAGCCTCCTTTTAGCTGGAATAACACTCCCTTTCTTTGGCTTGAAGTAGAAACTGTAGAATGCAATAGTTTGGGTCTCCTTCTCCATCTTTGCTGCCATTCCTTTTTTCTTGGAATTCGGAATTTGTAGCAAGAAGAGTGGAAGCAGATGGGAGGAGATAGAAAATGAAGACTGAAATAAAGGGAAGAATCTTATTATATAGTAGGCATTAGAGGAGTAACTACACTTTTATTTTAAGCGCGTTTTTATTTTCCGCAAAGGTCAGTGACAATGAGTGGAGGGCGTTGTCCGTAGTGTGTAACTTCCCAACACTGTGCCATGGTATAAGGTTAATACTAGGGGATGATCGATCTTATCATATTACGGGATATATTTAGATATTGGATAAAATTATTTTATGGTTAGTTAGGTTTATCTTTTGTTAGTTTACCTATCTCAAAACTTTAGGATAAACATTTTATATATATACAATTTTATTCATGAATGAGAAGTTCGCACATAATTTACATGGTTAACAGTGAATTTTACACATTAAATCATATTTTTGGGTATTTTGGAAACGAACTAGAATAGAAGTATTAATTAAAGCATTTCTTTTGCCCTGAATAAACTGTTGTATTCCTAACTTTTAAAGATTATATTACGCGTGCATTAAAAATAGATATAAACTCGTAGGGTAAGGAAAGCGACTGTAGGTATATTTAAATGATTATTTCTAAGGCTACAACCTTTCATTGATAGGATCCATCCACTCAAAAATCTTCAGTGGAAGGACAAATGAAGGCTTGAATAGAATAATATGAGCATGGCATACAGTAATAATGTCATTTATATTAGGCTCTTCTTTATGCTAAATCCCCCCAAAAGTGTCACTGGCTGCTTCACCTCCTACGCGGTAGTACACCTTGTAAAATGGTTTGACTCATTTACATGTGTTTGAAATTTGATTTAATTTTGTCCCCTTATGTAATTTGGATTTTATTCATCAACTTTTTTTTTTTTTTTTATGTATATGATTATGATGCTTTTGTTTTGGTCTTACAAATATGTAATTGAATAAATCCTTATTAACTTATACTAAAATAAAACCCTTGCTAATAACATCCTAAATATATAATACTTTAACAAAGAAAAATTTAATTTCCACCAAATTGCATTAATGATGTGAGCCTTACTATTTTGTTTTGCTACATTTAATTTATTGTTGGGTTATTTACTTCTTGAAATAGTATTGTATTAGTGCCATTCTTTTCCCCCTTTCTTTTTCTTGCCTTAGGATAATTCATTCTCTCTCCTCAAATTTCCTATACTTTCTTTCTCAATTTGAGATCTTGTGTTGCTTAAAAATTTTGGGAGGCAAAATAAATTGCATTTGATGAGATGTTGGGTTTGGAAAAGGGATTTTTCTATCACTTATAATTTTTATTGGGGTATATTGAGTTTGAAGTGATTATTAATGATTTTTTTAATGCATTTGTTTGAATTTATATCTCTATTAAGGAATGATGAAATTATCTCGATATTTAACTTATTGAGTATTTTAGAAATATTTATATTGTATTACGAATACGAATAAACTACAAACTGTTACAATCGTGCAATAAAACTTGTTGGATATAAAAATAAATCTATACTTATGCCTTCAATCTGATTTTTCAGGTTCAACTCTAATTTGAGTTTGAAATAATGTAAACCACTTGGTTAAAATGTTCCATCACTTTTGGATAGAGATAATGGAAATTATACTCTTAAATGTTATGAACTTATATTGCATTGAAACTAGATTTATTTGAATTTTTTGACATAAAAGTTAAACAACCTAGATTAATTTTATACTGATACAATTATATATATATATATATATATATATATATATATATATATATATATATATATATATATATATATAGGGGATAGATCCAATGAAAAAGTGTTTAAAATAAGAAGAATAAGAAGACATTTTGGTTCTTCCAGTGGTAATATTCAACTGTAACAAGAAAGGGTCACTATCACAATAAAAAGGGTCATTATGTGTACATAAAATATCACAGGTTAAATTTAGGTAATAATGACACACGAAGTATTAGTTATTCAATTGTTTTTTCTCTTGAAGATATCCATACAACATACGAGGCATTGAACCACAAAAGAAGGGCATAGAATAGATAGGACACTAAGATAACCACTAAAGTACACAACAAATAAGTGATCGATCTAAGTTTGGGAGCTCAAATGATGACTAGCATGATTTAGGTATCATTGGACATAAATTGAGAGAGAAATAAAACATTAAAAAGAGAATCAATAAATTGCATAGCAAAGTAAGTACATCTTTCTCATTTGTTGTTTATGCTACACTTCTTATTTCTTAATTGTTCTTGCTCTATTTCATCCCTCGTACTTTCTCCTTTTGGAATCAGTTAGCCATCTTCTGGACCTTTAAATTATCACCTTTTATTTTTATTTTTATACTGTCATACATTTTCTTGAACTTGATGCTTTTCTTTTTTGTTTGTATGAAACAATGATTTCAATAATAATAATAATAATAATAATAATAATAATAATATAAGTATATACTACTTTCGTATTTTTTTATTTGCTATATTTTTATTTTGGAAGTCAAATTTTATAAACTTTAACCATAAATTCTAGTTATGTTATAACAAATAATATTTTCAATTGTCAATTAGAATTTGTTGGATGCGTTTCGATGTAAATTTTTAGAATATTAACTTTTTATAATTTTTTATCTTATAAATTTAGAGGAAAAAAAGTTTTAAGATATGTATTTAATACCGTAAAAAATCAAATATATCTATGGAACGGAGCGAGTAATATATAGTAAACATAAACGTACTAAAATATAATTAAGCGGAGCTTATTTAACATTAGGTTTGTAGGCCACATGGAAGTATGGTTGAACAGGGAACTACTCCATTGTCCATATACGACTAAGACAAGCGAGAGATATGGTAGACAGCAATCCCAAAAATTTACGTGACACGACATCATCACTATACGTGACCCAGTGCACACTAGATTCACGCCAAGACAAACAGAATTTTTGAAATCCCATTTCTTGAATAATATACAAGATTCTATTTCATTTATTATTTTTTTTATTACGACTCAAAACATTTCTATTTTTAAATTTGTAAGATAAAAATTTATAAAAATTAAAAATTTATATTGAAATGTATCCATTTAAATATATTATTTTAATTAAAATTTATGGTTAAACTTTGACTCTAAATAATAGAAAATGAAAGACTTTCTGAAACGCATAAAATATTTTTTAATTTTGAAATTAAGTAGACAATTATCACTTTTTTTTTTTTTTTTTTTTTTTTGCGGTGTCAAACATTTTCTAGAACTCAATGATTTTTGTGTCATACACACTGCATTGACACATTTTCTATGATTTTTGTGTCATACACACTGCATTGACACATTTTCTAGAACTCAATGATTTTTGTGTCATACACACTGCATTGTACCCTAGGACTTGGACATGAAAGTCAAGTATGGTTTCACTAACAAGTCGATTGCCACTTTCTAGGAATGTGCAAAAGACGTCAACAAAGTGATTTTGTTTGATCCTTCTTATCTTAATCGCTAAGAATTTTGGGGTGTTTATTGTAGTAGTATTAAAATACTAATTGACCAGAGTTTAGTTTCTAGAACTATAATTTAGCATTGCCTTTTGTAGACCACATGGAAACTAGACGACTAAGACAGAGCGAGAGACGTAGTAGATACACAGTATATGTTTTCATGATTCACTAGAAGTCTTGGAAAGGTCTGCTTTTCTTCCTACTCATTTGAGACTTTTTTTAAAAAAATTATTTTTAAAAATAAGTTTTTGACCAAAATATTTTTAAAATAAACTTCTCTATGTTCAGATGAAAATCGCTATCTGAATCAATGATTTTGAGACAACTTAAATTGAGCTGGCTCAAATGTAATACATTTTAATTTAAACCAAAATCGTTGTAACTTTTTTAAAAAAATTTAAACCAAAAAAATTTTACTGAAAGAAAATTTTAGTGAAATCCCACGGCTTTACCTTTCAGGCCCAACCTAGATCCCCAAACCAACTAAAGCCAACAATTTTGGTTTAAGTTTTTTTAATTTTTTTTTTTACAAAAACACTATAGGCCAACTCAATTCAGGGCAACGATTTTACTTAAGTCAAATTGTTGTATCATACAACAATTTTTCTTCTAAACTTAAAGAAGCTTATTTTTGAAATATTTTAGTTCAGATCTTATTTTTAAAATAAAAGCTTAAAAAAATTCCCATTTCTAACTTAAGAGTGGACGAGTGATACCACGGCATATCATAATATCATATACTCATCATTTCATGGACTACTCATATAGTCAATCCTATGACCTTATTTCACCAAGAATTTTGCGCGTTTTAGTAATAAAAGTTTATACTTGTAATTGTTTACAGTCGTTATAAATGGAGTTACTGTGACACTTCGGACAGTAACTCTTAGACTGAGATCTCCTGCAATTCTTGGCTAATTTATGGATCGGACCTTATGTCACTATGAATTTTTGCCACCACTTAGCTAAGTGACTTGGTTTTCAGAGACTACTTTGTGAAGCTTGACTGCGTATTACCACACTTTATCTTATTTACAAATGCAGGTATAAAGTTGATATTCAAAGATATGTCTAAGATAATTTAGATAATGCTTCCGTTGTAGGATACTAAGTGGGGACCCAAATAGCAACATCTCCAATGAAATTAGTAACCACAGATTTCACTTTGTTACTTTCTCAAGTTTCAAGAAAAGAGAAATTCTTCGCAATATCGTCACCATTCCTTTGGAACAAAAATGGAATGACAAAAGAAGTGACCACTGAATTCATACCTTCCTGAATCTCCTGGATATGACACTAAAATTAGATGAACTTTAACCACTAGGACCATTTCGTCACTAAGAGCTTTGATCCTTTTCAATTAATCTGTAAGTTGGAACCTTTATTTTTCCTCTTCCTCCTTCCGGAAGAGTTATAAGCTGACTCAGTTCTACATCGGAATTCAAGAAGAAGTTAGCGGGTTTGGGTCCACATTTACATGTTGTTGGAGTAAATGAGTTGATATATGAATCTTCCCTCTATTCTTTAATTTTACCACTATTTTTTTAGGCCGGTCTCAAAAAGAATGTCTTATTTTTACCCCTTAAAGTAAAGTTTGACCAAAAAACAATCCCATAAAGCACTTGATATGGGAGGTTTAAATGTGTTTGATAGGCTTAAAAAACTTGACCCACTTTCTAACAACTCCCTCTCTTTCTTAACGGTTGGTGAATGTCTAGTCTTAATAATCTTCATTTTATCTCTCTTCCCCTTCTCTCTAAATTCAAAGCATCTCCAATCTCTCATTATTCCCGACTAGGAACCTTATATCTACACCGTAACATAGACTCTTTCTCAAACCAATCCCTCACCCTCTTCCTTACATCTTCTCCTCTCTTCTACAAAGTGAAAAGTATAGAATGTTTGGTTTAGTGTGTTCAAATTTGGTGTGTTTCAAAGCATAGATGACAAAAATTCAATAACTCTTGTGGTGATTGGCCGGAATTCATTCTAGCCACTCCCCCTACACAAACTTTTTTAGTGGTCATATTTCCTCCTTGTCGTTATCTGTTATGGTCTCCACCTTATCTTTCTCGATTTGCTCCTATTTTGTTACCTGTTGCAATACCCAAAAATCAAACCCCGCCCTCTCTCCAACCTCCATTGCATCTAGTTGTTCTTAACATACTTCTAGAATATCAACGACATATACGAAGGAGGGCTGAAAGGAGATCGAAATGAGGTTGTTTTGTTGGAAGATAGGTCAAATATACTTGCAACGTTGCAAGTTACAAGTAGAAAAAAGGCCTAAGCGATAACTTATTTTTCAACGAATCGAGTGGGCCCTGCGTACTAGATACTGCACACAACACCAACTTCTTTGTACACTTGAATACTACGAAAAAACCCGTTACACCACCGCAAATAAGACAATGTACCTGGGTGCACAGTGAGCATGGTGCACCTGGGCCAAAATGCAAGGCCATTTAACATAAAACGCGACACTACGCAGCAATGTCACAGTGGAGGGCATTGAATGAACATTCTTAAGCATACAATGAATATAGGGATTTGTGATTTTTAGTATTCTCCATGCATGTTACTTGGTAATTGGAAAAAACAAAAGTTTTTTTTGCAGAGGGAGAATAGTCATGTACTATATAATGAGACATTTCCCAAAAAAATTAAAAATCTAATTTTTTTGCATCGGGAATCGTCATGTGCTATACATAAATAATGCATGGGAAAATTATACATTACACAAATGAACATCGTATATTATTACACGGAACATCATATATGAAAACAATGAACATTTTATATTAAGATGATGGGTTGAACTTTTTTTGAATTGAAAATGAACACTCTATTTAAATAATGAACATCCTATATAAAACTACTGAACATTTAGTGTTAGAAAAATAAACATTTGTATTATGAAAATGAAGCTAGAACATTCGTCCAGTAATTTTTTTTGACAATAAACATTATATATTCAGACAATGAACATTTAGTATTATTGCAATGAACATATAGTATTATTACAATAAACATATTATATTACTTGAGTGAATCAGTTCAAAAAGAATGCAGTGGGATGTAATATTAATTTGTAATGATGATGTATTGAGATTTTTTTTTTGCAGAGTGGGAATAGTCACGTACTGTACAATTAGACATTTCTCAAGGTTTTTTTAAAACTTGATTTTTTTGCATCGGGAATCGTCACGTGCTGTACAGAAATAATGCATGGGAAAATTATACATGACACGAATTAATATCGTATAGTATTGCAATGAACATCATAAAAGAAAATAATGAATATTTTATCTTAAAATGTTCATTGCATTGAACTTTTTTTGAGTTGAAAATGAACGTACACTATTTAAGTAATGAACATCCTATATAAAACTATTGAACATTAAGTGTTAGAAGAATGAACATTTGTATTATGAAAATGAAGCTAGAAGATTCGTCCAGTAATTTTTTTTGACAATGAACATTTTATATTACTTCAATGAACATTTAGTTTTATTACAGTGAACATATTATATTACTTGAGTGAATCAATACATCATTAATTTGTAATGATTATGTATTGAGATTCTATTACATTTATTTAATATTGCAACGATTTCAATGATTGTTATGTACAGGTAAAAGAGATCTTTGCAAAAAAAAATTTTAAAATCTGATTACATTGGGAATGTAAATAAACCGTACACATTTTAGACTAATGAATATTCTGTTGTAAATAAATGAACATTAAGTATTCTGATAACAAACATTACGTATTGCTTGAATGAACATTAGCATAAGGTGTTTTTATACTAACATTACGTATCAGTACAAAAATGTGAGATTATATTGGAATGGAACATTATTTTGTAATGGTGATGCATGTGAATTTTATTTTATTATTTAATATTACAATGATAGCAACGACCATAGTACATAGAACTTTTCAAGTTTACTTTAAAATGTGAGATTTTGCAATGTGACTTTTGGCATTTCTAATTTTTTTATTTTATTTTATTTTATTTTTTTAAACTGCAAATGTTTATTGGCTTTAAATAAAATGTTCAGTGGCTTTGACGACGTGTACACAAGGCTGCGTTTTATGTTAAATGACCATGCGTTTTATGCCGGATGCATGATGTTCATTGTGCACCCGGGTATAGGGTTCAATAACTACATCACTAACCCTATTTTAACATGATACACACTTGGAATTTGGAAAAGAAACATGATCACTCTACAATACAGTTCCTTTCTCCATAGATGTCCAGATGTAGTACATCGTGTTGAAATTTGTGATTTCATGTCAAAAGTTGTGATGACACTATGAATATGACAATTAATTGTATGAAAGTCGGTAAATATTAGATTTTTGTAGCATCAAGTATCAACTAAAGATATCAATAATGCATTATACCTTAATTAACCGTTATCAAACTAAGTAATAATGAACATGAATAGATATAAAATTAAAACGGAGCGCTTAGAGCATGGGAGCAATGGGAAGCAACTACCCTCCCCAATTCCACTCTCTTTCTCTACATATGGGATTGCCTTCCATTGCGAAAGGTTGGCCAAATTATGAGGCTCCCTTGGTCAAGGGGAGTGCTCAAAGTTTTTTGACCAATGGATTACTCAGTAAGTACCATCATTCACGAAAAACAAAGCTCCCGTCTCCTGTCGATCTATTGGGAATAAGATTTCTACTCTTATTAGAGAAGTAACAACAGAGCCCTATTTCTATCACGGAGCAACGTATCAATACATCATAGTCTAAATTTAGTTATAAGATGGATTCTTCCTATTTCTCTAATCTGATTCATATTGTGGTTGTTATGAATAATGTAGGAACCAGAGCAACGGAAGAACTTCCATAATGCGTATTAAATAGGGGGGGAATTTTGTGTGTACATGCAATAAGGTTATTGTGTGGATAATAAAAGTTACCCCTCAATACAATAACAGTCACCCCATAACAAAATATATCACTATTTTAATTGATAAAGACTGAAACATGTTCAAAAAGAAAATGTTAAGTATATTGTACAAAAGTTATCTCTTAATAAAAATAAAAACCATTCCTTTATACAAAAAATTTGCCTTTTAACTTAATAAAAGCGACTTTATAAGGGCTTGTAATTAAATAAATTTATGTATTACCATTTTCCTCAAGGTTATGCTCCGTTTAGTATGGTGTAAAACGTTTTCCCATTTTACATTGTTTTGTTTGGAGTAAAATACAAGATGTAAAACTTGGAATGTAAATTCATTTTACACCCTATTGAAAATATTTTCCTCCAAAACTAGGAGTAAAACAATTTTACATCCATTCACTCCAAAAAAAAAAAATAGCAACTAACAAACAACTCACGCATTAACAACTCATGTATAGAGGTGGGCACGGGTCGTGCCCATCATGGACCATGTCTGACCTCTTGTAGTGTCATACCTAATTGTGGTCATATCGTGGTGTGTCGTACTACCTTTCCCTAAAACTCGGTCAATGGTCTAGTATGGCCCACGTGCTTGACGTGCTACGTTGTGCCTCGTGTTGGCCTAATTTTTTTAACAAAAAATAAAAATAAAGTATAAAATAAATTGAAAAAAATAATTTTAGATAATATAAATTATATTATAAGAATATAGGAATATTAAAAATAATAGTTATATTAATTGTATTAAATAATACTAAATTATAGCGTTTTTTGGGTCGCGCCTCGTGCCAAACTGGTGTGTCGCTAGCGTGCTATTGCCTAAATTTTTTTGCTACCCACGGCCTGACTTGCGGCCCACTCCACAAACTGCGTGTTGTACCGTGCCACAACCGTGCTCGTGTCCTATTATACCAAAAGCGTGTCTTCTCGGCCCGCGTGCCGGCCCGACCCATGTCTAGCTCACTCACACATTCTTTATTTATCATCTTCTCGGTAGCTCCTCTCTCTGATTCACACTTTCTCTCTTTAAAAAATTGGGGGAAAATCCTTAATTTCTTTTCATCTTCTTCGAATATGATTAATTCAATATGTTTTTTTTCGAATCTCATGTCTTGATTATTAAATTATCGTTTTATATCATGAATTTGAACTAATTTTATCCATTTTAGTCGAAAATAAAAAAAACCTTAGATTTTCCCCAATTCGATTAAATCATGAAAGTTTCTCATGGAATGTGAGCAATCAATAGATTATATAAAATTAGAGTAGAAACTTTTTTCTTTTAGAATTTAAAATGTAAAAGTACAAACTATTATATTACAACAAATTGATTGGTTTTCCTGTTTGATTGGTTTGTTTATTCGATTGTGAATACTCCTTTATAATTAGCTTAATGTCTTTTTATAATGTTGAACCAGATTTTTTAGGGTTTTCTGATTTTATGGTGATATTTTATATAATGTCATCTATTATAATAGATCAGAGAAATATATAGTAGATTTTATAAAACAATATTTGTTGTCATAACAAATTTAACTAATGACAAACAATTAGAAAATATAACGGAAAAAGAGTTAAAGAAACGACAAAAGAATACAATTAGAAAAGATAATAGGAGTTATTGATTTTCAATTCAACCAAACAACGGAAAATATTTAAATGTAAAATCATTTCCCATACAACCAAACAACGGAAAAGTTGCAAGAAAATGAGTTTTTCAACGTAAAAAGTTTTCCATGGAAAACCTTTTTCAGTTGAAAACATTTTATATCATACTAAACAGAACAGTAGTATATTATAGAAGGTGCGCTAGAAAGGAGCTCCACACTAAATGAGGTTAGAAAAAGGGTTCAGCTAGAGTAAACAGGGGCCCTGTCCTGGTAACGCAAGAAGGGTGTTTAGTTGTTCACCGTACCGTCATTTTCATAACACATTTTCTATGAAGGTTTAAATTAGGAGGAAGGTGGTATTGATACTTGGGTGGAGATTGGAGAAAGGAGCAAACTAAGTTGATTAAGGTATTGGATTATTATTATTAATAGTATTGTTATTATTATTATCATTATCATTGATTAGCAAAGTATAATGGTATTAATAATTGTTAAGAAATTGTAGGTTTAAAAATTGACTACTTTTGGGAATTCATCATATACATGATTTTGTTATCATTTGGGTTAAAGAGAGATAAAACCGTTAGTTTGAGAAGCCATTAATTGCATAATGCAATGTTGAAATCAAACACCATGTTTTTTTAAGCTCTATATTTGGTGGTATGATGCAACCTTTTATTGGCTTTCCTAAGAAAATCAACGGTTCTTCTTGAGTTTCATCTCTAAGTTTATCTCCTTGTGGAATTAGGCCCATCTTTAGGACCTCCACTTTTTCATCTAGAAGTACTCGTTATTACATGTTCTGCGCTCTAAATTTTGGCAATGAAGATACGGAGTATATCAACTTGCATATGAAGTGTGCGCATGTATAACTTGGACAAGAGGATGCAAAGTCAAGTATGGCGGCTTCTTTGTCAAGTGTGAACATTGGCACCAAAGTAAGTAGGGTGTTCATTCCTAATTCTAGCCAAAGTTTTTTTTTTTTTTTTTTTTAAAATTCAAGTATTTAGCCAACTATAAAAATTTATTAAGGATAGTACACTGGACTCGAGTACAGCTCATAGGCCAACTATAAAATTTCGAAGGTGAGAGTTGATTTTTATTTTATGTACTACCTGTACCAAAAAATTCTAAGGGATAAGATCAAGCGATGAAATAGGCAGAGCTGTGAAAATCATACCCGACCCGAAAACCAACTTAATCCGACCTAAAGTCAAATTGAAACGGATTTGACCTTAAAGACTCGAACCCATTCCGTGTCCGACCCGTTAGGAACTCGACTCATTATAGACTCGAGTCGAAGAGAACCCGAAACCGATCAAACCCGACACATTACCTATATGACCTGATTTCTAACCCTAACTAACTGATATATTAATAATTTGAATATATGTGAATGCGACATAATCTTACGACTTATTTTTATCAAATTTCTAATAACTTTGAAACCAAACATTTCTATTAATGACCTGACGCGAACCCGATAAAGCTTAAACCGGGTTTCAACTGAAATCGTGGCAACCCGTTACCATAATTGACTTGACCCGAAATAACCCAAACCCGAAATAACCCGTTATAACCCGTTCAGGAATCGACCCGAATTTACCTGAACCGACCTTGATCGGAACCGAATACAACCTGACCCGAACTTGAACCCGAACCCGAATTGAACCCGAGCAAGCAAATACCCGATCCGATAATGACCTGACTCAATCCGACAGGCCAAATTGATGAAATAGGTAGCCAATGCCCAATAGTCCAATACATTCATATTACACAATTAGGTTGCATAATATGGAGTATTCTTTGGGAGGGTACCACAACTACATAAAAGCTATATTTAGGGATGACATTATGTGTGGTGGGATGGCGTTGCTTACTTGCTTTGCCATTGGCTATACCCAATCCGTATATAATTTTTTTTGCATATTCTTTGTTAGTTCGTATTTAATCTTTATTTTTTACGGAACACCTTTTTTCGTACTTTATTAAAATATTAGAGTACTTTTAGGTTGAGTAATTGAGTCATATCTAAAAAATAGATTATGATTTCGTTGGACTCATCGCAATTTTTTTAAAATTTTTTTAGTTTTACATTGTGTTGTGTTAAGTGTATGCAGAATTCTGTCTTTTTTTGTTTTTCTTTTCTCCGAATTAGAGGAGACATGCAAATTTTAACAATTCAACTTTAGTTTTATCCCACAGAGATTCAAAGCCATAGAAAATTTTCAAAATTGACTAGAAATTAACTTGATTTTGCGTCTTAACGAATCCTACCATAGACTGAGTGACATTGACTAACCTTCTGTGGAGAATGTTTTTATTGATGGCGTTTCTATACTTTTATATTTTTCTTTTTTATAAAAAAAAAACTCCCAATTCTTCGACTAAGTAGTACTTTGTAAGTTTTTTTGGTGAGTCAACTTATTAGTTACTACGATGACATGATGGTATTTGGTCCGACACAAAGTACTGTATAAGTATTGTATATACACGAGATATAATAAAGTAACTCCATTAAAAGTAACCATCAATATAACAAAAGTTATCCTTTAAAATTGACAAAGATTGATATATGTTGTTTGAAAGGTCACTTTTGTTATATTGATGAGTTACTTTTACTGGGATATAATAATTTTATTATATTCTGTTTGTATACAATACTTTTTGTTTGTTCGAATATTACCCCGGACCATTGCATCTAGTTTGATAGTAATTTTATTATTAGTTTGGTAATAAAATTGGTTAATCAATAATTCGTAGTTTACTTAAATAGTGGAAAACTTGGTTTTTCTTTTACTTCCCATATTACTGATTAGAAATATCTTAAACTACAAATTTTAAATTGAATTACAATGTCAATAGATTTTTCGGAAGTAAAAACACATTTTTGATAGCTATTTTAAGCTACAAATTGTGAATTGAGTTACAAAGTCAATAGATTTTTTTGGAGGTTATAAAACCTTTTGATAGCTTTTTAAGATGCAATAATTCGTATTTCTCGTACAATTTTTTTAATAACCCAAGTTTGACAACATTATGTACGAGTAAATTACATATCATAATTGTTACTTAAATAAATAAGTTAGACATAAAAGTTTTGACATTTATAAAATAGTGTATATTTTCTATTTTTTCCTTCTTTTGTACCATACATTATTACATGAAAATAGTGATTAAAGCTTTATAATAAGGATTAATTGATGGGAATAATACAACCTTTTGTCGATTTGCTATTAATAATTCAACATATTGTTTATTCCTAAATAATCACACCTTTGTCCCCAATCCGTTTTTATTGACTAATACGAAATAGTAACCTATGATAACCTGTCAACAACAGATTATTTATGTTTTTTACTTTTTATTTTATCCTCTTTTTAATCCCCTCTATCTTTCTAATCCTTACTCCCCCTCTATCTTCTTCCTTTCTTCATCTTTTTCCTTTTTGTTTCCAACACTGACGAATTCAAGCACCAATGGGTAGAATATGAATGAAGGATATTATATATATAGAAGAGAAAGGTAAGGTTGTTGAAGAGTAATCAAAGGGATTGATGATAATACCTGTAATTAGATAATTAACCCGTAAAATGGCTTAATAAGAGGATTGAAATTACCTACTACTACCTCAATAGCAGATAACTCGTAAATTGACTCAATAAAAGCGGATTGAGGTTAAAGGTTGGATTAATCCCATTAATAAATCCTTATAACAATGAGAGTTAGTAATTTCTAACGACCCTCTTCCCTTTTCAAACTGATTGCCCTTTCCTTATTGCTTGAGCAAATAAAGTGCAATATTGACTAGTTGATTCAGATGAGATGGGACCATCTCATTTTCCAAGTTATTGTGTGATAGAATATTTGTGATATAGGATTACTCGTATCTTTTTTTTTAAAAAAATAGGTTCAAATATTTTACAACTAGAGAAAAGGCTAGTGGGTGGACGTGGGGCTTGCTTCACTTAATCACCGCCACCGCCACCCCGCCACCACCCCCTCCTTGCCTGACACTTACAACTATGCTAAAAATTTTCCGACCCCGGCCCGAATGAAACAACAAACGTAATCCACTCGTTACTTACTACTGCTTATACATTTTTTTTTAAATGGCGACAATTTTTACTACTGCATGTTAGCGTTTTCCTCTTTTGGGTTTAAATGTTTAATAACGTGATCACAAATTTCTGAGAGTTTAACTATATATTAGATTTTTGTTCGATATAAATAAAATTAAGAACAGAAAAATCGAATTAAATCCTCAATTAGAACCCTACCTGCCTAACATATGTTATGATATAGAAAAAATAAATTCTATTGCATTAAAAATTAAGGAAATTTTAAACCGGTCAATAGTAAGTTTATATAAATGAGTTAAGAGACATTAAATTAAAAAAAAAATTATGCTTCAATCTAAAAAGTTATTCAAGATATTGAGTCTTGATTATCCTAATACTCCGTAATTATTAGAGATTTTGTCTCATCAATCCCTATTAATTGCCATACACCCTTATTCCTTTGAATATCTAACAGGTGCAATTGAATTGAATTAGGCACGTAAATCCAAAACATTCAAAGACAAACAAAGCGTGTCTATGTTTTCACCAACACAGAAAAGAATGATCGTTATTATAATATTTCCATACTTCTAGCAGTTGGGCTATGTTCATTCCATACACTCTTCGGTTAAATTTTATGAAGTAGCAAGTCCTTACTAATTGCCTTGTCAATCTATTTTCATAATCTTACTTTCTGGCTAATCAGTAATCACTCACTTGTTCTTTACATGGATTAAGCTGTAATCAGCTACTAACACCCACATAATAAAATATACCAAAAGCATGCATATTGACCCGACCCACTTAATAGACAGTGTCACGGTGGATATCTAACACGTGCAATTGAATTGAATTGAATTGAATTGAATTGCACCCATAATTCCAAAATTGTCAATCTTCTTACCAAAATAGAAAAGAATGATGTTTCCCACATTTTTATTAGTTTTCCACATTTCTTGCAGTTGGCCTATGTTCATTCCATACACTCTTAGGTTAAATTTTATGAAGTAGCAAGTCCTTACCAATTGCCTTGTCAATCTGTTTTCATAATCTTACTGTTTGGCTAATCAGTAATCAGGCACTTGTTCTCTACATGGATTAAGCTGTAATCAGCTACTAACACCCACATTAATAAAACATACCAAAAGTATGCATATAGACCCGACCCACTAAATAGACGGTGTCACGGTCACGGTCACGGTGGTATCTTGCAATATGTCAATGTTTTTGGAAGCATTTCATTAAATAATTTAGGGGGGAAAAGGTTGAGATAATTGGGATTAGGGAAGGATAGTAGGGTATATCACACTTGTTTATTGTTATAGTCGTAGAGGTCAACGACTGTGAAAGGCATTTTGCAACTCACGCACGCGCTTAGAAAAATTGACTCTAAGTAAATGTAGTGACACGTCTGATACCTTTGTGATAAGGGGAAGAGATGTGAGCTAAGTACGTAAACAAAATTGGGGGTCGAATCGTAAATTCTATTGTGCGGGGAAAGTATAGACATCACAAATGTGTTGACCACATTCTATTGTGTCAAAAAAAAAAAAAAAAAACCCTACAATAATGTATAACTATACATTGTCACTACTAAAATAAGATGATGTAAATAAGAATTCAACTATTTTTTTGCCTGATAAATATGTATTTTGGATATTCTAGCGCAAATCTATTCTACTACATATAGGAAGGTGTTTATAGGGAAAAATGAGCAATTTTAGAGAAAATTAACAATCTTGAGTCGAATAAACATATATAAATTCATATGAACAATTATGAGTGAAAATGAATAATTTTGAATTTTTTTAAAAAGAAATACAAATAGTTAATGTGCTCATTTAATAGATGAACAATAATTTCTAGATTCATTTGTTAAAAGGGCAAAAGAAATTAATGTTTACCATAAAATATGAAAGTTAAGTAGTATATATGCAGTAAAAAGAGTTGGACATCTGTATTTAGGTAAATTGTATCTTTGTCTTCTTAACAACATAAATCATTCACATCATATGCTCAAATAATATGTAACATATCAAGATTATTACTAAATTTAAATGATTTAAATTCACAATTATACAAATATACTCTTAAATTCATACTTTTTCCTAAAATAATTCAAATGTTCAAATACCTAGTTAATTTATAATTTTTAATTTCTCTAAAATTACTCATTTGACTCAAAATTATTCATTTTCTTTAAAGTTACTCATTTGACTAAAAATTACTCATTTTTTAATAGGATGCACATTCTTTTATGTACTCCCATAACTATAAAAAAAATTATAGCGTTTCTAATGGAAATTGTCGGGATTGGGTTCAAATTGTTTAAATAAGAAGGTTCACATGAAAAGGCCCTCCAATAAAATGATTTGAATTAATATTAAATTTCAAACAAAACCCAACATAGAAATCAGTTTGTTTGATGCACTAATCAATTAATATCTTATATAAAAGAAAGGGTTTTGCTTTTAAAATAAAGGCATGCATGGAATAGTTCAACGTGTTTAGTTATTAATTTCTCATCATTTGTTTATTAAACATGGGGACCTTAACCTTATCTATTACTACGGTGAATTACATAACCATGCGAGAAGTTAGGGAACGAACATTTCTTTCTTGATTGTTGTACTATATTTGGTTTATTTGGATCGATTTGTGTTCAAAGATGGGTTTGATTAAGTTAATAGGTTAATTTATTTGATATATGCCTATGTATGTTTGATACTTGCTATACAAGTCAATCACCTGTTTTATAGGGTTAGATCAGGGGTACTAATTTGTTAACAAATGAGTCCAATTATATTCGTATTGTGTTACTCTTTTAATTAATTCAATATAAATTAAAACAATTTATTTCCATCCAAATATTCCTCACGTTAAAATTATCTATTGCCAAATTCTATGTTCTCCGTCAACAAACCGTCTAATCCAATATGCTTTTTCGTTTTTTGTTTTGACAAGTTTCAAATATACTTGTAACTTAAAAAAGCATACCATAAATTATGATTAGACCTGTGCATTGGATTTGATCAGTGTCGGGATGAGCCACAAGCCAAATGAGCAGGGCCAAAGGAGATATGTAACGAGTCGAGTCGGGCCGAGCCGTTCAAAGAGAGTATAATTTTTATCTATAGAGGGGGATAGTTTACGAGTATCACCTCCAATCTTTGGTAGTGGATTATTGGCAAGTAAGCGGAAATAATTCATTACCTGATAGTGTTTAAAAGTTTTGGAAAATATATGTCTATTATTGACCGAACTTGACTCTTTAAGAGACCGACCCATTAAGCCTATTATTAATTAGACCCTTTTATAAACGGGTTAGTTAAGGGCCTCTAAACCACCCATTTGAACAAGTCTAGTTATGATGAATAATCAACATGAGCATAGACATGGACCTAAACTCAAAATCAAACCCAAAGTGAAATAGAGAAAAACAGAGTCCTTGATATAGGCAACAAAAAACAGTTGCACAAAAAACAATGTAGGCTTACATATGAACCAAACAAAAAATAAAGAAACTCCCGTCGATAAGTTGGGAATACGAGTTCTACTCATTATGAAAGTAAATTAAATCAAGTGCGTGATAGTACATCATGTTACACACGGAAACAGAGTGAAACCTTACTATATCTTCGGATCAACCCAATTCTTCTCGTTGTGGTTGTGGTCGTTGTCGTTGTCGTTGAAGGAAGAAGGGGATGAGCGACGAAAGAACGAAATGAGTTGATAAAAAATGAGACGCTTGACAAGCTTCCTCTTAGCCGGGATTACACTCCCTCTTTTCGTATTCAAGCAAAATGGCTTGATCTCAGTGTCCTTCTCCATCATCTTAGCCATTGGGAGTTGGTGTTTTGGTGTAGCTGAGGAATTGAGGACTGTCCGGAGGGGGGTGTGCTTTATATATAGGAAAAATGAGGACCCACTTTTACGTGAATAGTGAATCCTTCATGTAAATTGCGATATAGATGCTGCGGGCCCCGTCGGCGCAAAGGTCGACCTGGGCCACGTCGATGCAAAGGCCGGTGGTGGCCCGCTGGGAGTGAAAGTAATACTACACTGTTTCTCGTGTATATATACAATACGTATTTTTTTCTGTATTTACAGATTATCCCTTGAGAAATGACATCTCCGATCCATTCATTGATAGAGAGAGGTACATATGATGTGCTTAGAGCATGCTTAGCAAATTTGGATCCGTATCTTCAAAAAGTATGGTTGATATGCTTTAACAAACAGTGTTTTTTTGTGTGTACAGAAGCTACCGAAAAGGACACATGATGCTCTCACTCTCAAAAACTATGGTTACGTTATCATAAAAGAAAATTTCAATGCCATCGTAGAATATGTGTTACTTTTACACATGATGGCTGCATTCAAGCACTAAACACAACTATGTATACTAGATTACTAGCCTCTTATACCTTTAATGAGATCTGCTCGTGTAATGTGATTGCGGTTTCCCTAAAAAAAACCAAAGCTAAGGCTCGACATTAGATTGAAAAGCCAAAGAATTTATGCCACAATAACCAACCCAAACACTTCCCCCTCCTCCCATTCTCTCTATATATAGTTGAGTTAAACACATATACATACATTTCAAACAAAGGATCACACTTTCATATACACCTCTCTATCAATAAATCATCCTACACAACACAGTTCAAGCACTACTACATAGTATAGCATACATCATTACAGCTTCAAAGTGAAGAATGAGTCGTCTAGCACCATTGTCAGAGGACCCATTCAATGAAGAAGAAACTCGAAATATGTCGAAGAAAAGTCATGCATGGAAGAATTGGGTTAAAAATTTGTTCTTTAACAAAAAATCTGATCTTAAAATTTTGCTTAGTGTTCTTGCTTGCCCTCTTTTTCCTGTGTCTCTCCAACATAATAATCACTCCATTCTTCAGGTATATGTTTTTTTCTTCATTTTTGTATCACACAAACTATATACGGATTACGGAGTAACCGGTCTCACAACACCAATAGCATGTTATGATGCAAGTCGGACCCATCCACCCAACTTCATTCCACCTTCCTTCAAAGTTCTTGCCGTGCACACTCTTTTACAATCTCTTTTCTATTCTTCTCAAGTCTCAACGCATTTACAAACAAAAACTACACCACTTGTAATTAATAAATGATACGGTTTTTATAAAAATATCGCAGTATATATTTTTTTAAAAATTAAAAAAAAAACATATTTTTTTTATCAATAAGTGTTGCGGTTTTTGTTAGTTATATGTGTTGCGGTTTTTTAGCATTTAATGGATTTTTTTTTTTGAATTCTAAAATTTATTTGTGCTGATGTTTTCTTATATAACCGCAGCACTTATAAATCAAATGTTGCGGTTAACGTAAAAAACCGCAGCACGTGTAAATTAAATGCTGCAGTTTTATTAAATAACCACAACATTTATTCTTTTTTTTTTTCCTTTAAATATGAGAACCCACTTTTCAACAATTTAGGGAATTGATGCCAATTTGAGAATATTACTGTCAAAATATTTATGAAAATGCGCTAAAATCTTTATTTAAATTTAAATTTTCACAAAATTATTAATTACAAATGTAATCTAAGCTACTTGAATTGGTCTTATAAACTAATAATTTACATCAACAAGAATACGCTTAACCTAACATAATGCTATATACAAAAACGAATGGCCTAACCTAATACTATATAATTAGATTTAACCCTAATGCATGCTATAATATGTAAAAACAAATGAGAATATCGAGCTACCTAATTATAAATATTGTCCGGCCCCAATGAAGTATTCCGCCCATATTTCCTTAATTTTTATTAGCTCTTCATGTGAGTATGACGTTGTTTTTTGAAGTGCTTGAGAGGGTGAGAAAAGATAGGTTTAGTAAACATATCTACAAAACATAAACTTTAATTTTAAGTGTAAATTTCGACAGAGTTTCCTCTCTAAGTAGGCCTATTTTCATTTTTTATAAGTATCTGTTTTCACAATCAACAAGTCTATATAGTCGAACACAATTCACAACACAATTCACCATTCACAACACAATTCACAACTTTCCCATGCATCCAATTCCATTCAATTATTCACAACCATTCTCCATCCATTCTCAACTCGAGCTATCTATAGCTAGATATCAAAAATTAACTACGCAACAGAGGAATCATATATACCGTTGAAAGATCCTCACAAGTAACATGGTTGTAGAGTATGTCAAACGCAAAACGCATAAGAAAGTAGTCACACTTTGTGTTTCCTTTTTGCTGAGGACACTGCATTTGAAAAGAAGATAAAATGTAAATCAAAAGATCTAATCAAAGTTTAAGTCAATAAAATAGTCATATGATTCAAAATATGGATACCTGAGTTGGAATCCAGTTTTAACTTAGTCATGTTTGGTGGTCGAACAAAACTTTATAACTCTTGAAAGCACTACATTTGAAACAAAAAAGAGTAGAGTAAATAACTATACTCTAATTCTAACTCTTGTAAATGAAATAAAAGATGTATATAACTCATACTTGCGTATTTAACACATCCCTAATTGCTAAATTATATTTCTTTGGAGAGGATAGAAAAAATATACTATCCTTTTCTCTAAGGACAGAACCAACAGTATCCAGCGACGCCTACAAAATGATTGGTAAATGGTTAAAATATGAACATAATCATACATGAAAAAGCTAAGGTTTAGAAGTTCATACCTTTCATGGTACAGGTAGAAGATGAAACGTTTGTTATGGTATCTGGCCATGAGGATACCAAGTAAGAAGTGACGAAATCTTTATTGTTGTCGATTATGGTAGCAGAGATCCTAGAAGAGCACACGAAACCCAAGAATCCTAGTCCTTCTTCTTAGACCAATTCATAGCAAGCCCTATAATAAAAATTGCAAATAACAATATACATTTAGTCACAAGATTGAATCGAAAACATATAATATAGTAAGAACTATATGCAATTGTTAGGTATCTTACATCATAAACACTTGGATCAAAGATACGTTCAACTCGTCTCTAGTGAGAAGCTGAGTGACATCCTCTTCTATGAACATAATGTCTTGGTCCTCTACATACCCAAATGTCAACTTCCCACAAACAAAGGAGACGAGGCAGTCTGGCAGACGTCTCGACAACTGAGCCCTCATTTCTCGACAATTGTCACTGAGATGACCCAAGGCCATCTCGGTAAAATAGGTTCGGGCGACGTCCTTCTTCACGGACTCAGTTGTCTCTGGACCGCTGGCAACACCTTCAGTTGTGTCCTTATTTCCACTCGTACCTTGTGGTTGATTCAAACAAATTCAACAATTCGGTGAGAATAAATACATTAGTAGATTACAATATAATATAACTTAAAAGGTTTTGATGTATTTACCTTGGTTGTCAGGAGCCAAACTAAGTACTTCGGCCACTGTGTAAAGGTCTTGTGGCTTGCTCGAGATTTTTGATAAAGGTAGAAGAGACAGGAATAGGAACATCCTTATATACCTGATCATAGTCGTTGACGCTGACCTTGACATAATCAGGAACGATGTCATAATGGTGGTCTCGAGTAAGAGCTAGATGCACGGTTCCTACAGCAACAACAATTACTTCATTTTCATTCACCATGTGCAACAGCTGATAGGAAACTTGACACTACAATCACTTTACTACCAGTAGCATCCTATAGTTTCTCAACTTTAATATGTATCAATTTTCCATGGGGTTCTAACTTTAAGCATCTTAGTGATTTACGCTTAGAGTCAATGATAACAACTTTTTTCCTCGTTCTTTTAGCTATTAGTTGTGCTGACGCTCCAACTTCAAACTCCTCATGTCATTCATTATACATTTGCTAAAACAAGCGCAATATCAAAACGGTCATCACTTTGTGTAGAATAAAAAACCAGACTCAACAAATAAGAACACTGAAGCAGCACACAATGCTTCAAATAGATTAAAACAAAATCTCATAAGCGTATATTGAGAATCACAACACTCGATTCCTCACATACTGACTGTCACAACACTCTCATAGCATCACACTCAAGAAAACATATCAAAAATTCAGTGTCTTACATATATAGTCACAAGTACAACACATTGACAATCCTCCCATATACTAAGAAAAACACCATAATCACTAGCTTACAAAATCATAATTTCTAAACTGTACAAATCTCTTAACCACACTCTCCTTCACAAAACAGCATATAATCTTAATATTGTTCACTTTATACAAAATCACCATAAACAGACGTACATATTTAGGTATTCATCCTAAATTTCGGTAAATTTTTATATTGCTCATTTCATATAAACCCAAACAAGTACAATATAAAACAAAATACAATGAGTAAAATTGCTCATTTTATTTGAAAATTGTTCATTCAACTACCTAGGATTTACTAAACACAATGATACACACTAACTCAAAAAAAAAAAAAAAATACATTTAGAAGTGTTTACTCTTCAAAAACAGAATATAAATTAATAAAATACGAAAATAGATTGAAATTGCGCAAAATGTACCTCAAATTTAAGGTAAATTTGAGAACAAATTGCATAAAACGAACAAAGAAAGAGTAACATCAGTGATACACAACGGAAACGAAATTAACGAATAAATTGGACAAAAAAAATGTGCATATTGTAATAAAATTACCTCAAAAACTATGATAATTTTGTCAAGAGGGAAAAAAGGGGAGGTTAAATTTAGCCAAAATTAAAGAAATTGAAGAAAAATAATGTGACAATTAAAGAGATCATATTATAATTGAAATTTCGACGCTACATTAATGACAGCAGTTGATTAAATTGAAATCTATTGGGGTCCGATTTACAACGTTGTCGGACTCTTGCTTTAATTCCTTTTATCTTTCTTGAAAATTTCCACTTTCGACGCATTAAAAAAATACGTATATCATAATCATCCGTCTTCATGGGTCACTTACTACCAACTAAAATACTCCTGATGTTATCACCTTAATACGTGATTATTAGTCCTCACTTACACGGTTACACACTTACACCAATAAAGTTTTGAGAAGTTTAATGATGATTGATGAATAATCAACGTGAACACCAACATGGGACTTTTTTTTTTTCTCTTAAAGCTTTTTTAAAAAATATTTTTTAAAAACGATTTTGGATCAAAATATTTTCAAAAATAAGTTTCTCCATATTCGGATGAAAATTGCTACTCAGAGCAACAATTTTACTTAAATAAAATCGCCGTTCCAAGCAGTGATTTTGGGTCAACTTGAATTAGGCTGGTCTAAATGTAATTTGTATTTTTTAAAAAATTTAAACTAAAATTGCTATCACAATCAACAATTTTAAAATATATATTTTTTTTAAAAAAAATTAAACCAAAATCAATTCCACTAGCAGATATTTTTTTACTTGGAGGAAAATTGTTGTATAGGACAATAATTTTCTTTTTCATAAAATTCCACGCCTCTAGTTTTCAACCCAGTGTCAACCTTACCCCATATCCCCATCCCAACTAAAAATGGTGCCTAGATAGTGATTTCGGTTTACTTTTATAAAAAATTTACAAAGCACTTTGTGTCAGCCCAATTCAACTAACCAAAATCAATGTATGGGACAATGATTTTCAACCGAACCTGAAATTTTAATTTTTTTTTGAAAATATATTAATCTGGAACTTATTTATGAAATTATTTACAAGACAAAACTTAAAAAATTTTCTGAACATGGACATAAACGTAAACTCAAACTCAAAATCAAATAGAAAAAAACAGAGCCCTTGACGTAGACAACTAAAACAAAACAAAACAAAATTCAGTTGCACAAACACAATGTAGCCTTGCATATGATGGTATGAACCAAATAAACACAAAGAAATCACGTAGATAAGTTGGGAATACGAGTAATAATACTGATCGATATTATGAAAGTATATAATATTTAGTGTGTCATGGTACCACGTGTTACACAAGGAAACAGAATGAAATCCCGTCGATAAGTTGGGAATAGGAGTAATAATACTGATCGATATAATGAAAGTAAATTATATTTAGTGTGTCATGGTACAACGTGTTACACACGGAAACAGAATGGAATCTTACTACATCTTCGGAACAACCTGAATCTTGTTGTTGTTGTTGTTGTGGAAAGAAGGGGATGAGCGACGAAAGAACGGAATGAGTTGCTCGAAAATGAGACGCTTGACAAGCTTCCTCTTAGCAGGGATTACACTCCCTCTTTTGATGTTCAAGTAAAATGGCTTGATTTCAGTGTCCTTTTCCATTGGAATTTGGTGTGTTGCTGAAGCTGAGGACTTGAGGAGAAGAACAGGGAGAGTTAGAGAGGACGAGAGGTGATAGCTCATAGCTGATAGGCGAAGGGACGAAGGGTTCTTAGTTTTTATCTAGGAAAAATGAGGACCCCACCTATACAGGATTGCGAAACGCAAAATGTAGGATTAGCCAGCTTGGACGAGGATTTGTCAATTGATGTAGACATCAAGACATGTATACAGCAAGACTAGAGACGTAGTATCATAAAGCTAGAAAATAGGAAGTTTCTTTATATTTCATTGAAAAAAATTATACATTGCTTTGGTATTTATTCTAGAATCTATGGATAATGATAAGATTAAGTAACACAGTCCTAAATGACCTTGCTACTAATACACACATATCTTTTATCCTAGTATGGTTGATTATACTATAACTCTTATCTCTGATTTTATCTTGTGATTTTCTACACCCCCTCAAGTTAGGTCTCGGGGATTTCGATATCCAACTTGAAGAGTATGTCTTCAAAATTTTGAGTATTGACTGCTTTAGTTAGAATATCTGCCAACTGATCTTTTGACCGAATAAACTTGAGACTAACAGACTTAGACTCCAAATTATACTTAATAAAGTGTTTGTCAATTTCAACATGTTTTGTTCGATCATGTTGAACTGTATTTTCTGAAATGCTTATTACTGCTTTATTATCACAACATAATTCACAACTCTTCTTTGGAGGAAAGTCTAGCTCAGTTAACAAGTTTTTTAGCCATAAACCTTCAGTGATTCCTTTTGCTATTCCCTGAAATTCGGCTTCTGCGCTGGATATGGCCACTACTTTATGCTTTTTACTCCTCCAAGATACTAAATTCCCTCCAACAAGACCAAAGTAACTAGAGGTGGATTTTCTGCTATCACGATCTCCTGCCCAATCTGCATCTGTATATATTTGGAGATCCACGTGGTTATTCCTTCTAAACATCACTCCTCTCCCAAGAGTTCCCTTCAAATATCTCAGGATCTTGTATACTGCTTCCACGTGCTGAGTCTGTGGTCTATGCATGAATCTACTAACGACTCCCACTACATATGCTACATCAGGTTAGTATGTGCTAAATAGATCAACCTTCCCACAAGTCTCTGGTATTGAATTTGATTCACCGATTCTGCATCTTCAATAATTTGTAATCCATGATTCACCATAATAGGAGTTTCTGCTGGTTTACAATCTATCATCCTGATTCAGCCAATAAGTCAAGGATATACTTCTGTTGAGAAATGAAGATTCCCATATCAGTTCTGAAAACCTCAATTCCTAAGAAGTATTTTAACTGACCAAGATCCTTCATTTCATATTCCTGAAACAATTTATCTTTCAACATCTTAATTTCTTCCTTATTATCCCCTATAATGATTATGTCATCGACATAGATGATCAAGCATGTTACAGATTATTCTCCCTTTTAAGAAATAGAGTATGATCAAAATTACTCTGTTGATACCTAAATCTCTTCATTGCTAGAGTAAATCTCCCAAACCAGGCGCTTGGGGATTGCTTGAGTCCATACAGTGCTTTCTTTAACCTACATCCTTCACCCTTGCGAGTATCGGGGAGGTGCTTCTATGTATACTTCTTCAGTTATTTCTCCATGTAAGAAGGCATTTTGAACATCAAATTGATGTAAAGGCCATCTTTTATTTGCTGCAACTGAGAACAATACTCTTATTGTATCAATTTTTGCAACTGAAGAGAAAGTTTCTGAATAGTCAATACCATAGACCTAGGTATACCCTTTATCAACAAGTCTTGCTTTGTATCTTTCAATACTTCCATTTGCTTTATACTTAATAGTAAAGACCCATCTGCATCCCACAACCTTTTTTCCTTCAGGAATTATGCATTGCTCCTATGTATCATTTTTATCTAATGCTTCAATTTCCTCTTTTATTGCTTTTCTCCAGTATCTACTGTGCAAGGCCTCCTCAATTGTCATCGGAATGTCTACTGATCTTATAGCTACATTCGTCAAGCCACTTATGGGGTATTTTGACCTCTGAGCTTCATACTCGGGATCATATTGCCTAGGTAGAATACCCCTAGTATTTCGAGGTGGCAGCTGGTATGTTCTTTTAACATTCTCAATACTACCTTCTATATTCTCCTCTGTAGTGCTACATTACTCATCCTGTTAGGATTCAATAAGTTCTCATTAGTCGGAGAGCTTACCTCATCTTGCAGATGTTCAGTGGCAGAGTCCATAGGAAATGGTATTGATATTCTGGGCTGCATTATCGTGGTGTCATGACTAATCGCTGCAGTTACTTCTTCCTGTTTTGGTATAGACCATGTCAACCAGCTTACATCATCTCGTACACTCTCCCCTTGACGATGATGTTGGGTATAAAAATATTCATCCTCAACGAACTCACAGTCCATGGAGGTGTATAGTTGGTTTGTTATAGGATCAAAACATATGTACCCCTTTTGGGAAACACCATATCCTACAAAGACACATTTAACAGCCCTAGGTTCTAATTTATGCCTGCTTCTCTTAGGAAGATGGACATACACCACACATCTAAAGACTCGAGGTTTCAGAGAATGAAAAGGTAAGTTAGACATTGAAGATCTAAGGACATCAAAAGGTGTTTTATATTAAAGGGTTTTGTTTGGAAGTTGATTTGTGTGATAGTTAGAGGTAGCTGTTTTTCCTTTCAGATATCCCATTATGTTGGGGAGTATGGGCTTCTATCATCATGGCCCGAGTCATGTTGAGGAGGGTACGCTTTTTCCTTTTAGATATCCCATTATGTTGGGGAATATCTGGACATGTAGTTTGATGGATAATACCTTGATTTTGACAGAAGGTTTTCATACTCTGGTTTACAAATTCTCCTCCATTGTCAGATCTAAATATACTTATTTTTGTTTGAAACCATGTAAGTATCATTTGATAAAAAATCACAAATATATTATAGACTTTAGATTTGTGCGTCATAAAATAAACCTAATATAATAGTCAATAAACACAAGTAATATAGAAATTTATGTTGACCAAGTTCTGGGGCAGGACCCCATACATCAGAATAAATAAGTAAAGGGGTTTAGATACATGATTTAAGCTATTAGGATATCTTTGTTTATGACTTTTTGCTAAATAACATGCTTCACAGTTTAGACTAATTTTAGATCTAGCAAAAGAAGGAAAAAGGTTTTCCAAGTACCCTAACGAAGGATGACCTAAGCGACTATGCCATATTCGAATTTGATTTTTGTTGTTCCGCATATAAGAGCTGCATCATTTTCCCTGGTCATTTCCTCCACGTAGTACAGCCCATTGCTTCCATTACCATGCCCAATAGTCTCCTTGGTCTGAACATCCTACACAGTACAACAACCATATTTTAGCAAAATAGTACAACTCAACTCTTTTGTTAACTGACTCACAGACAACAATTTGTAAGAAAATGATGGAATATAGAGACAATTATATAAAATAATAGTCCCAGTTTTTATTATTCCCATTCCCGCAACCTCTATAAATTCACCATTAGTTGTTTAAATAAAGGTTTTTTGTGGTTTAATGTGTTCCAAAAAATTAATTTTGTCATAAGACATGGTATGGGTCGCTTTGTAGTCAAAGATCCATCGGGTTTCGGGTATTGTATAACATGTAACTCCTTCCAATGCTACACACCATAATTCATTAATGGGTGTGTTTGGGCTTTGAGGGTACGACCCAATTCGAGCTTCTTTGATGGAGGAATAAAGTTGGCCATGTTTAAGAGGGATTTTAGGGTTTTTTGTGGGATAAATCTTCTGTTGAGGCTGAATGGGGGTGTGGCTCTTAGGTTTTCCTTCTAGGTTTCCATTTTCCCAAAAAACCTTCATACCTCCTTTGTCGTTTTCCTTTGCTCCTCTCTCGGTCTGTTCATCTTATCGCTGCCTCCCTCACCTACCTCTTTCACCTTCTCTTTTCGGGATCCTTCCATCTCCTCTCACCATGGCTGCTTGTCCTCCTTGTCTTGACTCATCAATCCGGTTTCGTCCCTTCTCTCCTCTCTTCTTCGGATCTTGCTACTAGTCTGGGTATCGATAATTCAGAAACACGCTTCCTTCGTGTGACGTGTTCCCCCATAGTGGGAACACTTGAGGTGGCTCTTGTCCTCTCCTCTCCGAAATGATGCTCCTGACCAGTTGCTGGAGTTGGGTGAGACAAGGTCACTGCCCACTCCTTGCGTTTCCACCAAAGGTAAGCTAGGTAAGGTGACTTTCATGACTTCCCTCCTTGCTAGTTCTCGCCGGATTGTGCTAAACGCCGTGTCCACAATAGGTAAGGGACCTTGATTTACTAGATCCTTTTGATCCTTGTCCAATGATTTGTTTATGCCTGCCAGAAATTGATATAACCTTGTTTGTTGTGTTAATTTGTTAAACTTGATTATATCTTCTGTATAAGACATTGAATTTGGCATCCTTCTGTTGATCTCTTTTCGAATCGTGGCAAGTTTGCCATAATATGTTTCGATGGAGTCTTTGCCTTGTCTGATTGTGTTGGCTCGTGTCGTAAGGTCAAAAATTTGTAACCCATCCTTACCACTTCCATATATTGCCTCGATTCCCTTCCATAATTTCTTTGATGTTGGGAAATTGAGAAATTGATTTACTAATTTGGGTTCAATGTTTTCAATAACCCACTTCTTGATTATGGGCATCCTTTTGGCACCACAGGATGTACTCTTCGGTGTTAGGAGGGATTGGCCGTGATATGAGTGAGTTGTCCCCTCCCTTCAATCACCATTAGCATCAGCCATGACCATTTGCCATAGTTTTGATCGTTGAGTTTTTCAGCAATTCTGATCGAAGACCCATGATTTTCTTGACTCCTATTGTTCAGTTTTTCAATAACTTGCAATAGTTGAGCCATAGTAATATGCTCTTTGGTGGTCCATCCATGATATGTGTTTTCCGGGTGTTTTAGGTAAGGGATTCTTGGTAAATGATGAAAATTGGTTGAACAAAACACTTTCAATGTGTCTGCTCTGATACCAAGAAAGCTGAAAACTAGGAAGTTTCTTTTATTTCATTGAAAAAAAAACTATACATTCATTTGATATTTATACTAGAACATATAGATAATGATAAGATTAAGTAACATAGTCCTAAATGACCTTGCTACTAATACAAACATATCTTTTATCCTAATATGGTTGATTTATGCTATAACTCCTATCTCTGATTTTATCTTGTGATTTTCTATATCTCCTTAACAAAAGGAGGTGTATAAAGGTGGGCTAGTAAAATACTCAAATGTGTTGGCCACACTTGATTGGCCTTTGGCCAATTTTGGTTCCCAAATGTAGATATGTTCAAATGGGAGGGGCCCATTAAGGCCCCTTAATCGAGCCATTTATAAAGGGCTAACCAATTATATGATTAAATGGATCGGTCTTTAAAGAGTCATATTTTATTGGGTTTTCAAAGAGTTAGGTCAGGTCAATAATGGATCAATAGTTTCTAAGGCTTTGAAACACTATATGTAATAAATGCTTCCCACTTACTTGCGAGAGTTAATATAAGAAGACTATCATCCTTCATAGATAGAATTATACTCTCTTTGGATTGATCCTACTCAACTCGACCCGTTTTACATATTATTTGACCTAACTCATTTTGCTTTTGACTTATTTTAGCTCTAACCCAGTCCAATACACAGATCTACCCAACTGTTCCTTTTAATTTAGGACTTATTTTTGTTAACATGTTTTTAATAAATTTTGACAAAATAAAGTTCACTACAAACCAAAAAAACTAAAATAAAAATCATATTTAACTAAAGCAAAATATATACTACAAAAGTTAGTTTTTAAAAATAAGATAAGTTTAACAATTATAAGTCTATGAAGGGAGATCTAATGGTGTAACAATACATGGAATTATCTTGTAAATTTTGGATGCCTAACAACTTTGGTCACATAATGAAATTTTTGTATATTCACTGAAGTATCCCTAATGACACCTCGATTCATTGATAGAGGTACATAACATGTGTTAGAGCATTCTTAGCTAATTTGGATTCTTTTCCGCATAAGTATGCTGAATCGCTTTAAGGAAGCAGTATTTTTTTTTGTACAGAATCTACCACAAGGACAAATGATGCGATCTTCTACCAAAAATTATGGTTAAGTTTGAGGGTACATTATCACAAAAGTTAACTTCAATGGCATCGCAAAATATGTGTTACCTTTACACACAGAGGCGATTTTAGGTATTTATATGGTGCTCGAAAAATTCATATATTTACATTAGTTTGTATAATAACATAAAAGTATAGTTGAAACATTAGTTTGAATACTTATGCTATATATGAGCAGTCTTAAGTTCAATCCTTTACTCACATAATTTTCAATGAGATATGTTGATATTATGTGATTGTGATTTGCATTAATAAAAATTCACCTCCCTCTAAAAAACCCAAATATAAGACCCGATAAGACCTGAATGTAGTTTGTTTTCTACTCCATATTCTATTTGTAGAGTATAGTATTATTTTATTTATGAATGTAAAGTTTAGTCCTATTTATACTTAATATTTTTTTATTAAAAAAAGACAAAAAAAAAACCTAGTTATTTTATTTCATTTTTCTTATTCAAAATTTTCAAATTAGAAACTGAAAACAAAAACGATGACAAACAAGGCTTTATACAGAAACTTATAACAATTTTTTTTGGTGAATATGCAAAAACTTATAGATGAAGTGAGCATATCATATGATTTATGTGACATAGTACTTGAAAAGATTGAAGAGAAGCAAGAATTTTGCTATGCAATGAAAGACCATATTTGTCACTAGATTTATTTTCTGTGGTATTATGCGCGCTACCCTTGTTTGGTTTGCTTCAATAAGCATGCGAAGGACGTCTTCTGATCTCTTTAAGCTCTCATCAGATTCTCTTTTGATAATCGATAATCCCAACTTTTGAACTACTTTGGGTTATATACGTTAATTTGTATTTCTATGAAGGTGTAAATGAAAGTGAAGTTATGCTATGCTGCTTTCACATAATGTCATTTTGCAGCTTCACTTTCACATGCACGCAAGGAGATGTTTATTTTGTAATGCATACAACACTAAGGACTCAAGCTTGGGAGACATTCAAGAATCAAGATTGACTTGACTTCTAGAAATTCAACCACTGACATGTTTGATTTTGCTTCCGACTTATTTCTGGCATTAAGTAACAGCTGACACACATTGGACTCTCGCCTTTATGGAATGGTGGTTTAGCTGTTGTTGGACTTCATGCATCACAAATGCAATAAAAAGTTGAAGCTACTTCCTATTAATTTGCTCTATTTATATATATATATCTATTCTATTACTCCTTCCGTCTCTTTTTAGTTGATACTTTTTACTTTTCACGGTTTTCAAGACCCAACTTAAAACGATTTTCTTCTTCTTAAATTTCGTTATAACAAAATAATTATATAAACTTGATATTCTAAAATTTTATATAGTGACGTACCTAACAAGATCACAATTGATTATATTATTATTTATAATATAATTAGAATTTATGATCAAAGTTTATAAAATTTGACTCCCAGAATAAAAAAAATATATAGCAAGTAAAAAAGACAGAGGGAGTAATTTTTAGTTGAGAGAATTAATGAGAGAGGAATTTAGTGAGACTATATATTATTGTTGTGAGAGTAAGATTTGTTAATTAGTAGTCTTGTCCTAAAAGAAAATGGACCAATCTTTTAGAGACAAGTCAAAACAGAATATAGGGCAATTTTTTTAGAGACGGAGGGATGGTTAAGATCATAAATGGTAATGCCGTAATTAACATGACACTATTCTTAACGTAATCTATAGAAAATGTATCATAGTTACAAAATTATGAAATGGTATCATCTAAATTTTATTGTAGAGTGCTTTTTGCATGTGTAATGCATGGTAGGGTGATTCAAGATCTATCATGATGAGTGACTCCTACGTTTTGAATAGGGCTATAACTTGTCACTGGCCTTAGTTATTTTTTACATAGTGCGTAAAACTTTGATATGATCAGGGTTCCTGGTCCTATTCCAAGCTATTATCAAATGGATTACGAAGGCCTACAAGAGGCGATCTTGAAGGCTAGAGAAAATAAGAAATTATGAAGCTTCTTAGAGCTTCCTTAATGGTGAAAAAAAAAGTTTGTAGGAATAAATCATTCCTTTTCATCCTTAATGGTGAACTCATGAGTTGTTCCTGGATGAAAAATGGAACAATTACTCGGCTTGTTAAACAATTCTACAAACTTTTCATGTACAATGGATGTGAGGCCCACAAACACAATCGGCATCAAAAGGACTAATCGTAATTTGACATGTGTTGCTACCAGTTTCATTAAAACGTTACAATTTTGTAACGAATATATTTTTTAAATTACAATTAATAAAAAAGAAAAAAAATTACCAACTATCTTATTTTTTTTCTTCTCTATAAATAAAGACCCATTTTCATATACTTTCTCTAACCTCAAAAATTCATTTTTTTCCTCCTAAATTAGTAATATTTCTCTCTGAATTCCTATTTTATATTTTACAAGCCCAAATTTTCATAATTTGTTCCCCAACGAATGCTAATATTAATCACAACACAAAACGAAAATAAAAAAATACAGCTTAAAATATGAATAAAATAAACTATATATAAAAAAAGAGAAAGTAAGGTAGGATGGGTGTAGAGAGTATTGATGATGAACATTTTTATTTGGTTCATTGTTAAGAGTCATAATTTGATGTGATGAAGCAGATGACATAAAATGGGCAATAATGACCCACGACCGAATTTTTTTTTGTTTCACTGTAAAAGTGTAAAGGATGCTCTTAGGGTTGATTGAAACACTAAGATAAGAAGGGAACGCATAAACTTAGGTAATCATGAACCTATAAATTCTTTCTTGAAGCCCAAACCCAAACAAATATAAAATATTTTGACTAAAAAGTCACGTGTCCAATTGTCCAAACTCCAAACCAGTAAACCACTTACCCTTGGATGAACCGTCTCGTCCATTTCTTGTTCCATGCACAACTTCGCTGCTCATGCATTAATCCTCTGCCCATTTCTTCACATATTAGTATCATATATTATAAATGATGTTCATAGTTATTGCATAAGTGTAGTACTCCATTTTTATTGCTTCATTAACTTTTATAAATCACATATTATAATGTAATTAGTATGAAAGTAATCTCAGAAATTTTTAGAAGTTTCATGCTTAATCAAATATGAATTATGGTCCGTCATTTATTTTTACAGTGATGTAATTATGTAGTTTATTGGGTTGTTTAGATGATTGAGAAGGGATAAAAATCAAGGGTATTAGAAATCTGAGAGGTATTAGGGTCGTATGGAGTAGTCGAATGTTGTGAATTTGTAGGGGTATTGAAGCTAGCATTGGTGCAGTGGACTGTGATTGGGTGTTGTACGTTTTTATCCAACAATAATAGGGAATTAGTTAAAATAGCATAGGGAGCTGTGTGAGCTCATGATCAATATAATAAGATGGTTGTTGTTGTTGGTATTATCAAAACCATTCCCTCCTCTCAGTGTCTCGCCTTCTTTCGATACCTTGGTTCCGTGCAATGCATTTCCAGGTCCGATATGCTCTTGTTTCCCAAGTTTCAGCTATATAGAAACCCTACTAAGTGAGCAACATGTATGACCTGCCGTTCTCCATACCCGTATTCGTATTTAAATTTGTATCGCTGCAACATAGTTCATCGCGGTAAATGATTTTCCCGTTTTTCTTATTCATACTCTTATCCATATCCATATCCAAATTCGTATTGGTGCCACATTGACGCTTTTTTCAGAAAACTTGCTTGGCATTGTGTTAGTAGGAGGCAAGTTCTTTTCTTAATTTTTCATTTTTATTTTATAAATCATGAATAATCAGTTTTTCCAGTGTTTTCATTTATCACCTTAAATATTGATTAATGTTAAGCTAGAGAGAATTAGGAGAAAATTACTGTATTTTGATTATGGGAAAACAACCAAATATATATAATACATACATACACCCTTTTAGTGTTACACCAGGATTATACTATAAACTTTTAAGATAATTCAAACTTCTAATAAGATAAACATATCTTATTCTAATAATTAAGTAATCAAGTTGTTTGGTGATTCAACTTTCATGTGTCTCAATGTTTACATTTGAAGACTTTTCGTAGCATGCTCCAAATTTCGATATTTTGGTCTGTATCGGCAATCTCCGCATACTTTGAGAGTTCTTCAGGTTTGTTTAATACAAGTGACGTATACAAGCTATCCAAATTTGGATAATGGGTGGGTGATGGTTAATTCCCCAAATAGCGTTCCCTCTTCTTCCAACCCATTCACTTTTTCTTGGGCCCTGCGATGATGATCCCACTCCCCAGCTGTACAAAGCCATTTCTTTATTTATTTGTTTTTGAGGCACCTCCACCAACACATTTCAATCCCACTAGATTGTATGTTTCGGCTTTGACCGGCCTTCGGCCTCATGTAGACCTGTACATTTGGGTGGGTCAGGGCCGGTATGGGTATAAGCAAAATGGGTCGGGCCGACAGGGTCAAAAAAGATGGAAAATGGGTCGGATCGTGTCGGGCCAAAGGGCATATATAACGGGCCGAGTCAGGCCGTACCGTCCAAAGATAGTATAATTTTTATCCGTAGAGGGGGATAATTTACGTCTCTCACCTCCAATCTTTGGTAGTGGATCATCGGTAAGTAAATGGAAATAATTCGTTACCTTATAGTGTTTAAAAGTCTTGGAAACTAAAGGCTCATTATTGACCCAACTTGACCCATTAAAAACCCAATAAAACATGACCCTTTAAGAGACCGACTCATTAAGCCCATTATTAATTAGACCCTTTTATAAACGGGTCGGTCAAGGGCCCTTAACGGGCCTCCACCCATTTGAAAAGGTCTAGCCTCATGGTACTAGAGGTTAATGTCACTCTTTCTTTTCCAAAAAAAGGTTTATATACGTCCATCGTGACAAGGTCACCAAAATATCTCTATACGTGTATTTATATAGTAATAAATGAATATGCCAAAAATAAACCTACCAACTTTTTCTGCCTGTGGTTGAATTTATATGTGTACTGAAAGACCTTTATCAAAAAGACTCAAGAAGTTTTCAACTTTATATCGCTATTTGCCGTATGGTTAAAGCCATGAGGGTTTGGCCGTAGTTAAAGTCAAAATCCTTCCATTGAAGATAGGCAAATAGGCCTAAAGCTGCTAATTTTTTTAATCTTTTTTTTATTAATAATTTGAAAAGTAAGTCTTGGTGGAAACAATTTCAAAATATGACCTCAGATAATGAACCGTTGTCACTGACAACAGTTTTAAATGGAACCAACATTCCCCCATTTACACAGTCAGCTTAAAACCGTTGTCAAGGACAGCGATGTCATTCAAAGTTAAAACCGCTTTCAGTGACATCGGTTCTTAGTTGGCGAGTTATATTCTCAACTCCTACCATTCCTGTGTTTTGCCCCATAAACTTTCCCCAATTCCTTCCCAACTCTCTCACTCCGATGACTCTCTCTTTGGCGACTCTCCCACTCCTCCACTTCTCCGGCGACCTTCCCCACTTTCCGACATCCTTCCCGACATTCCGGCGGCGGTGCTACATTGTAAGTAAGTTTTTTTTTTCATATTTGATTTTAGGTTTAGATCTTATTAGGTTAGCTTTGGATTGAATGTTGTTATAAATAACATGTATAGCATATGGATTGAATTTTGTTATTAGGTTTAGATTATGTGTAGCATGTGGATTGAATGTTGTTATTAGGTTTAGTTATGGATTAAATATTGTTATTAAGTTTAGATGTGGATTGAATGTTGATATTAGGTTTAGTTGTGGATTGAATAACAAAGGTTTAGATGTGGATTGAATAACAAAGGTTTAGATGTGGATTGATAACATATTCATTTAACAATTCCCAGATCATGGTCAAAATAACATTGGCGTGTTTATATAGGAGCCTCTGCCGCGCAGCATTGGCATGTTTAAACAGGAACCTCTGCCGCGCAGTGATTGTCAGGGGCGAGGTTGTTCCTATAGACGTTGCAGCTCCCTTGGTAATACTTCAGGTCAGCTTTCGAATGACATGCTTTATGTTTCTTATAACATCATAGTTGGTATTTGTTTACTAACCATTTTACATATACTTAGATATGAGCGTGGGAGCACATGGCATTTTTTCGACCTGTTATTCCTAGTCATCGTCGACGGGATCAAGATGGAAACCCCCTCGACATCTACTACATCGCCCACAGCCAGGAGGAGAACAACCACACGGTATATTTACTGAAATTATTGCATACCATCCTTACTAACATCTACTACAAACAAAATAGAGATAAAGAATCATAAATGTTATTCCTCTACTTAGTCCACAAACGCACCAGCATCACAACGTATGCTGGTACGCTATTCTTCATCTTTTCTCAGGATGGCTAAGGTTTTTCTATATATCTCTAATGACCTGATTGATCTCATATATATATATATATATATATATATATATATATATATATATATATATATATATATATATATATATATATATATATATATATATATATATATATATATTAATCAATCACATAGATTTCTAACTCTAAACCTATGCCGTCTAACCATTGGATAAATGAGCTTAGAGAAACTTGGTCCATTTACGTTTATTGTGTGACCTTATAGGACCCAATTTTATTAGTTGTGGGCCCAATTATATTAAAATCACGTATCGTAATTGGTTTCTAGCAAAATGTTACGATACTAAAATAAATGAATTTATTATCTCTATAACAATCCAATTATATATTTAGTAATTGCACAACGACCGAGGACACTTCCTTCAGTATTATGTTGGGATGCAAATGATTTAGCAGTATATGACTATGAGCACATTGAGCAATGTGGTGTGGACTGAGGAGACAATGTATTAATGGTGTCTACCTGCATCAGCTCTTTTCTCCTTACCCTTCTTCGCCTTCTTTCTTGCTATCCATTGGCTTGTCGGTTGTCTCATTGGAAGTCTTCACTTCTTCGGTTTCAACTTTCCTTTGTTAGACAAAGTTAGTTTTGAACAAAGTACAACTCGGATTTGTGTTTCTGTGCCCCAATGTCTCGCTTCTATTGCTCTATGTGGTTCATGTCAGTTTCATTAATATCCCTAGACCAAAATTCTTTGGGTATTTTTCCTACTTGCTCCGGTTTATCAGGGATTTAGTTTTTCTCATTAGTGTCTGTCTTATCCACCACACATGTGTTTTTATTCATCTTTTCCCGGGGTGTCAATCGGTTATACGGTTTGGTAACTTACGGGTCGGTTTTTAACGATTTACCATCTTTAGCGGTTCGGTTCTGGTCGGTTTTAAAAATTATCGGGTTGGTTTTTTATTAGTGGTTTGGTTTGTGTTAGTTTTAAAAATTATTAGTTCAGGTCATTATCTTTTTGGGTTGTAATCGGTTCGGATTGTAATCGATCGATTTGAAAACGGGTTGTGCCGGTTTAAAGTGATTTTCGGGTAAAAATAATTCGTAACTAGACGATTCGGGTTGTAATCGGTTCGAGTCATATAATCTGTTCTGGTCATGATTGGTTTGGGTATTATTTAGGTTGGATTGTAATCGATTCAGGTTGATATCGGTTGGTTTGAAAACGAGTTTTGGTTCAAAAAAATTAGTCAAAATTAGTTCAGGTCATAATCGATTTAGGTTGAGTTAGGCCGGTTTGAAAATAGACTTGGTCATAATAGATTCAGGTCATGCTTGTTGATGGATATTTACTTGTTGCCTTTATTTCTGTCACTTACTTGCAACTGATTTTTGTGATGCATTGGTTGCTCAGTGAATTGGAGGATTTAGCGCCTTTAGGTGCTTTTAATGTAATGTACCAGAGCAACTTAGTATTGTAATTAATCAAAATTATTTATGGATCTGATTTTTGTGAGTATTATTAAAGCAAGTTGTAGTCTTGGCTTTATTTATCAGTGGAGTGTAATGTTTCAGATCTGATGTACTGATTTAGCGCCTTTAGATGCTTTTTAATGTAATGTTCCAGATTTGCTGTCTGATTTTTGTGACTATCACTATTTGTTCAACTCTACCATTTTACTAACTTTGTAATAGTTTAATTCCACCCTATTAGATAATTGTAGTATAAGAAAAGACTCTCAAAGTTAGGTTATAATGCTTATAGTGGAGGAACAATATATATTAATGTATGTCATAATTAGATTATAACTAGGTGGAAAGATCATTATTTTCAAGGAATATAGATAATATATTAAATATTCAAGTGTGTTAAACAACACAAAATGTAGAGTGGAGGTAACGGTTTTTAAACGATTTGGTCATAACGGGTTACAGGTTGTTTAGATAGTTCCATTATAACGGTTTACGGGTTGTAGATGGTTCGATTATAATGGTTTACGAGTTATGAACGATTTGGGTTTATCGGGTTTTTGTTGAGTTTTAATGGTTTCGGTTTTCATCGATTCGAGTTACTATCGGATTCGGACATAATCGGTTCGGGTTGTTCTCGGTTAGGGTTGTAATGGTTCGACTTGATAATAGTTACGGGTCATTAACGGTTTTCCAAAATACGGTTTGATTCAATTTCAGATTTCATCTAATCGGGTCGGTTCGGTTTTCGGTTTTCAACAAATTGGTTCTCAACGGTTCGATTCCTTTTCGAAATAGTTTGATTTCACCAGTTCGGGTCGGTTTTTGACAACTCTAGTCTTTGCTTTTCATTGTTCTTGAACTTAAATTTGCATCCCTAGTGTGTTATGGTTGTAATCTTGTAGAAGAATGATATTAGGGAGGGAGTATTAAGTTAATGAGGGAGTATTAGGTTAACTTAAAGGCAATACCGTACCTAAATATGAGTTTTTTAGAATCAAAATAAATATTTCAATCACCCCTAGGTGCTAATTTGATTTTATAAGATCCACGATAAGTATATCAAGATTTTTTTATAATAGAGATTCAGAATTGTCAAAAATGACCAAATTTGAAGATTATTATACGTTCTTTTAAGACATTTTTGAAATTTTTTGAAACTATATTAAAGGAATCAAATAATTTTTAAAGTCTTATGAGGAGTCATGTAACCATTCATTTTCTTATTTACGACATCTAATAATGGCTTTAAAAACAAGATAATGACCCAATTGTAGGAATTCTAGAAATCGGTTGAATTAAATGGTTCTAATGACTCATAGGGCATAATATGACCCATGATAAGCTTATAAACGTATTCTCTTACAGAATCCGATATTGTCCTAAATGATTGAATTTTGAAGATTATTATACAATGTTTTTGCGGTTAACCAAATTTTTTTTGAAGTCAACTTAATGGCACGGCATGTTTCTTAGACTCGTATAAGGAGATTTAGAATCATTAAATACCTTATATTTGGTCTCCAAATAACCTAAAATGAGTTTATAACCAATTCTAGGAGTTTTTGAAAATTGATTGAAATGTGTGTTAAGAGTCAAAATAAATCGCTTCAATAACTTCTAGGACCTTCCATGATCCTATACAACTCATGGTAAGCATATTAGTGTCTTCACTCACCGAGTATAAAATTGTCCACAATAATCGAGTTTTGAAGGTATCATACACTATTTTTTAACATATTTCGAAAAACTTTTGAAATTGAAATAAATGCACCAAATGTTTCGTAGGGTCTCATGAGGAGTTATGCAACATTCATTATCCTATTCATGGTATCTAAAGGCCTTAAATACATATGTCCAAATCGTAGGAATTTTGGGAATACGTTGAAATATATTATTACAATCATTCTTAGGGCATAATATGAGTATATGACCCATGATAAGAATTTTAAAAAATTCAGTCAATAGGTCTAATATTTTCCAAAATGACCAAATTATGAAGGTTATTATACATTGTTCTTTTTATGTATAATAAAAAATTTTGAATGTCAAATTAAAGACATGAGATGTTTTTAAGGCCATATAAGAAGGTTTAGAATAATTTTTTACCTTATATTTGTCTTCAAAGACTTTAAATATGAGTTTATGCCTTGACTACAAGAGTTTTGGATATGCATTGAAGTGAGTTTTTAGTCTTAAAATAAATGATTCGAATCACTCCTATGTTTTACTGTTAGTTTAAGACACATGGTAACTGTGAGGATATTTAGCTTTTCTCTCATCGAGATTCAAAAATTATATAAAATGAACGAATTTTAAAGGCTATCCCTATTTAAGATTTTTGAAATATTATATTTTCAAAATAATTTCAAATTTGAAAGGAAGGTATTTAAGGCTTGACATAGTCATGTTAAAAATGAAATATCCATAAGTAGTGGGGAAAAATTGAACAACATTTGCAACACACTGGTTTCAAAAACTAGTCGTCAATATGTAATTAGGATAACAAAAATCAAAAGATATAAATACAACCTACAATGAAGGCTCTCTTGCAAAAGATTAAGAAATCTAAGCAAACCTAAAATTCCAAAATTCCAAACTGAAAATGGAATAAATAATTGAAACCTTTTAATTTATAGTTTTTCATTTTAGGATAAAATAACTCCAAAATTGACTAATTAAGATAGATGTCGAGGAAATTTTTTTTAGCTACGCTCCATGTGTACTCTCTATCAAAATAACGCCGTTTTGTATATTTTGAATGAATTTTTATATTTTGATTTCAATTATAAACATTTACTAATTTGAAAATGAACACATTTTTCATAATAAACATCAAATAATATGGAAATAAAGATAATTTTTTTTATAGTTATATGGAGGAATTTATGACTCATGATTTCTCATTAATCATGAAACTTATATATATAATAACAAATAAGAGCACTTTCTATAAAATAATTATTTACACAGTATTTACAACCCCACATGTGAAATAATAAGTTGTAGGTTAAGACTTTCCTAAAACCATGAAAGAATATATGTGAAAATCCTTAGATAAAAATTTATGCAATTTGATATCCAAGATGGAACACGAACGAGATGAATTTGATCATGTGTAACCTTTACATGTTTAAAAACTGAAGAACTTCATGTAATTCACCATAATATGCTTTTAAAAGAACTTCTTATAAATTGATATGACCATATGTTGAAAGACAAATAAAAATTCTATCAATGAGAATGAACATTTAGGTCATCCGGTGGATATGAAAATAATAATGAATATATATGCATTTTCAAGCATAAAAAATATAAATGAACGTCTTTTAAATCGCAAATGAATGTATGCAAGGATGAATAAACCTAGAGAAATGAATGAACATTAGGTTAACATTATATAGAAATATTGGTGAAGATATGAGCATTACCAAGCTTCAAAATATAAATGAACACCTTTTAAATTATAAATGAATATATTTGGAAAGAGAAATAAATATTATTTGTAATTTTATTCATCAAAAATAGATTATAACTTTTCAAACTAAAATTGAACAAAAAAGTAAATACAAATGAACATTTGTAAAAGTAAGGATTAATATTTTATCTAACTATACTTATTGATAAAAAGAACATGTAAGTGATCGAATAGGTGAAATTTTGATGAAGGTATAAGGGAACATCAATTTAGAAAGATGTATGAATATTGTATAATATATTAGACAAGTTAAAAATGTTAATGTAAAAAAGAAAATGACATTATTTGTTTCCTGTATGAACGTATCATTTAACATTGAACATTATTACATTCATGATTTAAAATCAACATAACTTGCAGTAGAAAAATATTATTGAATGCTTTATCAAAAGAAGATTATTTGTAAATGAAATGAACACTATTTGAATTGGCTCTTCTAAAAGTAATGAAGATTAAATCAATTTCAGCCATTAAAAATAAATTATAACTTTTTATATATATTGATATTGAACAAAAATGTGAAAACAAATGGGCATTTATAAAATAAAAGGGTAAACAATTTATCTAACTACACTTAATGGAAAAAGAGGAAACGAACATTTAAACTTCATCGGGTTTTATCATTTGACCAAAAAACTGAATTCTAGCAATTATTATACTATAAGGACCTATATTTGACTAATGACTCAAGTTTTACCGACCTTCATAGTTGAGTTTATAATAAATGCCTCAAGTTTTACCAAATTATAACAAAAAGTAAATCAAAATCCCATCAACTAATAGAAAATGTCTCAAGTTTCACCAAATGTCAAGCTTAACACCACTATATTTTACATTATCGCCAAAAAATCATGTAAAATTCAAAAACAAGTAATAAATGAAAAAAAGTACATGTAATAAATGAAAAAAAAGTAGAAAAACACTTAAGGATGACCAACAATCTCTTTCGGCGACGATTTCATAAGCGAAGCAACCATTTGAACCCTAAATCAGATAATTGCTAAATTAGGGTTTTTCTTTATCTCTAAAATCATATAATTGTTCTCTTACCTTATTTTTCTTGTTCTTTACTGCTTTAAATTATTGTTTAGTTCATAAATATCCATCTGATTATCGATTAAAATCGTTAAATTTCCCGAAATCCGTTGTTCAATTTCTTCATTTTATTCAATTGCATTAGAATTATGTTTGCTTTTTGTAAGATTTCAGTGAAGATGGAAGACTTTTTGATAAACTTGGAGTGGAAATTGTTTTTTTTTCCAAGAGAGAGTAAATAAGTTTTAGAGAGTAAATGACTTCTTATTTGTAAATGGAGGTTTTTAAAAGAATTTTTTTAATTTTAATAATTCTATTTTTAGAGTGCTAATGTAGAGAGAATAAAATTTTACGATCAAATGTCGTCGTTTAATAGGAGATATAATGTATTGTATATATTAGTATATTACATGTGAATGTATCATTTAATGATTAATACAGGGGATTATAATAAAACTACCCAAGCCCGAAGTGATCCAAGGACGAGCCGGAAAAGCCTTCTGTCCAAACCTCTATACGGGACAATCACAACCTGAAGGAAGTTTGCTGCTATCTGAAACCTGAAACCTCAAATTCTCAAACCAAACAGTATGAAGATGACATGGAAGAAGAAAAGTGGGAGCAAGCGTTTAGCCATACCAAACCTCCCTTTCGAAGTCGCTGAAGAAAACCAACAAGATCAACCCATCTCTCCTTCACTCAACTCCAGTGCTCATTCCTCAAATTCTAACAACACCCTTGATTCCTCTCTTGCTCATGAATTCCAAGAACAAGGAAACAAGCTTGCTGAGGTACTTTCTTCTTCAATTTCCCTTCTTTTCTCCAATTAAAGTTCAATTTTTTAACTGTTAAAAGGTGAATTAATGGTGTTAATATTTACTAGTTTATGATTTGTGACGTGGGTATTGCATATTTGATGAGGAATATGAAAAATTAAGATTTTGGGTAGTTTTTAGTTTGTGTGATTTTTGAAGTTTCAATCTTGGTTTATGTTGGATGATTGATGGATATTTGGGTCATTTAGTGAATTATTTGCGTTTTCTGAAAAAGGGTATAACAGAAGCTGAAGGACAAGAGTTTTGTGAAGTGGGGTATTGCATTGTGTTTGTTGATATGTTGTTGGAACAAAGGAATTGTGTTATTTGTTCATGTCGCGCCCGTGAAATTTAGATTGCAATTTTGTAGGAGTTGTATCACTTGTATGAAGTATTCTGTTTGGTGATTCTCCTGCATTTTTGTAGAAGCTGCATTCCATAATTTAATCTTTCTGATATGTGGTTGATTTCATGGGAGAACCATGCTTGGGTATGTAATATATCAAATTACAATGGCCTGTCTATGGTTGTGTTAAACCTCATCTAGTTATAGTTTTGGACTTGTGGGTTCAAATTCCAAAATATTGATGATGACCATGTCATATCCTGAATATCAGATCAAATGAAGTGTTAACTTTTTGATGATTATTAACCGTGTGAAAATTGCTTCTATTATATCTCCTTGTAAATAAACTCTGCTAATCCATTGAGCGATTAGCTGTAACTGCTGGCTCATATTAGCCATTAAATTTTCTGAATTCGCTGAGAGAAGCTCCATATTATGACTTTAAAAATTGTGATGGACCTTTCAATTTTGAGTAGTTTCAGCATGGAGTAATGTTTAGCATGCCATCTGTTGATTTCATATGGTGTACTTATTTTAAATGCAAAACCCTTTGTGTTGGCCTTTTGTACTTTATGAGTAGGAGCAGGATCTGCTATGAATTTATGGTTTACATTTACTTAGTGTTATTGCTAAGTATGATGTGATGGAGATTTGAGAAAAGAGTGAAAGACGAAGGGCTTGTTGACAGAACATACACTTGCTTGTTCATGTACATTATTACTTGTGATTATGTCTTGACAGCCTCCCTCGAGTAAATAGTTCAAACATCTGGTCTAACTTAGCTTCTCAAATCCAAGGACATTCCTTGAGATGTGTTTAATTTGAGAAAGATTAGCAACTTTCCCAAGGTGCATAATGCAGAAGCCTCCAATAGAAGAGAAATTTGCCTGCTTTAAACTCTACTCATAAGAGATGCCCTTATCTAGATTGATTAGTTACTGCTTACTAGTGTTGATATTACTTAGTCTGCGGTTGCCCCAGGGCATAGACATTCTCTGAAAATGTATCTGAATTATCAAAGATTCCGTTCACACGCATACTCCAAATTTCCATGGCACGTCCATATATTTTGTCCCTTTTATTCTACTCATTGACTCTTATGTTATGGTGCCTTCTAGTGGAAAAATCACAGTTTTGTCTTTATCCATGTTGAACTTTTTAAGAAGATGAGAATTTTTATTGTGCTTGCACTTCAGGTAGAATGTGCTTGCACTTTCTGTCTTGCTTTTGTTTTCACCATCACTATCTTTGGTTCAAATATTGTGATCAGTTGGTTGCTTCAAGTTCACTTGTTAACATGGCCAAAAATTTCTAGGAACGCTAACTCAAGAAAGAATGAATAGAAAAAGAAAAATATATTGTTTGCTTTAGCTTTGTGCTTGCAATTTGTTCCTTGACAACCTTATTTAAGTTTGTTCCATTTATTGCTGTACATGTTTTCAAAATTTTTAAAGAATTTCGATAGGTTTCTGGCCCCCCTATTATATCATTAGTTTAGGAAATTCCTTTGAATTGGTATTTATACTTCTGTTCAAACATTAAATTTGCTCGCTTAATTCTATTGAATGGAAGGTTAAGAGCTTTTAAGGAAGAAAAGAAACTGTGTTTGATACCTCAAATGTATCTTTCAAGCTGTTCCCTTCAAATTCTTTTTTTTTTATTGTTATTGTGGGTTACTTGTACAACTTGTCCTGATTTTATTTTGGAATCATGCTGTATGAATTGTTTACTAGTTTCCTTTCAGCACTAAATAATAATTGGTGCCCATTCCAAAAATAAAGCTGTAATTTAAAGTTTTAACCATTTTACTGGTGTCCTGTATGTGGAGGAAGTATATGATTTCTTTAGGTTCTCACTAGCATTTAGCATTTGCGCAATAGAAATTCTTTGGCTGTGACGTTCTTGGTTCTTTTGCTTTCTAATCTGATGCTCTGGCTTGTGGTTTATGGCTTATCTATGTACCCATATCTGTTTTTGTTTCTCTTATTCTGGAATGATGTTTATTGCAATAAGTGTCTTGGCTTTGTAGTTTATGATTATCCTCATGCCTCAAAAATGTTGTTATCCAGTGTGCTCTTGATTTATTTGTCTTTGAAATGGAATCTTATGCTGTCTTTCCCACCCTCATTTTCAAGGATGGTAAATACCGTGAAGCACTTGGTAAGTGGGAGGCTGCTATTACTTTGATGCCCGATAAGGCTGTTCTGCATGAACAGAAGGCTCAAGTATTACTTGAAGTTGGAGATTCCTGGGGAGCTTTGAAGGCAGCAACTCGTGCGCAACACTCTTCTTTGTCTGTTTTCTTTTTTGTTTGAGGTGTCACATTTTATAAACTGGGTCAAAATGCTTTTACATGCTAGTTTTCAGTTCTTCACTTATGCACTCTTTCTTTAGTCAACCTATATCTATGCTGCTTTTATTTCCTGCATTTTTGGTATATTTACTATATGCTTTCCAATGGAACCCATTTCTTGCTTGATTATGTTATTTAACTTGTCAGCTTTTCATGCATGCAGTATGTTGTTGCCATAATATAGTTTATAACACCTAATTAATTTCATCTGTCTTGCAGGAGCCACTGAATTGGATCCATCATGGGCTGAGGTAGTTGATCTTTACCCCCCCCCCCCCCTTACTCCGGGATTATATGATTGGGTCCTAGTTGTAACAGAGCACCCACACCTAAAGCTTTTAACTTGTCTCATTGGTCCATATCATCACTTAATTTTGCTGCTTTCCATTTTGATTCTGAAACTTCTTCGTTTGCACTTGTAAAATTATGCTTTGTGGAGTCTAGGGTTGATCCATATTAGTTTGCTAGTTAGAGAGATTTGAACTTTCGAATCGGGTGAGAAGTGCTATGTGAAGACAACTTCCCCCTTTTCGGAAGTCCTTTGTCTGTATATTCCCTAAAGGAAAATGTACTTTTTTCTTATGCCATATCCCTTCTTATTTATTCAAGCAGATTTTATTTAATAGGATGTAGTATAGGTACCAGACTAATTAGCTTAGAAGAGTACCATACCCTGTATGATGTATTTTTGTTGTGCAGCAGTCGTACAAGTTAGTTGCATGATGTAAGTTAAATTTAGGGCCAGTGGAAGGGAAAGAAAATATACATATAGTTAAAGGTGGAAAGAACCTATGGAATATATGATTGCCAACTTTTTGTAAGTAATTATGTCATTTGAGTTTTTTCTTTTTTTTTTTCATTTTGAAGAACTCTTCTGAGGTTTCCTTTAAGTGTTTCCTTTGGTTATTGCTTATTTTGGGTGATTGAGCAAAGTTGAGGATGTGTGCTGGTATATCGAAAAGTCAGTTTAGGATTTATGTCAGGTCGATCTACCACATAAGTTATCCATCTTGTTAGGCGAATAATAGAGCATTATCGTGTAAGGAAGAAAGATTTACACGTGGTTTTCATTGATTCAGAGAAGGCATATGACAAGGTACCAAGAGAAGTACTTTGTTGGACAATAACTAAAGGCATACCATGTAAGTACATCGACCTAGCTAAGGATATATGTCAGAATGTTACAACAAATGTTAGATTGTGGTAGTGTGATAGAGTACTTCCCTATTACAATTGGGTTACACCACGAGGATCTGCCTAAGCCCCTTCCTTTCCGTAACAATCCCTAATAAAATAGCAAGGCCAATACATGACGAAATACCGTGGTGTTTTCTTTTTGCACATGACATTGTTCTGGTGGATAAGATTAGCGTGGGAGTGACTGCTAAGTTAGATCAATTGAGACATATGTTGGAATTTAGAGGTTTCTAATTAGTAGTAGTAAAGTAGAGTATATGGAGTCTCATTTTAAAATTGGGAGGTGGCTTAAGAAAGATAATGCAACTTTGGCTAATCAAAAGTTACGTATAAGTGATTATTTCAAATACATGTGATAGATCTTTCAAAGGAACACATACATTAATCAAGTTGTCACCTATAGAATAAAATTTAGGTGGCCTTGGACAATTGCGTGATAGCAATGTACCCTTAAGGTTAAATGAGAAATTTTGTAGGAAACGATTAGACCAACATTATTGTATGAGTCAGAGTGTTGGACTTTCAAGGAGCGTGTTAAGAAATGAGTATAGCAAAGATGTACCGTTGATAAAGGTGGAACATTGGGGTGATGGAAACCTTAAACGCAAATTAGCCAAACTATAAATGACTTGGATGGAAGAAGTTAAAAAAGATATGGAGAAGATGAGTTTAGAAAAAAATGTGGCTCTAATAAGAGGGAATTGTGGAGCTTTTTTATACATGAAGCCAACACTATTTTTTTTGGAATTAAGGCTTAGATTTGTTGTTGTCGTTGTGTTGTATTGCTTCAACTATTTCGACTCAAAACAATTTATTATGTTTGTGTTGCATGATTTAACCAAGTCATTGGCTCATTGCTGGTTGTGGATTTTCGCTGGCTCCATCAGTTGGCCTTATATTGTTAAAAAGAAATAGCAGGAAATGTGTCGCCTGTCCTGCCTCTGGTTCAGATTGCAGGGCACTCTGACGATGTTGCAAATCTTGTCTTTCAGGCTTGGACCACCCTTGGTAGAGCACAGCTGAATTTTGGGGAGCCTGATAGTGCAATCCAAACCTTCGACAAGGCTTTGGCCATTAAGGTTTGATCTCTTACATTACTACCTGTATTGGTAGCTTTACGTTTGTATTATATTGCCTTTCTACACCTTAACTTTTCTGCTCTTCCTTGACTAATTCTTTTTTGTGGGCAGCCTGAATCAGCTGAGGCAAAAGAGGATAAACAAACTGCTTTACAGCTTGTGAAGAAGAGAAAGTACCTTCACTCATCAGGTCTAAGCACAGATAGATCTCGTTATGCAGTTGGGGATGGAGGCGAAGCAAATCTCCCCGGTTCAGCATGAATGTTTGTAGCTTACTATTTAACGAAGCCCTAAAACACGAAGTCATGAATGGAACAGCACCTTCATTTCGGAGTTACTTCGCTTGTTCAGTTTCAGTAGTAGGATTCCTCGTGTACATAAGCCAGTGTCTCTTCGATATAGTAGTTATAAAGATGGATCAAGGGGCTTATAGAATATTGTGATGAGATAAAACATTCTGATGCATGTTTCTGTAGGTAACATCACCTGTTTACTGTGTTGCTTGTATTTATATAATGTTATATCGGACTAGTTTCGAAATATAATACTTGTGTATCATTTCCATTGAATAATAAAAACAAAAGTGATTTCTAATGCACCATATCATGAATATATGATGGGAGATTAGAATAGAGCTTCTTTTATTGTCCCGGCGTTTGGGCCATTTTCCAAGGATCTGGTAGTATTAACAGCACCGTCTTTAACTTGGAAAAATCTTCTGAATTAACAGCAATGCTTGAAGATGGGGCATGCCTTATGTTATTAGATATGCTCGACTCGAACTGGCCCGGCCTGTTTGTTGCTGCTGCTGCTGCTGCTGCTGCTGAATATTTTGATGACCTAAATGAATATCATCCCTAATGCTTAACAGTAATTTTGTACCAAGATTGTCTCATGTAAGACTACCTCAAGCTCATATGTTTTTGCAATCACTAGATTCCATTAAACTGACTCGCATTAAAGCCTCCATTATGTTAAAAAGAGATGATTGTAAAGATTGAATCTAAATATCTTTTGACAATAAATTTTAACATGAATGTATACAACGCAACTGTCGATAGGCCCCATAGCTATGATCGTTCTTGCTATAGGCACCAAACTCATAAATTTCAGCTGCCAAAATTTCACTTACCATTTTTCTACAATATCATCTAATTTCAAGAGTTTGATTCATAATTAGATAAAAATAATACTCACTCCATGCTAAAGTAAATGACACATTTCTCATTTTAACTAGTCCCAATTTAATTGCCACATTTCAAATGGGCCATACAAAATTACGTATCTACCTCAGTTAATTTGATTTAGAATTTGGAGGGAAACTAATTTCTAGAAATTCACTCTTAAAGAACAATTTTAATCTTGCCATTTACAACGAAGAGTGATCCCTACAACTACTTTTAATTAACTATAAAAGATGGTAATTTGCAAAAAACTAACATATAAAAACACCATCTTGTCAAAAATTAATATGTAAAAAAATCTTATGAAAAACATCCATACCATATTTAAAGCATCCATCTCACGTGAATGATACTTGTTGGTTGAACAAATTTTTTTCTTTCTTTTTCTATTTATTTCCCCATTTATTAATGAATACCTCCTTCATCATCACTACTATCAGAGCTTCAATGTCTTATTCATTTAGACAAACGTCACTGTCACTACTATTAGATCCTCATTCATCTCCTTCACCTACCTTTTCAATTTGTTCCATAATAGCATCAAGAATTGACCATACTGACCTCTTTTGCCTAGCAGATTTGAATGTTTTCTTTTATGGGTTTGAGGTAGATGGATGTTTTGATTGATTTGTTGCTTGATATGAGTTACAGGGTTCATGTGAAAATATTGTCTAGTTGGTATTATTTGGAGGTGTTTATTAATAAAGGAGGGAAATAAAGCGAAAAATAAAGAAAACAAATAGTTCAGTCAACACATGCCATTCACACGAGAAGTCAACCCCACAAAACCTAAACAACTTGGTTAACGCCCACAAAAACACTATATGGTGTCTCGTGCGATTATAATGTTTTAAATGGTAATTTTTCATAAGATTTTTTAACATGGTAATTTTTTACAAGATGGTGTTTTTACATGACAGTTTTATGCAAATTGCCCTAAAAGAATTTATAATATAAATCTCTTTTATACTCTTTTTGGTGCCTAAAGTTCGTGTCAAATACAAGTGTATCACTTAATTTGAGACGGAAGTTAGTATATACTTAATGGGTTAAGACATACACTATTACAATAAAGACAAAATCTTATAAAGACACTTCCATAATGTATATGATGGGTTTTAAGACAACCATAACAAAAATCTAAGCTCCGTTATTTTATTTTATTTTCTTAAAATGAACCAGGACATAATTCTAGAGTAAAGGGTGTTTGAATGTAGAGAGCAAGCATGGCTTACATGCAAGCAAAACAGGAGAGGTTAGCATGGCTAAGTTTAATTTCGTGTTACTTACCTAGCAATGTCTAGTACTCTGGAGTTTACTTCTTACATTTTGCATATATACTTAAGGTTGATCAAATAGTTATACTGAAATCTTACATATGGTTGATAAAACCATAATGTACGTTGGTCTTCATGCATGTTGATCGGTTCCTTAAACCTTACTTACGGTGTGAATCACTGTAACTTATATCATGTTAAAAGAAAAGATTAAAAAAATTAAAATATTTTTTAAGAGATCTCATATATAAGTGTTATTATGTCATATATATATGTATTATTATGTCATATATATGTGTTATTATCTCAAAAAAAAAAACAAAGAAAATAAAATATTTTACTAAAATATTAGATATATATAGGTATTATTATCTCAGATATAGGTGTTACTATATTAAATGTAGGTGTTATTATATCATATATAGGTGGTATATTCGAAATACAAAATAAAATTACAAAAATGATTCAAATAGGTAAGGAAACAACGATAACAGGTACATACAGAAATAGTGATATCAGATATAGAAATAAAACTATGAAAATAACCCTTAATATACATATAGTAATGTATACCCGGTATGAATTAGAAAAGCCTGTATTTTGTACCCTTGTAAGTTTGATCAAAATTACACGAGGTATGCTCTTATAATCTGGTGTTACTGTAATGTTGAATAAATATATAATCCACGGATGAAAATAACATATACTTCACATATGAATATATTAGTATCATGTCTGGCTAGATGTTAGCATTAGTAGGAATACTTTGTATAACTTTTTTTTTTTGCAACACAGATGAAAGGAAAAAACTAGAGGTCCATTCTGGCTGTAACAGCCAATTTATGAGTAGTATTAACCAACAATCTAGAAACTTTGATAAAGTGTTTACTATGTAATCTTTGAGAAAACATTATAACATGAAATACTTTGTTTAATTGAAAGAACTTTATATAGAAAATTTGCGGACAAAATTAAAAAGAGTTTAATTAAGAAGGAATACGTTATACACTTATACTTGCAAGTGTATAAAAATAAAATAGATCAACATTTTTTTAGTGTTGTTTTAACTTGACAACTATCTTTTGACAGAGAAAAAAATTATTTGTATTCCTCACACTATATTACAGTACATAAATGAAAAATATTTACAATAAAATATACGGAGTACTTAGTACCAAATTTAGAAATTAAAATATGTTGAAAATTATTAATAAATGGTTTAGTATACAAATTAGTCTTATTTTTTTATTAATTAAAGTGTATGAAGGTTGCTGTCATCTATTTGTTGGATGATTTTGTGTTATTAATTCAGAACCGCCGAGAATGCAACTCCAACTCTCTAAGTGCTGAAAATTGCAACTTGAACGAAGAGCAATGGAAATGTCACGGTAGTTCCAAGACTTAGCTTGTTACTATCTTGCTAACTTATTGAACACGCTTTAAAGAACGTTTATGCTCTTTCTTTTGATCTAAAAAAAAAAAAAAAAAAAAAAAAAAAAAAAAAATTCTAAGGAAAATTTCACTTTAATTATGCTTTTTTTATTATTATTATTATTATCATAAGCTTAGCTTGGTGAAATATATACCAACATTGAGGTGAAATTTCGAAGAAAAGCTTGCTTGCACCGGATTTAAGAGTGACAAAAATAATATTTTTTTTTTAAAACTAAGACATTGCAAGATAATTTTCATGCATTTCTTGATAAATTTGATGAAATTAGATATTATCAGCACGCGAAAATATAATTAATGGAAAGTTACCTGAAATTGCTAAGTAAAGTGAGAAGAAATCTCTCATTTCATTCCATCCTCTATAAAAACAAGCATACAAAGCCTTTGTTATGCAGCCATCTCACATTCCAACATAATCAACCAGATTGAACGGCTTGAAAATAAAAAAAGAATTTCACTTGAAGAATTATAGTCAGGTTTACACCTTTGATCCGGGGGTCTTAGTTCTACCTAATCAAGCTAGCTAGCTACCAACCACAACAAGCCTCACCCACACCACTGCTAGGCTTAGTGGCTAGTGTTTGAAGCTTGGACTACCTCTTTCATCCTCATAGCCGAGCTTCTTGAATATTTCTCGAGCTGTTGACATGTCAGATTCACGCCCTGCACCTAAGAGAGGAGGTATAATTTGGGGGATTATATGCTGCTTCTGCGGAGAACAAGATTAAGCAGGCAATGGCATCCATGCCTTTGCTGTTGAATTTGCAAGGGAATGCTCATGTTCTCTCCTTAAGGCTAATCTATATGATGGTGGATTTTTGGTTTCTATTTCGAGTGATCGATGTCTGTGGCTGCTGCCTGCTAGAACTGATGTCTTGTCTGCTAAAAGCAAGTGGGAATTATCATGGGTCCAATCATATGCTACATGTAATAATTTCTTGTTTTTAGCTATTTGTCTATGTTTTTGTTTTCAGAAGTTTGTCTCTTTTCATGTCTTTTTGGTTCAATGATTGTCCTCCCAACCCAAGTGGCCAAGTTGTTTGTTTGTGTATAATTTCATATATTATAAATAAATGAAAGTTGTTTGAGATAGTGATTGTTATTGATCCCATATTATATTTATATCATGGATTGGGTGGGCTTATTATTTTGATTTGTTTAAGATTTGAGCCTGTAAGTAATACAGGAGATAATAATCTAGGTATGAAGCTGTATTTACATCTTCCTTAGCTATAAACCCAGCAGCAAAAGTGATACATTTTTTATGATGGTCAACTCCTGTGAAAGGTCCAAACACCATGTTATACTTGTTATAGAACAATAACATTTATTTCTAATAAATTTCAGAACAGTCGAATATATATTTAAAACAGTCACGCATATTGTGCCATATAAAGACTATATAGTTATTGTTATGGTTTATAATTATAATGTACTGATTTATAAATCTATTGTTCTAAATCATAAATACAATAACTTACTTTACTACGTAGTTAGTTTTCTTTAGCACAGTAAGTTATATTAATGTTCTAAACCCAATTCCAATTGTACTAAATTACTTGTACTAACGTTTAAAATGGGAACTGGATTGTTCTAATGCCATTCAATGAGAATTACATACCAATATATCATAATGCGGTCTTATACTTCTAAATGTTCTAAATACCTACTCCAATGATCTAACAGTAAACCTATTGTTATTGACTAATAATTCAGTGATTCATTTTGTTATATTAATGTTCTTAATTATTATTCTATTGTTATGAATAATGATTATATTGTGCTAAAGTGATGATGTGCCATAACTTTATTGTTTATTAGCATTAGCTACATACCTATTCGTCTGATACGTAGTGTCAAAAGATACCATATCCCCAAATAGTCCATAATTCTTCCTACAAATCGGGTCAGCCCATAACTCTACATAAACAATCATCATCATCAATTTGATAATCAAAGAAAAAAGCAGACCACATCAACTTCTTCTGTTTGAAATTATCTACAAACATTTGGGCATCTGACCCTTTAATATATGCCTTGAAATCCCTATGGAAATTTTTGAAATCACACTTCGAGGCACCAACATTCTCATACCCCCCAACATACTCTTTCATCATTCTAAATATTTTTACAGGCCCCACATTTATCTGAAAAAACACAAGGAAAAATACAATGATTCAAACACTTAAAAAAATTTCAGAACAATCAAACACTTATTTAGAACAAAGAACCAATCGAGTAAGAACATTAGAATATATACCTTGGAATTATCAACGATCATCTTTTTGTGCAAGATACTCAAGTTTCTTCTTGATTTTTGGAAATGTTGATATATAGTAGAAATGAGTGCATGAGAGTGACCCTCTTGGAAATTCGATATAACATAAGAACCATCATCACAAATCTTCAATACAATTTGTGCCTTGCATCCACACGAGTCACCAATCTCCTCCTAATGATCGAAACATCATCCATACCTTCTTTTAGTTTTCCCTTGTCTTGCACATCAAACTTCCATTTACACCTATATCCGACTTTATTACACACAAGATATTGGAAACTGATTACACCATTCTTCCTTCTTTTCGTAGTTGATTTTCTAGTATTAAACCCAGCTTCATTTGCATATGACTTATAAAATGAAATACCTTCTTCAACACTTGAGAATTTCATTCCAACATATGGTTTCACATCATTGGAACAACATGGTATCCAGGATTTGGTTCCACCCGGAGTGCATGCAGGTATTACTCCAGGAGAAACGCTCTCATTTGAATTAGAAACACTACACTCCTCGTTGATGCTCATGGCTACAAAGAATATAATTAAGGACCGTTAAAATTATGTATTATTCTAAACTATAGTCTACTGTGTTCTTTATGCATTAAACTGATGTTCTATAAATATTCAAACATGTTCGAATGACTTATTTTATTGTATTATATTGTTATTAAAATTGTACTGACATATCTATCATAATGTTCTAAATCATAAATATATTCTTCTAATATATGATTATATAATACTCATACTATAACTATTGTACTCATCTGTATATACTAATGTACTAAATCAGACAACGCTGAGTCACAAGGACAATATAATTCTAATTCAGAACAATTGAGTTATGATTTAGAACATTAATATTATTAAGTTGAATGTCAATACAGCGTGTGATCTGATACATGTTCTTACTATATAATTCTAAATCAGAACAATATAGTTCTGATTTAGAACATTAGTTTAAAAGGCCTATGGGTGAAGAACATTAGAATACTATATAATTCTAATGCGATCTTATACTCTTAAATGTTCTAAATAACTACTTTAATGTTCTAACCATAACCATATTGTTCAATTATTCATTTTATTATATTAATCTTCTTAACAATAACTCTATTGTTCATATATAATAACTGTATTGTTCTAAAGAACACCTCTATTGTACTGATTTATAGTGTTCTTATTTATAACTCTAATATTCTTAATTATCATTGTATTGTACTGATTTCTACTTCTATTGTTTAAAATCATAACTCTAATATAACATACTATACTACAGATCATTTACAATATCTGGAAGTATTAGCACATTTAAATTAGAACATTTACAACACAATACTATTACATATGATGCAATAAGACGAACAACTTCTTAAAAACACACGAAATAAAACATAGAACTCGCAATTCCATCATTAAAAACTACGCATACACTCGTAATCATGCACTTTATAACTAATAACTCGATTACAAAAAAAAAAAGAATCATTTACCTTATTTTCCAATGCAAAAGCAGCAACCCTATACTTTGAATATGAAATATATAGACACTACTGATTTTCCAAACCTATATTGTTATTTTTAAATGGATTAAAATAGGAAACTGAATATGGAGTAAAACTGTTTTATGAATTATGCGAATTTTAGTGAAAAACTGCCCATTAATCACGGAAATTTCCTTAACTACCAAATGCGAATTAATTTTATTTACCAATTTGCCATTAATATTGATTGAATCATAACCATCAATCTCACATGATAAATGGTATTAGATGGGTTCTTATATAACAAAGGTTCTTATATAAGTAAAGGGTTCTCACATGATCCCATTTCTATATATATATATATATATATATATATATATATATATATATATATATAGGTAAAAGTTAAAATAAGAAGGGTATTTAAAATGAGAATAATGAGAAGACATCTTGACTCTTTATATCTTAAATCCTGCGAATGATATTTTATGTATTTATAGTGACTCTTTTTTAACTCATAGTGATCAAATAAATATTTTCACTTATAATGACTCTTTTTATTATTATAGTTACTCTTTTTATTATTATAATGACTATTTTTTATTGTTATCGTAACCATTTTTTTAACATAAAATCTCTAGCGTTAGATTTTATCATTTGAATGGCTAATATCTCTTCTTATTCTTCTTATTTTAAACACCCTTCTCATTAAATCTCTCCCCTATATATATATATATATATATATATATATATATATATATATATATATATATATATATATATATTATAAATCGTGTTTATATATATATATATATATATATATTATAAATCGTATTATATATATATATATATATATATATATATATATATATATAGGGGTGGGTTCATGTGAGAACCCCCCCTAATATGAGAACCCTTTTAAGGGTGAGAACCCATCTAACACCACATACCTTGGCAGATCTAATGGATGACATTTAACTGAACATAATGGCAAATTCGTAATTAATTCAAAAACTGACAAAAGGCAATTGCTTAAAAAGTGTAACTGACACTTGGGAAAAAGGGAACACGCATCACATTTCATTCACTACTTCAAAACTTCTTCAGAACCCTTCCATCTTCTTCCACCATTTCTTCTCTCTTCAAACTTTCACAATTCCACCATTTCGCACCACTTACTTCGTCATTTCAAAACCCACAAGTTCGTACATTTCTTTCGCAACAAGTATATAATGTTCTTCATGTTGCAACCATTGTTATGAGTAGATTGGTAGTTTGTTCTGAGTAGATTGTTCGAAACAGGTTTGTGATAGTTTCATAGTTTCGGTGTTTTTTCAAAATAATGAGCATCATGTTCTAAACCATTGAACATAATGTTCTAAACCAATGAACATGATGTTCTAAAGTAATGAGCATAATGTTCTAATCTTAATTTGTCATAATATCAAAGCATTGGACCAATTAACATGATGTTCTAAACCATTGAACATAATGTTCTAAACCAATGAACATAATGTTCTAAACCAATGAACATTATGTACTAAAGTAATGAATGTAATGCTCTAAACCTAATTTGACATAATATCAAAGCATTGGACCAATTAACAAGATGTTCTAAACCGAAGAACATAATGTTCTAAACCAAAGAACATTATGTTCTAAACTAAAGAACATCATATTCTAAACCAAAGAACAGCATGTTCTAAACCAAAGAACAACATGTTTTAAACTACTGAACATCATGTTCTAAACTAGTGAACATCATGTTCTAAACTAGTGAACTTGATGTTCTAAACCATTGAACGTAATGTTCTCAACCTAATTTGACATAATGTTCTAGACTATTTAACTGGATTTTGTTTTATTTCATTAGAATTAGTGATTAATGCTCGAAATTCGGTATATACAATGAACATTATGTTAACCAAGTAATGAGCATAATATTCTAAGCCCAATTTGATATAATATCAAAGCATTGGACCAATTAACATGATGTTCTAAACCGAAGAACATAATGTTCTAAAACGAAGAACATTATGTTCTAAACCAAAGAACATCATGTTCTAAACTAGTGGACATCATGTTCTAAACTAGTGAACATCATATTCTAAATTATTGAACTTGATGTTCTAAACCATTGAACGTAATGGTCTCAACCTAATTTGACATAATGTTCTAAACTATTGAACTGAATTTTGTGTTATTTCGTTAGAATTAATGATTAATGCTCGAAATTCGGTATATACAATGAACATTATGTTAACCAAGTAATAAGCATAATGTTCTAAGCCCAATTTGACATAATATCAAAGCATTGGACCAATTAACATAATGTTCTAAACCGAAGAACATAATATTCTAAATCGTAGAACATTATGTTCTAAACCAAATAACATTATGTTCTAAACTAGTGGATATCATCTTCTAAATTAGTTTACATCATGCTCTAAACTAGTTTACATCATGTTCTAAACTATTGAACTTGATGTTTTAAACCATTGAACGTAATGTTCTAAACAATTGAATTGTAATGTTCTAAATCGATGCATAATAATGAAGAAAAGGATGAAACATGCAAGTATAATAATGAAGAAAAGGGAGAAACACGTAAAAATGAATAGCATGACTTGTAAGTCTAATAATGAGGAAAAAGGCAAACACGCAAAAGTCACTGTGCAGCAAAATAAAGTACAAATTTTTTCTAAAAAACACTCTGCCAGCCAACAATTTTTTACACAATGTCTAGATATTTACAGATTTGCCATCCATTTCTAATGCATTTTCAGCCCTAGATTATCAAGCATCCAAGGGTGTAAGATGGGTTCTCACCAAAAAGTAGTTCTCACATAAGGGGAGGGTTCTCACATGATCCCTCCCATATATATATATATATATATTGCAACTTCTTAGAATAGAAGGCCTAGCGGCCAATAAACTACTCTTTAAAACACGATTTATAATCTTTTATGGTATTTTTTAAACTTTTTGTGGATAATAGTGTATACAATTTTAAGGATTATAAATAAAAAATTAATTCATCTTATAAAATGGTAATCCCTTTGTCTCTTTATATTTACTACATTTCTATTTATGGAGTTAATGTATAAAAAGTTAGACCACAATTTTTTATCATGTTATAAGAAATAATATATTTAAATTAGATTTTATTGAATGCATCTCAATGTAAATTTTTAAAATATCAAGTTTCATAATTTTTGTTTTACAGATTTGGAGATACAAATGTTTTAAGTCGTGTCTTGAAAATCGTAAAAAGTGAAATAGGGTAAAAAAAATTAGGGAAAGATGTAGTATAAATTTAGGAAAGCATCAAATAATTACTTGTAAACCAATGTCCCTAATACTTGCTAATAGGAAATATTAACGAAATAAATCTAAAAAAAGAATTTCATTCATTAATCATTATAAATAATACAAAAATAAGTTTTATGATAAATAGTAATTACTAAATTACAATCCTTATTCATCTTCTTGTTCCACATCATCAGCTAATTAAATATATAAGAACTACTAGCCCCTGAATGATTTGTGTCATCGTCGTTATCGTTTTTATCGTATATACGATCTTGGGAGCGATTGTCGGCATCTAACCAATGTTTGAAACAAACACACATTTCAAGTGTTTGGGTTTCAGACTTGGTCTTTTATCATCCAAAACTCTTCCATATACCCTAAAAACTCATTTAGAGGCAATTGAGAATACTTGGATAGCGAAAATATTGTGTGCTATTGCCGCTTGAATTGGATGCTTTGCCGTTTCCACCATGTGAGATTGTCGAGATCGTACTTTTTTTCATTGTCCATGTCTTTCATGGAGTCATAATTCAAGTACATGTGCAACTCCGAAACATTGCTTTAAATCCTCCTAGATGTTTTATTGATTGAAAACTTAGACATCATGTTAGCAACTTACGCTAATAAACCCTTCGTCTCCTTTATTTACATTTTAGATGATTGAACAGGAACGAATCGAGTTGTAGAACCATATTTAGCTTCGTAAACTCTATGTAAATAAATAAAAAAAGTCAGTCACATCAATAATTGGGAATGGGGCATTACTCCAAAATGGGGAGGATTGTTGGGTGGGATCTCCTAAGATTAAAATTTATCAAAAGAAACTTGCTACCTGGAGAAGTTAAACCTACTAGGGTGGAAGATTTGATATTAGGGAATAACTCTTGGAACTTCCGGCAATCTGGAAGGGCATAAAGGAGGCTCAAAGTCGAGGAACCTCTTGTGTGGTGCAATCTGCTAGCTCTGATGTGCAAGCTCTGATGACCCCATCAAAGACTTGTAAAGATTTTAGCCTTTAGCGGAAGACATCATAAATGAAGCGACTCTCTTAGAATTTTGTGTTTGTCTTAAGTTGTTTAGGTATCTGGTCAAATCGGCCCATAATCTAGCAGTTTATGTTTAAAAGGGTAGGTATTTTGCTTTTTTTGCTCTCCGCTGCTAAAATTATTTTGGAATTCCTTGAAAATTTGGAGATAATTCTCGGGGTAGAAAGCAACCCATATGATATCTAACCATATCAGTAATTTTGCCACTGAGGAACAATTTATATGGGCTCATTCTTACTCGGAGGCTTAATTAGTCAAAGTATTTAAACCCTAAGCCAGCACACGGAGGAAGGGACAAAAAGGAGGTAGATCAGGCTAGTACCATCTAGAAGTTATTTTAGAAAATTAAGATATTTAAAAAATATCATATCTTCGGTTGGAAACAGATAGCTAAACAACAATGCTCTCCCAACAAAGTTGAAGTTAAAGTAGCAAGACGTACAAGTGGATGAATTATGCTTGTTTTGCTAAGCGATACCTGAAAATGCAGGTCATATTTTTATGAAATGCAAATTTACTTATTTGGTGTGGGATTTCTCCAACTTAGGCATTCAATTCAATGGTATAGAATCATATCTCAAGGCATGGGCAAAAAATCTTATATCCTACATAATGAAAGACAAGGCCAGAGTAGGAGAATTCATCTTAGTCATGTGGTGTATATTGCTCCATATAAATGAAGATATTAAGGGTATGAATCCAAATCCTCTAGGAGTAATGACAATCCTTTAAGATTAGTTTAGCTGATGGTTAAAAGTGGGAGCTAAGGCAACTTGGCAAGTAGCAAGGTGTAACTCTCTGAACTTCTAGTCTTGGGGCTGGACTTAGAGTGGTCATCTTGGATACATTTTTTAAAATTGATGGAGCATGGAAAAAGTGTAAAGGAAACATAAGGAGGTGGTCGAGAGGTCAGATACGAAAATGGTTGGGTGATACACTTTCAAAATGGATCAACAAATGAAGGATTGAGTCTATTGGAAGCAAAAAAAATTTGGGAGAAGAATGGACGATTGTGATAGACAGCTTGCAAGCTATGAAGACGCTCAATAGCCCAGACAACTCACATAAGGAAGTCATAAATACTTGCCCAATATATCCTTTATTTAGCTAAATTCTTTAAATATATTATATGTATTAAAATTGACCATACTTCTATACTTAAGTCACATAATCTAGCTAATTTAGTTAGAAAAGATCCAAAATACTTTTATTTGTTTATCCTTTTTTAAAAAAAAAAGGGTAATTATCAATGATAATCATGTACTTTTACGTTTTATATGTGGTCGATTAAAAAAAAAATTTCAATGGTAGTCCTATACTCTTTATTATTCTTGTTGATAGCCTTAATGGCACATATTTTCGAAATTTCTTCATATTTCTTACCCATGGTTAAGGTCTTGCATTTTTTCCTCTCATGCTTAAATCAAACCTCCCTCTCTTACCATCAAATCCATCTTCTTCTTCTCTGATTTACCCAAATTAACCCGAAATTATTCCCCCAAATAAACCCTAATATTTCCAATTCATCTTCTTCTCTACCAAATTAGCTATAATCTAATTCGAATACACTGACTTATTCAATTTGAATACAGTTTATGATTGTAGGCAGAAGATTCAGATCTCTCTCTCGTCGCTTGTCAATTTGCAAATTGTTAATCGAATATATATGGCATATGGATGGTTGCATATGATGCCGATTGAATCAGGGATTTGTCCTTTTTCTAAACACATAATTTACCTCAAAATCATCAATCATTTGCTTCTCGTTGTCGCTTCTTCTCATCTTGAGCTCTGGAGCTCGTCTCAAGTTCTCTCTTCACTTCTCCATTGTAGCTAATCTGATAGAGAAGAAGATGAATAGGATGAATTAGGGTTAATTTAGGGGAATAATTTAAGGTTAATTTGGGTAAATTAGAGAAAAAGATGATGAATTGGATGGTTTCACTGGTAAAGGAGGGAGGTCTAATTTAAGCATGAGAGGAAAAAGGCGAGACCTTAACCATGATTAAAAAATATGAAGAAAATCTAAAAATTTGGGTCATTAATACCACGAACAAGAATAATAAAGAGTATAGGATCACCATTGAGAAATTTTTTTTTTTTTCGATCACGTATAAAACATACAAGTATAGAGTTACCATTGATAATTACCCAAAAAAAAGTAAAAATTTCGGCAAGTGGCCAACTGGCCAAGTGTTCACGACAAAATAGCATAACACTAATTGCCATCATAATTGCCTCATGAAAACTTCTTGTCGATTACATGCACAAAAGAAGAAACCTTAACAGTTAAATATTACACAACAAACTATAGATCTAAGTATAAACTAAAATCAAGAAACCCAAAGGCATTATTACTTGAAGTCGAAACAGTGACAATCAAACATAAGGACTTATACTAGTCTCCTAGACTCCTACCCTATAGGATTATAGGAAACTCTAAGCTTTCAATTCTTCAACGGCACACTCTTGCCATAAAAGGGCAATCTGGCAAAGCTTGTAATATCTTAATTTGAAAAGCCAAAACTCATGCTCACTTAATATTTTACTAAAAGTGATGACAATCTTGCTATGTCCCACGCAATTCACGACTAAAACAGCATATGCTCAAAATATCTCAGCTTATACCATTATCAATAAAGTTGTTCTACATGCTGTAATATTATCAATTTAACACTAAGCTAACACATTAGTGAAGGTTCATTATTAGACATAACCATATCATTCACCTTAAAGGTACGTTATTAAACGGTTGAACGGAGAGGTTGACGACCGCCACCACGCCAAGCAATCACAACCGTACAAGAAGCCACCAGCAGCACCGCGGAGTGACGCCAAACAGTCGCGGATGGCAATCAAAAACAAATTTATTAAGCTAAGGGGGGTATTTCTTGAGGAGGGAATTTGTATGGTTTGATGGGGTTTCTCCTTCTTGGTTTATTGCTGAATTGTACCGTGCGTTATAAATGCTACTCGTACTACTAGAAGACAGCAGTAAAATAGCGGAAAACAAAAAACTAAAGATGAAATCAGGCATCTAATACATCTCAATCACTTGCATTGATTGACCTGACCTACTTCAGGGAGTTGGAAAATTTAGGAACGTAGTGTCTTTGTAAATTATAGTGCGAACAAAGAAATGAAAGATACAGATAGAATGGTTTTGGAATTGGGTTTATTAGTGGATCTGCATTGTGACTTCTTGGCCCAAGTTTTTACTCTTAAGCCCGCCCACAATAATACCATTTGCTTAGCTTAGACTATCCACTAGTAAAATAGTAATACTACTCAACAGACTCAACCCAGTCTTATTTCAAAGCTAGGCCTCTTAGCGAGCCCACCTCCATTTTTATCAGTAGAGAAACGCAAACTCAAATCCTCATAGGCAATGAATTTGTAGGATTGATTTTGATATATATGTTCGCATGTTGCGTATGCAAGATTGATCTCATTGTCTATTTTGACGGGGAGTGTAAAATGGAAAGAAATTGACTCTAGGGATCACAAATCCCTAGAAATTAGATCAAATCATACAAAATCAGGATACTTTTTATTTTTCTGATAGTATAACTTTATATATATTTAAATAATATGACTTTAATTTAAAATAATTTAATGATATATCAGATACATTTTTGACATTTTTTTGTACTTACCAATTTACCATGTGTATGTGGCTGTGCAACATACATGCCTGCCCTAGGCTATGGGTACTTGGAAAGGGACACAAGTTAGAGCTGGGCATAAGTCAGGCCAGCACGCAAGCCAAGCAGGCACGACACACTTTGGCATGGAATGGCACGAGTACGGCCATGACACGACATGATACGTTGTCCGTGAAGTGGGCTGGAGGCCAAGCCGCAGACATCAAAAAAAATTTAGGCACGAGCACGCAAGTTACACGTCAATTTGGCACAAGGCACGGCCCGAACCATACTATTATTTAGTATTATTTAATATTATTATTAATAATATTATTATTACTAATAAAATTAATATTACTATTATTTTTAGTATTATTATATTCTTATAATATAATTTAAATTAACTAAAATTATTTATATTTTTGTTAGAAAATTAGGCCAGCACGAGACATAATACGGCATGACAAGCATGTGGGTCGTGCTAGGCCATGGGTCGAGTTTTAGGAAAAGTTAGCATGACACGATCACAATTAGGCACGACACAACAAGAGGTCAGACACGAATTAGTACGGTCCATAGCAGACACGACACGACACATGCCCACCTCTAACACAAGTTACTAATTCACAAGAAATTTTAGTGCACGGCATCTATGTATTTAGAAAATAGAAAGCATGTCATTTTATAAGTAATGGCAATTTTTTCATGGTTTATTTTCTATAAATATGGACTCCGCTTTTTTTTCTACTTTACTTGAAGATTATTTTACAAAATACAGTGATAAAAATACCATTGAATATTCAAGTAATACAAATAAATATATTGGTGACAAAAAGTATGACGTAGATGATACTTATAATTGTACCAATAAGTGATCTTATATTAGTATAATACCATTAAAAGTCAAATGATAAAAAATCTATATAAACATAGAATAAAATTTATTACATGGATTTCTCTCTTCCATCCCCAATTCCCCACTCTCTTACATTATTCTTTTATTTTGTCTTCTTGTTGAGATGGCTCCCCTGCTCATTTTTACACTTGAAGAAGATGAAAATAGGCAAATTTACAGAATCGTTCATTCCCCACTTGCTCATTTTTCACATTCTTAGTAATGGGCAAATTTACAAAACTGTTCCTGCTTTGAGTTTGCTTAACAAACGTACAGATCTCCTACGCCTACAATCCTTCGCTAGTTTCACACACCATACATAACTAATCCATAGGATGTACATGGATGATTTAAGTAGAATGAATCTAAGTAGCTGGCTGGCTGCCGTTGTTAATTAGTGGCTTACTGTTGAGTATTGGAGCCTTTTCCAACGAAATCATGAATGTTGGAAGGGGGAACATATTTGGATAATCATAGATAGATTAATATCATGTTATCTTTAGATATGATGATATCTTTAGGTATTTTATCTTCTCCTAAATATCTATCCTAACTAGGTTAGGATCGTTAGACTATAAATGTATGTGTATTGAGATTAATGAGGGTATGAGGATTTGATTTGAATTAACATGGTAAACAAGAAAATAAAGAGACAATTGCGGCATACTTTGGTAGCCTTTCGAAAATTTGGGACGAACTCCATACATATTTGGTTGTTCCGTCGTGTAGTTGTGGGCTATGTGCGTGTAACATCGTTGCTCAGGTGGAAAGGCTGGGAGAGGAGGATTACCTTCACCACTTTCTCCTCGGGTCGGATAACAAATACGCTTCAATTCGTGAGCAACTTTTGGCCCAAGAACCGTTATCAGCTGTAAATAGAGCCTACCAGCACCTTGTTCAGGCAGAGAGTATCGCTGGAGGAGATTCTAGACCTGATGATGGGTCAAAGAATGAAGCAGCGGCAGCATTCACGCTCAGCACTGATCAGAGAAAAAGGGGGCCAAGAGCTGATATTTCTGACAAATTTTGTAGCCACTATAACCGTGATGGCCACGTGGAATCTAGCTGTTTTGAAATACACGGCTATCTTGAATGGTGGGGAGACAGACCCCGTGGTGGTCATACGTCAAGTCGTGGTGGAGGTCGTAATGCAGGCCGTGGTAGAGAACAATTCGGTTCAAGTTATGCCCGTGTGTATAGAAGAGGTGGATCGTCTTCTCAATCCGAGGGAGCAACAACGAGTGGTGGGGCTTCCCTCTCGAGAGTTACTCCAGCACAAATTCAACAATTGCTAGACCATTTAAACTCTATCAAAAACAAACTCCATAGTAAGAAAGAGTGGATTCTCGATACGGTGCCTCAAATCATGTGACTTGTGATTCATTGTTGCTAAAAAATATAACGAGTGTCACACATTATACTGTTGGCTTGCGAGATGGGTCTTGCATGAATGCTTCACAAACGGGAACTGAGACCTTGGAAGGAGGATTGATCCTCAAAAACATTCTTTTTATGCCTTAATTAAATTGCAATTTAATCTTCGCTTCTTAGTTATGTGATGAATCGAATTGCACATTTCAATTTAATAACAAACTTTGTGTTATACAGGACCTAGCGATGAGGAAGGTGAATGGAGCGGGTGATCAGGCAGATGGACTTTATTATTTCGAGGGGTTCCGGATGTGAAGATTAACCCGGATCGCTCTTTTGAGTTATGGCATCAATGGATGGGATACCCGTCAGGAAAGATTTTGCAACATCTTCTATTTCTTAGTGATATTAGTGATAGTTTTCTAAGACATTGTAAGCATAAAGCCTGTGATATATATGTCCAAGAGCTAAACAACATAGGAGTAGTTTTCCAAAAAGCAATAATAGAGTAAGTCGCATGTTTGAACTAGTTCACATAGATCTTTGGGGGGCCTACAAGACACCATCATCATGTGGTGCTCATTATTTCGTGACTCTGGTAGATGATTTTTCTAGGGGTGTTTGGACATATATTTTGTAGAATAAAACAGAGGTTTAAAGTATTTTTCTGTATTTTTTTGCTTTGATTAAAAAAAAATTCGATCATGATATAAAAATAATTTGTAGTGATAATAGAACGGAATTTAAATCATTGTTTGATTATTTTCTTACAAATGGAATTTTATTTAAATCCTCTTGTGTTGGGACTCCTCAACAAAACAAGCGGGTTGAAAAGAACATATTTTGAATGTGGCAAAAGACGTTTTCGAGCGAAATTACTTGTGAAATTTTGGGGAGAATGTGTGCTAGGGACGTGTCACTTGATAAACCATACGCCCTCTAGGTTATTAGGCTTTAAGACCCCTTTTGAAATTCTCTTTGAGAAAAATCCTACATATGACCACATTAAAATATTCGGATGTCTATGTTACGCCCATGACCAATGGAGTAAAGGGGATAAATTTGCAAGTCGGAGTCGTAAGTGTTTTTTTTGGATATCCATTGGGGAAGAAATGTTGGAAAGTGCTTGATATTGAATCTGCATAGCTAATTGTGTCTCGTGATGTACATTTTTTGAAAATGATTTTCCCTTTGCCACTCTTATGCATACACGCACTTCGTATCCCATGATTGAGAATAATCAGTCCGTAGAGTAATGGAATGATGACGAGGAGGAATTAGGCTTACTTCAACACAGCAACACTGCCCTCACACCTACTGTCCCAAACACTCATATAGAAATTGTATCGGGTTCGGATGCACAACAACATATAACATGTGTTGATAGTTCAGAAGGTGAACCAGCAACCGGTGCCTTTGACAGTAGGGGAGGCAACAACGATCAAGCGCCTTTGGGTAGAGGCATGCGTCCAAAAACTCCTTCCATCAAAATTCGTGATTTTGTCACTAGTATTGGAAATTATAATCGTCCATCTCTTGCTCTCATTGCTTCTGCAACATCTCCTTACTTATGTATTGCTTACCCTCTCACGCATGTTATTAATTCTCAAAAATTCTCTGTGAAGCACATGAAATATATTGCAGACATGAACATGGAGTGATTTTACAAATTAAATTTAGTCATGTATATTTCTTGTATCGATCTTTACTTCGAATTGTAAGTGTAAAATTGAATAAAGTTTGACAATATTAATATCTAGCCTTATGATTATGATAATAATTTTACCTAGAATTCTTCAAGTATAAACAAAATTCAAAAAAAAAAAAAAAAAACTTACGCAAGTTCAATGCATTTTCTTATATATAGTTTATTTTTCATCAAATACATTTATTTTTAGAACACATTAAATTGAGTAACGTAAGCTGTCACCCTCCAAACCATGCATAATTATGATAGTAGACTAGCAGCAAGCAGTTTTCTAACCCTTTTGCTTGCAAGAAACGTTTAATTAACACGGTAGCAAGCGTGTTGGCACTGGGCAGTATGCAAGAATGCAAGATGCAAGATGCAACACCTTCTTATCCAGCTACATTGAAGCTGGCCTTTTATTCAAGTGATCTCGTCACTTGTCCAACTTCTCTAGTACGGAGTAGAATGTCACTACTCACTTCTTCTCCCCACTTCAACAACACGCTTCTATAAGTATCTTGATTACCACTACCCTCTCAAATACCTAAGTTCTGCACACTAGTACACTATTAGCCCATTACGTTCTGTTTTAACTTTAAATACTCCAGATCATTGATTTCACCTTGACTAAATTACTGCCTCCGAATAACAATTTTGTTCTGAACCTAAAGATAATTATTTTTCAAATATTTTACTGTGGAGTCTAAAATTTAAAATAGATTTTAAAAAAATTCCCTGCAAAAGGGTCTTCAAGTAAAATGGCCCCGAAACTTGACCCGCGCACAATACACTACTTATAATATACCTTACATTTTTAGTTTTGTCTGACTTAAAGGCTGGAATTGGGTGTTGGATTCAACATACAAACGAAGCATTTCTTGTTTGATGCATGCCTATGTGCTATGTGGTGGGTGACTGCTTTAGTGGTTTCTAGGTGTTGGGCCTTTGGATCAAGTCAGATTATGAGGTGTAAAAGCTAAACCAAAGGCTCATAGGTGGTTTAGGGTGGTTAGCTCACCTATTGGCAGGGTATTGGGTCTGCTAAGCTGGCCCGCTTATAGCCCACAAAGTCCACCATGACCACACACAATGACGATGTTGGCTTGGAAGGTATTGTCATTAACTTGGCAAGCCTTCTGGCGGGGACCGTGGAGAATATATATTGATAGTACCTTCAGTTTATTTTTATAATTTTAAATAATTATAATATCAATTTTTGGTAAATGGATCTTAGCTTTTCAATCAATAATCAAAACAAATGATTATATAACACGACACTTACTGTATAAATCATAAGCAATTGCAAGGACAATCTTATATTAAGTCAATCACATTGTCATTCGCGATAGATTTTCTTGATACTCATAATGAAAAATAATTTTTTAATTGAATAATGTCGGAATTACTAAGTGAAACTGTAAACTTGTGCTTAAAGGATCCTGCAAGAAAACTTGGAAAATCATAACAAAAATTGAAATTACAGTTATTTAAAATTATCAAATACTCTTTTTATCTCATATATTTATAGATCAAAGTTTTAAAAGTGTAACTATGAATTCCTATTATATTATAATAAATAACATAATCAAGGGATATCTAAATTTTAAATTATTAATTTTTCATAATTTTTTGTCTTATAAATTTTTTAAAAAAAATATTATAAATTATACATATTTAAAAAATTATAAAAGACAATACAATAAAAAATATCGCTCCATCCATTCCATTTTATCTGATACATTTGACTTTTTATGGTTTCCAAGATATAATTTAAAATATTTTTTCTCTAAATTCGTAAGATAAAAAATTATAAAAATTAATAATCTAAAAATTTACATTGAAATGCATCCAATAAGATCTTAGTTGAAAATATCATTTATTATAATATAATTAAAATTTATAATAAAAGTTTTTAAACTTTACAAAAAAAAAATGTAGTATGGAAATATACAAATAATACATGAGACTTGCACATTCCTTCCATCAACGCTATCCATGAGTTTATCGGGAATGACATATTTATATATTATAACAACTTTCGAATTTATATTTACAAACATTAATAATATAAAATAATTACACAACTGTAGTAACATCTTATCCAAATTTAAATAGTAGGTGACATTATTTTTCACAGTTTCACCCCCACTTGTTATTTTGATAAAGTACTTGGGACAATTATTTGACGAACATGTTAGATACCATATTCACCTTTTCCATAGACCAAAGTGGAAGGTAAAGCTGTATGCATGACATTTACCCAAGTCTGACACTTGTTAAAAATAGTTGATAATTTGCGAATTTAAGTTTGCTAAAAAAATCACAAGCGAAACAATTTAAACAAAATGAATCAATGAATTAATAATTCTTCTAAATCTCTATTACAATGCCACTTTTTTCCCCCTATCTTGACATTCATAATAATAATAAAAATTATTCTACACCAAAGTAGAGCAAGTGGAAGTTGATGGATCATACAAAGCAGGCAGCAAGTACTTCCTCCCATTCACCCCATTCGCATTATAACTCGCACCACTTGTCTCATCCAACAGTAAATTACCTGCATACCCTGGGTAAGCCCCCTTTCCATACACCCCTGGACAAGCTGTACCCACCTCAAGTGGGGCCTCCTTTGGCCCTTGGTAAAACCCGTTTCCAAATGGGTTCGTTACCGTTGCAGCCATCAATGAGGCCAAGTTAATCACCATCCCGTCCAGCCCCACATCGTTGTTGGGCGCCACCAACGGCGAGCTTTGTGGGCCGTAAATGGGCTGGTGAAAAGGCCAAGCGCATTGACCCGGGCACTGAGTCTTTGAGTTACCCACCCAGATGTACGCGAACTTGCTTCTGTGGGGCGCCTTTGAGCTTAATGAGGAGGAGCCGTGGGTCCCGCACCGGCTGGAGCAGAACCCGTAGACTGCCACGTCGGATGAAGTCAGCACAACGTTGACTGCGTTAGACTGTGCGCCTCTCGAGGCGAGCTCGACGAGGTGCTTGTTAGTGAGGGACTTCCCGATCGAGTAGGACTCGTCGACGACTTGCTTGCCTAAGGTGAGGGAAAGTGAGGAGGCTTTGCGGTTGGCGATGTGGTAGTACTGGCCAATGGAGTTCCACCACTTGGCGACAGATGGGTGGCGGTTGTCGGGTTTGGTATGGGAAAGGGAGGTGATGAAGTCGGAGACAATGGCTCTTTGAGAAGGGGTGAATTTACCGTACCAAACGAGGTTGACAGAGATCTTGCCGGAGAGGAGTGGGCCACGGTGGTATTGGAGGAGAGCGGTGTCGTCTACTAATGAATGTTGTTGCTTTTGGAGGGCGTTTCTAGCGGCGGAGGTGAGGCAGAGGAGATAGAAAATGGTAAGAAGAACCGGGAGGAATTTTGGAGCGGTTGATGAGGCCATTTTAAAAAGAAGTTCAAAAATTAAAATTGGATTTGGTAATGGTGGGTTAACGAGTATAGGAAAAGTGCAAGGGAGAAGGTCGGGTTATGGATGAGTGGGATGGAGAGATGTGGGAGGGGTTTATATAGGTCCAATGTGGATGAGGGTTGCGTCAGAAAACGACATAAAATATGCATCCCATAATTTAATTCTTCGGCATGCAAAAGGACGAAGATTACATAAGGTTACAGCTTCCTTCATACGCGTCATGGGGCCCCCTCCTGCATGGCTGGCAAAATCTAATCTCCAAAGTGCCCTTTAATAAGGGGAGTATATAGAAACTTTGAATTTAAACATAAAACCCCTTAATGATAAGGGAGAAATTCAAAAGTATTATTGTGTCTTCAAAATATATTAAAAAGTATAATATTTTTAAAGTAATTATATTATATTTTCAATGATTATATATTTACTATCATATATATAATTTTAAAAAGTGAATATTTATAAATATGGAGCAAAATATTAGAAATAGCGGGAATATGTTAATAAAGAAATACGGAATAGTGTAGTAAATAAAGTCACGGCTTGAGAATTCTGATCAACTTCACGTAATAAGTCAAAATTGCAAGCTAAGGCTACAAAGAAGGGGTATAAAAGGAAAAGTAAGGGAGGAAAAGAAAAGAGACGTTGAGAAAGAGAGGGCAGGGAGGTGAGCAATAGACAGGCTGTTTAAGTGAAGTGAAGGTAAGTAAAAATGAGTTTTTATGGGGAAGGGTGAGTAGTCCAACTGGCAATAAGCTAAGAAAGGAGTAGGCCGTGCTGGCTTGACTTTGACGATAGTGACGTGTATGGGGTAGAGTATCCAATGGATGACATGGTTATTAGCGAGTTATGGATGATGGAGCCAGTGAGCCCACAACTCACCACTCACCTTCACGCCATTTTTATGATCTTTTTGGTACATACCTCGTTATTTTTTTTTTTTTTTTTTTATCTTCAGGTTACGACACTTGTAAACGAACATCCATTTTTTCAGGAGTTTTGGATCTCTCAATAATTTTTTTTTTTTAATTCTAATTCCATAACCTCTAATTTGTGTTAAACGTTGTGATAATATGACCGACCTGCCTAGGGTTTTTTCAAGTGTTGTCATATTTGCAAATAATTTGACGTGTACTGGAAAATATTTAGGGGTTGTATTATACCTTTACTCTCTATTCTTTATTTTTGCCATTTATTTGACTTTTTCAGTTTCTAAAATATGATTTAAAATACCTCTATACCCAAATTTATAAGACGATAAATATGAAAATTTAATATTTAAAAATTTTATATTGAAATGCATTCTTTTAAATTTTAATTTCACAAATAGAATTGAGATACTGTAGTTAATTTTCAACTTTTGGTGGAATTACAAATGTAAAGCCAGTGAAAAGAAGCTTTCCATAGTTGTTGCTTAAACAGAAATAAAATGCGGAGAATCTCATATTCTCATTCATACAAAATATGATAATTAGTAGTCTCATAGTGAGTCTTGTAATTTAAAAGAGTAATGGTTTCCCAATGAGGACTATCCATTTACTGCATTGTTACAAAGTCCTTATCAGAGTCAAGCGTATTTGTTCTGCCATGAATCATGATCCATAGTTGGACAATCCATTTATCACATTGTCCTAACTCATTTAACTATGCGCTTGATGTCAAAAAATTAATTACTACCGTACTAAAGCCTCGATGTCCGAGTATCCGATGCCCTTAGCCGATGAGTGTTATTAAAATATATAAGTAATTAGACAGTGTATGTGTATGAGTTAACATCTCTGCCTAACCGTCCACCTACAGTGTCCTAAGTCTTAACACCCCGGTATAATACAAATTAGAAGTGTAAGACTAAGTAATTAATTAATTAATTAAATAGCTAATAGAATACTAAGATGTAATAATCTAAGAAAGAAAGATGTTTAAAATAGCATAATATTCTCCTAGGGTACTTAAATGTGGTCTTCATTAGTAGCACGGGAATACCACTCTGCTGAAAAAGCTACGCCAATGCCATAGGCCTTATGCGGTTCTGCCTCCCATTTGGTTTTCGATGAAAGCGAGTTAGCTGGTCCCAGCTAGTCATTAGCTGTACGCCTGTACATGGCCTAATTGTCTTGTGTAATTTAATTTAAGTCATTTTTCAAATTTTAATGTAATTTATTATTTCACCCGAAATAATTTTTAGAGTTTGGGGCGTATTTCATAGCTATTTTCGACTCTGATTAGTTAGCCATCTACTCCATATACAAGGAAATGAGCAAGACTCTTTGAATTTAGTCATCCACACTCTGAGTTTTTTTTTTTTTTTTTTTAACAGAGCTTTACTTAATGCCAGGCCATGTTGTACACATTTCGTAGATAAAATTGGTAACACTCAATTGTAATGAGAAAGTTCAATGTTTAACTTAAAATTTGATAATGGCCAATGTTTAACAAGTACTCGTACGTCTCTGCTACCACTAGGAGGTGCTAAAGCCCCAAGCAGCTATTTTCTTCCGATTACGAGGAAGTTTATTTTTAAAAATATTTTGGTACGAATTCTATTTTTTTATTTTTTTATTTATAAAAATTCGATCCTAAACATATAGAGATGTTACATTCTAAAAATGGCCGGAGAAGTTGTATGTTGTGGCAAATTCGTGTACCATAGGATCTACAATAATAGAGACTAGCATGGTATGGGTGTGTGACTTTAGTACATCCTGCAGAGTTCGGAGAACGGAAGGCTTAATTAGGTAGAGGAATGCCCATCATCATGATCCAATACATTGCATATGATCCTTCGCCTAAATAAGGCTAAACAAGTATGGATCGTGGCTACATGACAATGTGGTCCCTTTAAGGTCCTAATACATTAACACCTGCATGATTCTTAGTAAATCTCCATTAATGTCAGACCATATTATAATTTATAAACTTACATAATAATGAAATTATCTTGAAATTAAGCAACTTACCTAGGAAACCTCAAATGAACACATGCAAAGGATGGTATTATCATACGGAGTAGTAGTAGTGTACATAGCTCTTATTCTTACTCTTGCTAGCTTTTCCCCCAACAACTCTTGAACTTGATCAACTTACTTCAAAGTTCCCAAATCACACCACGGTAATCCCAATTAGTAGCATTAAAACCAATGCATTAACGTCACTTCCCTAAATTTAATGTTTAATACTTCCTCACCTCACTTCAAAAGAATTAATTGTCTCATTTCCTGCATGTATACTATGCATGTTCCAGGTTTCTGCTAGCTAGCTGGAAAAAACGGTAAGTACCTTTCCTAATAACATATAGAAATGGGGAAATTCTTAATTCCTATCTAGTAATTTGTATTATTGTATAAATATTTTAGTTTCATATCATTTTATATAGGGGTGGCAAAAACTGACCCTACCCGCAACCCGACTCGAACTCAACCCGTTTATAGAGGTTCGGTTCAAAATTTTCAACCTGATTAATTAAATGGTTTAACCCAACTCAACCCGATTAATAAACATGTTGGATTGGGTTGAAATTTTCAACCCGACCTAAGCTTATTATTGGGTTTGATTTTCATATATGGTTCGGGTTTAATTAATGCAGGTCATAAACTCAAGTCCTAATTACCACCGTCCAGCTCTGGTTTCTACTTTCTATTTGTATTCTGCAACTCTGACTCTTCACTCTTAGTCATCAATTTTTTATTTTTTCATCTCTTCTTGCCTTCTTCTTCACTTCTCAATGCTCTTTACATATTCTTCACTTCTAAGTGCTCTTTACCTCCTCTTAACATATTGTCAAACTTTTCGATTTGGTTGTATTAAGACTATGTTAAGATTTGAAATTTTTATTTTGTATTGCTTAGAATTTGAAAAATTAAAAACTCAAATGACTTTTACTTATTAAACAGGTTGGGTTGGGTCAATTTGAACTCATAACGGGCTAGGTTGGGTTAAAAATTTAAACCCATTTAATAAACAGGTTGGTTTGGGTTGACATATTCCAACTTGAACCCAAATGAGTTGAACCCGAACCCAACCCAACCCATTGTCACCCCACACGGTTGAGGACAATCAATTCAATTAATTAAGGACAATCAATTCAATTAGTCGATGACGTTGAACAAAAAGCAAATAAAAAGAATATAATTTATGAATTACTATCCATTGCAGTTAATGTTCATAATTATTGAAAACTTTAAAAAAAGTATGGACCAACTCCTTGACCAGTACGGTTGGCCAGCGCGCCTTGTCAAGCCATGGGCCTGATTCATTGGAAAATTGGCGCCGCACAATCCAAGCCGACGACATAACCCCCGGTTAGTGGCAAACCTTGCAAACTAATCAAATGAAGGCAGCTACTCAGCCAGGCAGGCAAGGTATTCATTAGGGAAAGTCCTCTAGAAGGTATCAAATCGCCGAGTTAGCACAGCAAGTGAACTCTAAACCCAACGGGTTGACCCTTACCCACACGGTTGAGGACGTGGCCGTAGAGGGGTTTTGTATGATTAATTGTGGTTCTCACGGGTTGGATCCTAAGACAAAATCCTCATTTATACAGGTATGTGAGTCAGTGCCCTGATCAATGAGCTTGTCCATTCTACCAGACCATAGACGACCCACAAAGCCCATCATTGGTGACCCCAAATTTCACGTGTGGGACATGATGGCATGGTGGTAAATATATCCTAGCTTTTGGCTGAGACAAACCTGTTGGAAACGAGTCAAGGAGAACCTGAAGTGAAGTTCCACACTTCTACTTAAGGTAGCTTCAAAAGGCAAAAGAGCTTATTTGGGCTATGCGGGTAAGCTCCTTGTGGATTCGAGTTCAGGTGCACGTTATAATGCTAATGGGCTAAAATGGGCGAAAATATCTTTTTGCTCGCTTTGTCTGATCCATCTACCTCAAAATGTTGGACCTTCATCTAGACAATGAGAAGATTGGAAAATTAATTAATCCATGGAGCCCATTGAAGCCATCTAATAGGATCAAATAATAAATATATAATTATGGATGTTTAACAAATTAAGCTATTCACACCTCATCTCGAGACTTAAACAAACAAATCCAGTCGAGTAAGGTCCGCCTCAGCTCGAAAGCTCATGAACAAGTTAGTTCAATGTAAATATGAAATATTAACTTTAAAAATCGTGTTGAATGTAATACATCAGGAACAACCATCCTGCTCTTGATTTTGCCGCCTTTATGTCTACTTTGTTTCAACTTTTGAAAGATCTTGATAGCCTCATCAAACATTCCAATATCCAAGATATGCTTTAAGCATACGTTACAAGTAACAGTATTTGGGGAACAATATATCTGCACATGGTGGAAGATGAATGCCGCATCGTGTACATTTGCATTGGTTATACAAGCTTGGATTAGACCAGTATGTATAAGTCACTACTAGAGCAAGAGGTTTACTAGCAACCACTGAAACTGGTCGTGTATATTTCCCATTGATAATGAATACCGAGAATTTCTTATGTATTGTCCACATCGACGGCTTGCTGAAGAATGAGATTTAAGGTTATCAATAAACCTTTTAACCCATTACATGTGGATTAAATTAAAATTTGGGCCAAGTTCTAGTAATTGAAATTCGGAACAAAGCCTACTACTATTCGGACTTGACTCAATTATTCATAATCTACATTCTCTAATAATGATATAGCTATGAAGACATGTTTATGATAGATTAGAATGGGATGGCTAGTTAGTTTAGTAAATAATGAAATGGGAACACACTTTTAATAGGTTTAAAGGCTTTTGGCAACTCATTTGTAATTCACTGATTTTTGGGACTAGCTTATTTAATTATTTTATTCATTAATTATTGATAGATATCTTGATAATCCCATTTTAACCCATCAGGCCCTATTTTTGCATTAAATGCGCACTCTTGATAATCTTGGAATATTTATAAGATATTTATATTAAAATATAATACTATATATTTTTCATTAATTATAAATATTAATTTTAATATTTGTATAGTATTTATTTAAAAATTTAAACTATTTTATTTTAAAAAGGGGAAAAAATTTAAATATTTTCCTATTTCAAAAAAAATTCCATAGTTTTAATAGTTTCATAATAAAAAGAGGACTTTATCTTTTTCCTTTAAATGGTCATGAAATTTTTAGAGTTTTCTAGCCTATTTAGGACTCTTCTAAGATAAACTATTATAAATACTTATTTTCCTCATAATTTTCTACTTTTTAAAAGGTTACTCTAGCATTTGGGATTTTAAATTGAAGGATTATACCATAGTATTGAAATATGAAAGTTATATCATATTTAAGAGATTTTATAATTAGGTTTTAGTAGTTGTAAATTAATTAATTAATGGACTAATTAAGTTTTCTTTATTATTTATGAGAGCAATACTACTTAGAAGATTTCTAAGTTGCTAAAGTGGATAAACTAATTATTTATTCAAGTTCGCACATGTTAAAAATACCTATATGTATACAAGCATGTACAGGGATGTATATTATTGTTGTTCAATTACATGTTTATTTAGTATTATGTATAAGATTTGGTAATGATTTACGAGTAATGTTGAATGCATGTTTATTGGCATGTTTTGAAGGAGTTTATTTGAATTTATAATCCAAACTTGCATGAAGAAGGTTTGATGCATGATTTTAGCATGTTGCGTGAATTATTTTCATAATATAGTAATTAAAATTAAATAGTAGAAAGTTTATGTTCTTTTTAATGTCATAAGTCTTGAAATGAACTACACCGAAGAAAAATTATATATTTTATGGCATGTTTTATTAGTTGAGCATTGTTAATATTCTTGTTCAGCAAGGTAGTAAGAAAAGAAAGAAAGTGCCTCAAAGATGTTTTGTGATCACTATTTATTAAGCAAAGATAAAATGAGAAATTGTATGACAAACATGTTTTTTTTATTTATTTATTTTTTTTTTTTTAATGTTTGTTCAAGTTTAGCTGTTAGGTCTTTTAAAATACTAATAACTTAAAGTGAAAGAAGTTAACAATAAAATTCGTTGATAGAATGCACCTTGAATATTAAACTATGGGGATACTTGGTAGTAGCCCAAGGCTCCAATTACCGGTAACTTAACGATGTTATTTTTTTCTAATAGTAATATCATGTTGTTGAATTTAAAAGATGAAGGAGCCAAGTTTTTATTTATTTATTTAAGTATCTTTCTCATTTGAATTTCTACATACATACATTCATAAATGAGAAATACTCAAGTCCCAGAATTTCATTCAATTTAACAGAAATACTAATGGCGTCGCTTTCGTCTCCGACTGCTTCTCCGGGGTTCATCTGCTGTTCTTATTCATGGGAGTAGGTAGTATTTCAGCTTCAATTTTCATTTTCTTATACCTGAAGGCTGAAGCTACCTTTGTACTCTAGTCATACTGATAGACGGACGAGATTGAACTATTGAGATCAATATTTTAATGGGGACACCTTTTTATTTATTTATTTCTAGCAAAAAGAATACTATCAGGTTCTGTGTAATTGTGTATCAGTCAAGTCCAACCAATGTTTCATTATAAAACCCATCAGTGGATTGGACACTCTAATAACTTAATAATATCATACGATCACTACACAAATGGGCCCTATGTAATTGAGTAAATGATTGCCCTTAATTAATATATTCCATATATCATCAGTGACGTCAATAATTATGAACATTTTAAAATTTAGCTGGGGGAAATCTCTTATGTTATTACAAAAGTCAACCGATCAAAATGATAGGTAGAAGAATGAATTTCTTGATTTACTTTAATGATTGTTGAAGTATTGTTGGATTATCGAAGGGATGGAATTGTGAAGAAGATGGGAAAATAAAAAAAAAAAAAGTTAAAGTTGTGAGTTCGAGAAGACGGTCAAGAATATATGATAATACGAAAGGTTGATAATCTTTGTAAATTCCGCCCCACTTTGCCCCATAATCAATTTCCAATGTGAACTTTTTTTTTTAAATGTACATGGATTGATGTTTATAAACACCCTTGATCTGGTGCCCTAATCCACCGCACTCGGGACCTACCCTCATAGAATATGTTACTATAATAATGTTATCTTTTTTAAAGAAAAGAAATACAAAGTATTATATAACTAACAAGGATTATTAAATTAACATGTAAGTCTCTTCCCACAAAAGAGATATATTTCTTTCTTTAACCATTAAATTTGTACTAATTAAAACTAAACATTTGTTTTTCTTAAGTTATGATGTCTATTATTTTGTCTAAACTTATACGCAATACTTCATATTATATGAATTTCTCTTTATTTAAATGATATCTTTTGAAATTCACAATAGTATTGTAGAATCTTAATTATTGCAGTTTATTATCAAAATTATATTGTCTAAATTTATTAAGTCTTTAAATCGAAGACTATTCCGTATTCTCTGTAAATCATGTCTTTGATTCGATAATTATTTGTAATAGTATACTGAGCAGTTGCTGGATCGTAATCTCAGTGATGCCACGATTTCAACTACGTCTGCGAAATAGATTATTACTAATAATAACCGAACAATTAAATAGAAAAAGGCACGGAGTAATTGAAAAAGGTGAGAGATAATCAATACCACCAAACCAAAAACTCATGGAGTATTCTTCTTTTATTTTGGAAGGTACGTTCAGTGATTGGTGGAGAACTCAGTATCACAGTATGAGTATTCAAATAGAATTAAAAACTGAATTAAGGGTGTTTGTCGACCTTCTTAGAAACCAAATTAATATTAGCTACTAAACCATCCGTTGAAATTCTTTTTTATTTTTATTTTTTTTAAGTTAAGGGTTAAACTTGAAATAAAATTAATCATCAGTAGAATGAATATACACTGGTGGGATTTTATAGATTTGTATCAATATAAAAATTTCATTACAAAACTCTTTATTATTTTTATAAAGAGGATTTTCTAATTCATATATGATATAAATAATCTCAAACATAGGTATTTTATATCAAATATAGAAATATAAAAGATATAAAAATAATGAAGAACTCATATCAGGTATAGACATTATAATATCATATATAGAAATAAAATTACGAAAATAATCCTAAAATATTTATATCAGATATAAATTAGAAATTTCTCTTTATATAAATATAGAATTAAAGATTACAATGGTTAAAATATTGTATGGGAGATTGTGTAAAATACCAATAGGACACAAAAAATATAATTTTGTGGAGTAGAGACTAGAGAGGGACGCAAGTCATGACATGTCACATATGCTCTTACCTATCTAGAACCGAACTTGATAGACCTGAACCGATATTAATCCGCACCGAATACTGACTCCAACCAAACCCGATTTAGCAAATAAACGATTTGACCCAACCCGATAATGACCTGACCCGACCATATAGGCTAAATTGACCCAATTTAACCTGATTCGATAAGCACTGACTCGCAATGGATCATTCCAACAATGACCCATAGACCTGAATTGACACCTCTACCGCTACATGTCATGACATATCACATATGCTCTTACATTCCCATAGTTCCCCCTGACTACTATAAAAGGAGTAACCAACAAAACAAAATACAACTTGTGCTATCTTACTCGCATTAAGGTCAAAGAGATCGAACATAGACTTAGTAAAAACGTACGCAATATAATGGCAGCTCAAGGGCAAAAACCACATGCTGTCTGCATCCCGTATCCGCTTCAAGGCCACATAAATCCAATGCTTCAACTAGCCAAAATCCTCCACTTTAGAGGCTTCCACATCACCTTTGTCAACTCTGAATACAATCACAATCGCCTGTTGCGAGCCCAGGGCTCTGATGCCCTGGCTGATCGCCCTTCTTTCGTCTTTAAAACTATACCAGATGGGCTGCCCCCAATAGATGCCGACTCCTCACAGGATGTCCCCTTGCTATGCGCCTCCACTGAGAAAAACTGCCTCGATCCCTTTAAGAAGCTTCTCACCCGCCTTAACGAGGCGGGTGATGTGCCCCCAGTGAGCTGTATTGTTTCGGATGCTGCCATGTTTTTTACGATTGATGCTGCTAAAGAGTTTGGTGTTCCAGAGGTTTTGTTTTGGACTGCTAGTGCTTGTGGTCTCTTGGGCTATGCTCAGTACCAAAAGTTCATTGAGTTGGGACTTTTTCCTTTCAAAGGTACATTATTTTATGGTTCTCTTGGTTCAATAATTTCTTGGAAATATATATATATATAAATTGACAAATAAAAGTTAAAACGAGAAATAAAAAATATATTTACCCTTTATTTTTAAATCTAATACACCCATGACATTATACGTAGATACATTATACGTAAATATATAATAACGTTTTACACTTTTAAATTTTCCTTGTTTACTAATATTCTAATATCATATCTCTAGCGAATTTTCTTTCTACCACCCTCAACACCATCTAGCTACCATATCAAAATCTGTCCTATTCATCCGCAAGGTTTGCAAGGTCTTAATTAACACATCCTTTTTTTTATTCTTTATTTTCTCAAGTTAAGGCTAATTCTCATGAAAAGAAGTATAGAGTTCCCATCACCCACTGTACGAAAAACAGAGCATTCAAAATGGTAAAATGAAATATAGTGATGACCTCTAACAGTAAAACCACAAAATTCTTGCATTGCAAACTAGTTAATTCCAAGTCCTTGTTTTTTTACTCATTATTACGTAGAAATCCATAAAAAAAGTGTTCAACGTGAAAAACATAGGATAGTAACTTACGGGGTCTTTCCAAATCTGGTGTTGTTGGAACAAAAATCAACCGTCGGTTAGTGAAAGAAATTGTTGAATGTTTGAAATAAGAGTACATGTTGATACCTTAAAAGGGGATTTGGAAAGAGATAATGGAGGGAGGAAGATTTTATTTTATTTTTTTCTAGAAAATTGAATTTAATTATCAAAGACCAGTAGATATATGCTACTTCAAAATAATCAAGGGACCAACTTAAAAAGGCTACCTTCAAATTTGGGATTATTAAAAGATAATCCAAATTTGAGATTAATAGAGGCTGAACTCTGAAATTTTTGATTATTTTTGACTATTTTTCAACCTTAATATCATTTTAAGTTTGGCATGCAATATATACTAAATTTTGTACATTTAAGTAAAAAGGTTGTACAGTTAGTTTCAAATATTTTGGATTGAAAATCTCCTTTTAATATTTTCGTAATATTTTAAACCGTTTTTTTATGAGATATCTCTGTGGTTTCTAAAAATTTTCGAGATAATCCAATTTTTCTAATAATTCACTAGATGCCTTTAAGGTTTGCACTATTCAACCAAATACCCTTTGTTGTTATTAACTATAATTTTAGTTAAAACTTAAATCACCCTAATTATTTTAAACTAGCCCAATTTCTTTGTTAATCAATTTTCACTTACAAATTTCCATCAAATCAAAGTTGCTTTAATAGATAGAATATGGGGGCTAATTAGTAGAATTAGGAGGGGTTTAATGGGAATTTTTGGGATTCATGGGTTAATACAACAATAAAACTATGGATTGACTAATTTGGGCGATTTTAGTTTACTAAACATAAATTTTGTTATTAAGGTATATGGTAGAATTATATATGCAAACCTCAATTTTACTTTACTAACTTTTGAAAATGCTGAATACATTGTGAAAATTTTAAAACTTGAGAAGTACATCTTGCAACAACTGTATTTTTACAAACTTAAGCAACTTTTTATATGAAATTTGACTATATATGTGAATTCAACAAAATATTAGTATGAACAAATTAGACAGATACATACCTTAGACGAAGTAATGACATTGAGCTTTACTTTAAATAATTATGCAGATGCAAACTTCAGTACAAACGGAGACATGGACACAATATTAGATTGGGTACCAGCAATGATGGACATCCGGCTGAAGGACATGCCAAGTTTCATTAGAACCACGGACCCTGACGACTTTATGGTTAACTATCTTCCACGACTAATCCACAAGTCGAAAGAAGCCTCATCAATCATTTTGAACTCATTGGATGCATTGGAGCACGATGTTCTAGAAGCTCTCTCCACCAACTTTCCTCCCTTATACACCCTCGGCCCTTTGCAGCTCCTTCTCGATTCCATGGAAGCTAGCAACGACGAGGAAACTAAATCAATCAATACGAGTTTATGGAAGGAGGACACTCGCTGTCTGCAATGGCTTAACTCCCACCATCCTAATACTGTGGTTTATGTCAATTTCGGAAGCGTAACAGTTATGAATAATGATCAACTGAGAGAGTTTGCATGGGGACTTGCTAATAGCAACCATCCCTTTTTGTGGATTACTCGACCTGATTTAGTAATCGGTGATTCCGCTATTCTTCCCCCGGAGTTTCTAGAAAAGACCAAACACAAGGGAATGATTACAAGCTGGTGTAATCAAAAGCAAGTGCTGGCTCACCCAGCAGTAGGAGGGTTTTTGACGCATTGTGGTTGGAACTCCACAATTGAGACTATACTCAATGGGGTGCCAGTTATATGTTGGCCTTTCTTTGCCGAGCAACAAACAAATTGTTGGTTTTCTTGCAACAAGTGGGAGATTGGGATGGAGATTGATACGAATGTGAAGAGGACTGAAGTTGAGAGGCAGGTTAGAGAGTTGATGGAGGGAGAGGAAGGGAAGGAGATGAAGGTAAAGGTAATGGAGCTAAGGAGTTTAGTTCATGAGGTTGCTGCTGCTCCAAATGGATATTCATACATCAACTTGGATAAGGTCATCCAAGTGCTTAAATCTTCATAGTACAAACTTGATTGGCCTCTGAAATTAAGACTGAAATGTGCTTATACATTGAACGGAGTTTTCACTTAAGGAAATCAACTACTCCGCCGAAACTATTGGCCATATATCATAAGTGTTGGCTCTCATATCCTTATATTTTTCTCTCCATTTATGATGTTTGTGTGTGTTTTGATTCCATATGGATTGGTAATTTATATTTCTAAAACTAATTGTTACATTATATTTGAATTATTGTGTATATATATTATAAACTAAGCTTTCCTATAAGGTATGATTATCTAATTGGTGAAGGTTATTAAAAAACATTACTATGTTTTGTGCTAACTTCTACAATGGTCTTCAACTCATTTGATGTCAAAGACAATGAAATCCTCCAAAGTCTCTTGCTTAATTTCCCTCCTTTGCAGCTTTGGTCCTTTGAAACTCCTCCTCGACTCCATCATGGGCAATAAGGGTTAATACAAGTTTATGGAAATAGGATCATATCTTATTTTTCTATGAGGAGATGGTTATGAGCCAAACTTGGTTGGGTATGTAAATATCAAAAGCATTACCTTAATAACTAACGACAAGTTGGTAGAATTAGCTTAGTGAGTCAACCTTGTGGATCACTAGACCTGATTTTGTTTTTGGAGATTCAACGGTAAAACAGTGGAAAAGAAAACCAAGAACCTGCAAAGGGGCCATGGTGCATTATGGGAGTGCATAAGTGGGTTCAAGTTTGGACCCCGGGTTTTAAGCCATCCAAATATCATGTGCTGACCACTTTGACTAAGCGCAAAGTAAGCCTCACATCATGCGCCACTTGTTAAGTGCAACCGAGTCAGGCTTTCCCATAAAGTGGCATTTTACATGTGCCAAACATCACACTAGACAAGTCCTCTTGCTTAGTAATGTCCAATGAAGCCAAGCACATCTTACACTGTGCCTAGAGCCCACCCCACATTGGCTGACACTCTTGGTGCCTAAGATTTTCCTAACACACTCTAAGCATGGAAGGAAGGAAGGTTGATAGAGAAAGAATACAAGTACTTGAAGGAAATGCTCTTCGTTTAAAGTTCACTCTACTAAATTAGGTTGTCAATCTACACTTCTTATAAATGAGTTTTGGGCCTATTTATAGGTCTCCTTTTAAGAATCTAAAAAGTTCATTTGGACCTTCTTAGATAGAGCGTTTTAGAACTTTTTGAACTTTTCTACCTAAAAGTACAACTAGAGACTCACCAAATGCTTCATTACATCTACTAATATTTACATACGATATTTTAGGCTTTTCTCTCTCTTAAAATATTTACACAAGTATATATAAGACCATTTCGAAACCTTCTAGAACCCAGTCTGAAACCTTTTAGAACCTTCTTTAGAAGTTTGGCACGCCCAATCTTCTGTTTATAGTCCCCATAATCCACATAGTTAGGCCACCAAGTTTCAACCCAGTTTGGTTCCATTTTATACACTAAATGACTCATTATAATGCCACTATAATTGAAAGGTTCACTTGCCTTGGATGTTATTTGGGCAGTCAGGAGACGAAAACAAGGTAATATAAATATCTAAAATTTTGCCAAGTACTTTATTTTATTCCTCATGGGCAGGTATCTACTGGTAAATCTACTTTACTAAATCCAATTTCTAATGTACATTCATAATCTAGATAGATTCCTTCACCCAAACATTCTAGTCAAACTAAACCAACAACACCCCAAGTCCCAACCCTCTGTTTTGTTCAATCTCGATTTCATTCAACCTTCCTATTCAGTAAACTTATTTCATAGATTGTTATTTCCATTTCATCAATTCGATTGCTTCTTCTTCTTGTCTGTCTTCCTCTTCTTCTTATTCTCTCTCACTTCTATCGAAGCTTTGAAGAATGGCGCCTTCACCGCTTCACGAAAGGAGACGAATGGGAGATCATCACTCGTCAACAAACACCACCAAATAATGACCTTATTCTCCAAATCCCCTTCTCTCAAACCCACTCCCAATTCATCCCCTCCACTTCCTAAACACACCAAATCACGGCCTTCTTCTCCAAATCCCCTTCTCCAAACTTTTTTTTTAATAAATTGAATTGTTTTTTTTTGCCCCACCATTAACTGGATCTGCCAATGATGTCTACACTCGATCTCAGTAATGGAAGATATGAAGATTAGACCTGTGCTTTGGTTTGGCTTAGGATTGGGATGGTTCTCATGCGAAACGGGCCTGGTAAAAAATGATGCAAAAAAGGTCGAGTTAAGCCGGGGCGTCCAAATAAAATATAGTTTTTATTTATAAAGGGTGATAAGTTGCCTCTAATATTTAGCAGTGGACCATCAACAAGTAAGTGAAAATAATTCATTGCCTGATAATGTTTAAAAGTTTTGAAAACTTTTGTTCCATTATTGATCGGACTTGACTCATTGAAGACCCAATAATAACATAATCCTCTAAAAGATTGACCCAATTAAACCTATAATTGATTAAACCCTTTATAAACGGGTCAATTAAGGACCTTTAATGGACCCCTTCCATTTGAACATGTCTTTTGGAGGACATCTCTGTGAAAGATAATGACATGGATATGGGTAATTTCAAGTCTAGGAGCACAAATCATGAGAGGCTAAATGTTGCAAATTTAAATCGAGAAGGCTCTAAGTGAAATACTCATAGATATTGCTGAATGGATTTCTATTTTGAGCAAGATGACATTCTTGTCTAGCTTGGAGCCTCAGCCATGGGAGTCTTATTACAAGAACCATCTCACAACTAGGGGAGGCAATGGGTCCAAGACCCGATCTAGACCCGGTTAGACTCGACCCATTTTTTAGGGTATGGGTCTAATTTTTTAGACTCATTGAATCCGAGTTAGATATGAGTCTAAATGTCCTTGGGACGGATATGGGTCTGGGCCCAAAAAATTTAGATCCAGATTTGATCCAGATCTGACCCATGAACTCGCACATTTAAAAAAAAATTAAAATATAATCTCCATTTAGAACTAAAAATAAAGATTCATTCACATTGCTACGTCGCATTCAACTCTTTTCATCGCCACTCGTCAGGTAACATATTCATATAAATTTGATGAATACTTTGTGAATACTAGCTTATAGTCATCACGCCCGCACACAAATTCAACTGGGTTTGAGATTACTATCTTCTGTGCGATTTTAAAATATACGAGTTGCGATACACTTGATCTTAAAAACATTGTAACAGAGTATTCTTGAATTTAGGACTTTTGATTCAGTGTTGGATTTTGACTCTAGTGCTTACTTGTTTTCCACTCACTAAACTAAATTTTGTTTTGCAAGTATTTCAACGATACAAATTGTGTGCTTAAGAAATGATTTATTAATTTATCTCGTTTGACATAATAATGCAATTTATATTCCTTTATAACACTTAATCGGTAAACAATTCTAAGGTCTAAAATGTGAAAATACATCCAATTATAAAACATGTGAATAATAAGCACATAAAAATAAATAATATGTTATGGATCCATTTTGGGCCCGAGATCCAGTGGATTTAAGCAAAGGTCTGAAATTTTAGGACCAAATGGATTTGAAGCGGATATGAGTCTAATTTGAAAATAATGGATATGGGTCCGGGTTTAATAAGACCCGATTCATTGCCATCCCTACTCACGGGTACATCTTATACGTAGGATCCATTTTATAACATAGTTATATTTTAGAAGCTTTGTAATCGTTCATACATCATTAAGGGCAACTAAACACACTAGTTTTATGGACTTTCAATCCAACACCTACGTTTTTGCTGCTAAGTCATACGACTCTTAGCTAAGTCATTTTTTTTTGTTGGGTCCTGATAATTTAAAAGTAGGACTCCCTGATTAAAACGTGTAGCCTTCATAATCAATGATCAATGATCTTTCTAGTTTTGGATTTAATAATGCACTCAGGAAAATTGAATGCATCTATCTTGTTGATCTAGCTTAGTTTTTTTTATCAGTCTCTCCTGCTGCTGTTGCTTTTAGATATGATGGTTCTAGTTTTTAAATCTTCTAAGCTCTTCATTCTTTATTACCTTGTTTTGGTTTGGATACATATTATGGTTATCTCATTCACACAATCACACATGAAAGGTGAACAACACATAAATAACGCAGATAACGCAGACGAATCACAAAAATATTGTGCATACACTTGATTTCTTCTTATTTTTGGCAGCAACTTGATTTCTTTTAGCAGGAGATGCTTCTTGATTAGGTCTTTCGTCACTACTCTATTCATTTGCGAATTCGAGTTTCATTTTGGTCTTTTTTTATATATACTTTATTCATGAAAGTAACTCCATCTCGTGAAACTAGCCAATGTCTAATTTTGTTTCCATGTATTATTTATTTTTGTGAGATGGATTGGATTCTAAACGTTGAACAAGTGACAACTAGGGGTGTCAAATCGGGTTAACGGGTCGGTTCTAGTTTGACTCATCGCGGGTCGGTTCTTATCAGTTAATTTTGCCTATCGGGTCGGTTCCGGTTCGAGTCGGGTCATTATCGAGTCGGGTTAGATCGGTTATTTGCTTGGTCGGGTTCGGGTTGTGTTCAGTTCGGGTTGTATTCGGATCGGGTCAAGGTTGATTCGGTTTGTATTCGGTTCGGGTCAAGGTCAGTTCCAGTACAATCGGGTCGAATCCTAAACGGGTTATATCAGGTTATTTCGGATTCGGGTTAAGGTCAGTTCTGGTAAAATCGGGCCGGTTCCTGAACGGGTTATAGCGAGATTATTTCGAGTTCGGGTCAAGGTTGGTTCTGGTAAAATTAGATCGATTCCTGAACGGGTTATTTCGGGTCAAGGTCGGTTTTGATAAAATCGGACAATGATGATGGTTAATTCATAAATTGGACAATGATGATGTCGATAAGTCATTTAAAAACAAAATATTTATGAGGTAATGATTATTAAATGTGTATTATCCTATCAAACTAGTTTATAACATACGATGTTAAGTTTATATATACATAAGAACTTGTAATATATTTAGTATGAATCGACAATGACAAGTTTGGTTTCAAAGTTATTAGATATTAGGTAAAAAATAGGTCTGTCGAGATTAGGTCATATTCATGTATATTCAGATTATTAAAACATCCAGTGAATTCGGGTAACGAATTGTTATAAATCGGGTTATATCGGTTATGTGTCGGTTTCAATCGATTTCGGGTTCTTTTTGGGTCGGGTCTTTAACGGGTCGGGTCTGCAACGGGTCAGATCCATAAGGGGTCGAACACGGATCGGGTTCGGGTTCGGGTTCGGGTTCGGGTTTTTGAATATCGAGTCAAATCGGTTTCGGGTTAACTTCAGGTCGGGTTGGGTCGGTTTTGTAATCTCACTTTTCAGGTCATAATCAGGTCAGGTCCGGGTCGGTTTCAGGTAACTTATCGGGTCGAGTTTGATTCTGACAGCTCTGACAACGATTATAATGCAACATCAGGGTGTGACAGACCTGTTTGTTTTCTGTAAATGGAAGGCAATTAATATTTCCAACTTCCACATCTATGTTGAGGTCCATATTTAGTACCAGCGTAATTAAATCTAGAATTAACCTTGTCCACAAGATTTTTTGACTTTTCTTTTCAAGAAGGATAATGTTTGTATAGTACTGTTATTGGAAATTATGATTTTGCATTGTATTTATTATTAATCTTGTTGTTTTCTTGTAAATATTCCATTATTTTGTTTGTCCTATTTATAATATTTCATTCGAGGAGTCAGAAACTTAGATATGATTTTTTGTTGGTATGTATAAAAGTTAACATATCTATTTGGGATCAAGTATAATTTTTCAATATACAAATTTTATATTTGTATAATACATATTTACAAATATTAAAGTTATAATATATACTTTGTAAACTATGCAAAAAGAAAATGCGACAAATAAAAGGAAAATGGAGGGAGTATACGATTTTTAAGGGTTTTATTCTAACATAGTTCTATTTTATTCTTGTAAATATTACGACGTTGCACTTAATAGATTCAAGGGAAGCAAACGCTCTTCACTATACTTGCTCTATTTCCATTGCACATTAAGTAAAGCTAAAACAAATAACCTATGTTCTTCACTATACTAGCTCTATTTGCATCAAACGTTAAGTAAAGGCCGACACAAATAGTTTATGTAGCCGGCACAAATAGCCTGTGTTCTTCACTATGCTAGCTCTATTTGTGTTCCACCGACACAATATGAGACTTTTGGACCCATATCTGACCCGGATCCAATGAGTTTAAAAAAATTAGACCCAAATCCTTAAAAATGGGTCGGGTTTAATAGGGTTTGGATCGGGTCTTGGACCCATTGCCACCCCACTCTTGGTAGACCAATATCGGACTCACAGATACTTAGTAGCCTCTATTTAACGAATTCTTCTCGATCTTAATGTCCCTCCCAAGTCTCTAACTTATATTTTTCCACCAAATTCTCACTTAAGATGGATAACGTTTTCGGTGGTGTGAATCAAGCAACGGTGCACGCAGTTTGCATACCCTATCCAGCACAAGGCCATATTAGTCCTATGCTAAAACTAGCCAAACTCCTCCATTCTAGAGGCATACATATTACCTTCGTCAACACTGAGTACAACCATCGTCGTCTACTCCGCGCAAGGGGGCTTAACTCTTTCGATGCTCTTTCGTCGTTTCGATTCGAGGCCATCCCTGATGGTCTCCCGCCCTCTGATGCCGATGCTACCCAAGACGTCCCTACCCTAAGCCATGCTGTTTTGAACTACTTCCTTGAGCCCTTCAAGCAGCTCCTTCTTAGACTTAATGATCCATCATCGGGGTCAGCGTCACCCTCGGGCCCTGTGACCTTGATCATATCTGACTGCATCATGCCTTTCACTCTTGATGCTGTGCAACAGCTTGGAGGTATTCCGTTGGTGTGGGTGTGGACTGCTAGTGCAAATGGTTTCCTTGCATATTCACAGTATGGTCAACTTATCACTAAGGGAATTGTGCCCTTTAAAGGTATGTTTAGTATTCTATACTATTTGATATGCTTATTAACGTTATGCATAAATTCATAGCATCAAGTCGTTATAATGTACTCCGTGTTTGACAAGAAATTAATTGGAATAATGCGTTAATAAGTTCATGTTTTTTATGCAAATAAGAAGTTTATAGTAGTGCATCACTATTTTAATAGATTATCAAATACGGAGCATAGAACAAGCAAAATAAAAAAAAATTGTTATAATTGAGGAATATTAATTAGAAATTGGAGTTGATCAAAGAAAATAACAGGCCTATTTGTACAAAACTAGAGGTTGTGATGGATTCATCCTAGTAATAAATCTGCAAATATACACAAAAATAATCCATATGATTTTTTTACTTGGAAATATATGGTATTCCAACTACTTCAAGTCAAAGACTAGCCTTTGACAAATCACAAACATATAATGTAAGACCATAGTACCATACCATATCACTTCAACAATGTGGTGTTGTACAAGTAAATTTGGAATACACTTGTCAATGCTTAGTGAAAACCCATCAACCATTGTTGCTAGAATGTTAGCTAGGTTTTCCACTTTTCTTAAATCATACAACACTTACATATAGACTTGTTCAAATGAGGCCTCATGACCGTTTGTATAAGAGTTTAATCAATTATGGGTTTAATTGAGCCGGTCTTTTAAAATATTATATTTTATTAAGTCTTTAATAGATCAATAATGGATTAATAGTTTTAAGGTTTTAATTATTTCCACTTATTTGCCAATGTTCCACTGCCAAAGATTAGAAGTGATATATATAAACTATCACCCTTTATAAATAAAAATTAAACTCTCTTTGGACGGCTCAGCCTGACTCGGCCCATATTTTACATTCTTTGGCCTGACCTGACTCAACCCGATTTGCATTATATATTATTTGGCCCAACCCGAAACGACACGTTTTACATGTGATAGATCTCGGCCCTACAAGGTGTACTTCGTGGTGAGGTATTACCACTTCGTCTTCCAAAGATTCTCTTATTTTGACCAAAGTGAGTAATAAATTACGTCATCGTTTACGCAACCTTTAATACTCCGTAAGAGATAAGTAAGTTATTTAGTTATATCTTCCCAGCTGAATAGCTGATTTCAAAACATATGCGACAATCTAGTAGGGCCTAGTACTAAATTCTTGATTACAATCAAACGTAGTCAGATAAAAAATGTGAGATCCTGAATGCAGGTGTAATTCCCTCCAAATGTGGGCTGGCCACAATAATCCAATTGTTCTGCAATACGGCATTGGTCCGGTCCCATGAAAGATAAAAAGTATCAGAACAAAATAAAATAATTAAAAGTTAAAAGTTATTATCGTTTTGGTGATTTTACTTTATTAAAAAAGAAATATTTATACTAGATTGGATAAAAAAAAAAAGTCCTACTAAAATTAGAAAAGTATTAAATTTAATGATTATCTTTTTAAATTATACAAGAGTACTATTTTCAAAATAGAATTTTTTTTCCAAACCTAGCTTAATAGAAACCCTATCATCTTAAATAATTAAACTTAATAATTAAAATATATATATATATATATATATATATATATATATGTATACTTACTACTAAATAAAATAATTTTCTTTTTTCTTAAGAAAAATCTTTTATAAATAAAATTATGAAAAATGATACTACCAATTAGAGAAATATGTCGTTGAAATTGAGCTGATGGTCTTAATGTAATAACGGTAGGAGAAGTCCGTGTCTTACTGTCGAGGGAGGAGCAGAAAATATTCAAATATCTTCATAATGGTAAAATTTTCGTGGATCACCCGATCATTAGATATAAGGACTACAACAAAGACAATCAAAATAAAAATCGAGCAACCACAACAAATGCTATAATAATAAACTAAAGTTTGTACTCTTTCATACGCCGTAAGATCCAAATCAAAATGCCGTTAATGGGCTGGGAGGATGTCGAGTATCCACAAATTGTTACTCCGAAATAGGTATCCCTCTCACAATTCAAAAACATTCGGCTTCCTTATTAGAAACGAAATTTGTCAAACGTAGTTTTTATTATCCATATTTTGTTTTATTTGACTTACAAATTTTACATTTAATTTCTACATCCAGTCTAAATAAATACATCACTTGTCTTATTTATTCTTTTTCTAAAAAATTATTTATAAAAGACCAACCAGCTATTTAGAAACTTATTACTCATCCATCAAGATCCATCGAAAACATTCCTGGTCATTAGTCCTCGTTTTTCAAGCATGTAGACTATTTGGGCCCAGTAGCGGTGCCAAGATTTATTCCTTATAGGTTCGGAATCTACCATGTCAAATAATACATACAATAGTTTAAAATTTCAAATTACAAATAACATTATTATGACTAAATTAGTATAGCAATAAATAAATATGGACGATAAAGAACAAAAGTAAACAAATAGTACACCTAGTGATAATCTGACCAACAACAATTAATCAACAATGCGACATCAATTTCAGCAATTGAGCAAATCCCAATTTCGGTGAAAATCATTGAAAATTTACTTCAAAACCATTCAATTTTACTTCAAAATTTACCAAAAAAACCCCAAATTTCAAAATACTCAAAATTTTAAGATTGTAACGCTGGTCAAAGAACCCAAATTTGGGATCAAAACCTTCTCATCCTTCTTCTCTGCTCCAAGAAAATGGGACAATCAATCCAATCTCAAAACTAATTTCAAAAACAAAAATTACCCATTAAAAATAAAGAATGTCCGATGAACTAGATGCAGAAATGGTAAAAATTGAAGAAAGATTGAAATTTTGACTTACCCCTTGACCAAACCCAAAATTGGGAGGTAAATCATCAAATGATGAAAAATTATGTTGAGGAGGATTAGCAGAAGCAGTGGAAGAAACATGTTTGACTTCAAAATTGTCGGGTTTGATGTAATCACAAAAAGCTTGAGACAAATCATATGAAATGGCTGTGCTAAATGCGTAAAACCCATACCAAAAAAACAACCATGAACTTACAAATAGCTCCACGAACTACCATGAAAACTCAGTCATATAGTAGACAATGATGGGCATCAAATGTCGAATGAGTTTTTGGAGAATGAGAGAGTATGAGAAATTGAGACGAATTATGTGGGAGTTCGAGCGTGTTAAATGAGGCAATGAACTTTTATAGAGTTTTGGTTTAACTGAAAAAGGGTAAAAAAATGTGGGATGGGAGATTCGAACCCCAATGTCTCCCTTTAGTATTATGTGCTTAACCACTAAGCTAAGAGATGCATACATGTTGGTACTTATTGCAAATTTTATATAATTTGGTTTTAGTATGGGTTCAGCTGAATCCACTCAACCCACACTAGAACCGCCACTGTTTGGGCCCGCAACACCATAGTCGATCAAGTCGCATCTCAGGTCAGATTCGATAACTCATTACATACTCTAACTCTAACTATTCTATATGAAATCTTGATATGAGGGAAAGTCAAGGAGAATTAGGGAATTATGCCTAATATAACTATGTGTGCACAAACATGTTTAAATAAGAATATTTTTATTTTGATTAGATTTAATATGAAACGAACTTATCATATGATAACCATCCATACTTATTACTCCCTTTGTTTCTTTTTGTTCTTCTTAATTATTTTTGTACAGATCTAAAAGCAATTTTAAATTTTAAATATCTTTAATTGTGTATTTTCAAAAATTATAAAAAATGGATATTTAAAAAATATATATTGAGATGAATCTTTTAAAACTCATATGATTATGTTTTTTCTTATATATTAGGAGTAATTCATGGTTAAAGTTTGATTTCAAATTCTATAGATTCCAAATGAGAAAAACAACAAAAATGCATAATTAAAAAATAGAAAATGATCTTGAAGCTGATTATATTGCTCTCTTTCAAGCAGATTCAAATTTTACAATAGATGGGTCCTTAGACTTGGTCGTTGATTGGGTGCCTAGCATGAGAGGTATACAGTTGAAATATATTCCAAGCTTTATCAGGACCACAAACAAGGATGACATTATGTTGAATTTCCTAAAATTCTCAACTGAGAGAGCTGCTCAATCTTCAGCACCAATTATTTTCAACACTTTTGATGCACTAGAGCATGATGTTATTGAAGACATTTCGAAAATACTAGTTGCTCCTACGTACCACATTGGACCAATGCAATTGCAGCTAAAAATTTTGTCTGACGACGCAACTGTGAAGTCCTTACGAGCTAATCTGTGGATGGAAGATTCGACATGTCTTGAATGGCTTGATTCAAAGAAACCAAAATCCGTTGTCTACATCAGTTTCGGGAGCATCGCAACTATGACAAATGAAAATCTTATCGAATTTGCATGGGGGCTTGCAAACAGTAAGCACCCCTTCTTGTGGATACTTAGAGCGGATATTGTAACAGGTGACTCTGCTGCTATACCACCCGATTTCCTAGCTGAAACCAAGGATCAAGGTCTTGTGTGTAGTTGGTGTGATCAAGAAACAATCTTACACCATGAATCCATTGGCGCATTTTTGACACATAGTGGGTGGAACTCAACACTGGATACTATTTGTAGTGGGGTGCCTGTTATGTGTTGGCCATTTTTTGCAGAACAACAAACCAATTGTTGGTTTAGCTTTGAAAAGTGGGGGATAGGCATGGAAATAGACAATAATGTTAAGAGGAGTGAGGTTGAGAAGCAGGTGAGAGAGCTTATGGAGGAAGAAAAGGGGAAAGAAATGATAAGGAAAGCTATGGAGTGGAAGAAACTAGCAGAAGAAGCAATTGCACCTCCAAGTGGTTCATCCTACATTGACTTTGAAAGATTGGTCAACGAAGTGCTTCTTCCTCTCAAAAATGGAAAGAAGTGACCACAACATTAATGAAGCAATATGCTAGCTTCTAACCATGGGGTTCAGGAAGGTTGGGTTAGTTAATAACCGATTGTAATGTTCTAATAAGTATTCTGAAAGGTCAAATCACCCATGTCAGTAAATAAATAATCTACATACTATAAGGATGATATAAGAAAAGGGTAAACTCTTTGACATGTGCACAATTTTCAAGGTTCTTAGCGGTTTGCTCATGACCTAGGTAAATCTAGTAGATGTAGTTTAATTACTTTCAATAATGTTATTTGTTATTTTTTTTCTTTGATGTCAAAAAAAACATTAATGAAGCAATAATTCTATGCTCCTATGATGCCACCTTAATGTTGGATTGAGTTGAATAATGTAATAGTTCTTTGAATTGATTAACAAGTAATGTTATGCTATTTGCTTGGGTGCAGACAGTAATTAAGTTTCTTCACACAAGAATATAATATGGAGTACTCCATACTATGGAAAGTATAGAAAAGATGTTGGGTGCTGGTTTTGTAATGTTTGATCGTAACACGTACTGAATAATAAGTGTGTATTATAGATTAAAGAATTGAGCCTTTTTACAAAATTTAAACTCAACACAAATTAATAAGACGATAAATGTCAATTAGTTTAGTGTTTGATCCATATTTACTTTTAACATAATCAAGCTAAAATAATATTCACCAAACCAAAATAATAATAATGAAAACCAAAATTAGGGCGAAAAATCAAAGTCAATGGCCGGATTCTCGAGTCTTTGGCCAAAATTCGGCTACAAAATGTTTTTATAGAGACTGAAAACATAAGCTACTTTTTTTTACAAAATTTCGACATGTTTCCAAAGTCGAAAAAAGGTTTTTTTTTTTTTTTTTTTTTTTTTTTTCCATAATGTTGCCAAAAAATAATGGCATGTCTCTAAAAAACCCCCATTAAATAAGATGGATACCATAACATTATTGATCCACATTAGTTGATGGAAGTCATAGTAATATATAATTTGGAAGTTCCACTAAACTACAATGATCAGCATTTAACATGAAACTCCATTACTTAAATACGACTTCACCACATTTCACCATAATATGACCACAAAACAATACTCACTAAAACACCAACTAGTGCAGCTCAATGGAATCAAAGGAAGGGGGAAAGGGGGCATGGCCAGACCCAAAAGCCCGAATGTGATCCTTAAGCGACCTCTTGTGCTTAAAGTCAGATCCACAGAGGCAAAGCCAACGCTTGCCACAATTTTTCTCGTGGGTGCGCCAGTCGCCTTTGACCGCCAGCGTCTTGCCACACTTGCGGCAACCGAAGGGCTTGTGGCCATGCTTACGCTTGTAGTGAGTTTGGAGTGTTCGGAAATCCTTCAAAGGCTTTGATTTTGGGTGGTTGATGTTGTTTTTGCACCCTTCCTCGCAGCAATAGCATGGCACACTTAGTATTGCCCTTGGTTGTGCTCCTTTTAATGATTCTGGACCTTTTCTGTATTGTGATCCATGCCCCCACATATGCATCTGAAACCCATCAAATAAAATATTAGTTCGGATCTAAGGAATCCCAATTAATTAAGATATGAGGCTTTCTTAATTTATGTTAGATATAAGGGTATTATTACATTAGATATAGATATTGTTATATCAGATATAGGTATTATTATATCAGGTATAAAAATACAGAATAATATATATATATATATATATATATATATATATATATATATATATCAAGTATAGACATTATAATCTCATGTATAGAAATAAATTAAAAATGTCATATATATATATATATATTATGTATAAATTAAGAACTTATCATTAAGATATTGTCTCTTCAAATAGTCTATAAACATACATCAGTAGATTCTCAATTGAATTTTGAACCAGAAAGATAAAATAATTTGATACTACAATGTAAACTTCTTGTCATTTTGAAAAACAATTGAAGATTATGCGGTCAATGTATAATAATTTTACAATATATATGAAATGATAATTACTAGATCAATTCATCTCCATTAAATTTAACTAATTTCTTAGGATTTAAATTTTTTTTGAAGATGACTAAAATCTCAATTAGATTAAAGTGGATACGTATTTAAAATTAATAATAAAGTAAAATGACTAACATGTTTCGTAAATTACGTTAGTTGAGAGTCTTAAGACTCATGACAAAAGGGTTGCAAGTCGATAAATGCTACTGCAAATTAAATAAAGATAAAAAAATGCAAAAATTACTCATCGGATTTTTGAAATATTTCGTGTGAAATAATCTAGGAAAATGTAAGGAAAAAATGACCATTTCAAGTCTAATAATTTTTATAGATATTGTTCTCATATCAGAGTAAAATTCCAATGTAGTTGCATGTAAACCTGTAGTATATATTTAAATAATCAAGCAAAAAATATAGTACCACAACTTGAAAAATTCAAAAAGAAAACAGCTCAAGCAATCAAACAGGTAAACGCACAAGCTAGCATTTGAGATCAAGAGTTCGATGCAAAGCAGGGTGTTAAGAACAAGAGTTCTAAGACACAAAACAATAGAACTTTTAATTATTAGTGCCTCCATTAATTTTTTTTTCTTCCTATTTGAAATACTATATATTTTAGAGTCACTATAAATTCTCCTTAATTTCAATGAAAAAATATATTAGTGGTTATAAATCTTGATAATCAATGTATATTTTTCAAATATTAGTTTTTCATAATTTTTATAAATACACAATAAAAAAATACTTGAATTTCAAGTTTATACTGAGATTTACACAAAAAGGAAGTGAAAAGGGGAAGAAAAAAAAACAGATCAAGTAGTTTATTACCTGAAGGTTATTGTAACGGTTGAAGGTCTTATTGCAAAGGTGACAAGAGAAATGAGTGAAGCCTACTAGAATTTGAACAGCATTTGGTATCCAATAATTGTTGTTAAACTTCTGAAGGTGGTTATCACCAATATTTTCATTCAAATTATCATGATTAGGTAACCCAATGTGCAGGGCGACTGTAACACCCCCATTTGTACCATCATCTTCTTCTTGGTTGCCTAGCTTCTTCGCGCTGCTCAAGTCCTCAGCACTCTCAACTAGGGCTGAAAGGATTGGAGTTGAAAATTCTTCAAATTTGTTTGGAAAAAGATTGAGGGTCTCAATGCTCTTACTGTCATCGTTGCTTCGAACACTAGCTAATGAAGTGCATGAGAATGCAGTAACTGCTTTCATGGCACTGCTAAAAAATTAAAAAAAATAAAAAATAAAAAAAATGCTAGGCTTTACTCTATAAGTCTATCGCAAAAAGACTTAGATAGATTGATGGATCCCTATATACAACCTTAATTTATACACTCCATTCGTCTATTATTAGCAAATCATATGGTAAATGGCCTGGTCCCACCCTCTTTGTGATGGTGGATATGAAAAGTACCTAATATTTAGTTTGTAATTTTTGTCTTCTCTCAAGCTTAGTAAAGGTTTGAGTCCTTGTGCTCTTTACTTTAAAAGATGATAAATAAAAAAGATTATAATGCTAAACATATATTAGCTTTGATGAGTGATTAACAAGTTCAATTACATCTTAGAAAAGCATTAGGAGAACAAACAAAATCAAATTTCATAATTAAATCGATAGGAAAAGATAATTTTAACACGGTAAAATCAAGGAAAGATCATAGAATCTAATAAAATCTAATATAACGATCGCAAATACATAATTTTAATAATATTACTCTTGTAAATTAAATGTTATAATATTTTCGTTTATAATTATAAAAAATAATTGCATTACTTTAGCTTTAATTCCGTAACTCTGCTCGTGCAATCCCAATGTACTACTTTGATACCTTGTGTTTCCGCGTGTTAGAGACGGATTAGTTAGTTTCTCGTTTTATTACTATATCTTTTGGGAAAAAAGTTTCAAGTCTCTACTTTTACATTTTCCACCTTCATTATCTTCATAGTATTGATACAAACTCTGTATATATATATGCACCTTCCGCCTTCATTGTATGATTATCTCCCACCTTTATATGGAATTTAAATCAAAACAAAGTGGTGGCTTATCCGGTGATAGACCCTCTCTTCGTTACAATTTGATATATATATATATATAATTATATCAGGATATCAAAATCTCAAATATAGAAATTTTTATATCAGATATAAAAATAGAGAAAAACGTATATGAGTTATATACATTATGATCTATTAGAAATAAAGTTATAAAAATGCCCCTGAAATCATATCAGTTACGATTAGATATACGACGAGAGTATGAATTAATTTTTCTAAAAGTCCTTTAGTAAGAGTTGTATTACATATAAGTGTAAAATTCAGGCGAAATGCTTTTGTATGTACTGAAAAAGTCTATCTTAAGAAGGGAAATGTGGGATTCAATCATGTGTGGTAACGGTAACTTTAATTGATTGAAGCTTTCTAAGGTGAAACACATTAGGTAGGCAGCTGGAGAGTATGAATCTTATTAGCTTGTTGAAGAAAACAAAGCCATGGGAATATTTTATACGCTATATATCTTAATGTAGGAGTGCACTTTTAATCTCTTCTGTGTGACTCGTTTCCTGGTATTGGATTCGAAAACGAAGTGAATTAATAACGGTGGCCCAAAGATGTATAGTTTTGGCAAATTTTCGTTGCAGAAAGCTTGATTATATGCAGCAAAGCAAAGATGTTTGAGTGCACCATTCAAAGTAAAAGTTGATGAGAGAAAAGGAGAGCAGTCCAAATGTAAGAGTATGAAGAAGACGGAAGTGTTGTTTTTATTATGTTTATTGTTTTTGTTATTTATTTTATGATAAGATAGTGAGCTTGTGCTTGGGAATTTTTTTCGTTTGACCTCTTGTTGGACCTACCATATTCATGCCTATGATACAAGCAATTCATTGAATTATATGCATTCATTCCTTGATGAATCCACAAGCAACTGCAGCATAAGATAACACACGCAAATGCAGATTAAGGCCTTTTTTCAATGGGTTACTGCAATGGCCCGGGAATAAATCTGGCATTGGACGCCCTTTATTTTATTCTTTTGCAGAGTCATGCATTGTTCACATTGAAAATAATTATATATTCTACAAATTTTATGGATCCTCACCCCTCCTTAATTTAGAAATATGTTTTGCTTAACTAAGATAAGTTTCACGTATATAAAAAAAAGTAATGCTCTTCTAATTTTAATAAGATCCAATACTATTTTATTTTTAATTTAGTTTCTCCATATTGAGAGGGTCACCTAATTTTTTTTTTTTTTTTTTTTTTTTTTTTTTATAAATCAGTATAACTACATTAAAACTGTATGCGTATTCTCATTTGACTCAAACAAAATATTGCTTGTGGATTCATCAAGGATGAGAAGACATCTTAACCCTTTATCTCCTAGATTTAACACATGACATTTCATGTACGTATAGTAACATTTTTTTTTAACTCATAGTGACCAAGTTATTTTTCCGTGATCATTTTCATTGTTATAATGATATTTTTTTTTACGTGAAACCTCCTGCGTTGGATCTTATCATTTAAATGGCTAATAATTTTTTATCCTTCTCAATTAAAACACCATTTTATAACTAAATCAGAGCTCTTCTAAGGCTAGTATATTTACTTTAAAAGTAGCATATATTCTGGCCTGCACACGAGCCATAATCTTGAAATTTTCCCACAATTTGGGTCAGGCCAAAAATATCTGGCCAAAGACGGAACAAAGTTTTTCACGGTGACTTGCTTTGTCTAGAGGCTGGGAGCCTGGATATTGAAGTCCAAAGAAGGAACGGACTCTAGCTTTTCAACTGCTAATTCTGAGCTACAACTATTGAACTTCATATCATTATAGTGTACCAATTTTTCCTATAGCGAGAAAGTATCCATCTTTATAAGCACAGAGAGTAGTATCAAAGGAAAAGGAGTGGCAAATAATACTAGCTAGGTTTATAAAATTATACATGAGCCAAAGTAATATTAAATTACGCTCTACATTTTAAATTTCTACAACCTGTACTATTTACTGAGTACGAACTATTCTACAATACCAAAAATTTAAAAAAAAAAAAAATGAAGATAAAACCAACAGTTTTATGGAGGTAGGCTTGTATGAATCCAACATGACCACATGCAGCAGCATAAGGGATAAATTTTTGGATGCAAGAATCTAATATAGGCAAAAAATATTCAGGTGGGACTAGTGATTCTTGTATTCCTTGTAGAGAAGTCGAATTATAGGGCTAGCTTCTCTAGACAGACAAATAGACTCTATCCTAGTTTGAAGCTCAGATCATCTGAATCTCATGCTATGTAGAGTGAAGGACCAGGTCAATTTCATTAGTTAAATATGGACATCCGATTCATATATTTAGCCACTTTTTTAGCTAGTCTTCGTTTTCAATGTGTTAACTTTTTATCTATCATTCTAAACGATGCTTTAGGATATTCCTATAACAATAGGTTTTAGCCTAAATTTTTCTCACTTGATTCAAATAATAATGTTAACTTATGAATTTTGTCAGATTTTTCTAACTTTTTATTTCTTGGATTATATTTGATGTGTAGTATATTTATATTTTTGCTATGTTATCATCAATTGCTAAAATTATCAAGCAAAAATATGATATTTCAAGTCAATTCCTCAAAAATATAAACCGGATATAATTCATGAACATGAGCATCGAGAGCTAGCTAGTAGCATATAAAACTTGAATAAAAATGAGGTGTGATGGACCATAAATTGCTTATTCAAAAGGGTTCTTTTACCATAAATTGTTAAGCCTTTTGCGCTTAGTAACTAATCACATAGTAAATTGATAAAACATGGAAAAAAAGAGAGAAAGAAAAGAATAATTCACAAATAATTATTTTCAGGAAAAAAGAATAAGTAAGTTTTGCAGAATAAAAAATGTACGTAGTAGTAGTAGTAGTAACGTAGTCATTGGTCAGTCCATAGCTTCCGCCATTGCCATAATATGAATGAGATCCCTCTCTTCCGTGGTTGAAGTATCATCCAACGACAGCCCCAATGAGAGAGCTTAGGACCCGGAAAAATTATACTGATGGAGTTGGTTGTGTGGGGAAAGGAAAAAAGGAGAAAATTTACGGGAGCATGAAGTTTTGTTAAGAGATTATAAAAATTTTGAACATTGACGACCCTTGTCAGTTGCTTGGAACCTCAGGATGGATCAGCACAGTGTCTGTCTCTTCAGGGGTGCTTTGTTGAGCCTGTGATTCCTCTGTTACGTTGAAGAAAACAGTTGCATTTTAATTGTCAAAATTTAACATAGATATTATAAACCTTAGCTTGCACAAGTAAAGTACCATATGTGTATAATAACAATAACCCAGTGCTAATCATTGTCCTTGATGCATCCTTAAAAAAGTATTACGTGTTTTGTTTTACAGAAGATGAGACGACGCAGCACCCTTGGTGTGTGGAGGACTTCTAACCCAAGACAATGCCTTAGGAACTGAATGAGCTTCCTAGCTAGTGCGCTACCCTTTGCTTCATCATTGTCTACGCTACGTACGTTCTTCTTATTGAGCTACCCCTTTCTTCTTCCTATTGAGCCAACAATTCTAGGATACAAGTTATTCATGTTCATTAGCCATCTTGGACCCCAAATTGTGCGACCTCTACTAAAAGATAATGACCCTCACCTTTTTCTTTCATTAAAAGCTTCTACATATGTCCCTAATTTTTTGACTCATTTGACTTTTTACACTTTCTAAAACATAATTGAAAATATTTTTATCTCCACATCCGTAAGACAAAAAATTATAAAAACATAATATTTTAAAATTTTATATTGAAATACATCCAACAAGATTCTACTTGGATATATTATTTTTTATAACATTATGAGAATTTATGGTCAAATATTTATAACTTTACCTCTATAAATATAAATAAAGCAAATATTAAGAGATACAAAGAATATTTTTTAAATTGTAACCAGTACAATTATAAGGCTCTTCCATGACCTAAGCAAAATCTCCTTGAATGAAGAAGCCCAAAACATAGTGGGCCAAGGTGCCCAAAGAACGAGCAAAAGCAAAATCTGAACGATTTTAAGTAGGTAATGAAAAACTGACATTTGACATGACATTACCCTAAGGTGAATCTAGTTTTTCACCCAGATATATGAAAACCAGTAAAGCAGCAGTATCAATTTATCTGAGAAGTGGGCCAAACCGCCAGAAGGCTTATTTATTTTTATAATTAATATCTTAATTTCTATTTTTAATATAAGTTTTTCTGGTATTTTTATATCTGATATAAAAATAGCTATATCTATAACAATAGTTATATCAAATATAACAATAGCTATGCTGTAAACCTTAATATCCTAATATAATTAATATCATGAATGAACTAGAAAAGCCTAAAATAAAAATACGGAGGAAAATAAAGATAAAAAGGAGAAGCAACAATTAGTAGTAGAAAAATACCTGTAGAAGATATGACTTGGTGACTGTGAGAAGGAAGTGTTACAGCTGAAGTAGGAAGAGGAGGCGCAGGATAAGGAGTAAAGGCCCCTGCTGTACCTCCCCCTATCTGCGTAGGGTAGTAGACATAAGATGGAGCAGGGATACGATGCGCCGGAGAGGAGGAAGAGAATCCAGTTCTGGGAGTAGTTGACAAAGAATATCCACCATAATAGAAGGGAGACCCTAAAGATGAATTAGAAAGGGTCCCACCATAGAATTGTGCATAGTATTGCTGCGATTGTTGCTGCACTTGTTGTGGATTGTATACCCCCTGCATGTTTCCCATCAACTCTATATTATTTTCCAAAAAAATTTCCCACAGTTTTTGTCTCTTCAATTCTTATTATTATTTAGCTGTCTTAGATGTGTAGAATAATAATTCATGTACTTGATAAATGTTTCATGCTGCTACATAAAAAAATAGACAAAAATCATGATATACTTCATTTTTTCAGCTTCCCTAATATAAGAAATATATATATATGTTTTAGGCAAAAAGTAAACGAGTATTATATAATCAATCAATAATAATAGAGTCTTCTATACTTCGTACTGTATATATTTATATTTAGCGAATAAATCCTACTCTGCAGTAGCTTCAGAAAATAATCAAATTAGTCAAAATAAGGGCTTCAATTCATTGTCTTCATTCAATTGTTACTCGTATGAGCTTATTCGACTAACATAGAAATTTGTTAAAAAAAACTATCATTTACGGAGTCAATTTTTTGTATCTTCAGTTTTAAATAGGGTGAAATCAAACGAATAAAATCTGCATGAAAGTATCGCCATGCATGCATATATGACAGATTAACATTTGTTATTATAACCATATCTTCTCCTTGCTTATCCTCAGAGATGAAGACTAGCTTAGCTATGACACCTATTCTCATGAACTTAGCTGGTTTTCCGTGCACCAAAATGTAGCAAGATAAAGATATATATTAGGTTTAATTTAATTATTTGCCTTTTTCTTCGATAATAATTTCATGATGAAGGATCCATAAGAAGTAAATGAATATGTATAAATGACAAAAGAAAAACTTACTTGGTAACTATAGGCCGTATAAGGGTATCTGCATCACAAAGAGAGCATTTAGTTTGACATTATTACGTGGGTCAAACCGCACAGTAACTTCCCAAATATAATTTTCTTCTTCATTTTCTTCTCCTTCAGAAGAAACTACCCAAACCTAGAAACCTTACTCTCTTGAGTAAATTAGTATATGAAAAAATTATTAAAATTAATATAATTCAATGGTTCCACTAGCATTAACTCAATTAGACACCAGATGAGATTTGACTAACCTATCGTTAAATTTGACGCATACATTTTTTCTGTATATTCCAGTAGAAGTTGCCTCTTAACACAACATAGGTTAATATTTATCAATTTTGAGAAATAACTTTTTTTTTTATTTCAAACGGTCACTTTACTGAAATACAATAACTTTATTGTATCATGTGTATATACTAGATTTTGTGTTTTTCTACTGCACATATACATATGGAAGTTATTATTGTATGAAATACAATGGTTATCATCATTATTTTCAGGAGAGGAAGTATCAGTTTCACATTATTAACTTAACACATGCGTGACAACTAAAAAGTCAAACATATTATTCTTATTATAGATCGTTTGAGAGGCATAGGTACCATTTCCAGTACAAAAGAAGTGCTGCTATGCTGCCGAAACAGTCTTAATCAGACTCACATAAATGGAATTCCTACTTCACAAAAAAGCTGATATGCATGTTAGAATCACTTAGTGTGAACATCTTTTGTCTATAAATATTGAAATGATCGTCCAAACATCTAAACCAATGTCAGTTGATTCAAATCTGCGATCAACTAATTAGCAGACTCCTAATTATCGGCCACCCTGCTAGCTTAGTTGTCACACATATGAATACAATCACGAGAAATTCCTAATTTATACCTGATATAAATATATAAAGAGACATTTTCGTAATTTCATTTATATAACTGAGATCATTATATCTATACTTAAGAGTTTTTTTGTATTTTTATATCTTTTATATTTCTATATCTAATATAATAATAGTTATATATAACAATATATATATATATGATATTTATCTTGATATAATTTATATCAGAAATGAATTAGAAAATCCTCATATAATCACTAATGGAATACTTTTCTTTCTTTTTTTGTCCTATTCTTATTTTTTTGAACATTCAGACAAATTTCGAAGTGGATAGGAAGTAGATTTCCGTTTACTCTTCAAAACAAATAATACTAAAAGAGTAAGAAGCAAACCAAATATGTAAAAGGTCAAGAATGAGGTCAGAGCTCCTGTGGTAGATAAGAATAAGGCCACTACTGAACTAATGCATTGAGAGTCACTATAACTGAGGTTTCATTTGCAGAAAAGTTATCCACCCTTAGCGTAGGCTGCACAAGATAGATATGTACGTGGTAATTGCATGATGAAATATTATTATTAGTAGTGCAGTGGGAGAATATATATGAACATATTATATGAGATCCTAGAAGGTACTAAAATATCTTCATTTTTGGCTCAAATGAAACGTTGTACTTATTGTTTTCCAGGTGCGTCAATCACAGTACACATACTACAATATATACGTATACATTCAATCCCCCCAAATAAACAGAGGATTTTCAAAAGATGAATCCTTGTTCATATCCTTATTACCAACCCCAGGTTAGTTTGTGTTTAATATGACACTTCACTGTATCAATATATCATGCATGTACTGATGAAAGCCTTATATACTATCATATGTGTGGCCGGTTGGGTGGCAACTAGATTAATTGTTTAAAGTATTGAAGGATGGTGTTCAAGACATGGCATCAAATCCCGTTTACGTCAGTTCTTACCTTGTCGCTTGCAGCTCTCTTTACGTCGAAAAATATTCGTGTAATGGCCGGAGAATGAATTAATGGTGTAATAGGAGTTAGATAGAAAGGTTGTGAACAATTGTGGTTGCTAGTAACTAATTTAATAATGGAAGCAATAGTAGAGATCGGATTAATTTTATTACCAATAACGTAACCCTCCCTCACGGTAGTTCATCCTATTCTAAAGTTGGCAATGGCTAGGAAAAGGCTCATTGTGCGTTTCTAAGACTATAACCTCTGCACATGCATGGACCCTAGCTAGAATCTACTCCTTATGCATGATTGCATGATATATGAGTATGTATATAATTCATCTTGATGATTAGACGGACTATTATATTACACTAATTAAAGATATATGAGTATGCATATCATTCATCTTGGTGATTAGACGAAGTATTATATTACAATAATTAAAGTTGTATCACTAACCAGGCATATATTGCCTTATACCTAATTACCTTGTCAAATAATTTTGCTCATTCCAAGCAAGACGCCTACACCTACATTAAAATTTCTAAATCACCCATGAAATTTAATTTGTAACTTTCTCTTATAGAAATTAAATGATGTCCAAATGGAATTATCTGAATGATCATTCAAAAGACTTGATAGATACGTTTTTGTACATTTTTACATAATTATAAGGGGACACATCTCTAAATTTCACTGAAAATACTTTTGGTTCGTCTATGATAAAAGTTTAAGTAAATATTGGGTTGACTTATGATATCTTTAATTATTCATCAATTAAAATTATAAAAAATATTCTACTAACATATTTTGAAACTAATACATAAATATTATATATAATAAGAAAAAAATAATTTTTATATATGAACTAAACAAATAGTCAAAGCTAGTGTATGAATAATATCGAACTAATTAAAATTGTTATAATATTTACAAAATGAAGGAAGTATATGTGATCAAGTATGGTTGATGAAGTTGAAAGAGGCCAAGAGATCAGTTCCAACTTCCATTATTAATTAGTTGTTTCTTCTAGTATTACTTGTGAAGGGAGAAACTAAGGTACGTGATGCCACGCTGGCAACACAATAATAAAATCAAATCTAATAATGTAAGAGGAAGAGAGGATGGCATGTAGCTGAAAGTTTTACAGGGTGTCTTTATATAACCAGCTGTAACCCTTTCACCTTATTCAACCTCACTCGATCCTCCATCATCTCCTAAGATTGCTTTACACACAAATACGCCATTGTACTAAATCTGTGGACTGACGTATTCCATACTGATCTCATTAAGTTCCACACTTAGTATCTCATATATAATGTATCGTAACATCTGTATAAGGTAGATTTCATTATTGATCATATACTACCAATGCCAACTATATATCAAACATAAGAAAAAGTGGGCATCAAATGCGTCATTTATGTATGCTGCTACTATCTTCTTCCTATATTTGTCAACTGTTGCATGGACCATTTTCTTTAATTGCAAGGCCCCTTTAATTTTTTTTGCTCCTTGTTCACATTTTCTCATTTTTTTTTTCTTAACATAAGTTAATATTTATGCCCGATTATGATATTAATTTAGCTGATGATTAAACATTCTAATTAAGAAATTAATAAGGGAAGGATTGATCATATATTTCATACATAAAAATTCCTAATTTATATCTTATATAAATATACCATGTGCTATTTTCGTAATGTTATTTCTATATTTGATACCATAATATCTATATCTTTTGCATTTCTATATCTAATATAACAATACCTATATTTAAATTTTCAATATCTTGATATAATTTATATCATATATGAATTAGAAAAGCCTCATTTCGTAAATATATAAACCAAAACGTACTTATGAAGGGGCATTCATAAATCAAAAAACTAATATTGGGTAGGAAAAAATTAGTAGGAGGGAATGTTAAATTATTGGAGTGGCTAGTAAATACCACAAGTAAATAGAAAGTGTCCTCACCCATAAGGATAAAAATAAGGCGTTGGCAATGTCTGTTGTGGCGTTGGCATTCCACTATACGACGACGATGATGCCTGTCCTTGTACTAATCCGCCTTGATTGTTTCTTCCTACATACATTTATATCAATATATCATACATTAAGCAGCCAATACTTTGTATGTCAACCAATTTAGATACATAATATAAGCTTATTGAATTGTGCACATATATATATATACTTCCATTCATATGAGATCACAGCTCACCATAACAATGAGCCATAGAGTAGTACGAGCCATATATATAATTACGTTTAACATAATATCCTTTAATTTGTACCCTATTGCTAATTAAGTAGTTAATTGTAATTAAAAAAAGTTGATGATGATTTAGAAACGGACCTCTTGGTGGCTCAGTCCTATGGCGACCAAAGGAAGCAATGTTACAATTTGCTCGTCGTCCATCAATCATTGGATTGGCGTCTAAACACGCCCTTGCTGCGGCTGCAGGGTCTCTAAACGTTACCTACATTTATTTTTACATAATGTAACGATAATTGGTCAGTTCTTGGCTAACAACCATAATTATCTAATTTTGTCAATGTGATCAGCGTTATTATGAGAATAGGAAATCAAATGAAGGAAACAATATGCAAACACTTACAAAGCCATATCCTTTGGACTTGCCAGTGTTCTTTTCCGTGATGATAACAGCTTCGAAGATCTCGCCGAATTGCTCGAAGTAAGCGCGCATTTTCTCAGTAGGAGTCTCCCATGCTAAACCTCCCACGAAGACTTTCGTGTAAGTGGTGTCGCCAAAGGGTGATCGGTATTCATGATGTCCATGGTAATGAGCCATAGTAGTACTAGCTTAGTGGAGATGTATGAAAGAGATATAATATATGGTTGATCAAACTATATGTTATACCAATAATAAAGATTTATCCCTCCTTTTTTATTTGCATATGATAATTTGAATTTCTATGTTGCTCATAAACTTGAAAATGATAGGAACAATCCTTTGACTGTTATAATCATGATCATCATTTTCATCTAGCCAGCTAGCTAGCTTTGGACTTGAGGTTGGGACCCCTCCTAGCTCGTTTCCTCACTAACCAAGCTCCTCCTCCGATCCTATGACTCAAAAATTATGGAGAAAGAAAGCCAAGAGAAGGGTGGTTAGGTTTAATAGGAAAGGGAGGATTGGGGAAGCTGCAAACTAGAAATTTGCTGTCAAGTAAGAGAGGAAAAGGGGAAAGGGGGTTTTGTTGAGGGAGGGATTTTGTATATCCAGAAAGAAAAAATGACAGCTGCTTGACTATCTGATTGACTAGGTCTTTTTTGTCCATTGATCATTACCTGTATTACTTTAATACTAATGGCACTAGTAGTCCTACCCCCCCCCCCCCCCCCCCCCCCTTTCAATCAACTTTGTTATTCCTCTCCTATTTGGAGAATCCTTATTAAGACCAATTTGATTCGTGATAGTCACCTCCATATATCATATATCATATTTGAGAATTTCCTAATTTATATCTTATATAAATATATTAGTGGATATTTTCGTAATTTTATTTCTATTTTTGATATCATAATGTCCATGTCTAATACGATTTTTTTTGTATTTTTATATCTGATACAATAATATCTCAAAATAATGAATTGGATCAGATATGAATTAGGAAAGTCTCTTTTATATTATCATCGGGTGAGGTGCACTAATAAAATATACATACAACCTTGCACATAAGTTCTCATCATTTGATTTACCCCCTTGCTTTTCAAATCATCTCAATATCATAACTTACAATCACGTACCCAAAAGTGTAGAAACTTATGTAATTAACAAATTAAATTTCAAATCATAATACAAAGTATATATCACATACAAGGACTGTGTGTCCAATAAGCTCGATCTACTCCAAAGTCTAGTTAGCTTTAATAACCGTATATTTTTGTTAGTGGTAAAAATTTTTTTGTTGTTTATTATTCTCAGTACATAATGCTGTATATTTATACTATACTAATCGAGTATCCTACTGACCCTGAAATTGTTGATCTAGTATTATACTGCTAATAAAACTCTAATCTCTTATCTTTTCTGTATTTCGATCCTTTACTTATTATTATCTTTATCATTTCTATACTCCCCCTCGAGTTGGGTCGTCAAATCTCCAACACCCAACTTGCAGAGTATATTCTCAAATGCAACTGTTCTAACTGCCTTTGTCAAAATGTCTACTAATTGATCACCTTTTCGACAGAATTGGATACTGATGACTCCAGCTTCTAAATTATTCTTAATGAAGTGTCTGTCAATCTCTACATGCTTTGTCCGGTTATGTTGAACTGGATTTTCTAAAATACTAATTGCAGCCTTGTTATCACAATACAAATCACAACTTCCTTCTGGGAAAACACCAACCTCAAAAAGAAGCTTCCTTAGCCATAATACTTCCGCTACTCCTTTAGCAATTCCTCCAAATTCCGCCTTAGATCTTGACATTACAACAACCTTTTTTTTTTACTTTTCCACGTCACTAAATTTCCTCCTACCAGGGCGAAAAAATCAGACGTCGACTTTCTGCTATCTCGATCTCCTGCCCAGTCTTTATCAATATATATTTGTACCTCCAGATGATTGTTCTTTCCAAACAATACTCCTCTCCTAGGGGTTTTCTTGAGCTATCTCAAAATTCTGAATACAGCTTCCAAGTGAGCAATTTAAGGTTTGCATAAATGTGCTTACAACCCCAACAGCTTATGCTATGTCAGGCCGAGTATGTGATAAGTAGATCAACTTTCCAACTAGTCTTTGATATTGACCTTGGTCAATAGACTTCCCCTTTTCTTCAATCTGGAGCCCATGATTCACCACCATTGGCGTATCTACAAGCTTACACTCAAGCATCCCAGTTTCTGCTAACAAATTGAGGATATACTTCCTTTGAGAAACAAAGATTCCCCTTTTTTACCTGAGTACTTCAATTCCCAGAAAGTATTTCAACCTTCATAGATCCTTCATTTCAAACTCTTGGAACAATTTTTCCTTCAACATTCTTATTTCTTCCTTGTTATCTCCTGTAATGATCATATCATCCACATATATAATCAGGCAGGTTGTCAAATCTCCTCTTTTCTTCAAGAATAAGGTATGATCAGCATTGCTTTGATAATACCCAAACTTCTTCATTGCTATTGTAAATCTTCCAAAACAGGCCCTTGGTGACTATTTCAGTCCGTATAAGGCATTTTTCAACCTGCATCCTTCTCCTTGAGAAAAATCTTGTGAAAAACCAAGAGGAGGTTGCATGTAAACTTCTTCAAAAATTTCCCCATGAAGAAAAGCATTTTTTACATCAAATTGATGTAGTGGCCAGTTCTTGTTTGCAGCTATGGTGAATAGTACTCTGATTGTATCGATCTTAGCTACTGGTGAAAAAGTTTCTGAGTTATCAATTCCATATACCTGAGTATATCCTTTTGCCACCAGTCTTGCTTTATACCTCTCAATACTTTCATCAGCCTTGTACTTAATTGTAAAGACCCATCTGCATCGTACTTACTTTTTACCTTTGGGAATAACACTCTTTTCCCAAGTTTGATATTGTGAGAGAGCTTCAATCTTCACTCTCATTGCCTCTCTCCAATGTTCATGTTCAAGAGCTTCTTCAACAGTTGATGGTATCTTCTCTGAATAAACGGAACTGTTAAATGCTGCAGCTGTCTGTGTTAGGTTCTCTGTTGATATTCCTTGGACTAAATATCTTGCCCTCTGAGTTTCATACGAGGGGTCATACCTTTTTGGAGGCACGCCTCTAGTGCTCCGGTGAGGTAACTGATACTTCTCTGTTAACCTTTCAGCTTCCTGCAAACCTTCTGAGCTCCTGTCTATATCATTGTTAAGATCAATATTTAAAGAAATAGGGTTATTATCATTACTTACCTTAGTAACTTGTATAGGAGAGGAATGTTCATCTCGAGAATTGACTACTGGAACTGGTACTGTAGCCTGTATTATATGACTATCAACCATATCAGTATCAGTAGCACTTATCCCTTCACCAGCACAGGTGTACCTTGATAACCAACTGAGATTGTTACTTTCATTCTCCCCCTGATATTGAACGTTGAAATACGAATGTTAAACAAATTCACAATCCATTGTGGTATACAACCGGTTTATAACAGGGTCAAAACACATATATCCCTTTTGGGAGACTCTATACCCAAAAAGCACACATTTAATGGCCCTAGGTTCTATTTCATTTCTATCCCTTTTTGGGAGATGAACATAGGTTATACACCCGAAAACCCGAGGCTGTAAGGTATGAACTGAGGTACTAAGACCATAAACTCTAAAGGTGTCAATTGGGGTTTGGTATTTCAGTTTCCTTGTGGGTAAGCGATTACTTAAGTAATTTGCAGTTGCAATTGCTTCGGGCAAAAAAGTTTTAGGGACACATAACTCAAACATCATAGCACGAGACATTTCAAGAAGGGTACGATTTTTACGTTTAGCTACCCCATTTTGCTGAGGGGTATCGGGACAGGTAGTTTGGTGTAGCAGTCCTTGGGTGGAAAAAAATTCCTGCATATCATGATTAATATATTCACCTCCATTATCAGATATGAGTATACTAATATTGGTTCGAAACTGGTTTTGAATCATTCAATAAAACGTAGTAAAGATGCTAAAAACATCATATTTCTGTTTCATAAAATAAACCCAACATATTCGTGTGCAATCGTCAATAAAAAGAACATAATATAAAAACCATGACTACCAAGTACTGGAGCAGGTCCCCATACATCATAATGAACTAGGTAAAAATTCTTAGTACTACGACTTATGCTATCTATAATGTTGTTTGAGGCTCTTAACACAGAAAAACATGAATCACAATTAAGAGTTAATTTTGAGCCAGCAAGAGAAGGAAAAAGACGTTTTAAGTACCCTAAGGAAGGATGTCCTAGGCGACAATGCCACGTTTGAAGTTGAGTTTCAACTGATGCAATGCCTACTGCTGCAACACCCTTTTGATAATCTTTATTCATGTAATACAGTCCATCCTTCTCAGTACCATGCCCAATGATCTTCCCGGTTTGAACATCTTGCACAACACAAGTATCATGAGTAAGTAAGACAGTACAACCTAATTCTTTCGTAATATGACTTATAGACAACAGTTTATAAGACAGATTTGGTATATAAAGGCAGTTTTTAAGGGTCATATGATTTCCCAATTTAATAGACCCGACTCCTGCGTCTTTCATGTAATCCCCATTAGCTGTTTGGATGAGAGTTTTAGTTGGACTGATACACTCAGTAAGGTCATTTTTGTCATTTGTCATTGTATCTGTAGCCTCGTAATCAAAGATCCACTGTAGATCTGAGCCTTTGGAATATGGTTTTGGGTTTCTAGACTTAAGTTAATTTGGGCTGCTTTGGATATGTTTTGGGTATCTAATTTTAGGGTTTTATGAGATTGGATAAGGAAATACATGGATTTTGGGCCTTAGAGTTTAGTCACGCCCAACTTGGGCTTGTGTATTTATGGGGAAGGCTTAAATTTAGGGTTTCTTTGTGGAGTTGAGGTGGGAGGCTAATTTAAATGGGATTGAGATGAGGTGAGGGGCTGATTCAAGTAGGGTTGAGATGAGGTGAGAGGCATGTCGGTGGGTTGGGGTATTTTAGAGAGGAAGCTTCTAGGTTTAGGGTTCCTCTCCCCTTTACCTTCGCCAGCTGCTTCCTCCCTTCTTTCTCCCTCCGGTTGTGCTTCCTTCTCCACTGCCATGGAGGCTCTTGCTTCGTCTCCCCTACTTTCTCCTCCCCTTTTTTGTTTTCGGTCCACCAATCCGGGTATCCTATTAACTTAAAACACCCTTCTTTGGTGTGTCGAACTCCCCCGCAGTGCATGCACTTATCTTTGCCTTATCTTCTTCACTTTGTCGGGATCCTGCACCTTTTCTGACCGGGTTTTCATCGATAATCCACTTCCAATTCCTTCAGGTAATCCAGGTAAGTGTTGTTTCATCACCTCCCTCCTGATCACCTCTCTTCGGATTGTATTATATGTGGTATCTAAATTCGGCAATAGTGGATCTTGATTGACAAGATCCTTGCGATCTTTGTCAAAAGATTCATCTAGTCTAGTCCAAAAATTGGTATAGGCAGTTCTGTGGTTGTAATTTGTTGTATGGTGTTATGTCTCTTGGGCATTCCATCGGATTTGGCAATCTCCAGTCCATCTCTTTCCATATTGTGACCAATTTTGAGTAATATACCTCGATTTGGTCCCTCCCTTGTTTGATGGTGTTGGCTCTGGTGGCTAGATCAAAGATCTGTAGCCCATCCTTTGCAATGTTGTACACGGCCTCTATGCCCCTCCATAACTCTTGTGCTAATGTGTAGTCTAGGAATTGGTTTACCAATTCCGACTCAATATTTTCAATGATCCATGTACGGACCACTGCATCACGTTGGGTCCAAAGCCGGTGCTCTTCGGTGTCAGTGGATGGGGGATTGACAGTGATGTGCATGAGTCTCCCCCTCCCTTCGACCACCATTAGCATCAGCCTTGATCACTTTCCATAATTCTGATGATTTAGTTTTTCTGAGACTATGAGGGAGGATCCATGACCCTCTTGACTCCTATTGAGGTTTAACCTGTCTAAGATTTCCGGTAGTTGAGATTATTGATCTAGTATTATGCTAATACTCTAATCTCTTATCTTTTCTGTATTTCTATCCTTTACTTATTATTATCTTTATCTTTTCTATAAGTTTAAGAATTAGTAAAGCGAAATCCGTATATTATTTTTGTGCATGTGCGAGATAAGGGATTGGTGAGGATAATGAATGGGACCTTTTTTAAGAAAATTGAGTGGGATTGTTTCACTAAGAAGACAGATATCACATTCAAGAAAGCAAGAGTACTAGCGCTTTGCACAAATATCACATGTCCCTATGTTAAGGATGCTTGATAAGTGATGTAGAAAGTTTTTGAAGTGGCGGCAATGCACACGAACTCGGTGTCCTTGAGTAGGATGGCGATAGACCTATACGATTATAAAAGGTAAACATCATGATGTTAATATCCAACATCAGTTAATCGTTGTTACCATAGCTGTCTCTACTTGATTTTCTTGATGAGTTTTAATTCACTCTAAATTTCATGATTCCTCTCGAAACTTATTGTGGTTTAAACTTAAAGATCCATCTTTTATCGTTAAGTTTGTTGTATATCTACTTTTTAAGTATATTTACTATTTTGCTTTGAGGCTTTCCATACCCCGATTGATCAATTTCATGTAATTATCCTCCAAAACCACGAGAAATTCCTAATTTATATCCGATATAACTATATTAGAGGATATTTTTGTAATTTTAATTCTATACATGAGATCATAATATCTATACTGGATATGAGTTTTACTATATTTCATATCTTCTGTATTCTTATATCTCGTATAACAATACATATATATGATATAACAATAACTATATATTATTAGGATTTTGATATAACAATCTCAATATCTTGATATAATTAATATCACCTATAGATTAGAAAAGCCTTCGAAACCATCCATTAAAAATTAGAAGAAAAAGAAATAGTGGTTGGGGGGGGGGGGGGGGGGGGGGGGGGTTTATTAGACCATACTACCCTTCTCACGTTAGATAATTTACCTGAAATCATAAATACTAAGTAGTATTTTAGTGATTAAAATGCATTTCCATTTATAATTGCCACAATGCACATTTACTTATTCTAATCCAATAACCTGTCCTTATTTGCTACTCTAAAGAATTCCACCACCATTCTTTTCAAATTTTCTACCTTAAATGCTAAAACAATGTTTTATGGGTGAGTTCCATTTTTAATAAATAAGGGAAAGACTGCTGCAACCCAAATTTGCAGAATATTTATGGGTGAGTTTCTTTTAATTTTTGTAGACCACTCATGTAGAATATATATATACAGTACCAAGCTATTACCAAGTATCATATTCAATCATACGTAGATTTTATTTATGTTTTTGTTTCCCCACGTACATTCTAGAAGAATATATGACTTCTTCCACAAGAATGTTATTTGTTTTTTTTTTTTTTTTTTTTTGGAAGTTTTATTTGGCTCTTAATTGTTGTTGCACTACATGCATGTTGGTGTAACATATATTGCAAGAGGAAATTTATCTTTAACTTATCCTCTTTGTTTTTAAAGAAATACATAACAAATATGGTTAGCTTATGCCATGAAATTTTTAGGGTGTAGTTTTATTATCAAGTATTGATTAGTTACACATATTTAAATAATTTGTAGAAAAGGTTAAAGAAGTAAATTTCTCAAAAAGATATTTGGATATATAGAATTGTATAAATTAAAATGAGAATCAAGCAAGCATAATTTAATTAGGAATTGCACAAAAAAATGTAAATTACGAGAATGAGCAGATATATTCAAGACTAGTACATTATTTTTTGCTAAATGTATCAGTTTAAAACGATATTAATTAATCTCCGTTCCATATTTTGCTATTTTATTTGATTTTATATGCATACCATGGCATACTTAAATAATTTGTATTAAAGATGGCAGAGTATAAAATTCAGCCTTAATTTTGAAGATATAGGATATAGTTGGATTAGCAGATTCACTGTAACTAAAACTACTATTGTACTATTGGTAATATAAATAATTCATGCAAGACAAGACACCAACTAAGGATGTTGGCAATATAATTTTAAGTTACCCACAAATGCGGATGACACCAAATTACTCCTCCCGCATGTAAACCATTTTGGGGTCCACGTGCGAATTGGATGATTATCAATCAATATCACCCACCCACATGACTCGTTGCGACTTTGGGTTTCATGGAATATTTCATTTTTTTTATTTTTTTGGGCTGCGTTAAGAATTATTATATAACTTGTGATTCTGTTTTAGCTTGTTTTTCGGCTACATACTATTTTAGTACTTCCTAATTCCCAAAATTAACCTTTTTACATCAAACTTTTCTAATTTATACCTGATATAAATTATACTGTATATATTAAGGATTATTTTTCATACTTTCATTTCTATATCTGATATCTAAACCTGAGATCGTTATTTCTGTACTAATAGGGTTATTTTCGTAATTTCATTTCTATACCTAAAATAATACCACTTATATCTGAGGTAATAACTCTATATCTAATATAATAACACCTATATCTGATATAATACCATTTATATCTGATATCTCAGTAAAACCCTTTCTTTTGCTTTTTTTTTATTTTACCTGAGATAATATATACCACCTGCATAATAATATATACCTGATATAATATCACCTTGTATGAGATCTTAGTAAACCATTTTTTTTCTTTTGCCTTTCTTTTACCATGATATAAGTTGCCAGATTTATACCCGATATAAATTAGGAATATTTTCTTTTGCCTTTCTTTTACCATGATATAAATTAGGAATATAAATACAAGTGGAAAATCGCACAAGAAGGTCAAATTCGTTCATCATATTATTTTATTTTGTTTTCCAATGGCTTAAAAGCTTTTCTGGTGTTGAAATTGGTTAGTATTATGCCTATCATTCACCTGTAAATAAATTATAGTGCTATCAATTTGTCCGTGATTTTGATACGTAGTAAGTTTCTACGTAAGTAAATTTTTGGTCATACCTAGAGTTCCACTTTGAATTTTTCAGTGGACTCCTTAATTTACGTCAAACTTTGTTGAGTTACGAATCCACAGCAGACACAACTTTTGACGTAAATTTCTACAAGTTATATTTCCATTCAACTTTTTGTCCAAGTCATGGAAGATGAAGTAGCATGGCATGGATCCCTTAAGAAAGTCATGGAACCACATAACACCGCAATAGAGAGTATGGTGACTATTTTCTCAGCAATATATAATCAGGAAAGTAAGGGAGAAACCCCTCAAAATCAATCAAGAAGGCCAGTGATCATGAAGAAAGAAGGCAGTTGTGAAGGAGTTCATTCGTCGGCCGGGGAAGGACGGGTGGAAGGAGAGTGTAAGGTAAGTTAGAGCCTTAGAGGGTAGGTAAGAGTAAATTGTAATTAGAGAAGTTGTAAAGGGCAAAAGCGTCAAAGGGTTGTTCCAAAGAAAAATAGAGATGTGTTGTTGCATCTTCTTAAAGGTTAGGACTCCTAGAGATCTTGAGTTTTTTTTTTTTTTTAAAAAAGGTTATATTATTAAAAAAAATATTTATTTATTTTTAATTTTTTTATTAAAAATATATATAAATTATTTTTTAATAAAAAAATTAAAAAAAATTATTAAAAAATATATAAAAAAATATTTTTTTATTTTTTTTAAAAAAAAGTTATTTTCATTTAACAAAATATTAATAAGGAAAATCGTTCTCCTAGACAACAACTTTCACATAAAAGTCGCTGCTCAAGACAACGACTTTATACCGAATCTAGACTCAGGGTCATTTTTCGAAATAGTTTGTTGCGGGGGTTATATTTTGATTTTTTTTTTAATTTTAAAAAAAGGTTAAAAAATTAAAAAGTTCATCAATTTAGGCCCACTAATATTAGGCTAATATGTCTTTAAAGTATTAAATTATAATTAAAGGCCGAAAATGAAAGGTGCATGTATGATTGGGGGACATATAGAGGTATATTTATTCAAAAGATATTATTTGCACATAGGATACAATAAGATTATTGTATTTTCAACAAAATTAAAGTTATCTCTCAACACAACATATCTCAGTTTATCAATTTTGAGGGGTAATTTAATTATATTAAGAAGTGATTTTGTAATATTTACTTGCTTCTTATTAGTTATCTAAATGTTACTCCATTAGCATGGCGGTTATAGTATAATTGACATGACATCTTAAACCAACATTTTGGATATATGCAAGTCATGGGATCCGAGCTAGTTTGATGGTAAAAGGCTTAGGAAAAGGAAGAATATATTTATGTTCCCACAGAAAACTTGAAGGTGGTGGGGAGGCAATCCAGCTCATAGTCCTGAAGGACTTGATACTGAGCCCACGTGGAGAGGTGCTGCCAGTTCATGGAATTCAAACACAATTGTAAAGATTTCAGTTATACTAAGAAATTTATAGGAGACCTTCAGAGCTGTCTCACAGCTCAGGTATAAGGACTCCCTCTAACTATAGTCTATAGAAGTATACCCTACTTGCCCTTTTAAAAGTATTAAAATGTGGGATTATTAGAGAGGTTTGTAAGAGCAAGGTATATATGTGAGTGCGTCTTCTTTAAACATTCTCCTTTCTACTGTTCTTTCCCTTTTATAGCAGTCTCATTACGGTTTCAAACTTCTTAAGGGATTATCCATGTTTTATCTCATTTGATTATGTTAGCTTTTAGTTCAACTTGCTAGTGGATGATCATTAAAACATCTATTACTACATCCCCTAAAATATAAGGTGCTCTGCTTCTTCTTACTCAGTTTGAAGTTGGTGGGAGTACGACTTCACCTCAATAACCAAATTTGAGTATTTTTTCAAAGTTAGCATATAATATGTAATTATCTAATTTATTATATTATTGATATACTTCTCCTATTCTTTTTTATTTTTACTATTTAGAATATTTCGTTTGAAGAAGAAGAAGAAGATTATCGGTTTATATACCTGATTTATTTGAATGTTAGTGAATTGTTTGGTATAATGGATTATAATATAAGATGTAAATTTTTTATTCCATCTCGGTCTTATTTCATAACATGTATTTGTTTACAGTGAAAGGACTCTTCATGGGACAATAAGTTTAGGGATTAAATGACTTGTTATTCCACACGTCCTATGTATGAAGGGGAAAGGGATAAGGATGGAAGATCGATGAAAGTATACTTAACCCATAATTGAAAATAACGGAAGAAGGGAGAAAGTTTGTAAAGGTTTGTTTGTAACTTTTCCTACTTAATCCCAACATCTTTTAAAATCGGTGAAAGACATAGTTTTGTTCCTACTCCTCTCTTCTATTCTCTATACATCTTTATAAATTTCATTACTTCATTCCACATACCAAACGCCCCCTAAATACACAAGTACTTGATAATAATAATACACTAGTCAGATCAAATATGAGGTCGGGTTTTAGTGAAGTCTTATGTAAATTGGGTCATGCCTAGTCAGTGCAGTCATGCATATAGAATGTGAAATCATGCCACTAAGGATCTTATCAGAATTTTTCGTTCAGTGTCCAAGTATTTTCACAGGTGAAGCTGTGAAGTCGGATAATATTTGACAACTCTAATTTTACAAGAACTGTTACATACGGGTCTAGGTCATAGCCGTTATTAAGAGAGAGTCCGGTTGCAAGAGGGTTTCATCCTAAAACCATATGACACTAAGAGAAGTTGCCCGTTAGCCTTATATAGTGTTTGAATCCCACTCATTTAATCAATGTGGGACAATTGTTCCTAACTTACATGTGGATTTTTATCTCGTAACACTCCCCCTCACATGTGAGCCGAGAGTCCACTTACAAGGTCAAAGAGGGTTTTATCCTAAAACCATATGGCAATAGAAGGATTTGCTTCTTATCCTTATAAATGTTTAACACTCACCCATTTAATCAATGTGGGACAATTGGTCCCAATTCACATGTACGTTTTTATCTCTTAACAAGAACGACCCAAAAATAATTTACAAGCCAAGTTCAAAGGAAAAGAACAGTAGAAAGGATTTTATACATGATTCTAATTTGGTCGAAATCTTTTACACGTTAATAACGATCATAATATCTTTGCCGATATTGTAACCGTTATTGTATTTGACATTTTCTTAATTCATGCAACTGATTATGGCAACGTTACATTATTAACCCTTAAATTATGGTCTGACTTTCCTCCCTCAAAAACCCTAAATATTCTATATATCTACTTTTCTTTGGTCATTCTTGAGAGCAGCCAAAAAACCGTAGCTATTGAGCTCTTGATTTTTCCTCTCAAAATATTCACAAACACTTTCGGGCATTGAATTAGTACAGTTCTCAATTCACCCTTACGGAGTACACAGTTCGGATGAAGTCATGTAACCTTGGGGGTCGATTGCCAAGAGGCCGTGTGTACGAGTGCGGGGCAAATTCGACTTTAAGGCAGTGATATCCTTCACGCCACGACATTCTCTTCTCGATTTTCAGATAAACTTTTCTTTGTTATCAGTCTTATTCCAACAGGAATCAGTATGGGCTTCAGCCTGATTTGATTGCTTTCCAAACACTGATGATGGCTTTGTGCTGGTACAAACACGTTGAGACTTGAGACAGCTGAATTTTTGTTCCATTCCAAGAGAGGTGAGTTTTGGTATGATACTAATATTTGGAATATTATTCTTAATGGATTATGTGTGCTTAGGGAATTTACTAGGAACAAAGAGATTTTGGAATGGGATAGTCTGCTCTAAGTGTATTACATATGGAATTTTCGTAAACGCTCTATGCAAATCCGTAAAAATTATTGCAGCAGTGAAGTTGTTAGTTTCTTACATGCTATGTGGGAAAAGGGTTGCCCCCCAGACGTAGTAGTTTGCAACATTGATGGGCTGTGTTTTAAGTAGAGGATTCCTGAATCCATCAGGATACTACGGGAGATGAATGAGAAATATTTTGTGAGCCTTGCATTTGTGTAAGATACAGAGGATGGTAGTCTTTCAATTCTTAGATGGAATAGAGCAGTAGGGAGGAAATATTTTCCCGAATTCCAGAACTTACCGTGCTTGTTGACTTTTTTTTTACTTTTTTTAAAAAATATATTTGACAGTGGTGGTGGCGGTTTTACTTGGGCCAAATCTAGTCCTCTTCATACATTGATGTAAAACAACTATCACTACATTGGCAGCGGTTTAAATACGAGTTTAATCAGAAGGTCATTTTTCGAAATATTTTGTCACGAAAATTATTTTTCTAATTTTTTTAAAAAAGATTTCGTGCTTGTTGACAGCTACGAGCCTACAAAGAAACCAGAAGAATAGTAGCGCCAAGGACGATGTTATTGGTTGATGTCTTGACTGTTAAGATGAAGGAGACTCTTTGCGCATAAGAAACCAGCGACACTAAACGCCGAATTGTCAAGGCTAAACATTTTTAGGTGGCGTATGATCATCCCCTGATTTTTTATTTTTCCCTTTGAAGGGCTTCTCTGTTAATAAATCTTAGGAGCAATTTTGTCAGCAGTACAAGCATTGTATGAGCTCGATTCCCCTTGGTTTTGGTCGTGATAAAGATCTACTTATCATCTTTAATCCACACTCTTGGTTGTACAATGCATATGGTTTACACATAAATAATCCCAACTTATGTTATATATATATATATATATATATATATCATTTTTATGTTATTAACATAAATTAATAGATCATTTTTTACCATACATGCCAATTGTTCTTGAAAATCTACATTTTTATTACAACTCCAAGGTAATACATATCAGCATGCCCCATATTTGGCATATAATATGGTGTCATGTCAATTGTATACATGAATAATAATTTCTCACAAATGAACAAAGGTCAATGTGATAATGAAATGCATGAGCTCAGCTTCATATACAGTGCTATGGAATTGGGAACCTACGGATAGTTTTGTTTCTACTAGGAGTATTAGACAAGGTGATCATTTGTCTCCATACTTGTTTGTCATGTGCATGGAGGAGGCAGTCATAGAAGGGCGTTGGGAACCCATAGAAGGGCGTTGGCTGTGGGTGGAAATTGGAAGATTTTGCTCACTTACTAGACCATTATGTCCTGGACATGATCCAAGCCAATGAACTTCATGAATATCCAGAGAAGTTGACCATTTTTTTTTTTGAAATCAAACGCCTAAAGGCCAATTCACAATAAATTCAATGATTAACATCATCAAAAAAAGCATAATACAGAGTTGGATTATGATATACGGATTCTAAAGGATGGTTTGGAAAGCCTCAGTGCAGCAACGTATTCAAAGCTTTCTTTTGCTTATATGTCATGATAGATTGATGACTAATATAAATCGATAAAAAAATAAAGAATTTTTTTTATTTTAAGCCTTTTTTTTAAAAAAAATTGAAAAATAAGCTACTTTAGAAACTATTTTAAAAAATAAACTAATTTAGAATCGATGTAAAAACGCTACCCAAGACAGCGTTTTATCTAATGCAAAAACGCTACCCAGGGCAGCGTTTTGCATGGAGTTGGGTTTGGGGGGAAAATCTGGGTCAGAGGAAAATGCTGCCCTAGACACGTTTTAGGTCAGAAAAAAACGCTGCCCAAGGCAACGTTTATAGGCTGAACTAAAAGATTTTTTTTTCCTACACTCCGTAAACTAATACGTATTAAATATAGTATACAACTTCTCATCAATATTAAAATACGTATTAATCAAAATGTGAATTTCTGAAGACAAATTCAAATAATAAGTATCGAAATAAATACAAACTAGAAAGAAGGCCATAACAAATTATGATGTTCGAAATTCAAAATGTATAATGTTTCAAATTAAGTTTTAGTTATATACATAACAAATTGTAATATAAAATAACGTAATGAAAAATGAAATAAGCCCTAAGAGTCTGGACCCGAAGTTTGCTCCTCGAAAATGATGTCCAAATGAGGATACGAACTCTGAGCATGAGTTTGCTAGGTCCACCCTAGATGGTGTGCAAATGGGGCCTCTAGAGATGTGTAAACCGATAATGAAAACTGACCTTGAGTGTAAAGCTGACTGGGCATCTCGATAGTAAGGGTCTCCGGCATAGTGAAGGGTGTAGAGGGGGTGGATGCGTCGCAATTCATCTGTAATGGATACAACCAAAGTCTATAAGGCTGTCGTATCCTCTCCATGCTCTCCTGGACGAGACCGTACACGTGATCCGCCATGGGAGGACACATGGCTCGGGAGTCGTGAACGTAGTCACGAATGTAGTAGCTCCTCTACATGACAAAAGAAGAAATACAAATGACGTTAGTTGTGTACTATATATAAATGAACATACTATATATAAATGAACAAGTAAATTGGCTAGAATTCTTACCACGATGTGTAATGGCACTGCTGTAGGGGAGAAATGGGCACAGGCGGCCGAAAGAAAGGGCTGATGAACCTCCTAGTGATACGTCAATACCATACCAAGTATGGATTGAAGTAGTCCATAACTCCCTTAAACAGATCGACCTGGACTACGGACTGTAGACGCCTATCCCACGTGTCAATAAACTGTCGGTGCTGGTCCGTCCAAACGACTCCAGCCTTCCCACGTCGGTCCACCTTGTGTAAATCATCGCTCGTGTCAATGGGTGGGGGTATGACCTGACGCAATCCGTACTGCCGCATCACTCGTGTCGGCAAATAGAACTCAACGCACTCAAAACATACGAGCGGCGAAACGACATGCCACTCGTCCTCCTCACCCTCATCCTCGGGATATGGATCACATACCATCTATTTATAAATGACAGTTAAACGTTAGATATTGAAAATAAATCTATGCAAAACACATGTCCGAATTACTAATGAGTTGAAATAGTACCTGCTCATCCGTCATCCTATCTAATAAATCTCGCAGAGAGTTCACCCCAGTTGCTAGGTGAACGTGAGTAAGACGGTCGACCAGCCATCTGGTTCCGTAAGGCTCTCCATCTCTAGCGCGCCCCAGTTCGACGAAAATGTGGACCTCCTGAGCTCGTCTGCGTCGTGTAGGTATGGCTGGACGACAGACGGTGAGATATTCCCACGCCCAAAGCTGTGTAAGTGAAATAAATGGAATGAGTTAGTTGCATAGTTTTGTTAGTTTAACATCAATGAAAACATGAACGTACTTACCTGGAGAATGACGAATGACCCGGCTATTTCAACTCCTGCCCGACCTCGTCTAACTCGAGAAGCACATCACATCATTCGATACATGTAGGATAGAGCCGTGCTGCCCAACTATAACTAGCTACACTATCCCAGGGTCGGTGGAACAGGTTCAAGTACATAAGTTGCACCTCGTTCCCCGACTTATCCACAAAGAGTATACAAGAAACGAGGACCCGGCAGTACATTCACGCGTACTTCAGAATATCCATATCAGTGGCGTCCGCATGCGGGAGATGGGCGAAAGTATCATGAAGCCAACTAAATCTCACAGTAGACCCCACCATGGCACCCTTAGGTGGGGAAACTCCAAACAATCTGAGGATCGTCTGGGCGAATGGTGCAGGGCTAGGTCTAATAAAATAATCTAATTTAATAAACTAAACAAAATTAATAAAATAACCTATATTAATTAACTAACCTAAATATTAAACAAATATAATAATCTAACCTTAATTAATAAACTCATCTAATAAACTATCCTAAATTAGTAAACTAATTTTATACACTAAATTCATTTTATAAACTAACCTAAAATAATAAACTACTCTAAAATCATCACCTAACCTAAATTAATAAACTACCATAAGTTAATACACTAACCTAAACTAATAAACTAACCTCAAATCTTCAACTAACCTAAATTCATATACTAACCTAATTTATGGTTTACTAATCTAAATTAAAGTTCACTTAACTAAATCCATAAACTAACCTAAACTAAAATAATTAACAACATATAAACTACCAAAATATTAATAATAATTAACAATAAAAAATAACAAAAATACTTGTAATTAACAAAAATAACAAATAACTAACATAACTCCAAATTAAAAAAAAAACAAAATTAAATTAACTCATAATTCACGAAAGTACAAAAAAACAAAATTAAATGGAAAAAAACTCATAGTTCATAATTCACGAAATTAAAAAAAACTCATAATTCGCAAAATTAAAAAACGAACATAAGATAACTCATAATTCATAAGTTAACATGAAAAAAACGAAATTAACTTAATATGAAATTAAAAAAAAAACAAAATTCTTGAATAAAAAAACATGAAAAAAAAACTTAAAATAACGTAATATTTCAAATGTACCTTGTCAAATGAAGAAAATGGAAGATTTTGGGATGAAAATTGAGTGGAAATTTTGTGTAAAGAAGGAAGAGGGGATGGGTTTCTCGTAGGCGAAGCTCTCGATGCGGCGGTTCCTATAAAATACGCTGCATATTATTAGTATTTTGCGGCTAGTTTTCTGATACGCCGCTAATACACAACCGGAAATTAAGATATTTCTACTAGTGAAACTTTGTCTAAACTCGAACAATCCAAAAAAATTTCTAAACAAAACATTCAAATATTACTATTGTTGGTTTTAGCATGGTTTTTATTAGACTTATAAATTTATAAATTGTTTTTAAGTTGCATTTGGCTTTAAGTTTCTAATGCATTGTCATTTGACACATACATTTTGTACAATAAATCGATATAAGATAATACACTTTTGTGGAAAAGGGTAGTAAAGTTTAAACATCTTTGGTTAATCCACACTCAAAAGTTTTCAATCATAAAAAATTATTGTTTAACTTAAACTAGAATGGTTCTAATTGTTTAAATTACAAATCCAATTGTACTAAATAATTAAACTTAGTTTACTGTGTATAACTAATATAACAATACCGAGATCATAGTAAATAAATAAGACTCATGGACAACGTGTAGTATTAGAGATAAAAAATATTTAAAGCCTAGCGAGACTCAAAGTGCATAAATATTTAGAGTCCGAAGAAGTATTGCCCTCTTTTTCCTGATAGGATAGGAAAAAAAAACTCAGAAGTGCAGTTACAAAATAAAACTACTTTCACAAAACCCTAGCTGCCTTCAACAACCCAAAGTAAAGTGGACATCAACGCCTCAGTCTCTTCGTCACCCAACCCCCAACCCTCAACCCTCAACCCTCAATCAATCGCAGCTTCACCCTTCATCTCGCCGCCGTTCCCTCGCCGTCGTGTTCTCGCCTAGCACTTCAGCTCCCAATCCAAACACGCCACTATCAACGCTTTTTCTCCTCTCCTCTTCTGCGATCTCTCTGCTTCTAGTACCAAGGTATTCTTTCTTTCGTTTTTTGATTAATTTGTGATCTCGATGATTTACTTAATTCACACTATGATTTAATTCCATTTTTGTATGTTTAATTGGTGAATAAAGTTTGTTTGTGTTGTAATTGGGCTTAAATCTTGTGAATGATTTGAATTAGGGTTTATTATATGCGTGCTATATGTTTCTGTTGTGCGTTTTTTCGCTATAGTTGAACGGAGACTAGGTTGATGACGTGTCGATTATGGAGGTTGAGGTGTTTTAGGGAAATATTGGAAACATGTAGGTACTTTATGATAAATGTGTTGTTTTGAAGAATTGGAAAGTTCTTGAGTCGATAACTCGGTTTTGGGTTTTTTTTTTACGCGTGTAGGCTGCCTTGAGTTAAATATGGTTGGTTGTTTTGGCTCTGTATCAGTTTAATGAATGTTCATACAATCTTCAAAGTGAGACTTTCTGGTTTTGTTTGGCATCACTTTGTTTATGACGTTATGTAGTGTGCTTCGTAATACTACGGGAATACATGATTTGACGTGATAAGTATCTTATCGGCTTGTGAAGGTGTTGGTTCTTTTTGCATATATTATGAGCTACATGAGGTATGTGAGAGTAATTGTAGGTAGTGGTTCAGTATATCTCTTGTATATCATTTAATGGAGGTTGTGATGCCGTAGCTTTTGGAGGATCATGCAAACATACAGACATCATGTTGTAAGATGAAAGTCTGAATAGAATAATATATCTTTTCCTAGAAAAATCAATTGTAAACAGTGAAAACTGTTAGAAACATTCTCAAATAACAAGGCTTGTCAATTCAAATTTTATGTTGGTCTTCAGCTTAGGCATTTGTATCAGGATATGTATTTATTTAGTATCATAATGTCTTTACATACTCAATGTCATGCATCTTTAGTTAGAATTTTATGTGCATTTTTCTTAAGTAGCCTCCTGAAGAGTGGTAAATGTTTGGTTATTTGCAAAAATTTGATCTTTTGTAATCTTTGGTAAGATTACATTTGGAGTAATGAAACATGGGATTAGATTAAAGTAGGCGTCTTTTATCTTGAAAGAATAGAAAAGTTTGGTTATTTACGTGTCTTTTCTTGCTATTACTACTAATAATGTACTGGAAAAATTCGTTTAATTTAGTTCTTTGAAGTATTTGATTTGTATGACTGCATGTTATTAGCAACCCCTTTTCATCGACATTCTGTTCAGCTGAAATAGAAAAGCGTATTCTGTGGGGAAATATTGGGCAGGTTGTCAAGTAAGAAAAAGCTTGACTTATTTGGACTCCCTGTGACCACAGCTTTAGAAACAAGAAGAAAAAGTGCTCAAAACCACTCTTACTAGTGTTTCGCAGGGTTTAAACTTCCCCATCAGCAGCTGCTCAAGAATTATAATGCAAATTAAATATACAAACCATGTCAAATGCATAAGTTGAAGTTACTTCTCCCTCTAATTATGTTATGCTTATGTTATGTATCTGTTCTCACATTTATTTCCATTGCGTTGGATTTGTGTATTTTTCCTATAAAGGAGTTGTTTACAGTAAGTGCTTAACTCTTTGACTTTTGATTTTCTTGAGAAAATGAGTTTGGGATAGAGTTTTTAACATAATTCACACGTAAAGTCTTAATAAATGAATGTGATCCAATAGTTGTTTGTGATGGTATATAAATCTTTCATGAATGAATCTGATACAAGAAAAGATAACTAGTATGTCTGAATCTAACCAATCATCTTGCTAGATCAAACATTAGAGGTTTTGAATAGGTATTTTCGTATTTAAGTGAAACTATTTGGCTGGGATTTGTATCATGTGTCACTATTCATCTAGATAGGGGTTGACATTAGATTAATTATTTCTTCCTACTTCCGTTTGATATAGGTTTTTCTCTCTACTAAACTCCCTGATTGAGAAAGACATTAAAACGTTGGTCAAGTTTGATTGACAGAAAAAACATTGTACCTTAACTAAGATGGACATGTGTCTGGTGACTTTTACTTGTACATCTCTGTTTTCATTATGTTGGAACTGGGCATCTACAATTAGTTGCAATTGTTGAGCAAAGTTATCGTATTAGTCATAACCTAGGGCAAAGTCTTTCTTATTTGAATGCCTTTATTTTCAATTCAAAACGCTTTGATACTTTTTTGTTGGAGAAAATGAAGAAAATGAACAGCAGAGCCATGTACATCTTCATCCTTGGGCTCAAGTTGGCTTACTGGATCTTCTGCCAGTATTTATAAACACCTTTCCTGATTGGACAGAATCATTTTTCACTGAAATTGCCCTCATATCTCTGCTCATGGATGATTTTTTGCCTCCCTTTATGAGCTCTCTGAAATCTTACAACACAGCTCATTCTTGCAGCAGCTTGCTTATTCTTTCTTCTGGAATATGTTCATGTCATTGTTACTTTTTCTTTTTATTTGGCTAATGCCCCATCTCTTTTTATCTACCTTTTTGTTCCAATTAGTGACTTAACTTATAATTGTCTGACCCTAGTATCAAAGATGATATTCTGAGTGTCAATGCATTCTTGGCTAGGAAACATACAGATATTTTGCCAGATTGCTTGCTTTTATCATCTGGGTGCCTTTGCTCTGCACCCTTTTGTTAGTCAATATGACTTGTAATATTTAGTTTTCAAGTTTGTTTGGATTCTGTTCTTTGATTTTCTGGCTTTCAAAAATTCTAATATTTACCTCTGTGAATAATTATTTGCAGTTTCTAGTTTTCTTGTTTTGAGCACTCCTGGGACTCCTATTTTCCTTGGTTGTTTCTGTTCCACATTGATACTTGGGCCATTATTAAGAGATGATGGCCCAGCAAGTCAGTACTGTTAGACTTTTAACATACACACGAGAGCTTGAAAATGGGAATCCACTCTACATTTCTTCAAATTGTCTGCCTCTCAAGGTGTCAAAATTTGAACCTGCTGGCCATGCTTTTCACTCTGCTGCTCTCAGACTTACTGGTTATTGTGAAGAAGACATTGACAAGGATGATGATCAAAGTGTATCAAATGATAAAGAGCAAACTTTTGTTCCTTCTTTTGATTCATACAGTGGTAAGAGTAAGAAGAAATCTGGAAGTGATGGAAAACAGCTACAAGATCATTATGCATTATTGGGGTTAGCACATTTGAGATACCTTGCGACTGAGGATCAGATAAAAAAGAGTTACCGTGACGTTGCTTTGAAATATCATCCTGACAAACAAGCTGCACTCCTTTTGGCAGAAGAAACTGAAGCTTCAAAACAAGCAAAGAAGGATGAAATTGAAAATCATTTTAAGGCCATTCAAGAAGCTTATGAGGTGTTGATTGATCCTCAAAAAAGAAGAATGTATGACTCAACTGATGAATTTGATGATGAAATCCCCAGTGATTGTGCACCTCAGGATTTCTTTAAAGTTTTTGGTCCAGCTTTTATGAGGAATAGTCGATGGTCTGTTAGCCAACCTGCCCCTTCATTGGGAGATGATAATACACCTTTTGACGAGGTAGATAAATTCTACAATTTTTGGTATTCCTTCAAAAGCTGGAGAGAATTTCCGCATGCAGATGAATTTGACCTTGAGCAAGCAGAATCTCGGGATCATAAAAGATGGATGGAAAGACAAAATGCAAAGCTAAGTGAGAAAGCAAGGAAAGAAGAATACACCCGAGTACGTTCCCTTGTTGACAATGCCTATAAAAGGGATCCTAGGATAGCTAAGAGAAAAGAATTTGAGAAAGCTGAGAAAAAACGGAAGAAAGAAGCCAAGTTCTTAGTCAAGAAGTTAGAAGAAGAAGAAGCGGCACGAGCTGCTGAAGAGGAGAGGCGTAAAAAAGAGGAGGAAGACAAAAAAGCAGCTGAAGTTGCTTTGCAAAACAAGAAAGCAAAAGAAAAGGAAAAGAAGCTCATGCGCAAAGAACGGACCCGTCTTCGGTCACTTGTTGCTGAAGTTGCATCGGGTCCTGTGTTTGACATTTCTGGGGAGGACATAGAATCTCTTTGTTTGTCACTTGACATGTTGCGACTCAAGAACTTGTGTGATACGATAGAAGGGAAGGAAAAAGAAGACCAAGTTAAACTTCTCAAAGATTCACTTAATGGCAAGTTTAACGACGAGATCATTCTGAATCCAAAGCAAACTGGTGCTGTAGAATCTAATGGAAGCTTGGTATCATCGACTTCCTCTGAAAAGAAGGAATCATCAAGTGCCCCTGAAAAGAAGGTATCATTGAGTGCCCCTGAAAAGAAAGATAAAGAGAACCCTTGGGTCAAGGAAGAGATAGATCTCTTGAGGAAAGGTATGTTGAAATTCCCGAAAGGGACATCACGGAGATGGGAGGTTATATCCGAGTATATTGGTACTGGAAGGTCAGTGGAAGAGATTCTGAAGGCAACAAAAACAGTTCTTCTCCAGAAGCCAGACTCTTCAAAGGCATTTGATTCCTTCCTTGCGACAAGGAAACCAGCAGCAACTATTTCATCCCCACTTAGTACTAGAGATGAAGTTCAAGGAGCTTCAACTGTGAATGGTCCTGAGGTTGGGCCTGGGCTTGGGGCTGATGCAACTAGTTCAACCACCACTTCAGATTCTCCAAATGTATCATCATCAACAAATAGCCCGGCTGCTTCTTCGGGATCATCTGACCCAGATGTGTGGTCTGCAGTTCAAGAGAGAGCTCTTGTGCAGGCTCTGAAGACATTTCCCAAGGAAACACCTCAGCGTTGGGAGCGGGTTGCAGCTGCTGTCCCGGGTAAAACTATGAACCAATGCAAGAAGAAATTTACTTCACTCAAGGAGACTTTCAGAAACAAGAAAACTGCTGGTTAGAACTTCCAAAGGGGTTTGGAATATGTCTGATGCTTCGTCATCATATAATTTTGATCCACTATTTTTGGCTTTGCTGTGGGAAGCTACTTACTAGAGTGAGGATTAGTTACTTGGCGGAAGGCAGCGTTGGTTCAAACAGTAATACGTATTTTTTTGACGGATTTAAGCGATTCTTTTTTGTAAGGGTTTATCCATCCATTAACTTACAGGCGACGCTGATCACATATTATGCTTTCATTTTAAAATTAATCAGCAGATTAGCCTTTTTCCTATTGACATGTTTTGTTTCTTTTTTATACTGAGATTTTTATTTTTAATACTGAGATTTTTATACTGAGCTCTGCCTTCTCTCCAGAAATCCTAAAGAAAAAAAAACCTAAAAAATACATGCCTCCCTCAACCACCTGTACCAGCCGTCACCCTTCATATCCTCCCTCTTGATATCTTTTCACACGATCTTTCCTCCAGAAACAATAGTACATCAACTCATTTCCATCTCGTTTTTCCTGTGGTTAATCATGGGAAGTCTATGGGTTTGGTTTCAATCTAACCTATTCATTTGGGACAATTTAGTAGCCCCTCAGCTGGCTTTTCATCTTTCCCCTCCTACAGACAAATGGATTTGGAGTTTATAAATTTTTTCTCTGTTTTGATTTGGCTTCAAATTATTAATGTCACTGCTTCTCCAACCGAATTACTTCCGTTCTTCTACCTTGGTTGCGGGCTTCTCCTGATCTGTTCATAGCGTGTCGGGACTTCTACTTCGACGGGTTTTTATGGAGGTTTCACCAACTTTTCCAAGGACAAATCTACGCCATCGCTTGAGTGGTAGTGTTGCAGTGGTCGCGTTCAGGGCTCCGGATGTGTTGTGCGAGATTGGAGATGTACATCATATGTAGCTTCTTTGTCTTCCTTGAGGGACTTTCACGGAGCTTCTTCGAACTGGGTCCAGATCAGTTTAGGGCATCAATAATATGCAGTACATGAAAATCCAAGCTAGTAGGTAGGATGTGCACGGCCTCTGGTATATTTGTTGTTACATCGAGCGAACCCAGTACAAGAATAAAAAACAGCTGAAATATGCTGGTGATTGGGATATCAACTGTTGGTTCATTTAGCTCTTTGAATCCATGTCTTTACAAAAAAAGATGTACTCTTATTTGGCTAATCCCTCTCATTATATCATATTTTTTATGTTACGTCAAACAATTAGATGAGATGTTAACTTGTTTAATAAAGCAGGTGTTACCGTGTTAGACTATTTGCACCAAAAAAACCTGTGTTAGCAAGGAGGATCTAGTGACCAGAAAGTTTTAGCCGAGGTGAGTGACCTTACAAGTGTGACCTCAAAACTTCAGGGGGGTGATTGAAAGCTTCTCAATTCCAAGTTCTATTATAGATTATTATGATATTAAGCTTCCAAATTCTATTAGACTATTATGATATTAATCTGTAACTACGTTTTTGTAAATCTTCTAAACCCTTGTAGAGGATTAGAACTACCTGGAGAGTTGGCCATGTAGTAAGCATGAAAGTCGAAAAGCTCGTTGACTAAATTGATGACTCTAGGATCTGAATCTCAACCAATTCCAAGTCATATGTTTTTATACTACATTTTTTGTACAAATGCATAATGTTATGTATTTCTATTGTTACTGCTGTGTTTTGTTGTTGTATTGTTACTTTTTATGATGCCCTATACTCATGAACGAGTAAGATAAGGACGAAGTGTTTGCTGTAATTCAAACACCAAAATTCAAACAAGCTTAGCTACTATTTTCATGGGATAAGTCATGATTGAAGTCTTTATGCATTGGCTCCTTGTTTCGTGAAATTGGTTAAGCTAGATAAGGATGACTACAAAGAGAGTTTGAAGTTATTCAAATTCAAATCAAGTCAAGTTATTCAAATAGCAAGACTTAGTTCGTTCAAAGCTCCCTATATTCGTGGAGTTAGTTATGCAAGCTCTGAAGAAAATTTCAAAGGCTCAACGTCCCTTGAAGCAGCTTTCATAACTGCCAGAGATATCTGGAAAATAGTCTTGAAGAATTCAGCTCCGATTCAAGAGCAACGGCTACCTTGAAGATCAAATCTATCCGTTGCAAGTGCTTATATAAAAGGAAGTATGCTAAAGCATTATACAAGATATACAACCCTCCAACGAGATATACAATACAAGCTACAACAAATTTAAACATATTTTTTCTCTCTAAGTACTTTATACTTATTGTAATTTAGATTGAGAGAAAAGAAAAGAAAGTCTCTTTGTGTAAAAAGAAACTATTAAAAGAAGTAGAGAGACATACTTTGAGTAGATTTATAATACTCAAAGATTCAGAAAGAAAAAGTGAGAAGATTTTTATTTCTAGGAATTGAGACGTTAGAGTATAGCTAGGGAAAGCTACGGTATTGAAGATTGGGTGATAATCTTCGAAGGTGGCTTAAGGTCTCTAATGGAGGAAATAAAGATCATTAAATCCTATGGGTAGGAAACCTTTGGCGGAGACGTAGGCACATTGCAGAACTTCGTAACAAATACTCGTCTACTTTAAATTTGCATTTACTTATACATTCACTTTACTTAATTCATTCATCTCGTAATAGCCTATTAAGGTCAAAAGCCTGAAACATACTTCAAGCCCTTGAAACCTGTTTTAATTATTTTCCGCATCTCATAACCCGTTTCAAAGCCTTGAACGCCTAATTATAAAAACGACCATACTCTATTCACCCCTCTTCTAGAGTATATTGATCCTATCCTATCTCTTATTGATTCTTCAACCATCACCCTCACATCAACGACATGGCATTCAGACACCAAACTCTCTCAAGGGTTAAGGCAGTTTAACTCAATTTTCCAAAGAAGTAGGGATTCAAATTGAGCTAGGATTTTGACAAATAGCCCGGCAACCTTACACAGGTAACCTTGCCTTATAATATCCACTCTTGTGTGATTGAAGATATGAAGTTAAACCACCTTCGAATGAAAACAATTTTTTACCAAAAAAGAAAAAAGATCTGTACGTAGGTTAACAATATTGGTAAATTGCGATGGTCTAGTCCCAATCAACAGTGAAGTGAGTGACCCCTGACCCGGCCCGGCCCTTTCAATGCCCTTTAAAAGCAGAACCTTTATTGCTCAAGTGGGGATGATGATCTCCTCATCGTGATAGTGAAAGGGTAAGGTTTGCAAGCGTCAACCTTTATTGCCCTTTTAAGGCACTTTTTAGTTCATTGAGTTCTCATCTGAAGTTATCTTCTTGTGTTGTTGTTGAAGCTTTTCCGTTCATTGAGGATGCTGATCTTCTTGGTGAGGCCACTCATGTACTAAGTGGCTAACTCACCGCGACTGATCGATGACAATTACGTTCCATGATGTTCAGCTTAAGGATGTGGATGGTTTATGATAATGCTGTATGTGCGCAAAACATAGTTAGTTTGAACTTTGTCAGCTCAACAAACCTCTAGCAATTCTATCGTATTTTCAATCTTGCTTTTTGTTGTATTTGACATGTCTTTTTTTAGTACCTGACGAACTAAAGTTGGAACTCTTAACAATCCTTCTCAAGAATCTCAACTTCGAATTCAGATGTGTATTTGTCTATGCTTGCTGTTTATGTTTGCTAGCTACAATTTTCTTTTTGCTAAATAGCCTCTTGCCAGATAAGTATACAAGGTCTAACTGCTAATAAGACTGGAAATATGGAATATCCTACATCTCACTCACAATTTCTTTTTAACTTTTTGCATTAAAGTTATTAAGGACTAAGGAGTCTAAAGTTAGAGCCCATAATCTAGCTACGCAAACTAAAAGGGGTATTTACGCTCCTTTTTCTGCACCCTTGCCAAAAAAAAAAAGACTGGAAATATCTCTGTAATTATTCTATAAGTCTTTGTAAAATCAAACTAATCCTCAACTTGTTGGGTGGTTAGACATATACGGAGTACACATCTTTTTTTGGATTGCTGTTTATGCCATGTAATAGAGAGCTTATTGTCTTGGTTGTGTTGAACGTTGACCGTTCTTTAGCTCATTTCAATTTGGAGGAAAAATTGTACTGTGATTATATAGTTAATGTAACAGTGTGCTGGAATTGTGTAAATATACTTTGAAATTGATCATGAAGTGCAGTACTAAGTTTTAATAAGATATAACGGGAAAAAAAATCATCAAGATAACAAAAGAAGAAATCAAGGTAAGCGGAAATTGATGTGGGTTGAGTCTCATGTAAATCCAATATAAGCCATGTATTCATTAATACTAGTCCATCTAATATAAATAGACATATTTAAATGGAAGGGACCTCATTAAAGACTCTTAACTGATCTGTTTGTAAAAGGTCTAATAAATTATAGGATTAATGGGTCAGTCTTTTTAAGCATTATGCTTTATTATGTCTTTAATGGGGCCAAGTCGGGTCAATAATTGGATAATAGTTTTCAAGGCTTTTAAATGCTATCAGCTAATGAGTGATTTTTACTTACTTGTCAATGGTCCACTGTCAAAGATAGAAAGTGATAACCCTTTATAGATAAAATTATACTCTCTTCGGACGGCCCGTTTTATATCTTCTTTGGCATGATCCGACCCAGACCCGTTTTGCATCTTCTTTGACCCAACCCAGCATGGCTCGTTTCAAATGTGACTCATTCTGGCTCTAATCTGACCCAATGCACAGATCTAAATATAAATTCAAAAAATAGTTTTTTTTTTTTTTGTTTGGAATCTAGCCAAAAAAGTTGAAGTGTAAAGTCATATTGAAGCAACAAAACATGATTTCAAAGACACCGACCATCAATAAGATAATTATAAATTTGGATGAATTAGTTAGAAAACCACCAAGCTATGACTCCTAAGTTTAAAAGGTGGGGTAGGGCTCAATGGACGAAATTAGTTAGCTAGTAAACGTCGGAAATCCGTCTCTTTCTGTACGAGTAGTTGCAATATACCTCTTAGTAATTGAAAGATGTGATCGCATGAATCTATCTCATGCATTTTCCTTCACATGACAGGTTCTTCATGATCTATGCAGTTAAGATTTTTCACAACATTTGTAGTTTAGTTTGGTGCTGAGGCGAATTCACGTCAACATAATACACTCGTTATTATCAACTACGTCTCCCTTGAGTCCCTTTATCCAATTCTTTGGATTCACCTTCTCTGCATATAAGGTTGTAATTAGTGAGCAGCTATGAATGATAGTTCTATTCCAAAATGCACGCCAAATGAAAGTAACTTGTGTATTGTTGTATGTACTCCATACTTTAAACCCTTCTTTTTGGGTGCTAATGAAACGTGCAATGTCGATGAACAATCTATTTCAAAGCCCAAAGATAGACTTAAAACACTTTTATTATCAACGTTTCTCACCCTCACCCTTCTCATAGAGTCATATATAATAGTTATTATGCTAAGATGCAAAATGTTGATTGAACGTTAATTATGAGGATTAAATTAATGCTTAAGATCTAATTATTTAATTACTTATTCAACAATAACAAACACAAAGCCAAGTCACAATCTCAAAAAGATGGAGTCGGTTACATGTATCAAGAGTTTATCTCAGGTGATCATTCACAAAAATCCTCCTTCATTCACTCTTATTTAGAGCCACGAATTCTCATTAAGTTATTAGAAAAAAAAATATATATTTAAGTAGAAATTTATAAGATATGCCTGAATATAAATTATTATAATATTAAAATTTTTTTATAAGTTTTTTATCTAACAAATTTGAAAATAAAAATATTTCAAATCGTATATTAGATATCACAAAAAAATAAAATAGAGCAATCTTTATGGGATGAATGAAGTATCTTACAAGTTATAACTAATTATATTGTATATACAATACCTATTATTTACTATTGTTTTATTTTAATATTGCTCTTCTCTCCTCTATATCTTAGATTAAGACTCCAATTAGTAGGGTCTAAAATATTTTCTCTAAAAACTGTTTTTCCATTTTACATTGTTTGGTTTGGAGTAAAATATAGGATGTAAAACTTGGAATGCAAATTCGTCTTACATCATATTGAAAACATTTTCCTCCAAAACTGGGAGTACAACCATTTTACATCCATTCACTCCAAAAAAGTATCAACTAATAAACAACTCACGCATTACCAACTCGTGCATAGAGGTGGGCACGGGTCGTGTCGTGCTCGTCATGGACCGTGCTAGCTCTTGCTTGGCCTCTTGTCGTGTCATGTCGTGCCTAATTGTGATCACGCGACGTTTTGTCGTGCTACCTATCCCTAAAACTCGGCCAATAGCCTAGCACGGCCCACGTGCTTGGCGTGCGTTTTGTGCCTTGTGCTGGCTTAATTTTTTAACAAAAAAAAATATATTATATAATAAAATTAAAAAAATAATTTTAGATAATATAAATTAATTATATTATAAGAATATAATAATATTAAAAATAATAGTAGTGTTAATTGTACTAAATAATACCAAATAATAGCGTGCTTCGGGTCATACCTCGTGTCAAACTGGCGTGCCGCTCGTGTGCTAGTGCCTAATTTTTTTTGCTATCCTCGGCCCACTCCACAAACTACATCTTGTCGTGTCGTGCCACGACCGTGTTCGTGTTGTACTGTGCCAAAAGCGTGCCTGCTCGGCCCGCGTGCCGCCTGGCCCATGCCAGCTCGGCTCCCGCATTCTTCATTTCTTATCTTCTCGGTAGCCTCTCTTTCTGCTCCACACTTTCTCTCTCTTAAAAATTGGGGAAAAAATCCATAATTTTTTTCATCTTTAAATATCATCAATTCAATACTTTTTTCGAATCTTATGTCTTAATTATTAAGTTATCGTACTATATTATTAATTTGAACAAATTTTATCCATTTCAGTCAAAAATAAAAAAAAAAACCTAAATTTCCCCCCGATTCGATTGAATCATGAAAACTTCTCATGAAATATAGGCAATCAACCATTTATTTGAAATTAGAGTAGAAATCTTCTTTTTATTAGAATTTAAAATGTAAAAGTACAAACTATTACATTACAACTAGTTGATTAGTTTACCTATTTGATTGATTTGCTTATTCGATTGTGAATATTCCTTTATAGCTAGTTTAAGTTTTTTTATAATGTTGAACCACATTTTTTAGGGTTATCTGGTTTTATAGCGATATTTTGTATGATGTGATATGTTATTAATAGATTAGAGAAATATATTGTAGATTTTATAAAAAAAAATATCTGCTATAACACAACAAATTTAGCTAATAAAAAACAAGTAGAAAATATAACGGAAAAAAAAATTTACAAAATGACAAGAGAATACAATTAGAAAGTTAATAAGAGTAATTGATTCTCAGTTCAACCAAACAATGGAAACTGTTTAAATGTAAAATCATTTTCCATGCAAGTAAACAGTGAAAATGTTTCATGAAAATGATTTTTTCACCATAAACAATTGAAAACGTTTAACACCCTACTAATAAGAGCCTAATTACCAAAAGCTCATGAAAAAATGTACTAGGTACGTATTATTACAAGTAGTGGCGAGCAAATTTATTGAAAACAGTGGATATGGGGGGCTCCAATAAAGGCAATAATTTCTCTATATTATACATGGCATTTGGCTATGAAGTGAATTTAAAGTAGCGTGATTCAAAGTATGATTGGTCGAAGACATATAATTTCAAAGATAATTTTAAGCACATATTAACCTCGTATAATTAGTTCTTAGCCCCAAAATGAATAACAACGTAGCATGGCATGCTGTTGGATGTCTAAATCTGCGCCAGCTTTTCCCAGCTTTCTTCACTTTCTTTCTCTTATTTGTCTCCCTTGGCTTCTCTTTTACGCTAAACACTTGTAGGGGACTTCCTTGTATAACTCTTGTCATACACACAGTAGCCTTTTTGTATTTTTTTTTTGGTGGCTAATTTTATTTCGTACCTTTCTATACTTATAGCCTCAACTTACTAGTTGGATATGTAGTCTTAGTCTTGATTGGATTGTCTTTACTTCATTTATGAAGTTGCAAACTTGCAATAGACTTGTGAGACTTGTGTACCAAGGTTGTTATAGATAAGATATCTTTGGTAGTTCAATGATGAAAGTAAGATCAAAGGATCCTAACCTAGTACTTTGTCCCTAAATTTTTTTTTATATCATTTGACTTTTTACAATCTCTAAAGTACGATTTAAAACGTTTTTATCTCTAAATCTGTAAAGCAAAAAATTATAAAAAGTGATATATTAAAAGTTTACATTGAGATGCATACAATAAGATCTCACTTGTATAGATCATTTATTATAACATGATATAATTTATGGTCGATTAAATTTTTAAAATTTTAATTCTATAAATAAAAATGGGCAAAAATAAAGAGACAAAGAGAATAGTAAAAAGGAAAATCTGGGAAATTTGTGATATATGATCGAATTAAAATAGATCTGCTTATGGGAGAATTATTGTTTAAGACCAAATTTGTATCTCATCCAATCAATTCCCTTTGATGCTAGACCAAGCAATGGGGTTAAGTTTCTAAAGGATTCATAACAAAAAAAATAATTACAATGGATACGTCCCTTTTCGATATGTTTCTTAGTTTAGCAAAACTTTATGAATCTTCTTTTAATAATTCAATAGCGACACATACTTTATCTATATTGCAGACCCTTTTAGTGAATCAACCGCACAACCTCCTATACGTTAAATACAGTCACACATGTGAATCACTCATGTGAGAATCGATGTCTACAATAGTCATGCTTCAAAAGATAGCATGGAGCTATTAAAAATTCTACAATAGTCATGCTCCAAAAGATATATAGCATGGAGCTATTTTTAGTGAATCTATAATAAGAAGTGTTACTAATTTAATGTAAGATTAAACTTAATGACACGAACTTAAATCCAATTACAATCACTAACACAAACTTGTAAATTAACACAAAGTCGATCACTACGTACATTTATTGATATATTGGTAACTGTGTTGAATTTCATATGCCGAAATTCTAATTCTAATAAAATAATATAATACGGAGTAAAATATATTTAAACACTTAAAAGTGAAGAAATAATAGCGCTCTAAACTATCTAAATATAATAACCCCCATAGGTAAAAAAAAAAAAAAGGATTTTAGATTCTTGGTTCATTTAATGATTATTTGCCTTTTTAAAAATGTTTAAAAATATAATTTAAATTATTATAATATTATGATAAAATATTATGGTCCAAAAGTCTCACTCGGATTACCAAAATATCAACGGGTTTCTTAAATGACCAACTTCATATCAAGTTAATATAGAAGCAAGTTTATGTCAGCAATAGTAGTCAATCCTAACATCGTGTGAATAAGTGTAATATTTGCCTAATTTGAAGTGGCTACTGCTAAGTCCATCGCATAAACTTTACGTATTAATTAGAAGAGAACACGACTTGGCATTCCCTGTATTACAAAACCATTAAGTAAACCAGCAGACGCAAGTGGCCTCCCTGTTTTTAGGTGCAGCTGTGCAAACCAACTGAAGTGCTGAGTGTTGACTTATTCACCCAGCTATGCTCATCCAATCATCCAAGTGATCATACACTACCACGCTAGATTAAATTAGTAAACTAATGAACTTATTCTACTTGCTCTTATTATTTATATTTTTTACTTCAACGGGTCAAAACATTGGCTCAAAATGACAGGATTCCCTCGCGATTGGAAACAGGCAACTTGTATTCTATAACTTGCGAGAAAAATTCTTTATACCTGAACAAAACTGAAACAATAAACTTACTTATTTATTGAGCCCAATATCTTAATGTATTTGCAACCACAAGATCGCCTCTTAGGCTCTTAGATAATAGAGGCGGCTTAATTTTACATCCTGGACTTGATTAGAGGCATATGTGGAATTTTTTTGGTGATGTGATTAGAAGGTCTTGATTCGAGTATCGGATTATTAAAAGGTCTCATATTTAATTTCATAAATATATATACAAGGATACAATGAAAAGGGTTTTAAATGAGAAAGATAAGAAGGGATTTTAGCCCTTTAAATGCTAAAATCCAGCGTATAAGATTTCACATAAAAAAATATCACTATAATAATAATAAAAAGGGTTACTATATACGAAAAAATACGAGAAACACCATGGAACTTAATATAGGAATCAAATGTTAGTTTACTTTTCTCATATCCTTGTTATATATTACAATATGTAGCTGATGGAATTGTTGTATACCACTGGAAATCACTTATGTGAAGTATGACGAATGTTATAGGTAAAAATATTGCGGAGGAGTGCTCGCAAATCGCAATGAAGTGAAGTGAAAATGGTAGGGTGCCGTTAGATGTGTATGTCGGTGATGTAGCATGGCCTAGACTTAGTGGCCACGTCATATAGTAGTTGAAACCATAATACTGGGACTAGTTTAATTTAGTACAACTCATAACAACGTTGTAGTCAAAGTCAGAGAGCACGAAATATGATTAATTCAGTGACTGTCTGTTTATACTTTAACACATTCCATTCCTCCCTTGTTTGTCATGTAATTGAATTCAAGCATTGGGAATCCACAAGTGGAATTAGGTAGGTTCTTGCCTCCCATTGCCCTCTTAGATAACTATCAAGTCTATCATGGATTCTTAGCTATAAACTATGTCATGATGTGCTATTCTCTACAAAAGTGATTTTGTTTTTGGATTCCTCAATTTTAGACCTTATAGCTCATCGAATTTAATACATTTAGAAACATGTGACAAATAAAATCACTCGGAAAATTTATTTCATTTTAAACTACAAAATTTGTTATTACTATTTCTATCTTTTTATATTTGTCCTATTTTTATTTATACAGTTAAAGTTTAAAAAATTTGATCATAAATTCTCATCAGGTTATAAGAAATAATATATTCAAGTAAGATCTTGTTGAATGAATGTCACTATGGATTTTTTTAATATCAAGTGTTTATATTTTATCTTACGGATTTGGAGGTATATGCATTTTAAGTCCTGTTATAATAACTAAAAAAAATTAAATGGGGTAAAAGAAAAGAGACACAAAAAGAGTATTTGTTTGATTTAACAAATAAAAAAGTTTGGTTAGATTTTTGCTAAAATTTTTGCTCGTAGTCTTGTAGATTGGGAGGAAGTGAGACAATATTATTTAATATCTTTTGAAACAGTTGAAATAATGACAGTAATGTTTTTATTATTGAACAATTTAGCAATACTTTGCGGATACCAATGTTATCGCCTGAAAATCAAAACCCGTGACGTACTTCGAATTCCAATAGGTAGTCAGTGATAAAGCTCACTGACGGTATGTAGAAAACTACAAACAACAAAAATACAAAGCAAACAGGAAAGGAGAATACTTGCAATTCTTTCTCCATCCTGCAATGCAAGGCATTACGGTTTTTAATTTTCTTTCTAGTACAAATTTTAATGCATCATCGTTATCTTTGCGCTGGAAGAAGTCATACTTAATGTACATTACATACATAGTTAAAAATTAGAATTGACTATTGAGTATGACTTAGTATTAACAATTGAGTGTCTAAGGTCCCCCCACCACCAGCTGGACTAAACGATCGGAGGAGTGAATTCAAGTTAGTACGTCCAAACCTACCTTCGTCTGGAGAAGCAAATGCAAAGCGAGTGCGTCAGTATTACCAATACGTATAAATAGTAATATGTCTATATATACAGAAAGAATTTAACTTATAAGAGATTTTCAATAGTTACACTATGTAAAAAATAATACATTCGTATTTTCCGATTCCCAATTAGACACCCGATACACATAGTATTACTATGGCATTTTGATATATAACAGAATACTCCGTAATCAATTACGACAATAAAGAGTGAGCGAATGAAACACCGACACCCAATAACGCGGCGTTGATGGGACCCCAAATCATGGCTCCCGCGTCCCACTATTTGCTTAACTTGGGTTTTTGACTCTTTTCGTCACATGATCTCCTTTTCGTCCTTTAATCATTGCTATTTGCTAAATTTCCACGCTAATTTACTTACTTTTTCTTAATTCTGTGGAATTTCTTAAAACATCTTTACATAGAATGAGTTGCGGTTACACCATGATATGTTAAAGATGACTTTGCTGTGGAAAAAATTAAGAAATTTAGTTTTGAAAATGTGTTTGATTTATTAATGTTTTGCTTTAAGTTGAAAGTTTCTACTAATAACTTGCAATATATTTTAAAGCATAATTGTTTAAGTTTCAACCGATTATAATAATTTCATTCAACAAAATTAAGGTCAAGAAAATGTAACATTGTACCTTCATTATATACGGAATATGTTATAACATGGCTTGAAAGGGTTGGTGTCCTAATAATATACAAAGAAGTACTAAAATGTCCGAAGGCTAGAGCCTGTGTATGTGACTATAATTATACGTTAATTAATTTTTTGACGCAATGAGAGCCGCAAGCGGCAAGGCAACAATTGATGTAGACGAAATTTGATCTCAAGACAATTTTAACTCACATGTAAGGACACTTTCATGCATACAATCCAATGAATTCATACAAGGTGCACATATGCATGTAAGAAACATATGCATGCACGTTATATAGCTAACAAAGAGATAAAAGACAACCATTTAGATTTGCTTCGAACTTTCACTAATTCCATCAATCTAACTGACGTTACCAAAAGCTTTAGGAAAACCATTATCTAAGGAAGGCCGAGGTTCAATGTATGCAGATTGATAATGACAAATTCAAAACGGCCTTGGCAACTAAGACAAAGGCCATAATGCATGGGCAGGTCGATGGTCTAATTGCCAAGCTCAAGCTACTTGAAGATGCTACTTAGGCTACCGAGCATAGATTGTCCAAGCTTAAGGATGATCTCAATACTAAGTCTGCATTTGAGCTTGAGCAGCTGTGCCAAGTATATGGGGACATCTTTTTGTTGTTGAGTTTCTTTTAGCATCCCAATTTGTGTGGGACCACCAAAAAATCTCACTTGTTGTGATCTTGAGGTGGATCTTGTGTTAGTTATGCACGCGCTATTCACCATTGTTGGGAGATAATTGATTATTAAATGAGGATGTTGGATTGAGCCTAGCGAATATCTCATTTGAATCTCTAATGGTAAAAGTACCTAAATAAACAAGATTAATGACCTCGAGACTAGTGTTTGATGAAACCCTTCCTAATGTTTAAGACAATATTTTTGTGTTCTAAAAGTAAACGTACATTTGCAAGGGTCATAAATGTGCTAGCTATATCCAAAGATTAGGCCAAGTGTAGAATGAACTCATCCTTAAATGTTAGCCACTATGCTAAGTAAGATGACTTAAGGAAACTTGGCTTAGTGACCCATTATCTTCATGTACTAGATAAATTTCTTAATGAGATTATTGATCATGGGCATTTGGATAGGCTCAGCATGACTTGTAGCCTATGACCAGTAGCAGTCTTATACAACCAGATTTTTATGACTAATTTTTATAAGATATGATGGAACATACTCCACATAGAAAAGTAATAACCAACATGATTGGACTACTTAGATAAAATTTACACTCCAATTGACTAATATTTGCATGAACTAGGTTGTAATAGTTTCTTTTGGTTGTTTGTATGGTTTAATTAATACTATATATTATATTTCAAAATAATACATTATTTTGACTTTTATGTTTGTCAACAAAGTCATTTATCATTAATATATTTGATTATTAATTAGTAAATAGAATTAAAAAAGAAGTCGATAATGTAAAAATACACGTCACAATCAAACTAAAGATGTTTTCTAAACCAACATTCAATTTTAATATATTTGTAAATGTCAATTGTAAAAACACGATCAACAAAAAAAAGAAGAGGACAAGGACATCTCACTTCCTTAAAGCTGGATCTGAGGAAATTATATGACAGAGTCAATTGGAAATTCTTACTGAAAGTGCTCAGTAGGTATGGCTTCCCTCCTCACTAGATTCTCCTAATATATATCTTTTGTCTGTTTCAGAGTTTTGATAAACGGGAGAACTTCAAACACTTCCCTTTCCACTTGTAGCCTAAGGCAAGGAGACCCCCCCCCCCCCCCCCCCCCCCCCCCCCCCCCCCCCTCTTTCTTTTCTGCATGGATACATTGGGTCGCATGTTGCATCTAGGTGAGGATTTAGGTTATTTTGAAGGCACCAAGATTTCTAGAAGAGATCCCAAAATAAACCACATGTTCTTTGCAGATGATGCCCACTTTTTTCAAATCCTCCACCTCAGCCTGTCAATCCATAGCATCCATCTTCAATCGAATTTCCTTCATCTCTAGCCAGCAATTGAACATGAACAAATCCTTTCTTAAATTATGCCTAAATGTCTCAATAGACAATCATAATGTCTATAAATCCCTCCTCAAAATTCAATCAGTAGAATCCTTTGATAATCATTTATCTTTGGAAGCAAACAAAAACACTTCCAAAACATAGTTGATAAGATACTAGCCAACATTACAAGTTGAAATTAAGTTATATCTCATTTCCAGAAAAGCGTATCTTAATCAACTATGTACTTATTTCAATAGTAAGTGATGTCTTCCCTTCAATTGAACTTCCTTTATCAATTGCTTCCAAGATAGATTCCCTAATAACCCAATTCTTATGGGCAAAACAGAACCAAAACGGGAATTCATTGGGTCAAAAGGAAAATCAGTACTCTCCCAAAAGGAATGGGAGGTTTAGGCATTAGAGAAATAGCAATTTTAAATAAAGCATATTTAATGATGCAAATTCACCGCATGACTTATAATCCACAACTTTTAGTCTCAAGAATGTATTCTACCAAATCCCAATTTGCACAACTTTTAGGTAAAAAACATCTTAGAATCAAAAGTTCAAGAATCTTTTCGAGCCTACAAAAGATGGAAAATTCGGTTATCGATGGCAGTGGCAGGAAAATAGGAAATGGAAACTTAACCCAGGCATATATGGATAGATGGATCAATGGGAAACACCCAAAGACTGATCTAGTGCCTTCCACTCTCAAGTATCTAGCCTCAAGGTTAGTGACTTACTAGACATAGATTCTAGAAACTAGAAAATGCCACTCCTTCTCAGGGCATTTGAAAGGAAAACAATTCAAGAGATTTTCAAAATGGAACCTCCAATTCTGACCAACAAAGATTCCCTGTATTGGCTTTCCCATAAATCTGGTAAGATGACAAGAAAATCATGTGATGCTTTCCTCCGATCTAAGGAATCAAATTCAATTGAAACTCAACCTTCAGAGGAAACCACAGCCTATACAAAATTTTATGGAAAATCCTAGTTAAACCATTTTTTTCTTTCATGTCCATTTGCAATACAAGTTTCGTAGAATAGCTCCTAAGGGACCTGCTCAAATTCTAATGAAAATCAGCCCTTTTGTGGACTGGCTTTTATCCTAAGTTCAGCTGTTTCATAGCATGGATGGATTTCAGAGTGAGAGATTAGTATTATTAATTTATACTCTTTGGGCAATGAAAAAAATTTCAACTCAAAAGAAATAGATATAATAGGAAACTTAACGAAAATCACTAGTTACATTCCAGAAAATGCCTCCATTTTAGAAAAAAACACTATAATTCCTTCACCCACCGGAATCTAATAACCACCAACAGGATTCGACATGGTATCTTTAGGGAGATCCAATTCTTCCTATGAAGTGTTTAGCACCATTCAAGTAGATGGAGCTTGGAACAAAAACTCGGGTCATGCAGGAGCCGGATGGAAAATAGGATAAATTGTACAAACGAATTTAATAGGTAAAGGAAACTCATCTTTAGGTATGGCCTCTTCGGCATCATTGGCAGAAGCTCTAGTTTGCCTTAAAGCTCTCACCTGGTGCAAGGAAGAAAATTGGCCTTCAGTTTGCCTCTTATCCGATTCTGCAGTTCTAATAGATTGTCTACGTTCAGGCACCTCACATGTTTTAGAAATAACCATTAGAGTTTCTAGGATAAGGGAAATATGTGTTTCTTTTGACTTTTTCTTTATTCACAAAGTAAGTCGATATCGAGTTGATCATGCTCATGCTAGGGTAGTATCAACACGAATCCCAACGTACACCTCTTTAGTTAAAATTTTTCTTGTATTGTTCCCTTTTGAATAGAGATGGCCAATGGGCCGGCCCAGCCCTAACTCGGCCTGGTTAAAGCCCGGCCCGGCCCGACCCAGAACACCCACCCACAAATTGTGCCAAGCCCGGTTCGGCTCGCTAAAATGTAGACCGAATCCGAATCCCGTTTTCCCAACCCTGACCCTATTCGATTTGGCCCGTTTAATCGGCCCGCCTAAATCTTCTAGTTTTGTAAAATTTAGTTTATATAAATGTTAGTTTAGTTGAACATAAATTAATTTATACGAATATTAGTTGATTTGCATATAGTTTAATTTATATGAATATTAGTTTATTTGAATATACTTTAGTTTGATTCCTATGAATCAATGAATGTTAGTTTAGTTAAATATAGTTTAGTTTATAAGAATGTTAGTTTAGTTTATACGAATCAATAAATGTTAGTATAGTTATATTTAGTTTAGTCTATATGACTCATAAAATATTAGTTTAGTTATATGAATGTTAGTTTAATTGAGTATAGTTTAGTTTATAAAAAAGTTAGTTTAGTTGAATATAGTTTAGTTTATATTTATATGAATCAATGAATGTCAGTTTAGTTGAATTATATATAGTTTATTTTATATGAATTAATTAATAATAGTTTGTTGAATATAGTTTAATTTATATGAATTAATAAATGCTAATTTAATTAAATATATTTTAGTTTACATGAATGTTAATTTAACGAGTTCACAACCAATATTGCTAACTCACCCAATCGAGTTCACAACCACAAATAGTGGGTAGATATCATTCCCATCTTTATATTCTACGCGTAAAAAAAAAAAAAAAAAAAAAGGTGGTCTTCGCCCTTCAGTCTAGAACAGTAAAATCACCAAAAAAGCAATGACTGTCACTTTGTTTTACCTCAAATGATTTTTTATTAAATTGAGCGGTGAATCCGGCCATGCATTGTTGATGTCAAACCCGGTCTCATTTTCATGCCAAACTATGCAGATCTCCACAATTTCATGCTCATTTTCACCCCCCAAAAATAAAAAAAAAGTCGTGCTCATTTTTGAGAATTGAGAAGCATAAAAGCACAGCCTAGGAGGTCGAATAAATACCCAGATTAAGCTAATCCCGAGTCATTAAATTGTAGTAATTATTTAGAGTCAGACTTTCCCATTGTTTGTGGGTTTTCCTTTAAAAATTAAATAAAAGCTGAAATCTTTATTATTTTCTCTCTCCAAAAACTAATCTACTTCTTGATTTTACATCTGGGTTTTGTTAATTTAATTCCAGTGAAATTTCACTTCTTTAATTATTGGGTATTTCCAATTTTTCATTTTTATTAATTCTATAACAATTATTTTTGGCATTATTTTAGGAGATCGAACTCCCCCTTTCTCTGTCAAACCATCTTCCCTGTTTGGATAGCGCGTATAAAATTGAAACTAGAATTTTCCCCCTTTCACACTCACACACTAAGAGTATAATAGAAGAGAGAAAGGAGGAAGAAAAGAGGTGAACTCTATTTTTTATTTTATTTATTTATTTTATTCATAAGATGGAGCATTAAATGCATAGCATCTACTGCTTTACACTACATTAGTAATGGCAGAGGTGATAGGAAAGTGAGCAATAATAGTAGTACCATTCAAAACTAGCACTACTCTACTATGGGATACTAGCATTTGCTTTGTTTTGTGTAATAAATCAACGAGATTTTAACGACTTTAAGTACCACTTTCTTTCATCTTAGGATTCTGATTTTCTGGGTTTCCAATATTGTCAACATTTTTGGGTTCAATCCCAAATTCTGAAAGTTTCAATCTTGCAAAAAAAAGTCTGGGATTTCTTTCATTTGCTGTTCAAACTTCAAATCCTCAGGTACCCTATCTGTCTTTTTCTGCTTAGACTATAGTAATGTTGGAATATCATGTTGATCTTGATATTTACTATAGTTTTTCAGTTTTTATTTTTCTGGGTTTCTTTCTTGTTCTCAATTTGTAATTGCTATGTTTTATTTTTATTTTTATTTTTAAGTGGAATAAATTTAAATTTCCAATTTTTTAATGATTTCTTGGATCCTTTTTGGGTTGATTTTATTTTTGTAGTATGAGTGAACTGAATAGAGTGTGTCGGTGAACCTTCTTTGACTTCTTGGTTAAGTTTGTTATTGAAAGAGATTGGCATTTCTAAATCACAGTTATTGTTTCATTTGTTAATTGTGTTAAGAATCCGAATCTGTAAACCAACTTGTTTTGTCGTCGTAAAAGCAAATGTTTTGACTTGGGTGTTTGTAAATTATAATCTATGATCTTCTAGTTATATAATGATACAAATGAATGAAGTCGTTTGATTGGATCTGTTATTCCAATATTGTTGCCATACTTTGCTGCCACCTTTAGAGGATGCATCTTATAATAGTTTGTTATAATTTAATTGTTGCTGGGACATTGTAGTGGGCTTGATTATTGAAATATGTTTTATGATTTTTTCAGGATTTGTTTTGAAATCCGAAAAGCTGCCTTTGTAGGATTCGTGTCAGTGTAAAATGTCGAGGCCTCTTCAGAGGGGCATATCTGGTGAGCAACGGCGACTTTCTGTTGGTAGCAACCATGGTTCTTGGGATTCTCAGGACTCGCAAATGAAAGAAAAATCAGAAAAGGATGAAACTCGGGGTAGTCGTTCTTTATCGGATCAAAGCTATTCTTCTGTAAAGTTACCCTATCGATTAAATTCAGATAATGCCCCTTCAAAGTTGGGTGTTAATGAGAATGGTTTTACAACGGAATTATTTGGTGGTGGAAGTCCAAGAAGTCGGCACAAGCTAACCTTGCTTCTACTTAGAATCAGTTTAGTTCTCATAGTGTTTCTTGCTCTAACTGGTTCATTTTGGTGGACAATCTCAATTACTACAACATCAAGAGGTCACATATACCATAGTTATAGAAGGCTGCAAGAGCAGCTTGTCTCAGATCTTACAGCCATCAGCGAGCTCTCTCAAGGGCCGTCAAAATTGAGAGAATTGGACTTCTGTTCTGAGGAATATGAAAATTTTGTGCCTTGCTTCAATGTTTCAGAAAGCTCTGCTTTAGGTTATACTGACGGCGATGAAAATGATCGTCATTGTGATCACAGCTTGAAGCAAAACTGCTTGGTTTCATCTCCAGTGAATTACAAGATCCCTCTAAGATGGCCTACTGGAAAAGATGTGATTTGGGTTGCTAATGTCAAGATTTCTGCTCAAGAAGTACTTTCTTCTGGAAGCTTGACCAAAAGGTGAACTGAAACCTATCCCTTTCAACTGTTTGAAATGGAGAGTTAAGTTTGTGGTTTGTGCTTCATTGTTGTCAACCTTCCTGGCTTTAATTGCAGGATGATGATGTTAGAGGAAGAGCAGATTTCTTTTCGCTCTGACTCGCTCACATCAGATAACATTGAGGACTACTCGCATCAAATTGCAGAAATGATCGGGCTAAGAAGTTCGTCAAATTTTAAACAAGCTGGGGTATGTAATCTTCTTTGTTGATGCAGTCATACTTCTATAGTCCTCTGTCTTCATAAGGTCTCAGTAGATGGTTAATATGTATAAGAATACCTATGCCTAAAGGTTTGTGCTTGACTCTTTATCAGTTGATTTTGTGTGCCATAGCTGATTTGTCAAAGAATCAAATCTGGTTTCTCAGCAGCTGTTCAAGGGAGTCAAAATCGAAATCAAAAGTCAACATTGTCTGAGGGAGAGGAGGGGTGGGGGGTTGTTTCTGTTACTCTTTACTTGCTCCTTCCTATATTAAAAATGTGTGAAGGTTTAGTGAGCCAATTTTGTTATGTGCATCGTAATCTTAAGCCAAAAAAAATATTCAGTGAATCTTTTCACCGTATTTGCAATGGATTGATGAGTACTGAATGATATCTGATTCTAAATCTTCAATTTCTTAAAAATCTTAGGGGTTGAGGAAGGTGAGGCAATTTTTCATGTGCTTTTGAGCCAGCAGTGGGTATATTTCATTCTCAGAGTCTCTTGAGTTTCATTTCTTTTCTGTATAAGCGAGTGAATGGCTGGTGTTATTTTATACTTAGCATTATTCTTCAGTATAGTAAGACTTTTTTTGTTTTCCTCTCCTCTACCCCACAAAAGTAATATGTACTTAGTGATCCTTGAGATAGTCTTTTCATATCCCTATTCTACTATGATCATGAACCATGAAGCATCTTTTTCTCGTGTAGGTGAGAAATATCCTAGATATAGGATGTGGATATGGTACCTTTGGAGCGCATCTCTTCTCAAAGGAGTTATTGACCATGTGTATTGCTCCCTATGAGGCTTCAGGTAGTCAAGTACAACTCACACTTGAAAGAGGTCTTCCCGCAATGATTGGTTCCTTCGCTACAAAGCAGTTGCCATTTCCATCTCTTTCTTATGACATGGTGCACTGTGCACGATGTGGCATTGACTGGGA